>JAKFHU010001672.1:6298333-7796666 GCA_023783475.1 Daubentonia madagascariensis
ATGAAAAATCATCCATAATCACTGTGAACAATCAGTCTCTTATATGAGAAGCATGTTAATTACACAGCCTATCCTGCTTTTCAGCATGTGGCTGAGTGTGGGGGGTAAAGGGAGTTTCTTGATGGCAGGGACCTGCCTTGCCTACTTAGTGTTCCTTTGCCCTCTTGCAGTATGGTAATAGTGCTCCATTCACAGGGATAGTTGTCCTTACTGAGGGAGTTAACCAGGTTAAGAGCCACAACCTTTACAACAGAGTTAGATAAAAGCCAGAGGTGAACCTGACCCAGACATGGTACCAGGACTGAATCCCATCCATTTCACAGATGCAAACAGCCTTCATCTAGACTGCACTGGTAGGCAAATGCTTGAGGAGATTTACCTGGCTCCAGGTCAGGGCTTAGCCGCAAACCTGGACCTGCCCCAGGTAAACTGGAAATTTCAAGGCTAGGCCAGGTGTAAGGCTATGCAGAAAGAGAGAGACAAGATAGGCATGCTCCATCTCATCCCATGCACACCCCCAGCAATGCAAGCCACATCCCATCCCAGCCACAGGGGCAGGAAAAAAAGATAAAATTACCACGTCGAAAAGAAAATAATTCAGCAAATGGCTCTCAAGACCACATGCCCAGCCCTGGTAAGGAATAGCTCTGTGCTATAGCTCTTCCTTATTGTGGAAAAAAGAAAATTCATAAAAGAAGGAAATGTTCTTCACCTATATATCACAAATGCATAAAAACAATGAATCTGTTGTTCCATGGATTGATTGTGTAAACATTTATGGAGTCCTTCCTAAGTGCCAGTAACTGGGCAAAGTGCTGAGGATACAAAAGTTAAAAGGAAAGTTTGTGTCCACCTTCAGAATGCCTCTCCCTGGCAAGCAGACAGGTGGGTCCCTGCATGACGGGGGTCTGGGAGACTCGCTGGTGTCTGTGGGCATGTAAGTGTTCACAGGCGTGTGAATGTCTACAGATTGCAGAGCACAGAGCCAAGGGGTAGCAGAGGAAGGAGTCCGGAGGTGAAGCCAGGATGCAGGTGGATGGACAACCCTATCAGAGTCAAACAAAGACCCAGGCCAGGAAACCAACACCAGATAGGAAGTGAAAGGACTGAAGCCACAGCCACGAAGGTAGAATGAAGTGGGTTTGGAGTGAGAGCAGAAGGCAGCAACAGCAAGATTAAGTGACAGAAAGGAGCTTGTGTCCTCCCCCTAGTTGGGAGGGGAGTTTTCAAAACCACTGTCACTGGTTCAGGAACTCTCAAGGCTCCCACAAGCAATAGTCTAGCAAATATAAAATACCATCAGTAGCACTGTTATTTGGTGTGCCACTAAGAAAGAAATAAACCCCACAAAATGAAGATACACCACCAATTTTACATGTATTCCAATATCAGACATGTTAAGATCAAAAAATAATGCGTACCTTAGAATCAATGAAATACAGTAGTAGGGCACAGGTACTTGGATAAAATATTTGAAGGGAAAATAGATACGGACAGTGAATTGCCAGAACTGATTGAATAATGGCACACCATTTGGCATGCTCTTTTGTAACACTGGGAGTCTCGGAAAACTGTGGTGACAGTCAGGGCACGGCAAAAAGAAGGGAATGATGTGGTGGCCAGTGGCTCAGCTATCTCTAAGATAGGATGATGAAATCGATCAGGAGATCCCAATCGCTAGTTAGGGACCTTTATAAGCTTGGCCTGTACCCCTCCATTCCTCTCGGCACTGTCTTTTCTCTCAAATCATGTCCATCCATAGGGGGAAAATGCATTATGAGCACCTGCAAGTGGCTGAGCAGTGCATTAGCTATATGAAAGCTTGTGCCTGTGATCTCTTTCCTCACAAGCACAGCAATTCTGTTTCTGACCCTTGGTCAGGTTGGCTACCATTGGGTTAAAATGTGTGTGTGTGTGTGTGTGTGTGTGTGTGTTTTCTGGCAAAAATAAGTATTGATATTGCTCAACACCCATGAAGTTGGGCCTGGTGGATGAATGGCCACAGGTGGGAGGCAGGCAATAAGAAGTCAGGGCCCCTTAGAGGGAACAGTGTGGCAGAGCTATAATGCAAGTTGAAAACAAAAGACCAAGAAAGGCCACTCGGATGGTGAGTCTTGAAGACGTGAATGGATGAGCCAGGAAGAATGAAAGGAAATATGTTCTCAAACATAGACCACAACAGTGCAAGCTACAGAGAATCTATCCTAGAGAGGCTGATGGCTGGAAAGCCACAAAGGGTCACTTGCCTCCTCCCCTACTCCCCCTGGCACCAGTAACCAGCGTGGACAGAACACTGGTGCGTCCGCTCCTTGGGGATTGGAGGGAAGAGAGCATGGAGGCCAAGGGGCATGGCACAGTTAGGCTGCAGGCCCTTTGAGGACAGGCCTGTGCCCCGTTTCTTTGTGTGTCCTGCCCACAGCAGGGGCCAGATCCCATGAGGCCCACTCAGGGCAGGGCTCAGGGAGGATTTCGGATTTTCTTCAACGTACTCCTCCTCAACAGTTATACACCCTGGCCCTTATACCTAAGGACATTTCTGCATCAGATCATCTGGGCAGACAAAGCCCCTGTCCAGGTTGGACCACCCAGGACTTACACACATGTTTGCTGGGCCCTGGAGGAAGGCTTCACCTTCCCTTCAGCAGAATGAAGGCCACCATGCCCCACTTAACTATTCAGGGTCAGAGCTAGAGAGGCCTCGGGGCTGATCTACCACACCATATCCCACCACTGTGTGTCCCTCTGCAAGAGGGTCTGCATGTTGGCCTGGGGTCACAGGAATCAGCCGGCCTACTGCAGGCTGGGAGTGACAAAGGGACCCAGCTCCCAAAATAAGACTCAGCCCTGAGCGTGTAGAATGGCAGGTCTCAAACATACAGCCCCTGGTGGAACAGCGCTGGCCATAGAAAATGTGTATTCCCCTTGAAATATCCAGAAGGAATCGCAATCAGAGGGTGGAAGAGACTGCATTTGTCAGCGGAAAACTTGGGGCGATGCTGTGTCCTGAGCAGCTTCCTCACCCCCATCATTGCTGTCCTTGTTTGGTGCCCCTGCCCTTGGAGATACCCCTCTTTGTGGCTGTGCAGCAGCCGCTGCAGATAAGGCCAGTGCGTCTGCATCTGTTTCTCCTCAGCAGCTCTCCTGGAGGTCGCCGGTCGCCAAAAATGGAAACATAAACGGCAGCTGCTGCAATGAAAGCAGGTGGCTGACTCTGACCAGGGAGGGAAATGGTTTGAGGAATTACTCAGGGGGCCTGAGAACTGCAAAGCAGGAATAGGCACTTAACTGGTGTGGGAGGGTATGTTTATATGCCTGTGTCTGTGTGCAAACATGTGAGCTGTGAGCTCCAGGGTGTCTGACACACACACACACACACACACAGAGGCACACACATACACACATATACACACACATACACACATATACACACACACATACATAGACACATATATATACACAGACGCACATACATAACATGCAGACACACAGACACATAAACACACACATATATATACACACATACATAGACACAGACACACACAACACATGCAGCCACAAACACACGTGTATCATATAGATACACACAGAGACACATATGTACACACAGATACAGACACACATACATACACAGACACACAGATACACATAGCACACACATATACATAGACACAGACACACACGTAACACACACACACACCCCACCCCATTTGTAGTGTCCACAGGGCTTTCCAGATATCAAGCAACCAATAAATGTTCATTGAATACTAAATGAAGGATGAAATGATTCAACAGATCAGTCGCTGAAATAGATGCGCCTGTTTTAAGGGTCTACAGTTTGGAAAGTGGCATGGCAGCATCACCTCAAGTGTTGAAGAGGCGATGATTTAGAACACTCGGAAGCCTGGTGCAGGTGGGAAACTCCTTTCAAGGAAGGAACTAAAAGGCTAGAAGGCCCAGGAACAATTATTCCAATCTCACTATTGGTGAATGATTGATTACAGACGGGAATTAAAGGTTAGGCAATTTAGAAAAGAAAAAGGAAAACACCCTGTGTACTTATTAAATATCCTTGTTTACCTGGAGAGAGAGAGAGAGAGAGAGATATTCCACACCATTTGTTGTATATATATGGTGTATATATTAATCTATTATATATATACTCCACACCATTTGTTGTATATATACGGTGTATATATTAATATATTTTATATACATATAAATGTATGTAGAGAGTGTGCGTATATATATAAAATAGCAGTGCATACATTGGCTATTTCAAGGCAACCAGTATCCTGATTTAAACTGATTTAAAATATTGATACTGTCAATCAGTATCCTGACTTATAACCACTCAAATTCTAGAAGAATTTCCCAGGACTGTGATGAAAAACACTGAAAATCCCGTCTGCTAGTTCCCTCATGCCAGCTTAACCCTAATTGCCTACGGTAAGTCCAATTAGTGGTAAATCAGATTTCCCCTTCATTTCATCTGATGAAGTCAGCTTTGGCAGGAGCATCTGCCCACACAAACCAGAGTGCAGAGGGAGAGAAGAACGAGACAGCAGGGGAAGGCGCAGGGACTGTGGGGACCAAAGGGTGACCCCGGTCCTCCTGCCCTGCATCTCGAGGCTCCGCGCCCCCTGCGCGCACCTCGTCCCCATGCTCCTGCCTCACACCTCCCTCCTACTCTCCAACGTCCCGGGGTCTTCCTTCTGTGGCCTGTATTCCTGACATCGAGTCTTCATTTAAGAATGGACTTTCTTGCATACAGTTTTTATAACTGATTTTGGTGAGAATCAAATCTATCAGGTACAGTCCTAGAAAAAATACTTGAAGTCTACTTTAAAAGCAGATTTCTTTTGGTCTCTTTTCTTTGTCTGTACCTCTGTGCCTTTCTCTAACACACATCTGCACACACCCTCTCACACACACACACCCCTCCCCAAGCTCGCTTTCCCTGCTGACCCAGTCCTCTCAGCCGCCCGGGTCCCGCAGGTGCTGACTCGGGTGCCGGCTGCAGAAGGATGCAGTGTGACGGGCACGGCCACAGCCACAGGCATGTGGTACCACAGCACAGATACCAGCAGCGTTGGCTCCACGTGAAGTGCGTCCTGCCAAAGCCTTCTCTCTCTGCATCTCAAGGTCACAATAATAGATTACGAAAGAGTGGAAAAGCACTGCTCAGAAAATGGGCCATGGGGACTTTCCTCTGGCTGAAGAAAGAGAGGACAAGGCCCTGATGCAGCAGCAGGTCGTTTGAGCTCTGCAAGGGAAGGAAACTCGGACTGTGGGATCCGTCCTAGTGCTGGCATCTGCAACATCTCCCCCTGCAAGGGCTTTGGGAAAAAATGATACGAAGATGACATGAATGTCTGGACCATTGGAAAATGATTTCTAAGGTGTTTTGATGTAGAAGAAATTCTGTCACAAACATTAATGTGTTTCACAAGAATCAAATAGTATTGTATTTCATGGTGGCTACTTTTTCCTTTATCCCTTGCAAATTAAGGTGGAACAAATGTTCTCATAAAATAAACATTTTCCTGTCTTCAGAAACCACAGATAAATAGTTCAGGCCAATGAATCCTTGCCTCTCCTAAAAATATGAGAGGACTGTTATTCCAGAGCAGCAAATAGAACAACCCTCAAGTGCCCTGGTGGAACAGAAGGCAACTGTTAAACGCTGTTATGCTCTAAATGGTGACGTTGATTTCCAAGGACTGCAACAGCCATACTCAAAGAAAACATTTTGTGAATGACGATGTAGTACCTATACTTGAAGTCTTGACTTAAAAAATTCATAACTCAACAACAAAAATACAATGCCATACAAGGAGCACTTTTTAAAAAATCCAAGCCACACTCACTGATTTGAAATGTTTTGGGGTCGTGTTTCTGAGGCTCTAGCAAGTGGTTTATCATAAAATCAGACCTGTGGGAATCTCTGGGAGGATCCCAGGCACTCAGGTTGTGTTCTCATTGCAATTTATTCCCACAGAGTTCAGCAAAGAAGTTGCCGCATTACAAGATCATAGTGTGGATGCAATACACCCAGGGAGGACCAGCAGAAATAGATTTGGGTATTCCAGAAGACTTTCCAGTCTCCTAGAAACTCGGTCTTCTGCCTACCCCAGGTACTTCTCCTAACCATGCCCTCCTGGTATCTCCTAATGGCCACAAGCATTGGAACCCAGTCTTACCAGTTCCTGAGTCACCAGCCACCTTCTCCGAAAGTGTGAACTATTGGCTTCTTCCCTTGGAGCGGGCCTGCAGGGAATTGGCAAGGGTGGGTGCTGGAGGACAACTCTGCAGGCTTCGCCAGAGGGAGACCACACCACTCAAAGAAGCCACACAATGGCCAGGACTCTGCGGAGAAGTCTCTACAGAAGAGCTGAGCCCTTCCCAGAACAGAAGGGCTCACCGCACCAGCCTCGGGCTTTAAATCCCAGCTGGAGTTTTTCAGCTCTAGTTTTTCCTCCAGGTTCTTTATCTCTCCTCTGTGGCTTCAGGTGGGTCACCCTGAGATGCTACAGTTCCCCAATCTTGAAAAATGGGGGAGAGATGACTATTGACTTCCTCGATGATTCATTCTGTTTATAACAGAGACACACAGAGGCAGTGTGGTGCCTCCCTCCGCTGCATGTCTTGGAATTAGCTGAGCTGTGAGGATGCAGGAAGGCAAGCACCAGGATTCCCTAGTGTGCCCAAACTGGATCCTGCTGCTGCCCTGCAGATGTGCAGGGGGAGAGGAGACAGGTGTGCAAAGCCTTGACTATCAAGGAATTCAGCATTTCTGGCCCTGCCTGGAATCTTCACAAAGGAGGTAAGAAGGAAGAGCCAACAATAGCATGTTGAAAGTGCACGGGAAAGATGGACTTCCCAAAACAGCTCTGCTGGGTAATATAAAGAATATTCAGTTCCTTCTTTTTAAGTATATATATATTTGAAATTATGAAATAATTTAAATTTGTAGAAAAGTACAGAAATAATATAGCAAAGGTGCAAGTACCCACCAATCAACTTTAACATTTTGCTTTATATATTACAGAAGTTTTTCTTTTCAAAAACAAAAATGCCATCAGTCAACCAAGTACACAGCAGCTCCCTGAAGGGATCTTAATTACAAATATTTGAGCAAACGCAATACTAAATGAGCCCGGCATGGCTTCTCCTCGTTCTCCACTAAACAGCTCAGTTCATGAGTGCTGTTTATGTCCCCAAAGTCCCTTTTGCTGTGCGTGGGCCACAGCAGCAAGTGCTGGAGTTCAGGCTCTGCTGTTGGGACCGACATTGTTCCTTGAACGCCCTGCTTGGTCTCCTGTCCTGCCTGCTCTCAAGTCCTGCCTAAGAAGGCTGACTCGTCACTGTACAAGTGCTTCAGAATCACGGAGCAAGCAGCCCCTTTCCTCCTGAGCCCACCTCCGAGCTGCACTTCCTTGTCCCAGGCTGTCCCCAGGCACCATTTGGCTCCAATTCCACATCCTAAGCATTTCTATGAATATAGGCTTTGTGGAGTGTTTATTCATGGAACATTAATCCCAGACAGGAATAAAAGCAGCGCAGTCCATGCTATTATCCTTGTTAGCCTTGGATTGTTCTCTGTAGAAGCTAAATGCAGCCTCCAGTGTTGAGAAAGTGCTTGCATGAAGCCTGGTACTGGGAACAGGTGGCAGAAGAGTCAGTCCAGCCCGTAGACTCCAGGGCCCTCAGAGGAGGAGGGAGTCCTGGCGTGTGCTGCAGGTGATTCCAGATCTTGGCCAACATGGGGATGCCACACAAAGCCCAGTTCCCAGAGTTGGGCCTTGGGGGGAGGGGACTTTGGGCTGCACAGAGTGGGGGCCGCAGGGCTCCTCTAGCTACCTGGTCACTGATTTTACCAACTCTGGTATGAAAACATCCAGGGGGTCTCCTCGGAGTCCATGCAGCCTAATACATCTATTTTCAAAATGAGAATCACCCCAGCCAGCCCTCCTCATTCCGCAGCAGGGCATGAGTAGGCAAGGGAGCAGGAAGCCTGAGGCCTAGCAAACACGATGCATTTTGCAATTCCAAGGAGCTCCCGACCCTGTGCATTTGAGGGTGGCAGTATTGCAGAAGGGGTGGATAAATGTGCAGGCAGCCACACGTCTCCTCCTGCCTCCTGGGAACGTGGTCCTTTTGAGGTTTGAGAAACACAAGCCTTGCATCTGTGTCTCTGGAGCTGCCTTCATGAGCCAGCATGCAGAGACACCAGGGCTGAGACTGACTGGAGACAGCTTGCTCCCTAGACTTTCCAGAGGAAGAAATAGACCCTGAGGTCACAAGACAATGAAAGAAACTGAAACAAGACCATTTCTCCCTGTCCCCCACTCCATGCTTATTTACACACATGCACAAACACACCCCCCCCCCACAAATACATCCACAGCACATACACACCCACGTCCAGGGTGGCTGGACAAAGCCCTGCCCAGACCCTGCTCACAACTGACATTCATTTCACATACATGTTTGGCTGGCCAGTGGGCAGAGTTGTGTTTGAGAAAACCTACTTTTAATTAAATCCAGGGCTTGCCATCCTAAGAGTTGACAGCCATGCAAAGCAGGGTCTCCCTCATTGGGCCATGGGACAGCTGGACAGCTGACAAGATGGAGTCCCTTGCAGGTGAGAGAATGGTTTCTGGAAGCACAGGGATTCGCAGGAGTGGATTAAACTGCAATGCGGAGCCCCTGCACCCCCGGTGGAGAGCCAGAGGTCTGGGAGCACTCTTCCAGAAACCTGCCGCTCCCCCGCGGCAGCTGGGAGGGACTGTGGGGAGAGCCGCTGCAGTCTTTTGCTCCAGTTTGCCTGGGAGGACTGGCCGCCAGGCGACTGCCCAGAGGGCAGGGGCTAAGGAGAGGAGGGGACCCAGTCCCACCAGACTTCAGAATAGACAGCCGACTTACAGAGAGGCCCATGAAATGCACTTAGCAGGGAGGAAGGAAAGAAGGAAGGAAGTGAAGGAAGGAAGGGAGGAAGGGAGGAAGGAAGGGCAGGAGGAGGGAAGGAAGGAAACTGAACTATCAATAACAAAGCTTTCCAAGAAGGATCATATTAGGAAGTTTTTTGTGTTTTGTCTTTTTTTTTTTTGCCCATCAAGCTCTATTCACCCCCAAATCAAATCCCTTGCCTTTTATATGCCAATTCTTAAGGACCTTATTTTTCTGCTCAGCGAACAGCCATTCATAAATATCACAAAGTGTGTTCTGAATCTTATCATAGCCACTAAACCACACCTGAGGGTGAGTGCTCTAGGGCTGGCCTAGCCCAGGCTGACCCTGACTGTCACTGACACTGGGTTAGGACCTACATCTCTCTCAGCCCATGCAGGAGAAAGGTGCCTGGTAGTCAGGCAGCCCCACCTTGCTGCAGATGCCACACAGGCTTTATGATGGTGGGATATTACGATTTATAAATATAATAAGAAATATATATTTTGGTCTTTGCCCCTGGTTCCTGGTACAGAGTTCCTGAAAACAACAACAACAACAAAAAAAAAAAAAAACCACCACCACTACCACCACCAAGAAAAACCATTATAATTTCCTGAGCAATAGGGAAACATCCTTTGTTCTAACATTTGGTCTTTGACCCAGTCACCAGCACAAAGCTCCTAAATCCCTTGGAATTTCCTGGGTGATGGGAGCAACTTTTGTTCTAATGGGGTGACTCTTGGTGGAGGCCTGAGTGGGGGATGGTCCCCAAAAAGACCAAACCATGAGTAAGAGCTTAGAGCTTTCAGTCCCACACCCCATCCACTGGGAAGGGGAGAGGGCTGGAGAGGGAGTTAATAACTGATCGTGACTACATGATGAGGCCTCCGTAACATTTTCTGAGATGTGGGGTGCAGGGAGCTAGGAGGCTGGTGAATAAGAGCACATATATGTGCTAGGAGGGTGGGGTACCCGAGAGGGCATGGAAGCTCCACCCTCCTTCCCCCCACCTCGCCCTATGCATCTCTTCCATCTGGCTGTTCCTGAGTGTATCCTTTTATAATAAATGAGTAAAAGTAAGTAAGATGTTGCCTTGAGTTCTGTGACCATTCCAGCAAATGATTGAACCCAAGAAGGGGGTTGGGGGAGCTTCAGATTTGCAGCCAAGTCCAACAGAAGTTGTGGGTAACATGGGGACCTACTGCCTACAATTGCATGGGAAGTCAGGGGACAGGGAGGGAGTCTTGTGGGACTGAGTCCTTAACCTGTGGGATCTGATGCTATCTCCAGGTAGACAGTGTCAGAACTGAATCGAATTGTGGGATACTCAGCTGGTATCAGAGAATTGGTCAATGTGGGAGAAACTCACCCATCTGGTCACAGAAGTGTTCTGTGTTGAGAGTGAGGTATAGAGAAGGAAACACAGTTTGTTTTCTCCTATCTCATAGATGGTCATCAAGGGCTCAGCCCATGGCCTCCAGGGACCTGGGGATGAAAACTGTAAGAGATCCTTGAAGCCATATTCCCACTAAATATTGTCAAAAACAGTACATCCAATATGGTAGCCACTAGCCAAGGTAGACAAAAAGTACTTGACACGTGGCCATTGGGATGTGCTGAAAGTGTAAAATACACATTGGATTGGGAAGACTTAGTGTGAAAAAAGAATGTAAACTATCTCATTAATAATTTTTTTTGCATTGATTATATGTTAAACTGATAATATTCTGGTTCAAATTTTAGAAATAAGACTTGGTCACCTATATGAAAAGATAGCATAAAGAATAATACTAGGTAGAAGATATTTGAATGTATTGGAGGAAAATGCTCTGTAAATATAGGCTTGATAGTTTATGTGTAAAATATAGCTCATAGAAATGTTCTTTGCTATCTAGATTCATATAAATACAGGGGATTTGATATCTTGGAAATAATAGCAACTCATGCCTTGATAATTCCTTTTACACCCTAAGTTTTCAACCCATAATTCCCCTGTAATAGAGTCATCTAATCTCCCTAATGTCAATGTCCTCATCCAAGGAATTAATTCGAGATACAATTTGCTCTATAAGATTCTGTGGATTGTTGTACAAATCTAATGGAATAATAGGTGTGTGAACACTTTAAAAAAGTAGGAATATCATAAAAATGGTTATTATAAAAGTAAATATAGTTCATTATACTAGATTTCCTATCAGAGTGACTGAGAAAACATTGGTTTTCATCAAAAGAAATGAGAACTTTGACAATGTTGAAGACCAAAACATTGGTCTTCAAGATGTTGAAAGATAATTTTGGGGGAGTTAGCTTTCCAGCTCCCGTGCAAAGCACAGCCGAAAACAAAAGCCCCAGACACCTGTGGAGGAAACACATTGAAAACGATATGAGATTTCTCCCCATTCCACCAGCATACTTGGATCCTCTCTTTAGGAGGCTTACGAGGAAGGTGTGGTGTCTAGTGCATCATACAGTTTATATTTAACGTACAAAAGCTTTTCTTTAAAGCAGCTTGGGTGAGGGTGGGAGAGACTTAACCAAAGAAAACAGAAAATAATACTAGAACCTTCGCTATCATGGGCAGTAAGTTTCCTGCAAGTAGCAGCCAAGTTCCTGAAGAGAAAAAAAAGTGTGTGTGTGTGTGTGTGTGTGTTTAGCTTCACAATCATAAAACACTTAGGTACTGTGTTTCTTTCTCCAACCTTCCTTCCTTCCTTCAAAAAAGAAAAAGAAAAAGTATGTTAATGCAAGCTGCACAACAGGTCTCAGAAATCTTCGGACTTCTGCCTCTAGTTCTGCCTGAATTGTTAAACCAAGAAGCAGCTGAGGGCCAAGCAACCCATTCTTCTAGCCCCCATGGCATCTCTGGCCTGTAGCAGGTACTGCGGCGGCGACACAGGTTATTTGTTCTTCAGGGTCAGGTTAGCACACTTCTAGCCCAGGGCTCTGGGTAAATGTTTAGATTTCGTTTTCTGTCATCTGGTGTTCAACTCCTCAGCATCAAAGGCAGGCTCCTGCGTGCTGCCCTCCTACATCCTTTGTCTCCTCCCTTGGGATGGTGAAAATTCAAGAGGTGAGAGGAGAAGGGAGCGGAGGGAGTGGATGTTTGCAGCGTTTCCAACTCTCCCCAAAAGCCACCTTCCAGGCACATCACCTTCCTCCCTCTGGCTCTCTCTCTTCGGGAGGGCCAGCAGTGCCCAGCACTGGGAACCGTGCTTGTTTACACAGCTCATTAGTCTCTCTTTGCAGTTGCTATAGCAACCACCAGGGGTCAGTTTATAGAAGGAGAGGAAGTTCACTTTTGGGGAGTTAGCTTTCCAGCTCCGGTGCAAAGCACGGCCGAAAACAAAAGCCCCAGACACCCGTGGAGGAAACACATTGAAAAGCTTCCTCTGAACGTAAGCATCGCTCAGGACATAAAACTTCACTCAGCGACGCCACGTTTCTTCCTTGCTGAAAGAGCCCTTCCAGAACAGTTGGATAGTAGAGCAAAGGTCTTACCATTGCACCATCCAGATTTCGCCCTCTCCCCCTCTCCTCCACCCCTTTGCCCTGTCTTAACGGCCTAGAAGCATTCGTTGGCAGTTAAGATAACAAGAGCAGCAGCTGCCAGGGTTCATTTAAAGTGATAACTTTCACGACTATTATGTATTAACCTGAGGACCAGGAAGATCTGATGAACCGTCGTGCCTCGAGGAGGGAGGCGGCGCACGCCCGTCTCAGGGTCCACACCCAGCCGCGCAGGGCGCCGCCGCCTCTGCAGGGCATGCTGGGAAAATCCCGGGACTGCTGTGCGGTGAAGAATTCCCAGCGCCGAGCCGCCTCGCCAACCTGAGTTAGCAAATAAAAAATACAGATACCTGATTAAGTTTGATTTTCAGAGAAACAATGAATTTTTATGTCTGTCCCATCCAATATTTGGGCCATGCATGCGGTGAGTCTGTATAATTTAACCCAAACCTACCCTAACCCTTCCTTCTCACTACCACCGCCTCCAAAAAAAGTACAACAGATAGTTCTCTCTTACAAGCAAATAAAGTGCTAGGTTACTGTTTGGGATGATCTAACCCTTGGGCTATCCTGCTGATCATGAAAAAAATGTATGATTTACATACATGCAAATCATAAACCAGAGGCAACTTGACCTAGCCACAGACAGGTGAGTTTATTAATCTTCCCTCAGATCCAAATACTAGCGCAAGTTATTTGATTGGTGAAAAGAAAAGAATTCAGTACTGCGTTTTGTGAGGTATCTACTTCTACTTTTTCACTAACAGTAAAAAAAAAATCAGCTTTCTAAAGGATAATGATTTTTATTTATTTGACAGGAAAAACAACTTTACTGTGAGTGTGTTATGTGTGTGTGTTTTAAGGAATAAATAACATTTGTTTCTGGGTGTCATAGTGGGAAAGTTTGCATGGAGAACGAAGCCCAATAGAGCTGATATACTGTCTATGTCCAGACACACATATACATAGGAAGAAAATGACATTTGCTTTTATCAAAGTCACATTCTTCCCAGCATTCCTTTTGCTGAGGTTTTGATGCTTCTTCACCAAGAAGGCTGGCTCAGTGAAAGTTTTGCTGAGTTTTGCAGAAATTCTGGAAAACCTGGACCACTAGCTGTAATGCAGCAATCTGTGGTAGTTTTACGTCTGTGTTGACTCTAAATCCACAAACTTAAATTTAAGGTAAAAAAATCAAGAAGCATAAACTTATATGAAAACAAAGCAAGTAGTAGCAGTAATACTTTCTGTCAGGCCCCTGCCAACTCTGATTGCAAGGGTTCCCATAGCTCTAATCCCAAGCAGATAATTAAAGGAAAACTGTCAGGATAAACATCATGTACAATAAAAATGTTCTCACCTGTTACTAACTCTAAAAATCTCAATGCAGTTTTCACCAAGAAAAAAAAGTGTTATTTTAGAAGGTGATGCTTCAAGTCTGGAGCCCTGAGTTCTAATTTTGTCTCTCCTACTTTGAAATGTGACTCCCGTGAAAGTCTGTGGACAGTTCAATGACTCAGTTTCCCCACTGGCAAAATGCAAACACTGAATCATTATTATAAGAGCTCCTTGCCTAACTGAAAGGGTATTTTAAGAACATCTATAAATCACTCTGAGCTCTTCAGACAAAAGGCAGGAAGTATAAAATGTGATTATTTGTGCTGTTCACTTTTTAAACAAGCAACTTGACTTAGGAGTTGGAATCAGCTTAGTTTAGTTTGGTTTAAAGCACTTTCAAAGGACTTTATTTTGGAAATCTTATTTTCATTTATTTAAAAAACCAAGTTCTTTCTTATTTTTTTTCTTAATCGTTTACTAATAAACCCTACATTTGAAGCTCAAGCTGTCAGTCTCTTTAACACCATTCAACAGCTGCTAAATGGGATAATCACCTGTTTATCCTCATGTCACTAATTCAAATGCTAATTGCATTCTAGACTCAGTTTATTCTCCCACTCAAGCCGGACCAGGTGCGTAGCACTCTGAAAGGATGCTGCAGGATCACGGGCCACTATCATTCACTTCCAGTGGCACAGACGAAACAGGGCAGCACACACATGCACATACAAAAATGAATGAACTTGTTGCTCATAACTGAAAAATTGGAAATGACCTCAATGTCAAATTTGCAGTGAAATAAACCAAAGTAAACAACCATGGAATATAGTATTATGCAATCGTTAAAAGGATGTTTATGAATATGGTTAAATAACATGTGAAAAAATACCTATTTATGTTAAGTGAATAAAAGTAATATGCAGAACTATGATTACAAACATGGAAAAAATTAGCACAGAAAAAGACAAAAAATATGATAGTCCTAGAACTAAAATTAATTGATATTTGGAGTACTGATTAAGAGCAAGGACAGTTCTAGCAGCTGGGGATACATGAGAAGTTCCTGTTTTTATGGAGCCTCACATTCTATAAGAGAAAGATAAAATATAAGTAAAGAACTCCATAAACAAGATATATTTGTAGAGTGATGGTCCTAAGAAGAAAATTTACAAAGGGCTGTAAGGTAGAGGGAAGGGGGGTCAGCTTTAATTTGGGTCGTGAGGGAAGAGCCCTCAGAGGAAAGTTAAGCAATGAGAAGCTTTAGTGTAAGTCCCAAGATGGGAGTGGACTTGGTATAGTCATGGGACAAGCACAGGTCAGAGTGCAGTGGGCGACGGAGAGAGTGGCAGAAGGTGCATTTGGAGAGATGGGCAGGAGTCAGACCATGCTGAGGGGACAGTGCAAAGATGGAGAGAGATAAACTACTCAGTAGTTACCACAGGGGCTCAGGTATAAGGGGTGCGGCAGGGGTTAGGGTGGCAGTCGTGGAGATGGATTCAGGACATATTTTGAAGGTAGAGCTGGCATGAATTGCTGATGAACCAGATTTGGGGTGGGGGGAGGCTGGGGATACTGAATCAGAAGAGAAGAATCTCATATCTCTCCTAGATTTTTGGCCTCAACAACTGAATCTATTGTAGTTCCACTTGCTGAACTGAGAAAGACCAGTGTAGGAACAGGTTTGTGGTGGAAAATTGAGCATCCTATTTTGGCCATTTGATATTTGAAATGCCTATTAGCTATCCCAATGAGGATGTCAAGTAAGTACTCAAGCAGTTTCAGAATCTGGATCTCAGGGAAGGGGTCAGGGCTAGAAATATTTTGGAAATCATTTGCATGTTGATGGTTTTTAAAGCAAGGGACTGAATGGGATAATCTAGAGAGATCACATGGAGAGGAAAAGCATCTCAAGACAGAAATAGAGCCTGGGCTCAGGAGGAAGACCCAGTAAAGAAATAACCAGTGAGTTAGAAGTAAAAGCAGGGGAGCATGGTACGCCAAAACCAAGATAAAAAGTAGTTTTAAGACAGAGGGAAATATCAAATGTTGCTGAAAGCTTGAGGATTAGTAAAGAGAAGTTGCTATGGTCTGGATGTTTATCCCCCAAACCTCATGTTGAAATTTGATCCCCAGTGCAGAAGGTGGTGCTTCATCGGAGGCGTTTGGGTCATGGGGGCAGATCCCTCATGAGTAGATCAATGTCCTCCCTTAGCAGTGAGTTCTCACCCTATTCTCCAGAGAGCTGGTTATCAAAAAGAGCCTGGCTCCTCCCCCCCCTCTTGCTTCCTCTCTCTCCATGTGATCTCTGCACACACCAGCTCCCCTTTGCTTTATGTCATGAGTGAAAACAGTCTGAGCCTGGCACCAGATGTCCAATCTTGAATTTTTCCAGCCATCAGAACTGTGAGCCAAATAAATCTTTTTTCTTTATGAATTACTCAGTCTCAGGTATTCCTTTATAGCAACACAAAATGGACGACGACAGAAGTCACCTCTGGTTTTGGCAACAAGGTGACCCTTACAAGATTGAATCCAGTGGAGCAGTGAGAAGGGGAAGAAGACCGGGAGGTGGGATGGTGGAGTGAGTGACCACAGACAACACTCGTGAGTGTCCCTGCGAGGGGAACAGAGAACTGGGTCAGAGCTGGAGCTGTGCCAGGCGGGTGAAGGGAGGACTGGTTTAGGGAACAATTTTAGAGCATGTGTGAATACTGGTGAGAATGGTCTAGTAGAAAAGGATTAAAGAGATGGTGGAGAAGAGAGAGAAAGAGCAAAGAGAGGCCAGTGAAAAGCAAGCAGGGACGGGATCCAGAGAAGACGGGATTTGACCTTTGACAGGAGCAGGAAAACGTCACCCTTTGTGACAGGAGAGAAGACCAGGAGGAACTGGTACAGATGCTGGCAGACCAGGAGATCTGGAAGGGACAAAGGAATGGGGCTCCTCTCTGTTTCCATTTCCTTTATGCATCCTGAAACAAGATCATGCGCTGAGAGGGCTCAGCTCTGCTACTGTAGCACGAAAGCAGCCACAGACAATACCTCAATGAACAAGCATGGCTGTGTTCCAGTAAAACTTTATTTATAAATACTAAAGTTTGAATTTCAGATAATTTTACGTTCACAGAATGGTCGTCTTCTTTTGATTTTCCCCCATCCATTTAAAAGTAGAAAAACCATTCTTAGTTCCTGGGCCATACAAACATAGGTGGTGGACCGGATTTGGCCTCCAGGCCATGATTTGCTGACCCTTGTGTTAAAGGAAAGAGTACAGTTCATTTTCCTGACAGCCTGGGAGGTTAGCACAGGCCTCAGCCAGGGCACGGCTCTCACACAGGAGGTTGGTGTGAGGAACAGTTAGGGTTTCCTCTTATCTCCTGCTAGCAGATACTTATTTCTTCTTCTTTCAGCTTGTATTTTCCAACTTTTCTTTAAAACCCATGTATTAACTCCAGCATTTAAGTCCTGTTTCTCTCTCCTGTGAGTCCCATGTGTCTCACAGCAGAGAGAAACAGTTGGTCCTACTGTTGTGCACTGGCAACCATCTGCGCCTCCACGCTGACCCACGTGTTGAATAGAACTGGAGCCTCACCGAAGTTTTGAGTATTGGCTCTGCAACCTTAGCTGTCTTCAGGTTGTGAAGTCCATTCTGGTCTTTACATTGACATTTCAAGACAGTTAATTTATAACTAATTTATAACTATTTTAGATTAAGCAACATCATGTGTGTATTTTATTAATCAAATTGAGAATCCCAAAGTGATAACATGCTTTTGAATATTCTATTTTCTCCTCAGATTTTTTTTTTAAAAACTACTTATTTTTAAATCCTGTGTATATTTCTGGGTGAAAAAGAACATGAAAATAGTTCCAAATAAATGGATGGAACCTAAAACTAGAGTAAAATTCAGAGAGAGAAAGCATGGAGAACATAATTTCCTTTAAAAACAAAAGAGTTGATAATGAAGATAAATTTAATCATAAGACCAAAATAAATGTAACATAATGTCCAAATGTCCATCTACGACCAATTTGAAGAATTTTAAAAGAATGTTTAAAATAAATTGTTTGATTTTTTTTTTAACTATTGTAAATTGTCTGATTTTTTAAAAGAATATTGCTAGTATTTTTTCAGGCACATTTCCATGTTTTCCTTTCTTTCTAGCCACTAAAGCTTCATAAAAGGAAATTAGATATTTCAAAGGTAAATCATTAGAATGGCAGAGTGTTTTTAAAAATTTGCTTGGAAATGGACACATCTGGGTTATAGTTCTTTCAGGGAGTTGTTAGAGATCTGCCTACAGAGTGTGTATTTTGCTCAAGCATCTTCTGTATGCCTAACTCTATTCAAGGCTCAAGGCCTGGAAGGATTCATGCTTCCGTATGAGGCAGTTTGAAGCAGTGCAAAAAGCACAAGCCTTGCAAAAGACCAGGACATCACTCCTTGTCATTCCACTTACTAGTTGTGTGACTCGGGCAAGCTACTTACTTTCCTGAGCCTTGGATTAATCCCTACAACAGGGAAAACATAATACTTAACACTTGGGGTTGCTGGGGGATTATAACATATGAAAAGCTCCTAGGCAGTACCTGGGAGGTGGGGAAATTCTCACCAAGTATAGGGACTCCTGCCTTACTTCCCAAGCTAAATGTAGCCAGGGCTCCAACAGCTTCCGTACATGGAGTGGAAGGGACAAAGCAGAGTGCTTGGCACATAGTCAGAGTTCAATAAACATTTGGAGGTTGATGAGTTAATTAACTGGCTAATTAATTAATGTAACCAAGGACCTTCCATAAAAGAACAACAAAATCACAATGCTTTATTTCTGTGGGGGTTTTACAGTCTCTCTAATGAATGAGTCATGTCTAGAGAAGGCCACTATTGCACAAGGAGGAAGGGAAGCAAAACAGGACAAGGTTATGAGCTGCGAGGATGGATGTTTCTCTCTTTATTTTCAACCAATCTGTTCTTTCATCCAACTTGCTTTCAACCAGTTCTCTAGACTTGTTTTATCGGCTGCCCACTGAAGTCTCTGTGGACAGTCCTACATGCCATCGGATTCCTGCCACCATCCTCTGCCTCCTCCCTACCTTACCCCTCCACCACCCACAGGGTGCTGGATAAGTAGGATTGGGCAATGAGTTCAAAAGCTTGCCAATCAGTCTCTCAATTTGAACTGAGATCATGCAGACGCCATTGGTGGATGACAATGAACTCTACCGCCGATAATGGCAACATTGGGAAATCAAGCTTGGTGCCATTATTGAGCCATATTCAAAATCAGCAAACAAAGGAAGTCGGTTGAAAGATAAATGAGAGCAGATGCGTAAAGAAAAGCAAAGACGAGAGGCCACGTAGCTCCTGAGAGGCGACTGGAATGGATGGCTGCCGCGGGGTCCAGTCAGGCAGGCCCTGCCTTGGCTCCCAGATTCCAGAGGCCCTAAGCATTCACAGCTGCCAAGTGTCCTCTCCAATGACATTAATTGTGACACTGCTGGCAGAGTCAATAGGGCAGTCTGTGCTGCAAAGTGGAGTATTCTCTGCAACCTCATCTGGCCCTTATGAAGCCCTGCCCCAAACCACCTGGGATACATCAGTCAGCAACAAGATGGGAGAGCACAGGTAGAGCTGACTCCTCAGATCCTTATTCCCAATTCATTCATATTGTCTCATTATGAGATAAAAGCCCCAGCCCCAAGGTACTCAAGAAAATGCAGCTGGAATTACGGGCTTTCCTGACTTTTAGACAGCTGCTTCCATGGGTGTGCTTTGCACACTCACAGCTGAATAGTAACTTAGGCTTACTTGATTTCTTGGGGTCGGTCTGTGGCAGCACAGACCTGGATCATGGTGTCTGTGCTGTCCTTTTCTCATGACTCATTCTCTCAGTGTGAATTCGATTCCCTCGTCTATTAGAGTTTCGAAAATGCCTGAATTATTCATTCAGAGAAGTAACGCACCACGTGCCGGAAACAAAATTACTTTCTATGATGCTTAGTCAAAGAAAAGGCCACATTTTTAAAATATATAATCTTAAATCTATTTAGTCTAAAGTAAGCCCATGCATAACCTCTGTCAAGCCCTAGGTTTCCTGGGAAAGTAAAAGCAAAACCGCACTAGGGGTTTGCACACCCACGTTCATAGCAGCACCATTCACCATAGTCCAAAGTAGAGGCAAACCAGGTGTTTATCGACAGATGGATGGATATGCAAAATGTGATCTATCCATACAGTGGAATATTATTCAGCCTTAAAAAAGAAGGAAGTTCAGACACATGCTGCAATATGGATGAACCTTAAAGACCTTATGCTCAGTGCAAAAAGCCAGACACAAAAAGACAAATACTGTGTGATTCCACTCCTATGAGGTTCCTGAGGTAGTCAAATTCATAGAGACAGAAAATAGAATGGTGGTTGCCAGGGACTGGGGGAAAGGGGCAATGGGGAATTGTTTCAAGGGGACAGAGTTTCAGTTTTGGAAGATGAAAAAGTTCTGGAGATGGATGGGGTGATGGTAGCACAACAGTGTGCATGTACTTGATGCCACTGAACTGCACACTTAAAAATGGTTACAATGGTACATTTTATGTTGTATATATTTTAACACAATAAAAGAAAAAGCTGCACTGGGGGTAAAAGCGTTAGAAAGGGTATCCTGTAAAACCCTTTTGATCTGCCCATGTCTTTATCATAAGAGTTTTGGGAGTTTTTTTAGTTTACTTTTAAAGAATGGGACTCAGGAAGAGACCATTTGGAAAAGGTACAGGACTTCCTCTTTGCCTCTCTGGATGTAGAATACCAACCAAGGAAAAACACGGAGGAGTTAGAATCAGAACAGGGTCAATTCATTTTGTTCCTCAAACTTAATCCCCCATCATCCAGCTCCTCTTCTCTCCTCTCAAGGTAGGCACAGGTGACGAGAGCTGGCACCAGGGCCTGTGCTGATGTCTTTGGCAGGACTCCAGAAGGAGCTTCCTCCTCCCTGGTGGAAAGCATTGCCCAGCTGGCAGGTGGAATGAAAGGAGTTTTGTTTGAGACTTACAGAGTAAAATCCAACTCACATGCAAGAAAATTTTCATGAATAAAGAGCTTTCATCAGAATGAGTTTGAATTTTGAAATGAAAGGTTGAAAGGTCTCACCATATTTCTCAATGTAAAATTTGAAAGTTTGCTTACAAGTCTTCCTCGTTGTCATTGCCATCACTTAAATATGTTTATTTTACCCTCTACTATTACTAGAAATGTATAATACCTCTAAATAGATGACATTTCTAAATGTACATGCTTCTTTTGTAACTCATGTCCCCAGGTTTTACAGCCTTTTGTTGTTCTTGTTCCTTCAATAGTCAAATGAATACACTCATGGCGTGATCTCACGGGGCTGCACAAACACCAGCACCCTCCCGACATTAGTGATCCGGGAAGGGTATGGCCCAGGTGGGTCCTTACATTGCCTCTTTCTACAACACCTGGCTCTGGCTTGGTCCTCGGGAGCCTCCGACTTTTGCCCTCTCCCTATAATAACCCCGTGTAGACAAAGCACCTCTCTCCCCACCACATTCTCCAAGATGATGTGGCATTGTGTGTGGCAGCCAATGCATGAGAATACAGGAAGAAACTCAGAATTGGATATCAGACTTATTATTCCTAGAAATCATTGTCAATTTCCTGGCACTAGGTCCAGGCCTCTTGCCAGGTTGCTGGGGTCCTCCCCTCTCTCAGGTGCTATTGCCCTGAATATTCTGTCCCTGCAGGCCCCACCCCCTTATCTTTAGGGCTGTGGGGGCTGAGGGGGACACAGGATTCTTATTTAATTGTGCAGAGCAATTTACCTTGCAAGGCTTCATATCTCCATTCACACTGTTTTAGGCCCTGATTTCCATAAGCAAAAAAGGTCATTAATATGTTTTCCTGATAAAAGGGACATTTACCTTGGCTTTTCACCTTAAGCAACCAAAAATAAAACCAGCAGAAGCATTTAAATTATGTCCTTATTCATTAAAAAATGTTTTCATGACTTCAAGCTTTCCCCAAATACTACCTTCCCAACGAGGTCCACAATGGCCGCACTGTTAGAGAGAGGCCTGTCGTCCTCTCCTGATCTTCCTCCTGCCATCGTAGATCGCCTTTCCTGGAGCCAGACCCTGAGACAAAGAGAGGCAGGCAGAGGGCTCCTGGGGAGTGCCATGGAGAGGGGAAGGCGGAATTGGCAGACGGAAGCTGGCACCCAGGTTGCAGCCTGCCCCATAGGGTGCTCTGGAGCTGGGAAGGCCCTAGAGTGTCCCAAATTGAGGAAAAGGGCCAGGCTTTGTATCCCCAGGTCAGCTAGACTTGGTCATGGGCCACACCCTGCAAGGGACATAACCCTGGGCACAACCCTCGCCCAGAGGCTAAGGGCAATTCCCGGTGAGTATCGCAGCTGTGAGCCACCAGCAGCCGAGATCCCAGCAGCTGGGGGAAGGGGGCACCTTGGCCCTGAAGAGGGGTCTGGGCCAAGGGCTGTGATATCCACTATGCCTGCCCTACTTTTCTTTTTCCCACGGCACCCGTCTTTCCTCCCATACTGCATACAGTACTGTAATATTTATTGCATCCGGTGTTTGTGGAGGGTCCCAGCTCCCTCTGCCACCAGCCCTGCTATACTACAAGCGTCATGAGAGCTGGACTCTTTCTCTGCTTTGCTGGGGAAGTAGCACGAAAACCAGGAACAGCGCCTGGCACATGTAGGCAGTCCATGAATATTTGTTAATCAATGAAGGGATTCCCGTGTCTCACGTTAAATACTTGGGAAGATGCAAGTGTTCCTCCCACCAGCCATCACTGTAGGGAAGGGAGTAGAAGGTCTTTTCTCTCTCTCTGAAGCAAATCTGAAGGGTCTTTTTCTTCTCCTTCCTATTACACACTAATGGTTTCTGTGCACTCCTCACTTGGTGATTAATAAGCTGTGTGAACTTAAACTGGTCACCTGGTCTCTCAGGGGCTGTCCCTCCTTATTTGGATTCGTTTTTAATGGACTGGAGTCATTAGAGTCAATTTCATGGACTCCAACTCCTCCTCCCATGTTTACTTATTCTAAGAATTTTTTGAGCATCTGCTGATGGCCCAGTATTATCCCTGTTACTATTTTCAATATACCAACTCTAAAATTCCATGAAGGAAGTACAGGGCTACATAAAGCATTCTTCTAATCCTTTGTGAATTGGTAACTGTAGATCCTATTCTGAGGCACAACTTCAGGAAACAAGTCCTGACAACATCCAGGAGCACATTCTAGAACACATAGAAACACATGGTTGAAAAGTGTTCCTCTTTTCTATATTCTTACTTCTACAACAAATTTGTGTGTCTCTTCATAAAGAATCATTTTTCATTAAACTGTGAGTTCCTTTCAGAAAAAAAAAGTACCTTACTTGGAGCCCATCGAAGTGTCTGATATATAGCAAACTCTTGTTAAATGTTTGTGGAAATAAATTACTTAAAGAGCCCTTGTACCTCTAGGCTTGCAATCTTAAACTTTAGCTTTCTCTTTTCCCGGATAAATCAACTTCCTTAAAACAATTATATTACACCCAATCACAGCATTGAACAGCAATAGGCCAAGGTAATTAGAGGATCAGAATTTTATCTTGTCTCTTACAGATGAGAAGATTTTTGGAAATATCCACATCTGCTTACAGATACTCCACCAAACCTATGATACTTTGCTTTAAGTGTTATGGCTTTTAATAATGCAGTGGGCATTCATGTGCATTATTATGTTCAATCCTTACAACAACAATCAGATGACTCATTACACTGATGAGGAAACTGAGGGACAGCAAAGTTAAGTGGCATGCTCAAGGTCACAGAACTTGGTAGAATTTGGATTCATAACTGGTTCTGAACTCAGGCTACATTGTGCTTAATAGATTGCATAATATCCATCTTAAGAAGGAATAGAAAACTAATCGGGGGAAAACAGAAAAAATTTCTCAGATTGCTTTCAAAAGGTGAAAGAGGAAAAGTATATTGTGATACCTACTATGCAAATGCCTTACAGAGGCCAGGCAGGTAACCAAAAACACTAGCAGTGGAAGGTAGGGAAG
Source organism: Daubentonia madagascariensis (assembly GCA_023783475.1). Taxonomy (NCBI): domain Eukaryota; kingdom Metazoa; phylum Chordata; class Mammalia; order Primates; family Daubentoniidae; genus Daubentonia; species Daubentonia madagascariensis. The sequence continues at coordinate 6,322,211 of JAKFHU010001672.1, forward strand.
CAGTTAGCGGTAGGTGGGGCCTTTGGCTGCCTGGGGGACACAGCCCTGTCCTGGGATCCTCCTTTTTAGCTTTAGTCAGCTGTTGTTGTGTAGGCATTTGTTTTGCTGTGTCTTCTGATTTCTTTCAAGAGAAACTAGAAATCTGGAATTTTACTCAAAATCTCTTGATCTGTAATTGTTGGCAATTAATTCAAATTTTTTATTTAAAAAAATAAAACTACGGGAGTCATACAAGAACCCGCTACCAAGCTACCATTTTGTGACATCTCACCCAGAGCATGAAGTCCTATTATAGTCGAGATAGGAAGAATTCTTTCACAATGTCACAGCCAAAAAGATACACAGAACAGGCTCATTTGGTGCAGTTTTCAGTCTTGTTACAAAAAAGAAGACAAGCTTTCCCATACCCCCTTCGTTAACCACTACCTGGAGCAACCACAGTCAAACAGCAAACTTGCTTATGTTGCAATTTCTTGTGTTTTTTTTTTTTTAATTTTTGGCATTTGCTATGGACTTCTGGAAGATGGCCATTTGGGTCTCTTTCATACTACATCCTCAACACACATTCACATGCACCCCTCCATGTCTTCCCATCCTACCACCAATATTTTCTATTATTAATTTTAATAAGATCATTATCTGCTGCTTATGTTACCACGACTCTGAAAATTCCATTCACAGCTGAGCCACATTGTATACCATGATACTTTTCCTTTCCTAAAGTGTGTTTTCCAGAAGTTAATAAGTGTCCTTTTTCTTTTGCTGAGTTTTGTCTGTACCTACCATTAATTCAATCCCAAAGTCTCAACTACCTATCTAAACCTTTCAGTACTTTCAGACTACTAGACCATCTTGAACTCTTCTGGAGGCTTCTGATGACTTAGATAGGACTGATTGCCCTCTCTGCCCAGTGTGAAGCTGCCTCCCTGGATCTCTTTCACAGTTATTCTGGAATCCCCTCCATCTTTCTTATGTATTAGTTCCCCCTTTTCTAGCCTTCTATGCATTCTTCTTTCTTATTTTATTTCCTCACTTTGGAGAAGCCAATTTCTCCCGTAGCTTTTTGGGTAGCATGGAAGGTAAATGTTTTGAGCCTTACATGTCTAGAAAATGTCTTTATTATTCTCCCACACGCTCAAATAAGAATTTGTGCATAGAATTCTAGGATGGAATTAGTTTTACTTCAGATATTTCAAGGCATTGTGTCATTGTCCCCTAGCTTCCAACAATATCATTGAAAAGCCTTTCTAACTATTGTTTCTTTCATGTGACCTCTTTTTATCTCTCTCTCTCTCCTTCTTTCTCTCTCTTTCTAAAGGGTTAATGTTTTATTTTCTTTTAGAAAAACTTGGGAAAATATTATAAATGTGTGGGTTCACTCTGCCACATTTACCCTGAAGTTGCAATCATGTATTTCTAATCCCTCACAACTGAGCAAGTTAGAAGCTGCATGTTTTGAGACTTACAAAGTCTATTGGGATAATACTGGAAGAGAGCTGGAGTCTCTCATGTGAAGGGAGTACTACACTACCACAACAAAGAATGAAAAAGATGAGCTGGACACCAAAACCTCACAACACAGCGCTTTGGACTAGAGGACTCTTGGTCTTTCCTGCTCCCTCTTCCGAGAAGACAGAGGCAGCCCCTTTGCCTGTTCCACAAGATTCCTTGGGATTTGCCCTGCTGCTGGAAGGTCTACTTCACTGATGTGGGTGGACAGTCAAGTACGTTGGCTGGTTCTGTTTCTTATACACTGTTTAGTGCTTGTTACTTTGTTCTTGGAACTAAACATGAATTCTGCAATTCTAAAAGACATACCATGGACTAGTGGGTCAGGCTAGATCACCTTGATTCCAGGATCCAGACATGCTTGGTCCTGAGCCCAAATCACAGCCCTACTAGTATAGTATTGGGCATCCAGGACTATAGACATGGATGAGATGATTCATGGACCCTAACTGCAAGATGGAGCAGTCAATACTTAACAATAGTCAGCAACACTTTCCAGACATTCATTTCCTCAGCATCCATTAACTTTAGACCCAAAAACCCTTTGAAACCAAAAATTACACAAGGTGGTAAATGGATTCCCCCAATCACTATCACCATCACTATCAAACACATACACCCCCACAATTGTTCATGACTCACAGCAGTGCCTCTAGTAGACATAAAATTGCCTCTGATAGGTTTAATCAAAATGGAAATGCCTCTAAATGTACCTTCAGAATGAGTAAGAAGAAATGATAGAGGAGAGAGAACCGTGGGTAAAGCATTGTGGTACACACAAGCCAAGCGAAGAAAATGGTTTGGGTCAAGTCGAAAATGAAAATAATCCTGAGAAAGTATGAAATTAAAAGTTAAAAGGGACCACGTTAACCCAGGTAGAGAGAAGAAGCAAGGAAGTTAGGCCGGGCTGGCGCTAGGCTAGTTCAGGAAGACGGCTGTGAACAAGGAGAAGGCAGTGAGAAGCACCCACAGACACCAGACTGGGAGCAGGAAGCAGCCCCCCCAGCCCCACCCCAGGTTCTAAAATTCTTTCTCGAGGCTGGCTTCCATTTACACAGATTGGAAAAGCATCTCCTCCCCCAGCCCCACCAAACAGCCCATCATGTTATTTTTATTTTTCCCAATTCTTTTTTTAATGCAGACAACCATAGAAGTTAGAATGGTACAGTGAATACTCATGCCAGGCACCTAGACTCAACAGCTGTCACCATTCTGCCACATTCGCAGGCTGTGCCTGAACCCTGTGAATGTAGGTCTCAGGCATCACACCCTTGATGCGTAGAAGCTTCAGCACACATCTCCTCAGAATAAGGACATTCTTCCAAAAGCCGCAATGAAATTATCGCATCCTAGAAAACTAACAATAATTCCCTACTGTCAGCTACTATCCAGTCCATATTCCAATCTCCCCAATTGTCCCCAAAATGTCTCTTATAACTGTTTTTTTTTTTTTTTCCTGTCCTTCATCACCTTCTTGGTAGCGGTCGTTTTGGACCAGGATCTGATGAATGTAAACACACCTACACCTGATTGTTATATCTCTTTAGACTCCCTTAATCTTTTCACCTAGAACAGTCCCCCTCTCCATTTTTTATTCATGATTTTGACTTTTTTTCAAGAGGTCAGGACAGTTTTCTTGCAAAATTTCCCATATTCTGGATCTGTCTGATTGCGTCTTCATACTGCTGTTTAGCTTGTCCTTGGTCTATCCTCTGCATTTCCTATAAATTGAAGGATATGTCCAGAGGCTTAATTAGATTCTGGATAAAAATGTTTGGCAAGAACACTTTGTAGGGGAGGTTGTGTACTTTATGTTGCATCCTATCAGGAAACACATAAAGTTGGGGTGTCTCGTTATTGGTGCTCAGTCAAGTTTGGTCACTTTTGTCCAGTGGTGACCACCAGATCTCTCCATTGTGAAGGTACCTTTACCCCATGCAATTAGTAAGTGACTCTGGAGAGATACACTGGCATGTGTGAATACCCCGTGCCTGACAACCATCCAGACAATGGCCTGGCGTCCACTGATAATTCCTTCAGATAACCATCATTACATGAACAGCCCATCAATTCTAAGAGAAAGGAGGGTTGTGGGAAGAAACAGAGAACAGGGTAAATAGGGAATAGAAATCTGGAAACAGAAAACAATTCCAAAAGCTTTTCTGAGGTCTTTCCCTATTTACATTCAACTGTTTCCAGAGTCAAGAGCCCTTTAAGGAAATGCTGGCCTGAGCAATGAGCAGAGAATCTCTTTCTTGGGGCTTTCACCTTAGTAAAAAGGGAATGCATTTCAGTGAGTTTGGATATCTAAATTTTACTCTGAACTTCATCCCTGACCTTAGCCAAGAAAGAGCTAACAAATCAGAAGGAAGTATACAACCATGCCCCAAATCAGGTATTTGGACAGTGGATTTACACACAGCAAGGAAGATGCTGTGCCCGCTCAGGGCACCCTGGACAACAAAGAGTTGCACAGGACTGGTTTGCAGAACACATTCAACAATAGGCATTTGTCCAGAACTCTGAGTTCCCAATCTTTACTTCTTTCAAAGCAGTAAAGAAAGAAAGACATTTGCCCCACTGTTCAAAAACAGGTTTCTTTGAAAGAAATAAGTGGTCACTTTGCTAACCAGTTCAACCAATGCACTGTTCTCTTTCAGATTTTAGGAAATTAAATCTGTCACTGTGAGGAGTTTTGGTGAATGCCTGCATCAAGCAGTATTTCCCATTGACTCATATATTTGAGTCACTTCAGGTTATCTCAAAACACATGTCTTTTGAAAGACATAATACTGAAAACTTTATTCTGATTCTGGGGCGTTCTGATTCGGCTTATGGTAAGCAAGAGCCCTAACCCCCAAAACAGAAGTTAAAGTTTAACCCCCAAAGCAGAAGTTAAAATTTACTTCAATACACATAAGGAGCAAGCACAGACCCTCCGGCAAAGACTTGAAAATGGAACAGAGGAAGTAAGTTATGTAGAGACGCAGCCCTGCACGAGCCGTGCAGTAGGAACCAGGCAGGCAGCTGGGAGGTGGCGGCCACAGCATTTCTCTGACTTGAGGAATCAGAGGTGTCTCCCAGGGCACTCCCCGAGGAGTGGAAAATTATCCCCACAGTGGAAACTGACTCCTGGGAAGCCGGCCAGTGCTGAGTCACCAGGTCATTCCGAAAGTCTGAAGGCAGGCTGCTCGCAACAAGTTATGCTTTCTTGACTCCTGAGAGAGGAGTGTAATTATTTCAGAGGGAATTTTTTTTTTAAACCTTGTATTTTAAAAAAATGTATTTTAAAATTACACAAGTTTAAATTCACTTTAGTTTTATTTTAATGTATGCATCATTGATAAGAAGAGGGAGAAAAAGGAATGGTATTATCAAGCAAACAGTTGCAATAGGCTGCTCCAACTCCTAATGGGTTGGGAATTTGGAATCACTGCCCCAGACAGTGGATGCTAGATAAATGCTGAATTGACAAATTCTTCAGATGCTTTTTTTTTTTTTTTTTTTTTAATAAAGGACTATAGTGGCTCTTTTCAACAATTTTACCCTAGCCCTGCCTTCTAGCCTCCTGGCTCCAAAGCCCCCACGGTTGTCGCTGCCTCTGGTGTGTGCTACCCCATTACCAACAAACTAATTTCTCACCAGCCATCCAGTTCCCTCCTTCAGAAGTGGATACAAATTTGCCTGAAACTAACTTCACAGTGACTCGGAAAAACCCAACTAAACAAAACATTCTATCCATGCAAACTGGAGCTGAGCAGAAGCTCTGCATGTAAGAAATGCATTGCCAGTTACGCATCTCACTATCGGTATCGGCACTGGAACACTTTGGGTGCTGGAAGCCAACTCCGACTTTAAAAATAAAATCCAGAAGGGAAAAAAAATCAGCCCAATGCTTCTGGAGCACATTAAAATTATATGATTTTTTTTTCCCTGACAGATTTAGATGATAATATTATTTCCAATAATGAAGGGACATGGCATTATCCTCTCATTTGGAGAGTTTGGATCTGGAAGAACTTCCCGTGGGTTGGGGACTGAAAACTCTGTTTGGAAGCTCTACTTCTGTCCTTTCAACCATATCTTCTTTTGTTCTTCCCTTTGATCATTAAACAAAAAAATAAGAACAAATCTGTGTCATCTCTTGCAATACATGACATGTGACTATTAAACAAGGGGACATAGATTTCCTATCCTGGCTGCTGAAACAGAGATGCTTAAATAAAAGAGTCTCCTTCATTCTAGTGAAGAGTAAGGTACACGACACCAAGCATAATTTTGCAAATGGATTTCCTTCCAGCTTACCTTGCAACATCCTTGCCATAAGGAAGATCCTTTCTTTGCTTCTGAAACTGGGGCTGCCTGAGGAGCAGTCAGATTAGTACCTTGAACCACAAAACATGGGAGCATACAAATTAAAGGACTGCCCATTGAAGACATAGTAAAAATAATTAGGAAAAGAACAGCCCAAGGGAAGGGTCAGACCGGAAGCAACCACCGAGGCAGTGATGTTGGCCATCATTTCATAGTTTTCAGTTAGTTCTGTCCCACCACCTTCCTTGTCATTAAAAGAAGCGTGGTCATGTGCAAAATCGTGCAGGTCAACCTAGCCTGACATTCTGACAAAGGAAAGGTAACAAATAGGCCCACCGTGCAACCACTACAAGAACTACAAATGTTATAGCAGAGGATGTAAATGCTCAAACTTCATTATAGGAAAGATATTGCAAGTCATTTAAAGCAAGATTTAAAGGAATATAAGAACTCACATGCAAGGTGGTTCCTTGCTAAACTTGAGCTATCGAATAATTAGTACTCTATCTAAATCTTTTTTTTCTTCTATTTCTGCTTCTAACTTTTCTGCTTATTTTCAAGATTAAAAAAAAGACTTTGCACTTTCCTTTGTTTATACCTTTGGCATCAAGAAATTCATGGGTACCAGCTTGCAACTAGTCAGCAAGAACTTCTAGGAGCAGACAGCACTGCAAGCTTGGTCCGTGTCAAGGCTCTGGGGTCAGGCTGACGAGATTCAGTCCTGGCACTGACCTAGGCAAGTGGTTTAACCTAACTCTACTTCAGTTTCTTCATCTGTAAAATGGGGACAACCAAAGCACCAATCTCACGTTGAGTAGATTAAATTAAAGACCCCAGGTAGTATCTGGCACCATGCCTGAGAGCAAATCACACGTGTTTGTTATTGTTATAGTTATGCTCATCAACCCTATGTGCTTCCTGAGCAATCGCAGCTGATCTCTGAGCAATTAGATCTCCTTCCGCCTCTCCTGAAGAGCTCTGGACGAAGGCAAAGGAATTTCCTCCTCCAGGAAGCTTTGACTGTAAAAGAAATAAAATATTGGATAATAAATAATTAAATAACAATTTTAGAAAGAATGGCAACTTTTACACAGGGGACGAACACAGTGCAACTCTGCCTTCCTCTAATCGACAAAAGTTTCCCCCGGCAGCTAACTTTTCAGTCACTTACTCCCAACCATTTTAACCAAACAAAAAAATTCAAAAATAAAGTTATCGCATGGTTTCCTTAGAATCCAAATTTAAATCAACTGAAGAAAAGGAAAGAGACAAAGGACTGAGGTACTTGACAGCTAGTTAAGGAAAGAGGGAGCCTTCTTATACCAAATGTAAGGTTGCTGGTCCAATTGTTACTTGAATTTCTATATTCCATGTACTGGGTCTTTTTATGTGTTCATTTTATTTTTTTTAAGTAAAGTGTTTTAGGTTATATTTGCAGTCTTAATATACTTTTTTTTGGGGGGGTGGTCACAAAAAGGAGGAAACAAGTCTGCTTCCAGATCTGATTCTTTATCTAAATAAATTCACGAAATGACTAGTTAGCATGGCACAAAAGACGAACTTAAATCCCAAGAAAATTGAACCCTCTATTCAGTAGCAAGAGCAAGCTAATTGTGAATCTTCATCTCTTCATCAATCACGAAGCCCTGTCTGTCTCTGTCTTCCCAAAAGGTCCCCCCCGATTTGCTACCTTCCAGGTGGGGCTCACCTGACCTTAGGTTGACCCGCCTCTCATGTTTATGTCCTCCCAAAGCAACAGGGTATTTGGTGGTTGAGCTTTCTTCCTACAAAAACCAAACGGTGAAGGGTCTGGGGTGTGGGCCAGTTTAAGTCAAAGGCACAGCAGAAACGGGCTGGCAAGGGTCTGCTGCATTCTTACCATTCTTCTGTAGAACCACCTATAGAATTTGTTTTACTTATATTGTGATTCTAAGCATTAAATCTCACCACTAATCCTTTACTGCACAATTCCTACCACCGCCATGAGGTAGGAATTCAGTATTCCTTCCTTAGGTTCCCAAGAGCTAATAACTTAACATATAAATGTTTTACAAAAGCTTAGTTTTACCCCATCCAGTAAAGTGTGGGTTGTTTTGGTTATTGCTTTTGATTTGTTTGCTGGTCTTTAACACTGACACATTTGCATCTACTCCTCAACTTCAGAAATGAAGCTCTAACCTTATGTGTCCTGGCTTTCTTAAGCAAGATAAAGTTAAGAAAATGCTTTAACCAAAGGAGAAGCTGACAAGGTTACAGTAAAATAGAGACTGAGAAATCGATATATTAGCACTCAGTGGCTAAGAACTTACCGAACCAAATCCATCCCCTCTAAAATAGAGATAATAGCGTAAGCCTGACTGATAAAGCTATTCTCAGAAAAACAAAGCAAAGGGTCCAAATCCACTTGCGAGACCTGTGGCTTTCAAGAATTTTATTTTATATTTTTAATCAGTTTCCGTGGTAAAAATTATATATTCATGCCTTGACCTGGTACACACACACAGAAACCGAAACAAAGGTTTCATGAGTCAATACTCCCCCTAACTATAGACAGTAGAAATGGTGTTGCCTAACTCTATTCTATTTCATTTTTAAAATGTTGATGTGACTTAGTAAATGATTTCACTATCTACTAATGGGTTACAGCTTACAATCTGAACAACCATGCCCTAGAAAGTGACCTCCTATGTAGCTATCCAATCAGGTCAAGCAAAGGGCTCCCAAGGCAAAGGCCAGCTTTCCCATCCCATTGCAGTCACTGAATGCACAGACTGTACACTGCTTCTCAAGTGCCAGTATTAAAAAATTATTCTGAATGCTAGTGAAAATGGTATGGAAGACTTTATTCAAGACTATTGCAACAGGGACAGTGCAACAGGGGAGAGAGATTGGGCTCAACTCCAAGTACAGCAAAAAGAGCTGGAGTCAAGTAGCAGGGTGAGGATGATTGGGTGAAAAGTTGCTAAGAGGACACATCTAGGGGAGGGGATTCCTCCTGAACTGACCTAACAGGATTCTTGCTAAAGGCAGGCCAGGGACATGTACATCAGAAGTGGGGGATGAGGGACTTGATCAGATATCAAGGGTGGAGGGATTCTCACTAAACTGACTTGGCAGGATTCTAGCTTAGACTGGGCAATGCAGGCTTGACAATGACAAGGCCAAAATTGAGGTCTAGTCTATGAGAGGCCTCAGAGGAACCTGACTAAAGCTGGGTTGGGGGAGCATCTTTGCCACCAGCTGTGGTAAACACAAAGATGGAGGTGACTTTGTTATTACTACTGGAGGAAAAACTCTCAGAGCAGATTCTGAGGTTGTCTTGCAGAAGGCAGGATTATCTAATGGTTGAAAGCGTGGCCTTTGGGACTTCTAACTAAACATAGCAGATTGACCTCCAGAGGCAGGAAAGGAATTAAAAGAGATCAGAAAAGGAGACTCCAGCAATTTTTTTTTTTTTTTGAAGATAGAAAGCAGACAGAGAAATGGTAAAGATTTAGCGGTACACTGCAGGCCCAGATATGTGCAAGGGGAGGAGGAGGGAGGTATGAGAAGTGGCCAGTCCTCCTCCTAGACCCTGAGAGCATCAGCTAAGGCACCAGATGCCCTGAAAGACAGGTGTGAGGCTTGGGCTCAAAACAGGGGAGGAGACTGAAAGTCAGAATATGGGCCGGTCGGGTGTGACCTCTCTTACCTCTTATTGTCAGCAACTACTCCCCACCCCACACTCACCACTTCGCTTCCGTCCCCACCCCAGTCAGGGACTGGTGATCGTGCTCTGGAGAAAATAAACCTAAAATTCTCTAGATTTGAGGCCATCAGACACAGTGTAAAGTAGGGGTAAATAAAAATGAGGGGATGGGGTACATTCACACAGTGGAGACTAAGACATGCAGCATCCTCACCACCACCCTTACCCACGGCAAGCATTTTACCAACCAGGTGCAAATATGAACATTCATTTCCTAGATAAACTAAATGGTCCCAGAAAAAAGAAGCCTTTAGATATTGAAATAGGGGAGTCCCCAGTAGAAATGTCAAGCTCATCACTCACCCTGCTTTGAATGCCCACCAGTTAAAAAGGCCAATCTTGGAAACACAGAGCATCCACTAAGCTAAAGGTCTCCAGGGAGGTGAAGTAAGACTTTAAGATGTGAGAAATTAAAACAGACATAGCAAAAATAGGAACCCAGGAGAAACAGAGACAATGCAGGAAACAGAAGAAAACTTTAAAAATAAAAATTAAAAATCAGATGACTCTCCTTAGAAAAAGAGAGAAGATATTGAATATGTAAAACCAGAATTAAATGCTTTCAAAATAAAATAATCAGAAAACAAGAAATAGGAACATTAAAATTTTAATAAACAATTGAAAGATAAAGTCAAAGAAATCTCCCAGAAAACAGAACCATAGAGAAAGAGGTAAGAGAGATAAAAGAAGAGACTTAATTAAAGATTCAATCCACAAGTTTCAAATTAAATAGTAGGAATTCCTGAAGCAATATATAAATTGGAAGAAAGGAAATTATATGTATAAAGAAGCATACAAGAAAAGTTCCCGTAACTAAAAGCTAAGATTCTCAGATTGAAAAACACCACTAAAGGCCGGGTGCGGTGGCTCACGCCTGTAATCCTAGCACTCTGGGAGGCCGAGGTGGGAGGATTGCTTAAGCTCAGGAGTTCAAGACCAGCCTGAGCAAGAGCGAGACCCCGTCTCTATTTTTAAAAAAGAAAAAAAAAAAAAAAAGAAAAACACCACTAAATGCTCAGCACAATAAATTTTAAAAGATGCATACCAAAGTCATGTGTCACAAAATTTCAGAATATTAGGATGAAAAAGAGAATTCTAAAGGGAAACACATCACAAACAAACAAACCAAAAGAGGATCAAATGGCTTCAGACTTTTTTTCAGCAACACTTGCTACTAGAAGACAATGGAGCAAGGTTTCACATTTTTGAGGAAAAATAATTTGTAGTCTAACATCATACACTTGTCCAAATACAAATCAAGTGAAAAGTAGGATAAATATATTTTTATATATGTAAGAACTCAAGAAAATTTACCTTCCCTGCATTCTTTCTTACAAAGCTGCTAAAGGATATGCTCCAGCAAAACAAGGGAGTAAACCAAGAAACAGGAAAGAATGGAATCCAGGAAACAGGACATCCAGCACAGGGTGGGGCAAAAGGAAGTAGCAGAGGTAATGCTGAAGGAAAGTTCCAGCATGTTAGCCAACTAACAGAGGGTTCCAGGGAAGGGTCTCTAGGAAAAGGTGAAAAATAAAACCATAATTTCAGAACTTTAACATATTGATCTTATCTTTAAAGGAACTATTAATACATTGTAGGAAAGGTGTGTTAACCAGCTAGAGGTTAAGGCCTACTACACTCCAATTCTCCAACAAATAAAATCTATTGACTTTCTTTTATGGACAAATGCATCCAAAAATTGGCTTATTGTCAGCTAGAGCTTGAGGTGAGCAAGGAGAGAAGAGGAGATACTGTGATACTCAGCAACAGAGGAGAAGGCAGACCCTATAACTAAAAGTTAGCAAATTTAAAATGTGCTATTTGAAAGAGGTGATGATAATACACATTTGAAAGAGGTCATAGTATTTGTCTAGTAGAATATTTAGGATCTATAAAGTGGTCACAATATTTACCAAGGCGAGTAAAACCTTTTAGACCAATGAAGGGATCCTTGGGAGCTAAACTTCCTGATTTCATCACTTTGTTAGTTTGTTAGTTATGATTTTAATTTCAGAATGCATAGCATCGAGCTCTATCTATCGTGGAGGCTGGTCACTGCACACCTGCCCCCCACCCAAAGAAAAAGATATAGAGAATTGATGATGTTTGAACCTTTGGAAAACAACATTTAAAGGCATTTAGCAGATCTGATGAAGCACGCAGAAAGAATTAAATGATAATTCTCTACACGGCTATGTAGTCAGGAATATTTATGTGGTTTAATAATGTAACTACTGTACAACTAATGATGTCAAAAATATGATATAATTATATCGAGAGGATGCTGGAAGGGGAAATGTGCATTGTATGGGGATGGGGTAGGGGTAAGTGGTATCAAACTGCAATAAAAGGCTATTTATAAAAGTATGGACAGGGTATAGGGAGACAAACATGGCACAGTACCTGGCACTAACAACAGCAGGAGTCATTGCCACCTCTAGGGCTGGGAGCTCAAGAGCAAGGAAGCAGCAGTTACCAGAACCTAAGAGTGCAGCTATATGGATAGCGCTGCCTTCCAGCAGAGGAGGAGCGGGTAATCCGGGAGAATAAATTGCCCAGCCCCCACGGCTCCCTCCAATCCGATCTCCTGCTGATGCCTCCTGCAAACCAGACCCAACCTGCAGCCAGTGGTCAGGGAGTCCGCTGCGCCCACAAAGGTCAGCCCCCAGGGGAACGCCGAGGCTAAGAAGAACATATCTGGAAGAGACAGACGGCGTCCAGTTCAGAGAGATAAAACTTCATGACCTGAAGACAATAAATAATGATCAACACATCAAAAAAGAGCACCACTCGCTTATCATCTTTAGAATTGAATTAGCTAACATTTGAAAGTGAAGAATTTGTTCAAATCTTGTTTTTCATCAGAAATCTTGGAACTAGTCGATTGCTAAAATTCATGTATATATTACTTGATTATAAATAAAAATTAATAAAATATTGTTAAATGTGAGGGAGAAAAGACTACATAAATAAATAAATAAATACACCCAGCAGGCGCAAGGGGGAAGAGAAATGCGCTGGTTTTCTCACCAAGACGGACCCCAGGGATTTGAATCTCACCCCCTCTCTGGACCTGTTTTACCAGCTGTCAAACAAAAATATTAACAACGACTCCTACCTCAGAGGGTGGTTGAGAGATGTGAACGAGGTGATGTATATGAAGCATTTGGCACAAGACGAGCCCGCGGTTAACGAGAGAGGGATGCAGAGATAAAAAGAGGGAGAGAGTCTGAAGGTCACTAAAAAAACAATGAACATCTTTATACCTGATCAACTTCTGTCTTTTCTACCTTCTCTTGAAACCTCAACATCTAACAAGATCTGGCTCATGGCAGATGCTCGGGGAAAATCTGTGGATGAAAGAGTACCGGTGTTCCAAACAACACCGTAACGGCTGTCTTTTCTGCCTCGCTCCTGTGTTTGATATAATTGGGCAAATCCAAGGGCCTTGGGATCTGCTTCTCAAGGTTTCACCTTGGACCTACCCTTGCAGTCGGTTTCACTCCCCTGAGGGCCCCAGTCCACCGCCCTGCAGCCAGGCTCCTACACCGTCGTAGCTTCTCAGAGCCACGCCCCGTCCCTGAAGCCTCACCCCACCTTATACAGAGTTCCCTGCACTCATCACTCTGGAGCCGCTTTTGTGTGATTATGAACCAAGTAAAGGAGCCAGGGCTGGTCCCTGTGGGACTAGATCTTGAGCGCAGGAAGGTGCATACAAAGGCTGTTGCTGCTCTGCCAATGGCTTTAGAGCAGGAAACTGAGGCCCAGGGATGCTTTCCCAGCACCAGGATGGCACAACTGAGGAGCCACAGTGACACATAGAAGATGTTCCTGTGGCTCAGTCACAGAGTCGGGTCGTCCTGACTGCCTACCTGCTTGTGCTTCCAGAAATGCTCCAAGGACAGTCCTTATTTCACCTCCACGTTGCCCCCTGGCTGCGTGTGCTCTCTACTGGGAGCAATGCTCTGGTTGGAGGAAACAAAGTCCTTTGAAATCACTGGCTCTTCTGCTGCTGGCAGCCAAAACAATCCTTAATGATGCAATGCATGCACCAGCAATAGGGGTGTCAGAGTCAGTTCTGTTGCTCTTGTTTTGTCTGAAAGGCGTGGATGCCTTTTTGTTCAAAACCCAACTCTGAACTGGTACTCAGGACATTCTTGCAATGACAACCGTGATATCTGTGGGTAGAACCAAACGACTTTGATCCCCCAAGAAAGAGCTGAGGCAGTCAAGAATGTACATTCTCAGCCTGAAGACCACACATCTTGATATCCCACAGGGGCAGTGCAGCTTACCTCCCTCCCCGGCCCACGGACCTGACGCCACACAGTGAGTTCTGCACCTTGCTCTTAGGATGCTGAAAGAAGGCTTGTAGAGAGGTTTCCTCAGCTGGCTGGAAAGAGAGCGGCAGGTCTCTCTCTCTCGTGCTGCAATGCCAGCAAACACTGCATATGTGGGACCTACCAATGGGTCTTGTTGAAGGGAAGCAGAAACCTTCGTAGATGCTATCTTTGTCCTGGTTATATAGAGAGGAGATACTGTCTAAATTCCATCCTTTACAAGATATCACCAGTGGTGCCCTAGGAGGCTCTAAAAGATTTGCAGCATGGCTTTGGAATTGTTAATTTTCTTCATAATAGATGGGTACAAGAACCCCTCTTAAGTGCTTGCAGAGGAGATCACGTGAAATAATACCGCCAACCCTCTGAGGGTAACGGAGACAAGTTCTCAAACACTGGGGGGCACAAGCATTAGCTAGAGAGCTTGTTTAAAATGCAGGTTCTGGGCCTCAGAAGTAGTGCTTTAATTCAGGAAGTCCGGGCCAGGACCCAAGAACCTCCTTTTGAAATAAATCCTGCGTGTCACTCGATACAAGGCCATCAGACCATTTGAAAAAGAGATAGAAATAATTGAAATCCACCAATGATCAAAAAAGTTTCATTTTTGACAACGATCTTAACCTCACCCTCTTTCTGCCCTCTTTGTGTTCGGATTATATCGATCAGCTCTGTCCTCCCAGCTCCTTCCTGGCCTCCCATGGACCCCTGCACCTCTTCCATCTCCAAATCCCACGCCAGAACTATTATACTAAAATGTGGTGGTGTGACCCTAGTTATGAGCACTGTTCTAGCACAACACAATCGGTACCGCCCACACTCGCTGTGAAGTATGTGCTCTCTTCCTCAGGTACACTCAACAGGCACCTACTGAACATGGGCCAGGGGCTAGGAGACCAGTGAGGCCCCATCCATTCTGGTTTCTCCAGCCTCCTTTCGCCTTTGCCATCTCAATGGTCTCCAAGGATGCTCCTCGGGGGCTTCTGCATCCCTCACCCTCCCAAGTCAGTCACCCAACGCCCAAACCCAAGCCCCTGTGCCCGCCTTTCTCCACTCCCGCTCCCTTCTCTGCCTACACACTTTCCCTCTGTGATCAGCCCCATATGAGGTCCAGGTATGTCCTCTACCCCAACCGTCTGCCCCACTGGCACCTCACACTGCACGATCTCCCCTCCCCAGCTACTCTTCCTCCTGGCTTTCCTGTTTTCTGATTCTGACACACCTCCTTTCCCAGGATCAACACCTTGGAGTACCGTTGGACACTCTTCTTTTCCCACATTTAATCCCATACTGAATTTTACTCACTTCTCCTTTCCTGTTTCTCTCCCATCTGCCCCTTTCATTTATATCATGCTCTTTGTTTTTGTCTTGACTTCAATCCTATTCAAGGCTCTTTGGTTGCAAGAAATAACCGCTCAACCTAAGGGGATTATAAAAAGTCACAGGGGCATCTCACTGGTACAAAAATGGAAATGCAGGGAGCCTCACGGGAAATGAGGTTACACTTGGGAAGGTGTGGGGATAAGGCCGCAACTGCTTCCAGCTCTTTTTTTCCCTCTGAGGCCATGTGGTTTCTTGCCTGGACTTCTTTCTGCAGATTTGTCCAGTTCCCCTGCTTTTACCTAGTTTATGTCCCAAAACAATCATTCCAACCCTTTATGGCCCTTCAGTTTAAGTGTTCTCTAGTCTAAATATAGCCTCTGTCACTTGGCTCGAATTCTGGAGGGAGAGGTCTGATGGGCCACTGGCCAGCCAATGGATTGGAGCAGCCTTGCCAGGAGCCCAGCTGTGGTGCCAGCATCTGGATTAGTCCAGGCAGAATCGTGGGTGTTGACACAGGTCCCCGGTGAGCTCCTTCAGCAGGAGAAGTGCCATTCCTAAGTGGGGCATTTGGGAAGGACCCCCTTATATTCTCCAACAGTGGTTCCTAGAAGCGAGGCTGGAGATTAGTGGCATGTCCAGAGCAAAGTTTTTACTTTTCTGTTTTGAAATGAGAAAAATAACAACAAATGTGTGTGTGTGCACGGGTGTGGGAGGTGGGAGGAGAAGCCCTATGTTGATATAAGGTTCTGCATGTCGTTTTTGGGAAAGACAGTCTTTACACAGCAACATCCTTCCTGCTTATGGGGAATAACATGTCTTTTCACTTAGGAGACAAGAGTGTGACTAGGTGGTTGTTTTTGTTGTTGTTGTTGTTGTTGTTCATGCCCTTATTTGGGCAAAATAAAATATTGGGACACCTATGTTAGTCTCTTTAAGTTTGAAGGGAAGCTTGGCCTGTTCATGAAATCCAAATGTCTTAAAACACTATGCTATGTCTTGGCTATTTCAATAGCTTACTAACTGGTCTCTTGACCTTCAAGATCTCTTTCCCATCACATCACTGTCAAATTAATCCCTCTAAAATGTTGTTGAATAAAGTACTTCCTTGTTTAAATCTGCAAGGGCTTTGACATGATTATGAAATAAAATAGAAAGTCCTTAACCTCCACAAACCAGCACCAGCCTGCGTTCCCAGCCTTCTCCCACACCCACCCCAGCCCGCCACGTGCCCCCGGCAAGCGCCTCCTTGCCCTTCACACTCTCCCACCTCCCATGGCAGGTCGCCTTTCCAGCCTACCCAGCAGGTGACCCCTCCATTAAGTCCTCCAAAACTTTCAGCTAAAATGAAGCGTTTATGCGTTCTTAAGACACTTACTACATTCTGTATCATCTTGTGTTGTCTTGGGCATTTCTTACCTACCCCACAAACCCTCAAGTGCAACCACTATGCCCATGGAGGCCACGTGGTAAAGCAGGAGTCACAGACCACGGGCTCTGACACATGGCTGTGCTCTGGTATGATGTTAGGGATCCCACTTAATCGTCATGATCCTCCATTGTTCATCTTTAAACTGGGATGATAATACCAACAGAGTCATTGTGAATACCTGAGATAACCCATGCAAAACCCCTAGAATGTAGTCACTGGTTAGTAAATGGAAGTTTTCTCCCTTGCTTGTGTACCAATGGGCACGCAAAATATTTGTCCAACTGAGAACCTCATAAATAAATCAACGGGGAGATAATTAATATTCATGTTTGTATATGATCATAATTTACCTCTGGGGAAGATTCTAGTAAAAGAGTCCAAAATCACTTCAGCAACACAATGCATTGGAAGAAGCACCCTGCTTCCCAGGTAGCCACCTCAGGGGACAACACTCGTTTGGAAACATGAGCCCTGATGTGTTTGGTTTTTTTTAGGAATGTCACCCCTCTTCTTTGTGGCCACACCTCATATATGGGCCAATTTGGCTTTTACCATCTCTCCATCCTCTGCCCAACCTTGGCAGACTGGTTAATGACTGCCTAAGTGGCTCAAAATCAGGCCAAAAGATTAGGAGACACAGAAATATCTGGATGGACCATCTACCTCTGAGCTTGCTGCAAAGTAAACACAAACATCCGTATGGAAGAACCCACTTTGTATTGCTTCCTGCTACAAACATCCTAACTGATACAGACACAAGAAGCAGTCATACCCGGTGCTCTTGTAACCAGAAATCCGGCCACAGAATGTGCTTTGGGACATCCAGGGGGAAATGGGCTTGAGGGGTGATAGAAAGCACCTTGGCGCCTGGATGTGCTCCTCCTGGGCACTGTTCTAAACCCTCTGTGTGCTCAGCCTTCTGCAGCCTTCACAATATCCGCATGAGACAGGTGTCCTTCCTGACCCTTCTGCAGGTGAGGAAACTAAAGCACTGAGAAACTGAGTAATTCACCCAAGGTCACACAGCAAGTGGGTGGAACAGCAGGATTTGCACCCAGGCAGCTGAGTGCTGGGGCCCACCTGCTTTATCACTACTGCATTGAGCCCCTAGTGACAGAAAGTTCCCCTTAATGCCATCACGTGGCGGCCAATCTGGCCTGGAGGGGTCCACGGTCTTCGCTTTTGTTCTCCTTTCTAGAAGGGGAAAGAAATGAAGACCGAGCAATGAGATGCAAAAGATGGTCCCCCCTGCCTCAAGCCCACGCCTGCCCCTGGAGGTTTTCACCTCTCCAGCCTAGTCTCCAGGCTGCCCCCTCTGTCCACCCCTCACCTCCCCTGCTCACGCCCCAGCCCTGCCAGCCTCCCTGTGCCGTCTCTGCGCTCTCTGTGCCCAGGACAGGAGCTCTCCCTTCTACCAAGGCCAAGCCCACACTGCTCTCACAGATGCCTGCCGCAAGCCAACCTTCTTTTTGGAAATGTATTCCACCACCTAGAGATGAGATGAGAAGAAAAATCAAAGTAACTGAAAATAGAAAAAAATATAGTGTGTGCAAACCCTTTATCTCTACTCAATAAGCAGCTGCTAAATCATGGTAACAATGCCTACTTTTTAAAAATTTGGTTCTTTACATTTCAGGCTTATGGACAATTGCAAACATTGCAGTTAAGATGCGTTTAACACCTCTCTTTTATTAAAAAAATAAAATCTACAGTAGTTATTACTACTCCATTCTGAGTACAATCAAGGCAAGTGCGTGTGTTCTTTTTCTACCTGACAAAATATGGGTGTCATGCCTTAGTCACAGGATCACAATGCTCTGCTTTCATGGCAATAAGCATTGATTAGGTTTCTAATGTGTGCTGAGTAGTTTGCTCCAGGGAAACCAAAATGGTGTGTCAAATGGTCTCTGGAAACTGACAAAATGTTCTGTAAGATGATGATGGATTTCCCATGCAAAATTCCTCCCACCCTGAAAGGCCACACAACACTTCTTAACCAATTATCACTGCTGAGTAGAGGCACAAGAAGGCTGCCTGATACTTAATGACAGCAACAGACTAGGACTTCAAGTTTCTGTCCTTCAGTGGCCCTTGCAGTTGCTGCTTTGCTTCTTGGAACATGCTTCTTTCTTGTGTCTGTGGGTAAACTCCTACTTACTTGTCCTGCAAAACTAAGCACAAATAATGCCTCCTCAATTCCCCAAGACACGGCAACTTTCTATTCTGCACTTGTCACTGCAGCTTGTAGCTGCCATGCATGGAATAATCATTCATTTGCAACTTTAAAAGGAAGAGAACTCACTTTTTTCATTTCTAGAATCATCACCTTCTCCCCACTCTGTCCCTCCACACCCGTAACACCGCAGGTGGCAAAGGAAGACAGTGGAAGTTACATGAACAGATTAAACAATGCATGGATGGTAGAGTGTGTGCCACCAGTGAAAAGGGTCCCCTCGAGAATGTTGCTTTGCTCACAGACATCTGAGCTTTGTGTCCTCTTCACCTCTCCCCTCCACATCCCAGCTGTAAAGAGACATGAATACGGTGTCTTAGGCCATCTTAGTTTTCTGTTGCTTATAACAGAATATCTGAAACTGGGTAATTTATAAGAAACAAAATTTATTTCTTACAGTTCTGGAGGCTGGGAAGCCCAAGGTTGCGAATGTACATTTGGTGAGGGCCTTCTTGCTGGTGGGGACTCTCTGCAGAGTCCCGAGGTGGCCCAGAGCATCACATGGTGAGGGGACTGAGCATGCTGGCTCAGGTCTCTCTTCCTCTTCTTATAAAGCTCCAGTCCCACTCACGTGATAACCCATTAATTCATTAACGCCTTGATCCATTAACCTATGAATGGATTAATCCATTTGTGAGGGCAGAGCCCTCATGATTCAATCACTTCTTAAAGGTCCCACCTCTCAATATTGCCACATTGGGGTTAAGTTCAGTGTGAGCTTTGGAGGTGGCAAACATTCAACTGTAGCCGGTGGAAAGAGCTCATCAATGATACACCATCCTTCCTTGAATGTTCCTTCTCAGCCATGTAAAGCTTTTTGAAAACTGGCTTCTTGGCTTTTATGTGGCCAGAAAATTTTGTAAGAACCAACCATGGTTCTAAGGAAAGATTTTGCTGAGTGAAGTGAAACTCCTCCCATCACTGCCTGTGAACTGAAGACAACATCCCCTGCGCAGCCTCCAGAGAGGAGGGCAGCCCAAGCTGAGCTCCGGGGGCACCTGTGGAGAAATGGGTATGAGGAAGGCCTGGCCCAGGAGCCCAAGGCTTAGAGAGAGACAGCAGCCAGCAGCCCTCCTATAGCTGCTGCTCCCTCTGTCCGGAAGTACTCCCTTGTCTCTTACCCACAGATACCCTGCTCATCCTAAAGGGAAAACGTGCCAAATGCTGTCTTCTCCAGGAAGCCTTCCATGATTTCCAGGGTTATTCCAGCCAGAATTAACCACGCTTTCCATTGCCGTCCCCTGTTATGGCCCTATTCTACCCTGTAATATTGTTATATTCATTAGAATGTTAGGATCCCCCATAGGACTGCAAACCCTTGAGGTCAGTGACTATACCTTAATCTTTTGTTTCCTCCACCCCATCTACACACAGTCTCCTTCTCCTTTCCCTTTCTCTCTCTCCCCATTTCTGTCTCTCCTTCTCTGTCTCTCTCTCTCTCTTTCTCACACACACACACATGCTCACCGCAGTGCTGGTCCCCAGAACTTTGTGAAAGAACCTGTTGAGTAGCTCAGAGCCTCTCTGCTCCACTCCCACAAGGAAGCACGACCAATTCCACCAGCACTTAGTGGGGAGACATGAGTTTCCAAGTCTATCTGACACACAAATACTGAGCTCAAGCCTCAGCAGTCCAGACCCCTTTTACGGCACAAGAAAATATTCATCCCTTTGGAGCAGTGCCTGCATTTCCCAAGTCACCTTTGAAAATAAAATACTTGCATTCAAACAAATCAAGTAGCCTCTCCCTTTTTGGGGGTCCCTTGCTTTATGCCCATATTATCTGCTCCCAACTTTCCTGAGACTCTAGGCAACATAATGTTGAAAACCAGAGACGCCATGGAGAAATGTCAGTCACCCCTACTGAGGAAACTGAGGGAAACTGAGGCCTCAGGAGACAAGGTGCTGGCCTGTGGTCTCTCAGCTGGTTGGGCCCAGGCCCCTGGCTCCACGAAGTGTTCCCCTCTGTGATCAGGTGGGAGGTCACTCGACAGTGATTTCTGCTTGGTTTTCCATTTAAAAAGCAGAATTAAAGATTTCACATTGGATGGTACTGTCAACTCTTGGGATTCAACCAATACAATGGGAAGAAGAAGGTAGAATGAGACCAGGCACCGGGTCCCTTCACAATCCCTGGAGCTCCGCGGCCCCGCGTGTGCGGGCTGTGGGGCCGCGCCCGGTGCACCTAGCTACCACGACGTGGGGCCGGGTCTGACCTCCGGGGCGGCCGGGGGAAACAGCCCTGTTCCCTGCCTCCTCCCAGCCCCAGTGCTGAGAAGGTAATAAACCTGACAGAGGCCCGCGCCGCTGCAGTCTGGGGCGGTGCACACGATGGCCAGGGCGCGGCGGGGAGAACAGAGGCCGCAAGCCCAAAACGCTGGGAAAAAGCACGTTACTCTGCACGAATCACAACGCTGGGCCTTTTACAAACAGTGAACGGCAGGGCGAACGAGGGTTCTGCCCGGGTGTGAGTGAATGACCAACCTGGGCACTACGACACTCAGCTTCCTTGCCCTCCTCTCTGGGCCTGGAGGGGCTCCTGACTCAGTTTACCCATCTGAAAACTACCTAAGGAGGCGCATCCTCGGCCCAGGAGTGGGAAAGGATGAGTGAGTGGAGGCGAGGGGGTGGCCCAGGTGGCCGGCCGGATCCTCTGTGGCCCTTCCCACTTCCCTCCTTCAGCCACGTCACCTCTCATCCCTCCCACTCCTGGCTCACCCGCTGTCTCTCACCTCTTCCCGGAGACAGACTGACTCAACCTCATCATCATCCAGCGCCCACCTGACAGGCTCCTCCCAGGACACACCCGGGATGGGAATGACCTCGCTACCTCTCCTTGCCAAAAACCGCTCTCTTCTGTAAGCACCTCTCTGCTGGGACCAGCGCCTACCCCTCCCAGCTCACCAGTCACTGCGGCAGCCCCTGGGCCCGCAGGGGGAGAGAATCCGTCACTCAGCTCACCACAGTCTCTTTTCTCCCCCGATGTCGTTGCTGGCACGTGCATGGGTGCTGGGCTTCTGGTACCAGCACCCTGCTGTCTGCCTGGCTCTTCATGGCCCTCTGGTCCCCTACAAACTGGGGACAGAGCAGTCAGCAATGCCCACATGCTCAAGATGCCCTCTTCCTCCTTGGCCATGGACTTGCTCTTTGTTAAAAGAAAAAATAATTGGGGAAAATTATTCTTCAACTGAAAGTTTAAAGAAAAAAGATTTGAGGAGATGCCAAGGGGTGGGGGAAAGAGGATGGTGTGGAAACTGGGAGAATTTTAACTGAGACATCCACTCAGAGGGGGGCAGTCAGGGAGCACCTGCTCAGAGACAGCGCTTTCAAGGCTGTGCAGCAACACCAAGACCTCAAGGTGAGCCGTGGGCATGGTGGGCAGCCACCCACAGATCGCACTGCTGTGGGGCTCCCTGTAGGATCTGAGGAGCAAGAAAGTTGACAGTGGTGGCTTATAGTCATCACCGTCGGAGACAGTGTAGGCCACTACTGTCAGTAACAGTGACAGGTTGGCCTACACTAACTGAGACAGCGTGGGCCAAGCTGCTGTGTGCTCTGACCCAGGCCTGTTGTGTGCCTAGTGTGGCACAAGAGACAGAAAGGAACAGTGTACACTGCCACCATCCCCCTGAGCCCTGGAGAAGTTCTGTGGTCCTGCCCTCTGGATGGGGCTTTGTCGCAGAGGAAGCATGGCATCTGTCCCTACTGATGATAAGCAGCTGATGGAGGCTGCTGGCAAGGGCTGATCCTTGTGGAGGGTGCACAGCAAGCAGTCTCGCCCCCCCTAGGGACTGAGGGAGGGGTGACCAGTTCAGGAAGAACCCAAAGTTTACTCAGCACAAGCCAGGTACATTTCCAGCATGGTTTGTGTAATCCTCACCACGACCTAGCCAGGTCTACGTCACTGTCCCACTCTACAGGCACGAACACTGAAGCCCAGAGAGGCTGTCATGCGCCAAGGTCGCACAGCAGCTGGGGCAGGCGGGATTTGAACCCAGGACTCCCAAGGCCCTTCTCCTTGCCTTGCCCAGCTGCCCTCTGGTGAGATCGACAGGGAGCCGTAATTCAACATCTAAAGCTGTAGCCGAGTAAGGCGGAAAGGAGGGACCACAGCTGCTTCCCAGTCGCAGGCAGGCAGGAAGGAAAACCCTCGGGGGAGGGAAACCCAGTGTGGGCAGATCCTTTCCTGGCCCCCGACACACTCACTCCCTGACGTGTCCCGGGTTATGTGGATGCTCCTGTCGGGAGCGAGCCGTCAAGGCCAAGGCGACAGCCAAGTGTCTCGCGGTGCTGACGCACACCTGGAGCCAGGCCCCTTCGTGGAAGAAAAAAGATGCAGCAGCGGGATGAGACCCGAGGCTGGGCTTGCTGCAGAACTGGCTGGTCTCAGCTCACTCGGGTTTGGGGCAGCGCCCAGCCTGTTTCAGTACCGGACGCCACTAGGTGGGGAGGAGCTTCTCCTCACAGCCTTGTTCCGTGTCTGTCCGCATCAAATGCTGTCTATTAAGGCTCTGCTTCCTGCCACGACCTTAGTACCCAGGGGTTAGTGGGGGGAGTTCAGGGTCTTGGTTTGGCCTTAATGTCCTGCAGACTGGATCCTGTTTTTATCCCCCCAGAAGCTTCTTGAAACAAGAACGGCATTTCAGAGTTCAGGGGAGCCACAGAAGAGCCCGAGGTTGATGCGCAGACAATGGGGTGAATCCAGACCACGGGACCCTTGAAGGAACTTGTCTGACTTCCTGCCCTGAGCGTGGAGGGGGACGGAGGCAGACGCTGGATAGGGGTGGGGCTGTCTTCCTGGCCAGGTGTCCGGGCAAGGAGCAGGAGGAGGTTGAGGGGCAGGTCCCAGCTAGCATGAGGCCAGCGCAGCCCCGGCCGCACACAGCTGCTGCCGCCGGCAGGAACCACCCTCATGCTCATCTTCATCCGCTGCCCGTGACGGAGTCCATGGTTTCCATAAAACCAAATGAGTGCAGTCTGCAGGCGGGGCAATCCTCTCGTCCCTCCTCTCTCTCTGCGTTCACCCTCCTGCCTTGCCTCCCTCCTCCTGCCCCTCCCCTCTTCTTCCTCCATCCACATCTCTGTCTTCCCCTGGAGCCTCCGTTCCCCCCATTCACCTGCCTCCGCTTTCCTCCCTTCCCCCTCCCACATCCCTGCTCACGCCTATTTGAAACGTGGCCACATATTGGGCACGCTCTGCAGTGCTGGCTCGGGGGCTCCCAGCTCTGGCTTCTGTGGCACAAGCTGCCAGTTAGCCCCAATAGCCTATTCTACCTTTCTGCCAATATTTAGCTGGGCACGAGACCACTACAGGTATGTGCCACCATGCTCAGCATAGTGTGCAGCTTTTCAAAAGTGACCATAAATCAGGGGGATGTGCCTTAATCTTTCCACCTTGCTTGTTAGCAGGAATGTGGACGTGATGGCTGGAGCTGATGTGGCCATTTTGGGCTATGAAGTATGCATCTGAGCTAGTTTATATACTTCCCAGGATTTGCTTAAGTGTAGTTTCTCTGCTCAATACCACTAATGAACCTCTGAGAGGATCATTTGACACCACCACATTCTTGTAGACCATGAAAGGGTTTCAATTTCTTAAAGGGAGGTTCATTGAGTTCCATGCCATCTTGTGGCAGAGGTTATGGTGCCATGGCCTTTCACCTGCCTGGCTGGGCTGGGCCCATTGTGGCAGATGTTCCTGATTCCTCTTGTTGATTGCAGGGACAACCCCACAGCACATTGCTTCATGCCTCACATTGCATGCCTCCCACCTCCTGCCCCAGGGCTTCCCTGTTGCTGCTGCGGACCTACTCACTCAGGCAGACACCCCGCCTTTCCAGGCCAGACCCATGGGGATGTAGGCCGAGATGGGCAGGTGGCGAGCACCCCAGCTCACACCTGCTCACTGGCTGGTTCCATGTGCCGTGGTTCACAATGCAGGTGATGCTGCTGCTGCTTCTGTTCCAGGATGTGGCTTTCCTATGTAGGACATGCCAGATGGTGCCACCTGGAAGTGTGGGGGCCCAGCTCTGACCAATGGGAGACATGAGCAGGCAGACAAGTCTTCTCCCTTCTTCCTCTCACGTTTCCTGTTCCAAGCCCCAGTAGGCCTTTCTGGAGACATCCCATGAGACTAAAAATCAGCTGCATTTGTTCAAATCTGGGGCCAGCCTAATGACACACTCCTTTGGGCTCCACTCCAGCCTTCTGTGTCCCCCCTTCCCCCCGTCTTGCTGCCTGCAGTTGTACTCCCCAAGAAAGTCTCGGTGCAGTAGCCTTGGCCTCGAGCTCTGGGTTTTAGAGAAGCCAGGCTAAGACAGGGAGACACACGGAGGATGGCAAAGAAGCAGCGTGGGTGACGCTGGAGCCCTGAGAATCGTGGAGCCCCACACCTATCCCGGACTGCCGGCCTCTCCACTGACTTTTTACCTGAGAGAGAAACAAAGGTCTGTCGTCTTTAAGCGACAGCTATTTTGGACTTGGTCTCACCTGCAACCTCATTATAATAAATGCAGCTACACATGCAAATCACCTCTGGGCTGCAGTGCCCTGGAGCAGTCACTAGCCCGTTATTAAAACACTTTTGTCTCCCCTCATTCCCGTTTCACTCTCACCATCATCGCCTTATTTCGATCCATGCCACATTCCCATGAGGTGGGTCAGATAGGTGTCATTATTCCTTCCATCTGCCACCCCTTTCCTCCTAACTCCCTACTTAAAGGTTAAGGAAGTGAAGTCTCTAGGAGGCTGTATGATTTGACTAAGGGCAAGAGCTAAGGAGAGAAAACCCCTGGCCTTCTGGCTTCTGGTCCATTTAGACCAGACCCCACCATCATTTCACAGCCACCCTTCACAGCCACAGTTGAGGGAGTCACCTAATTCTCAGTTCTCCTCCTGGGCACACTGGGATTGTCTTTCTTGCTGCCTGGAAGTTAGAAACGGCCAACGCGCTGCCCACAGAAGTGATGTGTCTGGGCAGATGCTCCAGAAAGCAGCAGCGGCACGACAGGCGTCTCTTCCCTCCGTCCTGGGGACCAGCAGAGCTGGGGGTGGTGCCTGTGTGGCAACCAGGCCCTGGAATGAGACCGATGTGGAGACGGGCATTGGCCTACCCACAATGGACATGCGGTGAGAAAGACAAGTAAATCTGTGGGTCTTAAGCCATTGAGATCGGGGTGGGGTGTGTGTGCACCGCAGCGTAACGCAGCCCCGCCTGACTTTTTCATGCATAAAATAGACAGGTCCCGTTCAGAAATTGTGGCTCATTTCAATTGGTTTTTAAAGGGGAAAAATAGAAACCAGTTTTAGGAAATTATCAAAGATCTTCTCAAATCCCAACAACCCTGCGATCCTCAGGAAGGGTGTGTCTGTGTTAGCTGGAACACTCGCCGCAAGTGCCTCCGACATTAAAGCCAAGGGATGTGGTTTTGTTTGGATGCTCACAGGCCTGCACCAAGCAGGGTGGTTTCCAGGTTATCAAACAGAATTTGCCACAGCCCTAAAGGACAGTCAGATTGGACATTTTTACTAAAATTGGGTGGGTTTTTTCCCATCTTTTTAACATGCAAGGTGTTTATAGTCTCATACTCAGGAAGAAACAGGTGACCCAACAAAGGTAATGCTCTTCCTCCAACTCCAGGAAGGAACCCTCTCCACCAATTTCCATCAGCTCTTGGGCCATTCTGCCTCTGGGTGCAGAGAGCTGGTAAATGCTATGTTGAACAAAATACAGGAAAATAAATCATTCTTCCTCAAAACTCTGAGCCTCTCTGAAAGCAGCATAGTTTTGAGGGAAAGGATGGCCCAATTCCCTTTACGGTGACCTGGATGTATCTTAAGATGGCAAGAGAGAATTCGCCTCTTTGGAAGGCAGAATAGCTCTAACACAAAGCTCCTCTTTATTTGTGGAAACATGCCAAGAACAGGGCTGCATTTCCAGGCCAAACCCAGGAGAATTAAACACTTCAAGGAAGACGTGCTCACTCAAAATTACAAGCTCTTTGCTTAAGCAAAGGACTTATGGTTCTTTTGAGTTTATAATCTTTGTGAACTTTTGGTGCTAACATTTCCCTTGTCCAGACCCCAGCGGGGGGTCTCCTTCTGCCCAGCCCCTGGGTGCAACCTTCCTATTGTTGGGTTACCTCTCCCCACCTGCTATCTTTGCAGCCCTTCGGAGCTACTCCAAGCCCACCCACGGTCCCCTGCGACTTCAAGCTACTTAGCTCCCTCCTGGCCACACAATTTTACCTTATTTCAAGCCAGTAACAGAATCCCCAACACTTAATAATTATGTAGTTAATTGTTCCAATGTGCTATTTCCTCATCCAGCTTCATTGTAAGATGCACAGAGCAGGAATCATGCCACATTTTCTTTGATTTTCGTCCTGCCCTCCCCACAAGGATTTTGTTGGGGGCACAATAGTCACTCAGCCAACACTCCATGTGCTTCATTTCACATGAGGGTTGAACCCGGGCTGTCTTTTTTTCTTCATTTTTTAGAAAGCACCAACAACTAACGCCACTGGGGCACAAAGATGCCTAGATGTCCCACCTGGCCTGGTGACTGACTAGATTTCTCCACCATAAAGGCGGTGGCCATTTCCCCTTTGTACCTAACTGATAAGTACTTAGTGGGGAGATACTCCAAGACATTTTCTAATCACAGGACTCCAGTGCCTTTTCTCTCATGCCCAGGTTGCATCTTCCACAGATTCCCTTGAAACTCTTCCAGCCCCATTTGACTTGCCACCCGTTAACTAAATGTTCTTCGTTCTTCTGAAAGAATGGGAAGAGGGGCAAAACAGCCCAGGATTAACAGACACCTGGATGCCAGTCCTGTCTTGACCTCTCTGAGCCTCAGATCCCAGCTCCACAAAATGAATAAACAGGGAGTGGGTCATCTCCAAGGTCCTCCCAGCTTTGTCATTGCCCAATTTTGGTTACGACTCTGTCTAGAGGTTAATGTGTCTGTACTATCATTGTCTTTTTGGTAACAGCCCTTCACTTTATCGATGGGGTAGGTAGTTTGGGGAATGAGGTATCTCTCACAGTCCTCCGGGCACAATAGGGGCAGGAAGGAGGTAGGAGCTTTAGTTCTCTCTGGTGAATGACTGTGGGACCACTGGTCTCACAGTGCTCACAAATCATAACCCTCTCAGTCTTATTCTGTCGACTGTTTGGGGAAGGGTTTTTATACTATTAGAAACTTGTGCACACATTAATACAATCATAATTTTCACTGCAAGAGAAGAGGTTTTTGTTCAACTCCTCCTTCCATCTGCTTGGTAAATTCACACACACACACAGAGTAAATTAGTGGTTGCTTATGGCTGGAGGGGGGAGGGGATGGGGCAATAGCTAAAATGGTTTCTAACGTTCTACAGTCAATTGTGGTGATGCTGCACATGTCTGTGGACGTGCTAAAAATCATTGATTTGTAGCCTTTAAATCAGTGAATTGTGTAGTATATAAATTATATCTCAATAAAGCTGTTTTATACACACACATTGACAAGGAAGCACCATGGGAGAACCCTAAATCTCCCTGTGTTGATGGCACAGACTGGTAGAGAGACCATCCAGACATGGTCCTAGGTGAGGACAAGAGAGGTTTAAAGAGGTCTGACAGCAAGGAGATGCGGCAGGAGCAGGGGGAGTAGGTGGGTTCACAGACTGGAGCAGGGTCAGAGGCCCAGCTGGGTGGACGCTGTTCTGTTGGATGATCTCAGGGTCTGAACTGGCAGATCATCAACCAGGTCATCTCTCTCCAGACTGAGGTCGGGAGGCCAGGGGATCTCAAGGCTTCCTCGGCCAAAGGGAGACACTTCTTTGGCTGCAGAACGTGGATGCAGAGGCAGGCTCCCTGCCAGTGAGGGAACTTGGGCATCATAAACTCAGGCACCCCTTGTTTTATACTCTCCACTTAGAAGTTCCTGATGACTAACTGGGGATCAATATAAATCACGTCATTGTGATTTGGAGTCTTCCTGTTAAAGAAAGGTAGAGAATACAAGGAAAAGATGTTTTGGTTTGGGAACAAAAAGCAAAAACACTCCCTATAAAAATTATCTGGGACCATTAGGGAGAGAAGGAAGAAGCTCCCAGGTGATTTGGAGGCCAGGCCAAGGTCTAGGATGCATTTGATTTAAATGGCTCCTTCGCAGGTAGAGGGACAGGTGAGCTCTTAGTCTGAAGCCTCCTCCCTGAGGGCTCCTCCTTGGAAATGACTTGCTGTCTCTGGACCCATTTCCTCTCAGGGCTTAGTTCTAGCAAGGGCTTTGTTTTGTTTTATTGAAATTGGAGAATCCAGGTGGTGCAGGATAGGACTGGGGGCCAAGCAGTGGGCCTGCAGGCTACAACTACTGAGCAGGAGGAGGAGGAGGAGGAGGAGGAGGAAGGAGGGGAGGAGGGAGTGGAGGAGGGAGGGGAGGAGGCAGCATTTCCAGCCTCCAGGGAAACCTCTGTGCTGCATGGACTGGGTGAGCCCAGGGAACCAGTAACGAAGGAAAGGGTGAGGTACAGTGTGGGAACAGGACAATAGCTCAGTTGTTGTTGTGCAAGGCACACCCTCATCACCTTCGTCATTTCTTCTTTTGAGCCAGAAGCCACCCTCACATGCACACACAAAGCTGTCATGAACAGCAGCCTCACGCGCACCTCAGAAAGCAAAATTGGGCACCTGGCTTCAAAGGAACCAGCTTCCTCCTTCACGATCATCCAATGGTTGTCTGATATGTTGGGTTTTTTTAAAGTGTCCATTTTTTATTTGTCCAACCTGATTATCTCTTTATCAGCAACGGCCAGGGCGGCAGATGAACCCTTCGTGAGTTGGTGGTTTATAAAATCAGTAACGTATAGGTCGTTGCTGGTCTTTCTCTCTCTAGCACACTCTCGTTTATATTTATTTATCTCAGAAGTAAAAGAAAAAACAATACATACAGAGACAAAGTGGTGCTTTTTACAGAAATATGTATTTGGGGGCTTTTCTAGCTAACTGACATGAATTAGGCAGCTAGACCAGGGGAGGAACAGGAATACCCATAGTGAGGCCTCAGGCACCTGCTTAATCAAGTAAATCCAGAAAACAAGGCAGGAAATTACTTGAGAAGGCTTTTTGTTGTTTTTGCACCTTAAAGGCAGAGCTCTGAGGGGTTGGCGGGTCCCTGCCCTGTAGGGACCTCTGCTCTGAGAAGTCAATAAATCGAAGGGCATTATACACACAGGCCCTGACATCGCACTGACTGGCTTATGTCCAGGGGCTGAACCTCTCTGAGCCTCTTTCTTATTCCACAAAACGGGAATCACAAGTGTACCCACTGCATACTTATTTGTTAAGTATTTAAAACAACGCTAGCAAACATGAAAGAGCTCTGTGTTAAAGGTAAATGTGTAGTCCATCTCCCCAGTGTTACAGATGGGAAACCAAAATTCACAGAATTTGTGCCAATCTCAGTTCAGAGTCAATTCTGAAACCCAAACTCTTGGCTCACCGTCTAATGGGTTTGGAATTTTCTAAAAAATTATTATTATTCTTTTATACATCAACCAAAAGGCTCCTAAGGGGCATTACCCAATTTTCTTTTTTTTAAATTAGAGTAGGAGATGTGACAAAAAATGTGGGACCTGGTCAGCCCAGGCTGCTCACTGAAGCATCCTTGGCTCTAGCAGGTTGGGGATGCCTGTAGAAGGGGGCTGCGTGGCCACAATCTAGACTCAGTCCCGTGGCCCCTGCCTTGAACTTCACGTGGCATTCTACTAGGGAAAAAGCAAAGCATTCCACACTGAGCACATTGCATTCCGCGACAGCCCTGGGGGGCCGGGGCATTCAAGGCTACAAAAGCCAAGAGATTTGCCCAGGACCACATGATGGATGAGTTGCTAAGTTGGGACTCGAACCTTGGTCTGTAGGCTCTAGGCGAGTGTTCTTCCTTCTGGACCACACTTCCACAGCCCCTTATGCCGTAGTCTCTTGGGGGAAGGAAAAGTGGGAGGGAAGAAGGCCTTAGGCTGAAGGTCGGCTTGGTTTGCTTGGACTGTTTTGAAAGGATCAAGCCATTTAAATGTTTAGTAGTACGCACATCTCACTAGCTAGCACACAGGCCCAATGTGGGCTTCCCCTCCTACTAAAGGGCACAGGTTTACTAAGGTAAAAAGAATAAAAAAGAGAAATTTTCATTCTGTTAAAAGTAGTAGCTTGCTGTACTAACCAGCTCCAAAAGTCCTGGCCAATGAGATGACTCACTCACCCACGTAAGAGGGGAGGAAAGCAACGTCTATGAAAATTTCAAATATTGGAAAAAACTGTATGTATTTGGAGAGAATTGAGAAGAAAAAACTTGTACACATTTCCTGGCTTTCATGACAACAACAAAGGTAACACTCTGCTACCTGCTGGCTCAGCAGATGGTCCCCTCACATTCGTCCTGCCTTCCTTCCCTCCTTCCTTCCCCCGTCCTTCCTTCTTGTGATCATTAATCAATCATGTGTGCATTCAACGAGTACTGGGCATCTCCACTGATCTGTCCCCGTTCCAGATGCTGGGAATACAGTAGATAAGAAGACAGAAGAGGCCCCGCGCTAGTGGCGTCTTCATTCTCAAATTCTAGTCGTATATCGTTGAGTGCTCACTACGCAGTGATCACAGAGGAAAATAAAATTATTTCCGAACACCTACCATTTTCCCTTCCAGGAGTCTTCCCAATTTGACAGGCATTTCTTCATAAATACGCACAAGTTCACATTTTCCTCTGAGGTGACCAAGGCACAACAAAGTCAAATAGGAACGAAGTGATGTAATTCCTATCAGAGAGCAAGTCAGTGGCAGAAATGATAATGACAATAACAACAGCCACAAAAACAAACATGGAAAAGAAGAACCCAAGTCCAGTTTGCAAATTGAACTCAAATCGTTATTTAAGAAAGCAAACAGGAAAAGGTCCAACTTACTTCCATCCTACCTCAAAACTACGTCTTATTTCTAGCAAAAAGTCATCCAGTGAAAGAGTCATAAAGTTGTGTTGAATTTCCATAGGTAAAACCACCATTCTAACTTTGGAAAACAGTGTTTTAAAATAATACAATGGTGCATGCTTATTGGTTTTCCTAAGAGAAACCTTAGCTCAACCATAAGACCAGTCATGAAAATGGGATTCCTCTGGTCCTTGGTATACTCTTAGATCATGAGAGATCTTGCTTTCCAAATTGCCAAGAGGTCAGAGGGCAATAATGTTCTTTGCTATGCGTAGTACAATTTTGTACAAAGCAAGCTGACTAGGGAATAAAAGAAATTTAAAGGGATTCAGTTGGAAATTGCTGTCAAGGGGCTAATACTTTTCAAGGTTAGATGATCCCAGAAGAGCATCATCTTTGCTACCCCAGCTCCAAATGGCCACCTGTGCTTTTATATTTTTCAGAGTAGTTGGAAGAGGCAACAATACCCTGCAGCCCCTGCAAACACAGAGACAAAGCAAGGTAGAAATGTTTTCCATGGCTTTATAGAATCATTCAGCTGTGTCACCTTCTGCATAACTCATTCTTTAACTCTTACAGCCTCCATGGAATACAGAAATCATCTGAGGTGGGAGGAAATTAGAGGTCCGTGGGCCAACGTTCCTTGGTCAATGCTAACACACCCTTTTGGATGTTTACCATGCGTACTACCTTATTAAGGACTCAGAAAAGTGCTGCAGTGAAGAAATCTGTTGAACTGTTTAACTCATCATTTTCTAGACTTATTGGATCATGGAAATATTTTTCCTCTAAAACCCATTAACATCTCTTAGATTCTTTGAGACATTGTCTGGGAAAATACGGATTGAGACAAGCTTCTCTCTCTCTCTCTCTCTCTCTCTCTCCACACACACACACACACACACACACACACACACACACACGAGGATCTCAATAAAACATTCCTAGACCACAAAAGGTACACAGTAAGTGTTAAATGAGTGAATGAATAGATTCATAACCTAATGAGCAAAGGACTCAGTGGATTTACTGTAAGGCCTTCACACCCCAGTGGGAGCCTTGGCAGCAGTTGGCCAAGCTCTCCCACCACCACCCACCCCCCTTTTGGAGGATTCAGGAAAATGTTCTTGGAAATGCAAGGCTCACAGCGCCGGGGTCACCTCTAGGCCCAGCCAGCCTAAAAGGGCACATTACTGGTGCTCGGACACAGGGCAGGCAGAGGAAATGTTGGACTCTGGGGTTTAACATGGGATCATGTCCCCATAAACTGTGCCAGGGCTAGGGGACTGAGAACACTTAACACTCTGGGCCATCTGGTTGGTTCCATCCCCTATCAAAAAGGGCACCTGTTGTTTATGTAGTATGAAAAAAAAAAGGTGTGCTTCAGGTCCACAGTCACTTATCCAAAACCCTTAGGGCAGGTGTGTTACAGAATTCAGAATTTTTCAGATTCACATATACCATTTATTGTGTAACTCCACCCCCAGAAGACCTGGGGCACTGCCCCATATTCACACGTTAATATTTCTGCAATGAAACATGAATATTCATAGTAAGTGAGATAAATAAGACCTATAAATAGTTTCAAGTCAGCTAAGGTCAGATTTTGCTGCCAAAATGGTGTCAAGTATTCAAAACACTTTGGTTTTCATAGCATTCTGGATTTTAGGATCATAGGTAGGAGAAGGTGGGTCTTTAACGTGCCTTTCACAAGAGGGATATCTTGCTACGAAAAGAAAAGGGTGTGAATGAGTCTGTGCAATAAATCTAATGACTTTTCATAAGGAGAAGGAAAACACATCTCCAGTGCATTATAGTGTTCTTATTTGTAAACAAAAGGTTTCCCAGTGTTTTATTTAGGATCAGTGCACTTTGGACCTTGCTTTAATGTCATCTGACTTAGAATCCACTGTAAAGGAAATCAAATCTAATTTTGCCCTTTAAGGACTCACAAGAACTTTAAGCTGTTTTAGCCAAAATGAGGAGTGGCCTGAGGGAGAGGGGTTTTCTAAGACAAAAGGTTGAAGGAGAAAGGTTTAATGAGTCATTCACTGATAAATTTCTCAATTCACCAAAATGCCTACCATTTTGGGTGAATTTAAGTTCAATCAGTAGTTTTTAGTGAGCTCAGTAACAACTACACAATGACTTGTTTCCCTCCTTATATGAGCATCTGTGAATTCAAATATCATTCTTTTACATCACACAGGGCAATAACATTCATCAGAGGGCGGGTGGGCGGGAGGGGGGTGGAAGGGTTGGGAAAAACTCACTGAATGGATGCGGGGAGCACAGTTTGGGAGACGACCACGATTGTGGCTCTGACACGGGCAGAACAGGGGCAATGTGTATGGCCAAAGTGTTGTACCCCCATGATATTCTGAAATTAAAAAAAAAAAAGTATCCAATAAAAAAAAAAAACTACAAACACACACACCAAAAAAAAAAACCAAAAAAAAAACCAAATATCATTCTTTTTGACTTCTGGTTTTATGGCCTCAGGATCTAACCTAGAAAGAAAGAAAGGTTAAATGCAGACATCTTATCTCCTGTTGCAATTTCCAAAGGACCTACAAATTTCGAACAAGATTTCTAACTAAATTCTCACAACACAATCAATTATTATTTGCCTCAATAAGGTATATGTATTCCATAACATGAACTACTTGGCCACAATGCTAATCCAACAGTGACAGGTGTCCTCATGTCAAAATGGTTGTAAATATCCAATCCACAGACTGGGCAACATAGTGAGGCCCTGTCTCTACAAAAAATTTAAAAGTTAGCTGGGCATGGTGGTGCACTCCTATAGTCCCAGCTACTTGGGAGGCTGGGGCAGAAGGATCGC
Organism: Daubentonia madagascariensis; assembly: GCA_023783475.1. Classification (NCBI taxonomy): domain Eukaryota; kingdom Metazoa; phylum Chordata; class Mammalia; order Primates; family Daubentoniidae; genus Daubentonia; species Daubentonia madagascariensis. Next base: position 6,356,920 of record JAKFHU010001672.1, read on the forward strand.
TGGAGCCCAGGAGTTCGAGGCTGCAGTGAGCTATGATCACACCATGGCACTCCACCTTGGGCGACAGAGTGAGACCCTGTCTCAAAAAAAAAAAAAAAATCCAATCCATTGTACTTTTGGAATATAATACTGAAGAATTCTGCCTATGAAATAGCTGTGGTCTACTCACTGGTATTGGAGCAAAGTTGAAACACCAAGATTGTCTCTTCTCCGCATCAGGCCATAGGTCCACTGACAAGCAGATGTAGGGATTTCACAAAATCAAAGTGCAACAAAAGTTCTAAAATAATATTTGGTTTATGCCTTTCCTGCACCTAATACGTCAGACCCATCATAGTCACTTCTGTTTTCAAAGATCTGCAGGCATGACAACTCACTGGCGCCTGAATAACCATTCCTGGTTTAAAGCCCTTCAATGTTAGTTTGTAGTGATGCAGCCCAAATAACAGGCCAGTTACATTACGTCACTGGAGATCTAGTCTCGTCAGCCCACTGAGGCTTAATAAACTCAAGAAGGGAATTTCCTAAACCTCATATGCAGCTGGGGATTTAGGACAATGAGTTTCTCTCCATTAATCTTGAATTCCTGAAAGTGTTGAGGTTGCTAAAAATGGTTGCGTGTGTATCTCTCTAAGTCTAGCAGCAAGAACCCGACGCAGCTGCAGTTGCTACAGGAGATGATACCAATGTAAAAGCCACCTGCATCCAGCTCCCAGATGGCATTTGGTCCTAGCAGCTGAAAGGTGGCACGAGGGCAATCCAAGGGGGCATAGGCAAAGGAAGGAGAAGCAGCCCCTGGGCAGCCAGAGCTCACTCTGCACCCAAGGGAGGGAAGATCAAAGCTGAACAACTGGGTGGCCAGAGGCCCTGTGGCTCACATCTAGCTCTCTGAGTAGCCAGAGATACTCCTGCTCCCATGGGGCATGGGGACCCAATGGGAATATGCAAAGGACATAGTGTGTGTTGGGTGGGGGTGGGAGAAGAAGCCTCAAAGAGGAGGCAGCCTCTCATGGCACCACACTGCAGGCAACCTCAGAACAGTGCCTGGAGCACAGCAAGTGCTTAATAAATAAAAGTACTGTCCTGGTTTCCTGGCCTGCTCTCTCCAGGCACTCGATTCTTGAGTTTGCTACCTGTTGGGTCCCCCTAGTTCAAGCACTTCTACTTAGGAACACTTGCATACAAATCCTTAAGTCAGAATGCTGTAGTGAGAGAATTAGCTAAAAAGTGATTGTCGACCAGCCTGGACAATATAGTGAGATCCCATCTCTACAAAAAATAAGAAATTAGCCAGGTGGGGTGGCCCACATCTGTAGTCCCAGCTACTCAGGAGGCTGAGGCAGGAGGATCACTTGAGCTTAGGAGTTCAAGTTTACAGGGAGCTATGATCATGCCATTGCACTCCAGCCTGGGCAAGAGAGTGAGATCCTGTTTCTAAAAAAGAAACAAAATAAGTGATTGACCAAAAAAAAAAAAAAAAAAAAAACTGAACTCCCATTTATATAACATTCTCAAAATAACAGAATTATGAGAACAGATTAGTGGTGACCAGGGTTTAGAGATGGCGGAGGAGGTGAGGGGGCGGGAGAGATCCTTATAGTGATGGAACAGTTCTGTATCTTGATTGTGGTGGTGGTTACAGCAATCTGGCACCAGTTTAATGTGATAAAGCTGTGTAGAACTACACACACACACACACACACACACACACACACAAATGAGTACATGTAATACTGGTGAAATCCAAATAAACTGCAGATTATACCAATGTCAATTTCCTGGTTTTGATAATGTATCTAGTTCTGCAAGATGTTACAGAGATTGGATGAAGGGTATACAGGACCTCCTTTGCATTGTTTTCCAACTTCCTGTGAGTCTATAATTATCCCATAACAAAAATTTTTTTGATGACTAAATCCATGTGAATTAATTATATATGCAATTTGCTAAACAGTTCAGATAAACATAGATAGATATATAGACAAACTGCAAATAATATGCACTGTTTTGTTCTGATGTTAAATTTCCACACATTCCTCACTCAGAGATTGGGAAAACCCTGATGCAGAGCTATCACATTACAAAACTCCAGGGTCACCCTGCATATTGTAGTCTCTGTGAAGAGCACATTCTGGAGTTGTGCAGTGTACAACCCACGCAACAACACACACCAACACTACCTTTAGCCAACTACTGCAAAGTGATGCATCTCAGTCTCTGGTTCTTTTCTTTCATCATCTTGGTTTCATGATCTCTTCCTGTACCTCAAAATGCTCCACCTTTCGAGCCAGTCTAGATTGGAATAAGCACATTTTCATATCAGCACTGATATTCTTATTACAATGATCAGTTTCTCAGTCTGCAATTGCCCAAACTTCAGAGACAAAGCAAAAGGGTTTTTTTTTCATTTATTCAATAGCCATTTACTGAGCATTTACTATGGACTGTAAAGATTGCTTGCTGTCTGGTTGTTACTGTAGCCATGGTGGACCACAGTTCACATATATCCCTGTGCAGTGCTGTAGCTTGAGGCATCTCATGCTCCTCTACTGGCTGCTCTGCAAAATGCTTTTTATTGAGCAATAGCTTTTCTCTGTAGCTCTGGTATATATTTAGTTCCTTAACTTGTTGGCAGAAAGCGAACTTCTAGCGTGAGATATACCTGAAACAAGACTCCCCACTGTGCAGCAGTTGACACTGTTATTATTTCCTTACAAATTGAACCATCAATCCCGGCTGGTACTGGACTTTCATTGTTCAATCATTGGTTGACATGAGGGCCATTCATGATTGTGTAGTTCACAGCAGGGCTGGTCCCAGGACAAGCCCAAGTGCTGACTCAGTTAGGGAGGCAGATACGGAGACAGGTGAGCAATGGGAGAGGTGAGGATGTCGTGGCAGGGGCGCGCAGGGAAGAGGACTGGATGGGAGAGGCAGCTGAGCCAGTGACTCACGGGGCTCCCCTTTGTCAGGAGGGGAGAGGCAGGCAGAGCCTGCCCAGAGCAGGTTCTTTCCTGATCTGCTCCTCCCGCCCCCATTTCCCATCAGACACAGGTGCAAGGGGTGCACAAAGACTGCTTCCTGAGCAGCGAGTTGGGACAAGGCCAGCAGGTGACTTCAGGGTTTGGCACTTTCCCCGTGCTCCTGAAAGGAGACTAACGATGGAGGTCTTTGTAAAGGTTTAGAATGAATAAAGGGAGTGGGAGGGGGTGAGCTTCAAGCTCCAGGATCCAGTGTTTTCCTGGAGCAACTTTGTCTCTCACACACACACACACCTGTCACCAACTCCTCCCTCCTACACACACCACCACCACCAGCCCTACTCCTGATCAGCTTGTGGCAGGAAAGGAGCAAGGTGGCAGAAGAGCTAAAATAGTTGCCTCTTCCAGCTTTAGAGAAGAAACAAAGGAGAGAGAGAGAGAGAGAAGCTGGCAGGAAAAGAAGACTTTGCCTAGACTCCACTGACCTGGCCTTGCAGGTAAAGAAAAGGCTGCATAACTTTAAAATGGAGGAGAAGGAGGGCGAGGAGGAGGAGGAGGGGGAGGAGAGGAAAAACTCCTCTCATCCTTAACCATGAGGCAAGTTCGAATCCCAGCTGCATCACTTACTAGCTGTGTGACCTCGAACCACTTTCTCCACCCCTCTGTGCCTCACTTTCTTCATTTGTAAAATGGAGATGATGATGATGGTGGAGACAATGGAGATGGAGATGATGGAGGTGGAGATGATGATGAGGATGAGGGTGATGACATTACCAGCCTCCTAGGATTCTCCAGGAGGCTCAAATGTATTGATGTGAGTGAAGCACAGAGAAACACCATGCACACAGGAACACTCAGTGCACTGAGGCTATTCTTAGAAACTCTGGCCGGACACCCCTTCACATGCCCCATGTCCCTCGGAGACTCCATTTCCTCCCTCTGCTTCTCCCTGCCTTGCATTTTTTCGGGGTTCCTCACCAGCACATCTCTTCCCCATCCCTTCCCCCGCAGAGGCAGGCCAGTCTCGGGGTTAAGTGCAGGGCTTTGGAGTCCGACCCAGGTGAATTCAAAGCCTCACTCCACCCCTCTCTGCTTGGGCAAGTGCCTGGATTTCCTCACCTGCAACCTGGGTCCTCCATCCTGCCTCCCAGACCCAGCGACAGCCCCGAGGACGCCAGCCCCAAGTAGGAGCTCAGCAAATGGAGGCTTCTCCCTGGGTGCCTCCTTCCATGCCAGCCGATTCTGTAATTCTGTGGTCACTCCTGGTTTCCCTTTCCTTTCTTCCGTCCTCCATGTTGCGTTAGGATGAGAACAAGAGCTGCCATATAGTGGGCACTCATTGCCTTCCACGCACTGTGCTAAAAACTTGCCTCCTGCAATCCTCACAGCCACCCAGGACTTGGGTTCTGCCCTCTACCCCCAGAGCTCTGTCTGCATTTCCTGAGAACACAATGCAAGTAACTGGGTGTTGCCGTGAAGATCCAAAGCAACAGATGCACAGTGGGAAAGGAAGAGGAAGAGATGAAGCGGCGTTTCGCAGGGTGGTCAGCCCCCTGGTCTGCCCGAGACTGAGGGTCAACTGAAACAGCAGTCCCTCTGACATTCCACTCATCCATAATGCCCAGGGTCCCCAGAAATATCTGTTGCTGCTATAACATTGGCTCAGAAGCCCAAGTGACAATTTTTGGAAAATTTCCTCAATTTCCTCATCTGTGAAATGGGGACAGTGGTGGCTACCTCCTCACAGGGCCATTATGGAAATGAAAAGGGATCTAGTGTCTCCTGCAGCGCCCATCTCGCCGAGAGCCCTTCACAGGTGTCCATATCAAGCCCTGGAGATCACACCTGGCCTTGTCCTCCTGCCAGCCACTGACCCTGGCTACTCCCTTACCCTCTCCAAATCTCAACTACCTCGGAAATCAATTCGGGGGGAGATTAAGTAAGTTGCAGAAACCTTGTCTTCTATCCTTGGGCCATGTAGAAGTCAGGAGATGCATGTTTCCTCCCCTCTGCATGTGCACCTTTCCCCAGCCTTCAAGCAAAAAGAGAGAGAGAGAGAGAGAGAAAGGGGGAGCTGACTGAAAAAGAACACTTTGCCTTGACGTCACTGACCAAGACTTGCAGGTAAAGAAGAGTCGGAATAATTTTTTTTTTTTAGAGAGAAGAGGACAAACCCCCCGGATGCAGACTGGCTGGAAAACCCCAATCCCTCTGGTTCTTAACCACAGACAGGGAAGTCTCGGTTGAACAATGGTGGAATAGATCCTTCAAGGGGCAGACAGAGAAGAGGGGGAGACAGAGTGTCCTGGCTCCACCCCGATGCGTGGGTCTGAAATGTTCAATCCGCCAGCACAGCCCAAAGGGGACAAAAATGCCTGACAGCCTGTGGTGAGGCACAGCCTGTTCACAGGACCAGGAACAGGGGAGCAAAAGCCACAGCCCTTGGTTTGGAAAAGTCAAACATCCCTGGCACCTTAGTCAAAGTGCCTGGCCCTGTTCCATGTCATTGTGACCTCTGAGTCCTGGCCGGGTCAGGACAACCTGCTTGGTGGCCCTCCAGGTGCACCAGGAGCTGGGGTCCTCTTTCTCTTTCCCCCTTCACAGCTGTGTTGTCTGGCAAAGGCCCCACGAAGGAGGAACCACCCTGGCAGTGGTCTCAAAGGCCTGTATGCAAAGGTCAGTGGCTCGGATGTTACTATTTTTTAACATTGATTAAATGCCAATGGCATGCTGAGCCCATGGAGAAAGCAGAGGTAGAGAGTCGGTGCACGCTCTCTGCGCAGAGATAAACAGAGGCGTAGCATTCCAGAGCTCTGAGGGAAGATGCCCCTCGAAGCCATGGAGCAACTTTTGTCCATGTCGTCACCTTTAGGGGCGTTCTCAGAAATTTCCACTCCAGCGCTTAGCGATAGGATGAATCAGAGCCTAATGACTTCTTGGCCACGGTAACGCTCAGCCTCAAGCGCCAGCCTTGCCAGCTGCTCCCCAGACGACAGGCTTTGCTCGGACGGGACTGCCTCTCAGCTCCCTGCACTCCAGGCGCTCGATAATGAAAGGACAGCTGGAGGCAGGGCACCGGCCCCCACAGGGTTCTTCACAGTCACCCTAACTTGGACCAGCCTGTCCCTCGCCCAGGGCTAAGGCAGTGGAGGATGTACATTGACCCAGAAGGAAAAGCCACCAGTTTTGAAAGGTGCGGCAGGAGGGGTCGGCAGAGCCAGAGGGGACAGGGATTGGCACGAGGGATGAGAGTCACAGTGTCTGTTGCCTTGAGTCAGCCACCCACCACCCATCACTGGCAGTCCTAGCACAGCAAGTGGGGTAGGGGCTGGCGCAGGTGGCCCCTGAGCTCTCTAGCTAAGGAGTGCTGGCTCTGGCAGGAGGCCAGGCTCAAGTCCTGGCTCTACCCTGACTTGGGACAGTTACTCCTCCTCTGGGCTTCAGGTTCCCCTTCTGTAAAACACAGAGCTTGGGTGTGATGGGTTTCCAAAGTCCTTTGAGCCTCTGATTCAGCAGTGTGCGTGGAATCTACCCGGGCATGTGGGGCCGGCCCCCTCTCCTGCAAAAGACGGGGGCGGAAGATCAGGACGTGACCAGAGGGCTGCTGTGGGATTCTCCCATGAGCGATGCTCTTCCCGGTCTCATTACTCACCTGCGTGGCCTTGCCAGATCCTCTGGGTTAGGCCCCAGAGGTCCCCGCCCCCCAGCATGCATCTTTGCTCACCTTGCAATGACTCATGGCAGCCGGGGACAGGGTGCCCCAGAGCACACCCACAAGTCAGTGCCCGCCCTCCCCTTGCCCAGGTGCCACTGCTGGGAGCTGGTCGGGGTTGTCAGCTGTTCCTAAGCCCAAGGACCTCCTTGAGTTACAAAACTGAGAGGACATGGAAATTGAAATAGGAGAAGCAGCGTGTGGGGGCCGCAGGGCCCCTGGGGCAGCTATGGAAAGATAACCCGGCCACAGTGACCACATTATTTATTGGTTCTCTAGGACAGATATATGTGGTTATAAAAAGAACCTCTTCTTATCACAAGACACGAGATCCAGTTTTTTGTGGATCACCAATGCACCACTGCACTTACTCAAAGACAATCACCAGGCAGGGAAGTACCTAACAATTGCATGTCAGCATCGCAGTTATTTTTTCCTAAGTGCCTCACAGGATGTGGGGTTCAGACAAAAGGCGTTCCAGTCCACAGCAGGGGGGAAGAGCCCCAGGAAGGGGAAGGTCTTTCTCGGGGCCACCCAGCAAAGCTAGCCAGAGCTGTGTCTCAGCCAGCAGGCAGGCCCAGAGCCCCAGGGACCCTGTCTTGATGACCCAGGGAAGGGATTGGAGGGCTGGGGACATTCTGAGAAACAAAGGGAATTAGCCCCCGGAAGAGCCCGTAGTGTTCTCACCACCCTGTAAACCACCAGCCTGGACTTTGGGGAGATGAAGGCCGCATAGGGGAGGAAGGCTGGCCGATTGGAAATGATGTCATGTGGCCGCAGCTAAAAAAACAGTCTGCTGTTGAGTGCCGGGGCTAAATGCCATGGCAGCTGCTCCTCCGGGGAGTGGGTTTCACCAGGTTGGAGCGAGTAGCTGCTCTCCTGGAAACCGGGCTTCTGGTTGCTAGGGCCGATAAGGCAGGGAAAACGCTACCCCCGGCACTCATGGGAAAACATTTTGACACTGAAGAGGAGCTGGGACACGTTAACAGTTGAGAAAAAACAGAGCCACCCAACCAGTGAGGACTCAGATTACCAACTCTGAGTGCCACGGGCAGTGAATCAGACAGTACCTGCTCCTGGGGTGGAGGGATGGCAATCCCAAAAGGACACACCACCGAATGCGGCTTTGGAGCACGCTGTCTTCTCCAAACATCTCTGATGACCCCACCCCCTCTCTGGAGAGCTGTGGGCCCCTGCAGCCCATGTGCTGTCACCAGCCACCCCTGGACACATGCTGGCTGTGGACACAGATGTGGCAGCACCATGAGGCTGTGGACAAGGAAAGGAATCATGCAGGCAGATGGGGGACTCTCTGCAGCCCCTAATTGGGACAGAATCTGTACCAGCAGGTGTGGCCAGAAGGGTGCTAGCCTTGGAGCCTCTCTGTTTATAACTCTATGATGGGGGTTGGGGCCATGGAGCAGCCAGCCTTCAAAGGGAAATGGTTTTGGCGGTTCAGGAAATAAAACCCTTTGGCTCAGCCCCAGGGCTGGCCTGACTCACACTGATTTCTGTCCTAAGAGGAACAGTGTTGTGATAAGGTGACTTTACGTGTCCCTTTTACTCCACTGTGCATACAGCTTGCCTGGGATTGACAGAGCTTAGACCATCCACTGGAAGATCGACATGCCCACCATTTTCTGCCTCCTGCAAAACAGCTATGAATCCTCCCTTACACAACTAATGATTTTGGTTTTTCTCAGATATTCCCTGAAGGTATCCAGGAGGTCTCAGGAGGAGTGAGAGTACTGAGCTCAGGGTGGTGACACCCAGAAGCCTCTGGGTGAGGCCTCCAGGTCCCAGCATTGCCCTTGACATTTGGTGCCGGGGAGTCCTGTCTAATGCACTGGACTGGGCATCACTGCTCCGGCAACGGGAGCAAAAGTCCAGGGGTCCCAGCTCCTTCTCTGTGATTCTCTAACCACCAGATACTCCCGGGAGATTTGACTGTGCTCCAGAGGGAAATGGGAATAACGAAGGGAGGAGAGAGAAGAAGAGAAAAGGAAAAGAGAGGAGAGAGGTCTGAAACCAGCCACCCAGCGAAATAAGGTAGCGAGCGGAGGCACAGCGGGGAAGGCCACAGGCAGGAGCTGACCGCGACGCGCTCGGAGAGGAGGGGGAAACCCAACGTTGGATAAATCTAAATTAAAAAAGAAAAAAAAATTTAAAAGAAAGACTGAAAAGTTGGCAAAAACAAAATTAATCAGTTAACAACAAGGGTACATACCGAGATGGATTTGAAATTTGAGGTTTAGAAAAAAAGACACATAACCACATATGTATAATATATGTAAACATAAAATAACAAGTAAACATTTAATTAGAGCAACAATTTTTATTCCAGAAGGCTAGAAGAAACAAGCACTTAGCAAATTTAAAGTATTCTAAATGGTGGATAACAACCATAAAATTATACTATGTATTTATAGTATTGAGTGGTGGTCTCCACACATTTTTGTCGGGAAAAAACATTTCAAACAGTACTAATGTATCGATACTATGTTATTTTATTTTATTTTTTATTTTATTTATGTTTTTTTTTCACCCCAGAAATGAAGTCTTGCTGTGTTGCCCAGGCTGGTCTTGAACTTTTGGCCTCAGGTGGTCCTCAGCCTCGCAAAGTGCTGGGGTTACAGGCATGAGTCTCCTCTCCTGGCAGATAAAATTTATACATTTAATATTTTGCACCTATATTAATTTGTTAGAAACATCATGAGACATAAAAACAGAAAATGTTTAAAAGATTTTAATAATTTAAAATATTTTATCAACCATATAAAAAATTTTAAGTAATAATATTCTATATGAGAATAATGTGATTGAATAATTTTAGTTGCTTTTTTAAAGCTTGGTTTAGCACGTTATGATACAGTGATTTGAAGGTCGTATTTTGACACTTGATTTTAATGACTGTCACAAGTAAAAAATATGCCTTACAAACACAGGTAGCTCCAAATGAGGATCTCGGTACTTATTTTTTTTTTAACCTATCTACCTCCTAAGCAAAGAGTTTATTGAAATTCGGCTGGTAAATATCCATCTTCACTAATGCTAATTGGCTGTTATTGCAAATGAATCAGAAGTTGTTGTACTTTATACTTTTAACAAATGACTTCAAATCTCATTGAAATTTTTCATTTGAAAAATTAAGGGCAGAATAGGAAATTCTTTTTCTATATTTTTAAAGAATCCATGTATGAAGTTTTATATTTAATAAATACCAAATTTTCAGCTGAAAGAAAGAAAAAGGAAGGAAGGAAGGAAAGGAGGGAGGGAGGGAGGGAGGGAAGGAGGGAGAGAAATTACAAGAATTAAAAATAATCTCAAAGGTCTGTTTCAACATGCTCTCTCCACAGCATGATTTTCTTCTGAAAATCAATTATTCTTTCACTCATTGTTAAAATGTCACTTTTACTCAGAAGGGACATATTAAGTTGCTCTTAATTTTCAAGATTGTTTTCTACATAGCTTATAACAGACAGCTACTTATCATACAGAAAAGGTCAGAAATTTTGGAACATGCATCTTCAGATTTGACAACTCTTCTGAGAACCTTACCTTGAGTAAACCTCTATTTGGAATAAACATTTCATATCTACTGCCCATCTCATAAAATGTATAAAGATTCTGTTTAGAAGTCAGTTATATACTATACAATATGTTTGTGTGTATATGCAATTATTTAGCCACATCGGTGGCATCTTTATGGCACAGGAGCTACACGTAACAAGTCATTGGCAGCAGACATGAGTGAGCAAGTCATCGTCAACCTCCAAAATTATGAAATGCCCTCTCTCCACACAGATGCCTTGGGTACCATTTATGGCAATGACCACCTGACAGAGAGACCAAGTGAGACTACCAGTGTTAATCCACGTATTTTATATTAATCAGGCTCAATTTATTTCATAAGTTTAGTTTAAAACAAATAGAAGTAGAAATTCTAAATAGTTTTTCACCGATGACACTGTCAGGGGTCTGTGCAGCTACTGTGGTCACCACCTGCAGAGGGGATGGTATCCAGCAAGGTGCATGAACGTCTGCTTCAGGGAGCCTATGTTCAAATCCCACCTTGGCCATTTATTGCTGTGTGGCTCTGGACAGGTTATTTAAGCAGTCCATGCCTCAGTTTCCCCATCTGTTAAGGGAGATAATAAAAATACCTAATCAGGAGGTAGGTGCAACAATTAAATGAACAATCTATATAAAGCTCTTAGAACATTTCTTAGCTTATAGTAAAGATTCAAAAGTGTTAGCTGTTATTACTATCACGTGAAATAATTATATGTCCTTCTAAGTACCTGGAGGCCAGGAGACCAGTTAGAGGACTGTTTCAGTTATCCAAACAAGGGATGGAAGTGGCCAAAACCAAGGAATTGAACTGGGATTGGGCAGAAGGAGAGGGTTTAAGAGGCGTTTGAGAGTTGAGTCAATAGCCTTTGGAACTCATGTAATATGAGAAGAAAGGAAAAAGCAGTCAAGTGTGACATAGCAGTCTCCAGCCCTTATGACCAAAGAGTAACAACTGAGGAAAGGAGATAAGGAGAGGTGTAAGCTTAGTGGGACATCATAACTTATTGAGTGCTCACTGTGTGCCAGGCAATATTCTCAGTGTTTTTCATGTATTAAGTCATTTAGTCCTTATAACAACCCTATGAGATAGGTGCTATTTCCATTTTACAGACAGTAAGACTGAGCTACCGAAGGTGGTAACTTCTTCAAGGCTCACAGCTGGGCTATTAACCCAGACCATGCAGCTCCAGAGTCCATGACCTTCACCTCTCCCCACATAGCCTTTCGGAAAGACAATGAGTTCAGTTGAGTTGAGGGACATCGAAGAGGACATGTCGCGTAGTCAGTTGAATGTAACAGTCTCAAGCCCAGAAGAGAGGCAGAGATAGCAACACAGCTAGATTCCAGATGAATGGACAGGACATGGCGGTGGGACTGCAGCCTCTGAAGTGCACAAGGGAAGGAAGAGAGACGGCGCCACATGAAAAGAGGAGAGGCCTGGCAAGACACCCCTGGGGACACGAACAAATGTCATGTCCATGTCCCTGGGGGTTCAAAGCTACCCTAAAGGATGTTAAGTGTTGGCTGCTTTTCACTGTGGATGTGCACCTACTGTAATGGCTTTACGTGGGGGTGGGGGGGTCTCCAGCTGCTCAGCATCTGAACCCCCTTGCCACCTTGGGGGAATCAGCCATGGTCTTGGTGGGACTCACACCTTCCACTACAGTAGCCAGAAAGCCAGACGTTTGCTGTCCCTCATCCCTGGAGGCCAGGCCTGAACAAACATGTGCCTGGCCAATCTCATTCTGCAGCAAGTGACACAAAAGCCAAGGACAGCCCCAGACAAGTTCCACCTGTGGCAATGCCAGCAGTGTTCCGTGGGAGCAGGGGTGGCCAGTGGCCTCTGTCTGGCACCAGGGTCCCTCTCACCAGAGGCATGACCTTGGCTCCATCTTGCCTTGGTTTCCACCCTTTTCCACCATGTTCTCTAGTCTTTCTATCTGTTCCATGAACTTCTTGATTTATCCCCCAAATCTCTTTCTCTAGAGTCTGTTTCTCTTTTTTAACATGGCTGTCTGGCTGCTCCAATGCCAATGCGCCATTCCTTAGGTAATTCTATATTCCCTACACTCTTTTCTCTTCTTTGTAATAGATTAGGGAAATGGCTACATATTTTCACCTAAAATCATCCCCAAGAAACAATCACCTCTGAGATCTTACTGTAGGACAAAATACATCCATAGAGAATGAATACCGTCGATCAGAACAATTATCCAAATGTACAAATGGAACAGATATGAACTCTTCCACCATACCTGGAGTATAAAAAATGTCTTATTCAACTTTCTTAGTTAAATTCAATCCCAATTCCAGCCCCCACTTGCCAAGGCTGCTTAGAATGACGAGTATTAGAAAATATTCATGGTCTACCACCCCGGAACACATAGGAATCCCAGGGCTTGCCCATGGCGGAGAAATGAGGAAGGGCCTTTCCTTCAGTTCTGAATGGTCAGTAGTTCTTCCTTGCTGCCCAGTGCCACTGCCAAGAGCTGTTGCTCCCCATCTGTCATGCCCCGTCACCCTGGGCAGCCCTCACAGCTGTCCTCCCACTGACCACAGGTGGAGCCATGTGGCCTTTACCAGACTCTCCAAGGCCAAAGGGCCTCGTGGCCAACCTCGCTGTCATATCCACCCCAGGTCCTCGGAAGTGCTGGTCAACGGGTGCCCTGCTCCAGCGACCTGAGGATTCCAGAGGTCCTCTTGCCTGAATGGCATTTACAGCCTTCGGACCCTCAGGACGGCCTCCCATGCATACAGCCAGCACCTCTTTGGGGAACCCAGCTTCTTGCCCCTTCAGGTTCCAGAGAACACAAGAACTCCACAAAAGAAGGCCCCTTGTTTTTCCCTATGGAAGAGTGAAAATTACCTCTTTCTTATGCTAATGTGTCTTTAGGGAAGTAGATGAACAAATATAAAATAAAATATCTCAGTTCCAGTGCTGAGATGCCAACAGCCCTAAAAAGACAATTTATTTTTAATAAGAATTACTTCTGAAGCAAAAGTTACATTAATGGATGTTCTGGCTGCAAGTAAAAGAAACCAATTCATCTAGCTTAAGCAAAAAGTGGGCACTTTTTTTCTTTTAAAAGAAAATGGGTATCTTGGTAAGGCAGAAATGGAGCCAGGCCTCTGAAAAGACTGGAACCAGAAACTAGAAGGCTGCCAAAACCTCAGCAGTATTTTTGTGTCCCTCACCTATGCTTTGCTCTGCACACCTGCTTCATTTTCTCTCTGCAGACTTCTTGAGCTCCTCAGAGTACAGGGCAGAAGGCACTGAGAGCTCCCAAGTGTGCATGCTGCAGTCCCCACTGGGGAAAGAGTCACTCAATCAATCTCTCTCTCTAACTTTACTGAAGTACAGTAATTCTATGGGACAAAACATTAACACTGCTCCACAGTTCATTACTAGATACATGTATGTATGCATATATGTAGGCATGTATGTATATGTGTGTGTACCTTATAATGAATCTAGCTTTCTTTTTTTTAAGTTGACTGTCTTATGCTGTAGAGGTTTTCAAATTGGGGTCCAAAATTCTGGTTCTCCATGGAAATATATCAATGATTCCACAAAAACATTCTCTGACAATCAATGACAATTTCGCCTGCTTGGGCATCTTTTATTGCATCGCCTTTGTCCATTTCACATTTTTGCACTCTGTGTGCAGTGTTTACCAGCTCATGTGATGGAGCTGGTTAGCTATGGCTGACGTTTTTAAGGGAGGGGAAAAAGGAGAAATCAAGTAGTCCAAGGAAGGCTCAAGGCTCAAAGATCTTACTATTTTCCTGCAATAGGTACATCAGGACTTTAATTTTTCTTGAGTGGTGACAAAACCAGCAGTACTCACATTTTAAAGATAATGACAGCAGGAAAAACAACTCCACATTTTTATAAAATTTTAGTTGTCTAACCAATATATCAAACATCAACAATAATAGTAATGATAATAGTGTGGGGTATACTATGATCTAATGTAAAATTTACTGAGCACAGAGAGACTAAGTAGCTTGCCCAGGTTAACACAGATAGTACATGATATGGAGCCTGGATTGTATAGTGGGGACTGGAGACAGAACAAGGTGACCTTCTCCAGGAAAATGGGTCCAAAAATATGGGGGGGCTCATTCTGTGTGATGCAACGTGGCAGCTTAGAATCATTGAACTTACTAAATGTACACGTGGCAACATAAAGAGGCTTTCAGAAACATTTTCATTGAGCAAAAAAGTAAGAATCGGAACAATATTGATAGTATAAAATCAATTACATGAATTTCAAACACTATGTGTTTTATATACATGTGTATACATGTAAATCAAGGACATGAATCAAGCACATCTAAGGTGGTTGTCTGTGGGGAGGAGGGGACTGAGACTTAAGGATCAAATAAGGAAAATCTATAAGATAAAACAAGACAGGGCCTTGTCCATACACATGAGGGCAAGGCATCATCAACTGAGGAGTCGACTTAACTTGACTCTCTGAATCTATCTGAGTTTAAAAAAAAAAAATTTTTTTAAGCCAAAGTTGATTCATTCCTACAGCGGCATTCTTCCTTCTACCTAGATTGCCCATATCGAGTTTCTGCCCTTCCTAAGGCCTGTTTTCCCCCATTTCCTTTGATTCTGTGAGCTCTCCTGTATCTCCAGTAAATACCTTTTTTCCACATAAGGTAGCAGAATCAGCTTCTGTTGCTTGCCATCAAAGAACCCAGTAAGTCCTCAACGAACATGTCCCTGGGGGAGCATTAAGTCTTCTCAACGGTATACAGGTCCTTCAAAAACACTAAAATAGAACTTCCATGTAATCCAGAAACCCCATTCCTGGGAATTTATCCAAAGGAAAGGAAATCAGTATGTCGGAGAGACATCTGCAGCACTGTTCTCAATAGCCAAAATATGGAATCAACCTAGGTATCCAACAACAAATGAGTGGATAAAGAACATGTGGTATATAGACACAATGGGATACTATTCAACCATAAAAAAGAATGAAATCCTGTCATTTGTGGGAACATGGATGGAACTGGAGGACATTATGTTAAGTGAAATAAGCCAGAAACAGAAAGTTGAACACCGCATGTTCTCACTCATATGTGGAATCTAAAAAAAAGTTGATCTCATAGAAGTAAAAAGTAGAGGAGAGGATACTAGATGCTGGGAAGGGCAGAAGTAAGGGAGGGATAGGGAGAGATTGTTAAAGTCTACAAAATTACAGCCAGATAGGAGGAATAACTTCTGGTGTTCTATAGCACTATAGGATGACTATAGTTAACTATAATATATCTTACAGTTTCAAATAGCTAGAAGGAAGATATTGAACATTTCCAACTCAAACAAATGATAAATGTTTGAGATGATGGATGTGCTAATTACCCTGATCTGATCACCATATATTATATGTATCAAAACATCACTACGTACCCCATGAATATGTATAATTATTGTTGATTTCAAAAAATTAAATTAAAATATCTTTTTAAAAAAGAGTCTCCTCGGAGAATAGACTTCTGAATAAAGGGATTCCATTTATTTCCACATCCAGTGTGTGAGCTGCTCTGTCTCCAGGGCCCATGGCTACTGTTTGGGGAGGAGGGGCAGGAACATACACATCATGCTTCAGAGTGGAGTCCCCAGTGCCTAGCGCGGTGCTTGTCATACAGTGAGAGGTCAGAAAATGCCTTTTGAATGAATGACTTCATGAATAAAAGAAGACAAGTGAGTTAATAACAGGTGCTGTTGTCAATTTGCTTTTTCACAGAATCCTACCTCCACCCTAGCAGACGTGCTTGTGTTGATAACCTTGGTAGAACCAGGTTATACACCAGGGACAGCAGCTCTGCAGTGAAGTACCTTGGTTGGGTCAGATCGCTATGGGTTAGCCCCAGAGCCAGCTTCATGGGTACACATATATTCTGTGCAACTGTGCAGGGCCCCATACTCACAAGGTCTCTCATTTGGTTTGATGTTCTGCCTTTTCCATCTTGAAATCCTTAATTTTTTAACAAGGGGTCCATATTTTTATTTTGCACCAGACTCTACAATTATGTAGCTGGTCCTGGTTCATCCTAGCCTAAATCATGCAGCATACACCTACGGGAAACTCAGAAGAAGCTAAAATACTAGCGTGGAACTACAGTCCTGCCTGGCGTTCACAATGACAACCTCTAGTGGCAAAGCAATTTCTATCCCAAAGACTGTGCCCTTTGGAATATGGCCTTTCCTTCTTAATTCTCCTGCAGGGCTGTGGTTCCTCAAAGTTCTGTCCTAGTAACATATAACCAACCATGTAGAGACCAAATTTTATGGAAATGTTGGACACCAACCAAATACGTGAAGGTAACTATAAGTACAGTCTCATTATGCAATAACAGCTTAGGCCAGTAATCGGGTTTCCACAGACACTTTCCATTCCATTTTCTAGAAGAGGGGTAGATTAATGTTTTGGAAAAATATGTGAATTTGGGAGTTAAGGGGAGCTCAACTTGAATCTTCTTTTTTCATTTAGTTGTATAAACTTGGATGAGCTATTTAATTTCTCAGAATCTTAAATTCTCATCTTTCAAGTAGGAATAATCATGAGATTGTTGGGAGAAGTAAATTGAGATTAAAAGAAAGAAGGAAGGGAAGGAAGGAAGGGAGAGAGGGAAGGAGCAAAGGAGGGAGGGAAGGGAGATGATAGAGGAAGGAAGGAAGGAAGGAGAGAGGGAGGGAGGGAGGGAAAGGAGGACGTAAGCGACTAGCATTGTCCCTGAAATGTCCTCCGTTCTCAGCAAATGGGAACTTGCTTCTTTTATCCCCTTTAACTCCCATTTCAAAAGACAGCTCTTTGAGGCACTCTGGATTTAGGATTATTTTTCTCTAGTTCCCAAACCCCTTAAATTCATTCTCAGACAACTCCTAAAACTACTCAGCACACAAGATATTCTGAGATTGACTCTCCCCCTCCTGCCCCATATTCTAGTCCCACACAATATTTAGCAGTTTTCTGACTTCTTTAATTATTCTTTCTGCTTCCTGAAATTCAGTTTCCTCAGTGCTCCCAATCTGTACACATCTCGATAATTCCCATCCTACCACCCCATAACTCCCCAATCTGCATCTCCCTTTTTTGTGTTTGTTTGTTTGTTTGTTTGTTTGAGAAAGTGTCTTGCTCTGTCGCCCAGGCTAGAGTGCAGTGGCATCATCACAGCTCACTGCAACCTCAAACTTCTGGGCTCAAGCCATCCTCCTGCCTCAGCCTCCTGCGTAGCTGGGACTACAGACCCACACCACCACACCTGGCTAATGTTTTTTTTCAGTTTTGTAGAGACAGAGTCTCACTCTTGCTCAGGCTGGTCTCAAACTCCTGGCCTCAAACCATCCTCCCGCCTTAGCCTCCCAAAGTGCGAGGATTCCAGGCGTGAGCCACTGCGCCCATCTCCCTTCTTAATAATTCTCTAGCTCTCCTGGGTGGCAGGAAGAGTAGTTCTCATTCCTGGCCTCCCTGCCGCCTGAAGACAAACACGAGCTTAGAAAAGCACAGGTACATTTTGATAAGAGCAGCCTAGGTCTGCAGCGACTCTCTGGTCACCGGCGTTGGTAGGGAAGCAGAAAATGCTGTTCTCAGTAGAATAAACACGACTTGGTTTTGAATTCCTCCTTGGCGCTGACCTGGATCTTATCACCTTGTCATAATAACCTTCCCTAAGGAGAAGAGTCACAACATTCACCCACCTCCAGGGGGGCTCAGAGGACAATCAGGAAATTGTTATTAGTGAATGGGGCTCTTTTTATTATGTATTAGTCATTCCAGGAAAAACCAGTTATTCTATCATGGCTTGCCTCTTACAAGCAATTAAAAAAAGGAGGGAACCCAGGAAGAGACAGATAAGGAAGAATTTCTAAACCAGAAAAAAAGTAAAATGATTAAATTTGTACCCAGTTTAAAATTTCATTTACCATCCAACAAAATGAAATTCAACCTATTCCAAAAGATGTGAGAATCCCTGAAATAATATGGTCTACAAGAAAGAGACAATGATGATTTTTCAAAATTAACTGTTTAAAAAAGTTAATAAAACTGCAAAGCCTACTTTTGGTAGGTATGAATCTGACTGTAGAGTATTTATTATCTTGGCATCTCCAGATGTTGGTAATGGGTAAACCCAAGGAACCTGCTATCCAAGTGGGGATATCATTCAATCTGTTATTATGAGTAAGGTGCTCAGGGTATATTTTAAGAGATATTTCACATGCCATTCAGCTTCTTTTCTTCCTCGGCTGAATACCAGCAGCCATTTTTGCTGGCTAAGTATACCTTTAACCAAGAAAGTTAGGCTGGGTCTGAAAGAAACCAAAACACCAAGGCCAGTTCGCTCATTTGTTTGTTTCTCTAACATTCTAATCTCTATTTTCTGTCCCCGTTGGTTTTATTTGGTGGGGGTTGATGAATGTGGGAGGTCCCTCAGTGTAAATGCTGGCGCAATCAGGTGGTATCTTACACTACAGAGATGCAGTATTAAGGTTTGGCAAAAATGAAACATGAGGCTCAGGAAAGGCAAATGTATTAGTAATTCATAACATTTGCCTTGCACTTTACAATTCACAAAGTGCACAAATCGTTTCAATGTAATTGATTCTTTATTCTGTAGTCGTCCAACCTTTTTAACCTTTATATATCATGACCCCATATATGACACACACACAGAGACGCTCGAAAATACATCACCAAAATAAAATTTTCCCAGAATGATACTTAAATTCACTCTATGCAATACACTGTGTTATTTTCTATTTTATTCCATTTGATTTTTTAAAATGCTGGCCACAACCCTCTAAATTGATTTTGCAACCCACTAATGGGATGGAACCCTCAGATTTCAATTACGCCTTTAGTCAGTGGGCTGAACGTTGCAGGCACTTGCCCTCATCTCTACCGGCTCCTGTACCCTTTCCTGAATTCTCAAGCCTAGAAGCAACTACCTTACCAACAGGGATCAGGTTTTGTTTCTGCCTATACGATGCTCCTGTGTGGGACTTGGAAGGCAGAGGCAGATGGAAGTCACCTTTCCTCCAGCAGCAGCGGCAGCCAGCCCACGGGCCAAGTGCACCTTTGCTGGGCTGGAGGATTGGGCGTTTCTCTGCCGGCCACTAGCCCCAGGACACCATTTCTTGACCTCTGAGGGGAAGCAGCAACTTCCTGACGCTCACAGCTACACCAGTGAACCAGGAAGCAGCATGCTTCTCCCAACCTTTGTCCTCCCAATCTTTCCTGTGGTTTTTAAACACCCGCTTCCCAGTATTAAATGCCCGTTTGCTTCAAATACTGGTTTCTGTTTTTCTGACTGAGGCCCAGTTGATACAGACAGACACTGGATAATTTAAAGTGATTGCAAGGGCCAGGTGTGGTGGCTCACACCTATAATCCCGGCACTTTGGGAGACCAAAGCAAGTTTGCCTGAGGATCAGAGTTTGAGACCAGCCTAGGCAACATAGCAAGACCCCCTCTCTATAAAAAAAAATTTTTTTAATTAGCCAGGCTTGGTGATGCATGCCTGTAGCCCAGCTACTCGGGAGGCTGAGGAAGGAGGCTCACTTGAGCCCAGGAATTCGAGGTTACAGTGAGCTGTGATTGTACAACTGCATTCCAGCCTGGGTGACAGAGCCAGAGCCTGTCTCTAAAAAAAATTAAATAAATAAATAAATAAATAAACTGATTTCAAGGTCAAATGACTCATACAAGGTCACACAGTAGTAAGTGGCAAATCTACAACTCAATCCAAGTTTCCTGATTGCAAATTTACTTCTCTTTTAACTGTACCACAGCTGTAGGTGTGTTAAATAAAGTTGTTGAGTTTTTTGTTTATACAAAGTTATACTTTTATATCTGAATTATGCTGAAACTCCTCAAAATTTCCTCAATTCTCATCTCCTCTTTATCAAATTAAATTTTATTCTTTTATGCCTCCATCAACCCACTCTGACCTCTCTCTTCTGTGAATTGCTACCCTTAGAATCTTGGTTAAAGACTATAATTACTCTCTTACTGTTTTGTACATGTATCTTTTTCTCCAAACTAGATTGTAAGTACCTTGAAGTCAGGATTCCTATTTTAGCTTTTGTATCGGTTCCCATTATATTTCTTAGATTTCTTTTCTATAACAAGGAAGTGATAGATATCCAACATATACAGTTGCTCAATTAATACACATTGCACAACTGCCATTTTGACAAATTTTATAGGCTATTTTAAAAAAAGGTAAAGATCAAGTGGCTCAAACCTTCCAAATTGTTTAAGTAAGAGAAGATGTTCTCTCTGAGGCAATTTGGAAAAAGGAGAATTTTATTCAAGGGATAAAATTCAAGAGTTCTTTTCCCAAAATGAAAAAAGGACCCAGTCAACAAGGAAAGGGAAGTCCATATTACTCCACTGACAAAGAAGGAAAGTTGTTCTTATTGGAGTCTAACAATTTATACTAAACTCCAATCTCTAATTTCCCTTCATTTGATTTCTTCAACTGTTTATATTTTTCTTTTGTGAGTAGTTTTATAGGCAGTCTCGAGTCCTTTGTAAAATGAGACAGGGTTAAACTATCTAAGTGCTTCCATATATACTTACCCTGTATACATTTCAATGTCTAGAAAATGTTTCCTGCCACCTGGAATTGAGTTTTGACCCACCACCTAACTCTAAAGTCAATGCCAGGGCAGTAGCCTAAACCTCACTGGGGAACTTGTCAGAAATGCACATTCTCAGGTCCCACCCCAGTCCTGAATTGGAAACTCTGGTGACTCTGGTGTATGCTAAAGTTGGGGAGCCATCACTTTAGGTGTTCAAATGAAACCAGAACACTTTCCAAGACCCACTTCTCCATTCACGGATGCTTTACCTACCACCCTAAAGGCTGTATAAAAACAAGGGAAACATCAGAGATAGACAGAGCCAGGCTCAACTCCATATTCTATCATTCAGGGTGACCTTGGGCAAGTCTGGCGGCTGAGCCTGAGTCTCCCAATCTGTAAAACAGAAACCAGCACGCTCCTTAGAGGGGCTGCTGTAAGAATGCGTAGTAATTCTCAGCCGATGGCAGTGGCGGTCACTTTTGTGTTACAACAGCCCTGCATCTTTGCAGCAATATGAAGGCGCATGTTGGTTTTCAATCTCACGGCTTGCCTCTTGCCTTTCTGAGAACTGCAGTCCACTTCAGCTGACAGATGAGTCAAGGAAAAAAAATCACAATAAATATGAAGGAGTATATAGTGAAGAAAGTAAGAGAAAGAAAGCAAAGGAGAAAAAGGAGGGATAGGAGGAAAGCAAAGAGGAGATGAGCAAAGGGAAAGAAGGAACAAGGGAAAGTTTAGGACGAGTGAAGAAGGACAAAGGTGAACAGGGAGTAGGTGGAGAAAAAAGAAAATAAAAAGTAGGGAAAGAGAAAGAAAAAAAGGATGAGAAGAGAGAAGGCATCAGTGGAAGGGAGGGACATTAACACGTGCAGGTTCCGCTGGGAGCTGAACTTCCTGTGCCTCCCAGCGTGAGGCTCCACCTAACTGCCTTGTTCGCTCCAAGCCGCCTCTCGGGTGGAAAGTGGTCTCGCGTCTGGAAAAGGCCATAAGCATCTTCCATGCATATGTTCCACCTAATCCCTAGCAGTGCAGCCCGCGAGCCTGCAGACGGGGCGCCGGCCGGTGCCAGCTGCAGGGCGGGGCAGCTGGCGCAACTGCGGTCTCAGACGTGGCTTCCCACCCAGATCCTGGCCGGAGCGGGGCGAGCTCTTCCCCTCCCAGTGTAAGAGCTGGAAATCAAAGTGTGTCGGATTCTTTCTATTTCCAGTCTCCTCACATCGCCTCCTCCCTCGGCTTTTCCTCCTGAAGCCAGCTTTGTCTGGATAGGCAAACATCCAGGTCTTTCAGATGAAAAGATGAGAGCCACAGGGAGAGAGGGAGAGAGAACAGGGAGGGAGGGAGGGAGAGGGGGAGAAGAGAAGGGAAGAGGATTGGAGGGAACTAGAAGAGGAAAACTATCCCTGCGTGCACTCTCTCTTTCTCTAACTCTTTGACTGAAAACATAACTGCACTAGGAAACAACGCATTTGCCCAGATGAGCATCACCCGCACACACAGATTTTTTTTCACAAGTTTCTTTTCTCCTTTGATTCTTTTTTTAAAGCAGGAATTAATTCAATCCAACAGTCTCATGAGGAAAGATAACACAGCCTGCCAGGAGGACCGTCATGTCTGGAAATCATGGGAGGAATTAGGAGAAACCACAACTTTGCCCAACTCGTAGTGTAACATAAAACAAGTTAGCACTTGGGAAAAGACAGGTGAGCAAGAACGGAAAGCCCTTGCAACTAACTCAGTCCTTCCCAGCTGTCTGCCCAGATCTGCCCACCATCCACCTGCCAACCCAGAGGACTCTACACCGTCCTCCCCAGACCCCACCCGCACCCTGACAGCCCCACAGAATGATAGGTCTCTAACCCGCCGCCTGCTTGAACTTAGAGAGAAAATGTGTTAAGGAATCAGGAAGAGGGAGGAAAAAACCCAATATGAATATCAAATGTACAGTATATACAAAGTAGATTAACAGAGCAAGCCTTAAGTGAAAGGCGAGAAAGCAGAATGAGGCTGCATAGCTCCATTTGGGGAGTTTATAGTTATGGTTTTATTCACACACATTTCGTTTTGGCAGCCAAAGAAGCACTCTGGGGTTTAAAAGTGGCCCAAGCATTATGGGATGGGATGGGATGGAGGGGGATGTTAAGATTGGCCCAGGGGTGCTGGGGGAGAGACTGCACAAAGGAGGTAAGGAGGTGGTCTTCTACCCGAGAGCTCCTTATTTGTAATTCACCAAGGTTAAGCAGAGCCCCTCTCAGAATTTCACTTCAGACCCTCCTCCACGGCCAAGGCGGTGGTTTCAGGGTAGCACCTCCAATAAGACTGGAAATCAGCACATCTTTCTGCTTTTCCCCAGAAGCAGAACTCAATCACTAGTGCAGTGTGTGGGGGAAACAAACTTTCCAGGCTTCCTGTTTAAATCTCTCCAAGGAAAGATATTTACAAATACACCAGGTTGGTGTGAGTCACTCAAAATGCTTGGGTATTTTCAGTTCCTTTTTAAAGGCAAACAAGCTCAATCCCTTCAAGAATGGCCTTTGAGAAGTGTTACAGAGTGGTCAGGGGATTCTCCCCTGCCTTCACCTGGCTGTCTATGTAGAAATAATTATTGCGGAATCTCTATTCTGGGCCAGCTCCACCACATACCCCCCACCTCTCCATCTATCTCACCCCCACCGTGGTGCCCCCAGAGCACGCCCAGGCCAGCTTCTGACACCTCTACCACCTCCTACTGAGGGGAGCGGTGATTTTTTTTTCTTTTAAAAGACAAAAATCCATTTGCCTACTCTCCTTCCTTAGAGCAGAAAATCCAGAGTTATTAAGCAATGATAACTCAAAGCTGTACAGTGTAAATGATTGACCAGTTTCCCCTGGAGGACAGAAAATCAAATTACCCAAAGCCAGTGGAATTCTTTAGTGCACAAAGGCCAGCTCTGAAACAAATGTGGGGTGGAAGCTTACCCATCTCCAGGTAACTCTTTGCACCCAAATACGGGGCAGCTCTTTCCTTACAGGTAAATATCCACTTCCAGAAGGCAGCACCGGTGAGCCTTGTCAGGAAATTCTCCCTTTCTTGGAAGCAAAGAAGCTCCTTATGGCAGGTTGGAGGTCTAAGGAGTCTCCTGGAGTTATTTTTGAGGCCATTCATGTTGTAGAAGCCCCATATTGTTCTATAGCCTCTGGAAGCCACAGAGTGACCCCACCTACCTGAAAGATTTGGGAAGAGTCCCAAACTCCAGTGTCCACATGTTGACAATGTCTTTCTGTTGTGCACACACACAAAAGCTCATAACTACATTTCCCTTGAACAAAACCGGGGTTGAAAACTGATTATAATTTTTTTTTTTTTTGAGACAGGGTCTTGCTCTGTTACCCAGGCTAGAGTGCATCATCATAGCTTACTACAGCCTCCTACTCCTGGGCTTAAGCCATCCTCCTGCCTCAGCCTCCCTAGTACCTGGGACTACAGGTGGGTGCCACCACGCCCAACTAATTTTTCTATTTTTTTGTAGAGACAGAGCCTCGCTATGTTGCGCAGGCTGATCTCAAACTCCTGGGCTCAAGTGATCCTCCCGCCTTGGCCTCCCAAAATGCTGATATTACAGGTGTGAGCTACAGTGCCAAGACAATCATGATTATAATTTTACAGGTGTCTTTTTAAAAAATAATATACTTTATTTTTCAGAATAGTTTTAGATCTACAGAAAAGATGACAAGATAGTACATAGAGTTCCCATATACCCTGACACCCAGTTTCCATTATAATTAACATCTTACATTAGTATGGTACATTTATTAAAATTAAAGAACCAGTTATAGATACACTATTATTAACTGTAGTCCATACTTTGTTCAGATTTTCTAGGTTTTTACCTTAGTTTTCCCTTACATTTTTTTTCTTTCTGGACATCACAATGCATTTAGTGATAGTGTCTCCTTAGGTTCCTCTTGTCTGTGATAGTTTCTCAGACCCTCCTGGTTTTGGATGACCTTGACAGTTTTGAGGAATACTGACCAGGTATTTTGTAGAATGTCCCTTGATTGGGTTTGTCTGATGTTTTTCTCATGAATAGACCAGGTTATGAGTTTAGGGGAGAGAGACCACCAAGGTAAAGTGCTATTCTCATCACATGATATCAGGGGCACATGCCATCAACACGACCAATCACAACTGATACTGACCTTGACCACCTGGCTGGTGTACTGCTTATCAGAGTTCTCCACTGTGAAGTTGCTCTTTTCCTCCTTCTGCATAACTCTACTGTTTGGACGGAAGTTACTATGTCCAGCTGACACTTCAGGAGTGGAGGGCTGTGTTCCACCTGCTTGAGGGTAAAATATCCACATAAATTATTTGAAATTCTTGTGCATGGGAGATTTGTCTACCTCCCCCATTTACTTATTTATTCAATCATTTACTTACAGCAGTATGGACTCGTGGATATTTATTTTATATTTTGGGCTATAGTCCAATACTACTTAATTTTATTGTTTAAATTGTTCCAGCTTTGGCCAATGGGAGCTCTTTCAGAGGGCTCCTGTACCCTTTGACATATCCCCAGCAATTTTGGGGAAGAGGGAGAGCATTTCTTTATTTTCTGGCACTAGAATATGCCCCAGGTTTATCTTGTATATTTCTTACCCCAGTCCTATTTCTTCAAGGAGTTCTGGGACCTTTTATAGAAGAATGGTACTAGAAACCAAGATCAGGGTGCTAGGTGTGCTCCCTGCTACAAGGGTGTCTTTTTTGTTTGTTTGGTTTTTGGTTTTTTGGATTTTCAGGCCCTGTCAGTTGATGGAGAAAAGAATTATTTGTGGGTATACTAACCCATGTATATACATACCTATCTATAAATATTTCTATATGGAACCATCTGTATATTGAGCTAAACATAAGTTTTTACTGATCTCTCCAACTCTAATTAATCTCTTACCACATGAATCATTCTACTCTTTTCCCCTTGCTTGTCTTATAAATTCCCATTTCAATGGTGAGAAATCTGGCTCCTATCATCCAACATCCATTTATTTAATGTTTAATTCCAGTAATCAGAACTGTTAACCTGTGACACTAGGGGAAGGAACTTTATCAACTAGAGTACAGCACTTGTGTGCAGTTCCTTTTGCCTTTAGTCTTACAGACTCTACTCATCTCCAATATTATGTAAGTCAGCACCTTTTCTCCCATCTTCTTTTGTGAGGTTGTTTCATACCTTTTTTTTAACAGACAGGGGTCTTGCTATGTTGCCCAGGCTGGAGTTCAGAGGCTATTCACTGGCACACTACAGCCTAACACTCCTGGTCTCAAGCAATTATTCTGCCTCAGCCTCCCGAGTATCTGAGACTACAGGTACATGCCACCGCACCTAGTACATACATTTTAATACAGTTAGAATCTCTTATGATAGTCTATATTCCTTCCTGGAAGCCCTCAACCTTCTAAATGACTTTTTTTTTTTTACTTTGCATATATTAAGTTTCACTCTTTGTGCTGTGAAGTTTTATGGGCTTTGACAAATGTATAATGACATGTATCCACCATTATAGGAGAACTCAGAGTAATTTCACCACCCTAAAAATTCCCTGTGCTCCACCTATTCATCCTTCCCAGCTAACCCCTGACAACCACTGATCTTACTGTCTCTATGATTTTGCCTTTTCTAGAATGTCATATAGTTGGAAACAGTCAGTGTGCAGACTTTTCAGATTGCCTTTTTTTCACTTAGTAATATTTATTTAAGGTTCCTGTATGTCTCTTTGTGTCTGGTTTGTTTTCTAATCAGTTCCGGGGGTGAAGCAGGAGGAATGAGCAGCCCAAATCCGTCACTTCCCCTAACTTTCCTCCCCAACCCAAGTCAGGCTTCTTTATTTCCTACATCTCTGGTTTTGGATCTCACATCAGGAAAGACCTTCCTGGCCACCCTGTGTAAACTGCAGTCCCTGACCCTCACTCTTTCCTGGCTTTATTTTTAGTACTTTCTAACACATCTTTATTTTTACTTATTTATCTTGTTTAATGTCTGTCTCCATGAGGGCAAGGATTATTGCTACTTTATTCTTTGCTGTTTTTCCAGCACCTGAAATAGTGCCTGAAACACAGAAGCCCTTGGTAAATATTGAATATATAAACCAAATGGACACCTCCCAACAACCCCATGTCTTGTGTGCTCCTTGGCTTGAGAGGAAATCAATAAATTAGGACGGGAAGGTGGAGTGAGGAAGTGTGAGGAAGTGGTAACCTCTTTCAGCTCTTTCCTGTGTGCTTGCCACGCTGCCTGACATTTCTTCATTAGAGGTTAATTCAGCTGGGGTTCTATTTCCCTATTAGATTTTGGGATTTGGTTTAAAATGTTTAAGGGAATGTTTTAATTTTTTTTTAATTTCTAAATCTTTATTGTAATGAGTCAAACAATTTAGAGATACATGAAGAAGTGTATTAAATCATCTTTCCCACTCCCCTAAACTGAACTTAGACCTGGGCCACTGGGGTCCCTGCCCTGTGCTTTTTGCATTAGAAGGCCAAGCCTCACCCATGGAACAGGAGTCTTTGGGACCAAGAAGAAGTACCCACCTGGAGTTTGTGACTCTCTTTCTAGACCACATTCCAGGTACCCAGGATGCTATTAATAGAATTCCCTACCCACATGGCCTCATGCTCTTTTCCAAAGCCAAGATGGGCCTCCTCTTGAGCCTGTCTTCTGAAGGGCAGACTGGCCCAGGATAAATGCACCCCCTGACCCCTGGAGCATTTGTGGGGAGTGGACGGGACTGGGGTAAGCAGGGCAGGGTGCCAACACATCTGTGAATGAGGTCTCCTCAGTTGCAGAAGGGAGCTAGATTCAAAAGCAGGGGAGGGCATTAAAAAGTGGGCAAAAGACATGAACAGAAGGTTTTCAAAAGAAGATAAACTAACGGCCAATAAACATGGAAAAATGCTCAACGTCTCTAATCGTCAGGAAAATGCAAATCAAAACCACAATGAGATATCACCTAACTCCAGTGAGAATAGTTTTTGTCAAAAAGCCCCAAAACAACAGATGCTACTCTGCAACAACAGATGTAGAGTTGGTGGTGTGGATGCAGAGAGTAAGGAACATTTATACACTGTTGGTGGGACTGGAAATTAGTACAACCTCTTTGGAAAGTAGTATAGAGATTCCTCAAAGAACTAAAAGTAGACCTATCATTTGAACCAGCAATCTCTCTACTGTGTATTTACCCCAAGGAAAAAAAGACATTTTATAAAAAAGACACTTGTATTCAAATGTTTACAGCAGCACAATTCACAATCGCAAAGATGTGGAAACAACCCAAGTGCCCATCAATACGTGAGTGGATCAATAAAATGTGGTATAGGTATACCACAGAGTACTACTCAGCCATAAAAAAAATGGTGAACTAATAGCTTTTGTAACAACCTGGATGGAACTGGAGACCATCCTTTTAAGTGAAGTATCGCAAGAATGGAAAAACAAACACCACAGGTACTCACTACTAAATTGGAACTAATTGATCAACACTCATGTGCACATATGGTGTAAAATTCAATGGAAATCAAGTAGGTGGGGGGGGTGGAGAGGGGGATGGGTAAATTCACACCTAACTGGTACAATGCACACTATCTGGGTGATGGACACACTTATAACTTTGACTTAAACTGTACAAAAGCAATTCATGTAACCAAAACATTAGTACCTCCATAACATTCTGGGGAAAAAAAAAGCAGGGGAGATACAAGGTCGAGCTTCCATATGACCTCTCGCCCTGGGCCCACCACCCACACTTCATAATGTTAAGGCCTGCCTCCCCACTCTAATCCCATCCCCCTGAGGTGCCAAGGGTAATAGCTTTGGTATGTAACCTTCACACCTTCCTCTGTGGGTTCATAAACACATAGAAGTATAAACACATATGGAAGGGGCTTTTTCTCTCTTTCTCTATTGCTTTTATAAAAAGGTATCCCAATATACAACATAATATACACCACAGTCATCTCTCCCCACACATAGATCTCATTCTTTTTATTAGCTTCATGATATGCCATAGTTTGAATGTATATTTCTTTCTTTTTTCCTTGCCTAGTCGTAAAGGAAGAATGTATATTTCTCTATGATGAAATATTCAGTGTTTCTTTTTTTCCCCCACCATACCTCAAACAAGGTTATTGTTTGGATTCCTAGAAACAGGATTAGTAGTTCAATCAAAGGTTATAAACATCATTTATTTTATAGGTGCTTCCAAACTACTTTGGCAAACACTTAGAGTAATTCGCACGCCCATCAGTAACGGGTGAGCTGCCTATTTTGCCAGCCCTCCTGGCTCTGGATGCTATGGGTTGTTTTAAAATTTGAAAATTAGATGGGTAAAAACTGACATCTGGTTAATTTCACTTTTGTTCCCTGACTGCAGTGAGATTTAGCATCTTTTCATATAATCTGACCATTCATATTTTCTCTTCTACAAATTGCCTATTTTTATCCTTTGCCCATCCATTGTTCTATTGGGATGTTAGCTATTTCATATCAAATTATAAACATTTATCAATTAATAAACTTCTGTGGTTATAAGTATTATCAATTTTTTTCCTGTCATCTATCAACTTTGCTTGAGGTATATTCTCCCATGTAGATGGCTCTGGGTTTCTCCTCTTATTTAAAAAGGAATCTGTATGTATCCTCCTAAATTTTATTCTACTCTTTTATTGTCACGTGCTTCTGTCATCACTTCATAATGGAGCCCATTCAGGAAACAAAGGAGCTCTCGGAAAGGAGAGGGTCCCTGAATTCTGTCCTTCCCAGTCTTTCTTTCTGCCCTGTCCACGATTAGGACTTTAAAATTTCTAGTTTTCCAACAACGTCTTCTTAAAATGTTAGCAGCTCTGCAGAAGTAACACCTCGAGGCCTCGTCAGCAAATCAGGCTAGAGTTCATGAGGGCTTTCCAGTGACAGACATCTTGGGAAAGTTAAAAGGCCAAAAACAGAAAGGAGGAAGAAAGGAGAGGTTTGAGGGTTCCTTGCACTCATACATTCATCCAAACAACAGGAATGAATTGAGTGCCTCCTCTGCATGAGACATGGTGGTGAGGCCTATGGAGAAACAAGACTTGAGGGACAACCTGGTCCCTGTCACCCAGGGGTTTACCATTTTAAGAGGGGAAGTGAAGCACTGCAGTCCAGGGTAGAATATACAAGGTACAGACAAAGGGCAGGGAAGGAAAGAGATCACTCTAGCTGGGTGATCAGGGAAGACTTCAAAGAGGGGGTGAATTTAAGATGAGGCTTCAAGAATGGTTAGGATTTTAACAGGTAGAAGAGGAGGACCTTCAGAAGAAAAGGACGTAGCAAGGACAAGAAAGTGGGAAAGCAACAGAGCATTTTCAGATGAGTGACTTCTCCAGACAGATAAATTAAAAGTGCATGTATATACAAGAGCCACGAGAAATTGGCTGGAAAGGTCCATGAGTACAGACCTCAGAAGGCTGAGCAGTCTGGACTTGATCCCACAGGCAATGGGGTTGCAGCCTCAGGCACAGACAAACTGGCCTGCTTCACCCCAGTGCTGGAGCTGGCCCTGCAAAGAGCAGGGGTGCATCCTAGGACCCCCAACTTCATCTGATCTTCCCAGTCACCTGCAATCACCTTAAAAACAC
Source organism: Daubentonia madagascariensis (assembly GCA_023783475.1). Classification (NCBI taxonomy): domain Eukaryota; kingdom Metazoa; phylum Chordata; class Mammalia; order Primates; family Daubentoniidae; genus Daubentonia; species Daubentonia madagascariensis. The sequence continues at coordinate 6,387,432 of JAKFHU010001672.1, forward strand.
AGATTTATCACACTCAGTGGGTCCTACCCCAAACCTTTTCAATCCAAATGCCCCAGTAACTTTAACTATATGCCAGTTGGGAATTTCTACTTCTGGCTAAATCTACCCCAAAAGGAAGTGTGATCATATTTGTAAGATTCCTTAAAAATTATATGTTCCACCACTTCCTCTAGTCTGGCTTCCCCATGAAAATGCAGCAGGTCTCTAGCAAAGCCTGCTGCTTTGGCTGTCCAGTTTCATTCTCTTCGCTTTTTCCTGGTAACTGTCCCCAGATTCTCTGTAGGTCATCTGCTCTCCAGACCCCCTTGCAGGCCAACTGCTTTGTGGGGAGTTAACTGGACCCCTGGCCATAACTGGTTCAGGGATAGGCTCTTGATCTAATCAGAGACCGGGAAAAGCAATGAGACTTTGCCTGGGAACACCAAGCTAAGCTTCTCTTTTTTCTGCTGTATTTCAACCCAAGAGCCCCTCACCTTGAGATCTGTTGGCAACCACCTTGCAAAGGGAAAACCCATTGTGTAGGAGGCAGATACTAGAAAAGAAGAGGCGACTGGGACCAGGTTGTATCATTTGAGACTTGAATAAAGTCAAACCTGAAGCCACACCCAATCTACCCTGGACTGTTTGGTTACAAATTCCCTTTTTTGATTAAGCCTGTTTAGATTAGGTTTCTTGTCAACTTGCCACTGAAAGAATTATCACTGATACAAGGTGCAAAGTCCTTCTGAAAAGTAAGCTCTTTCAAGCACAAGGAAAGCAGGAACCTTTAGTCTTCTTTAGGAGGAAGATGTCCCCACGAGGAAGACGCAGGTCACTGGCAACTGGAGTTAAGCTTAAAAATTCAGAAGCTTCTAGAAATAGCAAAGAAAATGGTTTCTTTGTTTGGCCAAAGAAAGATTCTCCTGATGATGTACTAACTCTACCTCCCTCCTTGCTTCCTTGGCTGTGTTGCAGATTTGACAAAGTGTTAAAACAGCACATTGTAAAAATCTTCTTTATATTATGTAAGCATAAAGAGTTCTGCAAAAATCAGGAAGAATTGTACTGGGTTGGAGATTGATGATTCATAAAAGCAGACATAAAAAGTAAGATTTGTCGTAAATAGCACTCTAAGGGACTTAGTGGGCCTAACATGAATATGTATTACCAAATGTGCAGGTAGTGCAAAGAGGGAAAAATAAGGTATTTTAGCAACAGGGGCAGTAAGTTCTTAAAATAAGCTATAAGCTGGAGTGGCTCACAAAATAACTGCAGGGCAGGAAGTTAAAAAATAATGAGAAAAAAATTAAACTTTAACAATTGGTTGCATTTGAGAGAGGGGAGGGCAGTTTTCTTTTATTGTAACCTGAAGCCCTCTCTTGCTGTTTTTCATTTCTACATCTGCATCAGGCAACCGTTCACGAGGGTCCGGTTTTATCTGCCACCACGTGTTGCTGTAACTTTGGTAGGTCATGCTCATTTGCTCTTACTTTGCCATGATTTCATAACAAAGGGGTATGTGTTTGATTTCTATCCTAGCTGGTGAAGGAACTGTTTCCTCATTTTACCTACATTGTATATTCTTTTAAATTTCAGAGTATATAGCTGAGAGAGCTTTTAAAGTTCATGTAAGTGCTCATTTTAGAGATAAGAACACAGCTCTAAAGAATGGCAATCAAGGTGTTACACCATCCTTTAGAACAAGCCCTCCCCCTGGTTTTATAAGAAGACTTGTGCCTCAGTTATGTGGGGGGTTGGTTCCAGGACCACCCACCCCATACCGAAATCCCCACATACTCAAGTCCCAGAGTCAGCCCTGCAGAATCCGAGTATAGGAAAACTCAGCCCTCCTTATACGCAGGTTTAGCATCCCTCCAATACTATATTTTCCATCCACATTTAGTTGAAAAAAATCCTCATATAAGTGGACCCATGCAGTTCAAACCCATGTTGTTCAAGGGTCAGCTGTAAAGTGTTTCTGGAACACAACCATGCCTGTTTGTTTATGTATTGTCTGTGGCTGCTTTCATGCTATAAGGGCGGACTTGTAGTAGTTTCAACAGAGACTGTATAGCTTGCAAAGCTAAAAATATTTACTGTGTGGCCCTTTACAGAAAAAGTTTTTGGATCCATGCTCTAGAACTCAGACCCCTCAATTCCATGAGGAATTCACTTCATGTCAACCAGTATTTAAAGTACCTGATGTGAGCTGGGCTTTACAAACAAAACAAAGACATAACCACAAACAAGAGAGACCCAGTGCCTGCATTCTTGGAGCTCAACTACTATTCTTTCTTCTCCGCCATCATCCTCTTCAGTTAGAAATGCGAAGCAGAAAACTAGAAGTCTATTTACTTAACAAATATTATTAAGTACATACTATATCCTAGGCGCTGTTCCAGGCTTTGGGAATCCATCCATAAATCATAAACATAAATCCCTGTCTTCGTGGAATATACACTCCAGTGAGGAAGGGTGGACACAGACAGTATTTTTAATTTCCATCCCTTCGATAAAGAACTGTCCAAGACGACACAGCTAGTGAGGGCAGAGCTGGGCTGAGAACCTACCCAGGTCTAACTAGTATGTAGGCACTTCTAAGATACGACTTTGCCTCTGTACAGAAGAGCACATTGTTTCAGAGGATCTCACTCCTTCAGTTCAAAATCTTGATGTGTCAGGAGAGCTAGGCCAGCCCATCGGGTGGCAGGCAGGGCCGCATCGGGATGACGGGATGGAAAAGCTCACCTCTGGGCTCCCTCCCAAGACTCAGCCTCTTATATACCAGATTCCTAAGCACAGACCTGGGAAGTCAGATCCACAGTGGTGCCTCCTAAGGAACAGCCTTCTGGGTCCATCAGTGCTATTTGATCATTTAAATCAATATCTGTCAGGCACAGAAGCTGTAAATCTGAGCCATGTGTTTACATTTCCCCTTAAGACCTCAAAGCAGCAGGTGGAAAGAAGGAACTTTTGAAATTTCCATGTCACAGGTAAGGAAAACTGAAAGGAAGGAAGAAAAAACAAAAGGAGGACTCAAAAAAGCATGTCAGCACCAAAATCAGAAATAGGCATGGGAGGCTCAGGAATCGTGTCCCTTGTTCTGACTTCCTGCAGAGACCCTCTCTCTCTACAGAGCACCCTCAAGGAAAGTTAGTGTAAGAGGTGTAGGTGCACACAAACATTTTACTCCGTAAGAATCCTTCTATCAAAAAAACTCTAATATTTGTGTTTTGATTTTAAGATTAAGAAAGTTGGTGCTTTATTATACTGGAAAACTCACCTGCCCAAACCATTGCTTTCCTTAGTGGTTCTGCACTATTGAAGTCACTTGGCACTTCCTGACAGATAACCTAAAATGAACGCATCCTGTGCTACTGTCTGGGCTTTAAAAAATATTTTGAAACATTTTAAAGTAGAATCTGTACTGTAAGAAAATCACCAGTGAATGTTTATTATTCCCAGGCTAATATTCAACAGCAAATTTCCCTTAAATCTATTTATAGCAATACACTCCTATTTTCTGAAATCCTAAAAGACTTCTGTGAGGACAAGCAGGTATCATTAGGGTTCAACCCTTGATACCCTAACAAATCTTCAGGACTGAGAGTCATGTTTACAGGCTGCTGGACAAATCTAAAGCCTCTACTTCTACCAAGGGAGCAGGAGAAGAAAGAATTGACCTCAGGACCAGAATCTGATGAGAGATTCTATGAACTCCAAATCCAATCATTTGTCCATTCATTCATTCAGCGAATATGTATTGAGTTCCTTCCTCGTGGTTGCCAGCCACAGTCTCTAGGCACTGGAGACAGAGTAGTGAACAAGCCAACCAAGTCTCTGCCTGCATGGAACTTTTACATTCTAGAGAAGGAATGAGTAAATAAATGCAAATGTAATATAATAGTAATAGAATAGAATTTTAGACAATGACAAATGCTACTAAGGGGTAGGAGCTAGGGATAATGAGTGGACAATGAGATGGGAGGAGCAAGCCTTGGGTGCCTGGGAAGAGCATCCCAGGAGGGCAACCAGCAGAGACCCTGTGGCAGGAGCAGGTTTGGAGGCTGGGGGGAGCGAGGCAGTGAGTTGACAAGGGCTAAGCCTCGCAGTTCGTGGATTGGAGTGTGCATTCTATTCTAAATGTGACCAGAAGCCATGAGCGGATTTTCAGCAGAGAAGGAAAGTGAGCTGTATTTAAATGCTGCCTGGCACACTTCAGAGGACTGGACCCTAGGGAGGGATGCTGTTGGTATGCTGTCACCTGGAGGAGGGGGTGCTGGCTGTGGCCCTCCTCTGCCCTGTTCTCCTCTGTATCCCCAGCCCCCAAACAAAGCCCAGATGCAGCAGATACTTGGTAAATAATGGTTGAGAGAATGAATAAAATCCTGGCCTGAGGGAGCCCACAACTTCCCTGGTGAGGCAGTTATGCAGATATGTTAATTATGACGGAAATGGCAAAACAAGTGCTGATGGGGAGGATGCTTGTTGGAGGAGTGATGGGGGCAGGGGTCATGTTCCTGGTAGAGCCCTGGAAGAAACCAGGTACAGCAGCCGGGACTGACATGGGGGGTTTTGGGGTCCCGGCTCTGGGAGGAGCATCAGGTGGCAAACTCACTGGCAAACTTGCGGCCCCAGAGCTGATTTGCCTCACCTTCTTTCATGATGCAGGCCCTTCCCTCTCTCCTCAAGGCTTCCTTGGGGCACACTCAGAAGCTCTTTTCAGTTCTCTTTCCTGCTGGCTGTGCCTGAGGCGGGATGGGCCACACACCCTCCACACCCTTGTTCTATCCATCCAGAAGTACTGAGTCAACAGCCCTTTCCCAGAATCCACCTCAATTTCTTCCCACACCTGCAGCCAGACTGTTCCCAGGAATGAGGTGGGGCAGGACCCAAGAGCAAGGCGTGGGCCAGTGTGCAGAACCCTGGAGAGATGGAAGGAAGCTGAGTATCTAGAGATGGGTGCCTCCGACACTTGGCCATACGTACAAACCTCCCAGAGATGACCGTGTAGATCCAAGGTGGGGCAGGGAATTTGCAGTTCCCACAGGCTCCCGGGATCACCCTCGGAGGCACATTGCCCTATATGAAGCCAGGGTGAGGCTGGCCAAGGAGAGATGATAAATACAGTCACAATTTACTGAGTGCCAGACTCCAGGCTAAGGGCATTATGTGAATAATCTCTTTTAATCCTTGCCAGCCCTGCAAGTTGGCACCATTATTATGCCTATTTAGCAGATGAGGCTTAGACTGCAGAACTTGCCCAAGGTCACATAGCTTGCAAGTAAGACTTGAACCCAACTGTCAGACTCCAGTGCCTGGACTATTAAGAGAAATTTCAAGGGAATGAATGTTGACTGGCTGACTAGGATGTGTTATGAGTGACAACTACAGAAAAGGCCAAGAAATAAAAAAGACACCCATACATTCAAGTATTCAATGGCAAAGGGAAGGGTGTATATGCAGCTATAACTGGACCCAGCAGGATCACAGGATGCCTCCACTTCTGAACCAATCAAGATTAAAAATAGCTATAAACCAGACATGGTGGTGCATGCCTGTAGTCCCAGCTACTCGGGAGGTTGAGGCAGAGGATTGCTTCAGCCCAGGAGTTCGAGTCCAGCCTGGGCAACATAGTGAGACCCTATCTCAAAGAATAAAAAAATAGCAGTGACAAAAGATAAAAGATAGTGTGACACACATTACTGTCTCTGCTTTGAATTTATCTAAAACTCTACATTTCAGCATCAAATTCACCCCAGATTTTAAAAATTCTTTTATATTTCTGTTGTTCACTCACCCCAGGTCTCTCCATACATGGTGTTTCTCTCAAAATATGTAGTAAATAATTTGCCTAAATTGTCTTTGTTTTTTATTTATGAGGAATAATAGGCCAGCACCTATTATAAATTAACTCAAATTACTACACTACTATACAAGGTAAACAGGAGATATGTTGAAATGGGATTGTGGAGTTATAATATGACTTGGTTTGAACAGCCTTTCAGTGTTGGACAAGGAAAACAACGTTGGACAGAATTCCCCTTGCTGGACATTATGCACATTGAAAATTAAATTACTTTGTGGAATTTAAGTATTTATAACCAGTACAACTCAAGTCAAAGCAACAATCTGGTTTAAATCCTTCACAAAAGGAAACTCAGCGCTGGGGGATCTTAAGGAGATACTAACCCAAACTCTTTCCTTTTCTGAGGAGAAAGTCCCTTGAATGTTACGCAAGGTTACAGCATTAGCTTGCATTTTCATCCTGAGTGTTGACTTCCTCATTTTTGTAGATTTCAAATCAGACCCAAAGGATCACCTAATGCAGTTAAATAATCCGATATCTGGATTAATGACCAAAATGAGACCCTAGAGAAAACAGACTGTTTCCCCTATAGGTTACCCTAATTCTCAGCCTCCCACAAACATAATCCCCTGTGCTTCTGCTAATCACACTTTGCGTAAGTGCGCTGGGGCTTATTTTTCATGCAGGCTCTGGGCGGGGAGACTGGGTGCAGGAGTCCATGCAGGAGAGAAAGAGGCTGGCTGCATCATGAGGCTTTCTTTGTGTTTGTCTTAGTTTTGCTTTTTTAACACATTTCCTAAACCTTAGTGAGTCCAGGCTCAAAGAACTTCAGGGACAATATATTCAGGGCATTATATTTTTTCTTATAAAGTCTGAATTAAAATGCTCTCACCTGAGCTTGCTGCCCCAGACCTTGGAGACTTGGTCCCCAGTACTCCCATATCCACAGACTCTGCTCTTGCACCAGGGGTGGTTTTTCTCAGCTCTTCCTCTAAGTGGCAGAAGGAACATTGAAACTAAGATTTCCTGCTTTCAGTGCAGGCCTTTCTCCAGGTGCGGAATATCCTTCTACTTTAACTCTGGAATTACCTGACCAACACCCCTGCCTCTGTCCTCAATTCCTGTACATATGTGCCCAGTGTTATCTAAAGTTTTACCTTCTGGGGGAAAAAAAATCCCAGCTTTCTAACAAAAAGCCATAGGTTGATAAACTCTTTGAGGCTCCCTTATATATAGCATTTTGAATCTATATTAAATTTATAAAGAATGTATGTCTTAAAGTTTCTGCAGAAAGTCAAAGATGAAAACAAGCTCTGAGTGTATAATCCAGCCCTACCCAATAGTCAGGTATGTGATTTTAAATTTTGTAGCAGCCACATTAGAAGAAAAGAACAAGTAACAGGTGAAATTAATTTTAGTAATATATTTTATTTAGCCCAATGTAACAAAATATTATCATTTGGACATATAACCAATATTTAAAAATTATTAGTGAGATATTTTGCATCCCTTTTTCATGCCCAATCCTTGGGATCCAGTGTGTTTGGTACAATTGCAGCATATCTCAATTTGGACTGGGCACATTTCAGGCGCTCAAGAGCCGTGTGTGGCCAGTGGCTGCAGTACTGGACAAAGCGGGGCTAGCCACTCACAGAACAGCTGGAAGAATCTTCAAGGAGTAGTATTACTTGGCTACTCCTTCCACATTTTCTTTCTTGAAGACAGACCACTGGCTGTACCTCTGGATACCCTTTATGGACACTTAATACAATGAATGAATGCATGAATTCAGAATTTCTTTCCATGCCTCTTAAATCATCTCATCTAAAAATATTACTTAAATATTAAAGCCTGTCAACATTAACATATATTTTTTTAAATCTGAAATTAAGCTTTCTTTTTTTTTAATGAGTTGAAGAAGGAATAAGGTTTTAATTTGACAAAAATTTCCTTATAACCTTGGTCCTGCGGTATCTCACTGAAAGCTAATACTATAAACTTGTCATTCTTTGACTTCAAAAAGTAAATGTCACCAAGCGCCCACATGCAGCTGAAGCCAAGTTGTTCAGTAACCTGCAGGACAGAGGCCCAAATGCTACAAACTCTACAAACTCTACAAGGAGCTGAACCAGCCCCACTCCTTTGAGAGAGCAGGAGCAGAAGGGATTCCTCTCCAGACCCAGCCCCAGGGCGTCACTCACACCCGCAGCTGAGGCAGGCACACGGGCCTCTGAGCCGAGCGCAGGCGGGTGCGGCGCCATCAGTGCCCACGGGCCTCTGCCCCATCAGTGCCCACGGGCCTCTGCCCCAGCACTCCGAGGCCGCAAGTCTGAGCCCCGCTCCTGGAAAAGCCAGTCAGCTTTCTGAGCATAAACTCTACCTCCCTCCTTCCTAGACTTGCCTCAGCTCCCAGCTCCCAACCTCCAGGACTGTTCTCCCAGAACAACAGCCATGCTGTTTCCACCATCAGCTGCAGCCGGGCAGTGTTTCTCCCGCGGTGCTCTGCTGCTGAGCTCTTCCAGGGTTTCTGTATCTTTGTTTCTTTCTTTCTCTTCCTTTTCTTTCTTTCCTTTTTTTAAAACAGTATAATGACATCCTGATCCCGTGCTAACTGGATGACTGCCCCACTAAACTCATGGTTCCTACCTTGTTCTGACTCACACTCATCTCCATGGTCCTTTGGACTTGGCCTCGGGCTGCCTCAGTCGCTGAAAACAGCCCAAGTCCCTTCCCAGCTGGGCAGCTGCTGCCACCTCTCTAATGCTAGCTACACGGGAGCGCGATGAAGAGGGCAGGGCTTGCATACTTCTGCCCAAACCGTCCAAACACAATTTAGCATGAACCCAGGAGTCCAGTTCATTCACTCACTCACTCATTCATTCAGCTGTTCTAACTCACCTTCAAGGACCTTCCAATGTAGAAAAGGCAACAGAGAAGTTAACAAGCCCTTAAAGATGCAGCAAGACAAATGCCAAGTTGAAGGAAATTTTCACTGACTTCTGCTATCCAATTTTGGGAGCAGTGAGGAGGGTAAATTTTGAGGTCATTCACTCATTCCCTCAGTAGTAATGTGTCAGACAATAAACAAGATGAACAAGTAAAATATTGTAGAATATTAGCTAGTGGTAAGTCTAAGGAGAGAGTAAATCAGAGAAAGGGGATATGAATTTGCTTTCTAAAAGTAAATTCTCAAAGATACCTTTTCCACAATATAGATTATAAAACACAGTTTGGACAAACACATCCTGCCTACAAAAGTGCTTCCTATCTTGGATTAGGGCCTGCCCTAATAACCTCATTTAACCTGAATTATCTTTTTAAAGGCCCTATCTCCAAATATAGTCACATTCTGAGGTACTAGGGTTAGGACTTCAACATATGAATGTTGGGGGAAGGGACACAGTTCAATCCATAACATGTCACATACCTGCTTCTCCCCATAGTTTCAGGTAGCAGCCCCTCTGTGGTCCCATACATCTCCCTTTCCTAGAGGAAACTCAGAAGAGGAAACTTAGTAGGACAAAGTACTGCCCTGTCGCTCGGGTTAGTCTTGGGGACAAACTCATATCCATCCCCTCCCCCCTCCACTCTCCAGTCTGAATTCCCCTCACCCTCAGCTCTCACCTTGGCAGGTCCTGGTGGTTTACCTGGTGGTGTGACCCAAACCTTCTTCATGGAGGGTCCTAATACCTTCAGTTTGGGGCCACTGGGATTGTCTATTCACAGTTGCTATGGGTCAGGGGCTCCCAAGAGGCACCCATATGGATCCCTGGGTTCCATGCAAATTTCTCCTGCATGATGTATAAAAGGAGCCCTTTCTCTTCCTGCCAATCATGATGCCAGGATGGTGACTCTTCTCACCTGCTGGTCCCCCAACACAAGTCCAGGGTGTCCCGGCAGCAGCCATAACTTACAGTTCAATGATATCCTCACCACCACCAGGACCTCCAACCCAGTGAAGAGCCCACAATTGCAGCGACAGGAAGCACAAAATCCCCCAGTGAGTCACCAAGAGGAATGGTGAGGCACATCTGCTTCACTCCTTGGTTCCTGGGTCCATGTTTTAGGGTCCCAGGTTTTGCCCATCAGGGTCCTGAACTTCATAGGACCTGAGCTTTTCCAATGACTCTGGAGCTCGGTGACTTTAACAATCAGATTGTCAGTCTGCCATTCAGCTGTGCCTGCTCTTCTGCTGCAGGAAATCCTTGACTGGGAGCAGCCTGTGGGAAGTGCGGCCTCCACACGACCATAGTGACGGAAACCAGAGAGCTGTGGCGAGGATTGTCCCATGAGTTGCAATCCCGCCCAGTTGAAGATTTGAAATCATGGTGGCCATGCTCAGAGTCTATCATGGTGTACTTGTTATTGTTTCTACAGTATTTAAGGGTGTTTGAGAGTATGTTTTGCAGTTAAATGACTCATTGACTGCACTTTACTTTTCTGAACTATACCGTAAGCTACTGTACTATACCTTACTTTTCTGAGCATCCACTTCCTCATCTGTAGTACCTTCCTCATCAGGTTGTATGAGGATTAAAGGAAATGATGAGTGACTTTTTGTTATGGGCTGAATATTCATGTGCCCCCCCACCCAAAAAAAATTCATATGTTGAAATCCTGACTGTCAATATGATGGTATTTGGAGGTGGGGCCTTTGGGAGGTGATTGGGTCATGAGGGTGGAGCCCTCATGAATGGGATTAGTGCCCTTATAAGAAGTGATACTGGAACTTGCTTTTGATCTCTGCTCTCTTGGCCATATAAGGAAACAATGAAGATGGCTATCTGCAAACCAGAAAGAGGGCCCTCACCAGACACCAGATCTGCTGGCACCTTGATCTTGGGACTTCCTAGATTCCAGCATTGTGAAAAATAAATGTCTGTTGTTTAAGCCACACAGACTACAGTATTCTGTTATAGCAGCCTGAGCTAACTAAAACGCTTTTTAAAAGTTAGTTTAAAAAGTGGTGGAATGGTTCAAAATGATTCTAAAATTCATATGAAAGAAGAATTTTTCAACAATTACCAAGAAGTTTTTTAAAAAAAATTAAGATTTGATGGGATCTTGGCCTGTTGTATATTAAACTCGCTATAATGTTGTTGCAACCAAAACAATATGATTCTCACACAGCAAAAATAAATAGATTACTGTGACAAAATAGAGAACCTAAAAATAAATCCAAGTGTATATAAGAATTAAATATAGAATAAGGTTCCATTTCAATTTAGTGGGGAAGAGATAAACAACTCAAAAAATAGGGATAACTGAGGGGGAGAGATTAGAACCCTACTTCATTCCATGTATTTCCAAGTGAGATTGAAATACAGAAGGTAATAGGGCCGGGACTAAGGTGAGGCCAGAGAGGTGGGGCCTTGGGGGTAAAATGTCAGGAGGTGCTCATCTTCAGGGTTGTGTGAACACCCCTGATGTTCCTGAGACGCTCACTTGCCTTACCCTAGCCCCAGCCCTGGTAGGTAAAGGTACCTGTCAAAGAATTTCACTGCAACATTGTTGGTAATAGGAGGTGCTTGGGAAGAACCTAGCTGTCCATCACTAGGGAAATGAATGAGTAAATTATAGTGAATTCATACCATGGACCACCCAGGCTATTAAAAGAGGTGAAATAAGCATGGAAATATGTCCATAACATATCATTAAGTGAAAAAGCAAAGTTGCAGACCAATGTCCAGCATGATTTATGCACGCACATGTATGCCTGTTTATACAGGTTCTTGAAAATAGTGGAAAATACCCACCAGATAGTTACTCACAGCCACTTTTAGGGAGTGGGCTGGGATGAGGACAGAGAGATTTTTTCCTTCATTCTATAACTTTGTTAGTGGGTGAGATGTCGAATCATGTTCTTTTTTGCTTTTGATTGTGTGGAATTTTCTGAAGGGGAAAAAACTGGTAACAAATCCTTCCCAAAGAAACTATCCAGTTTAACAACACATAGGCTATCTTGGTTATACTAAGGCTGGTGTGGGTGAGGGTGACCTTGCACAGCTAAATGGCTCTGCATGGTAAAATGGGAAGAAGTGTGGGTCCTAAGCACCCACCCTTTTTCCAGCAGGGGGCCCAGAGATGAATAATAATGGCAAGAGAGAAGGGACCAACATAGGGAAGGAGGACACAGCTCCTGAAGAGGAAAACTGGCTAGTGAGAAAGTCCCCACGTCTGCAACGGCTAAGGAACTTGAAAGAAATAAGCACTTAATTTTAAGTTGTTTCCTGTGCTGCACAGGGATGCCTCTCCCCAGCCAGCCTCGCTGTCAGCCCCAGATCACCTGTCAAACTCTACCACATGCAACTATCTTTGGGGGCAAGAAAAAAAAATGAACCTGCCTTAATGTGAATTGGAAAGGAGAGAACAGCCTCAAGAGGCCAGATGTGAGATTAAGAACTCAGCAGAATTTTTTTTTTTGATGTAGCAAGAAGTAATCAGAAGGACTAGCATGACTAAAATCAAAAAGACAAGTGATAGAAAGTGTTGGTGAGGATGTGAAGGAATTGAAACCTTGTATATTGCTGATGGGGATGTTAAATGGTGTTGACACTTTAGAGATCAGTCCGGCTGTTCCTCAGCAGGTTAAACTGTATGACCCAGCAATTCCATTCCTAGGTACATCCAAAATAAATGAAAACAAATGTCCACACAAAAACTTGTACATAAGTATTCAGAGTGGCTTTATTCCTAACAGCCAAAATGTGAAAACAACCCAAATGTTCACCAACTGATGAATAGATAAATAAAATGTACTATATCTATACAATGGACTATTATTTGGCAAAAAAAAGTAATGATGCCCCAATACATGCCATAGTATAAATGAACCTTGAAAGAAACCAGCCATAAAAGACTACATATTTTAAGATTCCATTTATATGAAATGTCCACAATAGGCAAATCTATAGAGACAGAAAGTAATTCGTGGTTGCGAGGGTCGGGGGAGAGAACGGGCATGGGATTTCTTTTCTTTTTTTTTTTTTTCTTTTTTAAGACTATTTTTTAGAGCAGTTTTAGGTTCACAGCAAAATGGAGAGGAAGGTACAGAGGTAACCCCTGCCCCCACACAGGCACAGCCTCCCCCTCTATCAACACCCCCCACCAGAGTGGGACATTTGTTATAATCGATGGACATACACTGACACATCATTAGCACCAAAGTCCATAGTTTACATTAGGGTTCACTCTTGGTGTTGTACATTCTATGGGTTTTGAAAATGTAAAATGACAAGTGTATTTTCACTGCTCTAAAAATCCCCTGTGTTCTACTTATTCATCCTTCCCTCCCCCAACCTCTGGCAATCACCAATCTTTACTGTCTGCATAGTTTTGCCTTTTCCAGAACATTATATAGTTGAAATCTTACTGGGGTTTCTTTTTAGGGTGATGAAAATGCTCTAAAATTGATTGTGGTGATAGTTACACAACTCTGTGAATATGCTAATAACCCATTGAATTATACACCTTTTTCATTTTTATTTTTTTTTGGTAGCCTTGCCAAAACAAGGCCTGGGGAATTGTACGGCATGTGAATTATACCTCAATGAAGCTGTCAAAAAAAATAAACAACCAAAAGAGATGAAGCCCCACCCCACCCCACCCCAATATTCTATGGAAGAGCAGGGTACCCAGGGACTCCAGGGAGTTCTCACCCATGGAGGAGCCAAGCTTAAGTAATTAGTATGCAAATATTCAAGTGGAGTTGGCCTGTGGGCCAGAGAACTTTGGCTACCAGGCTGCTAACATCAGAAACATGCGTGACATGTTCAGCCCAGGACTTGACATGCAGTAAGGACTCAATAAATATTAACTCTTGTTAAACTCTTATTGTGACTTTATTCCATGCCCCCCTGAATTCTATTCCTTCTATCTTTCTAGCTTCCTTTGACCATAACACATGCATGCAGTGGCCCTTGCAACAGAAATCCACGAATAGAATTTTAGCTCTATTTAGGGTATGAAAAAATGTGTATCTGGTGAAAGGAGTTTTGAAACCATTAGAAACACCTCATCTGAAGGGGTTGGGGAATAAGCAGGGCACCTTCTCTTCCCCCAGGAGAAATCACAACAGCCCGAAAGCAGGGTTTCTCAACCTCACACTAGTAACATTTGGGGCTGGATGAGTCTTTGTGGTGGGGGCTGTCCTGTGCACTGTGGGATGTCTGGGGACATCCCTAGTCTCCCTGCACACTAGATGCCAGTGGCAACCCTCTACCAAAGTTGTGACAACCAAAAATGTTTCCAGACATTGCTAAATGTCCCCTGAGGGGCAACATCTCTCTCTCTCTCACACACACCCACACACACACCCCCCCACACACACACCCCACACACACCCACACACCCCCCCCACAAACACACACACACACGCACATGCACACATCCACACACACACCCCACACACACCCACACACACGCACACACACGCATGGGGAACCGTGGCCCTGGAGGAGGATGTGCCTGACGGTGAGCTGCTTTCACTCCTTTAAGGAGGTTGGAAGGAAGCGGAAGGTACAGGCAGGTCCCAGGTTTACCAGTGACCCCTCTCTGTTTGCCCCCATCTGCCAAGCACCCCCACACCCTGACACCCTGCTCCAAGACCCCATTCTTCTTCTTTTTTTTGAGGGGGGGCGGACAGGGTCTCTCTCTGTCACCCAGGCTGGACTGCAGTGGCGTCATCACAGCTCACTGCAACCTCACACTCCTGGGCTCATGGGATCCTCCCATCTCAGCTTCCCAAAGTGCTGGGATTACAGGTGTGAGCCACCGTGCCCCAATAGACCCCATTCTTAATATCCTCCTCTTTGCCACCCCTTATGTCTGCCCCATCCTCAAATACTCCCAAACAAGCCTACAGCCTCTAGCTTTGATATTCAGCTCATGTTATTCATCTCAATCTGTAGACATCTGAGACCTCAGCAAAGGTTTAGGCATGTGCGTTACTGGGGAGCGGAGGAGGGTTGAAATGTGATAGCAGTCCAGCAGGCGAACACATCTGAGCAGCACCCAAGGAAGGGGAAAGAAGAGGGAATTGCCACTTATTGAGCAGCTATTTCATGTATCGGGTTTATGTTAGTAGTTTCTTTTACATTATTATTATTTCATTGAATTTTCACAATAACTTTGCAAAACAGGTATTTTCCCCCTTTCACAAATGAAGACATTGAGATTCAGGGGGGGTTATGGTAAGTTGCCTGAAAATATGGCTGCCAAAAATTCCTTTAATCGTCACACAGCAATGGGACCTATCTATTTCTTCTACCTTTGAATCCAGGCTAGCCTTGTGACTTACTCTGACCACACAAAGAGGCAGAAGCACCACTATGGGACTTCAGAGCCCAGGCCTTAAATGGACAAGCAGCTTCTGCTTTTTCCCTCTTGGAACCCTGAGGCCACCATGCTATGAGGAAATTCCAGCCACCTACACAAAGAGGCCGCATGGAGGAAAACCAAGATTCTGTGGTCAACGGTTTCATCCCAGCCACCAGCTGAATGCAGTGACTTGAGTGAGCCCAGGCAAGATCAGCAGAAAAATCAGTCAGTCAAGCCACAGAATCATGAGAAATAATAAAATTTTTGTTTGTTTTAAGCCACTAAGTATTGGGATAGTTTGTTATGCAGCAATAGATAACTGATACAGTAGTTAAATAACTTACTGCAGTTTATATAGCTATAAACATAGAGGAACTAGAATTTAAACATAACTTGTCTATGTCAAAGGCTCTGCTCTCCCATGAAGGTACACTGTTTTTTCCTCTAAAATGTGGAAATGTCCCCATGGGTTGAAGTGAAATAATGTGTGAGCCTTGACTGAACAGAAAGGATCAAAGAAAATCATTAACAGTTGACAGTGGTTATATCTCTGTTAACTTTATACCTATAAAAAAGTAAGAAAAAGAATAACTAAAGGTAAGATTTGACTGTGGAAAAGTTAAACTCATTAGCTTCATTCATGTGAAGTGTTTACGTTTATGCTTAATCAATATGCAGCATATAATATAAATATAATTAATTGTGGTGTAGTAGTAAATTCTCAATATGTGCATGTCTATTGCCAAATTATCTGCTTCCACCATTGAAAAGGAAAAAGAAAAATTGGTTAATAGGGTTGTCATAGGTATGTGAGTCTCAGTATTTTCAGCATCTGATGGCAAAATCAGAATGCTGATTTCCTGCCTTCTTTAATCATTATTCCTACAGCAAGGGGCAGACAGGCTCTTCTGTTATCAAACTTGCTGTGTTCTCTCCACAGCAGACCTCCAAGAAACATTCAAGCTTCCTCCGTTCAAGATCAGAGCTAGACAATAAGGAAGCCTAGGCCCAATATAGTCCCTGACCTAGAGTTCAAATAAATTGAGAGCAAATGAAGAGGCCAGACCACCTCCCTACATTATCAAACTGTAGTGGATAAAGTCCTTTAATCCCATCAATGATGTGATGGTACATGGTAAGTGGTCAATAACTGGATCTCTTGGAGGAAAAAAACCCTGATGTGTGTGTACCATTTGCCAATTTCTGCAGTGTAAACACTCCCACTAAGGCCAATTTCAAGCTACCAAGGTGACGTTCCACCAGCATGCACAATTCATAAAAATGTAACAATCATCTCTCCCCTGTATGACAGCCCCAGTTTACCATCGATACTCCACCCACTCACACGTGCACAATATTGTATCCATTAGAATTACATTCAGCTGCAAGTGACAGAAAACCCTAAAAGGTAGTGGCTTAACAGAGAAGTATACTTCTCCCTTATGTAAAAGAAGTCCAGAGATAGGTAGTCCAGGTCTACTATGGCAGTCCCATACAATTATCAAGAACTTAGTCTCCTTCTGGCTCTTGGTTCTGCCATCCCTAGGGGACAGCCCTCATCTTTATGGTTTGAGATGGCTGCCATTCCATCCAAGTCTGAGTAAGCAGAATGGAAGAAGTTGCAGAAGTCTATGCCTTCACTTTCCTAAGGGGGCTTCTTAGAAATCTTGCCAAATACTTTGCTTAGCCCAAACATAGTCCAAAACACAATTATGTGGTTATATCTTGCTGCAAGGAATCCTGGGAAATGTCATTTTTCAATTGTGTGCCCAGGTGAAAGTCTGCGTGCTGTTACTGTGAAGAAAGGAGAATGCTGAAGTAAGAAATAGCTGTCTCTACTGCAGCTACCATTTATGACTACTTTTGCTGGGCCTGACACCAAGCCCTTTATGGGCACCATTTAATATTTTTTGTCATGTTCTCAAAGTTCAGTTGTACTTTTTTAATACAAATATAATTTTTAAATATAATCTTTTTCTATAAATATAAACATAATATTATAATTTATATAAACACAATTAAAGGCCCAACTTAATAACATACTTTTGGGAGGGCTATATGGGATATCTCCAGGAAACCCGATGTCTCTACAGACAATACCTAAAAATAGCTACCAGTTCACAAGAGGCATTTTGATGTTTTTCTGGGCCGGGTGTTACAACAAACATTAATGATACTTAGTAAGCATTTCTTAAAAGTTAGAACAAATTCTGGGAATACCAAACCGGGGGAACTCAGTACATTAGTAACATAGCCGATGAAATGGGTCTAAGGGGAACAATACAAATTATAGTGCTGCAAACAGGGGTCTGTCATGTAACTTAACTTGGAAGTAGAGACTTAAGAACTCAGTATGCAAATTTGTGCCAAAATATTCATAAAGTCATGCCAGCCCATATGCAATTGTGTCTTCTAAATCAAGACCTCTGGGGGAGAAAAACACATGCACATGTATGTATATGTATATTTTCTTTTTTAACTAGACTGTAATTCTCTTGTATGTCATGATTTTCCCACATGTGGCCTCACCAGCACATCCTTCATAGAGAGCTAAAGGCAATTCAAACGTCAGCAAGAAGCAGTGACAGGGCCTGAGTGACCAAAAGAAAGTACAGGCCACCAGAGGTCTTAGAAACTCTGGACAAGGTCCCTGGCAGTGAGGCCTCTAAATTCAGAAATGAGTAACAAAGCAAGGTTGCAGAATCAGCCTTGTCTGTGGAGCCTCTTTAAAAGTAGATAGATGCCTTCTAGCTGTCCGGAGTTGTTTATGTACCGTTCTGTTTGGAGGAGAGACAGGGACAAGATAAGCATTCAAGGCCCCTTGGCCTCCAAGGGTGGCTGAAGCCTCCAGATGGATCTGTTTTCACTGGGATAGATGTCCTACCAGAGTACCCACCACAGGGGAAGAGGGAGGTGACATGATGGGAGGGTACGGTGGGACGGAGGTAGAGGGGAGTATTTCTGTTTCTGCAGACTTTGTGTCTACTATATCACTATAGGAAAAAAATGCAGATTTCAAACAGCCTAAACTAATTATGAGTGTGGGGAATATGTAAAATGATATGATGCTGCTCGGCCTCTGGATAGTGCCCTGCTGTATTTCTACATATGACATGTTATAAATAAAGCCCCAACTAAACCATAAAACTCGAAGAAAAAATGAGCAGGAGAAAAGCTGCTGTTCCTCTCTGAAACCTACCCTCGTGCACACGCAAAACAGATGAGCTCAGAGAGACCCCGCTCAACATCATCTCTCCAGAATGTAAATCTAAAAATGGTTTCCAGATGGAATCTGAGATACATAGCTTGTCATTATATCAGGGAATAGGCCCACTTTTGACCACATCCAAATGAACCACTGACCCACAAGTCTATGCATGGGCAAGTTTGGCTTTTGCAGTTTGCCTGGAACATTCTTAGACCTGCCACTGTGGTTCCTGGGCTCTCCCTGGGTGAGTTGCTGAGACTACATTGATCCACAGGGGACCAGGCTATGTTTCAGGCTCATGACAACTCCTAACCTTCCTCAGTCTCGTGGTAGCATCCCTCCTGTTCACCTTCCTTATTCTGTTTTTCCCAGGTGGGCCAAATGAGACAGGCAATTACATCAGAATATCGTGATGGTGTCTCCCAAGTGTTAGGTTTCCTCCCTTCCCCTCCAACCCTGAAACTGCAGAAAACTCTGTGGTGGTAACCTAGGCTGGTAAGCAGAGCAGAAGATTTAAGTGAGGTTGAGAGTTGGAAAATATGTAAGTGAGGATTGGATTTGGCTGCAAGTGACGGAGAGTTCAAAACAACAGTGGCTTGAACAGCATGGGCAATTATTGACCTCTCACGTAAAACCATACTGGAGGTAGACAGCCTGTGAATCATCAGGAGGCTTCACAGAGTTACCAGGGACTCAGGATCATTCCATGTTGCTGCTCCAACATTCTTAGCCTGTGGCCTCCATAGCTTGTCCAAGATAGCTGCTTCAGCTCCAGTGATCACACCCATATTCCAGCCAACAAGTGCAGTAGATTATTTCTAACGAGAATCCCCCAGTGAATCATGCCTCCTTGTGCCTAAACCCCTTTGCAATGTCAAGGATACTGTCTCTCCTTCCATCAAGACATGGGATCTATTTCCCTACCCTTGAATCCAGGTTGACCAGTAGAATTTGGCAGAAGTGACGTTGCATGAAATATAGCACGTAGGCCTTAAGCAGTCTCCAAGCTTCCTCTCTCTCCCCTTTGAAATCCTGAGACCACCAGTTGTGATAAGGCCCACGTGGTCTGTGGGACAATGAGACACCTCACAGCAAAGAACAGAGGCGTCCCCGCTGGCGGGCACATCAATGAGGCCATCTCAGACCCTACAGCCCAGCCGTAGGCAAGGCCAGCATTAGAAACCTCCCAGATTGCCAACTTATAGCATCACAAAAAATAATAAATTGTAGTGGTTTTATCCACTAATTCTGGGAGTGATTTGGTACACAGCAATTGATAACTGAAAGAACAATATGCAGGACAGGCAGAGACAAAAAGCACGTGCCGCTGTGTTGTAAGGAGCTTTCCCATCAGCTGCCACGCAACGCTGCTGTTTACATCTTTTTGTCCACAGTCAGCTGCAAAGGAGGCTGGGCAATAGTCTTTATTCCAGGCGGCCTAGCCCCCGGCTATCACCGAAGGCACGGGGACTAAGGAAGGACACATATGAGGGTAAACAACTAGCCCTCTCTGAGAGAGAGGGAAGATTAGGGGACAAGAAATGTACCACACTTTCCCGTGAATCACACAGATTTTTTTTTTTTAAAGTTAGAAAGGTAGCTTTAACATTCTTTTTCCTTTTAAGCTTGAATTCTCCCCAACTTGGAATAAGAGTAGGCAATGAGAACAACTACCAAATATATGCTACACCTCTGAGACATAAAAGTAACTAAGGTTTTCCAGCCTGAGGAAAGGAGGGTGGTAGGAAGATGTCGCTGAGCTGTGGAGGTGACGGTCGCTGACAATGGGACCAGCTTCCTCAGGCTACAGCGGAAAGCACATGGGCGCTTAAGCTACGTGTAAGGAGACATGGCTGTACCACAGGCTGCTAGACTCTGGAATGGGGCAGCGAGTGTTGTTATTGGCATCTTTCTCTTGCTTTTTAAAACACTGATGAATTCTCAGCTGTCTCTGAGGGTTTAGATTTCGTTTCACCAGATGTATGAGTGAGTGAACTGGAAGAACTCTAGAGGTCTCTTAGAGTCCTTCAGTTCCATGAAATAGAAAAGTCCTTCTGCTGTGTTTTGGTTTAGGTCTGCCATGTGCCTGGCACACTCCTGGGCCCTCTGGGGAAATGTGAAAGAAAGATATGACATAGTAACCGCTCTCGGACAGCTTATGATCTACTTAGAAAGCAATTTCTATGGCCTCACAGTATA
Organism: Daubentonia madagascariensis; assembly: GCA_023783475.1. Lineage (NCBI taxonomy): Eukaryota > Metazoa > Chordata > Mammalia > Primates > Daubentoniidae > Daubentonia > Daubentonia madagascariensis. The sequence goes on from JAKFHU010001672.1 coordinate 6,407,945, forward strand.
CAACCCCCAAAGAAGGCTGTCGGAGTGGCTGGGCAGTTGTCCCCCATTCCCCTGCACACAGCCAAGTCATAATTGTGGGTGAGGGTCTCTCCTTTATTAAGAAACACCTGCCCTCTTCATAGTCTCTCTTTACCCTGATGATCTGGAAGGTCTCCTAACTTACTGGGCACCTCCTAACTTCAGGGTACATGAAGACTTTCCAGGAGGCACAGCTTGGACAGTCTTAAGAGAATCAACTTCCAGGTTCTCATCATCGACATGCACTCTTTCTAAGCTGGTTGGACTGAGAAGGTGCCCAGGAGTTCACTCACAACAGCCTTTCTCCCACACCATTATCCCATGCTGGGAAAACTTCAGGGCAGCAACAAAAGGGAAGCCTCCTTCCATGAATAATAAAGCCCCCATCAACTCACAGGCCTTTTGGGATTCCCTTGGTTTATACATTTGCTTATATATTTGTTTAGGGAACATCCATTATTAAAATTGTGCATTTGGCTCAGGTTGGGAGAGTCTGAATTCAGTTATATGATAGAGTGGAGGGAAAAAGAGCTTTTCACCCACAAAAGTCACCTCTTATACTTCCTCACCTTTGAGAGAGAGACAGAGAGAGAGGGGGGCAGAGAAGAAGAAAAGACGAAGGAAGGAAAGAAGAAAGAAAGTGAAAATCATTCTTGAAGGTTAGTCCTAGGAGAGCAAATCAAGGGAAAAATCTATAGAAACAGTTAATGCTAAAAAAATACTTTTTTCCCCACTTTTTTGAATATAAGAAATTCTTCATAGCTATTCTTAAAACTCATCCCTAGGAGGTGTCATTAGCTGCGAAGAAAAGCAGTTTCAAATAGCTAAAGGCTGATAGTTTACAGATACTGTTCATTTTCACTGTGACTAGAATGTTTTTTACAACTTCTAAGATTTTCAAGATACATTAAGTAAACCCCTGGGATTAAAGTTTTATGTGATTTCTTTCAGATTTGATAGGTGTTAATTAATAAGATAGTTGTCAAATTATATCATTAAAATCTTATTCCAATTACAGTACTTTTCATCTTATTTTATCCTCTAAAGTTGCGGTCCCCAACCCCAGGGGCGCAGACGGCTACTGGTCTGTGGCCTGTTAGGAGCTGGGCTGCACAGCAGGAGGCGAGTGGCAGCCAGCAAGCGAAACTTCTTCTGTGTTTACAGCGGCTCCTCACCCTCATCGCTTGCCATCCCCTCACCTCCACCCCCGGGTACATGGAAAAATTGTCTTCCACAAAACCGGTCCCTGATGCCAGAAAGGTTGGGGACCACTGCTCTAAAGTATCCAATATTTTTAAACTCCCATTCAGAAAAAGACTTGCTAACTCGGTGTCTGCTTAACCAGTTTGTCAACGTGTATTCCTTTCTCTCCCATAAAATGCTTAGGAAAGGTTTGATCATAATTCATCTCACTAATCTCACACATTTTCTCTAAAAATTTACTTTTTTATGTTTAATGATTATTTATCTAACTTTGTAATATTTGGTGGTAGCTTGAGTACCAAAATGTCTCCAACTCCTAACACTTGTGCTCACGCCCCCTGCAAAGTGACCTGGAAGCTTCCTCATCGAGAGCTGCTGGAGTCTGTCCATTCCCCACCCCTGAATCTGGCCCGGCCTCGTGACTGACTTTGGCCGGTAGAACGTGGCTGAAGTGACAAGTCCACCCTGAAGCTGCGCACAAGCATTTTGTTTGGTGCTACCTACTCTCTTGGAATCCTGCCCCGCCGCCCTGTGAAAAAGCCCAAGCTAGCCTGCTGGAGAGCGTGAAACCCACGAGAAGCAGACACCAGGCACCCCAGCGAGGCCTTTCCAGACCCCTCCTCTCAGCCTGCCAGTGAGCTGGCTACGGACACAGGAGTGGGCCCAGCAAAGTCATCTGAGCCCTTGCAGACCTAAAGAACCACTCAGACCACCCGCAGACTCCAGAGCCAGAAGAATGCTTATTGTTTTAGGGTTTACGACTGGCATGCAGCATGCTTGAGGCAAGAAAAAGCCAAAATATCTTGTTTCGATAAAATTTTCTACTATTTATTGTGGTGTTAACTCAATCCAAAAGAAAAACAAACCATTTTTAACATTCAGTAACTTATCACAAGAAAGAAAACAAATCTAACACTGTAATTTACACACAGAGATTTGATATAGATGAACATGTGATCAATAAAAAGACTTTCAAGCATAAAAATATATTACATAAGGATAAAAATCAGTGAGGAAATGGAATAGAAATAAGAATTCAAGGGGGAAGAAAGGAAGATGAAAAATTTCTAAATGTTAATACAAACTGTTCCTGCAATGTGAAATGTGTTGAGTGTCAAATCAGTAAAGCATTTCAATTCTATTTGGCCCATGTTTTAAAGTTGCGTAACATTTTTACTTTAAAATGTCAACATTTTACAATATGCCAAAAAGTACATCCTTTGCAATTATTTAAACTTACAATAAAAATTTAGATGTTGATTTATAAGTGTTAGGGAGGGTTTTCTCAAAATTCCTCTAGGAGATATGCAAGCTCTAATTCCTGAAAACCACTATTCTAGAAAACACACTCGTGTAGTCCCTATGGAATAGGCGGGCTATGTCCTATCTAGTGTGTATTTCATGGAGCCCTCTGTGTGTATGTGTAAAGTATAAGCTCATATGTGTTCTTATGTACGTATGCATATAGATTTATGTTGATGTGTGATTTTATTCAGAGCTATGTATTCCTATTTGCATGAATAATTTCTCTGTGGCCAGTCAGCCGTACATTTTGTTTTCTTAAAGAGCGATGGAATGACTCCTGGTCCAGGAAACTGGAGAAAAGGGAGAACACAGGACCCCAGCCAAGAAGCAGAACAAAGTTACAGAAAGAGAAGGCGTTTTTTCTTCAGAAAGTGCTAGGATGCTTATGAGAGAATTCTCAAGATAGTCCATGACATCAGTCCACCGATATTAACCTGTGCCTGCTGAATGACAAGGTGCTCTCCTGCTTGCCAAAGATACTGTGGTGAACAAGGTTGACAAAGCTCCTACTTTTAAGGAACTTATATTCCAGTAGGTAACCAGAAATCAGAAACACTGAGATGTACTGTTCTGGAAGCCCAGCCGGGGGGCACTAGATTAAAGTTGGGGGCGGGGGGTTGTTCTCTGGCTACTTGCTGTCTCATGCCTCTGAACATCTCTGCAAACATTTTTCTCTCTGCTGAGAATGCTCTTTCTTTTATTAAATTTCATTTTACTTAATGGAGTAGGTGATACATTGACACAGTTCAAAAATTGAAATTTTATGGAATGATTGGGAAGCTTTGCTCCCACCCTGACCTATTCCACTCCTTTCCCACCCCCACCCCCACTCTCTATTGGGGGATAATTGTTTTTATTAGTTCCTGATTTATATTTGCAGTCTTTCTACAAACACAAGCAAATACGGATATATATGTGCTATCTTCCCCTTGCCTTTTCTTACACAAAATGCAGCCAATTATATATGCTCACTGCTCCTTGCTTTTTCCTCTTAACAGTATATTCTGGAAAGCTTGCCCTCTCTGTGCACAGAGAACAACGCTCTTCCTTTGTCCTGCTATATAGTATTCTTCTGTGGATGCCCATAGATTATCCACTCCTCTAAAGATGGACACTTGGGTCGCTTCCAGGCTTCTGCTACCATAAGCAATGCTGCCATGAATAACTGTATACATAGATCCTTCCATACGTGTGCAGACGCCTCTGGAGGATAAGTTCCCAGAAGTCCCACCCCACCTTTTATTCCTGGCAAACTCTTAGTCACCCTCTGACACCCATGGTTCAGAGAGCCAGACATAAGAAGAGGCATGTCCAGAGAGGTACAGGAAGCATGTCTGCCTTCTTTATTAAACTGTAGCATCTTAAGAGTATGGACCCCTCCTTATTCACCTCTATATTCCCATGCATAAATAAATAAATAAACAAATGAATAGTGTTCAAACTTAGATTTCTCAGGAAACTCAGAAAGACAACCCCTAAGCAGGGAAGAAGTATGCTCTTTCTCTAGGTACTGATTATTGCTTGCTGCTATGTAATCTACATTTCTATATAATCTAAAAACTAATAACCAGAACAGTGAAGGTGTTCAAAACACAGCAAATCCCAGCAACCTACTGTTCTAGATACAATTCATTCCTCAATCCCATGCCTTAAAACAGATTGTTTTAAGAAAAAATCTTGAATATATATGCATAAACTGCATTTTGACTATTATTATATTATTTTTTTGTGTGTTCTGGGACATTAATAGAAGTTATCAAATGAACAAGGAAATAAGGGGAAACCCACTTGCTACCACTCTATAGTTGCTTCAGTGTATGGAGAGGCAGAGCATGAGAAAACAGAAGTGTGGAATTTTTCTACATGATGATAACAGCTAACATGTATCAAATCTTTACTATGTGTCAACCACCACTCTGTCTTTAAATAAATGTATTCTCTCATTTAATTCCCTCCAGAAAAATCCCAACCAAAGAAAACTACACAGTTGTTACTATTATTATTCCAAGTTTATCAGTTTGAAAAGTGAAGCACAGGTGGGTTAAGAAATTTGTCCAAGGGCACACAGCTAGCAAGTAGTGGAGCTGGGATTTGAAGCCAAGCAATCTAACTCAAGAGTTCGTTCTCTTCATTTCAGTGCTGTTCTTTCGTGTATGTGTGTGTGTGTGTGTGTTTACTTTCCATGGTATATTAGGTAGGAATGGGTTCATCTATAAGTTTTAGAAAATCCAAAATAACTGTAGTTTGTCAAAAATACAAGTTTATATATCACTCACATAAATAAATAATAAAGGTAAAAAGTCCAGGGTTGCAATAGTGGCTAAGATCATCAGGAACTCAGGTTCTTTATCAACACAGAGCTTCTACCTCATGGCCCAAAATGGCTACTGAGCTCCAGCCACCACATCCACATTCCAGCCTGCAGCAAGGAGGAAGGGGAAATAAGGGCACATTCGCCTCTCTTTAATACTACTTCCCAGAAGTTGAGCATGGCACTTCCACTTTCAGTCCATTAGCCACAATTTTCCCCACAGCCACACCTAATTCCAAGGGAGGCTGGGAAAAATAGTCCTTGTTGTGGGAAAGCATGCTAAAAATATGGGTTATTATTACTAAGAAAGAAGTAAAGAATGGATATTGAGGAATAATTAGCAGATTCTACTATACGCAGTAATAGAGAAACATAAATTCATGGAATCTCAGTATGTAAAGGAGTTTTAAAAGTATCTAGTGAAAGTGCTCGTCTGATGCTTAGGTCAATTCTACAGCACTCCTGCCCTCCCCACTACACAAAGAGGCCCAAAGCCACCCACCTGATGTTTGAAGAACGCTTCCATTGGTTAAGCTGACATCCAATTGGCCTCTTTCAACGCCTGAAGGTCAGTCAGAATAAGTCTCAAATCTAAGCTCTTTCAGACCTAATAATTCAGGTATTTGAAGACAGCTGTTGAGTCCCAGGCCCAGACTCCTCTTCTGCAAGCTAATCACCCACTGTGCTGTCACATATTCCTCTTCCATCATCCTCTTGGTGTCCTTGCAGCTCTCTTTAGTGTCTCACCTGAAATCCGGGGAGGGGCCTCACACAATAAGGAGGGTTACAACTCTCAGATAAGAGGCATCTATTAATACACTTCTAGAATGGCTTCTCAGATTGCTTTAGGGTTTTTGACAATTGCTTCCCACTTTTAACTCACAAAGTGTTTGCCACCTACTAAAGCTACATATGCTCCCAAAACTATTTTTGCTGTTGATTTTTGGGCTTTGACTCAGAGCCTTACATTTCTCCCTATTTTATTTTCTCCTGTTGATATGGCCTCTTGGTTCAAACCTGTAAAGATACTTGTAAATCCTGAGTCTATCCCTCAACAAATCCTCTATCCCTCCCACCTCCATCTGCAATTTTGGTAACAATACTCTACAACTTCATCTGTGTTGCTGAGCAGAAGATTGATTGCACAGGGCAGGGTCACCTCTGAAATCCTCCCTCTGGGTGACATTGATCCATTAAGCAGCCCACCCTGTGGCAACAAGGAAAACTGGTTTGGATGTGTGTCGCTGCCATAGTGACGTCCAAGTAAGTGGCTAAGAGCTTGGGGGATTTGGCTGTTGGTGGCATCTTCCACCAGAGCTTTCCTTCAACAGTAAGAAGATTCCCAGAGCCCTTAGGAGCCAGGATCTGGCTGCTGAGAGATAGCATTCATGCATGCTTTCATGTATTCATTGTTCATTTGTAAAACATATATTGAGGTCTTTTACAAGCTAGAGGTTCTATGTCCTGAGAATCGAGGTTAATCAGACACAATGCCTGCCCTTAAGGAGCTTGTCTGTCTAATGGAGAGCAATATCACAGCCAGAATGACTCTATTAAAACTCAAGCCAGGTCATGCCACTGCTTTGCCCAATACTGGGCAATGGTTCCCGTGCTCCTCAGAGGAAAGGCCAAGATCCTTCCTACAGTCCCATGTGATCTGGTGGCCTCACGGTTCTTCCTTTCCATCCTCTCCTCCTTTCCTCCTCCTCTTCCCTCCAGCCACTCTGGCCTCTTTTTCAAACACACCAGCTGGGTGTGCTCCTGCCTTCAGATCTGTGTACTGTGCTTGTCTTTCCTTTGTCTAAATGATCTTCCCCAAGTGTCCACGTGGCTCACCTGCTCCCTTCCTGCAAGCCTCTCCTCAAAACACACCTTCTCAGTGAAGCCTTTTCTAGCCACCCCATCTAAAATGTCAACGCCACCAGTATTTCAAATCCTCTTCCTGATTTATTTCTTCTTCTCAGGACATCCTCTGTTCTAATATTCTCTATCCTACTTTTTAATCTTGTTTAATTTTTATCTCCCTTACTAACATGTAAGCCTCAGAGCAGCAGGGAGCTTTTGAATTTTTTTGTTTTGCTATGTTGCATCCACAGCACTTATATTAGTGAATAATACAGTATATAGAAAGAAAGAGAAAAAAGAAAGAAAGAAAGAGAGGAAGAAAATGCAATTTTAATATAACCTGATATATCTTGTAACAGAAGAAAACTCAACAGCCATGGAAGCACAAGAAAAGCCTCCTAACCCAGTCTTAGAATGTCCTCAGAACTGTGAGAGAACTTGGCATCTCTCTGTCTCTGTGAAGGTCCGAGGTCAGTCCCCTACTCCCCTACTTCCAGGCCTCGCACTACGCTGCTCTCACCTCCAGGTGATCTTTGGCAGCCACCAACACTCCCTCCCACCCCCCAGCACAACACACTCACTCGAGCCCTGACGTTTTCTGATTCTGTAGAAATCTGTAGACTGATTGTGTAGAATGAGTCAGAGTAGGCCAAGAAAGGAGCAGAGAGAAAGGAAATTCCAGGAAGAGGAAGAGCACACACAAACGCCTAGACCTGGAGGGAGACCCAGGTGCCATGGGAACTTGGTGCCCTCAGGAGCCACACATAGTTGAATGTGGCACACTGGCAAAAGGCAGTCAGGAACCAAGTGGAAGAACCCCACAAACCGTGAGACGGTGTTTAGAATCCATCAAAAGGGCACAAGTAGCCAGTGCAGCAAGTGGCCAAGTATTAACACTATAATCAGATTTTTACTTTATAAAGAACAGTGTGGAAAATGGATTGGAGGAGAACAAGACTGGAGACGGGGACACCAGTGAGAAAGATGTTTCAATCATTCCATTGAAAGAGGTTAATGGATGACTTAGGGCAAGAGTTGGCAAATATTTTCTGGCCAGACAGTAAATATCTGAGGCATATTGAACTCTGCCTTTGCAGCAAGAAAGCAGCCATGAATGGTACACAAATGAATAAGCATGGCTGTGTTCCAATAAAATTTTATTTGCAAAACAGTCAGCATCCAGATTGAGTCCGAGGACCATAGTTTACTGATTCCTGAATTAGGGGGTAATGGAGAGAAATGGATGTACTCAAAGAACGTTTAAGAAGTAGAACTGGTAAAACTTGGTGTTTAATTAATTGTCTTTGGGAAGGGGAAAAAAGGGGAAGGGGCCAAGGAGGCCCACCGGTGGGTGCTAGGGCCTGGGGGGCTGAAACCATTCAGCACCCACACCCATGAGTAGAGGATGGCCGTGGGTTCACTAGGAGAGTCTCTGTATTCGCCTATTTTCAGGTTTGAAATATCCCCAAGAAATTAGTGAAAAGTTGTACAATGGTCCAGGGAAGAATAGCCTAAATTGGAACGAAGGAGAGAAAAGGACCCCCACAATGCTTATCCCCAGGTGGGCCTAGGCAAGGCCTGCCGTGAATCCCAGGGATTATGCCCCTCTAGGCCTGAGAGCCACTGAAAGGCGTGATTGGTATTTTCCTGCCCAGAAATGTCTCCCTCCTCCTCTCCACGGTGCCCTGAGTCTTTCCCTTTCACCTGAATCTTCTCCAAGTCAGACAAAGCTGAGAGAAGGCGACTCCACAAGCCCCACTGAGAATCAGAAAACATCAGGGCTCGAGTGAGTGTGTTGTGCTGGGGGGTGGGAGGGGGTGTTGGTGGCTTCCAAAGATCACCTGGAGGTGAGAGCAGTGCAGTGTGAGGCCCGGAAGTAGGGGAGTAGGGGACTGACCTTGGACCTTCACAGAGACAGAGAGAGGCCAAGTTCTCTCACAGCTGCACATAAGGCCACTGAGGTTAGCAATAATAATAAAATTATCTTCATAATAAAATAAATAAAATAGAATAAAACAAATTCAAAAAACAAAAATTTTTAAAAATTAAATGAATACATAAACAAATAAATAAAATAAAATGCCAAATGGCCAGCTGTGGGCCCCCTCAGCCCACAAGGCAGGCAGACACACCCCTGGGTGGGTGGGAGGGTGGCAGGAAGGGGGGGTGCACCTCAGGAACACATTCTCCAGAAGTGGCTCTTTTTCAACAGTTTTAAAGGCCGTATGCTGACATGACAGTTGCTGAGACTGTGATGCAAACACACGCAGGAAGGGTTGTGCAAGCGAGCTCTGGAGACCCACAGGCTCCTAGACAGAGGACTGCCTTCTCTGTGGGCTCGCTCCCTGCCATGCCAGGCACAGCCCCCATCCCCACCCCGGGAGCCTCCCCCAGCCCTGTGGCCCTTGGGTCAGAGCCTGGCCAGATGACAGACAGCATGGGGTGTAGGCGAAACACACTAAACTGGCAGCCAAGGACGGGTCCAGGCCCAGTGCCAACCACCACCAGCTGGGGGACTTCTTGCAGCAGGTACCACGACAGCCACCCAAGGGCTCAGGACTTTTCTCCCACAATCCGTCTTTGGGATTGCATGAACGAGCCCAGCCTTGGGTGACCTTTCACTGTGGCGAGGTACTCAGAGAGCACAGAGCTCCCCACACAAACAGTAAGTCAGCGTGTGGTTAAAAATGTAAATGTGCACTAGAGATTTTAAAATACATCAACTGAAGGAGTAAAACCAGATTGTCTGCTTGTCTTGGATCCATTTTGTGCTGTACAGGGCTCAAAAGGAACCCAGATTCTGGCTGAAGAGGCCTTTGCCTAAGCCCCTGCCCTCACAGCAACGGGCCCAAGATCTATTACAGATCCATCCCACCCCTTGTGGCCTCACTGACCAGTGCCCTCTGTGGCTTCTTCCTCCTCCCTCGGGCTGGCAGAAAGTAGGCCCAGGGCAACTTCATGTGTACACTAGCTCCGGGCCTGACAACCAGATGCCTCCTTTATTACCCTGCCTGTTCCACAGGCTGCATCCCGGGAGCTGACCCGGGCAGGCAGGGCTTCTTCCAAACATCTTACCTGCTCCACTCACAAAACCTAGAACACTTCTAGCTTGAATCCCATGCCCATCTCTGACTGCGTCTCCACCAGTCTGGGATTGATTGATCAAGAGCTCTTGTGCAGACCGGCCTTATCACACCACTCCAGGGCTGCCACACACATTTTAGAACATGGTGTCTTGGAGGTGGCCGTGCCCTAGCCTGGTGTTTGTTTCTTTGTTTGTTCAATTTCTGTATGCTTCCTACCGGCTTTTAGTAACTCACAAGAGCTCAGGTAAACTGAAGAGAACTGTATCCGGATGATGAACTTGAACGGCCGCTCCCCTCTTCCCCTCTTCTGTTCCAGGTGAGGCACCTCCCATTCTTGCAGGGACGCTTCTGGAATGGGCAGCATTCCTGGTGCTGACTGCAGCTATGGGGCTCTGAGAAGCTGGAGCAGTGTTGGTGGGGAGAGTTTCAGGGTCACTGGGTCTATCTAGAACTCCAGGCTGACCTTGGAGCAAAGTCCAGCAACAAAATGAGCTCTTCTGCCACAAGGCCACATGCGGCCCGAGGCCCTGCAGATGGAGGACACTGGGCCCGTCGCATGGGGCTCCTTCAGCAGGAGAGAACGGCAAGCCCAGGCCAGAAACCTTCAACAGAGCCAGACTGCCCCTGTGTGAATCAGCTGTGTGACCATGTGCTTGTCATTTGGTCTCTCTGTGCCCCCATTTCCATAACATAAAACAGGAAGATAAAGCCCTAGCCTTGATGTTGGCTGTAAATCCCGTAGGACAATGGCTGCCACAAGAGACCCTGGCCAACGTTAGCCATGGCTGTGGTGACTCACTTGGCCTTAAATGAGAAGAGAACTCCCAGACCCAAATCCAGCACCTTCCTTCCTGTTCTCCTTTGACGAGAACACTCCTTCACATAAAAGAGGGGTAAGAAACTCAAGATGTTTTCTTCTTTCCTTCTAAAACCACTGAAGCCCAGTTAGGGCCTCAGACTTAGAATTAGCATATCCATAATTTCTCTAAAACAACGCTTCTATTAAGGCAGGTAAACGGGAAGGGAAATTTTCCATGGTGTGTGTTCTAGTTTGTCACGGCGAAGTGCTTCCCCGTACACACTCACACTCACACTCACACACACACTCGCACACTCGATGCACACACACCTACACACTCACACTCTCACATGCACACTCACACATACTCTCACACTCTGATCGAAAGGTAACATTGCTGCTGAACTGATAAGACACCAGTATATGACATCTGCTTTTTAATGAAGCGCAATAGCCTGTTATTGATCTATGCCATAAAGTGGAGCGTGGGTGTGGTTGAAAGAATTAATGCCACAAGAGACCAGGCCCACGAACTGCCTAGAGGGCCTCTCGGCCTGCCAGGCTATTGCCTCACTCCTAGGGCAACTACAAGCCCTGTATAATGTCAAATCTTCATCGTCCAGCCATTAATATTGACTGAGCAGTCAAATATGCTGCCATACTGTGTGAGACTCAAAAGGCCACAGGGGTGTTCTCACTCGGGAGCAAATATAAAACTTAATTAAGGAGAACACCTTGAACAGGAAGGAAATTCTGACACATGCTACACATGGATAGACCTTGAAGACATTATGCTAAGTGAAATAAGCAAGACACGAAGGACAAACACTGTATGATTCCACTTATATGAGCTTCATAGAGATAAAAAGTAGGATGGGGGTTGTAGGGGCTGGGAGAAGGGAATGGAGAGTTGGTATTTAATGGGTACAAAGTTTCAGTTTTGCAAGATAAAAAGAGTTCTAGAGATGGATGGGGGTGATGTTAGCACAACAATTTGAATGTGCTTAACACTACTAAACTGTACACTTAAAATGATTAAGAAGGTAATTTTATGCTATATGCATTTTACCATAAATTTAAAAAGATAAAATAAATTAGACACAACAAATAATCTCACACATTTAAGAAGTAAGCAGTGCCAAACATGAGATCACATCAGAAATCCCAGCATTTTGGGAGACCAAGGTGGGAGGATTGCTTGAGGCCAGGAGTTCAAGATCAACCTGGGCAACATAGTGAGATCCCATCTCTTAAAAAAAAAAAATTTATTACAGTGAGCTGTGATGATGCCACTGCACTCCAGCCTGAGCAACAGAGCAAGATCCTGTCACTTAAAAAAGAAAAGAGAAGCAAGCAGTGTAGGAGGGACCATGAGATCCTGGGAGGTTGTGGAAGTCAGGGAATTCTTCCTGGGAGCAGTAGAGCTTACATGGCTGCCCATGCTCCTCTTCATAAGCCAGAACATGCTAACTGCTGAATGAATCCCAGCACAATGTGAAGGCTGTCCTTAAACCTAATGACATCTGTGGGAATCAAGGGCCGGGTCTCAACTATTGAGGAAGCTCAATCACCAAGGCATAGCATGGTCTCTTTAGTGCAGCCATATGACCCATATTCTGAGATCAGGGTCCTTTGAGAGTGAAGAAGCACTATTAATAATTACACTGGCCATATACTGGATAACTGTATATGGCCTCCTGAGATATAGCAGGAATAGTCCAGGCTTGGGAATCAGGCAGACCTGAGTTTGACTCCTAGTTTAGGCACTTACTTGGGCAAATTACTTTCTGCTTCTGAGCCTCAGTTTCCCCACCTGTGAAATTTCTATCTCATGAGGTTATTATGAGTGTCAAAAATATGGTGAAAACTCCCATTCCCAGGGCCTGTCAAGTCCTTAGTATTAAAAGCCTATAATCTCTTATCTGCAATTCTGAGATCCAAAAAGCTCTGAAAACAAAGTTTTCTACACTCATTTGGTGGCAAAACCTGACTGCAACCAATGCATGGCTATTTATCCTGCTTAGTGTAATTCATTCTTGCTTTTCTCTGAAGAAATATTAATGTGTTTGACAACAGGGTGCAGCTCTGGTCTCTGCTGGGAGTGGCATGAACGTACAGTATATACATGTAGTGTCTTTCTGAGGTCAAAAGTTTCTGTCCTAGGCTAGAAGGATGAGGACTCTAATTATAGATACCAGTGTCCTATACAGATTTAAATCTCTTGTCACCTATAGATAGAGTTATGGAGTGTTATATTAAGTGAAAAATGGCAAGCCTAGTTTTTTTTTAAGTGTAGAATAATGCATAGTCTATGCTCCTATTTGTTTTAAAAAATATGTATAAATGTATATGTAAGCTTGTATATGCATAGGCCATCTCAGAAAGCATCCTTGAGAGTGGCAACTGATTGTCTCAGGAGAGGAAAACAGGGAAACTGGAGTCACAGAGGAGGAAAATTGAGGTTTCATTGTGCACCATCTTATGCATTGTGAAATTTTTATCCCATATGTAGAATAAATTTTTAACATTAAATTAAAAAGTTAAAAGACATTTTATAACCATTAGGATGGCAATTATTTTTTTAAAAAGAAAAGAAAATAACAAGTGTGGGTAAGGATGTGGAGAAAATGGCACCCTTGTGCGCTGTTGGTAGGAATGTAAATATAAATGGTGCAGCCACTTCATACTGTGAAAGACAGTATGAAGCCTCCTCAAAAAGGTAAACATAGAATTCCCATATGATACAGAAATTCCACTTCTGGTTACATACCCAAAAGAATTGAAGGCAGGGACTCAAAGAGAGATTTGTACACCCATGTTCATAGCAGTATATTCACCATCGCCAAAAGGTGGTGGCAACACAAGCGTCCATTGATGGATGACTACACAAACAAAACATGGTATATACCCACGACAGGATATTACTCAGCCTTAAAAAGGGAGGAAATGCTGACACATGCTACAACATGGATAAACCTTGAGGACATTTACTAAGTGAAATGAGACAGTCACAGAAGGACAAATGCTGTATGATTCCACTTACACGAGGTCCCTAGAGCGGTCAAATTTAAAGCCAGAAAGTAGAATGGTGGTTGCCAGGGGCCAGAGGGAGGGCAATGGGAGAGTGTGCAGTGGACAGAGAGTTTCCATTTGGTGAGATGAAAGAGTTCTGTGGAGGGATGGTGGTGATAGCAGCACAACAATGTGAATGTACTTAATGCCACTGAACTGCACGCTTACAATGGCTAAAATGGTAAATTTTGTGTTACGTCTATTTTACCACAATAAAAAACAAAATAAAGTTAAAAGAACAATTTCTTGAATCACATATCCCTTTGGAACACCTGTGCCTCTGGAGCTGATTCTTCCTCTGAGCTGTGAAGGTCCACAGTCAGCACTGGCCCAAGGACCCATGAATAACGCATGAGTCAAAGGGCCATTGTCAGGGAGAGCCCCTCCAGGGCTCTGCTGGGTCCTGCTGACCTCAAAGTGCCCCTTGAAAAGGCTGGTTTGGACAGTGGTGGAGCAGGTGTGAGGCTCAAGTCTCACATGGACCAGGCTGGTGGCATCACTGCATAAACACAGGTTTCCAGGAGCTGGGGCCTGGTTGGAGCAAGCATCAAGCTCCCAGAAGTGCCCCAAGGAGTCACTGCAAGATGTTTGGGCTAAGCCACTGGTGTCCGCCATCAGGGTCCAGTCCTCCCAGGCAAGGGAGGAGGGACCCCTGCTTCCCTTTAAAAGAAGTCACTTCCCCAGCCAAGTTTCCTCCTAGAGGTCTAAAGAGGCACATAGAAAGGAAAAATAAGGTCTCCCTGTTTCCTTATGTCCTAACACCAGAGTTTCTCTTTTCAACTTTTATCTTTTCTTTTCGTCTTTTTTTTAAGTCAAAGGAAGGGTTTTTCTTGCTGTGTTAGAGTATTTGGACCATTTCTGTGCATCAACTGGTAATTTCAGCTTATTTTCTAGGGTTCTCCTTACCAATAAAATGTGGCCCACTTTGACCCTCAGATCCCAAGTTCCCCCTGCCCAACAAGAAGGCACAGCCACAGGAGTCTCTAAGTCACTCTGAGAGAGCCAGGTGCCAGTCCTGCCTCAAATCCTATTCACACAGGCAGAGCCAATGTCTTCCCTGGGGTTTAGGTTCCTAGTTTGTAAGACAGACCAAGTGCCCTCAGAGGTTCTGTCCACAGATCAGTAGGAAAACAGTGCCCAGCCTGGGGCTTCAATAGAGGGGATGTAATGTGGGGAACTGGTTATAAAGATGTTGGACACTGCAAAGTTGAATGGTGAGTAAGGCAATCCAGACAGAAGGAATGGGAAGAAGTTTCTACCCACCCTAAGCTTGGAAAGGGAATGTTATATGACCCCCAAAATCCTGGGCTGTCTGGTGGGAATTGGAACTATGGAGAGAGGGGCTGTCCAGCCACAGAGGACCAGTGTTAAGAACCCTGACCAAGCAGAGCAAGACAGAGAGACACCCTGGCTTCTCCTTCCCCCTGGGCTGATCCCAGCTGGAAGCCAGGGGCAAGAGTGTCTGGGAAATGTAGTTTGCAGAAGACAGACCACTGCAATCCAAAGCAGGGCAAGGGGATCCAGGCAAAGGACCACCACAGCCCAGATCAGAAGGGATTTTTTCCACTTTTTTTGTTCTGTCCTGGCATTTCTGTCTTAGATGCCCCATATGCAAATGAATTGAATTCAAAGTTCAACAGAATGAGATGTTTTTAACTAGCCTGGAAAGCTCACATGTGGGACCTGTCCATAACTTCTGAATCCTCAAAGTGCATTTGCATCCTCTGGCTCTCTGAGTGTCTCCCTGGCCAACACCTGCTCGCTGGGCAAGGAGCAGGCTATGCTAAGCAGGTGTGAAATGCAGGCAGACACAGAGAGAGCTGGACTCAGCCCGGCTGCTGGAGGAGGCGAAGGCAGAACAGGTTTCCACACCACGTGGAGAGCAGGCACATTATTTCCTCCACCGGGGCTGGGCTTCCAGGTACAGAGACCAGAGGTCACTGTGGTCCAGTGGGCCAAGCCATAGATTAGAAACTCAATTGCTCTTTGTTTAAATCTAGCTGAGGCACCCAACATTGTGTGACCTCGAGCCAAACACAACTCTCGGGATACCAACCTGCTTTACGAGATGAGGAAGACACAATTAGGAATGTCAACGAAGGACTCTGAAAGGTAAATGAACAAGGCTGGTAATGCCCAGCATTCACACGGCACCCTTCCTCTGAGGTGAGCTCTCGCATACGGTCTTGCTCGTCCTTGAAATCACCCTTGTGTGAAGGAAGGGGAGGGACCATTATTCTCATCTTACAGAGACAGAAACCAGGCCCTGAGAACAGACAACGACCAGCACAGTGGGTCAAGCTGGCATGGGACTGGAGGCCACATGAGCGTCGCCCTGACTTGTTTCTTCTGAGCTGTGGAGGACCAGTTACCTCCAGTTAGCCCAGGGCCACCTTCCAGTCAAGGAACGTCCGGAAGATGACACTCTTTGCTTTTAGGTCCAGAAAGGGAAGAAAAAACAAGAGAAAAGGAGAGGGAGCAAAGGAAAAAGGGGAGGGAGGAAAGCAGAGCTACAGACAGGACCTATGGCTGGCAGGGGAGATACTAGCGCGCTGTGCTGCTCCTGGCGCAGGCGTGTGGGAGCCCCAGGCTTGGCAAGCCAGGTTTTACCAGCCTTAAAGTCTTTGATGCCCTTCTGTCATCACCCAACAGTGCTGGAAATTCACTAGGGTTATAACAGAAGAATAAAGAGCCACGCCCCTTCGTTTCTAAGCAGGGGTAGCTCCCACTATCAGCCTGCCTTTTTCCTCCCCTTGAGGCCCGGTTTGCGACACTTGAAGTTTTGTTCCCTGTGCTGTAAGGTGCTATTGTGTAAGGTGGGAGAACAGATACTCATGTGGGTGTGCTGGAGCTCAGGCAGGTTTATCTGAATGTCAACAGTAGGATGCTTTCACTCGCAGAGAGTGGAGTCTGGCACCTTTCTTCAGGGTTTGCAAGGGTCCTCTCCTCCCCACCCACGGCAGCAGATCTGTGCTCCAGTTGACAAGCCCCTGCAGCGGTTGGGCAGCTGTCATTTACCAGGTACGTCAAGGATTGGGAAAGATGTGACTAAAGAGTCTAGCTTGTGCAAGACTTATCCTCTTACCACCCTCTCACAAGCACATTCCTGGCCACACTCAAATGGAGGATTCTGGCTGAGTCTTTGGCCGAAATGAGAAATGCTAACTTCTCTTGTTTAGATATCCCAACGTGCACCTCCGGCTCCAGAAAATGCACACAAATTCTGCTTTTACTGAATTTTCAACCCAAAGGCTATTCCAGAAAAAGTAGACCTTTATAACCAAAAAGTGTCCTGGGCCACAGGAAGAGCCGCACCAATAAATCCAGGCCATAATTCTGATTGCACCCTGTAAACCAGTAAAACTCACTACTCATGTGCCCACCTCGCTGTGTGCCATCACGGAAATCCACTCAGGTTGCTCACCTACGTTGTTACAGATAAACGGCAGGCTGCAATTGCAGCGCTTTTTCCCGGGTGTAGAGGGGAAATGACATTTATTCTTTGATTAATGTTGTCTCTCTTTCCATCCCCAGAGTCGGTAAACAAACTCGTTGTCCTTGGAGCAAGCGCTTCCCCTTCGGCATCTCCTCGTTTCTGAGCGGCAGCTCTCCAACGCGGCCCATAGCTGTCCCTCAGCTGTGCACAGGACGGGCATTCTTGGCCCTCTGAGTCCTGCGGTAGCATTTTGAGGACGCCAAGTTATCGATGGGGACAGGTGCTCATAATTCAGCATATCCCACCCGAGCCTCATTTCACTTTTTCTGGAAACATCTTGATTTAGGAACAAAAACCCCTGGCTCCTCCTGGGCTAGGCTGGCCTGTAAACATCTCAGTCTGAATGTGCCGAGGTGGGTTGCTAAATTTAATTGCCAGTTTCCATGCCATGTGATGGCGTGTGACAGGCCAGCTCACTCTGTGAGTTAGCCAAGGGGTTTTAAATAAATGCTTTCTGACGGAAAGGATGATAAAGATTCCTATTATTCACCAGTGAGCCCAGAGCCTGAGCTGGTCCGGGTTTTATGAGGGAGCCACAGCAATGTCAATCTCATGAGCTCTGTCACTCTTCCCACTGCAGCAACTAAGACAGCGTTAAGGGGCCTATGGAAAGAGCTCCAGCCAGGCCATCAGGAGATCTTTGCCAGCCCAATCTGCCCAAGGTTTCTGTGACCTTGGAACACAAATAGCTGTGTGGGCAGCCTCAGCTTCTCCATCTGGAAAGAGGAGCGTTAAGAATCTGGAGTAGCAGCCAATGCTCGGGGCTGTTAGGACGCATGTTAGACATATGCAAAGACATTACGGTTAGTGAAAGCACCCCCAGAACACTGGGCCACAAGCCATTCAAAGAAAGCAGCATTTTTGCTTGCTCCTGTCCTTTAAAATACCAATGGAAATAAAATGATGCTGCTATTGGTATTTTCATTGATTATTTCCTGATGAAACCCTCCAACCATTGAATGCTCACTTAGTCTTCCTTCAGAAGTGACCCAAAGTGTGGCCTGAGAAATAGCAACATCAGCCTCACCTCGGAGCTTGTGAGAAATGCAGAATTTCAGGCCCCACCCCCATGCCTGCTGAATCAGAGTGTGCTGTTGGACCAGCTCCCCAAGCGACCTGTATGTGTTACATTTTGAGAAGCACTGGTCTAAAGCAGTGGTCATCAAACTTTAGTGCACATCAGAATCCCCTGGAAGGCTTGTTAAAACCCTGCTGGGCCCTACCCCCAAGTTTCTGACTCAATAGGCCTGGGTCAGAGTCTGAGAATTTGCATTTCTAACAAGTTTCCAGGTGATGATTATGCCCTGGGGGACCACACTTTGAGAACCACTGGCAAGTCTTCCTTAAGCAGCTGTGTTGGGACACCTCAACTCCCAGGTCACTAAGGGTCCCTAATATCTCTTTATTATGTATGCTGGCCCCTCACCCCTGGAATTACTGCATTTTCCTCTCAATACTCTTCACTTCTTACTCTTTAGTTACCCTTGATTTATCCCTTGATTTCAGTACATGTTTCTTTATTTCTCTTTCAGAGGAAGCTCTGCACTAGACATGGAAAACCAGGCAGTTCTGTGCCGTGCAAAAAATGGAATGATTTCATGAAAAGCCTGCTTTTTCTCCCATATATTATAGTTGTTCTAAAATTCCACTTGTTTTTTCAGGTAAAGTTACACTGCTGGTCCTTAAGGAGCTTGTTACAAAGTGACTACCACTGATTAACTGTGGTATAATTTTTCTTTTTATTTTTTAGTCACAAAAGAAATATCATGACACATCTGATTAAAACAATCAACACTGAAGAGTAATGAATTAAAAGCAAAAGTCAATCTTTATACCTCACCTCCCCATCCCCTATTCCACTGTCCTCCCCAGACCTAATGAATATTGGCAGCTAGATATATATTCGTCTATGCTTTTTGTATATGCACACGCATACATTTACATGTAGAAATAATGTTTTGGATATTTTAAGAAAAAATAGGATCATATCATAAGTATTGTTCTGTGCCCTCCTTTTATTAATAAACAGTATTTCTTAGAGATCTTTTAAAATCAATAAATAGACTCTACTTCATTTTTTAAAGCTTCATGGCTATATTTCAAAATATGGATAGACCATAGTTTATTTAACTATCCCCCTATTGAAAGCCATTTATGTTATTTCTAATATTTTACTATTACCAACAATATTGAATGAGCATTCTCATGAGATTCAGCTAAGAAGTTGGTCTCCAAAAAAGGTTGTATCAATTTACATTACCCCCAGCCACACTGAAAGCATTTGTTTCTAACCTCCTGACATTGGCTGGCTGTTATCAGTCTTTTATATTTTTACCAATATATTGAGAATATATCATTAACTAAATTTGCCCTTACCTGAGTACTGTTTGAGGTTAAACATTTCTTCATAAGATTATCAGCCATTTTTTTTTCTGGTAATTACTTACTCAGCTTTTTTGTCCTTTCTCTATTGGGTCTTTTTTGTGGGGGAGGGGCACATAACAGCAATTGTCTGGATATTAATCTTTAATGTATTTTAAAAGTTACAACTGGTTTATCCAAGTCTCTCACTTGACTTTTAATAACTTTATTTTATCTTTTGTCATATAAAACTTCTGGTTTTTATGTAATCTACAATACACTTTCTGTTGAATTCATGCATTGATAGAAATCAGATTCTTCTAATCTGCATCATTTGGAGTATTTGGAGGGGAAAAGTCTCTTGGACATGAATGAAAAGAACTTAATAGAGGAAGTTGTAAATAAAACATAACAGGGAAGTAAAGAAATAACACAGCTCCCACCTTCCCTTTTCTTCTTTCTAGCCCCCATGTCTTTTGGCATGAAGTTTTGGTTTGGTGAGAGGTTTAGAAAAATAAGTACACTGGTTTAGGTAATTTGGAGATTTGTGTGGAAGAATTGAAATGAAGTCAAAAGTAGCTGCTGATAGGAGACAGTCCTCCGGGGTCTCTCGTGTTTCTGCCCATCTTTCAAGCAGAGGTACTGACTGTCTTTGCTCCAGACAGTTTTTCCAAGGATGCTTGCATAAAGAACAGCCTTGGAAGATAGAGGTAGTGTCTCCCTCTGGAGCAAAGGGCTGGTGTGTTTGCTGTCCGGTATAATAAAGATAATATCTTCCCCCAGGCAAAGGTTAGCAGGTTTGCTTACAGCCTATAATAAAAGATTGGGATTTCCTAAACTCAGGGCTGCTCTCCTGTAACACACCCCATTGTGTGTGGAGTTGTCACCTGGCCCTGTTTTCCCACCCTGTGGGAACTGGGGCTTGGGGAACCAGCACAAGAAAACAATGACACTCTGGCTACTGCTGTTGCTATGAGTATTAAACTGTCCTTTACCTCTATCCTAGGAGTCTCGTGTCTTCTGCCAGCATCCATGAAACTGTAGCAGGCTCACTTAACTTTACAAGCAGGGTAAAATCTCAGAACCTTCACAGTTCCTGACAGTCACCACGCAATGGAAGATTAAAACGTCTAAACTCTACTCTTGTCTCAGTCAGACTTATTCCTCTGCCAATAATGCAAAAGTCACTCAAACAATTTCTTCTCCTAAAGTGATCAGCCCTTAAATGGTTAAGAAGAAGAGACATTATATACACCTTGTATATAATTGCTGCAAGTCTAATATTCAAAGGGCTTTCATGTAGATGAAGTAGATTTGTTTTGCGTAGCTCTAGAGAAATGAACTTACAGACAGAAAAATTTCAGCTCAATGTATAAAGAAAAACAAATTCTAACAATTAGGGCTATCCCAAAGAGAATAAATTTTGAGATCATAAGCTCTCTGCTGGCTTAGATGACCTCTTACGGGACCTCTAATGGGGCAGAGATTGGACTAGATAATTACAAAGATGCTACTGGGAAGGACATTGTTTCAGTGGACCATCCAACCAACCAATCAGACTTATTTTCACACCAAGTAATTAAGATGATCTGGTGGACCCAGCTGGGACTTTCAGAAGGCTGCATTTCTAATGAGTTTCCTGGTGGTGATTATGCACCCAGTTGAGGGGCTAGGGGGAAAAAGCACTCAGGGCACTCAGCACCATCTCCAACAATCAAATTTTCTGAAAGCCCAGCTGCCGAAATGGCCTGCTGTAACCCTATGGTCAGTCTACCTAGCAGCTGCTGAAATGACAAGCCATGACTTTAAGACTAGTTTTACCTACCACCGTCACTCACCAGGGGTTGCCACCTCCCAAAAGCTACTCTAGTACCATGCACTTCCTTTCAAAGCAATATGTAATATTTCCCTTTCTAGTAGAACTCCTAACCTTCTTTCTGTTCTTCAGACATACCGAAGACCAGCCAGGTCTGTGTGTATGCCCCAAATTGCAATTCTGCAATTCTTAAATAAAACATTTAATTTAGACATTCATCTCTGTATTTTATTTTGACTTCAACACGATCATCATGGGTTTAAGATCTAGTGCTTAGTCTTGCAGAAACTCAGTCAAGTCTAGCTCACTGAGGAGTGGGTAGGTGCTGGAGAATCAATTTGTGCTAATCAAATTTACCAAAAGCCTGATTTACAAACTAGAAAGCCAAGCCCTTAATTTTAGAGCAAGAGACAAATTTTTCTAATGACCATAGTTTTCTTGTCCAATATCCAGGGCACCCGACCGCTCTCCACCTGCTAAGTACTTATGAACCAGAGTTAATAACCAAATGTTTGTGCAGCACACCAAATCAAAGTGAAAGGAATCAAAAGACCCCAGAGCTTGCTTCATTTGATAGGATGCATTAGATAGTTGCATTAGAGGCTAATAGACTATCTCTTCCCAGATGGAGAATATACTTATTTTAGTGACCAGAATGTTCATGTTCACTAAACACAATGTCTTCCTCCTTTGACAATGCTGGAAATATTCAATAATTCTTAGCTTCATCCTCCCTTTCTATACCCCAGGAGGCTCATCCCTCCTTCTGTTTGCACTTTTTAACAAGTTTACACATTATTTGTTGTTGATCCCCTTTAAGATTGGCTACTTTCTAAAAGTATCCAAGGAAATACCTTAATTTTATCAGTCATAAAAGTATGTGAAGCATCCACAGGCTTAGTGTGCAGTCCCAGCTGAACCATTTGCTAGCTAAGCATCCTTGCATGGGGTCACTTCACTTCTATAAGCCTCAGTTTCCTTATATTTAAAAGACTACAACACCTACTTCTGGTTAAAGGGCAACAATCATGTGCATAAAAAATACTTTATAACACCAAAAGTAGACCCTAATGTAAACTATGGACAGTTGGATGATAATGTGTGTCAACCTAGGTTCATTGATTGTAACAAATGCACCACTCTGGCAGGGCTGTTGATAATGTGGGAGGTTATGCCTGTGGGGGCCAGGGGACACATGGGAACTCTCTGTATCTTCCTCCTAATTCTTCTGTGAACCTAAAACCGGTCTAAAAAAATTGTCTTTGATCAAAATAAATAAATAATAAACCTTAAAAGTACTTTATAAGATCTAAATGTCTAGTAAAACTCCTTGCTTTATTAAAAATAAATAAATAAAAATAATAAAAGATCTAAATGTCTAAAACAATTATAAAGTGATCACCGTAATAACCATAGATAACAACAGCATACAGGCCATGTTATAATTGGCCTTCCCAAATACAGCTCACCCAATCTGTGATGTGACAGTCTCATTAGCTTCAATTACAGGGGCTGCATTTTTCTTTTAATCTTGCCCTATGTTCTCATTCCCATCTTATTTTGAGGCACATAGCTGCCTCTGTGATGGTATGTGTTGAGAGATATATTTTTCTGCCCATTGTATAAAAAATTGTGTACAGAGCGTTGTCATCAACAGAAGCATGTGACACTCACTGGGAGGGACCTCGTGTAGTAAGCAGGGCTTCCCATGCGTTCAGTCTGAATCTTTCACTGTGAACAGGATGTTTTTTCAAAGATGGGCAATGAGGGGCCCAGCAAAAGGACAAAGGGGTATACCAGCCACAGAGCCACGCGGGCAGCAGAGCAGGAGGCTGCAAAACACAGACTGGTACTTTCAGCACTACAAACAGGAGCTTGGTGAGATTATTGTTCCAGACCCCAGACAAGGACACTTCCCAAATACTCCAGGAAAGACGATCGCTCACTGTCACAAGCACTTGGTGTTTTTCCATTTTGATCCAGGTGTCCTGGTTGGAACAAGGAAACTCAGAAGTGCCGCAAAAAAGAAAAGTGGCCCAAATTCCAAAAATTTTTGAAATTAAAAAATTCTCACTCAAAGGCAGATAAAGAGCACGACTTTTTATTTCCCCAGTTAGTTCATTCACTTTCAATGCCAAAAACCCAATACCAGTCTTACACTGTAATCCACTTACTGTAGTTGAAACTCGAGGTGTGAAAAGTTCTGTGTTGACAAAGATTTGCATCAGCTGCTGCCGCTAAACAACGTGTAAAAACTTGTTTAATTTTAGCTTTATAATAAATAAGTGCTTTCCCAAACCCACCCAGCAGCCCAGGCTGTCACTAGGTCTACTGATGTGCTCTGAAATCAGACACTACCAAGAGATTTTATCATGCTAAAATGTGCAAGGGCCTGGGTCTAAGCAATCCATCATTTTTTCAGTGTTTTTTGGGAACTGTCTTAACAAGTGTGGAAGTATCCAGTTAATCCTTTATTAAGATTCCACTGTGCATATATTAAGGCAGTGTGCATGTATGTGTGCACATGTGTGTATTCTATACTAAAAGATATCAGAAAAGAGTGATCAATAAGACAAAGAGGAAAGGCACCAAAGACCATAATTATAGAAGCTTGGGAACAATTAGATGGTATTATCTTATTCATTCAACCAACCCCATTTATTGGGCTCTTCCTATGCAGCAAACACTGTGCTGGGTCCTGGGAGAGACACAGAGGTAGCTTAGACACAGGCCACTCTGGGGAAACTCCAAGTCTAATTAATACACAAATAGCAGTGACACCAAAAAGAAGAGACACAAAGCAGGGCAGGTGAAGTGCTTTGGTGGCTCTGTGGGTGATAGTTATTGGCACATATCATCTTCCAGGGGTCTTGGGGCCATCTGAGAAAAGGGGCTTGATGAACAAGTCTTTATTTTGAAGTGAAGGTCATTCAGTCCCTTTTGGCAAAGAAATATGAAGTGCATAGAAAAACAAAGAATAGGTTATATTGATGAATTATTAAATGTAAGGAGAGGGAAAATATTATGTTTACAAAGGAATACACAAAGACTTTCCTAATTTTTAGCCATGAAATTTATAATGCCAAATTAAATACTATCCTTGTGAATAAGGGTAACACATAGGTAGGAATGGGCCCTGATGTTTCTTTTTTCCACTGATGTTGGACACAAATACCACCATCCTAAGAGATGCTTCACTTAGGTCTCTCCTCGGTCACTTTATTCACAACCTCATGATGATGTCTGCAGGTTAATTGGGCCACTGAGGTGTCCACAAACCTGGGTACCAAACCTCCAGTTAAAAAGTCTCCTCTAGAAAACTACCCTGACTCAGATTCATTCCTCTGCTTATTGAGCTCTTACTTTGTGCCCAGAACTGGGGTAGAGGGTGGTTGGTGTTCAGGGTTGAAGGAGATACCATCCAGCTCACACTGAGATGCCAGCCCTCTCTGCTCCAATCCCTGTGTTCACACCACCCTCTTTTCTGACGGTTGAGTTGCTTGTCCAAATCCCCTGATAACCTGTAAAGTCCTTAGGCAGGGATGACGGTTTTTATCTTTGTGTTCCCAAAGCCCAGCATTCTAACTAGAAAGAGAAGCAGGTCACCTTACAGACATTTCTTATTTATTCAAATGCTTTATAGTATGTGATTGTGTGCATGCACATGCACACACATACACACAAAGTTTGGCTCATTGCAAAATATTTTTAAATGTATTACTTTATTCCTTATTTCATTTTGAATTAATATCTCTTTATTTCTTTCTTTGCATGAACATATTTAAATCTTCCCATTCATCTTTATACTGTGCAATTACAATTTTAAATGCAGTATAAAAACATTCAACTGCAGAATCACAATTACACAATTTGTATTTTCTAGCTCATATATGCATACACATTTTATTCTTACCCAAACAGAGGAAATGCTGCATAAAATTAGCCAAACTGTTCTTATTTCACTTCTTGATATGTGCACGTTCTACCAACACTCCCTACCTTCAGCTTACTGATGGGCAAGAAAAAGCTGAAAGGAAAAGGCTCCTATTTTTCCCTTTTTCTCTATGTCATCATTTTCAGCATAAGTGCTAATACAGGGAAATAACATGTGTGACAAAGGATACGCTAGGGTCCCTCGGAGTGTTTGTTAGAAAGCCATTGCCTTTATTTGTGCATTCGAAGCAAGTCCTGGCTCTGAGGGGAAGCATGGCCTCTCTGCTGCCTCCCTACTCCCCTGCTCACCCTCCCCTTCTACTCACTTGGGCGTGGACTTAACATGCTCACCTTGTGCTCACTCGGACTCCCGTGTGTGGGGGTGGGGGGCCCTGGGATTCTGTGCTCCTGAGCATCTCAAACACACAGGTAGATGGGGCAGCAGGGAAGGGGGGGACACACACACACTGCGTATTTCTCCTTGGCTCATGTGCATCTACACTATCCTATAAGGCTCCCCTTATAAACCACAAGTTCAAAGACAAAATTAGAGAGAATATCAAGATGGCAACAGCAGAGCACTAAGCCAAGTGTTGGGACTGGCCCTGTGTGAGTCATAGGTGGCATGCCCACAAAGCTAGCCCTGGCTGTACTAAATAGTCACAACCAATTGCACCTAATTTTCAAGCAACAAATTGATTGAAAAGAGCTGAAAGGGAAAGATTCATGGCTTCAAGACCATAGCAATAAAGAATATCCTTTTCCAAGTCAGATGAGCTGAAAATATTACGATGTGACTTTAAAAGCCATCAGACATGACTCTGACATTCTATTAAATTCAGCAGACATTTACTGCGCTCAGCACCGTCCAAAATCCCGGCAGGACAGGGGTGGGGAAGTGGTCCTTGAATGAACAGACACTGTCCGTGATCTCAAGAACACCAGTCTAGCCAGGGAGACAGATAGCTATGGAACCGTATTGCCAGACAGACTATGACTGCTGCTATGAGGGTGAAAATAAGTGCAATGGAAGTACACGGAATATCTGATTCTAACTAGGGAGACAGGGGTTTAGGAGGTATAGGTGATATTTGAACTGATTCTTTAAAAGGTGAGCAAAATGTTGATAAAGGATGGAGACAGGACATTTGTCTCAGCTTGGATTTCCCCCTAAGAAATAGAGTCTGGGACAAGGGTTTTGCCTGAAGGTAGCTTATCTTGGGACGGGATCCCAGGAAACAAAAATGAAAGAACTTGGAAAAAGGAAAGCCAATCCAAAAGTGTATTACAGAGCTGGTCAGTGCTTTGGAGAAATGGGGTTCAGTCCCACTGGAACTCTCTGAGGAGCCACGTAGAATGCACCTCCCACCCCAAGACCATGGGAAAGTTATCTATCTGCTGGCTCCATTGGTCCAGAGCTGCCCCAGAGCTATTCATTAATTCCCCAGCTTTTCCAGGTCTGCACATGCCCGGAATGGCTGAGCAGCCTCCACGTTGAGCCCCACTGTGGTAGCAGATGAGCCCAGGGGCAGAGAAGAGATATGTGGTGCAGCTGAGGTGAGGTAAGGCCAGGCTACACCTGTGCACTGCTGGTTACCATAGCAACACCTGGGACAAAGAGGTGTGGCATGAGCGAAGCATCAGAGACTTTCTACACAGCATCTAGTCCAGTGCATCTCAAACTTAAACTTGTGTCAGAGTCAGCTGGAGGGCCCACAGCTGCAGCTCAGTGGGCCCCATCCTCAGAATCCCTGGTTCAATAGATCTGGGGTAGGGACAGAGAATCAGCATTTCTAACACATTCTCTGTATGGACGTGAAGGCTTCTATGGTAGTCGTCTACTCTGTACAGAGGCACAAGGCTGATCAAACAGAAGAAAGAGAAGCTTCCTAAAATGAAAAAATATATACATATTTCAAACAAAAGCAAAAAATTGATCTCATCATAGCATGAATAGACTCGGCATGCATTCCCATGTGCCATCACCACTGATAATCCATGGGGAATTGCTCATCTATTGATAATCTGATGAGAATTTCAACAGCCAGAAATGAAGAAGAGGTTGATGTTGGTTATTCTGTTTGTGCCGCGTCCCCAGCTCAATCCAGATCTGTTCGCCACTGCCCTTCTCTGGGCCAGGGAGGCTAATCTGTCTGGACCGGATCATCCAGATTGGCCAACTGGAGGCACCATCAGGAAATAAAAAAGTGGGAGAAGAGAGACATTAGGGCATTGATTCTCCAGCATCTGCTGTTGGCCGTGTTGCCATGAGGCTGCCCTCCTACCAGAGGCTCCTCCAGACAGCCCATTTCTCATCAGACTCTGATATTTCTGTCCCCCCCCCCACATTGTCCTTCGGGCCCCAGGGTGGTGACAGCTCCTCACTGTTTCTGGTCCTGGGTGCCTCACCATCCCAGGGTGGTTCTCTTAACTCTGCCCAAAGTGCTTCATTAATATGCTTTTCTGTTCAACCATCTTTTTTCTACCAGTTTTTTCTACTGTTCAACCAATAACAGTGTCTCAGGGAAAAAGAAAAATTAGATACAGGTAAAGCTACATAAGTAGATCTGTATTTTTGAGCTCTTTTGGCATGAAAGATAACCCTGCTAACACTCAGGCTGATACTGACATTTTAAGACTTAAATGCAGGATAAAATGAAATACAAAATGAAGAAATAGATGAGTAATAGGTAAAAATAAACCAAGGCCTTGGAATGATTATGTCAATTAAAGATCTACCAAAAAAGGAAGGAGAACTTGATAGAGATAGATATTTTTTTTTCTTTCAACCCCTAAGGAATTTCCTACAGGCAAGGGAGAGGCCCCAAACGTGCTAACTTATGCTGAATAAAACTTTCCCCCATCTACACACATACTGGTAACACGAAATATTGGCAGGAGAAAAGGTAGTGTGATTTAGGCTGCGCACATGAAAACTTTCAGAAGCGTCTTGGGAAATATGAGATAAGATCAGGTCAGAAATTGAATAATCAGAGAACACACTGATAACGCCACGTGTTGCAATCAATTTAAAGTTCACATCTTGCTTGGTTAGTGCATCCACAAGGAAATCAATCAAAAGATGACAGCTCTTCTGTCAATTTCAACTCTATTCCACGTTCCTCACCCCTGCCCCCAGCCTCTGCTCTCGGTTCAACATCTTAGAGAACACAAGGATGATGCCTCTGCTCCTGTCTTCAAGGATCCTGTGAAAGTTACAGTGGCCAGGAGGGGACCCCATATTGTTCAGCAAGGATGGCCGGTTACTTCAGATCTTACAGGGCCTTTCTAAGTGAGGCACTTAAGTGAGACAGTGGGTGTTTTTATAGCTCAGGGGGATTTCGTTTTAGCCTTACAGCTCTTCTAAAAGGCCCTCTGTTCTTTTTTCACTCTGTTTACACTGTGCCCTGTTGTTTTCCAGATTTCCAAGGTTAAATCCAGCACCCCTATTAAGGCTGTTTGAGTCCTTCAGAATTTCCAGAGCTTCTCTGCTAATCTAATGTGTGCAGTGCTTTTCTTCTAGCTGGGCGTGAATGTAGGGCGAAGCAACGCTTTTGTTCACTACAGCAGAATTTTCCCCCATGTGATAATGTAAGATGTGGTGCATGTCCTTAATCTTCTTATCTATGAGTCGTTCCAGTTTATTGGTTACAGTATTTTACCTCAAGTGAGAGGATGTCATGATCATCCCCAAAATAGTTTATATTTATTGAACACTTACTATGTCCTAGATAATGCATATGTAAGTACTTAATCCTATAGTAATCCTGTGAGGTATCCCCCTCTTTCCAGATGAAGAAATAGAGCTCAAGAGAGACTAAGAGACTTATCCAACATCATAGGGCTGGTAAGTGGCAGAGTTGGGATGTGAAGCCAGCCAGCCCTTTCTTTAATCCTTTAGTCTAACCCAGTTATTCTTGGCTAGGGGTGACTTCCCCAACACAGGGGTCATTTGGCAATGTCTAGACACTTTGGGTTGTCACAACTGAGGAGCTGTTACTGGCATCTAGTAGGTTGAGGCCAGGGATGCTGCTAAACACCTTGCAACATACAGGTCAGCCCCCACCACAAAGAATTACACAGCCTCAGATGTCAGTAGTGCGACGCTAAGAGACCGTGGACTAACCACCACACTATATTACACTATAATCCTTTTTTGGTTTGTTTTAATATCTTTGTATGTGTTGGGACGTCTTTGTCTGAATAGGTTCTAAAAGTGTCTCTTTCAGATTTACCCCTGATATATTAGAATAAGAAAGTTCTGCTCTTCCTCCCAGTTTCCTTCCTCTCTCTTCTCTTTCCTGAGTTGGAATAAAGAGGTGATTAACTGTTTGGCAGAGTGGAGATTAACAGTATGTTGAAATTGGATGTCCTGTGATGCACTATCTGGTTCTGGGGTAACACTTGGTAAGACACACCAGGCAGCTTTGCGGATACATATATTTTTTAATTATCATAGGAAGTTGAAAAGAAAAGAATTCTCTTACAATTTCCGCAGCTTTTCCTATACAGTAGGTTGAAATATCATACCACTTCCACAGCAGCTTGAGAAGAGTGCAGGGCAGGGCTGCAAGCTATATTTTCAGCTTTTATAAAAAATCTTTGAAGCCTAGAGGCTCGCTTATTTGGAGCAATGCAATGGTGAGCTGATGTGCATTGGCCTTTGGGTATGAGCCAGGGACAAGCAGCACCCAGATATCAGGACGTGCCTTTTCCTTCTTCTCAAATCCACAACCTCGTTTCTCTGACGTTAATACATCCTGGAAAAGGAGGAAGGCTTCCTTCTTGCTTGTTTATGAACTGAAAGAGTGCTGGCAGATTAAATAATTTTTTTAAAAAATCTTTCCCCTTCCCCCAAAAAAGACCCAGAGGCAAATTTGGAAACTTCTAGAAAGGTAGAGTAGAAAAAGATTTCGAAAGTCAAGGTCATAAATAGGGCTGTTAATGTAACGCAGGAGAAATGCTGCCGGGGTTGGGGAACTGTGAGAACAGCTTATAACTTCCAACATGCCCTTAGGCTGGACACAAAAACCTGATAATGGCGATTTTCAAGCACTTGATGAGCAGAAACACCTTGAAACAGGTCTGTGTGCCAGCTGGCAGGTACAAATACCCTGACTGAGGACAGCCCAGGAGACAGACGCAGACGAGCAGTGCCGATGTCTCCCCTGAGCCACCCTGGCCCCAAAGCCCCACGCTCTTCCCCCTCTTGTCACTCGGCGCTCCGGCCGCGGGGCGAGGGCCAGGGCAGCGTTCAGCCAAGCGCTCAGAGCCCACGCGGGCCATGGCTCCCACTCGTTAAAGGGCTCCAGCTCGGTGCAAACCAGTCCCCTGGGGATCCTGTTAAAACGCAGGTCTGGAGTGGGGCCTGGGGTGCTGCGTTTCTGGCAGGCGCCCAGGCGGTGCCAGCGGGCCTCGCTTTGAGGACCAAGGATCTAAGGCGGACGGGAAAGGGACTTGGGACCCTGACAACGAAGGCGCCTCCAGACGTGTGCTCCCCAGGAATATACTGGAACCCCAATTCCCACATATCCTCTGCGTCACTGTGAAGCCAGAGGACTCTTCCGAGACACAATCCAATCACGTCTTGCCCCTGCCCCTTGCTGTCAGAGGAAGTCCAGACCCGCAGCTTGGCATTTCAAGACCCCGAACAGCCTGGCACCAGCTGGCCTGTGTGGGCATCGCCTTTGCCTCCCCTTGCTCCGCTGCACACACCTTCCCCTGTAGGGAGCAGCCCGTGCTCCTCCACACCTTGGCTCTTTCTTCCCTCGCCTGCCACCTGCAGCCTCCTCCTCCCTCCCCCCTCCCCACCTGCCGAACCCCTCCTCACTTCTGCACACCCTCCCCTCCAAAGTCTTCCCAGGCAGGTGGTTGCTTCCCATGACCATCTTTAAACACCGGTGATATGGCACAGATGCCATCGCATTGTGACATTTTGCTAAGTTTGTATGTCCCCCACTAAACTGTGAATCCCCAGGAGCAGAGATGGCATCTTATTTATTTAGGCAGCCCCACCTCTTCCCACAGTACCTGGCACCTGATATACAGCACAAAAGAATAAGTATCCTGTCCATTCCCGTCCCTCTCCTCCCATCACATCCTCTTTTCTTCCCCAGAGGTCTCTACGGTCTTCACTGTTTGGGGTTATATATTTCAAGTGGTTTTAAAATAATCATGATAAGAGATAACTTTTATAGAATGCTTACTGTGTTAGACATCGTTCTAAGCACTTTAGTCTTTAAGGCATTTAATCTTCATAACAATTTCCACCACGCTTTGATGTTATCATTGTCACTACTGTTCTCATTTTAAATACAAGGAAACTTCAGCACGGAGAAGTTAAGTAACTTGACCAAAGTCACGCAGCCAGGAAGTGCTTGTGCCAGGATCTCAACACAGGCCGTGTGGTGTTGTAAACAAAGATGTGTCTTTAGCAGGGCCCAATAATGAGACAAAAGAATCACAACCTTGTCTGTGCTCCCTGCTCCCTGTGTTCTTCAGTCTTACCCAGCTTAGGAAACAAACAGCCTCCGTCAAGTTTTTCCTTTATAGTGGATTCACATTGGAACTGGACTACGCCCTGGTGTGTCCATCATGTGGCACTCACAGCCCTCCTATGGGTCATCAGAAATGTCAACTATGACAGCCTGTCCAATCATTCAACAAGGAGGGCAGAGGGAGGGAAGCGCAGAGCTCAAGGACATGTTCACAACCAAGTTAGGGGTATGTGGGGGCGGCTTCCATGCTCATGGACAAGCTTGCCCTGGGGTATTAACAACAACTTCCAGTCAATAATCGCAGTGCCCTTTAGCCATGATGAGCTGCCTCGTGGATTTCACGAAGCTGGTCTCTTGGCGCCAGTTGGGACTTGGTCTAGGTGTGGCACCCAAGTCCACTGTCACGAAGGGGTTAATAACAGCTGACCCTTCACTGGACGCCAGCACCCCACAGGGGCCCTCTAAGAACTTGGAGCAGATTAGACGGCCGGTGGGGACTGACTGCCCAATGTGCCATTAAAAGGTCCACTCTTCCAGTGACACCCAGAACGAGGAGGTGGACCAGGCCCCCCGAGGCTGGCTGAAGGCTCGCAGGATCCGTGTTGCAGTTCAGCTTCTCCCTCTGCCTAACCCTGCTTGCCCCTTTCACCCGCCTGGATCACTAATAGACATCTTGCTCCCAAACTCCATCTCAGCATCTGGACAGCCCAAATTGCAACAGACCGGCCCTGGAATAGGACACACCCTTCCATGCCCTCCTCTCTCTCCTTTCTCTTTAGTGAACCCTGCAGTTTAGAATCCCTCTGCCACAAAACTAGTTTATGCCTGCAAAAGACCACACGTGCCTTTGCGTGGGCTCATTGCTGTTTTCCCTGTGTAAAATGTTCTTCCCTCCCTTCCCCACATCATCCACCTGGTAACCTTCTAACCACCCTTTACAGCTCCACTCGATGGGCTGCCTCTCCCTAGCTTCCCGCACAGCCCTCCCCCAGGCAGAAAGGTACTGCTCTTGTCTTTCATCCCACAGTACCTTCTGTATACGTCACTATGACGCTAATTATTCAATGTTACTATTCTCTTATCACTGAACTGTGGGACCCTTGAGAGATTTTTTTCTTGTTCATCTTTCTAGCCCTGGCACTTGGCACACAGTAGAAGCACAATAAATGTTTTTTCAATTGAATACATTTGAATTCACAACGATCAGGATTTATATTCTTACATGAATAACTAATCCCAGAGCCACTGATTCCTTTAAAGCCCTCCCAATCTCCAGCCTCAGGACAAGGGGCCCATAGCAGCACAGGTATGACCTGAGCACAGACAGTAAGCTCAGCCTCCAAAGAGAGATCGAGGCATCACACACACACATGGTGCAGTGTCATTTGTCCCTTTCCTCTGCTGAATAAGTCAGGATCAGGAGTAAAAGTCAAGGGCAAGAAAGTAGCTCCCTCCCTCTCCACATCACACACACACACACACACACACACACTTGCAAAGTATAAGAGGGTGTCCCAACGACCCTACGGTTTCTTTGTGGAGGTACCAGAGCTGCTGTTTTATGTGGCTGTGGCTCCCTTCTTCCTCTGCCACTCAGGAAGGTGACCCAGGCCATCTCCCCCTGTATTTGAGTACTTTTCCTTCCACATCACAGCTTGGCCATGGCTACTGCCACACGTCTATCTTCCATGGGGCTTTTTGGAGGGGAACACTGGCTGAGCCAAGGAGAATGCACATATGCCCTAATGCCTGGCCACACGTCACCCTGTAGCCCTGCGATAGCATCACCATCCCTGCTGGGTCATGAGGAAGCAAGGGTCAGAAAGCACAGGACAGACTTAGGAAACTCTAAGAGAGATGACTTCTGTAGACTCATGGTGCTGCTTCTGGAATGTGGATGTGGGGTGGGGGTAGGGGAGAGAGGTGGGGAAGGGTAGGCACTATGGCCTAAATGTTTGTGTACCCCCAGAACTCATCTATTGAAATCCTAACCCCCAAGGTGATGGCGTTAGGAGGTGCAGCCTTCGAGAGGTGATTAGGGTATGAGGGTGGCACCTCATGGATGGGATTAGAACCCTTGTGAAAAAGAGAACGGCCTTGCCCCTTCCATGGTATGAGGACACAGCGGGAAGATGGCATCTGTGAACCAGAAAGCAGACTCTCACCAGACACCAGGCATCTTCCAGTGCTTTGATCATGGACGTCTCGGTCTCCAGAACTGTGAGAAATAGATTCTTGTTGTTCATAAGCCATTCAGTTTAAGGATTTTTATTATAGCAGCCCGAGCAGACTATGACAGCAGGGAAAGTCCAAAAGAGAGCTATAACTGGCTCACTCCTTGAAAAGGAGATTTAGAGGATGTTTATAATTAAATGTATGCATTTGAAGATCTATGACATTAAGTTCATAAAATACATACCTGGAACCAGGATGACGGCAATTCATTCAACAAATATTCATTAAGCACATACAATGCGCCAGGCACCGTTATAAGCATGGGGACAAAGCAGGAGCTTACGGGGTGGCCCTATCTTGGCCCAGCATAGCATTCAATTAAACACCAGCTCAACATCCAAAAATATATTTAGTTCTCTACTGCTGTTTTTCATAAAAATACCAAAGAGAGAGTGTCCGTTCATTATGCAGAACTCACTATTTAAATCCTCCTTCCACCTGTCCCATTTCCCACTTTCATACGCAGAGGCTGCCCCAAATCCCCCACACACACAAACACTCAACTCTCTAGATCCTGCTGGGCCCCTCCTTTAATGCAAAGCAAAAGGCAGCAATGACAGTGTTAGGAAAAACATAAATAAGTCATTCCCTAAAATTGCCTCCCAAGTCAGAAAGGGGGCCACTAGAATCCAGGGCCCCAACACAGACAGCCCCCACCAGCTACCACGCTTCAAAACAAAGGCAAAAATAAATCTTTAGGAGGCCACTAACTTCATCCTACATCATGGCAGGGAGTAGCCTCTTGGGGAAAAGCTAACTCCAGATGGTGTTTATCAAGAAAGATGGTAAGAAGGAACAGCAGTGTTTATTGTGAGAATGTAAAAGATCCTTTGTCATTGTTTATTGACCATTCCTGACACATCAAATGACCAGCGTGTACTTCATCATTTTGTTGGATGGATATTAATGCAAAAAAAGAAAGAAAAAAAAACCACCCATCAGGCGTTGAAGACCTTCCTTCTGCCTGAGGCATTCTATGAAGACTTAAAGTTGGTAATAAATTTTGCCAGACATTTTCATCCCTCAGGAACCAGTGAGCTGGACAGCCTACATTTACCACTTGATCCAGGGCTTGCAGGAAATGGAAAGGCAATTGCTCAAACCCCTACCACACTCAAAAACTTGTTTTGTTTTTGCTTTGGGGCCACCTCAGCAGCCATGCTAATAAGAATGGCTGACATTTACTGAAAGAGTCCTCTGCGCCAGGCACTGTGTTAGCCCCTTTCCACGGATAGTTGTCAGTTGGCAATCACAGACCCCACCACCACTGGAAGATGAGGAAATCGAAGTTCGGCAAGACTCAGCGGCTTGCCCAAGGTCCAAGAGGTTGTACTAGGAGGAGCCATTGCACCAACTCATGAGTCAGTGCCCCGGGTCCCTGGTGCCTGCACCTCAAGAGAAGAAGAGAGAGAGGCCCTCTGCTCTCTGTGCAGGAAGTTCACGCACAGCTCACAGTAAGGCTGTGCCCATGCGGTGAACTCCACCCCTTGAATCCAACAGCTGGTCACTTTCATGAAGAAAGAACATCATTTTTACTAGTAACGTACCAAAGGAGACAAACAGAGCTGATCTGGAAGCTCTCTAGAGAGTCACAATCAGAAAATAGTATTCAAAATCCAAGTACTGCCATTTCAAGATTATTCTTTGGTACATGAAACCTCTGAATGTCTTATGGACACTTCAATCCTTTCGCATTTTGCCAAACCTGAAATAGACTCAACCCTGTTTTAAATGTTCACTTCCCACCCCCATACACACACCTTTCTGAATAAGTTAAATTTTAAATAATCTGAATTTTATTTTTCTTGTTAAACACATAAGTAAAAGGTGAGCTATCTAATTGGTGACAGGTTATTCCAATATTACTATATCAAAAACTATAAGTCATGTCAAGTAATTACAATAACTATAAGCTATTGTAATTTTTCTAAAATTATATTTTGTTTCCAATACTTGACTCTGAACCTTTCAAGTGTTTGGGACTTAGTGTTGCCTGCAGACAACTTAGGTATGGAATATACAGACAATTAGATCTTATCCACTATAGTTCAACGATCACTTTGGAAATTAAAAAACCTTTTTAAAACATTAGTATTGAATTAAAGTTGGAGAGTACTTTCCCTTTTCTCTTATTTATTTTAAACAGAATGGTAATAGCAGTTTAAACAATCAAGGCATAAAAAACTCACCTAGAATTATATCAACCTAGCAAATAAGTTCTTGTTATTTTCCCTCCCAGATGCACACATAATTTCCCACATCTGCAATCCTATCCTGTATACTTTCAACCCTACTGAATAAAAATATGACTTGTGTTTTTTACCCATTATTAGTAAGGGCTTGTTTCTTCTTCATACAGGAACACCTAAGTAGCTGGGTATTTATGCACCTGACAGCCTTTCTCAATATTAATTGAATAATAAATATTTACCTATGCTTTTAACTTTCTCACAATGCTTTCACATCCATTATCTCAACTCATTCTTACAGTAACTCAATGAGGTATTATAGCTTTTATAAATGCAGGAAATGAGAAGATATGATTAACTGTGGCCAACAGGTACTAGCCCAGTTTTTCTCTAAAGGATCAGACAGTGAACTCTGCCAGCCATAAGGTCTCTCTGTTGCCACCACTCAACTCTGCCATTGCAGCAGGAAAGCAGCCATAGACAATATGCCAATGAATATGTCAGTGTTCCAATAAAACTTTATTTTTGGACACAGATTTGAAGTCATATCACTTTCATGTATCCCAAAATATTCTGCTTTTGATTTTTTCAACCATTGAAAAGTCTAAAAACCACCACTCTTAGCTTGTGGAGGGTACATAAACAGGCAGTGGGCCAGACTGGTCTGCATGAGGGCCATGGTTTGCCAACTCCTGCGCTCTTGAATTAGGACAGACCATTAAGGAGCTCTGATTTAATTGCTTCTGCTTTCATGGGCGAAGAATCTGATGCCTCCAAAAGGTAGACAGTTTGCTGTGTCCTGGTAGGACTAGAACCCAGATATTCTGACTCTTAGTTCAGTGCACTTTCCACCAAAAGGCACTGCTTAAAATAAAATCAAATAAGAGGCCAATTAAAGAGATAACTGCAAAAACCACTCAGCATTACGCCCAAAGACAAGAACACCCCGTGCTGGCTGCTCAGCCTGTCGCTACTTATGCAGACAGTTTTGGCATGCGTTCAGAGGGCTTGAGAAATGATAACTGGTTAGGCAGAAATAGTTCCAAGAAATAGCACAGTGACTTTTGCTCTGCTACTTCCTTGCACTACTACCATTTAACTCTTCTTCTGCCTGAGTTGTGAAACCCATAAAAGAAGGAAAACAATATTTGCCATTTTAAAGTTTATGATAGTTTCACTTTTTATACTAGCTTGACCAGTCCAAAAATAGAATGCAACCAGCAGGCAGGGCGGATTGTTTTTTCCAGGTAAGGGCTAGCAGTGTGCGGTTGCATAACAGCCACGACAAAACAGTTTAACTCTCTCCCGCCCTCCATGTTTTCCTTTGCCTCTTTTTTGTTTGTTTTCTACTTTTTTGTTTGTTTCAAATAGGAAGAAAACTTCACTAGCTGGAGGTGGCAAGGCAGCTGACTCAGAAGCAGCAGTTGAGAGGAAAAGAGAACTCAGAGAACCCACCCCTTCCTGGAATCAGACATTCTGAGAGCTGGAGCAGAGACCGTAGCTCTGCGTGTGTTTGGCGGGGGGTGGGGGGGGTCTGTGCATTGACTTGCCTACATACATGTAGAGAAAATGGAGACAGGGTTAAACTTTTCAGGGGAAGGGGAACAGAATGAGCCAGGCAGAGCTGGGCAGAATAGGGGAGAAAGCTACCTGTGCCCTAAGTCTCACCTTGCCACGTGGGCAGAGAAAAGAACACTCTGCATATTCTCTTCTCATCTCTGAACTGTTTCCTCCATCAGCCTCCTCCTCGATTTCTTCTCAGTGGTCATCTCTGTCTCTCTGGCCTGCTGTCCTGAGTCATCAGTCTGGACAAAAGGCCCTGGGGGCCAAGTCACCTCTCGAGCCCCCTTTTATGTGCACTGTGCACTTGGTCCCAGCTCCACTGCAGAGCATCCCACCTGCATGGGAGTCCGGCGTGGGCCGAAGTGCGAGTGCCTGTGGACTCCTCTCCTGGTCTGGGAGCCCCTGAGACTGGGGTCCCTGTTCACTTGACCCATTACTGGTTGCCAACGCCTCACAGAGTGCCTGGCACACAGCAGCAGAAACTCTATTAAATGTTGCGGAGCAAATGAGCCTGGTTCAAAAAAAGAAAAACTTGAAAATGGAAAGCCACGCTTCTTGATGAAGACTTTATGTCGCTCACATGAGGACTGCCACCCCAATGGGAAGCTGGACTGAGCTGGAGTCCACCTTGATCTCCAGTGGGGCAGAAACAGTGAGGGCTGTGGGACCTATGTAAGCCATGAGCCCTGACCTGGGAGCAGTGAGAAGTCCTGGGGGTTTCTTACCTATTCACCCACAGCCCACCTAGTGGACATACTCAGGTGGCAAGAATCCTTGGCCCTCCCAAGATCCTAGGTAGGACTTCTGTGGGGTGAGTCAGCAGGGAATATTGTGATAGTCACCGAATTTACCACTGTCACCTAAGACGAGACTTTGGGGAGTGTCCAAAGAAGTGAAATAAACAGCAAACTAGAAAGTCCAAGAGTTGTGCCCACAAGGTGACTTTCTCTTCTGCAGGTTCTTCACTGCTAAAATGGGCAACATTACCATCTTTCTCCCACCTTACCCCCTAACTTGGAATATTACCTGGCAAATTTTGTATTGTTGCTTTATTCAGGGATTTTCTTACATTAGCACTTTCAATGTTTATTTAGCATCTACTGTGTGGTGAGCACTGAGCTAAGTTCTATGGAGAAAAGAACGAGGAAAGGCAGATTGGCTGCCCCTGAGAAGCTTATAGTTGGTGGGAGGGAGTGGAGGAGTGAAGTTATTTGTTTGTATTCAACAAACTTTTATTAAGCATCTATTAAATGCCAGATGTAACAAGAAAGTAGGTTAAGGGAACTAATTAAACTCATAATCCAGTGAAAATGATAAGCAAATATGCAAATAGCTGTAATATTTGCACAGCACAGTAGGAAAAAGTGGGTATTAGGCACAAAAACTATGCTTTGCATGGAGGTCAAGGAAGCCTCCACAATGTGAGTTTTTAAATGAACCTTGAAAAGTGAATAGCAAACGGGGGTGGGGGGCAGGGGAAGCAGATGGAGAATTTGGAAGGAGGGGTCTTATAGACCAAGGGCACAGACTGGGTAAGGGCCCAGGCCTAAAATGCTGTTGTTAAGAGAACAGCAAGTATGCATGGGCTCAGGGAGAAGCTGGCAAAAAAGAAGGGAAGGGGGTGCCAAGCTAAAAATAAAATTGGTACTGTGCCCCACAGGCAAGGGACAGCCATGGAAGGATCTTGAGCCAAGGACCGTAACCACCATGCTTAGGTTGAACCTTTGACTGTGAAAGAAGAATGAAAGGACAAGGTGGATGGAAACCCAAGCTAAAATCCCAATACCAATGTTTTGACTCCCAGTTAAGTGCTCTTTCTATCACACAAGGCAAGTAGGACAAAACTCAAAGGAAGCTACCGAGCTTTGACCCCGTAGCTAGGACCTTCCAAGGGAAGAGATGGAAGGTGAGGCTGTGAGCACAGCTAGGTGGGAAGTGACGTGTGTTCCCAGACAGTGGCCTCCTCGAGGGCAATGACTGTGTCGTGCCGATCTGTGTACCACGAGGGTCTTGCAGAGGCAGGGGAGCTCCCCAGGGAGGATCCCACTGGCAGCTCTCGGAGAACGAGCAAGCGCAGGCTGATCCGGAGCACGTGTGTGGGCGTAGGATGAGGTGTCCTCCACTGCGTTGGCCTTTCATGTGGGGTAGCCAAGAGCTCTTCCTCACCACCATCTGCACAACACTTTGCAACTTTCAAAGCACCATCCCACGTTTTCTCACATGTAATGGGCTCGTGGAGCAGATGTTGGTGGGGAAGTCCTGCTGAAATGACTAATCGCTGTCGAGTGCACAGGAGAGAGAGCCTGGGCTAGACGCTAAAGAAGGCCAAATGACATCACAGCAGCTCAAGAAAGAAAGGACCATTCATGGCTGACAGGTGTGTGACATTTGCAACTCAGAGCTTTATTAACAACCACTGGGCCCCAAAGCATTCCTACTTGTCTGTCAAATAAAAATCTAACAACAAATGAATTCCACAAGTCTTCTCAAATATACACACGGACAGTAGTAATTAAGATAATCAGGATTTATATTTCATACTTAGTCCTATGTCTGAATTGAAAAAGATTTCCATATCTCTGTTGCATGCACTGTAGGCTTTACTATTTTTTGAAACTGCTATGCAACACAGGTTGTGAGTATTAAAATAATATATGCAACAATGCTAAATACAGTGTCACTAGGCATTCATCCAAAGCCAAGCACTATTAAAGTACCTTGGTCAAAAGATTACAATGTAACTGAAGCCCTGTTAATATATTATAATGAATATAAATTATTAATATAATTTAATTTTAAGGGTTAGCTGTATGTTCACTAGAGTGTTTTAAAAGCAAAACAATCTGATGGCATAAACTTGGATCATGCAAAACTAAGTTGGTAAAATATTGTAAAATATGATAGGGGAGAATTTGGTCTCAGCTCTGGGCATGCTAGTACTTAACTGATAATTGGTCTTCTGGTTTTCTGGTTTATAATGTTTTGACATAAACAAAAAAGCAAATCAGAAACTGGTTTTATTCCAAGGCAGCTGGGGGTGCAGATCCTGACTATAACAGGCCTCAAGGGTCCAGTCACATCCAAGTCCCCCCAAAGACCCAAACCTCCTTGGCATGCTCTGAGCTCCCTGGTAAGGGTAGCTCTGACACAAAACCTGGGATTCCTCTTGTTCCAGAGTCCCTGAGCTCACCTCAGACAAAGCAAGGGGTGGGTGGGTGTGTGTGTGTGTGTGTTCCCCTCTAACTCTGCTTCCTCAGTCAATTGCAATATCCTGCCAAGGCTGTGTTAACACCTTCCTGCCTCTAACATGGCTCTGTTCTACCTCCACCCAGTGCTTCCGTGACAAGACTTACCTGCATCCTTTACACAGGATGAGGTGCCTCAACTCTGGTACCCAACCCTAACAATCTCCCTCCTCCCCTGCCCTCCCCACCACCTGCTTCCAGCTGCATCCTCTCACCTTGCTCTGCGTGCCACGGCATGCAGCCTTCCATGACGCAGAGCCCTCCTCCCTCACTTCATTCTTCGGCCTCCTGGCTCTCCTTGGAACATACGTCTCCCTCCTCCTGCCTCGTCTGTACTCTCCCCCCCAGTCAGTGACCACGGTGGGTGTGAGTAGCCTTCCCTTTGAATCCTAGTGCTACTTCTTGGTCAATAAGTGGCCTCTCCCAGCGCCATCCCTGTAAACGACACATCAGAGTATTTCTACATCGTTCCCAGCTTGGCCACAATCAGACCTTGCCCAAGCCTAACCCAGCCCCCGCTTCCCCCAGCTAATCGTGACCTTTCCAAGGCCCACCTCTCCCCAGGGGCCATGGTTATCCCCTAGTAACCTCCAAACTTCTGATCTTTGTTCTCACAAGGACCTTCAATTACTTAACCCCTGTATACATGTGGCAGCCCTTTAACTCCCTGTTGGCTACACTGTCTACTTATCCTCCCTGGAACCCACACCCAATGCCACACGCTGCCCTGTTCAGGACACTGTATGTGTTGTACCAACACCAGTATTTAGCCTGTGCAGACAGGTCCGGCCATAGCGTTGCTTAGGGCCAGCATCCACTCTGACTCCTTTTGATTTGTCACTGCCGGTGCCAAGCTTTCCCCCTGAAAATCCTGCAAATGTCTGTCATTCTCTCCATCTACCGTTTCTACCCCCAATCCTACTTCTGTCTCACAGAACCTACCCCTACTGGCTCAGGCAGAGAGGGGGAGCTCACCCCTGACCCCATCCTCTGCCCACAGGCTATTGGACCAGCAGGGGACTCTTGCCTTAAGAATTCCTAAGACAGATGTCTTTATTATAAAATGTCTTTTTTTAAAAAAAAATAAAATAAAATGGGTTATAATCCTTAAAAAAAAAAAAAAAAAAAAAGAATTCCTAAGACAGTCTGCCTTGTTGGAGGGTACTGGGTGCCTGAGCCGTGAGGTTATGCTGAGTCGGAGCTTCCCTAGGCACCGCGGGAACCCAAATCCATATGCAGGCCCTGCCATGGGAGAGGCCTTGCAGAGACTCAGTCTGCAAAGAAAGAAAATGAGGCAGACATGCCCAAGAGATGAGAAAGCAGCGGCCTGCTTTCCAGTCCCCATGGTGTCAGCCTCCACTTTTTCCTTCGGTTGGATTCCCTGAGAGTCCCCTGACACCCTGCAACAAATCCCACTTTACTTAAGCTAAGTAGGTTTTTGTTTCTTGCCACCAAGCCAGCCTTGACTAAGACACCTTTGAACACAGCTGCCGGATCCTTCCTACCACCCGCTTTTTCATTCTCTTCTTCTACCGGAATCTGTTTGCCCGTTTCTATTGAGACAGGCACACAGCACACAGAGCCTTATTTTTCACTTGAACAAATGCTGCCTGGCTTTGTCCCAAAGAGAACAAGCGGCAACCCCATGACTTAATCACACAACAGGTGAGCCGGTCCGTGCCAACATTTACACCAACTTGTCTCAGACCTGCTTGAGTTATCTGCCTGCTAGAGTTTCCTAACAACAGTCCTGACCCCTTGGATTAATCCAGGAGCATCCAGAAGTCTGCAGCACCCATGGCCCTACCGCAGCAGGGGGCATCCCCACCTCGAGGGCAGAGTTGTATGTAGGAAGAAGGGTCAGAGGGTAAAATGTGTTCAAGTGAACATTCTTCATCTCAAATCACTTAGAACTTCTGCAATGAGATTAATGGTTTCCATGGCAACTGATAAGCCTGGGAGCTGAGTGAAGACTGTAGCTTTCTCAAAACTCCTTAGGACGAGGGTACCTAACCCTCTAAAATACCTCGTTCTGCCACAGGCCACATTTCTCCCTTTGGCTTCGGTCAAAAG
Source organism: Daubentonia madagascariensis (assembly GCA_023783475.1). Taxonomy (NCBI): domain Eukaryota; kingdom Metazoa; phylum Chordata; class Mammalia; order Primates; family Daubentoniidae; genus Daubentonia; species Daubentonia madagascariensis. The sequence continues at coordinate 6,450,992 of JAKFHU010001672.1, forward strand.
TAATCTTTCTCTTGCACATTTTATGACTTTGTCTAGAACATTCTCTCCTGAGGAAGATCCCCTTTTTTTTTTTCTCTTGGGGGTTTTCTGATTCTACACTATTCTACTGTTCCTAAAGGTGAGAAGATTTTGTTCCTTCTGTTTTTCTCTTCCTCTTCCTCTCCCCTGCTCCTCACCCTTTTCCAGCCCCCATCCCGCCACTCGAGTTCAGATGAGACACTGAATACCCCTTGGCTTTCGGGTGTGAATGCATCCATCCCTTTAGGAACACTTCCAGATGAAAAGGATGCACTGGCAAGTATTCCATTCTAACAAGTGGCAGGTACTTTTCCCCTTTGGACAACACACTTTGCTCTGAGAACCCCAGATCATGTTACACAGTGACGCCCACTCTGTGTACTTCCCTGCGGCCTGTCCTTGGAGGGGCTGCTATTTGAAATAAAGACTGCCACTCCAAGTCAGAAAGAGCAAAAACATGTTCTTTTTGTTTGTGTTGGTTTATTTTTGGGTGGATTCCCAGAGCAGTAGTGACTACAGGTTAGGTATAGCTCCTACATTATGTGAATAAGAAATAAAGTGATACTGACAGGGAACACGATTTGCATTCCACATATTGTCTTAGTTCATTTTGTGCTGTTATAACAAAAATATCTGACACTGAGTAATTTATAATAAACATAACTTTATTGGCTCATGGTTCTGGAGGCTGGGAAGTCCAAGATTGAGGTGAGGGGACCTGTCATCCCACAGTGGAGGAGCAAAGAGAGCGGGGGCGGGGGTGTGAACTCGTCCTTTTATAAAGAACCCACTCCCAGGATAATGAACCCACTCCTGAGATAATGGCATTAATTCATTCATGAGGGTGGTGCCCCCATGACCCAAACACTTCTCATTAGGCCCCACCTCCCAACACCACCGAGTTGGGGAACAAGTTTCCAACACATGAACTTTAGGGGACACATTCAAACCACAGCACTCACCATGATCGGTTTTAACACCATCACAACCAGGTACTGGCACCGTTTAAAGAAGAGAAAACACTGAGTGCGTTCATAGGCACAGTTGGTTTAAGTGGCCCATGGCCCGGTCACCTTCTTGCTTCTCTACATTTCACTGGTGACCGTGAGCAGTGCTACAATTCATTTTCCTGATTTATAAATACATGGGTTTTATTTTCCATCTTATATGTCATATAGGCTACCTTCTGTGATATTTAGGATTATTTTTGTCAGTTTTGATTAAACAATTCATAGTTTTAACTTTTTGATTAAAAAAAATCTATTAGATACTTTTATTATTGAAATGCCTGCAAGAAAAATAATTTAATTATGGGGAGTGTGAAAGTTTCTAGCCTTTTTTTAAGCATTGAAATAATTATTTTTTAATTCAGTTTTTAATAACCCAAGGTTTCCTAGGAATGTAATTATATGGCTTATTACAAAACATTATACCATGAAGTCTCAGTTAACCAGAATGGCATTTTCTGGTTAAGTAAGCATTAGATGTACTATACGCACAGAGGACTGGGTTAGGAGTCAGGATACCTGACAATCTGTCAGGACACCACTGCTGGATGGAAATATTCCTTGCAGAGACTGTTCCTTTTGTTCTAATTTTCTGTACATCAAGTCACTACCTGTCCATCTCTGGCGTAGTACACCAAGACCCGCCCATTAGAAGGACGGGCCTGGGGCAAATGATTGGCTGAGAAAAGAATAAGAAATAAAGTGATGCTGATAGGGAACACTGTTAAGCCATGTTCCTTCAGTGGAAAATAATTAAGTTTATGAACGTAGATAGTCCCAATTTATTGTTAACAAAAATATTAGGTTTTTAAAGGGTGCACCCCAAGATTGGATTAGGGAAGGAGGTTGGGTTGCAGGGGTAGATGCAGGAAGATAATACAAGGAGGCCATGTAATAATACAGAGGTGATGGCAGCTTGAACCAGTGCACTGAAGATGGGGAGAAATATACAAATTAATTGAATTCTGATTAGCTGGATTACAAATCATTGAGATTTTCATGTAGATTAGTTTAAAAACCTTATTTGGAGTTAAACACACCCTTCCTTCACATGCTTAGGACTGGGTTTTAACCATTGTAATATGAGAGGGAGAGGATGACTTATTGCATTAGTCGGGGGAGGCTAGGTTGTATAGGTAACAAACAATGCCAACACCTCTGTGAACTAAATAGCAGGTTTATTTTTCTGCCCCTCTTCACCCAACCCAGGTTGGCTCATCACAGTCACTCAGGAACCCAGTTTGACGGAGGTTCCATCTCAATACATGCTTCCACAATCACTACCACGGCAGGAGGGAAACCTGGAAAATTATATCACTTCTGTTCACATTTAATTGGCAAAGCAATTAAATGTGGATTTTTTTCCAATCAGTTTGGTTAGCACAAGTTTTTCAAACTGTTTTATCAATCAGTTTAGTTAGCATGAGTCAGACCCCTAGATAAGGTTTAACTGATAAAATCCAGTTTCAGAACCTAAGAATTCAGTGGTTCCATTGAGGAAATGCCCCCAGGAAGGCTCTGCCTGAAACAGACAACATGTCTGTTTCCTTACATTCCAGTCCACATATGTATATAGGTGTATGTGTATAGATACACGTAGGTGTACTGTAAAAGCTGTAGAAGAAGACTGAGTTAAAACGTTTATAGACCCTGACTGTACCCTGTAGGAGAGTTTTCTGAATAAATGCTTCACAGAGACAGAGTTGAACAAAAAGAAACATGGACTTTGAAGTCAGATAGACTTGCCTGTTACTAACTCTGTGACTAGCCAAGATAAATTACTTAGCCTGTCAGTTTTAGCATCCTCATACCTAAAATGGATGTAATATCTACCAGGTGGCTATTGAAAGATAAAGTGCCTACTCCATAATAAGTGGTCAACAAATAGTAGTTGCCATTTATTTTGTTTTGTTAGCCAAAAAAAAAAAAAAAGGATTGTTTTGTGATTATTTGCCTTTTCTTGTAAAAAGTGGCATATGTAATTGACATTTCTGATTAAATAGATACTGGTTAACATTTTCCTACAGTTTTGTTAAAAATGTACATTAGCATTCAAGAATACCTTCTCTGATTTCTTTACATTAAAATGACTGTGGCTGCATTTTAATCAGAGTTACTGAATCTGTTGAAATATTGAGGATAGCAGTTCTACTCTCATCAGCTAAACCTTGGAATCAAGAAAAAAATTTTGACTTCAGGAGCTATTTATATACTACACTAAAATATTTCACTTTGGAAACTGAATGAAGATTTTAACAGATCTTAAAATCATTCAGCAATGTATAGATTTACTACTCGAAACTGTCTAAAAGATCTTGCATCCTGTTATACCAGCAACTAATAATTTCATTTGATTTCAATTAGTCCTTTTTTAAAGTGTCAGCCCCCATTCATTCTATGGTGCAAGCCATCCCTTGAGGCCCTGATCACTTCCTTCCCCCAAAATTTGGGAAGCAAGTGTTCCAATCACCCATTCCAATTGCAATCAGTCCACCACCTTGTGGGTGATAAGGTATATAACTCCATTGCATACGATTCTCCACAGTACATCATTATACCTTGCCTTGATCAGATGAATGGATTCCCTGATCAGATGAAGATGCATAAGGAGCAGGCCCACATTAAAATAATGCTTTCTGCTCTAGGCCTCTCATAGTGTTTGCTTCAGTTCCCAGCTATGCAAATCTAAATCTAGAATGAGATCTACCCATGCCAGGCAAGACCCATGCGTATCCACCTGGAGCTGTATGTAGTGGTTCAATACCATCCACCTGCCATCCTGGACTTTCTCAGGAGGTGACCACAGCTGATTTTAATTTCTGATGATTTTGTTGACAAACAAAACAAGTATTAGTCACATTTCTAGTTTTTGAGAGAGATAGCAGGAAATATCTTTTTTCTGCCCTAAATTAGTACATTTATGACTACATTTATCTTTATTTCCATCCAAAAAGTCATATTATATTAAATAGGAAATGTAATAATTGAAACAAATTCAGAGTTCTGTGGTCAAAACATTCACGAGTTCAAATTTCATGTGAGCACGTGGAAATTTTTAGTGTGCGCACATCAGTGGCATCTGAACTACACCTAACGAAATGGCCGGAGAGGGAAAAGTGACACAATGCTTTATTTCAGCCCCTGATGGCTCCCAACTGGCCAAGTCCAGCCACTCTTTTCACCTTGAATTTTCAGTAATGGCTGCCAGTGTTGTCTGGTGGCTGTTAGTAAGTTTTCTTTGGCTGATCAAAAATTTAGCAGATGTGATACAAGGTCCTGTTCCCTTTGCACTCTTTTTGGTCCTCTGGGAGGAGCTAGGAAAGATACTAACGATAAAAGGCACGTGCACTAAGCTAGCGGAGTGGTGCCCTGTGTCCACACGCCAGATTAAATCTGTAGGTTTGTCAGAGATGGGAGAAGGGCTCTTGGGTCAGCTGCTCTCTTAAAAGTATGAAAGAAATGCCATTGGCTCACTATGGGGGGCGGCCCCTCCAGCAAGGGTGGGGCTCAGAATCTCTTCAATAGGTCTTCAGCTTCTTCACCCTCCCATTTAGCTGTCCAGGCTGTGCCCATGTAAACCCAGGCTATGAAGCCAGGCTAGTCAGTGTTCTCTGTCTCCACAGTGGCATATACATTGAAGTGTCCCAGTTACTGTCCCCCTACTACACAGACATTCTTATATAATAAAAAAAGTGAAATATTTTTGAGACCAGTAGCACCCTGAAGGATTCAATCATGAAGAAAGATGTGTCTATCTTTATTGTTCACCTTTTTGATCTGTCACTAGACACAGACTGGCATAATCAATTGAATATGGCATTACTTCCTCCCTGAACAACCCTCCAAAGACATTTCACCTCTCTGGTCCTCAAATGCATCACCTATAAGCAGAGGCAAGTATGTGACACCTACCCTGCGCACTGCATAGGGATGTTGTGAGCATCAAATCAAATGCAAATGAGAGCGAACAGGTTCAAAAAGCCGTCAAACTGCCCAAATGTCAGCCGCGAGCTTCAAATGTGCTGTGAGCTTCAGATACCTTTTTACCTAAACTTGCTACAAATGTAGAAAAGATCTCCTTTTTGGGGGTGTGATGACATTTTGATCAGGCAAGGAGACAGGATTACAGAACAGGGACCTCAAGATTCCTTCATTTGGGATCTGCCTGTCCCAGAGCCAGGAAACTCTGCCTTGGAAAGCTTTCAGGGCCAAGTGCAATTGAGTGCCCTGCCTGCCCTCTTCTCTTTCTCCCTGTGACTGGCACATGTAGAGAAAGTATCAGGACCACAGCCCTTTGCCCGTTGCCTGCCCTTCCCTCCCCTCTGCTCTGTCTGCATGGAGACCTAAAGGGCGAATCTCGGTCTCTCACGTGGGCTTCTGACAGTGGTCCACAACCGACGGAGACAGCCAGTAGGAGATAAGAAAGGGGAGCCCCTCCAAAATCTCCAAGGCAGAACTGGGGAAGATTCCCCATATGCCCTTCCCTCCTCAGCCCCCAGATGGCCGTACTGTGACTTCCCTGTCCTTGAGGGCAGTCTGGATTCTGCACGACCCATGAGGCATTTCCGTCTGATTTGCAGGCAAGGGCAGGGAACAAACGGCAGGGACAACCTCCCCTCTCATCTGTCCTCAGTTTAACCTCCAGCAGGAGCAAAAGCCATGGCCTCCCCACCACAAAGAGAGTAAGCACATTTCAGTCCTACGGCTCCAAGAAGAGAGAAATACGGGTGTTCTCTCCTGGCCTCATCTTTTGGTTTTCTCAGGACATATAAGATAGAATTCAGACATGCGTGCCTCGCTGTAAAATGTAGATTACTCACCTCTGGCCAAGAACTGCTGTTCATTTCTCAATGTTAATCCTGGATGGAGGAATAGACCTAAACTTCTAAAACATCAGCCCTTAGAAGGAATAAAACTTTGCACAGAGAACCATGACACAGAAAATGGGTCCCTGCCCAGAAGAGCTTACAGACTAATACATATACGGGCAGAAGCAAAACAGGTTTTTCCCATACGGCATGTTGCTGAGATCTTGCTCTTAATGGTATAAATCTTTGTAAATCCTCCAGATTGAAAGATGAATTGAGGGAAGCTGGTGTGTATAGCAGGAGGCATTTCAGGCTGCCTGTGGATAATGTGACAAGCCCAGAGACTCACAACCGGAGTAACCACATGGAGGGTCCTGCCAGGAGGGGCAGGTGCCACTACTGTTGAAGCCTGTCCCTCTAGACTGTCCTCTCTGATAGCCACTAAGCCCAGGCAGCCACCCAGCCCACGGCCCACCTCCATGCATCTGTCTTTCCTTCCCAAGAAGAGCATGCCAATGCCAGCTGGGCTCTGTTGAGACTGAGTGTGACTTGCGTCCCTGGTGCCTAACACCAACCCAGGCTCACACAGCCCATGCTCAATATTTACTGCATGAACAAATAAATTAATTAGTGCACTTGCAGAAAACAGCCCCTTAAAAGAATTTTCACTACAGGATAAACATGAGAGGCATCCTTGGTCACTTTTATAAATGAGTGTCTTCATTATGTCGCACTCGAAACACGTGATCACTGAGCCATAGTTTGCTCAAGCTGGAAGGAATCTTAGATGTCAGCTAGCCTGACCATTTCCTTTGACACTTCAGAAATGTGATCGAGTCCACCAAGTGCAGAATATCTTAACTACTTGCTGAAATAGGACTTTAGTAACCTGAAGACAAATAACTTCCACAGGGCAGCATAAGGACCCCCAAAATCTGGCTAGACCTGGTAGTCTTCATTAATAGATCTTTTTAGATCTCTGTGTTGTAAATCTCTATTTCCTTGTAAATTCTACAAGATTTGGGTGGGAGACTAATCTTAGATTTTTTTTTTCCAGATTATTGAGATATACCTAGCAGCTGGCAATTCTTTTAGACTTAACAACATTTACTGAGGAGCTGTTATATGCAAGACCCTCCAACAGGTATTCTGGAGGGACCCCAAGGTGAGTTTAATATCCCTGCCCCCGGAGGTTCCCGATGTCCTGAGTGGCCAGACAAATACGTAAGAAGGATCCTTGATACGGGGGAGACCACAGCAGAGAAACAGAGAAACAAGGTTCAGAGGGAAAACAAACTAGAAAAGCTTGGGACCGGCTGATGGAAAGGGAAGGATGTAAGTAGGCCTGGAAAGGTGAATGGAAACTCAGCAGGTACATGGAAGAAAGCAAAGGCATGCCCCACAAAGGAATCAGCATTAGCTAAGGCAAGGGATGGAAGGGATTTTTTTTTTTTGCACCAACTATGTGTTGGGCGCTTTGGAGATATAACCCCATTTTATGCTCACAACAATCCAATAAATTAGGTATTGCTGCCTCCATTTTTCAGAGGAAGGAAACTGAACCTTGGAAAGATTAATAATGTGCCACGTGAGGGTCACGATTATGTAACACATACGGGGCAGAGCCCGCGTGCAGACCCCTGTGAGGCTGACTCCACCACCACTGCTTTCTCCACTTCAGAGGCTGCTTCCTAAGGAGGGGGACACAGCAAGACGTATTTTAGGGACATTAGCCCAGTGTGGCTAGTTTATGGGGACAGGGGACCTCAGATGGCAATGGGTTGAGGGAACAAGGAAGATGATAGAGGAAGAAGGGAAGGAAGAGGGAGACAACGGAGGGGCTTTGTACTGAGTGTTTTGTAAGATGAAGGAAATTAGAGAAAGTCTCAAGATTCGGGGCTCAGAGGAAAGGGGGCTTGAAGATGAGAAGAGGTGGCGACTGAGCGGGACCTGAGGGAGGGAGCAGTCTCAGAGGCGCGGAGGCATGGCTGTCTTAGCCAGTCCTGTGAAGAGGTCTGTTCTGAGACAGGCGGTGAGCAGGGTCAGCTAGGGCTTGAGCAGGGTGGAAAAGCTGTGGCGCAGCTGTCGTGGGAACCTGATAGGGAGCTAAAAATGGAGCCCAAGGAAGATGCCTGAGGGCACCGGGAGAGTCCGAGCAGGACCCGGCGGGGGGTCCAGTTACTTTCAGGGCACAAATCTCTTCAAGGGAATTCAGCAGTTTGGGATCAGGAGCAGAAGAAATGGTCGTCCAGGGAGACCCAGTGCAAGGTTAAGAGGGTGAAGTGAAAGGAGGCACTTCTGAGAACTCTGCCAAATCGGCTCACCAAGGAGGGAGGGAGGGAACAGATGCAGCCAGGATGGGTCCCAGGTGCCAAAAACCAGGCAGGGGCTCCAGGGGCCACAAAGAAGGAAAAGAAGAGGTTTGGCAGGAAGGACTGAGTGGGACAAGTGTAAGGACAAGGGGTTGAGGCCACAGAGGGCATTTCACAGAAGGACACCTAGAAAGTGGATCCTCCTGCAGGGCGATAAGGTCCAGGGTGTGGCTGGCTGCTGAGTGGCAGAGATGCCCAGGCCGAGGTCACTGGGGTGAGGAGGTCGAGGAAGTGAGAAGCAGAGTGGGGGACCTCGGTCCACAGGCCTCGCTGGGGAGGATGGGGGTGGGGTGGCGGGGACCACGGGAACCAGCAGCCAGGCCACCCAGGGATCGGCTGGGTGCATGTGGGGCAAGCACCCAAGGGCATAGAGGGGCTGACATATTGGAGGGAAGCTCGGTTTGATTTCTAGTGAAACGGTGTCACAACTAGCACTGCCCCTGCCCCACCCCAGAAAGAAAAGGCAAGTTAGACAGCTTCATGGAGTTCTCCCCGTGGAGGTGAAGCGTGCTGGGAACCCGCACAGCTGGGGAGGTGGGAAGAGTATGGAGGGTGCAGGGAGGGCCCCTGGAGTGCAGGTGGGAAGCTGCCAAGGACAAGGCCTTCAGACTTAAGAAGTGTCTTCTTTGACCTCATGCCTTAAACAGAGCCAACCCACCCATCTGTCCTGTGTCCAGAACTCAACAAAAAAAGGGCCTCTGGGCATCCCAACCTCTGCTCATGGCGGAAGCCCTAGGCCCACACCACGCCCTCAGCCCCAGGCTTACTCCTTCCACTGGAAAACAGGCTTAACCCCACCTGGTTTGACCTTGGTCCTCTCTTGGACATAGTTTTAGACTCACTGATGGCCTCCACCACCAACCCCTGCTGTTCCTTGCACACTTCAAGAGAGCATTTCGTAATGGCTAACATTTAGCAGTGCTTAGTCAGTACAAGGCTCGGCTAGAGAAGGCCTTGGAAGTCCTTCAGGTCCATTCTGATTCCTTCTGTACCTTTTCCACCCAAAACTGACCCACTGCTGCATGAACACCCTAGAACCTAAGCACTCACTCCCCGTGACACCACCCATCTGCTGAACGAGTGGCTCTGTGGGAAACTTCCCTCTCTTGTGTCCCTGTTCTTTCCTTCACAGTCATGCAGAGCAAGCCTCATTCCTCTCCCATCTGATAGGAACGTGAAGTCAGCATTCGTAGCTCAACACAGCCTCCTTCTTTCCATGAGAAATATTTCCAGCTCTTTACATCTCTTCTCGTGAGACATGTGCTCAGGTTCCTTCACCATCCTGCTGTTCCACTTGTTGGGGTCCCTCTTAAGATGTGCTCCCTGGCATCACAGATGGCAAATGCTTAGAGCACTAACTCTGTGCTGGCCACTTAATTCATTTAATCCTCACACTAATGCCATGTGCTATTGGTGCCCTTATGATTCCCATTTTATAGATGAGGAAACTGAGGCAGTGAGTGGGAAATAACTGGCCCAAGGCTAGTACAAGCAATAGAATTGAGAGTCCAGTCTAGGCAATCTGGATGTGTTCATAACCCACACGCCAGCTCTTAGGCTTGGCAGCCATCAGAATCACCCCTGGGAGTTCTAACAACTACTGAGCCTGGGATCCACCTATAGAGATTTTGATTTTATTGTACCATGTGTCACCTGGGCATCCAAACTTTTAAAAGATGTCCAGGTGCTGCGAATGGGTAGCCAAGAATGAGAACAACCTGCCCTCTGCTGTCAAACTACCACACCCCAGGGCGGTCTGGCTGGTGCAGGGTAGAATTGGATTAGAAGGGAGCGATGGAAATTTCCAAGTTTCCCTAGTAGAGGATAGCACAGGGACAGGCTCAGACATGGGTGACAAGAGCCAGCCTTGCAGGAAGGCTAAGTAAACAGTCACTCGGGTGGTGTGAGTTTAGAGATACCGAGAGGCCCCTATTCTCAAAATAGAAAAAGAAGACACAAAAACCTCTCCTTATAGGACCCTTGGCTTCAAGGGCTTCCTCACAAAGCCCACCTTGGGCACAGAGCCATCGTTTCCTGAAGTTAGCAGCTGCTTCTGTCCTGACCTCCTTTCAAAGGCTAGAGGTGGATGGAGCAGGGGTGCCAGCGCCTCCCATCCCACACTCTCCTCTTTCCTGATTTTGTGAATTAGAACAAGAAAGCACAGGACTGCTGGCTCCAAAGGCTGAGGGCAGGGCCTCTCCCGTTCCCAACAGGAGGCTTTCTCCAGCCCCGCCTTCAAAGGGCTCACAGGACACTTCTAATCATTCGGGTATCTGAACTTGGGCTGCCCGATTATACCAGTATTTGCTTTCCTGTCTCTCTGCTGATATTTTCTGTGGAGCCTAAACTCAGGTTATTGCTTTTAAAGCATGAGGGTGTTTCATCAGTTAGATAGAAGCCACCAGATGTTCTGTGGTTGTTGCTGGAAACTTCTGTATCTTTCAGTTCCTTGACCTTGCTCGTAGCAGTCTGGGCTACAGTGCCAGGGCCCAGGATGGGGCTCCGACCTTGAGCTGCTCCCGGGGCAGGGGCGCCCTTTGCGTCCCTTTTGCCTTCCTCCCCAGCCCAGAGCCAGCCCGGCGACCCAGACAGCCATGGCAACCTGAGTGTGAACAAAAGAGAAACTACCCTCACCCCTAGCCCTATTAATACTTAATGCAAACATCTGAATGCAAATTGACTTCACTTTTGTTTTATTCCCTTCCCCCGCTGCCCCTCTCTGATGTAGAACGCCTTTCATCCAAGACAGCAGTGGTCCTTCCATCTGCTGGAAACGGGGAGTTGAGGCAGAGGTTCCTATCGCTGAGAAGAGAAGCATAAATGCCAGACCGCACATGGCTGGAGCAAATCCTGCAGTTCCAAACTCAATGTTTTTAGAACATTTCCAAATGAGAGCATCTCAGGGCATTTGTTCTCTGTAGAGGTCAGAGTGACTTGCACAACCTGTGGGAGGAATTTTGCAAATAAGGATAGAATACTAGTAGCCTGGAAGCCCCGAAAAATAATCTCCCCTTATACTTGTAAATCCTCTCTTTTTCTACAGCTAAGAAAAGGCAGGTGGTTCAGCAGACAGCTTTGTTCCCATCCCTCCGCCGTCTATGAACGTAACTATTTCCTGGTCTGTGTTGCAAGACTGAGGTGCAGTGGGTTAAAAAGGAAGTTGAGGGGTATTAAATTTTAAAAGGAGAACACGAAAGGCAAATGTTGATATAAAAATATTTAATTTCTGGGGATGACAAAGGATTAGGCAGGTGCTTGAGGAATAAGAAGATTGATAACACTGTGTCTGTAGGGTGTAGGGTAAAAAAAGAAAAAGAAGAAGAAAATTGAACAGACCTGGGGTATTTATTAATGAGTTACTTAAATTCCTGATAAGAACGTTTTTGAGTCTAGTATAGTTTGTTCACACTAAGGGTATTGTAAATAGAGGTGCCAGCCAGTGGCTATATTTTTGCAGGGAGGAGAGTGATGACTACGAAACAGTTTCTGGAAACGTCTACTTACTATTGGATGCATGTCATTTTTTGCCTCTCTGTATTTGTGCACGCATACACACACACACACACAAACATTTGGGAGCTGTGAGAGGTGTGTGTGCATATAAACGACACAAGGAACTAGGGCCAGAGAACAAGTCTGTTAACATAGTGGTTCTTAAACCCTCATAAAGCATCTGTGAGGACAAAGATGTCATAATTATCCTTTGGGAATTGTTTTCTAGAATTATGGGGAACGTGTACAGCTCAGAACAAAGAGATAAAAAGACCCAAACAGGTTAAATGGTATACCCAAGTTCACACACCAAGTCAGGGATGCAGCCATGGAGAGAACCACTGTTCCCAGGGACTCCTCACACCCACCTGGACCCTGCTGCTCAGGTATTCAGATGTGTTCACCCATTATGATGGCAGGCGTTCATAAGGACGTGGTGATGACCCACTGAGATGACTCTGGAATCACCATGGAGGTCATTACTCTCCAGTTGTCCATCAGGACAGTTCAAAAGTGACATCAGGCTAGAAGAAAACAGAGTGCAGAGGGACAAAGCAGGAAGAAGACAAAAATGGGGCAGAGTGGCATTATTCTCAGATTCTCAGAGTTATCCTCAGATCACTGGATGTTCTTTTTTTATTATTTTTTTTAGAGACGGGGGTCTCACTCTGTCACCCAGGCTGGAGTGCAGTGGTGCTATCACAGCTCACTGCAGCCTTGAACTCCCGAGCTCAAACGATCCTCCCACTTCAGCCTCCCGAGTAGCTGGGACTACAGGTACACGCCACCACACCTGGCTAATTTTTTTTCTTATTATTTTGCAGAGACAGGGTCTTGCTATATTGCTCAGGCTAGTCTTGAACTCCTGGCCTCAAATGATCCTCCCATCTTGGGCTCCCAAGGTGCTGGGATTACGGGCATGAGCCACCGTGTCTTGCCTTCATTCTTCACACATGTTTAATGGGAAGTGAGAGAGAAAATAAAACCCAGAACACCCTGACTATAACCATAGTAGAAATATTTTCTTTGCGGACATGCGCAAAGTAAGTGTATTTCAGTGGAAACAAAATAACACCTGAAACAGGAAGATGTGTGTTGGCATCAATAAGGATGGATGACATTTCCTTCTACAAGAGGCTCGTTCCACCACAAGACCTGGCTAAAGTGCTGCCTCAAGCTTTAAGAACCATGGAAACAGGGGCTAGCCTTTTACGAGGGCCCGTTTCCTCTATGGTTTTAGTGAGTCACATTAGGTCCCTAGACATTGTTTGGATTTCTACAGTATCCAAGCCTTGCATCTCCTCCATAGGATAGCTTAAAGGAATTCATGAAGTTGGAAGGATTCACGGGGATTTTAAGTTTCTCACATGAAAATAGCATGAGAAATACAAGATGATGATCATAAAAATAACTGTGGCTAGTAGGAAAATGGGTGGGAATCGTATGCAGTTTGAAAAAGCTTGTTACACATTATCATATTTACGTCAGGAACATGGAAGGTATTGTTTTGGGAATATAAACCCCAAAGAGTAAAATTCAAGCAGTTCTTTTTGACTGATGGGGTCAGAAAACACTGGGATTCTTAACCAGAGGACAAGGTGCTATGTGAGAGGCATGCCAGAGTCTGGCGGGGAGGCAGGGGAGGCATAGCTTGTACATTTACAGACAGCAGACACAGGGTGTGCAAGGTGAAAGCTGCCCAGGCTGTGGGCAGGACCAGCAGTGTCCGCATCCCCAGGGAGCTTGTTAGAAAGGGGGAATCCCAGGCCCAACCAGACCCAGAGAATCAGGATCCCAGGGGATTCACATGCACATGAACGTTTGAGAAACTTTAAAGACCTTTTGCTGTCTGTCAGCAAATAAATTCACCCCAAACCTGCTATGGTGTATTGGAAAAGGAGCTTCATATCCAACAAGAATATTGAGGGGTTGGGGGCATAGTTGACAAAAGGCGAGTGGCTTTTCCCAATATAACTTCCTTAAATAAGCTGTCTTCCCCATTTTTATACTGTGCACAATTCTAACTATTCTAACCACTTTGCACTAATCTTTGTGATATATTCTATCAGAAATTTGCTATTTTCTCTTAAATTATGGAATTCGACACTGGCCAGTTTTTCTTTACTATTATGAACATTCATGCCTTGAATCTCTTCCTATATAGGACGCAAGTACATATGTTGACAAATTTATAATCAGTAGAATTTGCTTTGTCATTCATTATCCTGTGCCCACGCTTTGCCTGTGTTGAGAGAGAATCTTTTTATGGCTGTATCACGAAGGACCGGTCCTGGCTGCTTTGCTGGACTCCTTCCCTACTGGGGGCAGGGGCATTTCTAATTCTCCGCTATCATAAATAGAGGTGCTGTGAATATTATTGTGCAAGTTACTGATTTCCCCCTTTCAAGTTATTTCTTGGGGGTATGTTCCTCCAAAGAGACAAGGGACAGGGATCTTGCAGGAGCATGTGGGAGACATACACTTGCACAGTGGCCGGGCAGAGATGTGCAGATGTGCACAACACACTGTCTGCCCCCGCAGGTACACTCTCTGCCCTGCTCTGACTCCAGGCCTCTGGCCTTTATGAACTATATCAAAGGGCTCCTTTGCCCCCGGCTTCCCATAGGGTTGACCAGTAGGAGGCTGTAGCTGGAGACGGGAGACTGGGCAGAGAGCAAGGAGGACTCCTTCCCTGCCAGGCCGCAGGTTGGCACAGTGTATGCTCCCTACCAAAGTTTCTGTCAAGGCCCTTCCCTAGGCTCTGGGGATCCCTTCTTCTTGCCTCTTCAGGCTTCTAGCTGGTCATGGTTTCCATGATACTAGCCAGTAGGTTTCCCGTAATCCTGTCCACACTTTTGTAAACAGCCTGTCCTGGGGTTCTCCTCAATGACCCATTTAGATCACACCTTCTGCTTGCCGCCAGGAGGCTGAGTGATATGCCAACGTGCCCTGGGACCACACAAGGGACTTTAACCAGTGGGAGTGTAGGCATGGCAGTCTTGCCAGAAGTAGGTGCTAAGCTGGAACCTAAAAGGAAAGAACAAGTTAGCCCAGCTTGGGGGGCTGGGAGAGGAGGAAATGTCAAGTACAAAAGTGGGAGGGTGAGAAGGAACCAGCTAGAGGCTCAGGATGGGAAGACATCTGACTGGAGAGAAAGGAGAGTGGTAGTCTCAAATGCTACTGCAAACTAGGGCATGTGCACAAGGGGAATTTCATGGAGCTATTAAAAGTTATGTTCACAAGACTTTTTAATGACTTAGTGCATTCACTCGATAAACGAAGTTCCCTGTGTGTATGCCAGGCATTGTGCTAGGCACCAGGAGAGAGGGTGAACACAGACCCAATCCCCTTAATGACTCTACAAAATGCCTGTGGCATAATAACAATGAAGAAAGCAAAAACAATTGTTTACCTATGTAGATTCTATATGCTCTCAAATCATAAGGGAAAAAAACTGGAGAAAAACACACTAAAAAGTTGAAGTTATCTTTAAGGGATGGAGTTATTATTCTTATTTTTTTTTCTTACATATTTCCGTATTTTCCAGATCATGTTTTTGTCAATGTTTTATTTTTGGAAAACAGGATTATTTTAAAATTTTGGGCTTAAGGTAATCCTTCCTTTGTAAAGGATGAAAGTACCCATTAGTACTTGAGAGACGTTGTGTATATTGTTCAATATTTTTCATCCAGCATTTTATTCACAGATGCCGGTCAAACTCTATCTTCAAGACAACCCAAAAGATGACAAGGAAGCAAGTTCTTGGGGTTTTAACAAGGACCCTAAACCACAGGGATTACACTGGACTACCCTCAATCTCTGTTTCCCACTGCTTCATTCACTTGGGCCGGCCCATGACCACAGCTGCACATCCATATTCTGGTGTCCGCTCCACAGTTTTCTTGAGTTTTCTCCACAGCCTTGGTGAGGAATCTTACTGGCTTCCGCCCTCAATCCCACCTGCTTTAGGGCTCATGAGGACATTTTGATTGATGGCAGCTGAGAATCAGCCGTCCTCACCCTGCACTTGCTTCCTGGACTCTACCTGAGTGTTCCCCCAGCTCCTGCAGAAGTGACACGCTCGCCCCACCCCTTATTATAAAGCTCTGGTTTCTGTCTTGCTGTGCCCTTCCCTGCTGTATGTAAATAGCATCTCTGAGCTGACACCCTGCGGGGCCTCCGTAGCATATGGCAGGTTACCTAAGTTTGCCATCATTGCTAACTGAGAAATTTTCATTACCAACTGCTAGTAACAGCTTTCAAAATGGGGCCCTTTGGGAGACTTCTATTTAGAGAGGAGAAAATAACATTAATATTGAACAAAACAGGTATTTGATAACATTTAGGAGTCAGTTCCAATCTTTTAAAAAGTATGATAAAAAACTATAAAACCAATAAATGTTATATTAAACAAGGAAATACTAAAGTTATTCCATTAAAACCTGAACTAAGACATAGATGCCTCCCTTGCCAAAATTACTCAATCTACTTTTACAAGTTCTCACTAATGCAATAAGACAATAAAATTAAGGAAGGAGTATAAATATTCAAACAAATGAGATTTTTTTTAACATATATATATATACACACACACATATACATAATTGAATGTTTCTAATGGTGGACACCTAGAAAGCCAAAAGATTCTATTTTAAAAATCTATTGTAAGTACTGAGAGAATGTGATAAGTTAGCTTCATACAATAAATGTAGAAAATTCAAAAGCTCTTATTCATACTAGGAATAACCAGTTTAAAAAGGAAAAGGAAAAATAATCGTATTCATAATACAGAAGAAAAAACACAAAATATCTGTGAATAAATGTAACAAGAAACATATATACCTTATATCAAGTAAGTTATAGAATTTTATCAAATGACATAAACCAAAATGCTCCTGGATGGGAAAATTTAATGAAATAGTATATATCATCCAAAATTAATGTAATGATTTGTTAAGAATTTCAGTCAGAACACCAAGAAAATGTTCACATGCTGGATGAGATAATCTTAACATTTCCATGGAAGAATAAATGTGTGAAAATTGCCAAAAAGTTTTAAAACAAAAATGGTGATGGAGGTTGCCCTTCCATATGTTAAAACTCAAGACTAAAGCCATTGTAAACTCTATAGAATTGGCACAGGAACAGACAAATAGATCATTAAAAGAGAAGAGAAAGTCCAGAAGCAGATCTAAGGATATATAGACACTTAACTATTAATATATGATAAAGGAAGCATAACATCCAAAGAGGGAAAAAAACTAATAATTTCATACATATTATTGGCATAACTCAAAAACATCTGGAAAAACATTTAATTAGATGCCTTCTTCTCCATGCCATATTAAAAAATAAATTCCAAGAAAGGTAAACAGTTTTAATGTCAAAAATAAGCAATAAAAGTTTTAGAAGGAAATACAGGAGAAATAAATATTTGCTTGAAATAGAGAAAGTCTTAAGCAAAACAGGAATCTCAGAAGCCAAAAAAGAAAGATTAAGAGACTTGACTACAAGAAAATTTTGCCAGGGTGTCATGGTGTCTGCATGACAAAAGACACCACAAAGTCAAAAGATAAACAAGAGGCGAGAAGAAAATATTTGTTAATGCTACGACAGCTTTAGGGTTAATATCTCTAATATTTTTTAATCCTATAAATCAATAATAAAAAGAGAAACAACCCAAAAGAAATATGAAACATAGTATATAGACAGGCAATTCACACAAGAGGAAACGCAAATGACCAGTTAATTTATTAAAAAAAAAAAACTCAATCTCAGTAGTGATCAGGGAATTATAAATTAAAACAATAATGAGATATCTCTGACAAAAAATTGAAATACTATCAGCATCCAGTCTTTGTACGAATGAGGAGAAATGGACACTCTTGCACACTGCTCGTGGCAGTGTGAATTGCTCTATTTTTTGGAAATTAAACTGTCAATATGTGTTAAAATTAAAATTGGGCACACCCAGTAATCCCACATCAAGATATTTATTCTGCAGAAGAAAAAGCTTCAGTATTTAAAAACGGACAGGACTTTGGTTGCAGCACTGTTTACAATAGTGAGAAACTAGAAACAAGTTGAAAGTGTGTCAAACAGAGGAGCAGCTGAATAAATTACAGCAAGTTTTTGCATATAATACTATGCAACTCTTAAATGAGTTAGGTTTCAATATATTAGTCCAGGAAGATATCCATGATATACTCTTGAGTGAAAAACAATTTGCAAATTAATATGTACACTATGGCTCCACTTTTTAAATACAAAACAATCTGATATACAATTTGTGTTTCTATAAAATAGGAAAACAGAAGGATTTGCATGCAGTTCTGTGATGATGGGGGTCTGGGGGAGTGGGGGGAACCAGGAGGAGGGAAGGGAGAGGCCCAAGTGTTTTCTTATAACTGCTCTGTATTGTTTTAAGTTGTTTCAATCAATATGTGGTACTTTTATAATTTAAAAAAATATCATGGGCTGGGTGCGGTGGCTCATGCCTGTAATCCTAGCACTTTCGGAGGCCGAGAGGGGAGGATTGCTTGAGCTCAGGAGTTGGAGACCAGCCTGCACAAGAGCGAGACCCCATCTGTACTAAAAGTAGAAAAATTAGCCAGGCATCGTGTTGAGTGCCTGTGGTCCCAGCTACTCGGGAGGCTGAGGCAGTAGGATCGCTTGAGCCCAGGAGTTTGAGGTTGCAGTAAGCTATGATGACGGCACTGTACTCTAGCCTGGGTGACAGAGCAAGACCCTGTCTCAAAAATTAAAAAAATAAAAAATAAAAAGCTGAGAGAACTATGAATCAGGTAGAAAGAGGACTGCACGTTTTTTATTTCCATGATCCAAAGCAGCAGAAAATCCAAGCTGCCTGCATGGGGAGAGGAGGATTGGAAGCCACCATCGGGTTTCAGTGTGGCTTCTGATTTAGAGGACAGTCCAAAGCTCACTGTCCCACGCAGCACCAGGTCACCAGCCCTACGCACCAGCAACGCCTCTCCTGGTCTACTGCACAGAGAGGAGGACCTGTGACCAGCACGGGATGTCCAGTTTTTCACTCCAAGGTCACACTTCAGGTCCCCGTGACTTTGGCCCCAGATCTACCTGTCCCTTAGCTTGCCTTTAAAATTAAATTTTAGGTTTTTATCAACTACCCTAATAAACTCAAACTCGTGTTATGAAATTCCTTTAATAATAAATAAGTCGTGACCTGGTGACATTTTGCTTACTCAAGGCTGTGCGTTGGTTAATGGCCTTCGGTTTACCCTGCCTTCCCTCCTGAGGAATCACCCGTTAACCCGCGACAGATTTGGCTAATCATAAACTAAGGAAAGTAGTCAGAATTCGCAACTGTGCTCACTTTAAAAAAGAAAAAAATTGAGGGATGAAGTGGGTATTACAATTTACCTTGTCCATTTGATTATTCATTTGTTGAATTTAAATCGAAGGGAAATTTGAGACTTGCACAAAGAGAGGAGCCTTTTATGGAGACTTCCATCTGGGGAGCAGATTTATGAGGCCTTTTGAGACCCAGAATAACTTTCCTAGGATGCAGCACACGGCAAGACGACCCCACCCCCACCCCACCCCACCAAACTGCAGTGTGGGATCCGGGAAAAGCAACATGCAGAAAGATACCCAGATGGGAGGGTCTGTGAGGCTTCATGGTTGAGACCTGAATAAAGCCAAACTTTTCAAAGTGAGTTAGCAGAACTGAGCTATTCTTTAAGTCCTGATATTTTTTTTCTTTTCTTTTCTTTTCTTTTTTTTTTAATGACTTCTCCACTAGACGGCTGTTCAGGGCTTTGAATTTAAAATCCAGGGAAGGAAGGGACAGAGGGATGCAGCTGGGCAGGTGCTGTCTGCAGTGAACATGAGCAGACGGTCACAGAGGAGCAGGAGGGCTGGCGGGAGCCCCGGGTCGTGAGGGCGCAGCGCTCCGCTCTCCACAGCCTCCCCTACAAACCGCGTGCTGGCTGGTGAACAGAAAGATCAACTGCTCGGTGTGCCCTGAAATGGAATTACAAGTGGGTGATTTAATAGCAAGATTCAAAGCAGGAAGCAAAATAGCTTTTTCTACAAGTTTATTGTCAGAAACATTTTTCCAATCATTTTTCGCTTTGCTTTACAATACAGTATTGAAGGAGGACCTCAAAGTGCTATTTGGGGAGACTGGAAAGAATATCCTCGGTGCTAAAGATGACACAGGACAGAAAACTAAGCAGACAAGATTGAAAGCAGAGACTTAAATGGATATTTGCATCTCCATGTTCATAGCAGTGTCATTCACAACAGCCAAAAGGGGGAGGCCACCCACCTGTCCACTGACAGATAAATGGATGAAGGAAATGTGGTATGTGCACGTGATGGAATATTATTCAACCTTAAAAAGGAAGAGAATTCTGACACATGCCACAACACGAATGAACCTTGAAGACATTATGCTAAGTAAAATAAGCCAGTCACGAAAGTACAAACATCGTATGATTCCACTTATATGAGATACCTAAAGTTGTCAAAGTCATAGAGACAGAAAGTAGAACAGCGGTTGCTAGGGGCTGGTGGGGGAATGGGGAGTTAGTGTTTAATAAGTACAGATAATCAGTTTGGAGAAAGGAAAAAGTTTTGGAGATGGGTGGTGGTGATGGTTGCACAACAATACTTAATGCCACTGAAATGTACACTCAAAAATTTTACATATATTTTACCACAATTTAAAAAGAAAGCAAACAAGGCTACATTTGACATGAATTCAACAAGCACTAGTTGAGCATCTATTCCATCTTAAGGACACGAGAGCAAGCAAAGGTACACGTTGAGAAAAAAGGATTTACAATCCAATTTGAGTTTGGTTCACATGCTGCCAAACGTCTCAGTGAAAATGAAATAAAGTTAGTACACTCAATTATTTAAATATTTCCCTGCCAAAATTTGGAGTCCTGATGAAAGAATACATACTCCAAATATATGATTCCCTTCTGTGCTAATTTAATTTCCAGATTCTCATCATTTTTGCCTGTGGCCAAAAATGCACTTGCAAATAGTCAATTAAAATGTTTTCAGAGTAGCAAGCACATTCTGTGTTAACTATGACCTTGACCCCAGGCACTTTCAGAAGACACTGGGCTATTGCCCCTCCAAGCCCTCCCACTTCAGTCTGACGGACCAGGCCAGGGGCAGGTGGGCTTCCTCCAGGTGAGAGAGAAAAATGCAAGAGACCAGGAAGGTAAGGCACGCCGAGGGTGATGAGATAAGTCAACCGTAAAGTTAAAAATAAATCCAGTTTCTCTCTAAGTTCCAGTTCACAAAAGAGTATATGGCTGTGTGTTGTAGTGGGAAAGCTAAACAGAAGTGAGATTTAATTTTAACTTCACCATGTAATTAATTATGGGATCTTGGGCAAGACCAAGTTTCTGAACCTTGTAGTCTCAGACTTCAAATGGGGGGAATACAGTTGACCTTTGAACACAAAGCTTATACGAGAATTTTTTTCAATAAAAGTTACACCGAGTGTGCCTATCTCTCCTGACTCCCCTTCTACCTCCTCCTTCTCTTCTGCCTCTGCCACCCCTAAACAGCTAGACCAACCTCTCCTCTTCCTCCTCCTCAGCCTACTCAACATGAAGATGAGGATGAATACCTTTGTGATGATCCACTGCCACGTAATAAATAGTAAATATATTTTCTTTTCCTCATGATTTTCTTTTTTTTTCAAGTTTCAGATATTTATTAATCAGTGCAATCCCAACACATCAACATGATTTCATGCATTTAGAGGAGAAATATTTCCTGGTTAAGTGGAAAATTATGCAGATGGCTTCTGGAAGACCCCAATTCTAAGCAGCCTTATAGTGAAACATTTCATTTAGAAATCTGGACCTTCTTTTCTTCAGTTTGCTGTAATCCACACTCACTAAGTAGAACTTATATTGATCCTCGGGACGCAGTTTGTTCCAGGGTTCTGGGTTATTATACTTTCTGTCCCAGTTAACATCTAGATTGAACAATGCCAGATACGAAACATATAGTACTACTCTAGTAACTCCAGATCCAATAAATACAAAGACAGGGACCAAGTTCAGAGGATGCTCCTTGGACTGACCAAGGATCTGGTGGAGCATGTTTGCAGCAGAAGCCTCCGGTCCAAAAGGAGAAAAGAACAAACCTGCCTGCCAGGCCCTGGGGTAGTCTCTACCCTTATGATTTTCTTAATAACATTTTCTTTTCTCTAGCTTACTTTATTGTAAGAATACAGTATATTATACATATAACATACAAAATATGTGTTAATCAACTATGTTATAGGTAAGGCTTCCAGTCAACGGTAGGCTGTTAGTAGTTAAGTTTTGGGGAGTCAAAAGTTATACTCAGGTTTTCAACTGTGCAGGGGGTCAGCACCTCTAACCCCTATGTGTTCAAGGGTCAACTGTAATTGTAATTTCATAGGGCAGAGTCCTCAACAGGGTGTACTGGGGAAGGGAGACTGCAGTTCCCCCACCTACCCCTTCACAGAAGTCCTGCTGGGGGCAGAGGGGCAGATGGCAACTGACACAACTTCTGTATTTTTCTATTGATTGATTGGTTGATTGATTGATTGGGGGGGGAGCGACTCGATATGCTGCTCAGGCTGGCCTCAAACTCCTGGGCTCAAGAAATCCTCCTGTGTCAGCCTCCCAAGTGGCTGGGGAGACAGGCACTGCGCCTGGCTACTCCCATATTTTTAATTACCCCATTAATTACAATATACTCTACATCCAACAGAGGATCATTATCCTCATAGCTTTGGGTGAGTTTAATGAGGAAAAATGTTGAATGCATCTGTCAGAGTACCTAACAAGCAGTCAATATTATTAACATCAGCTTCCTTCAGGCCTCTAAACAAATGAGTGAAGTCACTTCTGGTCAGGGTCCATCATTCTTTTTGCATCATTTCAAATCTCTCGCTTCAAAACTCTTTCCACGTATAATGCACATAAAACATGGGACTTAGCCTTCGACACTCATGTATTCACTCCCAGGTTATATTTCTTGAGCATCTTGCATGTGCAAGTCAGATGGGACATGGCAGCCTGCTGTTGGCTGCTGAGGCCGTGGAAACCAGCAAGGAGCACACTTACTTCCCAGGGAGGTGGCTAGCCCCAAGCATGCAGATGCTGCCCAGCCGCTAGCTTCCTCCAGCTGCACAGTTGGAAGACTCCTTATCTGCTGAGGGCTGCACTGGCCACAGGCCTTGGGGCGTTCCTCCATGAATGAGGAACGAGGAAGGCCCTGAGAGCTTGTCCACTCACTATTTTGTAGCCATAACTCTTATTTCCATTGCATTCTTGGGTGGCTTGGAAGTAAAACAAACTGAAAGTAACTTGGGCAGAGCCTGGAGGTCTTTCTTGCCTACCTTTGAATCCAGAAACAAGGCCCCAAGGGGAGTAGACACATGAAAAACCTGTGGAGGCAACTTAACATAATGGCAACAAGTATAAGCATAGATGTTGGCAAGACATGGGTTTAAATATTGGCTGCATCACTTAACAGCGGGGTGACCTCAGAGAAGGAACTTAACTTCTCTGGGTCTTGGTTTCCTCATCTATAAAATAGGGGGAAAAAAAATGTTGCTGTTGTTGTTTTTTAAATCCTTTTTTAAAAAACGCTTCACAGGGCAAAGCACACAACACAAGGCTTAGCATATAGTGATTGCTCAATAATTGATAATGAATAATATCAGAGGAGTAAGGCTCAGGCTTTCTGCTCTCAGCAATAATACTATCATTTATCGGGCATTTGCTATGTAAAAGGTACTGTGCTAAAAGTTACACACATACACACACACATATCTCAAGCCTCACAAAAATTTTATGAGGTGTTATCTTCTTTTTGCAAATGAAAAAACCAAGGCTTAAAGAAGTCAAGAGCCTGCCTAAAGCTGCAGAATAGTGACAAGGCCAGGATTGGCAGCTGGTCCATAACACCCGAAGCCTCTATTCCTTATCCCCTGAGGCAAAGTATTCAATCCTCACTATCAAATGAGTATATAATGGAAATGTCCACTTGATCTCACTTACCAAGCATAAGGTTCCAATGATAGGATGGATAAGAAGGCACAGTCTCTGCAAAGATATGCCAAATGCAAGATGATGTCATTGCTAAGAGAGATGGGCTCTGCTTAAATAACCCATGGTCTAACCAGCAGGGGAAGACAGACAAGTGCACAAATAACTATAACCCAGTGTAGGAGATGATCCACCATAAGAACAGGAACAGCCAAGGACAAAAGGGGTTTAAAAGAATACATTTACTTTAGCTTTAGTTGAGAGGCTTTATGAGAAACAGCTATAACATTCACATACAGTAGATTTCCTTTGTATTTGTTCTGAATTTTTGTACAGCTTATTGAGGTATATGTAGTTGACAAATTAAAATTGTATACATTTAAGGTATACAATGTGATGCTATGATATATGCATTCATTGCAAAATGATTACCGCAATGGAGCTAATTAACACATCCGTCACCTCACATAGTTATCATTTTGTGGTGAGAATGCTTAAGATCTACTGTCTTAACAAATTTCAAGTAGACAATACAGCATTATTAACTATAGTTTCTATGCTGTACATTAGATCTCCAGGACTTATTCAACTTATAAACTAAAGATTTGTGCCCTTTGACCAACATCTCCCCATTTCCCACCCACCAACCACCCCATCAGCCTGTGGTAAACACTCTTCTACTCTTTGCTTCTGTGAGTTTGACTTTTTTAGATTCCACATATAAGTGAGATCATGCAGTACGGAGCCACCAAAAGACCCCAAATAGCCAAAGGAATCTTGAGAAAGATCAAAACTGGAGGCACTGTACTTCCTGATTTCAAACTATATTACAAAGCCATAGTAATCAAAACAGTATGATAGTGGTATGAAAAACAGACACAACACATAGACTAATGAAACAGAATGGACAGCCCAGAAATAAACCCACACATATGCAGTCAACTAATCTTTGACAAAGGCACCAAGAATACACAATGGGGAAAAGATAGTCTGTTCAATAAATGATGTTGGGAAAACTGGATATTTACATGCAAAAGAATAAACTTGGACCCTTATCTTACACCCTATAGGAGGGTCCTCAGATACCATGGGGTCCACCCCTATCTCCATCCCAACCCAATGCTTGCATCCCTCAGTGGGAGGGCTGGTTAGCGATTCTTCAGCCTCTTCTGAAATATTCTCAGGGGACCCACTACCCATCCTCCACTTCCTCCTACCATGAAGCTGCAACCACTGTCCTGTGGCTTCTGACCATGTAACCTAGTTAAACCCCTCAGGTGGAAATCTCTTTAGGAATGGCTTCAAGAGTATATGCACAGATTAGGTGCTTTTACTAGCACTTAGGAATTTACAACTAAGACTGGAATTTCTCTTCACTTGAAAATGGGTCCCAACAGCATGTGTTACGTGACAATGCCCCTTTCATGGGGCTTTTCTAGTTTGCTGCATGTGGGTCCGTCTGCGCTTGTCCACTGTGGCCTTGCTTGGCCTGTCACTGCCCCAGCCCCTCTACACTCACAGCTGAGCTCCCAGCCCTTTCCCTGCCAGCCCAGCCCAGTTTTAGCATCAGGATCAGAGGCAGGATGGGCCCCAGGCAGGAGGGTCTATGGACCCTCAGCCCAACCCTCTGACACGTGGCCTCATTCCCCTCCTACCTCATCCAGCTCTATTACTTCACCAGCTGTGGTCTGTGTGCTGCTCCAGACCCCACAGCCCTACCCTACACTTCAGTTCTGAAAAATGAAATCTCATCTTGTTCTCCTTGTCTGGAAATTTCTGGAAATCTTAGCATACCAGTCCTTCTAGATTCCCCCTTGGACAGAGGCTCTGCTTTGTTTTTGCAGGGGTATGGGGCATGCCACTCTGAGGGCCTGCCGTGCCCACGGCCCCTGCTACACAAAGCGGAGCAGCTCCAGACACCTGCCCCGCACCATATTGCCTCGCCACCTTGGCCTCCACTCACCACACCAGGTAGGGGACTTTGCCCAAAAGCAGCCACCTATAGACCAGCGTGAAAGGGGGATGGCGACCCCAGCCCATACCCAGCCTCAAACTAGGTCTTTTTCCTTAAGAGTTTTCAATGCAATGCACATAGAGAGAACCAACAGGTAGTCAAGTGGCACACAGAAGTGGAGAGGATGCCAGCAAGGGCAGTACGCAGAAGCCACAAGGCAGCAGACAGCTTAGAAAGGAAGGAGAAAAGTGAGTTGGGAGCAGCAGGAGAATAGGAACAGAGGCAGACAGAGCTGGCCTGCCACAATACAGAGACATGAGCAGAGGGAGTGGGCCCCAGCCCCACCCCACTGTCCAAGGGAGAAGGACTGGTTGGTTGCGAGAGTAGCACCAGGACCAATCTCCCACAAGGCCCCCACGAGGTCCCCACCTCCCTTCCTTCTCTGGGTGTCCCTCCACTCGACCCCCACCACCTGTGCCAACCTGCCTTGCTCTCTGCTCTCTACAACCTGAAATAGCCTAACTAACTCAGCAAGGATCCTCTCCGGGGACCAGGGTCCAAGAGTCCAACCTGAGCCACAATCCAGCCACCCCACCCCACTGTGCCCACTGAACATGGGAGCGGTGGCCCTCCCCAACTCCCAGAAACAGACAGGCCTCAGAACAGGAAGACCTGAGCTCCGCAGCTGTCCAGGCCTCTTCAGGCACATTGTGCAATTTTCCCTGTGGTTAATTTCCCCATCCATAAGCTGAAAATGATAGTACCTGCACCACACCCCAGAGGGATGCTGGGAGGATCCGCTGAGACCATGGGAGAACATGTCATTTGAAAGAGCAGCAGTTGCCTACAAGAGGGAGGCAGAGTTACATTTGTGATGAATCACTAGCTACCTGTCAGTGCCCCTCGTGTACTCACACGAACGGCGTGCTCCGTGCATGCCCTCCACACCCTTTTCATCACTTCTGCCCTCCCGGGCCCCTCCTGCACCCGGTGCTGTTGTGTTCAAGCCCCTCTGCTGCTGCTTCTTTTGAAAGTCGCCCCTTCTCTACCAGGGCAGAGTCCCACTCCTTGTTCTCACTGCGTCCTCCTGTTCTTCCTCTTTGCGGAAGCTGAACTGTCCCCAGAAAAGTCTTGTTTCCTTGGGCTCATCACCATCACCCAGAGAGCCAGGAGCTTCCACCCCCCCATGGACCCTACATGGGAACAGGAGGGATAGGGTCAACCTCACCAACTTGTACCACCTTGAGTCCATCAAATTGTCACCTTTCCCTTCTGTTAAACTTTTGCATCCTGGACTTCACTGCTCCAAGGCACTTGGGTCCACAGTGGCACACTCGGGCTCCACCTGACCTCATTTTCCTTCAGGGGATCTGTGGCCAGGTACTAAACCACTGGCTCTCAAATGGAGGTCCCCGGACCAGCAGCATCAGCAGCAACTGGGAACTTGGAGATGCAAATTTTGGTGCCCCAGCCCAGACCTCCTGAATCAGACCCTCCAGCTCTCCAGGTTTAGCAAGCCTTTCAGGTGGTTGTGATACACACTCAAGTTTGAGAACCACTGTCCTATATTATAAACTTTCTCATCTCTCTGAGTGCACAAAGTCCACTCAGTACACAGTTGGAGACATCCCCTTTAGGAAGCAAGGATCCGAGCCACATCAAACTTAGGATAGCCAACTATGACCACAGCCCTGACTCCTTCCCTGGCCCCTGGGCTGATTTCCCATAATGGCATCTCTAGATGCCCTCCTTTCTCCCTAAGCTCTTGCTCCCCCTCAACTCCCTTTCAGAGATAACACAGTGTCCTTGAGAAGGCTGCTGGGGTGCAAAACACAGGGCTCTGGGCTTGGAGTGAGAGGCCCTAGGCACCGCCACTTGCTGGCACGTGAGCTGACATGCCAGGGTCAAGCATCCAGCCCAGCGCTCACAGCATCACCAAATATCACTTCCCAGCACCGTGCTTGTCTCCTCTGCCCGTCTCTGACTCTTCTTCATCTCTAAAATAGATAGTGACATCTACCGCATAGAGGCCACGTCTTAAGTCATATACGCAAAAGCACTTTGTAAACCTCAAGCTTTGCTAACCAAAGTGTGGCCCACGGGCCAACAGCACTGGCATTCCCTGGGAGGGTGTTAGGAATGCAGAACCCCAGTCCACCACCCAGGCCTCCTGGATCGGAATCTGTATTTTAAGAAGAGCTCCAGGGGATGCATCTGCACTTAAAGTCTGAGAAGCGCTGATTAAGAGAACTAGGGAAATGGAAGACACTGTACATGTATTGTATGTCTTCAGCTTTCTCCATCATCCCTCTCTTTTCCTCAACACTCTTTCCCACCTCCAGGAGAAATACTGTCCTCCCCTGAGCCTAAAGCCGTCACTCTTAACCAGGCGCACACGGGAATCACCTGGACCAATACGTGGGCCAGACCCCAGGCCAATGAAGTTAGAATATCACGGAAAAGGGCCCAACTTTAGTATATTCTTTAATTCCCCAGATAATTCTAGTGTGGGTCCAGGGGTGAGAGCCCCTGCAAGCCAACCACACTGTGGTTCCAGACCCTAATTCTATCCTCTGCCGGGAACTTTACCACCACACCGCTGAAGAGGAGGACTCTTCAGGGAACGCTCCAGTGTCCAGGAGACAATAGATCAAAGAGGAGCCCAAGTGAGCCAAGGGAGGTCCAAGAAAGAGAACAGGTTGGTTCAGTCCCACCTGGGAAACACCTACCCCAGAACTGGGGAGCTGAGGGGATCTTTTTCCTTCAGTGGCACACGAGCAGGGAGTTCTTCCTGGACCCCAAGCAGAAGGCAGACAGGACGAGGAGAACATGGAGAAGAGTCCCCCAGGCTGGACCCTGTAGCAGAGCAAAGGAATCAGGTACTCCATGCTCCATTGCTGAAACTGGACAATCGCCACCCTGCATTGTCCCCTCACACACACACACACCCGTTGCCTGCTAGTGTTGTTGATTCTAGAAACCGGACTTGAAATTAAGACATTGCCCACGACTTATCCTCCCATCATACACTCATCAAATATTATCAATGCCTGCCCCATGCTACAGTCAGAGAGACACATGGCCCTGACACAGCCCCTGACCTTGGGGCACCCAAGGTCTAGAGAGGAAGAGAGCAAAACAAAAAGATTACAAAGTGATGTCTGTGATTTAAAAAAAAAAGAAAGCAGGTAACCAAAGTTACGGGAACATGGGGGAGGGACCCATCTGTGGGGCTCAGATAAGGCAGGGTGTGTGGTCCCGAGGCCACCCGAAGCTCCAGGCAGTGCAAGCAGGGACTCATGGGACTCCCTCCTCATGGAATGTGGTTGACCTCTGACCCCTATTGCCTCTTTTCGCCATTCCCCACACATTCACTTTACTGATATTAAGGCATCAAAGGCCACCTTTTCTTTTTTTTTTGAGACAGGGTCTCACTCTGTCGCCCAGGCTGGAGGGCAATGGTGTCATCATAGCTCACTGCAGCCTCCAACTCCCGGGCTCGAGCGATCCTCCTGCCTCAGCCTCCCGAGTAGCTGGGACTACAGGTGGGCACCACCACACCTGGCTGATTTTTCTATTTTTTTGTAGAGAGGGGGCCTCGCTCTTGCTCAGGCTGTAAGAATGACATTTTTAAGGTTTCACGTCAGAATCGTGAATGGTTGTCTGGAGGAACGAGGATCCTCTGGAAAGCGTGAGAGTGCTCGTTTCTCCAAACCCGTAAAAAGCCCGGGCACTCTCACTGAAACAACGAGAATGTCACTCTGGTGGGTAAAAATGGAATCTGATGGTTGTGCCAGTTTCTGTTTATTAGAACGAAACACGTCTTCAGGTTGAATGGCATGGAACTCATCTTTCATTGACTTCTTCCATCTTTGTGCCCTGCTCTAAGGCCACATTGTTTCTTCTTTGATAATGTCTCTTTCCTTTGTCCCTGCCCCTCGATCTCTGATGTCTGCAGCCCAGTCCAAGCCCACATCACAGTTCCCCTATTTTCCTGGCCTAACTTGTCACACTGGCCCTAGTCCTGCCCTCCTCCAGCCCTGCTTATCTTGCTGAGACAGCCCTTCCATCAGATCACTCCCTCCTTGAGAAGCTCGGAGGCCCCTGGCTGCCCGACAGATTGATTCTTCTGCCAGCTTTCCAGGCTGTCCACAGAGGGCCCCTCCCTGCCTGTCCAGCATCCTGCCATCCCTGCCTCCCAGGCCAACGCTCCTCTTCCTTCAAGCACCACACTTCTGAGCTCCTCTCTGTACCTTTTCCTAGTCATGAGACTGGAACTCTGCTACTTGTCTTCCTACCACACAATAGAAGTTATCCATTTGTAACTGAAAACCCCGTTTCCTCTAGAAACATGTTAAATGTTGACAGCCTATATCACAAAAACAGCTTCAACCCAGCATAGAGATGAACCACAGTGCTGACGGGCCTTCCCCACACTCAGGGTTTTGGGAGGCGTGATGCTTCTAGAAATAGCACATCACATAAAAGAGACCACAGCTCAGAAAAGTCCCTGCTCTGCCACCTACTAGAAGGAACTGGGGAAGGTTATCTAACTCTCTGAACTTTCATTTCCTTGGTATCGAAAGTCAGGGGTTCCAGGATGAAGATGCTGAGATGGAGTTTGGCTTGCAGGTTATTTATTACAAATCAACACCTGCAGAAAAGAGGCAGAGGAATCAGGTTGGGTGGAGGGAGGGGCTGAACTACAATGTAGGCCTGACCAAGCCTCAGCCAACCTGGTGGGGATCTCTGGAGTGCATGTGGGCTATCAGAGTTGGCCCCTGTTGGCTGGGATGGCCAGGCCTCTATCCCCCTGCCTGGATCAGTCATCGATGTAGATGCCCAGGATGCACATGGCATTGAGCAAGGGGCTGACCACTGGAGGCTCTGGGCAGCACATCTCTATGCCCACCTACCCTCTGTTGTTGTGATGAAATGAGCTAAGCATTTAGCATGTGACATGTCTGGCACAGAGTGGGTATTCAATACATGCTTCCTGGTGTTGTCATTGTCATCACTGGTCAAGTAAGAATTGGAGAAAGAGTTCTCCCATCATTAATTCATCCAGTGCACACTTGCAGAGCACTTACCCTGTGTAGGGCGCTGCTTTAGGCTTAGGTTACAGGTATGCAATAGGTGGCCATGGCAGGCCTCACCAAGAAGAGAAAACTTGAGCAAAGGCTTGAGGAGGTGAGAAACAGAGGAGACAGCCATGTAGCAGCCCTACGGAGGGAACAGGCCTAGAATGTTCTAGGCCATAGGGACTGAACAGAGTGGGCTAGAGGGAGCAGAGGAGCGGGGAGGGCAGAGAGGTGATGAGCCCACTTCCTGGGTGGGGTGTGTGCCAAAACAAACCAAACTCAGATCCCACCAAATCTCACCACCAACTTAAAGGTACAGAAACACAGGTGATGGAACGACATAGGGACAAAATCAGCAAAAGTTAAGACCATGGGAAATTCCGTGGCAAAAATGACCCAGTTCCTTCAAAAACAACCAAAACCTGCAAAATTGCAAGGAAAAAAAGATGAAGAGGAACCTAGCGATTGAGAAAGACTTGAGCATATCGATCAATCCCACTACATAAACCTTATTTGGATCACGATTCAAACAAGCAAACCGCCTTACAATTAATCATCATCACCTTATAATTGAGAAAATGTAAACAATGGCTGGATATTTAAAAATAATAAAGAATTACTGCAAATAGTTTTTAGGCATCATGATGAAATTGAGTTTTGTTGGGTTGTTTCTTTCTGTGTGTCCTTATCTTTGAGAGATAAATACAGAAATCTTTATGGATGAAATGATATGATGTCTGAAACTTGCTTCAGAAATAATCAGGGACTGGGGGAAAGTCAGTGGGGGTGAGGATGAAAAAAGATTGGCCATATTTGACAATTGTTGAAGCTGTGATGGGTAAATGAAAGTTTGTTATGTTATTCACTCTAGTACACTCTTTTTTGTACATCCACAATTTCCCACAGTAAAAGGTTGAAACTATACACACTTCAGATTACTCTGAAGCATCATCTCAAACCCCTCCAGTTACCAAGTTGACTGGAATCCACCCCACACCCTTCCTGGAATCTCTCTGTCATCCTTAGACTCTCCCATGATCACTGGATGGAATGCTGGTCCTCTCCAGTGCCTAGAGCCAAAAGCAGGTTTTTCCAGGCCTGCCTGACACCCCAGAGCTTGACAGCCACCCAGCCAACGTGCTTGACTGTGGATGCTAGACAACCAGCAGGCTCATGACTTCTAAGGGCTAGAGATGAAAATCTCATGTGCATGTGTACCAAAAGACAGGTACAAGAATGTTTGTCAGCTTTATTCCTAACCACCAAAAATGGAAACACCCAAATGTCCATCCACAGCAGATGGGTAAATAAATTACCATGTAATCATATAATAGAATACTATACAGCAATGAAAAAGATCAAACTTCAGATTCATGCTGCAACAGAGATGAATTTCACAGGCATGACGCTGAGTGATGGAAGTTGGACAAAAAAGAGTACATATTATCTGATTCCATTCATCCAAAATTAGTCGGTTGGGGGTGAAGGAGGGGCTACTTACCAGAAAGAGGCATGAGGGGTCTTAGGAGTGCTGGAAATGTTTTATACCTTGTAGTTACATGGTTGCACACATATGTTACATTTCATCAACTATACACTTAAGATTTGCACACTTTACTGTAAGTTATACTTCAGTTTTCTGGGGGGGTTTTAATTAAGAAAAAAATGTTCTAATAGGGAGTCTTACGGGTCTGGTAATCATATAAAATATTGTCCAAATTTGGAGAGTCTTAAAAGTAAAAACAAACACTATTAAAAAAGATGTCAGAGCAATAGGGCTAAGCCAGGATGCATGGCCACCCTGCTTTGTTGGACGTTGATTTCTGGGATCCCTTTCCACCCTGGAAACCAGCCCGTAAAGTCCAATTACCTCTGGAGCTTTTTAGAATTCCCCACTTGGAATGTCGCTTGACTTGAGAATTCTGGTTTACTTGGTCAAGAGTAGGGCTCAGTTGTCCACCTTTTTTTCTTGCCTAACTCTTCAGGTAGGTCTAATGTACAGCCAGAGTAGGCAATGTCGCCCCGGTCTCAGGACAGCAGTACTCCACCAAAAAGGCTAAGCCTATCCCATTGGCTGATCGATTTTTTTTTAAAAAAACAAGGCTATGTAGAGAAGATAAAGGGGCTGTTTAGTTATGTATGAGTTTGTATTTATTGGTAGGGGGGATGCCTTACTGTACATGAACCCGTACCTCAATGTTTACCTTTTGTTTCAAAGGTAAGTGCCCCCTGTTTGCTCATTCTTATCTGTTGAGCTTTTAGCTCTCACCCTTAGGTTGGATATTGTTGATTTTTGATCGCAGAAATTATCTAACAGAGCTTCGTTATCCACACAAGGTGACCAACCATCCTGGCTTGCCTGGGACTGTCCAGGCTTTCACCCTGAAAGTCCTACGTCCCAGGAGACCCCTGAGTCCTCAGCAAACAGGGCCGGTTAGTCACACCCAGTAAAACACATTACTCTGGAATGGTTCTGGTGGCCACGTGATTTAGGGAAGAGAGATTGTGGATCTGGAAACTGCTGAGAATTCAGGGAAATCTCTAGTCCCAGCACTGGAGACACGAGTTTAGGTAATAACTCTGTTCCATATTTCCAAATTCCTTTCCAGTGTGTGCGGGAAGCTCAGCCCCAGGCTACTGTGGTCAGTATGGCTAACAGGCCCGGAGACATTCCTGTCCTGCCCAGCTCACCTCCCTTCCTTGTCACATTGAGTGAGAACCAAGACACTAGTCCACTCCAGTTCCCACCTTGTGCGTGGCATGAACCGTCTCTCTGCCTTCCGCAGGCCGGGGCCTCTGTTCCCAGCTCTGAGAGGCCCTCCTAGTGTGTGCAGCTCCCAAATCTGGGAGTTCCCCTGCCTTGTTCTCTAACCTAACTTGAAGACTGCCTCTTCACCCGACTGTCCACACATATTTTTATCCTTAAAAGAAGGTTCGAGCACAGTCTCCTTTGTAAGCCGAATACTGCAAATGTCTGAAAGCACCCCCAGATCATGCGGACGATTCTTTTTTAAGCATTGTAGGAAGGGGTTTCTGAACTAGGTGATTTCTACTGATACTTCGCTATAGATTCTGAAAGGATCGGAAAAAAAAGCACAGGCACCACACGCTTCACATGTGGGCAGGGGGTCGATTAGCAGCCCCTCCCCTTTTAAAAAATGCGAACCCCTTTCTTTCATCAGTATATGATGCCCCTTTTCTGGAAAACCTACTCATTTTCACCCACTTGACATGCCTAAGAAACTTCATTTTATGCCTGGCAACAGGAGAGCCATTCCCATGTGGCTAAGAAAGCTCACTCGCTCCCCTGACAGCTGTGCACTTGCTTGTTGTTAAATTAATAAATATTTACTGGAAGATGCAGTACCCAGAAAAGAATAACCAATGATACTTTTCATGAACACTGACTGTTCTGTGAGCGACAGCGACCAGGAAAAAAAAATACTTGAACTAGAATCACTTTTCCAAACTGGTTCTAGCCAGCTACGAAACAGCTTTTGCCTCTCAAAACCTTAATTTTCTCATCTATGAAATAAGTCATTTAGACAAAATTATCTCCATGAACTTCTTTCTGCTCCAAAATGCTATGATCTTTCTAATTTACTGAATTAGTTTTCATTCATCCTTCATCATTTATTTCCGATGCACAGTTGACAGGACTCGCATGTGTGCTGAAAACAAAATAAGATAATGAATGATTATAATGCAGTGCATATTAAAGAGTAAAGTCCATTTTTAAAACACAAATAATAAAGATATGCATTATATTTAGGAACACAAATGGCTGATAACTATATGAAAATATGTTTAACCTCATTAGCAATCAGAAAAATTAAACTGAGGTTCCATTTCTTCTCCATCAAACTGGTAAAAATATAAAAGATTGATAATATCGACTTGGCAAGGATTTGGGGAAACAGAAGTGCAACAGACTTTTTAGGGACAATTTCACATTATCTACCAAAATGTAGAAGTTTACTACCCTTTGATCTGAATCTATGCACCTATACTACAGAATATTCACACATGTTGCATCACTGTGTGTAATTTCTAAAAATTGGACACAAACTAAATGTCTTTCTACAGGAGAGTTGGCTTAAATGTGCTTCCTCCAAAGATTAATTAAAGTCACTTAGCCTCCCTTTAGGAATCTGAACACTGAACTTCAGGATTAAAGAAAAAAGTTGACGTTAACTCTTCTCGCAGCTAAGAACCATAATTTGCATTTGGCATCAGCCACTTAGAATGAGGAGCTTCCACCTTCTTTGCATCAGGCACATAGATCACGTTTTAAGGTAGAAGTTCATTGCTCTACCTTTTGTGCCGCTCTTCAAGGTGGTAGAGAGAAAGCATAAGGAAATCAGGCATGCAAAAAGAGCAACCTCGTCTCTCTGAGTTGAGAGTTTCTTTCATGTCTGCAAGGCACACATGTGAGCCAGCCTGAGAAACATCCCCAGCAATCAGAAATGTCCAAGTGTCTCTCCTGCAGGTAACTTCAGTCTGACCTTCAGTATTTCTCAGGGTCAAAAAAGCCACCATGGAAGGGGAAAAAATCCAGGTCAGCTGTAGCACAAGGAAGTCTGAGCAGAAAACAAGCCCACCAAGACAGAAGAAGTGATTGTGTCTTCTTCAAGTTGAAATAAGACCGGAGCTCTTCAAAGGGGGCGCTGCCCAATGAAGAAAGATCAGCTGGCAAAGGGGAACTTCAATCCTTAGAGAAAAGGCATTTCTAAACGGAAGGTGAGAAGTTCAAAGAGTTTTTGAAACAATAGACATTTCTCACACCAAGCACAGACTTTTAGCTGAAAATGTGCCGCTTTTCCAAGCACATTAAAAATTAACCAAAAGAAGAAAAAGTTGTGTTGGGCCCATTCTGTTTGGGAAGTTTTATTAACCTGGAGTTTCTGAACGTACTATTCTCTATATAAATAAAAGAGAAGACAGTCTATCTAGAAGCAAGCAGAAAGTATTTTTATGGAAATAAACTAGATATGGATTCTAGGCTGAATAGCTAATCATTAAATACACACACACAGAGACAACCATGGTCATTGCCACACCAATAACTAAACGCCTTTAACAATCAACATCCTGGATGTTTGAACATTTCCTTCCAGGAACCCGGTGTTTTCACAGACACCGTCTCATTTCTACACATGACATTCTCAGTATGTTCCTACAGGCAGAAACTATTCCCATTTTGTAACTATAAAAAGTGAGGTGCCAAAAACCTAACTGACCTGCCCAAGGTCACAGAGCTATGAGCTGGGGCCTGCATACCAGGCCTGCAAACAGGCTACACGGGAAACTATCTGAGCCTCTTGGGGGCCAATGTCATCGACACAAAAATTATATTTGAGCCTTTCAACAACCATTTTGGACACGATCTTTCTCCAAACCACATTGTATGAATAATAGAGTTGTCATTTTGGTTCCAAGAAGGCGCTTTGATGGTGAAGTGTTCAACAAGCCTCTTCCTCGATCCAAACTGGTTTGCCCAGGTGTCCTAGCTCAACAGGTGGGAGGAAGGGAAAATCTGGGAACCAGGACCTGCAAACAGAGCCAACTCCAAACAGAACCCAATCAACACCCGAGCAAGTTTCTCCAACCTGGATGTTAGTTAATCCCCACTCTGGGCATAGGTCAGAACCTTTATACTCAGTGTAAACGGCAACCAACTGATGAAATCCCTAAGACATTTTCTCCATGTCTCCTAAAGTCCACTGCTTGTCTTCCCTACAAGGCCCTTCAGGATCTAGTCCTGGGTTCTTTGTCCCAGTTGTCTTGAACTGATACCGGTTAGGGAACATTCCCTGCTCCCTCACCTCTGGGCCTTTGCACATGCCATGTCTCTATCTGGAAATCTCTCTGCTTGGTTCCCTCGTCCACACCACTCCTTATCCACCCACTTGTCCCCCATCTTATGGGTCACTTCTCCCAGGAAGCCCTCCTGGCCTCTCTCAGTTATGTGTTTCCATATCACCCTGTACTTTCCCCTGTCATAGAACTTAAAATGACACTCCACGTGTAATTCCCTGTTAACCTGTCTGCAACCCCTATTTACACCATAAACTCCATGAGGGTAGGTGATGGGTGTGTCTTCTTTGCCATTGTATCTCTAGCCCTAGCATAGTGGCTGGTTGTGAATAGACAATCGAATGAATATTGGAAGTCAACAGAC
Organism: Daubentonia madagascariensis; assembly: GCA_023783475.1. NCBI lineage: Eukaryota > Metazoa > Chordata > Mammalia > Primates > Daubentoniidae > Daubentonia > Daubentonia madagascariensis. The sequence continues at coordinate 6,487,943 of JAKFHU010001672.1, forward strand.
ATTTACTACCATTATGGCAGGCCTGCTGCTACACACCAAGGATAGAAAGACGAAGAAGTTATACCCGTTGCTTTCAGATAAATTGTAATCTATTAATTCATGATTTTTTACCTTTATTTCACATACAGATAGACTTTTACAAAAACACAGCTACCCCATGGACAACTGCTGAGCAGGGATCCAGTGAGCCCTGAAGCTGGTTACAACTAGAACAAGAATGTCCTTCTCTGTGCTATGACTGATGTTTCTAAAATGTTTAGACTCAGATCTGGCCTTTAAACTCCTGTTTCATGAGAACAAACAAATAGATGAGAATGCTCTGGACCACAAAGTAGCATCATGCCTGCTGTCTTAAGGCTCCCCAGAGCAAGGAGATTCCAGAAGCTAATCTGAACAGCAATAAATTTAGAGTGAGAAGTGAGAGAGAGATGGTTTCCTTTCCTTCCTTTTCACAAAAGAACCACAGAAAACACACAGCTGCCATCCTTCTTCCTCTGATCAACTATAAGGGAGCACGGTCCACAGGCCCTTGAATTTATCTTTCTGAGCTGTTCCTAAACTAGCCCCACCCCTACCCCTTGATACCATTATCCTAATCTGTGGTTCTCAAAGTTGGTCCAGGGACCAGCAGCATCACATCACCTGAGACCTTGTCAGAAATGCAAATTCTCTGGTCCCACCCTGGTCACATTGAGTCAGAAAGTCCGGGGCAGGGCCCAGCCCCGGGTGTTTTGTGAAGTCCTCCAGGTGCTTTTGATGCCACTGCATAGTTCCTTATCTTTACAGCACTTACTGCAAGCTGAGTTGTCTTGTCTTTTTATTTAAATGTCTCGTTTATTTCTTGTCCTCCCTTCCTGGAGGATTTCAACTGCATGAAAACTGGGACCTTGTCCATGTGGCTCAGGGCTCTGCACATTCTGTGGGTTTAGAAAGGGGCCATCACATCATAGGTGCCCAGTAAATATATGTCAAATAAACAAACAAATCTTCCTACATTTGCTTGTTTTCCCCAATTTCTGAAGAGCTGGCCCTGAACAATCCCAGAAGGAGTTAAACCACCCTCCTGAGTCATCTGGCTGAGACTCTGGTTATCTGTCAGTGGGTGATAAGCCTCCAAGGACAGGAGATGAAACTCAGCACAGCCTGACTTCATGCCCCCGCTGCCTAGATCCCCAAGGCTGGGGTGCTCCCTCTCAACCAGGCTACACTCACCTTTCCCACTTTCAGAGGCCTGATATCATTCCATAACTGTGACATCTTGGGCTCCTGAATGGAGTCAGGCTCACTAAGGAGATTCCCTGTACAGTGAATTAACTCATCCCTGTGCAGGGTCCTCCCTATATCTGGGCACGAAGCCACCCTGCTCTTCTCCCCTACCTCCTATGCCCAGAGAATAAGAAACTCGTTGTCATTACGCTGCATAACATCCCATCTCCAGGCCCATGCAGTGGCTCACGCCTGTAATCCTAGCACTCTGGGAGGCCGAGGCAGGAGGATCGCTTGAGCTCAGGAGTTCGAGACCAGCTTGAGCAAGAGTGAGACCCCGTCTCTACTAAAAATAGAAAAAATTAGCCAAACATGTTGATGCACACCTGCAGTCCCAGCTACTCGGGAGGCTGAGGCAGGAGGATCGCTTGAGCCCAGGAGTTGGAGATTGCTGTGAGCTAGGCTGATGCTACAGCACTCTGGCCCGGGTGACAGAGTGAGACCCTATCTCAAAAAACAAACAAACAAAAATCCCATTTCCAGGTTTCACTGCAGAATTGTTTGACAAGTTCTTCCCTCATTAGTTAAAGGGGCAGAGAAAATGATCGTTCATAAAAAGAAAGAATAGCTTCCTCTTACTCTATGCCATGCTCTCTGCCTCTCGTGTAACCTCACAACAAGCCCAAATGTATGCATCATGGTGTCAGTTTTCCTCAGATGAGGACACTAAGGCTCAGAGAATAACTCTTCCAAGGTCTTACCATGGACCTTGACCCCTAACCAGCTCTGACCCCAAAGCCCTTCTTAACCTCTGGCCTCTCCCCTACGTAGGCCAAGCCGACTGCAGTATTTCACCCAAACACCTGGGTGGTAGGGAAAGAGAAAATGAAGTTTCAGAAGGGAATGAGCCAGGCTTCCAGCTTCCCCACTGTCTGCCCTGCCCTGCCCTGCAGCTACCACACCTCTCTTGCTGGATTTGCCCTGGGCCTGCCTGGGATGTTTAATATTAACCCGGGGCGCTGGGGCAGCTGTGCCAGGTCCCAAGGCTCCTGTGGAAGGTGGGATGCTGACTCATGGCCTACGTGGCAGCCAGCGGGCAGCCTCCTGGGTCCTCTTGAGCTAAGCGGAGGGGGCCCCTTCTTTCGGGCGAGGAAGGGGAAACTGCTGTTCTCAGTTTCTCTGTTGGAGGAGGCAAGGGCAGAGGGTCCCTCAGCAGTGGAGGGAGAAGGAATTCCAAGCAGCTTTGAAAAAAGCTTCCCTTGATGGACTCCCCACTGCTCCCTCAGGCTTTTACATGTCCAAAGGACTTACCCACTTTTACCCAATCATACCAACTCATGTGCAAGGGAAGTCAGGGTGCTGTGGCATGAGGGCTTACAGAAAGCACACTGGCACAACAAGGAAGAGCTCATGCCACCCTGTACACCTGCCAGACCTCAGCCCCTCCAGCAAGCCCCTGTGGATTGCAGAGGCCCCAGGTCCCTCTGCCTCTCCACTCCATCCCCACCCAACACCCAGAGGCTTCCACACACCCAGAGCATGTTCCAGCATCTCTGGGTGAGGATGGGGAAGCTGGGCTCCGCATGACTTTCTTCCTGCCCCTGTGTGCCTCCCATCAAAAATAAAGACGTGCAATTGGAGTGGTAGAAATTGGCAATTACCAAGAGGAGAGAGAGTAGGACCAACAGAGTTTAAATTACATTAACCTGAATGGAAGCCTGCCCTGCTTCTTGCGATGCCTTTAAACCTAAAAGACACAGCAGTGCTGAGAGGGCTTGGGTATGCCGGCACGGTGCAGCCATCCTCTCTGCCTGAGGTTGCCAAGAGTGTTAGGAACCTCAGTAAGTTCAAAGAAAGCCACTCTCCACTCCTGCACTAAGGGCAGCAGAGGGAGGAGGTGGAACGGGGCAGCGGAGTGCAGGGAGGCAGGAGAGAACCCCACTGGGCAGAGGGAGGGCTGCAGGCACAGCCACAGTAAACCCAGCCCTGGGCCACAGCTCTGAAATAAAGCCCTAACTTTCAGGAGCTGGAATTCCCACAGCTTCTGTGCTGCTGCAACATGCCTGGGTGCTCCATGCTGTGGGCGCTGGCTAATCGCCCCTCTGATTCACACCATTATTAAACCAGCAACTTGGGCAAGAAGTAAATCATCCAGGGCCCAGCACTCTGGGCAAACACTGAAGAGTGCAAACTCGGAACACACAGACGGACAGGTAAGTAAATGGTACGGCTGCCCAATCCACTTTCTGCCCCAGATGACATCTTCATGTCCCCCTGGAGCAGAGGAAAGCTTTAAGAGGAGAAGCCGAGCTCTCTCTGGACCACATTGGCTTCTCCCTGGAGCCATCATTTCCCATTGCCGGTCACACCCTGATTCCTCCACCAGAACTAACCCACCCCGCCGCTGCGGCATCCCTGGCCACCCTGTGCCCCAGGTGCGGGCCAGAGCACGCGGCTGACATCAGGCCCATAGTCTGGGTGAGCTGTGCTGGGGGCCCAGATCCTGTCACTCCCTCGCCTGACCCTGGTTTCGACAGTGGGTTAAAGTTCAGAAACAGCCTGGTGAAAACATCCCTGCCGATAAGCTGCACCTTTCCTGGCAGATAACCCCAGCGGGAGAGAAAACATTTGACAATACCTCTGAGCTGTCCTTCCAGTGGCCTTACTAACGAAGGCCTCTAGCCAGTCTTTCTGGTACCGATCACCAATTACAACTGGATTAACAGAATTTTAATATTTTTTTCCAAAATAAACAATGAGCCTGGTGTTTTCTTTTCCAACATACTTTTTCAACGTCTAGCTTTTTTTTTCAGTAAAACAAAACACAGGTCTTCCAAAGAGGTTTTTCTGCTTTTGGGCTGCTTGTGGAGTCAGGGTTTGGGACCCACCAAGAATATCCAAGGTGACTCCATTGATTTATGGAGTCACACTGAGCCCCAGGTGCGGGAAGGGAGGGTATGGGAGTAGGACTCTTCCAAGGGGACTTGAACTTTTCCCTCTAGCCAAAACATTCAACTGGACCCAGAGTCTTTAAGAATCCCATAGCATGGACCATCAAAACACCCAGAGGGGGATTGTTACTAGCATCAACTGATTTAGAGTAAGTGGAGACAGGATGCAAACATGGAGCCCAAGACTTCACGAGCTTACAGTGGAGTTGGGAAGACAAGAGCAAAACACAGAAAAGGGACAGAAACACAGAGTTTTTGGACCCAAGACATCTCCAGTATGGTTATTGCTCAGGTGGAACGTGAGCAGCTGAGATTTTTTAAAGGAGGGCGTGCATGGAAGACAGAGCAATCATTGTGGGCTGTGGGTTTGGAAAGAGATCGTGGGACAAAGGACCTTGGAATGGAAAATAGCTGTTGCTCGTCAGGACTCCGTTCTGCCCTCTTCTTTCTCTTTCTCCACACTCCCCCTGGGCAATCTCACCCACAGCTTCAACTACCACCTCAATTCCGTGACTCACAAATCTTTCTCTGCAGTCTGGCCTTCTCCTCATCTCCAGACTCCAGTGGTCTGTGAGGTACTTTCCCTGCATCCCAGCTGATGATTCTAACTTGCCATCTCTTCTCTCCCCCGTACCTGCTTTGGCTCTTCCCTTATCTCCTACTTCTGTGCACCTGCCAAAGGGCGATGCCCAACCAGACAGCTGGGACTCACCCTAGACGGCCCCTTCTCCTCCCTGGCCCCACGTCCAAGCCCAGGCTCTCATACCTCCTAACTGACCACAAGCCAGCTCTTGCTCTCCACCTGCGCCCACTCTGTCTTAGACTTAGGTCCTCCTTATTTCTGTTGCCTTCTACCTGGTCTCCCAGACTTGAGTCTTGGTGCCCTCTGATTTTTCATAGCAGGTCAGTCTTGCTAAAACAGTCTTCTACTCGAGTCTCCTTCATTGGTGAATGCACATGAAACCCTCTCTCCAAAGCATGGCCACAAGCAGAGAAACCTGGGCTTAGCTCCAAGGCACCTAGGTTTAGTGTGTGCAGCATTTTAAAATAATGATTTTAAAAGTTTAGCATGTACTTAGAAAGACTAATTAGTTAAAATAGGAAGCTGCCAGGTGGTGCATATTGTTAATGACACCCAAGATCACCCCTGATTGATCAGACATTGCTGTTCCCTGTTGCTGCCCCTGCACCCGAGTGGTTAGTTTGGGCTCTCTGTATGAGACTTTCAAGGTCAGACCCATCTACCTTTCAACCTCCAGGTATACCAAGTTCCATCCACATCCAGTTTTGAACCAGCTGAGAGTGTCCGAATGGGCCGTGCTCTTTCCACCTCCCAGCCTGAGCATGATGCAGTTCCTCTGCTTCCCCTGGTAGTTCAGTGGTTCTCAACCAGGGCCCGTTTTTGTCTCCTGGGAGACATGTGGCAACATCTGGAGACGTTTTTTGTGGCTATAACGTAGAGGAGGGAGGGCATCTTGTGTGCAGAGGCCAGGCATGCTGCCAAACACCCTACAATCCACAGGACAACCCCACAGCAAAGGATTATCCACCCTGGGCCAGATTCAGATCAACCCTCACGTGACCCACTCCCCAAAAGCTCTCCTCTCCTCCAAGAAAGACAGAGAAGCAGTCTCTTTGCATCGGGTCCAAACCTCTCCTGTGTAATCCTCATGCCAACATGACTATTTACTTCTGAGTCCCTTTCCTGAGTTCCTTGAGGGCAAGGAATGTGTCTTCTTCATCTCCTTATGCCACTGGAACATGGCACATCATAAAGTTTTGGGGACCGACATGCAAAGAAAAAAGTGACTGAGTCTGATCAAGGCCAGAAGAAATTATATAATGTATCTGAAAATAATATCTGCCTACCAAGATTCACACAATCTCTTATTCACACTACCATTAGTGACATTTAACTTATAAAGACTACCATGTGCCAAGTATCACAGAACACATAGATTTTAGACATGGATTATTATTTTTCGTTTCTGCTTACACAATAAAATTAGCTGTGAGTCAGAGCATCAAAGTCAAAAGAGTATTTCAAATACCAACTATAGCTCTTCATCAATCACCAAAAAAATATACATGCTTAGTGCATGTACTGCCATGAGAAAAGTGAGGAAACGGAGGTAGGAACATCAGTCAGAAGAACAAATTCTGGGGACGACTGTATGAAAGAAAGAGTCCTCAGAAGCCCTCCCTTTTGGCCACAAAGTAGTTACAAAACATGTGGAAGCAAAAAGGCAAAACATCCCCAAAAGCGAAGCCTCCTCCACACAGCTAACTTCCCCAGATTCCGGACCACTAACGCAAGTCAATTGGTAGGGAAGCCAACGTGTGAAAAAGTGAGGAAAATGTAAGACAAATCTGCTTGGGTCCTCGCTGGCTTAAGCCAGTGTCTTCATAATGTCACCAAGCGGGCTGCTGCAGGTGCTGGTACCCACATGCCCTCACCGCTGATGCTGTCACTGCCAGAATGCCCTTTGTCCAAGTGACTGGACGCCAAACCAATCAGCCAGAGGGATGGAACCTATGATGAGGACGTGCAGACATTAAGATCAAAATGTGAAGTGAACCGGCTGTAGGAAAAAGACAAGCAGACTCAAAACCAAAGAAGCTAACCAGAGATCATGAACCTCCCTTCCGCCACGCGTGCCTTTCTTGTGTGGTCTGCAAAGGGATCTAGAAGAGGCCCATGCCTGCTGTGAGGGCCCCCGGCAGCCCACATGGGAGCCACGTGGAAAGACTATGAGTGGGGCCATGTGCTCTCCTGCCAGAGGGCATGCAGCTTCATCACAAGGCTCTGCTCAGAATGGCCACCAGGAGCCCCTTTAAGATGAAAGAGTATGCTAGCAAGAGATTAATGTTGTGCTGTTATTGTTGTGCTTGATATGGTGTTAGATACAGAGACCCTATTGTATGGTAATATCCCCTAAAGATTAAGATTATAATTGAGCAGGGTTGCACTGGCCCATCAGGGTTGCACACGCACACACTGGAGAACAGTCTTTTGCTTCAGGTGTAACAATGAGTCCTGGGGTACAGCAGCTGCCGCTGCTGCCACTGCTGCTGTCGGAAAAGGGTTGCCCCGTTTCTTCTCCCCAGCAAGCCCAGGATTCGTATATGTTCTTCACGGGCCTCCAGCCCTCTTCTGCTGGCTTCTAAGCTGTCTTGTCAGGGTCGAGAAGGGTCACTTTTAGGAAATGGACCTTCCAGTAGCTCACCCTGACAAGATCAGTCAGACTCCAGCTAACTTCAGGCTGCCTGTCCTGGTTTCTCCTAATATCCCCCAAAATACTAACCTTCCATTGTCCTCAGGCTTCTTTGCAGAGTGCAGGTGACAAGCCAGGTACAACAGTGGAAACTAGGGGAGTGATGAGCATGTATGGGATTCAGAGGGCCACAAGGTCAGGCCTACATACCCACAGAGAGAGGCAGATGTGGGCAACTACCTGGGAAATTCTAAGGAAAGTGTTTGGCCATTCTACTCTGCCCTTGATTATGTGGATGTGTAAAGGGAAAGGATGTTGGTCGAATACAGTGGTTCTCAAAATGTGGTCCTGGGATCACCATCACGGACTGGGAACCCATCAGAAATGCAAATGTAAATGCTCCGACCCTACCCCAGACACACTAAATCAGAAACTCTGGGCTGGGCACCAAAAAACTGTACTTGAAGAAGCCCTCCAAGTGATATTGACATAGGCAAAGTGAGAGTCCCCTGCTCTAATATATCTGGACCAATTCCTCAGTTTTCCTTTGAAGAGTCCTTTTGTTTAAAGTTTTGGTGTCTGGGCCCAAAGTTGCCATTTTTCTTTTCAGTTCCTCTAGCAGAGCAAGGAATAAGGGTGGAATGAAAACAGGTGAGGAAGAGAGGAAAGCAGGTAACGGTGAGAGAAAGGCAATCACAGAGACAGCAGAAGGGACCCCCACCCTGACACACAGACACACTGCAATGAGGCGGGAAGCGGGTGAGCCACCGCTCCAGTATCTCCTGGAGGCCTTGACGCTGACCACACGCTCGCCTCCCTCAGGAAGGCTGACACACCTTCCCTGCCACTGCTGTCTTCTTTTGAAGGCTTAGCCCAGCCATTGAGCTGAGGAGGGTAGGCAGTGCAGAGGAGCAGAGCGTTTCATCAGAATACCGTGTGCCCTGTGCTTTAGGAGGGAGTACTGAGTTTAATGCTCACAATGAGATTGTGGATGTAAAGTCTAGACCAACTGTAACGTGCTGCAAAATATATGTTATAATTATCTCTGTATCTTTAGAACTTAACACCATGCATAGTAGGTAGTTTTAAAATGTTAGTTGAATAAATTAATAAATGTTTACTCACCTAAAAAAACTGTTACTACGGCATTTTGCAAGCTTGCTTCTCCTAGTTTCTCCCAACCTATATCCACACTCCCCTTCCCCCTGACCCTTTTCTTCCCATTTGGAATTCAGACGTGATACCTGGAGGCATGGCAGCTATCGGATGACCCCGAGGAGACAAACAATATGATGAACACCAATGGACTAGGGACGGCAAGATGAAAAAGCAGAAACACCCCAATCCCTGCAGGCATTGTTGAACAGATGTGCCATCTCTGGTCTGTCCTCTTCGTACTTCTTGTTAAGTGGGAAAAAATAAACACTAATTTGATGTGACAACTATAGCTGGTCTTTCTGTTACAGCTAAGTTCACTCCCAACCAATGAATGCAGATGCTGTTAGATGGGGTGAAAAATATATTGAGGATGCAATGGGAAACATCATTGTTTAAAGGGGTTGGAAAAGACAACAGAGAAGAGACAACAGTGACCATGGTTTTGCACAACTCATGTCTCCAAAGCTAGTGAGTATGAGATTAAATGTTCAACACCAGCAAGAGGTGGAAACACAAAGTACAGGAGATATCTAGAAGTTCTTGAACCTAAAAATCTTTTCTGGATGATTGCTTCAGTGTGATGTACTGGAAAGTTGCTGCCTACAGCCTGCTGACCAAAGGGGACAGACATGGCTACAGTTCTGTAGGTCAAGTCCATGAATTTACTCTCCATAGTTTCTAGTCCAAATTAGGTTGAGCAGCAGTAATCCTGGAACACAACCTCTTTTAGTAGTGGAAGCAGCAGTAATCCCTTCCAGTTCCACTTTCTTATTTCTGATTTGAGACCAGGTTTCATGGCAGTAGATATAGAGTTGCAAAAGAACCCATAGCCCTGGTCTTTCAGTCCCCAAATTAGCCTGAATCTAACCTCCCTGACAGCTCCTCAAGTTCCATTATCAAAGAGACAAATAAGAAACCTCAAGCTGAAGGCAGATCCACCAATGGAGCCAAAGCTTTGGGAGAGAGAGGCTCAATGCCCCCCTCAGGCTCTCCACTAGCATCCTTGTATGGCCATTGCACTTTTTAGAATGTGTATTATTTATAGCTTTAATTGAGCATCTGAAGGTGCCCAATAAATCACCACACATATTAAAAGGTGCCTACCATTGCTGGTGGATATGTAATATGGTTCAGCCTCTGTGGGAATCAGTTTGAGAGCTCCTCAAAAAGTTAAAAATAGAATTCCCATATGACCCAGCAATTCTACTCTGGGTATATACCCAAGAGAATTGAAAGCAGAGACTTGAACAGATATTTGTACATCCATGTTCATAGCAGCATAATTTACAATAGCCAAAAGATGGACCCAACCCAAGTATCCACCAACAGACAAATGGATAAACAAAATGTGGTATATCCGTGCAATGGAATATGATTCAGCCTTAACAAGGAAGAAAATTCTGACACATGCTACAGTATGATTAACCTTGAAGACATTATATACTCAGTAAAATAAATCAGACACAAAAGGACAAATGTCATTCCACTCAAAATAGATACCTACAATAATTTAATTCATAGAGACAGAAAGTAGAACGGTGGTTTCCAGGGCCTGGGGGAGGAAGGGGATGGAAAGCTATTGTTTAATGGATACATAGTTTCAGCTTGGGAAGATGAAAAAGTCCTGGAGGTGGATCATGATTATGGTTACACAACGTGAATGTACTTAATGCCACTGAGTTGTATGCTTAAACGGCCTGGCGGTGTGGTGCCTCACACCTGTAATCCAACCCCTTTGGGAGGCTGAGGCAGGAGGATCGCTTGAGCTTAGGAGTCTGAGGTTGCAGTGAGCTATGATGATGCCACTGCACTCTAGCCTGGGCAACAGAGCAAGACCCTGTCTCAAAATAAAATAAAATTAAAATAGTTAAAATTTTATGTTATGTATATTTTACCACAATAAAAGAAAAGAAAAGCAGTGCCTGCCCTAAGGATTATACAACCCTCCAAACCCTTAATGCCTGTGGCCACCCTGGCCCTGATCCTTCCTACCCAGACCTTAAAAACCACCTTCCTCATAGGCAACAGGGAGATGCTCAAAGGCTTTGGAGGATGAGACTTTACCCCAGCTGGACAAGATTAACATATTTCATAAAGGAGAAAGGGCCAGAAGACACCTCATTTTCCATGACTGAATTAGTAACAGTGTCAACATAAGCCGAAGTGCTTGTGTACCTGGCACATACCCCTGGCAGAACAAAGGTGATGCTTTCCAAAGCTCTTCTGCATTAAGCGAGCAGGAGATGGTCCCTCTTAACTCCAGCTATCTATGGCTCTTACTAAAATTAAGAGGCGAGGCAGGGGTTTTGGTGTGAGAGGAAAAGAGTCGGTAGAGAATAAAGAAGAAGAGAGAAAAGGTAAAATCACGTAAACTGCTGGGACCAACAAACTGGAAGCATAGCAATTGTGTCTGTGACTTACTAGTCCAAGAAGTCAGGTTTGGGGAGAAGGAATTTGTGTTTCTGAAAATTCCTTCCACAAAATTGTAGCCTCTTATCTTGAACCAGCACTGTATACCATTTATCACAGCTGCAAAAAAAAAAAAAAAAATTATATCACCCCAGAAGCATTAACAACATGAAGGGGGGCAGGGAGGGGGATTTGGGGTAGAAAGTGGTGAAGAGTTTCTTCAAAAGTACCCATTGTCCTGCACTATTAGCTGCCGTACTTAGTTGTCAAACGCTTCCACCTGCTTTATAGAATGCACACCCCCAGGAAGGCAACATACAAACCCATTCTCAATAATGCTTCATGATGCAGGAAATGTATGCACTTAATTAAGACAGATTTCTACACACTACTTGATAGTATTTTGTTACCCCTTCAGCAAGACATAAAAATTTTAACAAGAAGATGCACAGGAGGTATTCTGCAAGCTTTAAATTGTTATGTAAACATTAGTTTACTTCTTTATCAATCTGCTCAGGTGACCATAACAGAATACCAGAGACTGGGTGGCTTAAATGACAGAAATTTATTTTCTCACTTTTTGGAGGCTGGAAATCCAAGACAAAGGTGCCAGGAGGGTGGTCCCTGGTGAGGTCCCTCCGCCTGAACTGCAGATGACTGTCTTCCCACTGTGACCTCATGTGGCTTTTCCTCTGTGCTCCTGCAGAGGAAGAGATCTCTGATGCCTTTTCCACTTCTTGTAAAGACACCAGTCCTATCAGCTTAGGGCCCCACCCTTATGGCTTCATTTAACCTTAATTACCTCCTTAAAGGCCCTGTCCCCAAACACAGTCACAGTGGGGGTTGGGGCTTCAGCAGGTGAATTTTGGGGGCACACAATTCAATCCATAACGACTCACCGCCCGCTTTGCCTTGACGTCTACAATTTTCAAAGCGCTTTCACATACATGCTCATTTTTCATCCTCACTGCAAATCCAGAGCTAGACAAGCAGGCATTACCTGTGGCACAGAGGCGGAATCTGAGGGTCGGGGTTCCAAGACTCACTCAGGGAAACCAAATTGGTAAGTGGCAAAGCTGGAACTCAAATCCAGGTCTGTGGGACTCCAGGGTCCTTCAAAAAAATAAAGACTTTCACTGGTTCAAGTAAAAACATATATACTGCATCTAGTGCTTGCTGTGACACTTCACAGGGGGCAGTACAAAAGCAAGAACCCCCTGGAGTGAAAAGCATGTGGCCTTGGGAGGCAGAAACGTGGGCATCTGTGCCCCTGCATCTAGGGTGCCCCACTTCCCTACTCTTCTGCCTTCGTTCATATATAATACAACTTCCCTTCTGTGCCGAATTTAGGTAACCCCTTCTCCCCCCGTGCCTTGTAACCCATGTTGAACTTGCCCTCCCCTGAGGTGTTTGTCTCCATCACTTTTGAAAACGGATCTCTTTCTGCCCAGAAAGCAGTTTCAGTTTCATGGAGCTACATCCTGTGTCCCCAGCCTCGGCCATCCTGACCTGTATCTAAATCTGACTCTGTTCTGCTTTCTCCACCTCAACAGTTCCAGATTTGTTTTTAAAGGTCTTCCCTGAACCTCAGATATCGGCCAAGAAGAAATCATTTCATTGATAACAACCTACATCTCAGTGACATTACAACATCCTTCTCCCAAGGTTGGAAAAACACAAAACAAAGAGCCATAAATCTCTGCTGTGCTGGAGTCGGGAGGCTGTATTCCCCTTGTCCCATGCGAGAAGAATTGAGAGCTGAGAGCATTCCCTGTCTTTGTTTCTGCTTTCTTCTAGGAGACTTTCCAAAATAAAGAGATCCTGCAAGCTGGCGCTTCCTGAGTATGAGGAGATGGAGTGGATGTCCCCTCCCTTGGTGCGGTGTTGTGTAATTACATATGTTCTAGGAACACAGTGCCCGAAGTGTCGGCGATTCAACAATGTATTAAATTCCAGATGTGAGCACGTGAGTGTGGACTGTCTGGGGAGGTGACCCCCATGTGCTGCTTCTCAGTCTGGCCCAGCCCAAACCCTGGTGCTTTGACAAACAGACATGCAGCTGGCGGATACTGTAGATGGGCACACTCTACACAAGCTGTGCTCTTTAAATGTTTATGTCCTTTGGGTTAATAAATGCACTTTGAGATTACAGTATCATTGTTTCAACAGGTGAACTAAATGCAGAGGTTCTTCTGATTGAAACAGGCTGTGTTTTCAAAGTTGTTTTTAAGTTTTAGGTTAACTATCCCAGTTTGCCCACAATTGAGGAGTCTGCCAGGATGCAGGACTTTCGGTGGTAAAAGGGGGAGAATTCCAGACAAACAGAGACACTTGGTCACCCTATTAAATGATGGGAAACATGGAACCCATTGTGGGATGCATGACCTTTGGAGGTGGGAGGTTTCTTCTTGGTTAAGTAACTTCATTTTTCTATACTTGTTCCTACATTTGTCCTAAAACAGGGATACAGTCACTAGTCTCGGAGTTCCGTTGTGAGGGTTAATGTATTCCATTTGTGTAAGTGGACAGAGCCAGTACTCTGCAGCGTCAGGAGGGGTGGTGGGCAGGTATGATGAACAAAGGTGTGATGGGCCATTCCCAGTGCCCAGAACGGGCAGCCATGCAGAGTTTCAGTTTGACAGGGTGTCTGTGCCAGGAAGGGCTGTGACACGAGGAGTACTGAGGGCAAGCTGAGGTCAGGTTCTGCAACACCAAGTTGGGCTCAGGAACACACATAAGTTTCGAGATCAAAGCAGGAGATTAGTGCGTATTGAGGATCCTAAGAAAAAGAGGGGTGGGCAGGGCCTGGGAGCGTGCAGGCTGGGGCCAGGAAAGAGGGAGGCAAGCTAGGCAGTGGGCACAGGAGGCCTGTGTCCAGAGTCATGGGAAGTTGGAGCTCAGAGACCCAAACTGCCCCAGAGGGTACCATCCAGGGGCAATTTCAACCATCTGGATGTAGCTGAGAAACTAGAAATATGAAGGGGAGAAAAGACCTCGAAGGAGCCAAAATCAACATCACAGTCCTGCATAAAAAAGCCCCTCTTGGACCCTGCCTCAGAGCATGATTCTAAGACATTTGTTTATCTGTCTCCTGTTGCAACACAGAGGCCAAAAATCAGGAAGAGAAATGCCATCACAGGCACAAGGTGAGCAGAAAGGTGTGTTAGCCATCAGTCTAACAGCAACGGAGAAAACAAATCTGACAAAAAGAACGGATCAGTGTGGGGCCATTTACCACAGACCTGCTTACCCAGACATTGAGGGTCCCTGATAAGAGCCAAATGGACTGTCCTGCACTCACTGATACTGCCCTCCAAGTTCACAGGACAGCTGGTGCCTTGCAGCTGTTCCAGGTTCCTTCCTCACTCACTTTCCCACCCACTCCTACCTGGAAAATGGGTACATGAACTGCGGTACGTTCATACAATGGAATACTACTCATCAGCAAAAAGGAATAAACCATTGCTGAGTGGAACAATCTCAAAAACACTGTGATGTGGGGGTAAAAGGCAGACACAAAAGAGTTTATAGTGTATGATTCCATGTATATGAAATTCTAGAACAGGCAAAACTAACTCATGATGGCAGAAATCAGAAAGTAGGTCACTCTTGAGGGCAAGGAGGGCTTCGCTGGAAAGGACATATGTCATTTCTAAAATGACAGAAGTGTTCTGTCTTGCTGGTCGTGGTTACACAGGTGTATGCCGATTGTCAAAGCGTATCAAACTAAGCACTTAAGATCTGTGCATTTTATTGTATGTTAATCATACACCATTTAGAATAATATTAAAATACATTTATTGATGGCATTTTTCTGGTTCAAAAATAATACATGTTGTATCAATTACCCGTTTAAAAATTCAAAAATCATGAGTCACAATCATGATTTGGAGATGAAAAAAGAAAAAGATCAAAAATTCAAAAATCAAAATAACTAAAAAATATATAATCACTCAAAACTTTATACAGGTTTGTGAACTCCATTTCATTTCTCTGGGCTTTAAAGTTCTCCTCTGTAAAGTGAAGATAACAGTACTTATTTCTTGATGTTCTAGGGAGGATTAAATGATAGACATGTATATACAATGAATCTGACTCATCGTAAGTGCACAATACCTGGTAGGATTTTTCATGCCAAAGCACAGCTCCATTTGCCCTCGGAAGCAACAGTGGTCTCCACTGCAGGGGAGAAATATCTCCTTAGAAGACAGTCAGTGGTAGTCCTGGTTTGTCTGGGTGAAAAAGTTTTCAGACTAGGCACTCCAGAAATGACATGCTTCGAACACTTTTTGTAAATATAGCAGCAAAACAGGAAACAAGGCGATGTTAAAGGAAGCCTCCCTCGCCTAGGAGTGGATTCGCGTTTGTCATGTTTCATTGCCCACACTGTATTGCAAGGCACATGTATGTGGTGCTATAAATAACATGTTCTACCGGGAAACTTTGGCTGGTGCAGAAATGAGTGGTCCATTTACTAAAAGGGATGAGATAGGTAGAAATATGCATCGCAAATTTGTCAGCGTCATCTGCAGGATGCTTATTTAATCCCTATTGTGATGAAAGAATTAAAGAAACCTTGTGTACTTTAGCTAACAGGCAGCTATGTACAGATTTTAAAGGTTTATTCCTAAGTGCTTTGATTTACAAGCTGTAAGAGTTCACTCTAAAGCATGTTAGGACCCTGTGGCAGGCCAGTGGGGAAGGTGAACATGTTGGGATACGCCAAGAGAGGGTCAAAATTAATTGAACTGTAGTACTAGCACACACAAAAAATGCCCAGCAGTACAACACATATGGCCCTAAGAGAGGTGGCAGACTGGCTTGTCCTCAGTCCATAGAAATATCCAAAAGCAGCAGGGTGAGATGGCTCACACCTGTAATCCTAGCACTCTGGAAGGCTGAGGAGGGATGATCACTTGAGGTCAGAAGTTGAAGACCAGCCTGAGAAACAGTGAGACCCATCTCTACCAAAAATAGAAAAAATTTGCCAGGCGTGGTGGTGCGCTGGTAGTCCCAGCTACTTGGGAGGCTGAAGCAGGAGACTCGCTTGAGCCTAGGAGTTTGAGCTTGCAGTGAGCTGTGATGACGTGACTGTAGTCTACCCAGGGCAAGGAGTGAGACTCTGTCTCAAAAAAAAAAAAAAATCCAAAAGTGCACAGATTAAACTTGGGGTGCTTCTGTTAATCTCTAGAGTCAACAGCCAGTTTATAGTGCTCAAGTCAATCCAAAAACCACTTCTTCAAACAATTAGTTTATGAGATGAACATTTAACTACTTCCCCAGTCCTCTGATCAGATAAACTGACCTAACCTACTAAATATCATAATTGCATTATTAGGGGGTTTTTTTGTTTTTTTATTTTAGAGACAGGGTCTCACTCTGTTGCCCAGGCTGAAGTGCAGTGACCCAATCATAGCTCACTGCAACCTTGAACACCTGGGCTTAAGTGATCCTCCCACCTCAGCCTCCAAGGTACCTAGGACTATAGACACAGCAGGCACCACCATACCCGGCTAATTTATATTTTTTAATTTTTTGTAGAGAAGGGATCTCACTATGTTGCCCAGGCTAATCTCGAACTCCTGGCCTCAAATGATCCTCTGGCCTCTGCCTCCCAAAGTGCTGGGATTACAGGCCTGAGCCACCATGCCTGGCCCGTAATTTCATTATTAAAATGAAATTTGGAGTCTTTAATAGACAATGTCTTTATCCTTGGGAGTAATTCTACTGTCCTTTATTTGTGGAAAGTCATTATGACAAATGTTCCAGGCAGCTGGAAACTTTGAGACCCTTCAAATGATACTTGCAAAGGCATCACCTTGGTTTACATGTGTAAAAGCCAAATCATGACATGTGGATCCATAGTGGATATATTTCATGCGTTTTCAATATCCTCCCCACATTAGGCATTTCCGATCTTATGGGCCCAACTTTCCCAAAGTGGAAGCCAGAAATTACCTTTCCCAGCCTCCTCTGCAACTAGGACAAAGACATGGTATTTAAGCTCAGCCAATCAGATACACCTGCATGATGCTTTTCCAATGTGTTATGAAAAGTTTCAAACAAGAATACATGTAGAAAGAATTCTGGGAAGATGGAGGAAGGGGCATGGTTTTTTAATCTCTCAGAATCCCCACATAAAAACAGATAAAGCAACTAGAAAGCAAAACCATGTTGCCATAGACAACAATTACAACAAAACAAATCACAACATTTCCCCCCATGAACCCCAAAATGCAAGCTCATGAAGACACTCCATCAGCAGTCACATAGCTGCATGGTCTGTGTGGGAGGAAGCAGAGAGGTGGTCTGGTGGGCCTGAGCATGGGACACCCAAAAATAGCCAGCAGGGATTTAAAGGAGGGCTCAGTGGGACCTTTTGAGAGCAGCAGCTGAAACTGGAAGAGTTTTTGCCAAATGCAAGAGTAGCTGAGTACAAGAGGCTTCCAGTAAGGACTAATGGGTCTGGAGAAATCTAGCTCCTGTGAATTCCAGAAACTAGCAAGTAGTCAGGCTCCCTTTCAGGACACGACCCCGCACTGAGGAGACACCTCTGGGAGTAGAATCAAAATTGAGGTGGGTAAGGACAAAGGAAAGCGACAGTCCAGGTAAAGAGAGAAGAACAGGGTCAGGAAATCTCAAGAAACTAAGCTACCATATTTTTTAACACTACGTGAAAACAGCAGAAGATAAAATTAGAAAGATTACTCTTCGCCATGCCTTCTTCTAGAAGTTCAGAAGAATTAATTTCAAAGATAAGCAGTGAAAAAAAGCAGCATCAAGATCAAATCCCATTTGCTGTTTTTATAAGGAAAAGAGAATAGGAAGCCAAAAAACATCTATATAGATAATGAAAACCTGCCAGAAAGATATGCCTAAAGAACAGATCAAAAATGTCACTCTCTGTTTAAAAGAAAAAACTAAAGTAAAATTTTAAAGAATATAAGATGTAAAAGAACAACATAAATCAGAACTAGGAAAAACGCAGGAAAGAGGTGACAGAACTCAGGAAATACTTGTGTATAAAAGATAACATCACTTCAAAAATGAAGAGAAAACTACAATGAATAAATACAATCAATAATGCCTCCAGAGAAATAGAAAATAAAAAGAAAGGAATTTCTAAAATCAAAAATAAAGAAAGAAAAATAAATAGGATGTGACAGAATGTGATAAATATTGAAACTAGGCAAAGAAGATCCAATATTTGGAATAATATGAACCCTTGAAGGAAAAAAACAAATCAAGGAAGTAGAACAAATACTAAAAACTTCATTTCAAAAACTTTCCTCGAAAAAGAACAAACTGATTGAAACTGCACACACGCTGAAAGAGCACAGCGAATACCAGAAAATGCCAACCCAGAATGACCAACACCAAAAGGTATTCTAGTAAAATTACTGGACTTTGAAAGAATTAAAAACCCTTTGGGTATCTAGGAAAAGCAGATAGTGACCTTTTAAAAAAGCAAATAAGATTATCATCAGACTTTTTTGATAGCAAGACTTTATGCCGGAAGAAAATAATGTATTACAATTCTCAAGGGAAGAAAATATGATCCAAGCGTTTGATATTCTATAAAACTGACTTTAGAGTATAAAAGGCACAAACTTTTAACATGAGCAGCTCAGGGGATATTGTTGCCATAAACCTCTTCTGAAGAATCTACTAGACAATAAGCATCAGACAACAAAAATGGCCAGAGAGACACCAACATAAGGACTGGTGGTGAGCGAGTCATCCAGGGAGCTGTGGAGCTAAGACTAACTGAGGTTTAAAGGGGAGAGAGCGCAGTGTGCCGTGACTGGACACTCAGGTAAAGTAGATGTAGAATAACCATGGGCGGAATGGGAAGACCATATAAAAATATGCATGTATTCAACTGTTCACAGTACTTCTACTGGCCGGGGGAGCATTAGTGTTGCTAGTCTGAGACTATTGTGTGTTCATTACTAGATAAAGTACATGAGTCATTATAGGATATTCTAATTATATCAACTCCTGTACTTTTGAGGATCAAGATTTTCAATATGAAAGAAAGTTTGTATAGATTTAATATAAAAAGGTAAAATAAAAAAAAACTAGTCATGGATTTGAATTGGAAGTACCATTATAAACACATGTATTATTTTATCCTATCTTAAAATATATATACACATGAATATATATACATATATTTATACCCATATGTATGTGTGTTATATACATACATATATACATATGTGTATGTTACACACATACATATATAAGTGTGTGTGTGTATATATATTAATATGTATCCACTGATGAGGCCCAGAAACAATTGCCAACCCAATAGCAACAAATGTTGTTAGTGGCTAGATAATGGTCTTGAAACACCATTTCTCACTAAAAAGAAATAGGGCTTCTTAAAGAAATGGCTGATTCTGGCCGAGACACGTTAGTGTACAAAATGAGCCTGAAACTTCTTGTCAAACCAGATAGTGAGGAAACTACGTCACAGAGACAGGACCACAGAGTCATGTCAAAAGAACTCAGGAGCCAAATGAAGAGGTTGCCACTAGCAAAAGATAGAAAAATGTGACCTTCAAAGATGATAGCTATTAATATAAATGACTGAAACTCATCAAATATGTTTTAATTCATGAAGTCATGTTGATTTAAAAAAAACTATTAGTTGACAAAGTTTGGCTGATAAAAAATAAAAAAATAAACTAACTGGTCATCTTTAGAGGATGATAGGGTGACAGGAAACCAACTCATGATCTTGAAAACTAATAATAAAGGGAAAGAACCAAACATTTGTCCTGCCTTTGTATTATGACCTGAACAACCTGTAACCAAAAAAGTAGATAATGGTTAAGAGTATGTTTGTTAAATTATTCCAACTAAAAATTTTTAAAGAAATGAATAGAATATCATCATTTTCCAACCTCCAGTTATTTAATGGATCTAGGCAATGATTGCCAATAGCTGCTATCATCACAAAAATAAAGACAACCAGCTGTTATGTGTCTCCTGATAAAAGAACATTGCACAGGTGATGCTGTGTGTGTCACAGTGGATCACATTACCAGGCATGCTATATCAGATTTTCTCACTATAAGGGATGCTAAATTTGATCACTTGGTTAAGGTGGTGAATGCATGCAATTTTGATTTAGAAATGATTGTTTTAAAAAATAAAAGAGACAGTTTTTAAAAAGGAGGAAGTCACCTGGGATCCATTCTGGCCAGGGTGCAGAGCACAAGGAAGGGTGGCATCTACCTTTCACGGGGAACTTGGCAGAGGTTCTAGCAGCAGTACCTCACACCCAATGCTGGCAGCAGTCAGTTTCCTACTGGAACAGTCTGACAATGGAATCAATGTAACTTATCCATCTTTTCTAAGTGCAAAGCTCTCCCGGAAATTTTCTGAGCTATCTAATTGCTGTTACTAGATTTTTTTTTTCCTAGAATGGATTCTATTGTTTATAACTAAAAGACCCTGACTGACGCAGAACTTAAAAAATTGGCAGTTCTCTGTGTGTGTGTGCGCGCGCGCACACACGCGCGCACACGTTTGTGTGAACTGAAATTAATGAGTCTCCAAAATGCTATTGATACTCCAAATTCAATTTTCACACCTAGGCTGACTGACAAAAAGAAGTTATTTGATTTGATTGGTGTCTGCCTCTGAAAGCCTTGAAGAAGATAAACAGAAGCTTGGCTTTCATAGAATTCTGTTTATTTGACAACTGCTGGGAGTGTATGGACAGTAATCTTTGGTTTTATATAAACCTGACAAGAGAGTGACAATGACAAGCTTTCTCAGAAAATTCTTGAAGAAGCACTTGTTCTGGAAGCAATTAAGTCTAAAAGCCCACTTGGTGTTACTGTTGATTCCATATTTACATGTCTTTTCTGTACCACACTTTCTTGTACTTTCCACAGGTTATTTTGCAACTGTAAACTGTAATAGTGTTCAAAAATGTTCACTGCCTCTGCCAGGAGAGAATTATATTTTCTGCTCCCAGAGCTGTCAGGCTTGGCCATGTGACTCGCTTTGGCCTGGGGAAGGTGAGGAGAAGTAACGCATATCACCTCCAGCTCTAAGGGCCAATGTGGGCTTTGCCATGCTTTTCCCTCTGCTTCTCTCTGGTGTTCCAAATAGAAGCTTCTCAGTCAGCCTGAGTCCCAAGGGAAGGTGACTTAGATTGGAGCCTCAGCTCCCACAATGGACGTAGAACATAAATATGTGAGAAATAAAGGGGCAAGCTGCTGAGATCTGGAGCCCTGTCTACCACGGTGTAACCTAGCCTGTCCTGCCTGACAGCTTTATTAATTGCTTAGTATTGGTAATAGCTACTATTTTGTAAGCAATGTTTGTAAACCAAGCATTTGTGTTCCTACAAAATCATCATGAGGTAGATATTTGTCTCTCCACTTTACAGATGAGGAAACAAGACCTGTAGAGGTAAAATAACTTGACACCTGATTAGAACCAGCTTTGAGACCTGGACCTGAGTCAGTTTATCGCCACCTGATAGACACGGCCCATCTCCTGAGTATCCTCCATAGCATTTGTGATATCTTCCCTGCTCTCACAGGAGCACTCAGCCAACGCTCACAACTGATGGACTGAAGGGCAATGACTAAACGGCAGCTGCTGAATGTGTGAATAAATAAATGACTACAGCCAGTTCCTGGCTTTACAATGGTGTGAAAGCAGTAAGTACTCAGTACTCTCCTCAACTTATGGGGTACGTCCAATAAACCCCGTTATCAATTGAAAATATCATAAGTCAAAAGTTATGGTATTTTCAACTTATGGGTTTATCCAGACTTAACCTCATCATAAGTAGAGGAGCATCTGGATTTTTTGAATGCTAATTGAAAACTGCATTATGTAAAGTTGTTCAGGGTCTCTTACAGAACACAAAGGAGATACAGACTACATCTTCAAAAACTAGATAATGAAGATGTGAAATGGACCAAATATAAGATCTAGAAGCAGTGTTGGAAGTGGCCTGCACAGTGGACAGAGCACTAGACCAGGAGTCCAAGTGCCCAAATTCTAGTCTCTCCCACAGCTGTGTGATGTTGGTAATTATTTTAACCTCTCTGAACCTGTATCATCATATAAAAGGATACTAATAAAACCAGTTCTTGGTGTCAAATGAAATAATACATGTGCTATGGTCTGAATGTGTCCCCCAAAATCCCTGTGTTCGAAACAATCCCCGATGCAACAATGCTGGGAGGTGGGGTTTTTGGGGAGGTGCTTAGGTCCCAAGGGCTCTGCCCTCATGAACAGATTAATGCTGTTATAACTTCAGTAGTGACTTCACTCTCTTCTGCTCTTCTGCCTTGTGAAGATACAGTGTTCCTCCCCTCCAGAGGATGCATCATTCAACGGTGCCATCTTAGAAGCAGAGAGCAGCCCTCACCAGATGCTGGTGCCTCCATCTTGAAATTCCCAACCTCCAGAACTGTGAGAAATAAATTTCTTTCTTTATAAATTACAAAGTCCCAGGTATTTTGTTATAGCAACACAAAATGGACTATGGCAACATGTAAATCACTTTAAAATTCTATGATGGGTTGAAATGTCCCAGCACGGGGTCTGTCTGAACATGGAAATGGGTAAGTTCAGAAGAGGACTGGAAAGAGTCCTCATCCAGGGGCTGTAACCCTTTTGTGGCAGGGAACTTGGAGAAAATACAATTTCTGAGTTACTAAAGTGTCTCTTTTACAGAATATATAATACATATTTTTTTATTTAATTAAAACTTCCTGATTTAGGAAACATACCATAAAGTGCTATAAAGTTACAAAAGAGTAAGAAATTGCCAAATTGAAGGCATCTTCCAACAATCTAAAATTCAGGACCCCTTGTCGGTGGACATGGTGTGATGTCATTTTCTCCCTGTAGTCATGGAGAGGCTTGGAATCCATATGTAAACATAAAATCTCTGTGCACACATGTGTACATTTGCAATCAGGGCAAGAAGTATGCTGAAACCAGTGTACACACACCTCTCGGTCGTCTTCACCCTAAAAGGCTTCATGTTGGAAATGGACGTCGTACTCTCTAGTGTCAGAAATATCCTCAAGCCAAAGAAAAAAGGAACTCACACTGATTGAGTGTCCTCTACATGTTGGAAACTTTTCACAAGTTATCTCTAATGTTCACAGCAACTCTTCAAGGTCTGGAGTTTAAGAGGATCATATAGCCTCCCCAATGTCACAAAGTTAGCAAGTGATAAAAGCACTTCAAATCCTAGTCGGTCTGACCCCAAAGTCTAGGCTCTTTCCACTAGACCAGGGTGGGCCAACTATACCCTGCTGACCACCTTTATTTTTGTGCTACCTGTGAGTCAAGAATGTTTTTTACATTTTTAAACAGTTGCAAAAAAAGAATATTTTGCAATATGTGAAAACAATATAAAATTCGAATTTCAGTGTTCATAAATAAAGTTTTATTGGAACACAGCCCCGCCTGTTTGTTTGCATATCATCTATATCTACTTTTGTGCTACAATGGCAGAGCTGAGTGGTTGCAAACCACTATGGCCAGCAAAGCCTAAAGCATTTACCTACCTGGACCTTTACAGAAAATGTTTGCCTCCTCCTGTTCTAAACCCTACAGCCTTGTA
The DNA here is from genome assembly GCA_023783475.1 of Daubentonia madagascariensis. Taxonomy (NCBI): domain Eukaryota; kingdom Metazoa; phylum Chordata; class Mammalia; order Primates; family Daubentoniidae; genus Daubentonia; species Daubentonia madagascariensis. Next base: position 6,511,498 of record JAKFHU010001672.1, read on the forward strand.
GGTGATCCTTTTACAGATGAGAAAACAGATGTCCATAGAGATTTAATAACCAAATGCTCCAAATTAAACAATATTGGGAGAGACATGGATCTGACAAGTGAAAACTCCTAAATGGTGAACACAGCGGGTTTTGAAGGAGCTCACAGATTGTCCAGGAAACGTGGCTGCCACAACAGAGAGGGAAAGCACGGTGGGGTGGAAAAGCCTGGACCCTGGCAGAGAACAATGGAATCATCTTGGGAAAACGGAAAGACAAAGAGACAGAGCATCCAGGGAAGACAATTTCATCTGCAGTGTGGAGGCTGGATTACAGCTGAGAGCTCAAGGTGAGAGAGTTCCCTCCCAGGGCAGAGCAAATCACCCTCAGAACCTGACCTTTCATTCAATGAAACAAATGAAAATCAAATGGTAATAAATAAAAATTGTGGTATAGCCAAAATTAATATGTTTATAACATTGAGAAAAAGTTTATAAACTGTGATTGTTTTGTTTAAAAAAAAAATTACATGCCTGTGTGTGTATCCATAGGGAAAAAAGCAAAGAGAGACTTATATTAAACTTTTATGGTAGCTACTTCTTCAGAGAGAGAAGGAAGAAGAAAGCTTGTGTGTTCTACTTTATATACAGTTATATCATTTGAATTTTTATCTTGAGGACACAATATTTGCAAAAACATAAAAATAAAATGAGTGATCTGTCATCTGTAATATAAACAGACCCTAAAATATCATTAAGTGTGTCAGTGTGGAAGTAACTAGAAGGTAACCCCCAAAAGCTATTAGATTGGTAAAATCCAAGCACAGCCTATAAACTAATTAATCACAAGTTCTATAAACCAGGTAACTGTATGATGCCAATATCAATTTCCTAGTTCTGATTAATGTACCATATTACATAAGATGCCACCATTGGGGGAAGCTGGGTGATGGCTATGTGGGACCTTTCTATGTTATTTTTGCAACTTCTTGCTCACCTATAATTAATTTAAAACAGAAAGTTTTAAAAAAAAACCTATTAGGTTAAGCTACATGAAGGTGTCAATATTGGACTGTTTTTGACCCACAAATAAGGCAATTTCATATAGTTAACTGTATAGTTAATCTAAAGGAAAGCTGTAAGTGAATTACTTGTACTTGACCCTGTCTGAAAGAGCTGTGGCAACAGACAGAGGGCAATCTGCTTGGAGTACAACTTTAATTCAGCAAGTCTTCTGGGGGGCAGGGTGGTCATGAGGTCCTGAGGGGCTCCAGTTCCCTCTGTTCCGACTCCACCCTCACTAAGCAGCATGGGTGCTAGGAATATGGGTACCCTGTAGCCCCTGGAAAGATACACACCTCTTGCCATGCAGGCTTACTATCCTTCCCTGAAGAGTTTCATTAGCAAAACACAGTTGGAACAGTTCTTGGTGAGGGAACAACACTAAGTCTCAGGCCCTACTAAGCCAAGGATAACTCTTAAGCATATGACAGTCACATGCCAGTGCTGCACCTGTGGGGAACCGACCAAAGAGGGGCAGCCAGTCTCTCTCTGTGACATGGCTTCTAAGTGGTCAGCACAGGCCAAAGACACAACTAGGAGAGTGGACCTCAGAGAAACCCACAAGGAGAAGTAGGGCCCTTCAGCAGCTGCTCCACAGAACCAGCCCCCGGGGTGCTACTGCAGCCCTTCTGACATGGCTAGCAAGCATGGGGATTATTTAGCCCAAAGAAAAAGAGTGTGTTTTATGTCAGGTAGAGTTTGACACAAATCTTGCAGGCAATAGAAACTATGGGATTGGATTAAGGAATAAATGACCCTAGGATATTAGCCTCAACAATAGAATGCCAATAAAGTCCCTGAGAAAAATTGTCAAATATATTGCTTCAGTAAGAGTTTTTGCATTTTCAGTGTAAAAAAAAACACTAAACCAAACCCATCTTAAAATTAAATGAAGTATTTACTTTTTCCTTCACTTTTTTTTTGTTTTTTGGTTTTTTTCCTATTACCAAGCTCTTTTCAGTACTAAAAAAAATATTTTAGAGGGTGTTAAATATTTGGGTGACAGAACAGCTGAAGAGAAGAATACCATAGACAACCAGTGAGGTGCCCCTCTGAGAAGAGTGTGGAATGAAGGAAGGGTATTAGTTCCTAGGGCTGCCGGAACAAAGTACCACAGACTGGGGGGCTTAAACAACAGGCATTTACTGTCTCCCAGTGTTGGAGGCTGGAAGTCCAAAATAGAGGTGTTGGCAGGGTTGCTTCTTTTTTTAAAAAAAAAAAACAACTTTAGACATGTTAAATTTAGCAGTTTATTTGAGCAAAGAATGACTCATGAACAGGGCAGCCCTCAGAAAAACAAGAGGTTCTGAGAGCTCCACCCAGCACTGTAAGCAGAGAGCTTTTATAGGCCAAACACAAAGCAAAGTAGAGAAATCACCCTATTGGCTACAGCTAGGTGTTTGCCTTATGTGGGCATGGTGTGATCAGTTGGCTGCTTGTGATTGGCTGAAATCCAGCTATTTGTTACAAAAATATACTACTAAGTTAGGTTGCAGCCTGTCACGTAGGAACTCTAAGTATGGAGACAACCTCAGGCCAATGGCTTCCTGCTTATTTAAATTAAATAAACTAAATTAACACTTCCCTCTTAGGGCTATGAGAGAGAATCTGTCCCATGCCTTTCTCCTAGCTTCTGGTGGCTTGCTGGCAAGCTTTGGTGTGCCACGGTTTGTTGAAATATCACCCCAATCTCTGCCTTCATCCCCGTGTGTGTTCTGTGTCTAAATTTCCCTTTTTGTAAGAACACTAGTCATATCCTGTTAGGTGCCCACCCTACTCGAGTATGACCTCATTATAACTAATTACATCTGCAAACACCCTGTTTCCCAAAAAGGTCACATTCTGGGGTACTCGGGGTTAGGATTTGGGGATATGAATTTGGAGGACACAGTTTGGCCCACCACAAAGGGCAATGGTCACTATTCATTCACACTGAAGCCCCCCAAATTCCTTCTCTCATATTCACTGTTTGTGGTTGTCCCCAGTGACTGACACCTCCTTCATTAAATACGAAATGTGTTAAAAGTAGACTCACTGAAGCACCAGGAAAGCCGCCAAAGGGTATAGAAAATCTAACGACATGGGAGTAGGACTAGTGGCTTCGTAAGAAGAGGAAGAGAGAGCTGAGCTAACACACTTAGCCCCCTCACCAGGTGATGCCCTGCACTGCCTCGGGACTCTGCGGAGTCCCCACTAGCAGGAAGGCCCCCACCAAATGAGTCCCCTCAACCTTGGACTTCTCAGCTTCCATAACTATAAGAAATAAATTTCTTTTCTTTATAAATTAAAAAGAAAGAAAGAAAGAAAGAAAATCGGATGGAGAATCACTGAAATTAAATGATATTAGGTCTCAAAGGTGTCCTGGCTGGCCTGAGCATAGAACATGTGGGCTGTAGCCCTGATTCTAACTCTAATCCCCTGGGAAAATTTGAGCAAGTCACTTTGCTTACTGGGCCTCGGTGGCCTGCTCTGGAAGACGGAGACGAGCTGGCTGTGCCACCCCTACTTCCCAAACGCCAGCTGAGGCTCAAATAGGATAAAGTGACGACGTTCACGCACTGGCTGTGTTGGAACCACGGAGAGCTCTTCTTGCCTGGCGCTTTCTCAACTGTGCCTACTTCTCTCTGAGATTCCAAGTGCAATCTCCTGAGCTCTGAGATTCCAAACACTAACTACAGCCTTTAAATCTAACCTTCCCTCAGAACCCCTGGCCCACCTCAAGATCAGTAAGTCACCCCATAATCTTTTTAGCAGGCCTGGTGGCTGGACAGCCTATAATTAGCTTGACTAGCATCACCCAGCCCCACAGAGCACAGAACGGCTCTGGGAGGGACAATTGCTGGTATTGAGTAGACTCTGACTTTGCTCGTCTTGGCAGTTGGTTTTGCACGGCCACAGTTCACAGAGGGCTGTCTGGACAGTCCCATGCCGAAGCCAAGTTTGGGGCAGTATTAGAGGTTTGCATAAAGTCAGACCCACCATGCCAAAGTTTGGTTACTCCCACTCCTGTGCCCAACAAGGATTTCCCCAGGGGTTCCACACATCTGAAAATGGAAAAAGCACTAAATCTTTAACCAGTTAACCTTCCTTCAACTTTCTTCCATGTTCCACACTCACAAGTAGTATAAGAAGCCCTTTTTCTTCCCCACTGTGAGAACAGTCTGAAAATGGTTAACACAGATTGCTGGTTAGCATTAGCCACAGGGAGGGAAAATGTAAAATATTAATGTCACCTTATTACCTAGCAGTGTGAGCCTTTAAGGGTAATAATAAACTCTTATTTGCAGGGTCCAACGCCACAATATGTACACATCCCTAAACAGTGCTTGCAAAAAAGGCAATAACGGCTTAAAATAGACTGTCTCAGAATGGCTAAAAAATAATAAGCTTCTTGCCTTTAAAATTAACAACCAAAAAGAAGCATGTTGTGTGTAGGCCTTCACTGGGCCTAGAGGGCTGCAGTAGAATGTGTTCAAGACCTAGTTCTTGTCCTCAGTGTTGCTTCCAGCATGGCAGGGAGGCAGGGCCACAGGAGGCAGTGACAAGAGAAAAATCTGACCGAAGAGGTAACACAAGAGAAATTCAGAATTTTAAATCTGGAAAGAACTTTTGTGGCCCTTGAACTCCAGCTTGCCTGGTCCTCAATGTTCAGTAACTTGCCCAAGGTCACAAAAAGCGAAGCAGGAAATGCCCACAGGAATCTTCCAGCACAAGGGGGTTAAGGTTTGGGGGTTTGCTATAGAGTACACTGGTGTCCTGCATTTCAGCCCTAGCTGTGCTGCTGTGTGACCTCAGATACACGCCAAACCTCACAGGGCTGCGTGTTCCTCTGCAAGAAGTGGCAGTGCCTATGCATGGTGTTGCTACAGGGATTCGATGAGATAACATGGGCAACAGAACTTTGTAAATGTAAAATGACATTAAATGGAACTCATCAAGAAATAACACGAGTAAGAAATACTGTACAGTGATTATAAAATTTCAGAAAACCAGTTGCTATCCAAACTGATAATCTTTGCAGCATGAAATAATTGCCCCAGAGTAATAACAACACCGGATATGTATTTAGACCTTTCCTGGTGACCAAGTGCCTTTAATACAGCCATCTGCATTGATTCTCACTGAGGAAACCAGTGAGGAACCAAAGCTCAAAGCAGCCAGTGACGTCCCCAAGGTCACCAAGATAAAGAATGGCAGGCCTGGACTTCCAATGCTAAATGAGGTGTTCCGTCAACAAAACCATGTTGCCTCTGCAAAGAAACTGCCTAGTCTGGGCAGACTGGTATCGAAAAGTGGTTGTCCACTGTTGACTTGTCAGGACCCAGGGCCGCGGCTGGGCTGGTTGGCAACATCACATGGAGAGTTGCCAAGGGTGGAGCCGAGCACCCAGACTGTAAACCATCCTTCTCCCTTCTGGGCACCAGCATTGGAGTGTGAGACACTGCTCTGCTTCATGCTCAGGGCAGCAGGAAGTGAGGCTTGACACAGCCATGTGGTGTCCCCGATCTCAGATACTCCTTCTGGCTGTCAACACCTCTTGTCAATCAGCACAGCAGTATAAACCCCTGAGCCTTATCAAGTCCTTGATCCCAAATCCCAACAGAACCTACACAGAGAAACAATAATTCTATACCTGGATGAAGAGAAATGTTCAGGGTACCAAGTCTCTGATAGAACGTGGGGAAAAAGAAATCAATCAAGTATCCAGATGTTTTGTATGTGTGGTACCAAAAGTGTGCATATGAGAAACTATTCAGCTGAATTCATAAATTTGGTTTTTTATCGGAATATTTTCTCACTGTAAAGAGAGCCCCAAAGACACGAAGGAAGCATCTTTGCTCCTCCATTTCCTCCTGTTAAAATTTCAGCGTTATTTCTGGAAGCCTTTTTGGCATCATCCATCAAGGGCTTTAAGATATTCACACTCATTGACCCAGTGATTCCCTTTATAAGAATCATTATCAGAAATTCAGACAAAGATATATGTCTGAAGATATTCACCACTTACCATTGTGAAGAGCTGGCCATATATCTCAGTGTTCACCACAAGAAGGAAATGTGCCCAAAATGTTAACAGAGACTGCCTCTAGGCAATAGGGTTATGATAGAACTTTTTTTCTTTTTCTTTACATGTTTCTATAATTTCCAAAAGTAGCTATAATGAGAAACAACCCAAGTATACATCAACAGATGAGATAAACAAAATGTGGTATATACATACAATGAAATATCCCTCAGCCTGTCAAAGGAAGGGAATTCTGACACATACTACAACATGGATGAACCTTGAAAACATTATGCTCAGTGAAATAATCCAGTGACAAAAAGACAAATACTGTATGATCCCACTTACGTGAGGGACCTGGAGTAGTCAAATCCATAGAGACAGAAAGTAGAATGGGGGTTGCCAGGGGCCAGGGGGAGGGGCATGGGGAGTTAGTGTTTAATGGGGACAGAGTTTCAGTTTGGGAAGATGAAGAAGGTTCTAGAGATGGATGGTGATGATGGCAGCATAGCAGTGTGAATGTGTTTGATGCCACTGACCTTCACACTTAAAAATGGTTAAGATGGTAAGTTCTATGTTATGTATATTTTACCAAAATAAAAAATAATTAAAGAAAAAATATCTGTAAGTATGTATTTTACTCTGATACTCAGGGGAAAAAATAAAATTAAGGGGAAATTAAATTACTGTGCTGATTTTGACTAGATGCTGTCCCTTCCAGCACTCACTTCCCTGCCTTGCTGCCGTGTTCACACATGATGAGTAACCCCAAGGCCAAGCCCAAGAGAGATCTCCAGACACAGATCTCAGATACATGGAGAGGCTCTTATTTAGGAAGAAACAGTTAAGCCTAATTGTTTCCTTTTAATAAGTTGCTTTATGTTTTGTACTAAGAATTTTTTAAAAAGGAAATTCCAAAGTTAAACTCAATGCTTAAGGGGTACAAATATACCTGCTTAGACCTTTTTTTTTTTCATAGTCACAAGAAACAGAAATTGAGGCTAGCATTACCTTACCTGTGAATTTCCTGTATTGCGTCACATTTGTTCCACTTAAATGAGTGATAATACTCGGCAAAATAACGTCATGCACCTTCCTATTTGGTGATCTACAAAAAAAAAAATGTGGCAAACTCATGACTGGATGCCTATGTATTTATTTCTAAATCAACCATGGGTAGACAAGCTGTTGTTTAAAAACAAGCGGAAGAGTCATGGCAACATGGTTCAACTACTTTTCACAGATGAAAAACCAAAAAGGTAAGATAAAATGACTCCAAATTGAAGTGTGATATACTTGCATTCATGTATTAATCAATCATCAAGTATTGAGTAGCTCACTCCAAGTTCAATGCAATTTTTTTTTTAAGAAAAAGAGAGAGTCTTGCTCTGTCGCCCAGGCTGGAGTGCAGTGGCCCGATCATAGCTCACTGTAATCTTGCACTCCTGGGCTCAAGCAATCCTCCTGCCTCTGCCTCCCAAAGTGCTGGGATTACAGGCGTGAGCCACTGCACCTGGACTGCAAATTTTTTTATTGTGGTAAAATACACATAAACCTAAAATTTACCATTTTAATCATTTTTAAGTGTGCAGTTCAGTGGCATTAAGAACATTCACATTGTTGTGCATCCATCACCACCATCCATCTCCAGAACTTTTTCATCTTCCCAAACTAAAACTCCACATATTAAACAACTCCCCATACCCTGGCAACCACCATTCTACTTTCTGTCTTTATGAATTTGATTACGATAGCTGCCTGTTATAAGTAGAATCACACAATGTCTGGGTTTTTTTGTGACTGGCTTATTTCACTTAGCATAATGTCTTCAACTTTCATCCACATTGTAGCATATGACAAGATGTCTTTCTTTTTAAGGCTAAATCATAGTCCAGTGTAGGTACATACCACATCTTGTTTATTCGTTAATCTGTCCATGGGCACTTGGGTTGTTTCCACCTTTTAGCTAATGTGAATAACGCTGCTATGAACCTGGGTGTACAAATATTCAATGCAAATTTTAAGAACTGATGAACCATATGTGTCCAGGAAAATAAGTAGATGGCCTCTATCTCACAGATACCAGGAAATTGCTTAATTCATGGAATCAGAAAACGTTGGAACAGGAAACAATTATAAAATCATCATCTATATTTATTTATAGACAAGGAAACAGACATGAAGCGACTTAACTAGGATGGTTTGTATCAATAAAATGTTTAGTTCCTGCATTTGGGGAGGAGGGGCTGTTGGAAAGAAACCCCTCTCCCAGGCAAAATTATCCACCCAACTTGTCATGCCACATACCTCAAATTCCCCACACCAGAGATTTATTTACTTAGATGAAGACACTGGTAATTTTACCAGGAATCTCCTAGTAAAATAAAAATAGCTCCAAGGGAAAGTCATTGTTGACCCACAACCCTTTGTCTTGAAAGACTGGTTTTCCACAGAACAATAAGCTTAGAGTGGGGTTCTTAGGGAATAGAGCCGGCACAAGGAGTTCAACGAGGAGGCCCTGTCTCCAGGAATTCTCAGCAGATACTCCACAAGGAGACAAATCACCTCTTGAAAAGCTCCAGGCACCCAAGGGTAGTGAATACCAGTGTTCAGATACTGAAGATCCAGAAAAGTCAAGTTAGAAAAAGCTCAAGACCGACTCAGGCAACATTACAATGTTCTCTCTGGCTAGCTTGCTACTGTATGTTGTGCAAAGTATAGGACTTCCCTAAGTGACTTGGGCCATGACTCAGTTCTGCATGTTCAAGACATATTTTGCTAGGCATTCTCAGCCATATAAGGAAAAGACTTTTTTTTTCATTAGCAGGAATGGAAAATGCCCAAACTGAGGAAGTCATTTTGTTTCAACAGGTTTCAGTCTCCAGCGCCAAAATGTGTTTCATGATGGAGCTGAGGGAGTTCTGTCAGTAAAATGCAGTATTCTAAGACAAAGAGAACTCCATTATCACACAGCTCATTAGCACAAGCATCTGAACATTCCTCGGGTCAAGAACGGCTTTCTATAAATAAAGCAACCACCTTGGCTCCATAATAACAAGGTTGATTCTTAAGGGGAGTGTTATTTCTACCTCCACTTCCAACGTTGTGAAGTGGTTCCACCTGTGCCTGAGGAAGAACAACAAGGTTTGAAAAGAGAATTATGGTAGCCCAAGAAAAACATGCACTTACAAGTGCATTTGACAATAACTACAAATGATGGGTAGAGCCTTTTGCAATCCCAAAAATCAAGGCCAATGAGACCAGAAACCCTTCTATTTGTTAAAATAATAATAACAATACACAACAAACTAATTGGACAATAAGACATGAGATTTACTGTTATATCTGCAAAGAAATCAAGATGATGTGGAAATTGTGTAATTAAACCAAAGCCAGACATCACAGTAATTAACACATTGACTGCCACACTAGAAAAAAAATTGTTTTCCTTGGGGCCACAGTGCTTTATTATGAAAATAGAATAAAAACTTCTAAAACAAAATGATCCTTTCTAATTTAATGAAAAATATGTTATTTACTATTGTTTTCTGTGTGTGAGTTATATACAACTTGAAAAATAGTTCTCACGGCTCCCAAGGTGAAGAGATGTGAGTTACATATGCTCCACAAGGTCCCGGGCTCAAAACCAGCATGAGTTAAATACAACTCACATGGCAGTTGATGTGTTAAGAAAGTTCACACACTTTTGCTATATAGTTTATGAAACCACAAATCTACCATGCTCTGGTAAGAATCCAGAAGGCAGTGTTTTCTGGAGTCCTGCCATTGTGATGCATATAATATCTCATAAGTATTGTCCACAATAACAAAATAAGTTCACACCAAATTAACCAAAACAATAAAAATAAAATAGTAACATTAATCCAATTCCCATTGTAGTGATGTTTGGTTTACTTCACTGGCAAGTTAACTGAGTCAACATCTGTTTTATTTATTCTCCCATGTCCCAGTAGGCCAAGCTCACGTTACCTATTAAAATGCTTCCCAGAGGTCCTCTTAGCCTCTCTCACACAGTCTAAGCAAGCATGCTGGGCCGTTTTAAGCTAACCCCTAACTGACAGAGACCGCAGCGCTGTCCTCTTCTATGGATCTTACTGCTGTGTTGAGAGACCCAAGAACGGGGTTGGGATTGTCAGAATCCTCCCCAGCACCTGTAAGCTCAGTTCTATCTTTCTATTAAAAAAAAAAAATTATATACACGAAACACATGATATTAGTACGCTCTTGTTATAAAGGACTATGGAGGGAAGCATTTTGATCAGTTTGGTACATATTCTTCCAGCACCTTTTCTGAGCATTTACATATACGTTTTATACACTGTTTTGCAACTAGTGTTTTTTGTTTAACAAATATGGCTCAGATCCCAGGTCTTCTGCAGGTTCCCTGTAGGCTTTTTAGCGGGAGTGTGAGAGAGTGTTTGGACTCCACAGTGCACCTCCAGAACCTGTCCTTTCCACCCATTCTGTCCATCAGAGCCCTCTGGCTTGAGGAAAAGTCATATGGCGAAGGGACTGCCTGTCGCTACAACATGCTATGCCAGGAGGGGTGCTCCAGCTAGACCAGAAACCACAGCGGAGACTAGAGGCCCAAATAAACATAGCAAGTGAGAGAGGGTAGCATGTCTAGGAAGCTAGAGGAGAATAGGGTAGGTCAAGTCAGAGGACAGAGACAAAGGTATGATGTGTGGGTCTGCCAGATTTAAAGAGTCCAGGATGGGACAGATAGGAGCATAGCCCATTGGGAGCTGGGGGAGGGACAACAGAGCAGCGAAGCAGGAAAGTGGGAAAAGAAGCCAGTTTGAGACAGAATCCACTGGACTTGCCGCACTGGGCTGTGGGGGAGAGAGCACTGCAAGGAGTCCCCGTCACCCACTGCGGGGAGAAGGCGGTGCCATTACAGAACTGGGGAAGGCAGGCCCAGGGGCAGGTTTGGAGAGATGGCTGAAATGAATACGTTGAGAGAGGAAGACAATGGTGGATTTTTCCTTGCGGTTCCTTTCCACTCCCTGACATTATTTATTACAGTGAGTCCATGTGAGAAAGGGGCATTGAGGCAAGAAAGTAGGTTACTGGTACCTCCCTGAATAGCCCTCATCCATCATCCCACCTTTCTTAGGGTTAGCATCCCTGCTGACTTTTCTTATCCCCTACTGGGATATATGCTCCCTCAGGGAAGACCATCTGTCTTTGTCACCTCTGTAGCACTTCATAGGGAATTCAAAGGGGACTTCAGGTTCGGGAAAACAGCCAGCTCCATCTTTCACACCTAAAGTAAGTTTGCACCTGCAGTTATGTCACCACAGCTGAGGCCCTGAAGCCCACCCAAGCTTTCCAAGGGCTACCCACCCAGAGAAGGCAAGTTGCAGGCTGCTCAAAATAAATAGCAATGATCAGAGTGGTGGAATCCAAGATGTCCTTGTAATAGTCGAGTCACGGGAAGGAGGAGGGAATAAGAGAGGAAAGACGGAACAGGTCTACACACAAGAGACAGAAATAGAAAGTTCTGGGCATCTTCTCGGAGATCCTTCATAAAATATAGGTGGAGCTTATGCCTTCACGGAGAAAAGAAATGAGGAATAAAATCCCCAAAGCTTAGCAATATTAGAAGCTGCATAAAAACACTTGGAAACACCATGACTCCTTTTTGGCATGGGAGCAAATATGAAAGTCAACAGATTGAATTAGGATCTTGAGTGGCAAGATGCAGACGCCTCTCTGGAAGAAGACTTCATGGGTGTCCCCAGAGGCACCTGAGCTCAAGGTTGACCTGGCGGCCCATCTGGCAGGCAGGGCTCATTGGCAAAGAGCAGTGAGAATGTCCATCCCAGGCGAAGGCCTGAGACAGTAAAAGTTAGGGGCGAGGATGGAATCAAGACACTGGTCCAGGAAAAAGCAGGCTGTGCCAGGACGTAGGGCCTAGGGCCTCTGAGAACTTTGCTCCACCCCACTCTGTCCAAAAAAATAACAGTAATACAAGTTTCTCAAAAACAAGTAAACAGGTGCAGTGGCTCACGCCTGTAATCCTAGCACTAGGGGAGGCCGAGGCAGGAGGATCGCTTAAGCCTAGCAGTTCCAGACCAGCCTGAACAAGAGCGAGACCCCGTCTCTACCAAAAATAGAAAAATCAGCAGGGCCTGGTGGTACACATCTGTAGTCCCAGCCACTCAGGAGGCTGAAGCAGGAGGACCACTTGAGCCCAGTGGAGGCTGCAGTGAGCTATGATGATGCCAGGGCACTCCAGCCCGGGTGACAGAATGAGACTCTGTCTCAAAAAAAACCAAGGAAACGCAAAGGAGGGGAAATTATAATAGCAATAAATAATATTAATAGGAATAAAGTCATTTCTACTACCTACACTTTTGGAAATGCCTTTGAGGAGTGGATCAAAGAAGGGTCCCCGGTGGCTTCATAGTACACGGGGACTAGCAGACGGTCCCCTCAAGTTCCAGGACATCTTGTCCCTTCCAGCACTTCTGCAAGTGCCTCAGAGGAAGGGGATTGTCCAGATAATTGGGGGGGGGTGTCAGTGTCTCTGGGCAATGGTATGCCTGTGTACAATACTGTATTGTGTTGTAATACCACATTGATTTGTATCTAGCTGTATTTATTATAATACAATAAATCTGCCTTATTTCATTGTTTTCTCCCTCCACTCTGCCACAAACTTTTTTCCCCTTGCTTTTATCGCAGTGAGATCCACAACCCGAACGCCAGCCTTCTGAGGCCGAGTGTGGCTCTACTTTTAAGCAAGGATGTGTGACTTGGAATCAAACCTTGTCTGAGGAGCTGGGGTAAGAATCGGCGGGAAGTGGCTTCCGGAGAAGGGCTGAGTACGGTCAGAGGTGAGAGCGGAAGGACAGAGCAATGAGAAGGGCAAAGGAACACGTGTTTAACTGGGTTGACTTTGATTAATTTTTTATTTCCATGTGCTCCACTGATCTGTACTCCCCTCGGTGATAAGAACCAAACATCTCCCACGCCACATTATTTAATTAATTATGCCACTTCAATCTTAGCACCACAGTTATAGAAAGGTAATCGAGTTAATGCCTAAGGGTGGCATTTTTTTTAAAAAAAATCAATAAGCAATCTAAAGAGCTAAATTTTAGCAATATTAATTCTTAATGTTTGGCACTTAAATCCAAGAATTTGATTTTTAAAGGTTTCATAATTACTTCACCAAAATCAGGTTGAGTGAAAACTGCTTTTTTCTAAAATGGTTTTTGCAGATAGCGACTGTTAAGCAGTTGTATTGTTCCACTTTACACTATACAATTTCACTGAAAGGCAGATTGATAAAAATCAGCCAGGCGAGTTTCTGGACATTACCCTCTCCTCCGGAGGGCACGCCTCCAGGGACAGCTGTACCTTCTGGCCTGTCCTCGCAGGGACACTCTGACTCCCTGGCTCTCCCAGGAAGGTTGGCCAGCATTTGTAGACAGCGGGGCAGACGTGGTCCTTTACTCTAGGAGAATGGCTGCCTCCTGCTTCTGCCAGAAGGAGAGACCCAAGGGGACCCTCACGTTTTCCTGGAGTCACAGGGAGAGGGGACTCTTATCTTTGAAAGTCTCTCTCACTTCCCCCTTCCTTGTTCACTCATATCCAACAGACACTGGTTTCAGGGCTGTGCTCTGCCACGCTGTGGGAATACCAAGATGAGTTATCCTGGGCCTTCAGGCTCATGGGGCACCAGGCAATTGTTCAAGAAGACAGTTATAACCCAATGTAGAAGGTGCTGGACCCAAAAGAAGCCCAGGCTCCATGTGAGCACATCAGAGCAGAGCCTAAACCAAGCTAGGGGTGGAGGAGTTAGAGTCAGAGAAGACTGCCTGGACGAGGTGATCCTAACACCTACATCCATTCAACTGGTATTAACTGAGTGATTATTATGTGCCCACCACTGCTCTGAGTGCTGAGATAGAGCAGTGGACCAGACATATGAAGTCTTCCTCACTAGAAACTCACATTCCAGGGGGAAGAGGCCTGCTAATGGGTAGAGGAATGTGACAAAGAGTGACTCGGTGGCCAGGGAGGCCTGACAAGGTGATTTTTAAGCTGAGACCCTAATGATAAGATGAAAGGAAGGGCTTTTCAAGCAGGGGAAATGGCCTGAGCCAAGGACAAGCTTCATGTGCTACTGGGGCAAGAGGGAAAAAAGACCAGTGTGGCTAGAATTTAAGTGAGCCAGGGCAGTGTGATGTGGCTGAGGTCAGAGAGACAAGCAAGAGACAAACAAGGGTTTTATTGTATGCATCAAGGGAAATCATTAGAGGGTTTTAAGCCAGAGAGTGACAAAATCAGATTTATGTTTTAAAGTGATCATCCCAGCTGCTTGGTCAGGCCAGGGAGTGTGGAGAAGGGAAAGTGTTTGAAGGAAGCAGCATGTGCAAAGGCCCTGAGACAGTGACCCATCCAGGGGTGGAGGGGTCCAAGGCCATTCTGTGTGCGGTCTGCAGAGCACCAAGTAGGATACAGAGAGGCAAGGCCAGAGACTCTCACCAGGGACTGACCAACAAGATTCTCACATGCCACACCAAGGTTCTCACGTGCCATGCCACACTCACCATGCTGAGCACAGTGGCATCATCTTGAAGGATGCGGGCAGCCACTGGAGGCCTGGAAGCAGGATCCACACGATCACGCTTTACTAAGCTCTTTCAGTGGCTTTGGATTGTGGGGAGTGTTGAGGTAATGGATTCCCCAAATAACAAGGACCCAGTGTGTGGAATAAATTTTATCTTTAAAGACCCAAAATCTACACTGTTTTCAGAGTTACTAAAATGTATTAACATTCTTCTCATTCTTACACATGAAACAATGGTGTTCTCATTCTCCAAAGCTCAGTGAGTAAAGGAGAGAATTTGATTATTCCAACTTAAGGTATGTGGTTATAAAATATAGATTTACATCAGAGATACACTAGTCCTTTAAACTGAGATGCAGTATTTCATAAGGATGAGGGTTCTAGCACCTTGCGGGCTGTGGTGAGGATAAAGTTGCTTACCTCTCGAGTTTCAGTTTTCCTGCCTATAAAATGGGAGACAATATGATACCCACCTCACAGGGTTGTTACAAGGCTTAAATAAGTTAATACAAGTAAAGTACCTAGACCTGAGCGTGGTACAGAGTAAACACCTAATACATGAGTAGCATGATTACTCTGTTGATCTGACTTACATTCCTCCTGCACCTCACACTACTGATCACTCACTTCCTTCTTAAACCTCTCTTCCTTCCTTTGGCTCCTGTGACTCTGGACTACTCTGGCTTTCTTTCCTGGACTGTTCCTTTCCGGGTTGTTTTACTGCTTCCTCTTTATCCGCACACCCTCTAGAAGTTCCTCGATCTCTTCCTCAGCAACCCCACCCATGGGGGTGGCTCCAGCAAGTTCCTCTATAGGGACACAGCCCAAGCCCTCGTTTCAGACCTTGCTGCCCAACCCAGACGTCATGTGGGCCTCTGAGAGTCAATGGGGCCAAACTGCTCAGCATCTTCCCCAGCCGTTTCCTTCTTCTCAAGTTCTCATAATAGCGCAGTCACCCGTTTACCCAGACGAGAGCCCCCAGTGGCTCTGCACTCCTCTCTCCCTAGTTCTCCACACCCAATCGATCAGCAAAGCCCGGGCTATGTTATTTCCTCCACGCCTTTCCTGTCCCATGGCTGCCATCCTCGTTACAGCTGCCTTTGGCCTCGACCGTTGCAACTGCCTCGCAATGGTCTCCTTGCCTCTGATATTTACTATTATCTCTACTTGCTCTCCTCAAGTCCCAAGCACCATCTCTAAACTGGCCTCGTGCTGCTCAGAGTGAAGAGAGACCATTAGGTTTGAATTTTTCTCCATCCTCCACCCCATCAAGCCTACTCCCACCACAACCTCGCTGTGTCGACACCTCTCCTCACCCCTTCCCCAGCCGAACCGAAGCCCTCACCTGCACTCCACATTCTAAGACTTCCATCCCTACCCCACATCCTACTTCCTCTCATCTGAACTTTTCCCTCCTCTGTACAACCACCCAGTTCCAATTCCTATGGTCAGTACCCAGGTTCATTGCCAGAAACTAAGGGATTCTCACCAGGGCTAAAAAATATGCACCAGGGGCCAGGTGGTAGCTCACACCTGTAATCTTAGCACTCTGGGAGGCTAAGGTGGGAGGATTGTTTGAGCTCAGGAGTTTGAGACCAGCTTGAGCAAGAACAAGACACTGTCTCTACTAAAACTAGAAAAATTAGCCAGGCATGGTGGGGTGTGCCTGTGGTCCCAGCTACTCGGGAGGCTTGAGCCCAGGAGTTTGAGGTTGCAGTGAGCTGTGATGACACCACTGCACTCTATCCCGGGCAACAGAGCAAGACTCTGTTTCAAAAAAAAATAAAAATAAAAAATAATGCACCAGCTACCAATGCTAGTCAGTCTCCAGCTCTTCCTCCAGCACGCAAAAGATAACCAGGGATCACCACACATTTGAGAAAAATCAGCAGATGCATTGAAGAAATTAGACCCTGGGGAAATAAGTACTACAGGAGAGAGACGAGAACCTTAAATTAAGTATAATTAGTGTCTCAAGAGAGATGTGCAATGATGCCAAGCCTGTGAATGACTGGCTGCTTAGAAAAAGAAGCCATCAAAATGATTGGAAACTGAAGCCATAATTGCTAAGGGAAGACTCAGCTGATGGAATGAACCACAGAAGGGTGCCCTTGAAGAATGAACCTGTCAAATGGAAGACTGGGCTAATTCTCCCTCCCCAAAAGCTCAAAAGATCAAAGAGATTTAAAATGTGAACTAAAAGTTAAGACACATGTAGTAGAGACCCATGTGTTATAGCAGCAGTCTTATAGAACTTCCAGAAGGACAGGACAGAGGACTCAGGAGAGAAATAAAGAAATTATAGAAGAATATTTCCCAGAGCTGAAAAAAGATTTGAGTCTTTGTAATAAAAGGGCTCAGTAACTAATGTGCAGAAATAATGAAAAAGTCACTATAAATATGTGGTAAAGGCGGGGCTGGGGTGGGTGCAGCAGGGTTTAAAAAAAATATATGTGGTAAAAGTTTAAAACTCCAAAGATTAAGGGAGTACTTTTAAACTTCAAGGGTGGTGGGAGAGATGTCTTCAAAATAATGAAGATCAGATTTGCATTAGATGTCTCAACAACAAGTTGGTCCGAGGGTTGTGGGTTATTGTTAAGCTGATTTAACATTGTCTCCCCCCACAACCGCACTTGACTAGCTGAAAAAAGAAAAAAAAAATTTAAAAAAGATGTCTCAACAACAGAAGATGCTGTGAGATAGTGGAGGAATGTCTTGCAAATTCTAAGGATTATTCTAAAATTGGAATTTCATACCCAGGCAAATTAGCATTGAAATGATGCAGGCAAAATAAGCACTTTCAGACATACAAAGACTTAGAAAAGTTACCACTTCAAAATTTTTTTAGAAAGAAGTATCTGATGATACACTTCAGCAAAACAAAATATGAAGCCGAGAGAGATAAAAATATGGAATTCAAGAAAAGTGGCAAGCAAAAAAAATAGTAAGACTTAAGGCAAAATCTAAATATGTACTGTCCAAAATGGTAGACAATGGCCACGTGTATACTGAGCACCTGAAATGTGATTACTCTGAATTTAGGGGTGCTAGGAGTGTGAAATATATCCTTAAAAGATTTTATAAAGGAAAAGAACATAACTAATTTTTATACAGAGTCTGTGTTGAAATGATAATACTCTGGAAATTTGGGGCTAAATAAACTATATTATTAAATAAAATGTATTATTAAAATTAATTTCACTTGTTTCTTCTTGCCTTTTTTTAATGTGGCTACTGGAAAATTTTAAATTACATTTGCAGCTTCCATCTGTGGCGAGTATTTCAATCAGACAGCACTGCTAAGTAATTGTGGATAATATGGCTATAAAGGTAGATGCAATTGTTAATACTTTATTCCCAAGAAAGCAACAAAATGCAACAATAGAAAGACAAATAGTCCAATTGAAAAAGGGCAAAGGGTTTGAACATACGTGTCTCCAAAGAAGATGCACAAATGGCCAATAAGCACATGAAAAGATGTTCAACATCATAAGTCAATAGGGAAATGCAAATCAAAACCACGAGATACCACTTCACAGCCACTAGGATGGACATAACGAAAAATAACAAGTGTTAGAGAGGATGTGGAGAAAATGGAAAGCCTGTACATTGCTGGTAGAAATGTAAAATGGTGCAGTTGCTTTGGAAAAGAGTTTGGTAGTTCCTCACAAGGTTAAATACGGAGTTACCACGTGACCTGGCAAATTCAACTCTTAGGAAAATAAAACATATATTCACACAAAAAGTTGTACAAGAATGTTCACAGAAGCATTATTCGTAATAGCCATAAAGTGGAAACAACCCAAATATCCATCAATTGAGAAACGGAGAAGCAAAATGTGGTATATCCACACAATGAGATATTCTTTGGCAATAGAAAATAAAGTACTGATATACATTATGGGAAGGACGAACCTTGAAAACATCATGCTAAGTGAAAGCAGCTAGCCACAAAGACCACATATTTATGACACCTTTTACATAAATATTCAGAATAGGCAGATCTAGAAACAGAAATTAGATTAGTGGTGCCTAGGGCTGGAGGGGGTAGGGGAAAAATGGAGAGTGACGATTAATGGGTATGGGGTTTCTTTTGGGGATGATGAAAATGTTCTAAAATTGATTGTGGTGGAGTTTGCACAAGAAACAAAATGCAGTTGTTGCTTCTGGGAAGGGGAACTTGACAACTGGGGCCAGGGGTGTCCCTGTATATATAATTTTTTACTATCTGCCCCTTGTGCTTGTTGAATTTTGTGTCATGTATATAGAACCTATTCACTAACAAATCAATCAAATAACATTTTACAAAGAAATTACATTTCTTGTACATTTATGGTACAGATACAATAAAAATTTAAAAAGTATTAGAGAGCCTCATTCATATTTTCAGACCAATATATATGTAACTCTAGATGAAAAGGGTAATTTTTTGGACAACATAAATATAAAAAATTGACTTTTAAAAAAGGTAGAAAACCAGAGACCAGGCTAACAGCCAGATAAAGAATTTAAAAGATAGCCAAAAATATATCCCCTTCCCCTGAAAAAGAGCATCAAGGGCAGAGAGGCTTTACTGGTAAGTTCTTCCAATCCCTCAAAGAACAGATACGTCCTACTTATGAACTCTTTCCAGGCATAGGAAAATATCCACTCATTTAATAGGGACAAATATCACTGTACTGCAAAATGGATAAGGATAACAAAATGGAAGGAAGGAAGGAAGGAGGGAGGGAGAGAGAAAGGGAGGAGATAGCAGAAATAGCGTTTTGGTTTTGTTTGACCTGCTCTGTTATCTCTCTTTATTCATTTAATTGGCTGAATTTTTGGTCAACATTTAAAAACCAGCATATTTCCCTGGTGGTCTAGTGGTTAGGAAAGGTTAAAAAAAAAAAAGCAGTAATAAAACATTAAAAAATTAAAACTGAGATATTTCATATAAAATCAGACTGAAATAAAACATGTAACATTATTACAAAGGATTAATAGAATATTTGTATTTTTAATTCTATAAATTAATAACAATGATGATAATGATCACTAGCATTTATCACTTAGCACATGACAGGACCTCTATGTACTTTTTCTTTCCACAGAGGAAAAGGACAAACAACTTAATAGAGTAAAAAGCCAAAGATATAAGTAGGCAAGTGTGGTTAGATGGTGATATATAGATGATGATGACAAGTAGATAGAGATTCAAAGAAACTCACCTTCAATAATGTTGGGAGAAGCAAAAATTTAAACCAAAATAGGATACCATTTTTTACCCATCAGATTAACAAAACTTGAAAAAAAACTTATAATAATCAGTGTCAGTGATAGTATGGGAAAATAGATACTTTCATTCTCCCCTGGTGGAAATGTTAATCGGTACAACATTTTAAGGAACAATTTGAAAATACTTATTAAAAACTTTAAAGTGCATACCTTTGAACTCCTGCAAATCCACTTCTCTATGTCTATCCCAGAGAAATACTGCACAACGTATTCAAATAGCCATGGTATTAGTTTTCTATTGCAATTTACAGCAGCTTAAGACAACACAAAATTGTCATCTCACAGCTTCTGAGGGTTAAGACTCAGGCAAGTTTTAGTTGCGTCCTCTGCCGAAGGATCTCACGAGATCGAAGTCAGGGTGACGGCCAGTGTGTTTTCACTGGGAGGGTGGGTGAGGGAAAGAGCTGCTTCCAAGCTCCCTCCACTTGTTGACAGAATTCATTTTCTCATGGTTGTACAAGGGTGGGTCCCCATTTTCTTCCTAGCTGTCAGAAGGGCCCACTCTCAGCAACTGGAAGCCACTATCAGGTCCTGGGGGACACAGGACCTTGCCACGTGACCTCTTTCCTATGCCCCCTCACACCTCAAATCCCTCCCTTCAGGGATCTTCTTTTAAGGCATCCCCCTGATTAGGCCAGGCCCACCCAGGATAATACCAGTCAATCGATCCAATCACAGGGTTATATCTCATCCTATTCTGCGGGCCTGCCCACACTCAACGGGAAAGGATGACACAAGGCAGGTGTACTACAGGGATGGGAATCTTGGGGCAATCTCAGAATTCCACCTGCCACCCCACGCTCAAGAATGTTCCTGCCAGTAGAGTTGATAAAAATGAAAAATGGGAAACAACCTAGAAATGGTCAAATAAACTGTGAATGGTTACATAGACTATGTACATCTTACTATGGAATATTGGGTGGCACTGCCAAACTTAATGAGATAGATCAATATGATTTAATAAGTGGAAAAAAAAAAAGGCAAGTTGCAGAACAATATATACAGTCGGATCTCATGCAGGTACAAATAAATAAATGCTGTCTTCCTGCCTTTACTCTTGCACTCTGTAATCCTCTATTCTGCCGCCAGAGAGGCCTTTTCAAAATTCAAATCTGATTGCACCACCAGCCCCTGCACCCACCACTTCCCCTGGCTTAAAACCCGACCTTGGATTCCCGTCATTCTTAGGATAAAGCCTAAACAGATCTTTATCCTGGCCAGGGGTGTGGCCTTAGCTGGTCTCTGCTGCCCTGTGCTCCAGCCACAGCTCTATGGATGCACAGCTCTCACTCTACCACAGAGCCTCACCAGTGACTTCTCTGTCTGAAATGCTCTTTAGTCACCCCCTTTGCTGGCTAACTCAATTCGTTTTCAAATCTCAACTCAAATGACTCTCTCCTTTCCTGAATCCCTCCTCTGCCCCCAGACCAGCCAGGTGCCTTGTTACAAGCTCTACTCACACTCCTTTACCCTTCCCGCAGTTTGTAAGTATTCATTTATTTGTGTGCTTATTTGATCCATATCTGTCTCCCCTAAAAGCTATTAAAACCCACAAGGGCAGGACTTTATCTGGCTTTGCTTATCATTGTGCCCCCAGTGCCTGGTTCACTGCCTGGCACAAAATAAGGGCTCAACCAATATTTGCTTCATGACTCTGGACTTCCTGTCTTTTTCTCATCAGATTTTGCAAACCATGCCCACGCATTTTCACATCTCTGGGCCTGTGCACATGTCATTTCCTCTTTCTGGAAGGCCTTTCCATTTTTGATTAGCCCAGTAAACTTTTCCTCATCCTTCAAAGCCCAGTTGAAATGTCCCCTCTTGAAGCCAGGCTGAAACCAAGAAGGAGAACACCAAAATGTTAATAATATTTGTTTCTGTTTTATACCTTTTTATGCTTTCTAAATGTTTTGCAATGAGTGCCATTACTTTCATAATTAGAAAAAGTAAAATAATCTCCCAGCATCTTCAAAAAGAAAATAATTGTCTCGGGAAACAACAAATGAATTCCCTTCTCAGTCCTCCAGATCCCCTCCTCACGGGAACTTGGCCTCTCCATTCCCATGAGACACGCCCTCATCTATGTGTATCTGTCTCCGAGTGTTCAGTGTCCTGTATTGGATTGTTTGCTCACAGCCCAAGCAGCCCCCCTAGACTGAGCTCTTCCCATCGCAACCAGCCCAGCACTCGCCCCAGAGAAGAGTTCAGTAAACGCATGATGAGTGAATGAATGGACAACCAGTCTGCCTCTCTCCACGCATCTCCACTACTCCTGTGGATGTCCTGTCTGGGGTGGCCCTTGGTCTGTGAGGCTGTCTGCAGCAGACAGGCATTCTGCCCGCAGGAGGGTGGGGCAGGCTCCAGGAGTGCAGGCCTACTGCAGTGGCTGGGAGGGAAGGAGTCCCTCTAGGGAGGAAGAAGATGGAAACGGCAAGCATGGCAACAGGCGACGGGAAGTGCAGTCAGCACTGTGGAGGCCCAATGCAAGGAACATGGTGTCTCAGCAGGCAGGATGAGCTATGCAACTAGGGGCCAAGGGTAGCCCCTATTGTGAGTGAGAGATCAGAGAAGGGCCTCCACAAGGCTTATCCCAGGGCCCTGCACTGTTGCCCAGCTGGACCACAGGCCCTACCCCAATCCCCACCCCCCCCTTACATTTGCACGTGATCCACCTAAAATGGCACCCCACTTACCCAAATTGAGTGGGATTGAGGGGTTGAGGAAAGAGTTCTGGGGCCAAATCGAACCAGGAGCCTTGTTTTCCCCAAGACAGTCAAGAGGGAGGAGGAGCCAGAGCCAGCTGGAGGATGGCCAAGGTCAATGCCACAGGGCTGAGGGTCCCATCCCCAGGGCTGGGCTATAATGCTGAGCAAGAAAAGGGTGGAGCAGGAAGTCGCTGAGAGCAAGCAGCTCAGAAGCTCGAGAACACAGGAGAGTGCCAGAGTTCCCCCCGCCCCAGTGGTACGGTACTCAGAGAGGCCTGCAGAGCCACAGCTAAACGTCTGCCTCCTCTCTTCCACCCCCAAGTTGGACCATGTGAAACCGCCAACACTCCACTGTGTTTGTCCTACAAAAATGGTAATTTCATGTGGTTCCATCTAATAGATGGGGAGCTTCTTATGGCAGGATCTCTCTCCTTTACCTGTATGTCTTGCCGTGTAACAGATAAAAGAAATAAGAACCAAAGAAATTGTTGGTTTTATGAATTTATTTTTACTTTGTCAAGTAATTCATTGGTAGTTTCTTAGTTCCTCTAAAGTCCTCACATGAAATTTAGTTTGTGCACAACTGTTTATGATGCAAAACGGAGCCTACCTGCAGCCCAGGCACAACATACACAAAGAGAAAGGGAACAGCCATCAGCTAAGAATCCACTGAGTGTCACTACACTTTCATTCACTCACCATGACAATACCAGAAGGAAGATAATGTTGGTCCCATTTCAAAAATTAGGGAACTTGTCTTGTGGATCAATCTTAAATAGAAGAAATCACATATTTAGCTTTAAAAATATTCAGGAACTGAGGTTCCCAGAGGTCAAGAAATATATCGAACATCACCTAGCTAATGTGAATGGTAGAGGTCCAATTCAGGTCTAGATGGTTCTAAGGCCCATGATCTTTCAGCCCCACCCCTAAGGATATTTTCTTATAAAGCATTTCATCCATGCCCGGTGAATGAACACACCCTGCAAAGATGAGTTAATCCGGGGGAAAACATGCACACAAACATAGAGCATAAAAGAAACAATCATTGAAAAGTAAGGAAGATGTTTCTTCAAGATTCTGATAGCGTTACAATTTCTTTGCTTTTATTAAAACAGCCACTCTGGTGTAAATATGCATGACCCACGGGTACCTGTATCACGGTGTCGTTGTTCTACATTTGGCCTACAGGTTCCAATTCCATTTTGTGCAATTTCCCTTGTCATTCATTCTCTGGTCCTTGGGAATGACAGGCTTGTCACAGATTTCTGAAAAGGAGACACCCCCTTTCTTTCTAATACACCATGCAGCTTGAGGTGTTTTCCACAGTGGTGATGAGTTTACATGCCAGGGCCTTGTTGCTAAGGCAGTCCACATTTTTGCACATAATGATGTAAAATGTTCCCCGCAGAGAACTTTGATACTGCCTGTCAGTGAAGGATAAGAAATGGAACCTTGGGCCGAGGGTGGTGGCTCATGCCTATAATCCTAGTACTTTGGGAGGCCAAGATGAGGGATTGCTTGAGGCCAGGAGTTCAAGACCAGCCTCAGCAAGACAATGAGACCCATCTCTACAAAAAATAGAAAAAATTAGCCAGGCGAGGTGGAACCTGCCTGTAGTCCCAGCTACTTGGGAGGCTAAGGCAGGAGGATCACTTCAGTCCAGGACTTTGAGGTTGCAGTGAGCTATGATGACATCACTATAATCCAGCCTGGGCAACACAGCAAAACACTGTCAAAAGAGAAAGAAAGAAAGGAGGGAGGGAGGAAGGGAGGGAGGGAAGGAAAGAAGGAAGGAAGGAAGGGAAACTTGACCCTGAATTCTAAGCCCTCTGGCCAATATTTTCTGAGCATTTTCCCTGTCCCTCTTGGTGACGCAAGCTCTTCCTGCCTGGCTGCCAAGTCTGAAGAAGGAAGAGCCTGTAGTGGCAATAGAGGGCAGAAAGTAAAGGGGAAGATGATCGAGTGCAGAGCAGAAAAATCAAGACATGAAAATCCTTTTAGGGGCGCAAACTGAAAATAACACTTTGTAAGCTGTTGAAATGAGTGCCCCCCGGTAAGGAGAGGCAAATCGTACGTAAGCACACCTGTTCACAGTTTTTGGGCACTGCGTGCAAGGTGGTGAGGTCCTCCAGCCCAAATTCTAGGCACTGGATCATGCTGTTCTTCTCTTAAAATCCATTATTCTCCACTGTGCATTCACTTAGATAGATCTGACTTCTGGAATTTAGAACTCAGAAGTTACAAAATTAAAGGAAGGCAAAAACTAGGAGCACACAACTGAAGCGATCCAACAGAACTTTCAAAATAAAGACTGCTCCCTGACAGGTGCATTTGGATTTTCAAGCACATCAGCCCTTGCCTTTAGTGTTGGGCCTTTCCTGGACAGAAAGGAATGTGCAGCAGACACCGGGAGGCATTCTGGGAGCAAGACCACATGGGGTTGCAGAAGAAGAGCCACCATGCCAGGTGATAAAGGGGAAGGAGGAGAAAAGAGCATTTCAGCACTTTAAAAGCAGAACACAGATTGCTGTCCCTACCCGCCTTTCTCCATCTCCACGTGTCCTTAGTAAAATAAAGTTGGAATGGGGTTAAATAAAGCCATCCAAGCCCCCTTTCTATCGGGTCTATGCCACAGAGAATCTATTTGCTGCCTCAGACCTTGTCTGGTTTCTGTCTTTTTTTTTTTTAGATGACAGCTGAGCAAATTTTAATGTGTTTATTTCTACGGTTTCTTTTTATTAAAATTTTGTGAACAAAGGACTTCTATAAATAGTAAAAAGAAGGAAACTGTGCTCTGTGGCCTGAAGCAAATGGTGTCAATACATTTGTAAACAAGGTAAAAGTGCTAAGCCTATTAAAAGGACAAAAATAAAACTAGTCGCAGATAGCACAACTGTTCATTTCAAGAGTGGGGAGTGAGAAGTGTTTCATCTCAAGTTTTAGTGCCCTAAAATGGCTAGTAGTAGTTAATTCTCCATTCTCTAGCCTTGATCATCTGAGCTGAAGTTTCTGTCTTAAATTCTCTGTATGGGGATAAGAAAATCAAAGGAAATTTAAGCTACACATTTAAGCTACTGGGACGTAGAAGGTGGGACTTTTTCCTTGCCAAATAAAGTAGCTACAAGGGAATTTTCTAAGGGCAAATTTCACTTTGGAAGAATTAAAAGAAAGAAAAAGTCACTAATGCTTTGGAAAATAATGAAGCCCAGAGAGGGTACCAGGAGAGTGACAGAATAGGTGAGTTGGCATGGGCAAATTCCTCAGTCACATGAAACAATGGAACACCTTGAAGACGAACGAATAACCCCCATGATTTCAATCATCTTAGGAAATTGTGATACAGTTCAATTCTCAAAAAAAAGTTATTCTTAATTGGCTTTATTTTTTAAAAAAAGTATTAGCAGAGGTGTGAATATATTAAATCAAACAGAAAGCAACATGAAAAAGAAACTTCAAACATGAGAATTGTTGCCTTATTTCTGCGGTATCTTCCTCAGATGCTGCTACTCACCTAAAAAAAAAAAAAAAATTTCCTTTTCCCTTCTCTTCTTATCCAAATAGTTGAGGAGAACATGCCCCATTCTTTATACTCCATGACTCATGCATCAAATACCCAATTTCTGTCCCAACCTAAGTTTTTGCCTGTGTCAAGCAAAACCTACAATAATACATCTCTCTCTCTCTCTGTGGGGTAAGTACACAACAAGAGTCTCCAATCAGTTGATGACAGTGAAGTAGCTCTACCAATACAGTCTCACAAACCAAAAGCTGACAACGAGGAACTTTCTGTAAAATGTCAAGTAAATAGTACACACACACACACACCCCACCTTAATCTTCAACTGTCAGAACTGCTCCTAGCAAGCGTTCTACTGAGAGGAACAAAAAGTGTATTGTATTAAAAAAAAAAAAAAGACATTGGAGGTTGCTGATTTAGGATACAAAAATGAGAAGATATAGATCCTCAACTGGCATGGGGTAATAGAGATCCTTTTCTATTTGCCTACCCTACCCTCAACAAAATATAGGCAGGGATAGTATAATAAGTGTTAATATTTATTGAGCAGTTATCATATGCCAAACTCTGCACGGATTATCTCATTTAGCCTACACAACAATCCTATCGGTAGACATCATTATAATTCCCATTTTACAGGTGATGAACTGAGGGTCTAGCAAATATTGGAATCAAGCCGTGCAGCCAGACAGTCTCACCGCAGAGCTCACGTTCTTAACCGGTGAGCCCCACTACCTCCCTATAAAACATGGTGGCCAGGAATCAGGAGACTGGCTTGGCCTCAAGACCTTCCTCTATTTCTTGCCACTAGCTTGTTCTAATACACTGAATAAAATAGAGGAAGATCTGAACGTGCTTGACCAAACAATGTTCTACAGATAATTTCCAGCTCTTCCATTCTGATTTTCCAGAAACGTCAAGTCTGACTTTCCTGAGTCTCAGGGGCTGCTGGGGAAGGAAATGAGGCAATCTCTGCAAAGGGGCTTTAAAAAGTAGAAAGGGCCGTATCAGGGGTTGGTGACCTATCAAAAAGTGAAGTCAAGGTTCTGACCTTTTACCCTGGGCCTGTGAGACGGAGTGGGGGTGGGCGTGAGAACGGCCATGGGTAGATCCCCAGCTCTCCAGGCGATGACAGCATCTGCAGCCCCCATGCTACACAAACTGAAACTACCACTAAGTGCACACATTCGTTCACATGAGAGATGGCACCTACCCGTCTGTTAACATTTATGCAGTGAGGAACGGGTGCAAAGCTCTGTACGAAACATGACACAGCTCGGCTTTGTCTTCCAAGAGCTGATAACCCGGGGATATGAGACAAATAATCAGAAAAGTGGTTCCAAAATATGTAGCAGAAAGGAAGAACAAGAAAGAGCTGTTACTAAAGCTTAGGGGTAGCAGGAGAGAAACAAACAATGCAGATGGGTGATGTTAGACCAGGAATTGGGATAGTCTCAGGGCAGCAATGACAGGACTGCTGGGGCAGAGTGGCCCTTTGGTCTTTATCACTCACACATTTGGGAAGATGAGGCACCAGTGCCACTTCCACTTTCATGTTTTCCACTCTCCCAGAGGAATTTTCAGCTTTCTTCTACCCAAGGAAAGTCCTACAGTAGTAGGTGTTCGGTAAATATCTGGCTGGATCAATGAACTGAGGGATGGGAGGTGGGAGGGTGTCTTATATTAGTGCATTTATTCAATACTTATTCAACAAGTCCTGTAGTGGCTTTAAAACATGTCCACAGATTCCTTGATATTGTGTCTTTCAAAAGGTGGAGGCTAATTCCTGTCCCATTGAGTATGAGCTATATTTAGTCTCTTCTAATGAACTCAACATTGCCAATATGGCCAAAATAATGCTCCAAGTGAGACTAGGACAGGCAAGTCATAGCAGTTTCCTCTCTGTTCTTTCTCTTGGGTCACCCCTTCTAGGGGAATTCAGTTGCTATGTCATTGAGGACACTCAAGCAGACATTTGGAGAGTGGTAAGTAGCCAAGGCCTAGTGGTAAGTAGCCAAGGCCTCCTGCCAACAGCCATGTGGGCATACCATCTTGGAGAAAGAGCCTCCAGTCCTGGTCAAACCTTCAGATGACTGCACAATGGAACCACCCAAATTCCTGACCCACAAAAACTGTAACATAATACATATTTGTCTATCTTTTTTTTTTTTAAACTAACTACCATACTGATGAGGAATGTTTGTTTGTCTTAAGCCACTAAGTTTTAGGGTAATTTGTCATGCAGCCATAAATAACTAATACAGGCCTCTACCCTACTATGTGCAAGGCTCTAGAGATATAATGGTATATGAGATAGTTCTGTCCCTGACCTCACAGAGCTCAGCCTATTAGGCAATACAGGCAAAAACCAATTCATATAGAGTGACAAACGCTCTCGCAGGAAGAATGAGATACCAACGGGCAGGAGGTTGAGGAGGGAGCAGAGAGGAGGGTCACCCAGCCCAGGCTAGGAGGTCATCTCTAAGTGATATCTAAGCTGTAGACCTAAAAGATAAGCAGGAATTAACCAGGTGGAAGCATATGAGGAGAGGGGAGAATTGTCTAGGCAGATGGATTAGTATGTACTGAAGACTATATAGGCAAGATGTAGCAAGTTAAATTGGAGAAGTATAGGTATGAAGTGAGGGAATAAAGCAAAAACTGGGGCCATGTTATATAGGGCCTGATAAGCCACATCAAAGCATTTAAACTTTATTCTAACAGCAGTAGTAACCACTGGCGAGTTTTAAGAAGGGGACTCACATCATCAGAGTTACATAGATTGGCAGGAGGAAGAATTCACGAAGGGAAGAAATGATGGTGGCATGAGGTGAGGTGGTAGTGATGGGATGGAGAGAAATAAAAAGATCCAAGTAGTTATGGGGTGGGACTTGTTGGAGGAATAGCTGTTGTGGGGAGGGAGAATGGGAAGGATGGATGAGGGCCAGGCCCTTGCTTGGGCAGACGGATGGCCAGTGGTGCCCTCCACAGAGAGAGAGTGCAAGAAGAGGGTTTGGGGTGAAAAGGACAAGTTAGGTGTTGGGCCTTGTGAGTTTGAGGTTGCTGCGAGCCACACAAAGTAGTTGGGCACATGTTCTGCACCTGAGAAGAAAGATCTAGTCTGGAGGTAGAGACTTGGGAGCCATTCACACAGAGCTGACAATAGAAACCCTGATAATGAATGAGATCTCTGAATATGAGAGTGCCCTGGGATGAGAGAATAAATATATCTTTGGAAAACACCAACCCAGACAAGACAAGCAAAGCATTGCCCAGAGGGACAGGAAGGAAACCAGGAAACCAAGAGAATAGATTCATTCAAAAGATGACAATCAGCAGCAAATGATGCTGAGAATTCAGATACTAAGAACAGTGACGTGTCCCTTCAACACAGCAACAAGGATGTTGCCCAAGACTTTAGCAAGTGCATCAATTTCAGGGAATGCTTATTTGGGGTCTGCAAGGCAATCTTAGCAGTTTTAGATATATTAGAAAGACTTCTTTTTCTTTATGAATAGGTGAAGGGAGAGCTACTCAGCCACAGGTACAATCCAAAAAAAATCCCTTTCTAAGCAGGTGTCCCTCATTGGATTAGCAAAATGGCCCCAAGTTTTCCCTAAGGCCAACAGAGAGCTCACTAAGATAGGGTCACCTGGAATACAGCAGGAGCCTCCTGCTGAAGGATAAGGAGCCAAAGAGGCTTTGGCGACGTGCTTTAAAACACAGCCAACTCTGACTGGGCATGGTGGCTCATGCCTATAGTCCCAGCTACTCAGGAGACTGAGGCAGGAAGATCACTTGAGCCCAGGAGTTCGAGCCTGCAGTGGGCTAAGATCGAACCACTCCAGCCTGGGCGGCTGAGCAAGGCCCTGTCTCTAAAGACAAAAAACAAAAAACAAACCACAGCCAACTCTACCCAATGTCCTTCTAGAACACATGAAACAAATTCTTTTCAGGGAAGCATAGGCAAGAGAGCTTAATTTCTAATGCTCTCACAGGTATAGGCAAAAGCCTACACAAAAGGACCCTAGCATGTGTTTCTTTCTCTGGACAGCGTATCCTGGACACCTGAGTTTGACATTAACTAATCACTCTGCACTCATTACTTAACTTCCCTAAATTTCCATTCCCTCATCTGTAAAATAACGATGAAAATAGAACTCGCCACAAAGGGAGTTAAGATTACTTAGTATGGTGTTTGGCACATAGTAAGAGTTCAGGAAAATGTTTCATTATAGTAGATAATAATATTATGCCATAAATATTATGAATATTATTAATAGTGGATAGCAATATTATGCCATTAATATCATGAATATTATTACTACTAGATCCCAGGCACCATCAGAAATCTTTCTCTTTGTCTTGTAACATACGAGTCTGAGGGTCTTTCTCAGCCCTCCCCATCACCACTTGCACCTCTACCACGTCTGCCCTGCCCACCACCCTGCTCCTGGAGAGCCAGGGCTGAGCCTCGTTGCTCTCATCACACACCCGATATCTACTGCAGCGCCTGGCACGTGGCGGTAAGTCAATAATGCTTGTGGGATGAGTTAATAAATTCCAAGTGTATCTACGAGGATGTACTTATTAGAACTGAGAAATGTTGCTTTCAGGAATGGAAAAATTCCTCTACTAGGGGCCAAGGAAAGGTTGGTAAGTCTGAAGAGAAAAGGACCTGAACTTTGCACCATACCCCGGATGAGAAGCATGGACATCCACTCTGAAATGAGGCTTGGCCAGATAATGAGCCAAGCAGCAGAGCAGCCTGACCCACAGCAGGAAGAAAAGATAACAACAGTGTGAGGTTTGGTTGAGTACTTTTGCCCTTGTAGGGGAACTCCCTTCACAGACAACAGAACCAAGAAAGCAGTTAAAGATGAATGCGTATCTCTTGGTAAATGCTGAAGATGTAAATTTCTATCACATCATTAATCATAGGAGGTAGAAGTGGTGGCAGTTCTGGTGACCAGTGACGATTTGGGAACAGCAAAAAACAAACAAACCCCAAGCATAATCCAGCAAAAAGCCAACAAATTACATGACGTTTCAAACCCAGCAGGAGACAAAACACAGACCCCCAAAGAGGAAGTGATGTATTCACCCTAGCCAAACAATGCAGTCAACACTTTGAAGGGGAAAAAGAAAATCCAGTACAAAAGAACAGCCTAAATTCCTTAAGAGCCTGGAGGCTGGGACAGTGACCCCATCCCTTGCCTCTCAACCCCATCTCACACATCCAGTCAGCCCTGTGGCTGAGATCTATGGGCTACCAGGTTCTGAAAGGAGCCAAGAGAAATTAAAGCCTCCTCCTCTCTAGAGGAGATGCAAATGACATCACCTGAAATCACCATGGAAAAGAACTGAAGGAGAGAGGAGGGGATGTCACCGAATGGCTGGTGAAAAAGATGACCCAAAAGACCTTGAATGATATTTATTTGGAGATATGCCTCCAGTTGACAACAAAGATGTAATCTTCCATGTAATGATGCTTTGCCTTAATAGGACCTCTAATCCCAGTTATCACTAAGAAACAAAAACATTAATTAGGTGTTCCCAGTGCTGCTAGGGGAATTCCATTTTCATCCTTCATTTAACTGAGAAACTGAGGTGCAAAGAAATGAAGGAAGTTGCCTAAAGCATGGCAGTGTGAGTCAGCAGCCCGACCAGGAAGCCAGGACTGTGACTCCTCACTTCCCGGTTTCCTCTATAAATACTGGGAGACATTCTCTTCTCTCAGCACAGGTCTGTCACAAAAATCCTCCAGCTGAGAGAAGCAGCTTTCCAGGAGGGAAGGGGTAGGATTCGGCTCCCGATGGGGAGGGCAAGGGAATGTGACATCAGGTACAAGCGTCCACGGAAACTGAAATTTCTTCCAAGGTGGGGTTTTCCCCTTCCTTCGCCTGGAAAACCAATTTACCCCATGGCCTGACTTCCTCTCTTAGAGGAGTGTCCTCGGCTCCCCATTCTAAAGGAGCGGCTGCACAGATTAGCAGCGCTCTTTGTCCCTAGAGCTCCAGAATCCGATTGTGTTCCAGTGTGTGCCAAAAGCCTCCGATGTGTGCGGTGCATTGTAAAACGCTGGCACGTGCTTCCGCAAAGAATTTTCTTCTTCTTAACGGCCACCAGAAAGTTTGTTTGGTCATCCATTCCTCTGAAGCAAAAAAAAAAAAAAAAAAAGAAAAGAAAAGAAAGAGAAGAGAAGGCTGTGAACTGCTTGTTAGAAGCTTCCAAAGCTGAGTGGAAGTTTAACCAACTTCAAGGCAAGCACGCACACACTAAACCCCCAGCTGTTTAAGGACTTTCCACTTTTTCATACACTGGGAGGTAGATTCTGGAGCAAAGGGCAGCAGCGATTATTCTAGAGGTTATGTCATAGATGGTGTAACATTACCTTCTGCCCACTGGGATCTTATCAGCCACGTGTGCCTAGTCCGTTTTGAGACCCATCTGCGCCTACTACCTGGGACATGGGTAGTGTTAACAGATCAGTGCATGGCCGACGAGAGTTTGACCTGCCTCGTCTGGTTAAGAACAATAGTCACAGCAAACTGTCTCTCAGCAGCTGAATTTATGATTTGAAATATTGCTTTTTCTTCCACATGAAATTTAGAGGCACAGTGTAAACTCTGCTACTGTGACCCAGATCAACCAAGTAGACTAAAACTCCTCCCCACACACACACACAGACACATCTTTTTACTTAGTTTTTTTGTTATTCAGGCAAGAGTACAAACTATTAAAAAGTTGAGCTCTTTCCACGAGGCAGGGCTGAAAGCCGGTGTCCCGGCAGGCAGGTCAGACCCAGGGATGTGCAAAGGACTTAGGTATGGGAGACCCTGGCTTTTCTCTTTGCCACTGGCAAGAGGGCAATCCTCAGGGCCTAACTTTACGCTGTACTTTCTGCTACTTCCACAGAGCACATAGCCTCTCAGTCTGACTGAGGGTTAGCTGCTGTAAAAGCCAGTGCTCTGGCCTTCCCACTGTTCCCACACCCTCAGGGCCAGTGGCAGGGCTGGCACCTGACAGCACGTGCTCTCTGCCTTGCTGTCTCACTGCTTTCCCCAGACCCAGAAACCACTGTTTCTGGACTTGTTGAGACACGCCTCTTCCTCCCAACTCCCAAATATAAGTGGTTTACTCTTAATTCTCTACCAAGTGAGTGGTGATAATTTATGCAGTGCAGGGGAGATCTTAGAAGATGTTGGCCTGTTCTATCACCTACATTTGGTTGTCTTCCTAATAAGAGAGGGGAGGAGTTTATTTCTGGCAGACAATCCCCCTACTGGATTTAAAGTAGATGCCTATAATCCCAGCACTCTGGGAGGCCGAGGTGGGAGGATGCTTGAGACCAGGAGTTTGAGACCAGCCTGAGCAACATAGTGAGACTCCCTATCTACAAAAATAAAAAAATTAGCTGGGCATGGAGGTGAGTGCCTGTAGTGACAGAGTGAGACCCTGTCTCTAAAAAAAATTATAAAATAAATCAAGATAGGTGTGGTTAAAGAGACTTCTCCATCCATCTCAAAATGGATACACTGAGGAAAAAATACTCTGAGGAAAATGACTAGTTAAAGACTTTAGCTAATGGCAAAATGGCTCAGAGTCCTAAAAAAAATATAGAAAGTGACAGGTAAGTTCCCATCAAGGCACCCAAGAGAGGTTGGGGGGGGGTTAAGCCAAGAAGGTGCTCCACTTTTTTAGCCACCATACGTGTCAAATAGTGGAATCTTCCAGCTTTCACATGTCATTTGTTGACTTAATAGCTATTACGTGCAATATCCTCTTAATTGACTTCTCTTTAGACAAATAATAAAATAAACCATCTCCCTTTCTACAGGAAAATTAGGGACTCATTTGCCTCAAAAATAATTTCCCTCTTCTTTGAGGTAGTAAGACTTAAATAAGTCTTTCAAAGTCTCTTCTTTTTGATGACTATTTCTAGAAGTAAAAGCCAGAAAAGCCAGAATAATTAGGTCAAGTCACATCTAGCCCAGTGCCATCTGTGTGTCCAATGTGCAGATGATCTGGGTGGCAGTTAAGCCACTTACTAAACTACTATCCACTGGGAAGTGAGGAAGGAAGAAGTGACTAATGATGCTGGGCTAAGGAAAAGCTGTCTTCATTTGGGTTCAGTTTACAACAATTCATGCTTTTGCAAAGCTAAGAATAACCAGGTGCTTAAGGCATTAGACCTACGAGGCCCCATCTGTGCTAGTTAAGGCTTTGGAGTCACAGACCTGGGTTCAGATCCTAATTTTGTCACTTACTGGCTGCAGGACCTTAAATTACTTAACCTCTTTAAATATCAAATTCCTCATCTTTAAAATGGAAGAATAATAAAATTTGGCTGTAGGGTTGTTGTGAAGATTAGCATAAAATGCCAGGTGCAGAGTAAAGAGTTAGTGGCAAATAATTATTGGAGAATAAATGAAATAAAGAGGATTTTGTTAATAAACAAGACTTTTCCAACTAATCCCACCTCCAATTATGATTCGGGAGCTCAGTGTATTATCCCTCACACTGGAACTCTGCTCAGCAATGATGCCATCTGCTTGTTTGCTTGCTGTAATAATCCAAGACTAAAGACCCATTGAGACAGAAAGGAAGGAAAAAAAGATACCCTGCTGAAAGGAAAATAAAAAAGAGCAAGTAGAGAAATTTAGAGTAAAAATTTATCCTGTAATAAGAACCCTCTGCGTTCCAGCAGAGACCTCTATCTTGGGTATGTCAGGTCTGATAGTGTACATGGATTGTAAAACCTTTCTTGGCTTTGGGTACTAAAATAGATTAGGTAAGTATAAAGAAGTGTCAAAGAAGGGAAGTTTGGAGCTTCCAGTTCTGACACCAAATGATAAAACAAATCTGATGAGTGCACAGAATTATCCTCAGCACTATTTTATCTCTTACGTTATATACCATACAATAAACAAAAAAAAAATTGTGTGTCACACAAAATAAGGCAAGAGAGAGAGAGAATTTGCCTTGCCAAATTGATGAAGAGCCTCTCACCAGAGAATTGGTTCCCCTTTTGTGGCCCCTTCCATATATAAAACAGTAGTTGTACTTTTAGTATTCATTGACTTGAAAGATACATAAGAACAAAGTAAGAGTATAAATTTAGAAACAACTTTAAACGAATTTGTGGTTTATTAATTAATGACAAAGACATACATTTGGACAGAACACCTTTATATGCCAGTACTATTATTATTCTGTTTACAGGAAGTGTTGGATGCACAGAAAGCATCATTGACCCTTTGCAATAACTCGGTATCCCTGAGGGAGTATTCAGCCACCAACTGGGAACCCCTGACTTAAAGCAGAGACATGATTGTGAAAGCAGGAAGGGATGCTCCACACATCCTTAAAGTGTTTTCTGTAACATAAGCAAGGTGAGATAAAAATACTTTCCCCTGATCACATGAGCACATGAAGTTAGTCTCAACTTGGAATTAGTTTCATTTCTTTGTGCTTGGAAATCCCACCCATGTTACAGTTTTCTAACTCTGTACAAAACCAGAAATTTTGCCAATTAAATATTTATTGAATGACAGTGATCTTGCTCATAACCTCAGTGGTGTCTATCCCTTAAATTAACCACATTTATTGTGTTGTCTTTGAGATATTTTGATAGTTTCCAGATGCAGATGCACCTTATATGAATAGAAAGGGGAAAAAAATCTGAAGTCACTCAAAATAGAACCAGAACTGTAGCTACCGCATGTGTTTCAAATATATTACCCATACAATTAAGAATACAGTATTATAAACCAGCTCAATAAATCTTATAATAAAAACAGTAACACACCAACTCTTTTTAGCCACAAAGAGGCCCTGAATAATACCATAGATTCCATGATGATATGGCTTTGGGATTGACTTAATATTCCATAGGAAGAATGTCAGCTGGCTGAAATAAATAGCAGCACATCCTTTTCCGGGCATACCTAAAATGACGGGAAAAAATTTTTCTTTCATATAGACAAAAATTATTTTGGAAATGCTTAAAGATACACAAAAGTAGAGATAATAGTATAATGAATTCTCATATACCCACCACCCAGTTTCTGTATATGGCATCCTATTTCATTTATATTTTCCGTTTCCTACCCCTACCAAAAAAAAGAAAAAAAGAAAAAAGAATTGGATTATTTTACCACCAGCTATTATATTTCAGTACAAATATTTCACTATATATGTCTAAGACATAAGAACCCTTCTAAAAAATTGCGTGATCCACTAATACTCAAACCAGTAACAATGATTCCTCAATAGTCTCTAACATGTAGTGTCAGTGCAAGTTTCCCCAAATGTCCCGTATTTA
This sequence comes from Daubentonia madagascariensis, assembly GCA_023783475.1. Classification (NCBI taxonomy): domain Eukaryota; kingdom Metazoa; phylum Chordata; class Mammalia; order Primates; family Daubentoniidae; genus Daubentonia; species Daubentonia madagascariensis. The sequence goes on from JAKFHU010001672.1 coordinate 6,547,975, forward strand.
TTTATTTACTAGCAACTATATCTTCAAATTCTAAGGATAGTAGCTGTTTTTAAGGTACTCACATAGCTGAAATCCCCTTGCAGTTCCTCTTAGAAATATTTATTTAAATAAGTGCTTAGTCAGGGGCATTTTATCAACAATCACTCTAGGTCTTTATTGAGATGGGCCCAAGCACTGCACAACAGTAGAAACAGACAATAAGACTTTTTTTCACCACCTCTTATTATAGGGTAGTACCTTATAGTGCAAAGAGCTAGGAGTTGGAAACCTTGATTTTAATCTTAATTTGTTCATTATATAGCCCGTTGTATAACCTTGGGCAAATCCCTCTTCTACTCTGTATCTCAGTTTCCAGGGCTGTAAAATGAGTGTGTTAGCCTACCTAATTGCTAAATTTCTTTCTGGCTCTGAAGATTCAACATGCTTGGTTTTATGTTGAATTCATTTCAAAGGCTGTATCTATCTGCGTGATGTATCTATCTGCATGATGTTGTTTGCAAAGATGAGAGCCCATCTATTGTAGAAAAGAGCAGGTCTTATGAAATTGTAAAACCTGCTGAACCCTGACTCTAGTTCCTTTAGATAAGTCATTAATCTTTCTAAGCCTTAATGTCACACTATATTACAATCATTTATCTTACATATCATCTCTCCTACCGGACTTGAAGTTCTAGAGAGTGGGGCTTTCTTATTTGTCTTTCTATCATCGAAGTCCAGTGTTGTGTCTGGAGCCTGGTAGGTACTCGATATATGCTTGTTATATAAATGAATGGGTGGGTATGCAATCCCGTCCATTCATTTATGTATGGGTAAGAATGGCTGCTCCATCTACCTTACAGGATTATTGTATGGTGAAATGAGCTAATGTACGTAAATCCACATTTTACATTACATATTTAAAAACATAAAATGTTATTTTTTATATTTGAAACATTCCAAGTAGAATAACTTATTTGCCTATAAAAATCCAGCCTTTCTTCTAACCTTTAGTAAGGGATGAGTGATAGGCACTTTTTCTTTCCTATGCCCAATTTTATCTCTTTGGAAAATTTTATGTCTTTCTTTTTCATTAGAGTACACTTCTATGCACTCACCACCATATTTGATTTTTCTATAACAATGCTTTGGGGGAATTTTTGGAAATAATTGGTGAGTAGCTTAGTGCCAGTCTAATTTAAATAAGGCATTTTTAGTAACTTCTACAAATCAAAACAATGCAGGAGGCAGTGTAACATCAATTGTGTATATCAGATACACGAATTTTCTGACTTACTAAATGTTCATGGGAACCACTTCCCTAAAGATGATCCTGGTTCAGTTTCTACTACAGCCAAATGTGAACAGTTCTGCCTTCAAATAGTTCCTCAAATGGTCTCTCTCTCTTTTTTGTAACTATACTAAATTTAGTTTATCATTTAATGTATCCTAATTACACCATTTTGAAACGTGAACATTTCCCTTAACTGTGTTCAAATCTGGCACAACCCCTACAGCAGCAATTCCTGAAAGGAATACTAGCCCTAGGCAATAATCCTCACTAAAAAAGGTGACTGGAAAAATATATTTAGGAAAGTTTGCATATTATAATTTCTTGGTGATTCACAAATACTGTAGCACATTGAAGATTCTGAAAGGCCTTGCTATAAAGCTGCTGTATTTATTTGTTGAACAACAAATAAACTTGATTTAACTTGTTTAACTCAGCATTTTTCAAACTTACTTATTTTATGGACCACTAAGAAATAAAGACATTGTCAATTAAACTATGACTCAATGCTAAGATGTCATCAAATATAAGACATCAGAGATGTTAAAATTCAAAACTACGTGCATCTGGGAATAGATATATGGTATTTGACCAAGAACCCTTTTTCCCATATAACCTGTGGACATACTGAGGATTTAGTTCTTTGGAACAACACTGTGGAAAATCATGCTCTGGCTTAGAGCTTTCATAATTATTTCAGAGGAAAAGGGTAGAAGGTTATTTTTTCCTATTAAGAAGTAAAAGAACTAGAATTTTTGAATTTAAAAAGAAAAAGACAAATACTGATCACTTGTTTGTGGTGTGAAATAAATCGACCTCGTCCAGTTAGAAAGTAATTTCCAGGTACACGTCTGACTGTAACTGTCCAGCTGTCCTCAATGAGCATGTAAATCTCCCTAAATTAAGATAGCGTGTAATTAAATCATTCAGCTGGTTGGCAGCTTTTCCATGCAGGTAGTTTACTTTCACTTGAAATAACCCCTTTGCATCTGAAGATCCCCACACCCTAAAGTGACTCAACTTCAAAACACCCCCATTAAAATCTCTACCTTTATAGGCAATAGGCTTGGGCATAAAGTATCAGTAACTCAGTGCGTCAGACGAACTATATGCGTGCTGGGGGAAGGTTGGAAGCGTACTAACTTTGCTTCCACGGAATGGGTGCGGCAGATAGCTTGGGTTCTCCAGGTTCCCTTTGCATGAGTGCTTCGGCCTGGCTCCAGCCTCTGGGTTTACATCCTGCTTCCCCCAACCCGACTCCAGGGCAGCTGCCCCTGAGGGGGTGTGGGCAAGACTTCAGGGACATCGGGTACCATTCCAGACTGGCCCAAGTTCCCCGTCTTGCTCTGTACTCCCGCGTTTACCCCACTGACGCTTCTGGATGTTTGAACTACATGAATCCACCTTCCTGGACGCGCACCTGGGGTTTTTCCAGGCTCTCGGGGGCTGGCAGGACCAGCCAGGGCCTCCAGATGTCCTTCGGGGCCGGAACAAACAGCTGATGGCCCCGGGGTCACCTTCACACTCGCCTCTGCCCCACACCTCGCAGCCTCCGCCGCCTGCACCGGGCCAGTCCCCACCGCCGGCCTGCTTCCTGGCCGGGGCCTGCCTCTCGAGGGCGGCCGCGGCGAGGAGTGGGGCGCGGAGGGCGGTAGCCTCGGGCGGCTCGGGAAGAACAACTTGTGCGAGCTGGGCCGAGCTTCCCCTGAGCCTGCATCCGCCTCCGAGATGCTGGCAGACTGGGGACAGCCTCGCGCGGCCCTCTCCTTATTTATCCACCCAGCACAGTTTCCATGGCTCCGCCGCCATCCTCCCGCCCCCTTCCTCGCGCGGAGCCCAGCAGCAGTCGCCGGCCCCGCCGGTGGGGGACCGCGCGTCCTTTCCAAGCCTCGGGGCGCGTGGGTGCGCCCCCCAACTCCTACCCCACGGGCAGCTGTGCCACTTCCCCAGCCCAGCCTCCTCCCCACTGGCCCGCACCCCCGGTCTGCCCCCCCCCAAGGCGCCGCGCAGCCCCCGGCCCGGCCCGGTGGCGCGGGGGAGGGGCGCGCGGCGCAGGCAAAGTTGCTGAGTTGCTCTGCACGCTCAGAAGTTGCAGCTGCGACGGCAGCTTCCCGCCCCCTTCCTGGACTCGGCGGCTCGGAACGCACACCCACCCGTCACCACCCGCTACCTGCCCTCGCCCCTGCGGCCCCGGCCCGGACTCGGCAGCATCCCCGCCCCGCGCCCGCGAGGAGCCCAGGTTTCCAGCGGAGTCGGGCTGGGGGCGGGCGCACCCCACCTCCCCGCTCCGCCTCGGGGAAGGGGGTGATGGGGGGCTGGGATCCCCTCCACCCAGTCGCCGCTTTTGCACTTTGCACAGCTGAGCAGCTGTGCAGACGTCTCCCTCCAAAGCGGGGTTTGCAGAACGGGAACCGGCCAGTGTTCCTATTCCCTCCCGCAGGAGGCTTCGCAGCGGGGCGGCGGGAGGGGCACGGCTCGGGACTGAGGTCGCCAACAGGTGCTCGCGAGTCCATGTGACCGCCGAGGAAGCCGCAGGGGAAGCCGGGGGTGGGGGAGGGGGCGGGCTCCAGCAGGGTCCCCCGCAGTGACCGACGCTGGGTGCACCCCGCCCGCGGCGGCCAAGGGCGTGCTCGCGGGTGGCTCCTCCGAGCGCTGGCGCCCTCGCGGCCTGCCTGGGAGGAGGAGGAAGAAGAGGGGGAGGGAGGGGATGCGAAAGTGGGTCAGGAATGTAACTGGATGCTGCACACCCCCCACGCACACCCCCCCTGTGGCCGACCGAGGCGGCCAGCTCCAGCCTTGGAAAGCGAGTCATTCGCTGTTGTGGTTCCCCAGCATTATCGGTGGACGGTTACCAGGGGATCCCGAGGGATGTGCTTCCCTGTGACCCTTTGGGAAGAAAAACTTAGTTGCCTCAGTAACCGAGTTTGGCTTGGATGCAATGATGCAGTGAATGTTCTAGGTGAGCCTGGCCTTGGAGGAGGCTGCAGTTGCACTAGGGGGTGGATTAACTTTTCTTATTACTGAACCAAGACGTTAAAGGAAAGCTGGGGAGGAGGTGGGGTTTTGCTCTGTTTTGTGTTTGTTTTTGTTTTTTACTATTTCAGAGAACATAAATTAAACGTTTTTGCGTTAGGGTTTGAGTCTTCCAAATGCAAGCCAGGGCAGCCATAAATTTACCAAAGTTCTCAGCAGTTGCTGACTTAGTTGATACAAAGGTTTGAAGTTGATACCCTAGAGTTGGAAGGAGCAGGGGACAGTGACAGTTTTGTATTTGAGGAAGGCTGAGAAACAAACATGAAAAGGCCTTTATTAAAAGGAGAAGAAGAAAAAAGCCCAGCCCTCCTCAAAGCAGAAGGAGGACAGCCCAGTTCCCTCATGAACATAGTGGCATCTCACACCCCAGGCACATGATGAGGAAAGGGAGGAATGGAGATTTAAAAGGGATGGGCTTTGGGTTTGAATCTGCTGGTGAGACAAGCAGAGTCAAGAAAAAAAAGAATTAAAAGATGGGACTGCAAAAGGAAAGCTTAGCATTGTTGAGTTTGTAGCCCAAACTCTTCTTGAGCACCCTTCCTGGTTTTTGTCCCATTTTCTTTCCATCTGGTCTTGCCCAGTGGACCTTAGTCGCAAGGGGCTGCTGAACCAAGGCCCAAAGAGCAGTGAAGCTGCAAACCCAGAAGAAATGTGCAACTGTAGGAGTTTTTATTCAGAAGCGAAAAGGGGTGTGTTATCCTCTAAAGAGATCTTAAGAGTTATCTGAAAAGCTAACTTAGGAATTAGTGTAAATTTCTGTTTCCAAGGCACCCTAGATAAAGAAACATACGTTGAGATGTATTTACTTTAAAGACCAGACAGTGTATTCCTAGGAGACAAAAACTGGTAAATTCTCCAACCTCAGCTGAATTGATTAAAAAAAAAAACTGGTGAATTGAAATTTCATAAATTGAATCATATTCTAAATAAAAGTGGAGGTTATTTTGTTGTGAAAACTTTTGTGGGGATCTAATCATCCCCAGTTTAATTAATTAATTAATTAGTTAAATTTTGGTAACTAGGTGACCTTTGCTGAGTTGTCTCACTAGTAGAATGGGAATAATAATAATAGTTGTTCTTTTAGAAAGTAGATTGAGCTTTTTACATTACTTTCTAGATAGAGGATCTTCAATTCAACTGGTAGAAGTTGTTACTTTCACTTATGGTATTTGTTTAAACTGTAGAACAGCTATAGTTGGAAGATGACAAATTTTATGTGTTGAGTAGCCTTGCATTCTGAATGAAAATGGCAGAGTTATACAAAAGTTTTCCAGAAACTTGAAAAAAATTAACACATTCATGATCTTAAATCTTGTCATCCTGCTAAGGAGCATGATTTCTTTCTATGGAAAAATATAATTAGACTTTAAAATCTTGGTTCAACCAGAAATATTACTATACAAATTAATTGAAAATTTAAGTTTAAATGAAGTGGCAAACTTCCTTTTTCCTCCCATCCTTTCTCCTCACCCTGAAATTTCATCTCTGAATTCATGAAATATTTATATATAGAGCAATCTGCATTTTAGTTATAAGTCAGATTTATAAAAGAAATGAAATTAAGGAATGAACATCTGTTAAGAAAGAATTAACAGGTTCTTAATATTGTGAGGCGTTATGGTATACTTAAAACATTTGATATATATATTTGGGGGGGCACTTTTCAAGAAGTCATCTATATAACAGGTTTTCACATAGATTACTGTGGACAATGCATTTGGAACCGTTTACTCACTAACATCCCCAAAATATTTTTTGAATGAATGTTTTAAACGTTTGAGCCACCTACTCTGTGTACAGAACTGTGTTTAGCACTGTGGGAATTAAGAGAAAAACATATGAATGTTCCTAACAGAGTCAAATCTAATCTGGTCTAGCTGGGCAAGACAGCTAGATGACAAATATAAGAAATTTAAATGTTCAAGAGTTAAATAAAACTACCAGTAACAAAATATGTGCATAAGAAGAGATGATGGATTCATATATGAAAGTTACAATGAGTTGAGAAGTAGAATAATGAGAGATTTTAAAAAAATTGTTCTTCTATTCTCTAAAATGTTAGTAATGAAACTGTATTATTGCTTCATATAAAAATAAAAGATTTGCTCTTTGTAGGGAGCTATTGCCAGGCAGCCAGCGTATGAATGACTGTCCATGAGGGGTCAGACAAAAAGTGCCACGGGAACCTCCACAGGGGCAGGGAGCAAGTGGACTGGGCCAAGAGGATTCTGTGGAGTGCTGGGACCATGTTCAGCTTTGTCAGAGGTAAAATGCAGAGGGTACCAGGGAAGGGAAAGGGAAAAGAGGAAAGGCTTGGATATTGCAAGGTACTGGGTGTGTTCTGGGAGGGTGGCTGTCAGGTGGCAGCCATCAGGAAGTGCTTCAAACAGGAGGTGGTAGGACGTGAACTTAGGCCTTAAAAGATGTACATGATTTTTATACCTAGAGAGGGAAAGGCATTCCTGGTAGTATAAGCCTAGTAAGATAAGCAAAGAGGCAGGAAGTTGCAGGGCACTTTTGAGGAATTTGAATAGGCCAGCTTTGCTAGAAAAGATGGATCAAGTATGAAATTTGTTATTTGAATGATAGATTAGGGCCAGACCAATTAGGGCCTGTGAATGCCTGGCCAAGCTTGGTGTTGGGACTTTTTCTGCAGGTAATGGGGAAGTGTGAGAGGATTTTGAGCAGTGGTAATACATGGTCAAAGTCAGATTTGTGGAAGGTTAATCTTGTGGGTTAGACTGGAGTGGGAGTTTAGGGACCATGAGTGGCTATTACAGGGATCCAAGGGAACCTGTACAAGGATAGTATCAATGGGAATTAGTTGGAAGGTTATACTTTGTGAGTTGTTAAGAAAAAGAAATTGATAACATTTTATAGTATTTGGATGTGGAGGGCAGGAGACTTGAACAATCCAAGATGACCAAGGATTTAAATGTAGATGCCTTGAGAGGTGGAACTTTCATCAGAAATGGGAACAGGAAGCCAGGGTTCAAGGTAGGTTGAAGGGTTGATTTGAGTTCGAGGCCATGATGGGCAGCTGTAGGTGATTTAGGGGTGATGGAGGGGTCATGGCTGAAGGTAGAGATGTGAGTCATCTGCATAAAGGTGATTGTATAGGTCACTTACAGGTGCAAATGAGCTCCTAAATTTGAACTTGGTGGCAAAGGACCAGTTTTATGGAGCATTTGCAATTAGCATTTGTCTCAAAATATAATTTTGCAAATTCTCCTCCTTCCTCATTAAGCACAAGTTAGTCATTCCTGGGGCTTTAGTTAGAGCCAATATGCTGACTCAGCACTGTTCTAACCAAAGTGCTTTAACCCAGTGGCTCCCTAACCTGGCTCATCAGATTAAGGGGCCCCACCCCATAGGCACTGCATTACAGTCTCCTGGGCCGGCAGTCCATATTTGTAATAAGCTTTATAGGGTACTCTGGTATGGATCATTTTGGGGAACCAATTCCTTAGCTGGTTTGTTGTACAGTCTGAGACCTCCCCCTGCGGCCTCCTGTGTCTCTCCTGGGTACAGCAAGAGAGTTCTAACTTTTCATGTGTTTGTTTCAACCTGTTCTTTTGCTTTTGTATCTGATGGACAGTCATTGATAGGCAGTGCTTGGAGTTGTTTTTACCCAGATGACCTGCTGCTTTCCAAATTTAGCACTGGTCTGGAAGAGTGGAGGGATGTGTCAGAAGTCCTCTGCCCTGCTAGCTTGGAAGGAGATTTGGGTTGAAAAGCTATGCGTGGTGGGGAGTGACTCAAACTTTGTACATTGAAGCATGCTGGCATGATGCAATAACCCAGGCTCTGGGCCGACCACTTCCTGTACCTTTGGATACGCAGACCCAGGGCGTGGTATTTGGCAGTATTCTCAGGAGTAGACAGGCTGATCCTCTTCAAGGGAGCTGAGTAGTCAGAGGTAAGGTGAGGTAAGCTACAGGCTCTAAACCCACGAGGTCTTCTAGTTTAGAGGTAGATCATCAGGAATTTGGGGGTAGATTTCTAAAAGGGGATGACTATTAATACCTTTCTCAAGGAATTACTGACTGTCTAGGTATCTGTTTCCTTATTGTCAGAAAACAGATGCCTGTCCCATTGAGCGGCAGTTGTGTTATACACACATGTCCTCACAGACAACTTTGAATTAGCCTGATGTTGATGATCTGGCTACAAATTATCATTTGTTCTTCCTTTTCCTTTTTTGTTTATAAGCTGTAAAGAGACGAATTCACATATCCACATTATTACATGCCTGGTAAATGAGCAGGCAGAAACTGCTTAAAATTAAGTGGGGAGGTTGTGAGGGCAGCATCCTCACCACCCACCACCCACCCGCTCTGCCATCTACACACACGTAATTTAAACTATCGGTTGTTCTAAGTCTCTAACTGTTGAAGCCAAGGGTGGGTAATTTTGTCATTGAGCCTCCCCCTCCCCTCGCCCACCACCACCACCAAAGAAGAGTGGAAGATGATAGAATCTAGGTGTTTTTTTTTAATTGTGGGAAATTATATATAACATAAAATTTACCATCTTAACCACTTTTAACTGTACAGTTAAGTGTTACATGTATTCACATTGTTGTGCAACAGAATCTAGGTTTTTAAAATTCGTTTAGAATATAAGGGAATATTCTAAAAATGTCAGAAAATGAAACCCAGGTTATACAAAAAACTGTAAGTGAGAGAGTGGTTTTAAGTGCAAACACTTACAGCATTCATATTCTTTCCAAAGAGAAGGCACATAGATGGCTTTTCTTGTAGGACAGGCTTGCCTGAGTATACCCTTTCACGGTAACTAATTGTGAAGTTAATCAGGACAGAGGAAAAAGGCAATTTTGTGCTTGAGTTGTCTTCAAGAAGCCAGAAATAGTGCTAGCATCTTCATATAGATTTTCAAGTTTTCTTGAAGCTGCAATCATACAATGAGAGAAACTAATTAAATGTGAATTTACAGAATTTAATTTATACAATTTCCTAGAGTTTCCAGAGTTTGTTTTCCTATTCTCTTATGAAAATATTCTCTTGACACACACTGAGGAGTAGGTGATATTTGCCGCTGTTATCCTAGTTTTCCTAGTGAAATACAGCTTATTATTATATATGAAAATATTAGTATCAACAGCCAAAAAAAAAAAATCTAAATGAACAGGAACCTTGAAATCTATTATCAGGTAAATAGCCACATTGTTAAATGAAACTATTTTTAAGGTTAAATAAATCTTACTTAAGATTCACAAGGAAGATTGGAACATTATTGCCGTTCACCAAAGTTCTCAGTCAACCCAAATGTGTTAACAGTATGCTTCTTTTTTTTTTAACATTAGAAAATTTATTTTCACAACCACTTACTGTTTGCACTCAGTTATTCATAATACCCACAAAACAGGTTTGAAGGCGGTCAGTCCAACAGGATGTCAGCTACAGTTCCAAAGAAGGTATAGGTTTGGGTTTTACCAAAAGAGAAATGCCTTCACGTATCTCTTGTGGCTTTGGGAAAGTTATAGCTTATTTAACAACCCTTCATTTAAAAAGTGCTGCTGGATTTGAGAAAATTTATAAATAACTCTGAGTTTATCTTATTCCAAACTGCTTTAGCAAACTTTTGCTTATCAGTCTTGAAAAGATGTGTTAAAACCAGTTTGGCAACTTTTTTAATATAGCATGCTGGAAGGCCTTGAGAAAAGAGTTTTGAAACAATATCAGCGTTGGAACTGACACTGAACGCTTTTAAGCAAGAATATTCATGATATGCATTTCTCTGTGTTTGGAGGACTCATCTTTTAAAAGCCAAGATTTTATGATAGGACTTAATTACTAGTAGAAGATTTCCCGATGGTAGATCCATACCAGGCACAGGCAATTTATAGGTTTGCCAAGACCTCCAGAGATCGTTTACTCTGGTTAAACACCTGCACATTCACAATCTTACCCCTCCCATATAATTTACTGGAATCTGTTTAGAAGCAGACTTTACAAAGATATTTGAATACTTTGTGTTGTAATAGTATGGAAATACAGTATTTCATATGAGAGTTCTCTCTAAAGGATTAACTTGGGAGTCCCAGTTATTTTTAATAAGATACACTCACTCTAGCAATTTGAAGGGTGTGAATCAACTATTTCATGTTGCGGTTCTGGAATATTTGTCCTTCCCATTGCTGTATAGTCGGGATTTTCAATGGGATTGCAAAGGAAAGGGGCAGTTAATTCATATCGTGTTGCAAATCTATAGAAAAGGCAACTTGAAATGTCCCTGAGAGTCTAGCATATTTTAATTTTAACTTTTATTTTAAAACTGAGTTTTCACATTTTACTGGAAAAATACTCCATCTTTTAAAAAAATCAAAACAATCCAACTATCCACTGAAGCTTGTTTTTATGGTGATACTCTGTGATCATAAACTTAGGAAATTTAGGTACCGCAAGCTAGTACAGAAATGTATTGTTCTGTAGCTGCACCCCTTTGTTTTGTCAAGGCTGTGTTTAACAGGACTTTCTGCCTCCTGAAATGTCACCTTAGCCCTCAAACTCATGTCTATTCTACTGTTGATTACCTTGGTCCTCAGCCAGCCTCATATTTGACGCTTTCAGCACAGGCAGTATAGGTGCTTCTTGATGTTGAGCTGTTAATCTTTTTATTATTTCCTGTCACTTTCCCCCCGTGATTGATGCTCTTGAGCCAGAGGAGGGAAAAGTGATGAAAATGCTTTTGAAAACAGCTTTGAGGAGTATTTTAAGTTGGACTCGGGTCTTACCTGAGACCATAGAATGATTGAAAAAGCACATGGTATGTTTGTAAGGCACCACCTAGGCCTGTGCAGCGGGAGCGAGCATGCCGACCAAGACCAACACTTGGGAGTAGAAGTGAAGAGGGCTTTCCTGGTGTTTTTGCAATGATTCAGGTGACTCAGATCTCCAGCTCTGTGGTATGAGGCCTGGCAAGACCTTCCAAATGGTCTGTATTTAATTCTATGGAAAGGTTACAGAAAAGGGCCTTCTTTCCTGTAGAATTAAAAATAAAATTCTTGTTGAGTTGTAGGTGTTACCAAAGCTCAGACACTGATAGTTCCCCAGTATTCCCTCTCCCCCACATCCACTTTGTTAATTCTTGGTTTGGCTTTGGAAACTTCCCCAATCTCCCTTCCCCGTAGCGTGCAGGGTGACCCAATGGGATGTGAGAAGAAAATATTAGAGCCTCTATTTGTATTTTTACCTTGTCCTTTTTGTTTTTAAACTATTTTATTGTGGTGAAATATATGTAACATAAAATTTGCCATTATAGCCATTTCTATGTATATAATTTGGTAGCATTAATTACATTCACAATGTTGTGCAACTATCACCACTATTTCCAAAATTTTTCATCACCCCAAACAGAAACCCCATACCCACTAAGCAGTAACTCCTCACTACCCTAGTCCCTGGTAACCTCTAATCTACTTTCTCTCTCTTGTGCTTATTCTAGATATTTCATATAAGTAGAATCATACAATATTTGTCCTTTTAGATCTGGTGTATTTTTCATTTAGCATAATGTTTTCAAGGTTCATCCATGTTGTAGCATGTGCCAGAATTTCCTTCCTTTTTAAGGCTGAATAATATTCTATTGTGTTACCATATTTTGTTATCCATTCATCCATTGATGGACACTTGGGTTGCTTCTACCTTTTGGCTATTGTGAATAATACTGCTGTGAACATGGGTGTACAGTTATCTCTTTTAAGACCCTGCTTTCAATTCTTTTGGATGTATACCCAGAAGTGGGATTGCTGGGTCATATGGTAATTCTATGTTTAATTTTTAGGAACCTCCATACTGTTTTCCACAGTGGCTGCACCATTTTACATTCCCACCAGCAATGTATGAGGGTTCCAATTTCTCCATATCTTTGCCAACACTTGTTATTTTACTTTTTTTTAAAACTGTAGCCATCCCAGTGGTTTTGATGTGATATCCCTTTGTGGTTTTGATTATCATTTTCCTGATGACTAATGATGTCAAGCATCTTTTTATGTGCTTACTGGCCATTTGTATATCTTCTTTGGAGATACGTCTATTAATTCCTTTGCATTGTCCATTTTTGCGTGTTTTATAATGTAACAATTTATAATTAATAAAGATATGCATATACTTCGGTATATGTACAATGTTTTTTAAGGATAGGAGAATGTACTTTTAAAAAGTTAGGAGACCATTATTATAGACCATAACAATGATTCATTTTATTCCTTAGAGCCTAGTATTAGCAAGAAACTATTGATGAGAATTCTTAAGCATTATCAGGGAAATCTTATTTGGTAAAACATAATGTGTGTACCAGAGTCTCCATATGAAATTAAGGGAGAAACAGGGTCCCAAGGCTATCTTTTATTATGCTTCCTTTTGGTACTTAAGAAAGTAATCTCCTTGGATGGGTTTTCAACTCAGACCTGCCTTATGCTCAGTCCCATTTTTTGGTTAATAGTCACATTCCAGGGTGCTAGTGTATCTTATTAAGAGATAGAAATGGTTTTTCATACCATGTCAAATATGAAAACCAGATGGCACATATTAAATCTAAGGGAAGAGGCTCGACTCTAAAATAATAATAATTATTATTAGAATTTCATTTATAAAACTCATTTGATTATATAAAGAAATTAGATTTGGGGGTATGGAACAAGCCTATTTAATGATCCAGCAAGAGCATTTGAGGTCTTGGGGGCTGAATTTTTAACAGCTTGATTTTCCTATTGCTGTTCTATTCTCTGCAAGTAAACTTTGTGAAGTTGCCCTAAAACACCAGCTTCTATCAAGGGCGTGACATCACCATCCTCATACATCCTGGTGTGTTTCTTGGAAAGTGTCCACACTGGCAGGCATTTTCCAAATAAAACATTTGTTTCAGTAAACAAGTGTTTTATCCAGCAGCTCAAGTGGAGAATTTTAAAACCAGTGTTTGTTTTGCCAGCAAACATTTTGTTTCAATCCTTGCCTCTAAACAAGTGGGTAAAATTTAAGTGGCTTCCTGGTAAAAACAAATGCAGAATCATTTTCAGAAAACTCCAGCTGAGCAGAAATCTATTTGCTGATCCCACTACTGGGTATTTACCCAAAGGAAAAAAGGACATTTTATAAAAAAGACACATGCACTCGAATGTTTACAGCAGCACAATTCACAATTGCAAAGATGTGGAAACAACCCAAGTGCCTATCAATACGTGAGTGGATTAATAAAATGTGATATATGTATACCATGGAGTACTACTCAGCCATTAAAAAAATGGTGAACTAATACCTCTTGTGTTAACCTGGGTGGAACTGGAGACCATTCTTCTAAGTGAAGTATCGCAAGAATGGAAAAACAAACACCACATGTACTCACCATGAAATTGGAACTAATCGAGCAATACTTCCACGTGCACATATGGAGATAACACCCACCGGAAATCAAGCAGGTGGGGGGGGAGGAGAGGATGAGTGAATTCACACCTAACGGGTACAGTGCACACTATCTGGGTGATGGGCACACTTACAACTTTGACTCAAACTGTACAAAAGCAACTTATATAACCAAAACATTTGTACCTCTGTAATACTCTGAAATAAAAATTTTTTTAAAAAGTAAGTCTATTTGCTGTCAGAGAGTGAGTTTAGATATTCAGGGAAATAATTGGTACTTTCTGTACAGTTTTGTACTTAGTTGTAGTCAGGGTGGAAAGTTGTAGGTTTGGGTAAGGGCCCTTTATTCTTTTTTAAGGCAAAAGATGAAGACATAGAAAAGAATTATTAAATAAAAAGTATTATTGTATTGCTATATTTCAATTTTATAGCCCACCTTTAAAATTGGACTAAAACATCATCAGGTATTTGCTCTGCTCTGGATTTCTTACCTCTTTTCTAATTATTTTTATGGTAATTCCTCCAAGGTATAATACAGCCCAACATCCATGGTAATTATCAGCCTTCGCCTTTTAACTTTTATAAAGATGGTAGTAAAATCAAATTTTGATGAGCTGTGTTTGCTTTTATTTTTTTATTTAAAAAACTTTTTTTTTTTTGGTGCAGACAGAATCTCACTGTGTTGCCCAGGCTGGTTTTGAACTCTTGTCCTCAAGCGATCCTCCTGCCTTGGCCTCCCAAAGTGCTGGAATTACAGGCATGAGTCACCGTACCCAAGCTTTTGTTGCTTTTATATATATATCTTTGAATTTTTAAATTTGAAAGTTTGTGATGTGCTTTTCTTTTTAAAAACAAGGCCTCTTTCCTATTTAGGAAGATGCCATTGTGCTTTCTTAAGAGGATAATCAGACATTATGAAATACAGCATGCATACAGAGGAATGTATAAAATAGATATATATGGTTTAAAGAATAATTAGCAAGTGGACACTCATGTAACCTCTATCCAGATTAAGAAATTGAACATTCGCCAGGCACAGTGGCTCATGCCTGTAATCCTAGCACTTCAGGAGGCCAAGGCAGGAGGATTGCTTGAGCTCAGGAGTTCAAGACCAGCTTGAGCAAGAGCGAGACCCCATCTCTACAAAAAATAGAAAAATTAGCTGGGTGTGGTGGTGCATGCTGTAGTCCCAGCTACTCAGGAGGCTGAGGCAGGAGGATCGTTGAGCCCAGGAGTTTGAGGTTGCAGTGAGCAGTGATGATGCTACTGCACTCTAGCCTGGGCAATAGGCGAGACTCTGTCTCAAAAAAAAAAAAAAAAAAGAAATTGAACATTGCCTTAGAATCTTCTCTACTTCGAAACCATATCCCTCTCTCTCCATAGTGAGTTTACAACTATGTATGTGACCTTAAATGACATCATTTAGTTTAAGTGTTTGAACTTCATATAAATTAGAACTCTCTATATATTACTTTTCACTTGTTTATTTTTTTCAACAATATGACTGCAAGGCTTGATCATGTTAATGCTGATAGCTATGGTTGATTTGTTTTCATTGTTTGGTATTTTTATGTACTACAAAAATGCATTTATTCATTTTTCTATTGATTTGACATTTGAACCGTTTCCAGCTTTTGGCTCTTATGAAAAAGGCTGTCATGAACATTCTTGTACATATCTCCTAGTCCAGTTGTGCATAAGTTTTTCTAGGGTGTATGTGGAAGGTGGGTTGTTGGGTCATAGGCTATTTGTGTTTTTAACGCTATACTATAATTCCCAACTGTTTTCTAAAGTAGTTATTCCAATTTGTAGTCCCTCTAACAGTGAATGAGAGGGGTTTTTTTTTAAGATTATTTTCAACTTTATTGAGGTGTAATTGACAAATAAAAGTATATATTTAAATTTATGTATATATAATAAAAGTATATATATTAAATTTATGTATATAATGTGAAATAATTACCACAGTCAACACATCCATCACCTCACGTAATTACCTTTTTAAAAATGTTTCTGAATGAGAATTTTTGTTACTCCATATTGTCACCAAAACTGATATTGTTAGACTTTTTAATTTTTGCCAATCTGGTGAATATGAAATGGCATCTTATTGTGGTTTTAATTTGCTTTTCCCTGATTACTAATAAGGCTTTTTGGCCATTTGGATACCCTTCTTTCCCTGTTTATTCAAACTTTTTCCCCATTTTTCTATGGATTCTCTTTTTCTTACTGATTTGTTACTGATTTGTAGGACTCGTTTATATATTCTGGTATGAATCTTTTATTGACTATATGTGTTGCAAATAACGTCTTCCACTTTGCAGCTTGTCTTTTTACTCTGTTTAGAATGTCTTCAGATGCACATACATTCTTAATTTTAATATTGTTGAATTTATCAGTTTTTTATGGTTAATACTTTCATATCTTAAGAAATTCTTCCCTATTCCTGAAGATATGCTTGAAGTTATTCTCCTATATTCTTCATAGATTTCTGAAGATAGTCTCCTGTATTCTTTATAGCTATTTTTTCCTTTCACATTTTATTTTATTGTATTTTACTCATCTGGAACTGATTTTTGTGAATGTTATAAAGTAAGAGTCCATTTTCAGTTTTTGTCTAAATAGATATTTGCTTGTCCATGCATGGTTATTGAGGTGTGCATCTTTTCTGCACAGTCTGGAACACTACCTGTGTCATGTGCATGCTGTTTCTGTGTTCTCTATTCTGTTTTATCAGTCTTTTTGTCAGCCAGGGACCCAGCTCTACACTGTCTTAACTATTGCAGCTTTCTAATGAGTCATGCCATCTGGGAGGGCTTGTTCTTTCACCTAGTTCTTCCAGGCTATCTTGGTGTTCTTGGTTTTTTGCCCTTCTATATACCTTTTAGAAACAGGTCAAATTCCTTAATAGAACCTGGTGGAGTTTTTGTTAGGACTGTACTGAAACTGTAGACCAATTTGGGGAAAACTGACATGTTTACAATAGGGAGTCCACCAATTGAAAGGCAGTGTGCAGAATCATTAGAAGGATGGAGCTGGGCTTGCCAGATGCAGATCCTGGCTCCACTTCTCATTGGCCATGTGACCCTGGAGAATTTATTTAACCTTGATGTGCCTCAGTTTTCTCACTCGTAAACTTAGGGGTCATAGTAATACCTGCCTTATAGGGTAATTGAGGGAATTAAATGATTAAACGTGTTGCATATAATATGTGTAAAGTGCTTAGAATAGTGTCTGGAACATAGTAAAATTACATAAGTGCATGAACACTGATTATCTCTATGTGTATTTATATATTCTTCAATGTCCCAAGAAAGTTTTGTGTTTTTCTTTATAAAACTCTGTCTATAGTATTAATATATATAATATAGCCGTGCCTGGCTTAATAATGGGGATACGTCCTGAGAAATGCATTGTTACATGATTTCATTGTTGTGCAAACATCAGAATGTACTGACACAAACCTAGGTGGGATAGCCTACTACACCCCTAGGCTATATGGTATAGTCTATTGCTCCTAGGTTACACACCTATACAGCACATGACTGTACTGAATATTGTAGGCAGTTGTAACACAGTTGTATTTGTGTATCTAAACATACCTAAACATAGAAAAAGTACAGTAAAAATATGGTATACAAGGGATATATATATATATATATATATTTTTATAGTCCTTTATGGGACCACCATCATATATGCGATCTGTTGTTAACCAAAATGTCATGACTGTATGTATATCTACACATCCTAACATATGTAGGATAACATGTTACATATGTATTAGTATATAGTATATATTCCTACATATCATATAACATATAGGCATATATATAATTTATAAAATATTTTTAAATTCCTTAAAATTTTTGATACTGTTATAAATGGTATTTTAAAAGTATTTTTGTGTGTATGTTATCATCGTGTCTATTTGATATGTTTTATGAGCTGATTGTGATTAATACTTGTTAAGTGCTTGTGTTGCAGGAGATACTGCTCGAAGCCAGCAAGAAATATGGACACTCTCATCTGGGTGATGGCCCATCTGCCCTGTTCTCACGGGGTGGAACATTTTACCCATTTTGCATGATTTTAAATCATTGTATCCCATTGACTTCTGTTGTTGAAATTCATCTGAGAATTTTGGCAACCTGGTTCATTTTCTCTTATATATCAGGCTGTTTTTGGTTCATCATTTCTTTTTAATTTATGAGATCATGATATTTCAGTATTTACTTATAGCCCAGCCACAGTTTGCTTGAGACCCTTTTGGGTTTTATTTCCCACACTCTCATATTTCCTGAATTTCTGTAGTAAGGGTGCCATTCCCTTTGAGATTAGAGTCATGACTTCGTACATTGACCCACATCCCTCATGAGTAAGCTTTCTCTAGATGGGAACAAACGTTACTCTTTTTCTGTTTGTCAGACATGTCACACATGTCTCTACAGTTATAATTTTTTTGAAAAAAAAGTAAAGAAAAAGATATATATATATATTTTGTATTTATAGTTTCCCCTTGCCTTGTGTCTTCCTCTGGTTTCAGTTCTGCAGCCTCAGGCAGCCTCAGTCACGTGGCTCTGCCTCACGTGGGGGCCCAGACCCAAGCTGCCAGGCTCCGTATGACTTTGCTTTGGGTTGCAGGAGGCAGAAACTCAAAGTGAAACCCATGAAAAAACCAATGTGTTCTTAATGGTTTTTACCCAAACCATAAATCCCTCTCTTGGAGGGACAGGGGAATCACCCAAAATTTGGCCCAGTTCCTGCAGTATGTTCTAGAGCAGTATTTCTCAGGTTTTGGTTTTTTTTTTTGGCTTGTATTTGTCAGTTCAGTGACCACCTGTGTCCAACACATGCAAGGAATTCATTTAAAATGCTGATTCCTGGGCCTGGCCTAGACCAAAGGAGTAAGTGTGAGACAGGAGGACACAGAGATCTGAGTCTCCTGACACCCTGGTGGTGCTGTCAGACGGGACTTAGTAACAATGACAAAGGTATTGTGGGCTCAAGTTTTCATTGATCACTCCATATCACTTACTGGAAAATTTTACCAGGTTTAAAATAAGATAGCTAATGCTGGGCGTAGAGGCATGTGCCTGTAGTCTCAGCTGCTCAGGAGGCTGAGGCAGGAGGATCACTTGAGCCCAGGAGTTCAAGACCAGCCTGGGCAACATAGTGAGACCTTGTCCCTATATATATAAAATTATATATATTAATTAATCAAAATAAGATAGCTAACACTTATTAAGTGCTATGTGTCAGGCAGCCACTTCACGTTTAAGCCTATGTGTAGGCTACTATTTTTAGTCCCATTTTACAGAAGGGGAATTGGAGGTACAGAGAGGTTAAATAACTTGCCCCGAGTCAAACACCTGATGCAGAATTGTCATGTTCTTTGTGAATCTTTAAAGCAAAATTCTGACATTTGTTAATTTACAAACTAAACTAGTCTCTGGCAGAAATGGGCCCAAAGGGTCTACTCGGATCATAATTGTACCTTGGTGTTGTGTGAGGTGCCTTATAAATTATTCATTCCTTTAGCAAGTTTTTACTGAGCGTTTAGAGTCCCTATGGCTTGGACTAGGGATCCCACAAAAGGTCGACGTGTGTAGGAAGTTATAGTGTATCAAACCAGAAACTTCTTAGCAGATGCCCGCACATAGATGAGAAGACTTTGGGAGAGGGCATGTTAAGGGAACTGCTGTTCAGACAGCTATTACCTTGTACCTAAGGCTTTGTGCTAAGTGTTTTAAGTATATTTTTTCATTAATTTCTCATAAGAAACCCCTTTTTTAAATTCTACAAATAATCCATTGTATAGGAAACTAAGCCTTAGGGTAATACAACTTCTACATCACGGTTGTGATATGAAGATAATGCCTACTTCTCTCCAGAACCTGGCTTTTATCCATTGCGTTTTCTGTTTTTGACTCTACAATCCAATGGGATTTTGCCTTCTAGAGGAGAATTGCCATCCCTCTGATAGTGACCCAGACGGCCCAGTCACTAGGAGTTTAGAGACATCATTTCAGTGGCTTATAATGTCCGTCAACATTTGCTTGGCCTCCCTATTTTGTCCTCTGGTCCTGGTGTCCTCACCTGGCCCCTAGGCGAGGTAAGAATACTTCAGAACTATTAGTATCATGGCCATGTTCACGGCCTGTAACCAGATTGGCAGATGTCTGTTTGCTGGAGGAGGCCGGGAACTGTTTTGTGAATGAGCATCAGAGCTCTGCCCTTAAGTGCTTACACCTGTGCAAAGGTGAGGCGGTCTCCTGTGCCCTACTTGGCCTCCTTCAGTTTCACGAGAGGATGTTCAGTATTTTGTATTGTGCCATACGCAGGTGGAAATTTAATATAATTATTTTTGAGCCACTTCAGAATGTTAGAGTGGAAGCAACCTTAGAAATCATCTACTTCGTTTTCTCTGTTTTACTGAAAAGGGGAGGAAAAAACCTACATATTAAATGACTTGCTCAAGGTAACAACTAGTTATTGGCAAGACTGGAACCCAGTTGCTGACACCCAGTGCAATACCTTCCTTTCACCTCTTTAATCTGATTTTTTGCAGGCACTGCCCTAATCAAGCTGAATAGTGTCATATATAAGCCGTAAGAATTTTAACTTCAAAATGATTCCCATGGTGGGGCTTTCTTTTTAGAGGCAGATTTATCTTCCTAGTTATGTATTATTTAGGCTAATGCTAAAATTACTTTTTGTTTCTAAATATACAATGGCAGATGATGGCAGAGGCTCTCCTATTATTATCAGGCCTGCTGGAGAGTTTAATATCTAACAAAGTGGGAAAACCACTTATGGATATTCCATCTGCTTACACATGTTTTTAATGGAGAAGAAGAAAACCTAATAAAAAGAAAATAAAAGGAAGAGGTACATATTGTTATCATTATTATTGCTTTTTAATCAGTTGTAGGCTTGCTACCTTATTGTCTAGGCCTCAAACACACAAGCATGGATTCTATAATAACTTACACCATCCCTCTGACCCATTGTCCTTGGAGAATGGGCATATGAGTGGTACACAGTTAATAAAGAATCCATTCATTAAATTTACTATTCATTTATTAAAATAATCCATCATTGTTGAATAGTTAAGGCAGTAATGTCAGAGCCCATGCTTCTAACTCATTACAGTTGGCCCATATCCATGGGTTATGTGTTTGAGGATTCAACCGAGGATCAAAATTATTCAGAAAAAATAAAAATAAAAAATAATATGAATAAAAAACAATATAGTATAACAACTATTTACATAGCATTAGGTATTATAAGTAATCTAGAGATGATTTAAAGTATACGGGAGGATGTGCATAGGTTATGTGCAAATACCATACCATTTTATATCAGGGACTTGAGCATCCGTGGATTTTGGTATCTGCAGAGGTCCTAGAACCAATCCCCCGGGGATACCAAGGGACAACTATGCTTTGTTGTTTTGCTCTACCTGTATTCTTAATTATGTCACACTGACTTCGCATTGAGATATAGTAGAAGAACCCTGTGACCTTTTTCTTTTTACATTTTATTGCAGTATGATATTCACACAGAAAAGTGTATATATCATAAATGCGCAGCTCCCTGAATTTTCACAAAATGAACACACCACCATGAGCTTTTGAGTACCACAGACCTGATTTCAAATTCTGGCTTCACCATTTACCATCCGTGTAATCTTGGGAAAATTATTTAATCTTTTGGGGCCTCAATTTTCTTACCTGTCAAATAGGGAAGAAATAATAGCATTTTACAGGTATTGGTGAGGAGTAAAATATAACACACATCATTTACCTGACATTCTTCTTCTTTTCCTCTAATCCCAAGGGAGCTTTTACAAACAAACACTCTCAAAGTGTATTAGATGTGTGGTAGTTGAATGTGTGTAATGTTAACAGCTCATTTGTATCCGGAAATGTAGTTAATAATATGGACTATTGAAAACAAGTGGCTAAAGACTTCCCTGCTTCCTACTTTGCAATAACTGATTTTTGACCATTTACCTCAGGGACTCATCTGAGAAAGTAGATTAATATTTACTTATTCATATACACCCTGCTTCATCCCACAAAGGGATTACAGGCATACACATAGTACAATGGTATTTATTTATTTATTTATTTACCATGTGGAAAAATATTTATTATAGGAATAAAAATAATGTTAAATTTGCAAAGGCTATAACGAATCTGTTTTAACCTCAGCCGGGCTGTTTTAAACAGTGTTGTGAATTTCTGGGGACCTGTATTTGATAAAAGTCTTTCTCTCAAAATACCCACAATGTTTTCATATTGTTCAGCAGTGACTTGTAGATTAAATTTCTTTTCTTTTTTTTAAAATTTTTATCCATTTATTTATTTTTTCTTTTATTATTATTTTTAATTGACATATAACAATTGTACACATCTATGGGGTACAAGGTGATATTTCAATACATGTGTACAGTGTATAATGATCATATCAGGGGAATTAGCACATCCATTACCTCAAACATTTATCATTTCTTTGTGTTGGGAGCATTTAGAATCTGCTCTTCTAGCTATTTGAAAATATATACAATAAATTGTTGTTAACTATAGTCATCCTTTAGTGCTATAGAGCACTAGAACATATTCCCCTTATCTAACTACAACAGTATTTAAAATAAATAAGTGGGTGAATCGAGGCTAAAGCTTGGGGCAGGGTTGATACACAATGTGCACATCATGACATCTAGATTGTCTGCTAGATGTGGTCTTTGGAGTTGGCTTTCAGCTTCCCAATAGCACTCAAAGCAAGGAGGGGAAATGATTAGTGACACAATTCAGAGGGCCCTTTTTTCTTTCAAAGAATTTGACACCATAAGAGGGCCTTTATAATACGAAAACAAACCAGTGGTGCAGGAGAAACTCAGCTTTTTTCTTGGCCCAAGACCTTCCTTCCATGTGTCTTCCCAAAGAGAACTTGATGTAGAGTAGTGGGAGTCCCTGTAATAAATAGCAGTGTTGGATTTATTATGCTGCGCCTCTGTGTAGACAAGTGACACAAAGCCAATGCTTCACTTAATAACAGTAGTTTGATAAATGACCATAAAATAGATTAAATCCTATTCATAGGTTAAATCCTATTCTCCAATGTTAAAATGATGCAATGAAATTTTATACAGACGTGTAACCTGTGATTAATTCATTTTTGAAATTCTAAACCTACCAAGCAGTAGCATGGTAAATGGGAATTCTATGTTTAGGCCAAATGGGAAAAGAAGAACTTTCTGCTACTCTTCTAAAGAAGACCCCAAGGAGGAAGTATGGTTTTTAGGAAGTGCTTAGGAAAAAGAGGTTAGGAGACACTGAGGAGGAGTGGACTTTCCAGGTGTAAGCTACAGTCTGAGAGGGAACACAGGCTGGTGTCATGAAGGACCCCTAGACTTTACTTTGGAGAGGTGAAAAATATACTTTATTGAAAACTTACAACATTATAGTACCCCATCACTGAGGAGCAAGTTTAAGGGTAAGAGAAGGAGGTCAGTTTTGGACTTGTTGGGCTTTATGTGCCTACTGCATGGGGAGTTATATATGTATAATAATAAAACAGGCAAGATCTCTGGCCTTGCGGAGCTTATTTCCAATAAAAGTGCATCACAAAATCAGAAAAGATCAATCTATACAGTTGGTATTTGCAACTCTAGAATTGGCAGGTTCTCTTTAGAACCTCTAAGGGGATGAATGTCACTCTGTACCTCGGACCGGGCACCGTGCTGAGGGCTTGTGTGCATTATTTACTTTGTGTAGCAATACTGCGTAGTATGTAAGGTTGTATGTCTTTATAAGTGAAGAAAAGGAAGCCCAGAGAAGGTAGATAATTTGTCTGAGTTGTCAGCTAGTAAGAGATAGAACCAGGATTTGTGCATTTTTATAGCATCTTTGCCCTAGGTAGTCTATTTTAAGAAAACAACAGACTTCCCCTTTAACAATCCCCACATCTGTTTTAGAGATGAGGACTGGCCTTGCTGTACTATTGCAATGTATCTTTTGGATCATGTTCTTGAACAGGTGCAGAGAGCAATGCTGAAGAAACCTTCACATCCAGGTTGGGAATTTTCCTCCACAAAAGCAGCCAGGGGCATCTAGCTAGCATTATCTACAAAGGAGTTGCCCAAACTGAATGCACAAAAGGGTGTGGTTGGGGATGGCAAGGAACCCAGTTAACTGGGAAAGCCCACCCACGAGGACACTGCCATGGGACTAGAAAATACCCACAGCAAGGTCTGTGCTCTTGTACTATCTTTCTGCCACGGCCAGTTAAGACTGCAAATCACTTCTTTCTTTGTCAGGGCAGATTGTTGTGAGTCATCTCCTAGAGGTGACCTTTCTGGACCTGTAAATGATTTTAATTGGGACCTTTATAGGGATGGTGGGCCCAATCTAGGAACACCTTGGGATTCAAAGCCAGGAAGTTTCAGCCACCTGGGGTTTCATGGCACCTGCCACAGTAGGTATTTCTGTTCCCACAGGAGCCTGAGCTATGCACCATCTCTCCTCCCCCTCCCACCCTCCCAGAGAACTTTCTCCATTAACTGCCAGAAATACATTGTGACTATGGCCATGCTCCTGGGGTGACTGTTTTGTATATTAACCCCACTAGAAAACAGTATAATCCTGGAATCTTTCAGAAGTCTGAGGAACTGGAAATAAGTCTCTTCTAAATGGAGAGCACACACGTGGCCAGGCATGTACAAACATACATGTACAAATTCATAAATAATCTTCATTTCAGGATGGAATTTGGGTCTCTGCTTGCCAGATTTTTGAGTTATCTCCTACCTCGACCGATGTCATGCTGTCATTTGAAACACCCATTATGAGTGCATGGATGAAGCCTAATGAGGTAGCTGGTGACAGTCAAATGTGCACAAAGGAACAACCACTTATCATTTATCTGACTTCAAAACATTCCATGTTACCAGTTTCCTATGGGTAGTTCCTTCTGTCAAAAAGCCCCTTACTCTACTTAGCTTGTCAACTAAACCCTCTTGCTGGAGATGTGATATTTCCTCTCCGATCCTGTGGCTTCTCTTCCTGGCATTCACATAGCTATGGCCACGAATCTCGTCCATGCGATCAGACCCTTCTAACCTTTGCCCTGCTAGCTTGGTGAAGTTTTGGTGCATTGGAGGGGCAGGCAGAAAAGCAATACTTCCATGCTCAGAGCTATTTTCCCCTTTTCCTCCTTATTGCTCTAGTTTAAATAAGGAACCTTTCTCCACCTTTCCCAAATCTGCTATCTTAGTGTGCATTTGGGAAAAAGAGGGATGGCAATTCTGGTCAGGTTGTTACAGCTCAGTGTGTTTGGCTGGTAACTGTGAATTTTCTCCCCTTTCTCATCTCAGGAAATCAGTAATCAGCTTCTTCCAGCCTCTTGGGCACCCGCCTCACTTCCATCCTCAAGGTATGGCCCATGGACAGGGAAGGTAGGCTTCAGCCATTCTGTTTGGATCAAAGGTGTCTGAGCAAAGCAAGTTAGATTTGTTGGTCTGTTTTAACCACAAGCCCTTTTAAGGAGGTCAGAATTACTACTTCAAGGTCAGAGAGACCCCTCACTGGGATGATTTCTGGGCGTTGGCAAAAGGAACTGCATCATTTCACTGTCTCCAACAGGGAGGTAAAAAGCAGGGACTTTGGAGTGACCTGGGCTCCCTCTATGACCTTGGGTGGTTTAACTTTTCTAAACCTCTTTTCTGTGAATGGAATCAGGCTATCTACCTTGAAGAGCAGTTGCAAGGGTTAAATGAGATCATGTAGGCAAATCATTTGGCTCAAAATTGAGTCAGGTCCCTTAGTACATGTTAATTTCTATTTTTATCTAACTCCATGTTCCAAATCTGTTGACAGTGCAATTTTTGTTGCTCAGAACCACACTTCAATTAGCATTAAGAAAGCTGATGGAGCCCAGGTCCACAGGAGTATCCTTAGCTGCTTGGAAGACAGAAGGGAAAGAAAACAGAGAGGCAAATAAAAGCAATGCTTCAGGCAGCTTGGGTTGCCTGGAGAAGGCGGAGTAAGGCCTGAGGCAGCATCTGGATGGTTTGTGTCCTAGCCTGCTGGCCTTGAAGGGGCTTTCCCCTCTTTCCTTGACTTCCTTCACTCCTGAAGAGGCTGCCACCAAAGACTGGAACACTTGGCAGGGTTCTGGGGATCTGTACCAACGCCACACCTCCTGATGACTGAGTGGAGGCTGGTGATGCTCGAATACGGCCATGTGGCCTTGGCCTTATCAAGCTTCTCCCTGACAGATGCTAGCACCCGTGGATGCTTTCAGATTTCTCATAGCGAGAAGACTACTCAACTGTCAAACTCTGGGGTCAGGAGGTCTGCACCTCAGTCTCAGCTTTGCCCTGCTTTGCTGCTATGAGTAGCTGTGGACCTTCAGCAAGTCACATCAGCTCTCAGAATCCCAGTTTCTCAATTTGTTCAATGAGTATTAGACTCATTTAATGAATGGGCCCTAAGATCCTTCCCATGCTGGCCACTGTGCATTTGAATGGCAGGGGCACCTCTCCAGGGGGCCTTCTTCCTCAAGGCAGTACCACATGTCAGGGCTAGCACCTAAGGCACAGATCCTAACTACCAGCACCACTCAGACCCTGATCCATTTTTGAAAAATTGTAGTTTTGGGGGCCTGTTATACACAACCATGACCAAGGTTGCTTGAACAACTCAGCTGAGGCTCTGGCATACCCACGACCACCCCTCAGCCTTCCTGAGCTTCCACTTTTGTGCCTCCTTCAGTTCCCCCACACAATCTGAGAGCCACAAACTCATCCTCAATGAAGCTTTCGATTTTGGTGTGCTCTTCCTGAACGAGTTGTCACTTCCATTTTCTCCTAGCTTCCCTCTCTGATCTCAAGGGCCATATGTAACTGAATGCTCCTGGGGTGGGGGGCTGGGGGGAGAAGAAGGGGATTTTCCAAGTCTCTTTCTCTATTAATCGGAATGGAGTTGGACTACGGTTTAAATTAAAAGTCTTACACAGAACTCATTTAGAAGACTAGAGCTGTTCATTAGAAAGTGAAAGTAGCTGATAATCCCTTTTTAAATATGAAAAAACCCAGCAAGTCATTTAAACCTTTTTCCCCCTGGTAACTTAGAAAAAATAAGCAAAGGTCCTTGAATTTTTTATCACCTTTTCTTTTTCCCTTCTTTTACCCGGGATAAAGATGTCATAGAAGCTTTTCCATTGCACACTCCTGCTGAACTCCTTAGATGTGGAAGAAGTAATTGGCTTTTTCCTTGAGAGAAGGGTAGTGACAGACTGTGTCTGAGCTATTCTCTCACAAATCCCAGCGGGTACTGCATAATAAAGTCTGTCTAGCTTTGAGTCTGCAACTCTTCTCGCTTTCCTTTGAACAAGGGCAGTAAGTTGCTCTTTTTCTGCCCAGCTCTGGCACTGAAAAAATCCAGTAGGTGGCCAGAGAGCCTTTAGAAGACTAAAGGCAGCTTCAGAGAGTCATTGGACCAGGTTTTAAAAAGAAAAGTGGGCTTGTATCTTTGTGCAGCAAACAATGCTGGCGGAGTTGAATGGTGCTTCAGGACCTGGGCTTAAGGACAGGTGACTTATTTAGGCCCCTTACAGATTGACATGTTTGACTATAGCTAAATTAAGTTCTCAAAATAATCCCTGAAACTAAAGCTCAGACTATTGAAGCAAGTACTCAGGGGGCCTCTTAGCGCATCTCATTTTGGCCTTCAATTTATGACATGGTGTCATCGTTTACGGCTCCACAAAGAAGCACCTCAAGTGTTCTCTGTGGAACATGTAAGAACTCTGTCCACACCATACGAGCCAAACCCCTGGAGTTCCGTGAGCTGAGAACTTTGCCCTTTGTAAATTACTTTTGTAAAACATTCTAAATTGAGGAGATGGTGATAAGGAAATTGCCGTACATTGTTTTATGGTTCCAGCATTCGGTTCCCTGTGGCGTCCCGTGTTCTTTGATTTGAGTCATGAGAAGAAGGCTAGCATCACCCTGCTGTCAGCCAGACACCTAGAGCTGGCTACAGCTCAGTGGACGTCTTGTTTGCCTGGCTGTAGGTGTATGCTGTGTCGCTAGGATGTTCTGAGTAGCAATCTGCATCTTTGAATAAAGTACTCACTGGATGTGACTGGTGCCTTCGGCAGTTATGTGACATGATTATTTTTTTAAATTGTGGTAAAATATAAATTAAATAAAAAATTACATCCTTACAGCAACATAGATGGAACTGGAGGCCATTATCTTAGGTGAAATAACTCAGAAACAGAAAATCAAATACTGCATGCTCTCACTTATAAGTAGGAGCTAAATAATGTGTGTACACGTGGACAAAGAGTGTGGAATTACAGGCATTGGAAGGGTGGGAGGGTGGGAGAGGGGTGAGGGACGAGAAATTACTTAATGGGTACAATGTACATTGTTTTTTATTGGTTACAATAAAAGCCCAGACTTCACTACTATGGAATATATCCATGTAACAAAACTGCACTTGTATTACTGAAAGTCATACAAATAAAAACAAATTTACTATCTTAACCATTTTTAAGTGTACAGGTCAGTGGCATTAAGTACATTCACAATGTGTATAACTGTCACCACCATCCATCTCCAGAACTTTTTAATCTTCCCAAATGGATACTCTGTACCCATTAAAAAACAACTCCCTAGTCCCTCCTCCCCCCCAGCCCCTGGCAATCACCATTCTACCTTCTGTCTCTATGAATTTGACTACTGTAGGAACTTCATATAAGTAGAATCATGCAATATTTGTCCTTTGTGTCTGATTTATTTCACTTAGCATAATGTCTTCAAGGTTCATCTACTTGTAGCATGTGTCAGAATTTCCTTCCTTTTTAAGGCTACATAATAATCCATTGTACATCTGTATGACTTTTTGTTCATCCATTCATTTGTTGTTGGACATTTGCGTTGGTTCTACCTTTTGGCTGTTGTAAATAATGCTATTATCAACGTGGGAGTACAAATATCTGTTCAAGCCCTTGCTTTCAATTCTTTTGGGTATATACCCAGAAGCAGAGTTGCTGAATCATATGGCAATTCTATTTTTAAATTTCAGAGGAACTGCCATTCTGTTTTCCATAAAGCCTACACCATTTTATGTTCCCACTACCAGTGCATAAGGGTTCCAGTTTCTCCACATCCTCACTAACACTTACTATTTTCTTTTTTTGATAGTAGGCATCCTAATAGGTGTAAGGTGGTATATCTCATTTGGTTTTCCTTGCTTGGCCCCCTTAATCTTTTAATTTTAGATTTATAATAGTTTTTATATCTAGTACCTTCTTCTTCCTGTAGTTCTTTAGCAAAATTTTATTTGCTATTCTCACATGTTTGTTTCTTTTAGATGCACTTGGGAGTTATTTTGTTACATTTCTCTCTATAAAATATTTTATCCAGTTGGGGTTTTGATTGGGGTTGAATTTAACATATAAATTAATTTAGAATGAACTTTTTAAAAATAAAATTGTCATCTTTCTATCTAAATCTCCCTTCATCTCTTTTCTTCTTTTTTATGTCTAAGTTTTTTCTTTTCTTTTATTAGTCACACACAAACCATGTTAAATTTGTTGCTTTGTGAATGGGGTTTTTAAATTTTTATTTTTGTGATGGTTATTGCTTAACTATAGGAAATGTATGTGTGTGAGGGTGTGTGTGTTAAAACTGTCTACAGAGCAAAGCAATAAATAGTGAAAAAAACAGACTTTGGAGTTAGTCAGACTTGGGTTTGAATTCTAGCTCTGTTGCTTACCAGATTCATGACACTGAAAAAACTTTAGGGCGGTGTTTTGCATGTAGGACTTTGATAAATGATGACTATTACTATTAGATTTCTCTTTAAATAATTTTTCATTAATTTCTTGGGGTTTTTTAGTTACACAATGATATAATCTGTATGTAATGATAATGTTAAACTTTTTGTTTGCAATGTTTAAATCTCTTACATCTACATTTTTGCATTGGCCAGAAAACACTTGTGGAACAATATTGTATAATTATGTTAACACATTCTTTCCAGGGGAATTTTATTCTGATTTTGAAAGAAACGCCTCTAGCTTTTCACTATTAAAAATAATCTTGGCAGTAGTTTAAAATTGATATTCTTTATAGGGTGAAGATGTATATTTTAGTTCTTATTTTTTAAGTGTTTTTAAATTAAAAGTCAGTTATCTTGGAAGATTTATACAATTTGAACAACTTTATTTACAAATTACAATATTAATGTTACCTAAGAAGAATGATAAAATTAAGGATCAATCCTGTCTTTAGTATAGAGGGTATTATTTCCTCTAAAAATATCTGTCTCTGTATGAAGTCTTTATGAGCTCTCTTACAGATTTGAATACTGAAAGGCAATTAAGTTAATTTGTTTGGGGAGTGGGTTTGGGGTGGGGAGACATTTTCCTTTCACTAGCCTAACCATCAATTTCTTTATATTATAGAAATCTGTACCTTCCTTTTGTATCTGGTTTGGGTCCCACAGGCAAGTGTCTGTGATTCCGATGTATTACAAAGCTTGGAACATTTAAGTTTTAAATAATTCTATAATCTTAATCTAGGTATTCTTCTGCTTAAAGTTTATTGATATTTTAATAACAATTGTTTTCTTGATGTAAAAGCAATATAGTATATGTTTCCTTGTAGAAAATTTGGAAAATGTGGACAAGCACCAACACAAAAATTAAAAATAATACATACAATTTTGTAAGATGCTTTTTTTCTCTTACCGTATTTTGAAAATTTCCCAATCTGTAATAGTCTTACACCTCATGATTGTTAATGGTTAGCGTGTCATTCCGTCATGTGGATACATTTCCATTTATGTACCAAAGCTCTATTAGTGGCCATGTAGGTGTTTCCAGTTTTTCATAATGGCAAATAATCTAATGACAATCATCCTTAAAGGATATAATCCTTAGATTTCCAAGTTTCTGTTCAGGGCAATTGAAAACAGTATCATTTCCACAACAATATGTAAGTATATCTATTTCCCTCAGCTTTGTTAAAACTAGGTGTTGAAATTTTAAAATATTTTTTGCCAATTTGATAGCAGAAAAAAACTTACTGCATGTTTTAGTTTGCATTTCTTATATTACATGTATTTCTATGCCTTCTTTTGCGAATTGTTTCTTAATATCCTTTGCCCATTTTGCAGTTGAGGTGTTCTTTTTCATATTGATTTGTAAGAATCAGTACAGCATGGTAATTAAGAGCAAAAGCATGGAACTCAAAAACACCTGCCTTCAAGTCTCTATTCTGCTACTTTTTCTTTCTTTCTTTCTTTCTTTCTTTCCTTTTTTTTTTTTTTTTTTACATTTTCAGAAACATTTTATTGAGCCTCTGTTTTCAAAATGTATTTAGCAGATTTTTTTTTTTGAGACAGGGTCTTGCTCTGTTGTCCAGGCTGGAGTGCCATGGCACAATCATAGCTCACTGCAACCTTGAACTTCTGGGCTCAAGCAGTCCTCCTGCCTCAGCCTTTCAAGTGGCTGGGACTACAGGTGTGGCACCACCACCACACCTGGCTAATTTTTAAAATAATTTTTTTGTAGAAACGAGGTTTCATTACATTGCCCAGGCTGGTTTCTATTCTGCTACTTACTTGCTATGAGACCCTGGGCATGTTACTTCTTGGCCACTCAGTGTCTCTGTTTCTTTATTTTAAAAGTGGAACTAATTGTATCTCCTTTATAGGATTATGGTGAGATATTGTGTGCAAAGTGCTTAGCATGTCTTATACCTAATAAGGGATCAATAAAGTATAGCTTTTATTAAAAGGCCTTTAACTAACTGCCTATAAATATGCTTTTTTCCTAGTCTGTAATTTCCATTTCAGTTTAGCCTGTAGTGTTTTGTTTTTTTTTTCCTGGATATGTTTAAAATTGCCGTGTCGATGAAAATACACACCTTTTCCTTTTAGGTTTATTTCTTTTTCTTCAAAAACCCTTCCATACCCCCAAAGATCACATACATATTTACCTACTTTTCTTAAGATCAGATACATATTTACCTACTTTTCTTCTGGTTCTTCAATCATTTCATATTTGACATTTGATTCTTTAATCCATTTGGAGTTAGTTTTTATCTTTAGTGCAAAGTTTTATTTGGTGTGAATTTTTCCCCCTCAGATTATTTCAACAGTATTGACTAATCTATCCTTTTCCGCACTGATTTGAAGTGCCATTTTTATCGTACACCAGATGCTTCCAGGTTTTCTGTCTGATTCCATTGATGAATCTGTTGTTGTGCTGGTACTGTGCTGTAGTGTATAGTATGTGTACAATCTAGCTTTATTGCATGTGTAATATCTGCAAGCATCATCCCCTCTCCCCTTAACCCCATCTGTTGTTTTCAAAACTGCGACTTTGTTTCTGTGTGTAACTACAGACTTGGATTAGAGCCTGATCAAGATTTAAATTTTTCTGTCATTCCATACAATGCAGTAGAAAGAACTTGAGCTGTGTACTCAGAGGGCTTGGGTTCCAACCCTGGCTCCACCACTAGCAGCTGTTGAAGTTGAGCATGTTATTCACTGTGAGCTTTGGGTTCTCTTATTGAAGTAACTATGAGAAAATCAGCACTTTCCCCAAATTCATCTGAAATAATGGGACCACATTGACAAATCATAGAGTCATATCACTCAGGTTTATACCTTTCTATAAAATAAGCCATTGTTTTAATGACTGCAAGAAATTTGTAACTCAGTATCTTGGTTATAACTGTTTTATCCTGTGTGATGTCACCATAATATAATTTTAATAACATTAGGGAAGATTATGAGCAATTTTATTTTATAAGCACCCCATATGCATGCACATGCACACATATATAAATCCAGCTGTATGCTCATAAATGAATGATTGTCATCATGTAGTAATTTAGAAATAATGACCTTGATGTGGCACTAGTCTGTTTGTAAAAAAGGTTACATAGGCAATTTGATGTAACCTTAACATTTTTAATAGATTGCAAAATGTAACTATTAAGCATCTAATTTTAAAATATGCAATAGGAGCTACAGTTTATTGTACACCTACCATGGGCCAGATGCCTTATTTGAATGCCTTATGCATGTCTTTTCTTTTAATCCTCCTGACAATGCTGTGGGTGGTTATTACATCTGTTTTATTTGTAAAGAAACTGAAGTTTGCTGGAGTTAGACACCTGTACTAGTCACACAGCTGGAAAGTGATAGAGCCGGGCTATCTGACTCCCAGTCCATACTCTTTCCACTGTCACCTGCTGCTGTCAAGTGCATTTGCAGTCCTTACTTTGCTTTATAAAATCTAATTTCTGAGAAATTGGAGAAGAGAGGAACACACTTCTTTTAGCTGAAGCTTGAAACTTGGATTTCAATGTAGGAACAAAGCATGATCTGATACACAAAGTTATGGATGTAATCCATAGGAAATACGGAAGAACTGGTGCAACCACAGTGTGAGGATAAATTGTGGAGAAAAGGAATAGAGGTACCGTGGAGAGAGCTGTGTGTTCTAAAATTTGTATTACTGGTGTTGTTTATCACATTCTCTAGACAATTGCTTCAAATCCTTGACTTTGATAGAGATATTTAGGACAACAGTCACTTCATGTAAAGATTTAATGAAACTGAGTTTTTCCTTATAACAAAATTATTTCATGTTTATTGTAGAAAACTTAGAAAATAGAGATATCGTTTGCAGAAAGATACAATTCTTTCTAACCCCACTACCTGGAAATAACCATTGTTTAACATTTTGGTGTCCACCCCTTCCGTCTTTTTTTTTTTTTTTGAGACAGTGTCTCACTCTGTCGCCCTGAGTAGAGTGCAGTGGCATCATCATACCTCACGGCAACCTCACGGTCCTAGGATCAAGTGGTCCTCCTGCGTCAGCCTCCCGAGCAGCTGGGACTACAGGTGCCAGCTCCTGGCTAATTTTTTCTATTTTTGGTAGAGATAGGCTCTCACTCTCATTCAGCCTGGTCTTGGACTGACCTTAAGCGATCCTCCCGCCTCGGCCTCCCAGAGTGCTAGGATTACAGGCGTGAGCCACGGCGCCTGGCCACCATCTTTTTGTATTTATATGTGAGTATAATTTTTTGTTTGTTTATAAAAATGGGGTTATGTATTTGTAGCTGGCTTTTTTCACCTAAAAATATATCATAAACTTTTTCGATGAAATGAAGTATTATTCTCATGATAATTTTAATAGCTATAAAGTGTTTGTTTCATGGCTATATGATAGGTTTGGTAGTTAATTTCAGATTCTTAAACAGATTGCTTCCAATTGGCTTTACTTCTAGGATCATCACAGGTGTGTTTTATGATAATATCATTGAATGCCGACTTACTCCTTTAAGGTCTTCTCACTCCATTGTGTCTACGTAGAGGCTCTTGTATCCCAACATCCTAGTTTACAATTCTGATGAAATTGGTCCAGTTTACAGAATATTCCTTATAGTTGGGCAGATAAACTTTTGAAGGTTGTATTAATCTGCTTGGGCTGCCATAACAAAGTACCACAGACTGGGGGGCTTAAACAACAGAAACTTATTTCCTCACAGCTCCGGAGGCTGTAAGTCTAAGATCAAGGTGTTGGCAGGGTTGGTTTCTCCTGAGACCTCTCTCCTTGGCTTGCAGACAGTTGTCTTCTCCCTATATCCTCACGTGGTCTTCCCTCTATATGTGTGTGTCCTAATTTCCTTCTCTAAAGACACTTGTCATATTGGATTAGGGCCCACCCTAATGACTTCATTCTACCTCAATCACCTGTCTCCAAATATAGTCACATTCTGAGATCCTGGGTGAGGAAGTCAACACAGGAATTTGGGGGAGGGGAAAGAGCAGGGGCACAATTCAGCCCCTAAGAGAGGTATACACAGGCTTTATTTTTAAAAGTCTCACTGAGGAGGCAACTTGTAGTGTGGCTTGTAAAGTTTTCATGACATTTATTGTTTAAAACATATAACCAGTCATTAGCCTGTAAGACCTGCTGGGGCAGGGTTTTGTGTGCTTTGTTTACTGTTGTTTGTGGTGCAGGGAACAGCATCAGTGCCTATCAATTGCTGGTTCAATGAATGCATAAGGTGGATGTCAAGTTTCTTTATTTTCCATTTGTATCACTCTATGTATCTTAAAATATCTTATTGAGCACATACTCTCATAAGAAAGTGCTGGAAATTAATAAGTATTATAGACGTAAGAATGGGTAAAATCATTCCAATTTCCTACTTTCCAATGTGAAATGACACACAAGCACTAGATCTGATTTTATTTCTTTCTGAGAGAGAGAGAAAGAGTTTTCTATCTAGTAGGACAGCAGTCCTCAACCTTTTTGGCACAAGGGACCAGCTTCCTGTAAGACAATTTATCCACAGACTGGGGGGTTGGGGGTATGGTTTTGGGATGATTCAAAGGCGTTACATTTATTATGCAGTCAAACTTCTCTCTAATGATAATCTGTATTT
The DNA here is from genome assembly GCA_023783475.1 of Daubentonia madagascariensis. Classification (NCBI taxonomy): domain Eukaryota; kingdom Metazoa; phylum Chordata; class Mammalia; order Primates; family Daubentoniidae; genus Daubentonia; species Daubentonia madagascariensis. Next base: position 6,583,151 of record JAKFHU010001672.1, read on the forward strand.
GCAGCTGCTCCCCAGTGCTAGCATCACTGCCTCAGCTCCACCTCAGATCATCAGGCATTAGATTCTCACAAGGAACGTGCAACCTGGACCTCTCGAATGCGCAGTTTATGGTAGTGTTCACGTTCCTATGAGAATCTAATGCCCCCGCTGATCTGACAGGAGGGGGAGCTTAGGTGGTGATGTGAGTGATGGGGAGCAGCTGTAAATACAGATGAAGCTTTGCTGGCTGTCCCGCTGCTCACCTCCTGCTGTGCGGCCTGGTTCCTAACAGGCCATGGACAGACACTGGTCCTCAGCCCAGCGGTTGGGGACTGAAGTCGTAGGATATATTCATGGTTATTTTCAATGTTTACCAATGGGCAGGGTTGTTCATGGCTATGTGGTCTTGTGAGTTACTGCAACTTCTTCAGCAAGTTTCAGAGTTGAAAACTCTGGTACGATCCTTTGACCTAGAAACACGGGGACCCATTCTGTGAGCAAGATGACCAGTGGCCAGGCAGTGTGGACAGAGCTGTTACTATAGTAAAGCATTGTCAGTCGTCCCCACTTACAAGCACCATCTAAGGGCATATTTAACAGAAGCTGCAGAAATCTTACTTTGGTTCTGCGTATTACTCAGTTGAACACATAAAGATATGTGCATATACCACTTATTGAAGAAGAATTTATTTCACTTATTTGTACCCTGGTTCATGAATGAAGAGCTCCATCCTACAAAGAAACATTGACTTATAAATACATGTCTTTTAGGCAAAGAAAGAATCTTCATCCAATGACAGTAGAGCAGTTTTTTCTAATTTCTGTCATCTTGTCTGAAGGCAGAAGGAGGGACAACTGGCCTTTTCCATGTCCCCTGAATTAGATAATTTTAAAATTCTAGTTAAGCAGGGCCAGGCGTGGTGGCTCACGCCTATACTCCTAGCGCTCTGGGAGGCAGAGGCGGGAGGATCTCTTGAGCTCAGAAGTGTGAGACCCGCCTGAGCCCCGAGCAAGGGAGAGACCCCATCTCTACTAAAAAGAGAAAAAATTAGCCGGGCGTGGTGGTGTGCACTTGTAGTCCCAGCTACTCAGGAGGCTGAGGCAGGAGGATCACTTGAGCCCAGGAGTTTGAGGTTGCTGTGAGCTAGACTGATGCCACGGCACTCTAGCCTGTACAGAGTGAGACTCTGTCTCCAAAAAAAAGTTCTAGTTAAGCAGTGAAGTTGTGTCATGAATGGAAGATTGGCTTAGCAGAGTTATTTAACCTTCCATGTTATCCTGAATAGTTATGTCTTTGAAACAAGGTTTATAGTTTAGAAGTATGCTAACAACTCATCAATCCAAATTAAGAATCAGGAAATAAGCAACTTTTGGCTTCTGGAAAGCAAAAGGAGATGCTGGTCCTCACGCTGACTTTGACACATTTCTAACAATCTTGGTTATCCAATTTCCTAATAACTGCAGATTAGAAATGATCAATTAGAAAGGGAAAAGGAGGTTGCTATTGGCAGGCACACTGAGTTCAGAAAGAAGTGATAAGGGAAGGGACAGCCCGTAAGTGAGGGATGAGAAAGAAGAAAAAGCAGACAGGAAAACTCAACTTGGAATTTACTGTGGAGTCATATAGCATGCTAGCAAATAGCTATGACATACCTCAAACATGGACAATTTCTTGAGGTTGTAACCATCTTGTGGCCCAGTATAAATATTATTTATAAAAAGCTATCATTGTATGACAATCTAGTATGATATTAGAAGTTTATGATCATATCATTTTGTTCATATATTAACTTTCTGATGTTTAGAAAAGGGAGAAAAAGCAAGGCAGCTCATAATACATTTTAGAAAAAAATTTCTTCTTCGAATGATTAACATTTGAAGGGAAATACCCTCAACCACCAGAAATAGTGTATTCCCTAAGTCATCTGGGTAGCTAGGGTAATAATGTATTCAAGATAACAGAAGTTGTGTTAAGGTGTTCACAGTAGCCCGTCCCTGTGCCTGTGCACTGCTTGTCTGAGAGAGTTTAATTGGCTGCATTACTAAGGAGATTTTGAAATTCCAAATAACATCTCACCACCTGCCTCCCAGCCTTCTGCTCTGCTTGCAAACCCTAGGCAAACCCTTCCTCCAGCCACTTCCTTTATGCCCCCTACCCCTTCCAGCTCATTCCCACCCCTCCTCCCTGCCTACTCTACCTTTGCACACTTTGCAAAATATGTTTATTAAGAGCCTGCATCTTTCCTGAAGTGGCAGGTAAAACAAACAAACAAAAAAATTAAAAAAAAAAAAAGACAGCCTGCCAATATGCCAGTCCCTGTGCTAGCTCCAGAATAGGGAAATCATTTGCCAAGACAAGTCCCTACTTTCAGGAGATGTCCCCTTCTTTGAGGCTCTGGACCCCCTTCCTTGTTCTAAGAAACTCCAACTCTCAGCCTTCTCCACAGCACTTCCCCTGCCATCCACCCTGATGGAAACTTGGTTTGTCTTTAGAGATAGCACTTCCTTCAAAAGCCGTTCCTCAAGAAGACTAGTTCGCCCAGTTCACAGAGAGGATATGGAGGCTGTGAATGTGTTCTCTGCTGTCCCTTCCCCCTCATGGCTTACCATCCTCTCTATCCTCCCTCCTCCATGTATCAGTCAGCTAGGGCTGTGTAACAAAGTGCCAGAGACTGAGAAGCTTAAAAAACAGAGTCTATTTCCTCACAGTACTGGGGGTTGGAAGTCTGAGGTCAAGGTTTCTACAGGATTGGTTTCTCCTGAGGCCTCTCTCCTTGATTTGTAGATGGGCATCTTCTCCCTGTGTCCTTATATGGTCCTCATCTCTTCTCATGAACACACCAGTCAGATGGGATTAAGGCCCATCCCAATGACTTCATTTTACCTTAATCACTTCTTTAAAGGCCCTATCTCCAAATACAGTCACTTTCTGAGGTCCTGGGAATTAGGGCTTCAACATAGGAATTTTGGGGGACACAAATTCAGCCCATGGTTAGGATTAGTGCTCCATCTCAGAGGGTCATGGGGTTCTGCCCCTGAGGGCTCCATCCCTGTGTCTCCCACCCTCCGCACCACCTGCTATCCCAGCACCCGCCTTGCCCTCCTAGTCACTAAGCCTGCTGTCTTCTCACATCTTCGTGCCCCTCACCCCTCCCAGCTCAGCCCCCTTCCCAGCTCAAGCTCCTTGCTCTGTTTGGACCTGGCCATGCCCACACTGGCACCCAGTCCTGTCCAGAGGTCCAGAGGTTTCTGGACCCCATTACATCTGTGTCTGCCTTGCTCACTGACATTTCCATCTGCCAGTCATCATCCCCACTCTAAGTTTTCTCCCCTCTGTGGTCTCCATGGCATTGGAAGGGAGCTGGGACAGAGCTGAAGTCTTCTAGCACCAGTTTCTGCCTTGTCTCTCCTAGGCCTCAGCCCTGGGCCTCTCCCCTTGCTCTCCTCACTGCTGCTTTACACGTCCACGGCCATCAGATACCAGCTTCCACAACTTGCCTTTTTCTCACTATTATTTCTCAGTATGTTCCTACTATTCTTTTCCCCTTCCCTCTCATCTTAGAATGTGAATTATCCCTCTTTTACTTCCTAGGCTGATCTCTCTACCTTTTCTCCTCTGCCACAGACTCTCTCTTTCTTTCTCTCCTTTTTTCCACAGTTGTATTCTGTTTCACATATGTATTTACTCCCTCTCTGGATCTACGTTCCTTTCCTGTCGATGTAAATTGTCTGGGTGATTCACCCATTTTAAAACTCCTTCCCCAGACTCTGATACTCCTAGAGATAATTTTTAAAAGTCTATTTATTTTTATTTTTTTAAGAGATGGGGTCTTGCTGTGTTGCCCAGGCTGCCTCAGCCTCCCAAGTAGCTGGGATTACAGGTGTGAGTCACTGAAACCAGCTCCTAGAGAGGATTTTCAAGGCACTTTTGAGCAGGGCTTCTCAACCTTGGCACTATTGGCATTTGGGGCCAGATAATTCCTTGCTGTGGGGGCTTTCCCTTGTGCATTGTAGTATGTTAAGCAGTGTCCCTGGCCTTTACTGACTAGATGCAAGTCGCACGTTTCCCCCAATTTGTGATAGCCACAAATGTCTCTAGACATTGCCAAACATCCCCTGGGGTTCAGAGTCACCCAGTTGAGAACTGCTGGTATAGACATTAGGAGTGTGGTCTCTGCTAGTCACTAACCTTGCTGTGCTAGGTATGTTGGAATCCACAAAAAACCCAATTACAGCTTCAGAATTTATTCTGCACATATGGAACGTAATACTTGGAGAACAGAAAGAGGTTTGTCCTTCATGTTCATGTGAGGGAGGGATGATTATAAACCAAGTTAGCAATACTTAAAAATGTGCATTCACTTATCTTTCCTTGTTAAACAACTGCACAGACAATAATGGCCCTTCTTCAAAACCTCAGTCAAGTGTGTTTTATTGAGATTAGTCAAGACAATCAAGAAGGCATTTTTTTAAAATTAGTAAACTACTTCATTCTCAACTGGCTGACAACAACAACAATGATGACAACAACAATAAAAGAGTGTGAGCTCTGGGATTGCATCTCAGAGCATCTACCACTTACCAGCCCAGTGACGCCGGGCAGCTGAGGAACCTCTCCGCTTCAGTTTCCTCAGTTGCAAACTGGAATGATCATGCCACGTACCTGACTTGAGGGTGGAGAGGGTGAAGCAAGACTATACAGAGAAGGCCCTGGAACAGTGCCTGGCACGTTCAGTAATGTTAACTGCTATTATGGTTGCTGTTGCTATTTTCCTCTCTCACCTAACTTCTCACCAGAGCAGGGGCCTTCACTTCCTCTTCTTCTCCTCCTCACTCTGTAACCCCTTGCTTTCTGGCCTCTGCCTTCCCCACTCACATCAACTCACTTTCTCAGCTCAGCTCTCACCTTTTTTTCCTGCTGCTTGCCTTGGTTCCTCTCTGTCTTAACACTGTAGACCACCTTTTCCCTTGGAAGCTTCCGCTTCCTTGGCTGTTCTTCTTTTGAGGAAAAAGAGAGGGCGCTCCCTCTTCTTTTCCCACCGAATTGCAGGCATTCCCCTGGGTTCAGCTGCTCGCTTTTGACTGTCCATTGTCTTGTCCCTGGATGTCTCTCCAGGCCTCCCTCCTGAGGCCACCTCCTGTCCTCTTCCACACATCATGCCCCCGAGCCACGATGCATGCCACTGGTGAGATGACCCACCCTCCACCCAGTTATCCAAGCCCACAGCCAGAGAATCAGCCTGTCTAACTCCCCATCTTCTCACTCTACAACCAACGGGGGCCAAACACCGTGGACTGCATCTCTTCAACACCTCCCGCCCCTGCACTACCATCAGTCACGCTGACACTGCCCTGGCAGTTTCCCTTCTTTTGTTGGCACTAGCCTTGGTCAGTGTTCCAGAGGGCTTGTTTCCCTTTCCCCCAATATTCAATTGATCACGTTCTACTGATTCTGTGGCCTAATTATGTCTCAAACCAATTCATTCCTCTCCACCCCTGTGGCTGGCATCTTACTAGGTCCTTATTCTTCCTTAGCTGAGCTCTTCTATTAATTGCTAGCTCGCCTCTCTGTCTCATCTTGCCATCCTCCAGACTCCTCCCCAGTACCAGGAGGGAGGCCCTGTGCACCCTCCTCTGTAGGCCCTTTCCTGGCCTCCCCGTTGGATGGCGTCCAAGTCAGCTGCGATGCGCAGCACTGTTGGCGATCTGGCTATTTCTGCAGCCCCATCTCCAGCTGCCGCCCCTCCTCCCTTTGCTGCTGCAGCCACAATGAGGTATTTGCAGTTCAGGAAACTGACCTTGTTTTACGCCTCTGTGCCCTTGGGCTTGCCATTCCCTGCCCCCCAACCCCTGCAGTGCCCTGCTCCTCCTCTGTGCCTGGGGGACACCTACACGTCTTATGAGACTCTGCAGACTGTGTCCCCTCATCCAAGTGGCCTTCTCCGACATCCACATCCTTTTTCTTAACGATCCTCTTCCATGCCGTAGCTCTGTTTTCCATTTATTTCTGCCTCAAGGGTCAACATCACGTACTCTGTCACCTTCTGCTTCAAAGGGGTAGTCTCACCTCTGACTCTAATTTTTGTCATTCTCTCAGCCACTTGGCTACGACCCAGGCATCATCTTGGCCCTGACTTCTTCACTGCCCCCACCCCCATTCCTGGTCCAACAGGTGCTTTTCTATCTATTCTTCCTCTAAGGTGCTTCTTGACCTTCTCTTCTCCGTCCCCTCTATCCCAACCCTAGTTCAGGCCCTCAGTACCTGAGCTTTTCCAGGGCTGATATTCAGAATTCTCTGTGGGACAGCCTCAGCTTGTTGAACTTCTAGTCTCATAACCCATCTATTCCTGTGCATGTTATAATCTGGCTGTGCTAGAATCCTTACTGATCTCAGAGTAGGACCCATAATTTGGTAAAATCATGCCTTTGCATCTACTGTCTTTAATCCCAATCTCCATCTACTAAATGTCTAGCCATTTTCCATGGCCCAAATCCATTGCTTTCTCTGTCATGAAGCTTTCCCTTATCGCTCTTATTAGAAGTGATCTCTTTGCTCTGAACTCTTGGACTTTGTACCTATTTAATGCTTCTGATATATCTTGGTTTGCATTTCATGATCACTTCTTGTGAAGACATTTTTATTACCCCCCCCAAAAATCCCATATGCATTAGCAGTTGATCCCCATTTTCCCCCAGAGTCTCAGCTGTAGACAATCATTAATCTATTTTCTGTCTCTATAGATTTTCCTATTCTGGACATTTCACATAAATGGAATCATACGTTATTTGTCCTTTTGGGTATGACTTATTTCATTTAGCGTAATGTTTTCAAGATTCATCCAGGTTGTAGCATGTGTCAGTGCTTCGTTCCTTTTTATGGCTGAATAATAGTCCATGTATGGACTTATCACATTTTATTTATACAGTCATCATTTGATGGATATTTGGGTGGTTTCTACTTTTTGACTATTATGAATAGTGCTGCTATGAACATTAAGTACAAGTTTTTGTGTAGACATAGGTTTTCATTTTCTTGTGTATGTACCCATGAGTGGAATTGCTGGGTCATATGGTAACTCTGTTTGATATTCTGAGGAACTGCCAAATTATTTTTCAGAATGGCTGCATGATTTTACATTCCCACCAGCAATGTATGAGGGTTCCATTTTCTCTACATCCTCTCCAACACTTAGTGTCTGCCTTTTTGATTGTAGCCATCCTAGCGGGTGTGAAATGGTATCTCATTGTGGTTTGACAGTATGACTCCTTTTACTTGTTAGATGTTCAATAAATATTTTTTGGATAAATGATATTTATATGAAATATGAACAAACCTTTGGACAGGTGGTTTGACTTCCAAGTTTATTATAATAATTAGCTGGAAATGAGAAACAAAGAGCTCAGTATCATTAGAATCCAATTTTTAAAAAAATGACGTAGTAAAATTGTTTCACTCTCTTTCGTTGCCAGTATTTTCTTTTCTTTTCTTTTTTTGAGACGGGGTCTTGCATCGTCACCCAGAGTGGAGTGAAGTGGTGCAGTCATAGCTCACTGCAGCCTTGAACTCTTGGGCTCAAGTGATCCTTTTGCCTCAGCCCCCTGAGTAGCTGGAACTACAGGAGTGTGCCACCATGCCCAGCTAATTTTTATTTTTTGTACAGACAGGGTCTCTCTCTGTTTTCCAGTCTGGTCTTGAACTCCTGGCCTCAAGTGATCCTCCCGCTTTGGCCTCCCAAAGTGCTGGGATTACGGGTGTGAGCCACTGCACCCAGATGCCAGTATTTTCTAGATGGCATTATAAAGGTGGTGGTTTGTCATGAAAATTCATGAAACTTTGGAGGTTTAGATGTTTTAGATATACTAAATTATGAGTAAAATTCCAACTTCGATATTTTTTTACTCAAAACTTATCCCTGAATGGGGAGACCAGGAAAGGCTAACTCCTGATTCAGAGGCAGGGTGAATAAATAAAGCAGCAGTCACCACTGGGCCCTTCCTTTGCCCTCTCATTGGGACGTGTCATAGCTTGGAAGCACAGGACACCAATTCTGTGATGACTGTGTGAAGTATTACTTCTGTTTAAAGACCTTCCCATTCCCTCCACGACAGGCTTGTCTTCAAAAAAGCATTTGATAATACACTTGGGGACAGGGGGTGGAGGGAGGCTCAGAAAAGTACAACTGCTAAAATTTCTCTAGATAGAATTTTCCTCAGTAAACAGTAGACCCTGGGAAACATAACAGGTTCTGAAAACTTAATTTTGATGACTGGAAGTCAGAGAAACAGCCAGCTGAATTGGTTCCTTCTTGGGCAGTGGTGTAGCCTACTTATCTTAATTCAGATCTAATGGTCCAACTGCTTTTCCTTGATTCTAGAAAGTTCTATCCTGGCCAGGGCCTATCCTGAGACAGACACTTCTGTCTGTAACCCCAAAAACTAGAGTTCAGTGGAAGGCCTCAAACTAAAGGCCCACAATTGGGTTTACAACTTTCTACGGTGCCGAAGCCTTCTCAGAGGAGCTGGTGTTGGTGGGGCCAGGGTCAAAGGTCATGGTAAATAGAAAGTAGCCAGCTTTCTGCCTGTATAACATCATCTTGCCTAACCAGTCTCAAACGCATAATTTTAAAGTAGTGTTCTCTGCACATTCATCTTTAGAATTGGGTGGGGGGGACAGTGGTGTTTATTTTCAACAACCACAATCATCCTTATCTTTCTGAAGATGTTTCCAAAGGCCGAGAACAGGCCCCTTTCAGAACCTCAGTAGCTAAAGTATTAACAGTTGCAAACATGTCAGCTGCTTTATGGAGGAAGCACAGCCTAGGCCTGGTTTCTCTGGGCTCCGTGATAACTTGGGGCAAGGCAGCCAGGGCGAAGCGTGGTGGCAGGAGCCAGAGAGATGGGACAGCGGCTCGGAGGAGGGTCCCTGCTTTTCGGAGTTGAAACGGGAGCCCTCTGAGAGAAAGAGATACTGCGTGTGGCTTCCCTGATGCCTTGGAGGGCGACGTGGATGACACAGCATCAGCCGTTCCGTCGCGGGGTGGGGACACAGCGGCGGTAGGAGCCGTCCTTGGCCCCTCACGGGCAGGCAGTTCCCCGCTGAAGCATCCTTTGTGGGGTGTGGGGAAGGGAAGGTGACAAAAGTCGAGTCGGAGTTGAATTTGTTGGAGAGCACGCTCGGGGCGGTAGCCCTAGAATGAGAAGGATGGCCCTGGGAGAGAAACAGTTTGAAGTTGGGGGCGGGGTGAAGCGCCTGCTCCTTAATCTCCTGCCCCATCATCTAGTCGCCCCACCTGGATGCAGCGCGAGGACCGCGTGGAAAGGAAACGGCGCGGGTGGGGCTCCCCCGCCCAGATGCCTCCGAGAGACCGAGAGGGGCGGCGCCGGGCTAGGGACCCCGAGCCCCACGCTCCCCCCACGCCCCGCCCCGCCCCCGGCCCCCGGGCCTCCTAGGCGCCCTTCTCGTGCCTCCGGGGCATCGCCGTCTCTCCCCCTCCTCCGTTAAAATAGTGAAACAAACCGTGGAGTGAAGTGATGGACAGCCGGGGGTGGGGACTGGCCCGCAGCTAGGGGCTGGAGGGGAGGGGGCGCGGTGGCCGGAGTAGGTGGCCGGCGGGCGAGCGCTGGGCCGATTGGGATCGCGCCCAGCTGGGGCCTCTGGGACCCTTACCCTCGGGCGGCAGGGCCCTCCCATGGCCCGGGGCGCCTGCGGAGGGCGGAGGGCAAACCTGGGGCTGCGGTGGGGGGTGGGGTGGGGACTCCACCTCCATCCATCCCTGGATGGCAACTGCGGTCACCCCTCTAAAGCCGGGGCGGCGGGGGGGACAGGCGGGTACCGCGGTCCCCCCACTCCCCCCAGCTTGAGCCGCCGCCGCCGCCGCGGCCGCTCAGTAACACGTCCCCAGGAGACTCGCAGGAGCAACACGTGATGTGTCTACTTATCAGGGTGAGAGGGGGAGAGCGAGTCTCCGAGCGTGCGGGCGAGGAAGCGGGGCGGGGGGCCGAGACGGGGGCCCGGACGACGGCTGGGGCGCCGGGGTCGCCAGCTCCTCGCCCACCTCCCTCCCTGTGGGAGAAGAGGAGGAGGGGAAGTGACTGCGGAGTTGATGAACTTTGCACATCCAGAAACGCCATTTTGATTCCTTTTCCGGAACAAGTTTGCATCTCTTCTCGTTCTCTCTCCGAAGCCCACCGGTCCCCACCGCATCATGCCTGGGAGCCAAGCGTCCTGCCCGGCCGTAAGTACGTGCCCTGGGTTCCGGCTCGCGGGACTTGGGTGGCAGCGAGATGTCTGGGGCACAGCCGGAGCGACCTTTTAAAGAACTTTTGGGGATGGGGAGGGTGAAGTCTGCAGAGCGCGTTGTACTTTTGAAACTTGGCGTCTCCTGGAGCGGAGGACCCGCACGCCCCACGCCGCGCAGCACGCGCTCGGGGCGGTGGGGCCGGCCGAGGATGAACGGGGCAGCCCTCTCCCCTCAGGCTCTGCCGGGCCGCTCCTCCTCCTCCTCCTCCTCCCCTTCCTCCGCTCCTTTCCCCTTCCCGAGCTGCTGGCTCTGCCAACCAGCTCCCAGCGCGAGCCGCCGCGGCCGCCGCAGCGCCAGGCCAACAGGACCTGATGCGCATCCATATTAGCCGTCCGAGCGCAGGAATCCGGCCCGACCCGCGCCGCCGAGTTTATTTTTAACCAGCACCGCCTGGACTCGGATGGTGCGCGCACCGCCGGCCAGAGACATCTTCCCAGCGCTGCTCTCCATCTTCCGCCCTCTCTCCCCCGACATCCTCCCCCCCATGTGGGAGGGGAAACTTTTCTCCTACATACTTTCGAGTCCCTCTCGGGCCGGGAAGCGCAGAGATGACGGCGCCCGCCCGCCGCTACTGCCGCAAGGTATCCGGGGGTGTCCGCTCGGGGGTGCCCGCCTGGGGTGCTCGCGCGGGGGTGTCTGCTCGGGGCTGCTCGGTGGGAGCATCCGCCGCGCCCTGCTCTGCGGACTTTGATCCTCCCGGGCGGACGGCGCTGGCCGGGAGGGGGCCGCGGGCAGCCCCCCGCCCTCGCCCGTTCCGGGTTCGCGGTGGTGGTCACGCCGACCACCGCCCCGGGGCGCCGGGGGAGGAGGGGGCCGGGGCCGTGCGGCCGCGTATTGTTCCCTTGCCCTTCCGTTGGCGGGGTACGTGTTTTCGTGGGAGCCATCGGTGTGGGGCGAGCCTGCATCGCGGGCGGGGGGGGGGGGGTCGGCGCCCGGCGCCGTCACGAGCACAGGAAGGAGGCCGGGAGCATCCGAGGCGGGGCGGGCCGCCGGGGCCCGCTCCGCCGCCCATCTGTGGAGCGCGCTCGGAAACTTTTGTCCGCCGCCCTCTGGACCAATTTTTCGCGAGTTCTGGGGCTTCCCTTCCTCCTCCCATCCCCGCTCGCACCGCAGGGCTGGGGCGGGAGGGCGGCCCGTTGCTGCCGCCTCCCCACAGCCCCGCCAGCTTCGGGCCCGGCCCCCCGCGCCCCCTCCCCGCTCGTGGTCTCTTAGGAAACTGCGACCTTAATGGTCGCTAAGGAGCAGGGGAGGTCCTTCCCGTCGCCGACCCCCTCCCTGGGAAGCGGCGTGTTTTCTGGACCCGGCCAGGGGCGCGTCGAGGATGTGACCCACTCCCCGGCCGCGCGTGAGTGCGGGACGCGGCGGCCGAGCCCCCTTCTCGGCAGGGCTGCTTTCCTTGCGGGGCGGGGGCCCGGGGGCGCGGGACGGGCACAGGACGGGTGGCTTGACAGGCGCCGCGTGCAGCCCGCGTCTCTCGTCCGCGGTGCATCCGTGATGGGTTATAAAAGAGGAGGAAAGTATTTCTCCTTGCTCAGCAGATTTGCCCTCCCTCGCTCCTTACTGGTTAGGAGATAGAACGTGAGCCCAGATCCGGACGAGCAGTTCACATTCCATTACGAAATTCTACACGGCTTCAGAGCCAACAGCAGCGCACGTTCGGGGCACTTTGGAGGGGTTTTCTTCTGCTTTTGAGGATGCTGCTGCTGCTGCTGGTGGTGATAGAGAGAGAGAGGGGGGTGATTTAAAAATGTAACTTTTTGGTACATTGAAAAACCTGTCCGGGGGTTTTCTTTAGTAGAGAAGCGAATATTCTTGTTTTAGAGTTTAGATTTAAGCTTAGTCCTTTAAAAGCCAATGGAAATAAAGTTTGCCTGTTGGATAGGGATGCTGGAAGTAGCGACGAATTTCTGTCTCGAGGAGAGTTGAAATGATTTTCTGCAAAGCCAAAGTTGCTAGTGCATCCCCATGATTTTGAGATCTTTTCTTTTAGATATGTGGTGGTCTGTGCGTGTGCACGAGTTTATTCTGAAATAAGTTTATTAAAGTGGAAGGTGGAAGAAAGAGAACTACAAAGAAAAGTCTGTATGGTGGTGTTTTTGTTTTTTCACACCCGTGAAAAGCATCCTCTAGATTTAGTGCTTTTTCGAGTAGGCAGGTATGGTTTCTAAAGACTTACTTTAACCCGGAAGTCTGAGTTAGAGGCTAAAGTCTTGGCTAAAACCTCCTTTAAAACAAACAAACAAAAAAACCCAAACATTTTGTTCTGTGCTGCCTTTAGGAGTCCACAGAACTTTTGAAGGGTTCGAAATACTTTTCAAATAATTTAAGCAAAGGTGGACCACTAATTTTAGATTTTTGTTTTTTTTTTTTTACCTCTGCCCTTTGGAGGGAGCCTTCTGGGTACCCGCTGATGGGTCCTGCTTTGATGTGCTTTTAGCTTTGGTTACACTGATGAATTAAACATTTGAGTGGCTTTAATCAAGTTTTAAATGTGTTAAAAAATATCCCCCCTCCTTTACAAAAGAAAGGGAGAGAGTAACTCTTTGATTTAGTTATTTGTGTAGCTTATGCTCCATTTTAGGTTAATGAACTTGCACTGTCTTATCATTTTTAAAAATACTGCTGAACTGGTAGCATTTTAGGATGTTTTGTCTTTAAAGAAGATTTTCTGGATATATGATACTTTCAAGAAATGCTGCTGATGCTTACTGTTATGTGGGATATCATCCTCTGGGTTTTTGTACATACCACTTTATTTCTCATTAGAAATTCAAACTCTAAGCCCGAATGGCAGACAAGTGCTTGTTATGTGATGGGGAACATGAGCCTTGCTCAGCTGGTACAGGTAGTGCATCCATTGCTAACTATTTACATCATCCAACAAGTGACCTTTGGATTGAAGGGTCTTTTATTTTAAATTTCTTCAGGCAGAGTCCTGAGGTCTTATTTGCATCTAACACAGGTACAGCGTATTGCAGGAGGAAAATAAACCTAACCTTATTAGTCCTCCCTCTGATCAACAGCTGTTTATTGGTTACCTGCTGTAGGCCAGGCACTGTACAATGTAGCCACCCTTACCTGGCTTTCATTTTTATGCTTCAATTTTGAACTGCTGTGTTGGTCCACTTCTGAGGTCAGTTTGAAAGTCTTTGCTTGCTATCTCATGCTCTCTTGCTAATATCATTTATCACTGTTCAGCTAAGGAAATTTCCTGGTTGATGAAGTTAAAAAAAAATCTACCCTTTTAGGATTTTTCATGGCATAATTAATATAAATTTAACTCCTACAAAAATTGGTTAAACATGCTCTCTGGAAACACAGAAGTGAATTCTTTTGATGTTTCTATTCATTATCCTTCTGAAAAGTAGGTGGTGCTTAGAAGGTCATAGGATAAGGGTTGCTAAGCAGCTAAACAGAAAGATGCTAAAATTAACCAAAGCATTTTTGAAAGGGAGTCCTTTCCTGTTTTACATTATTTACTAGGTTTAATTAATTTCTGAATATTCTGTGTCCTTTGACCTGGGAAGGTAGGATGTTAAAGTTTGTTTTGTTTTTGTTATTATATTTAAATCATCTTTCTTTTGTAAGTGTCTGTAATTGAAGTTCAGTACTCTCTTACCAGCCCTGTGGTGTCAGATGGCAGCTTGTCTGGGTGGACTTTTTGTTTATACCCATGTGTTCAGGTTAAACCTTCCCCGAGGATACGTGTGTATAACATCACCTTATCTCACATATTAATAACAGATTTTTTTGTTGGCTTTAGAAATTCTATGTAATCTATAAAGTGATATTTTACCTTTACTCCTAATTAAACAGATTTGCATTCAAAAGACAGAAATGCAATATAGTATCAATAGAAAGTATGCAATATTGCCTCTCCTGATAAGGGGACAATAGCCTTCTTTCCCCCTTTCCTGAGATTACCATTCTTTTAGATTAGGTCTGGGTAGGGCTCCTCGGTGTCACTCCACCTCCCTGGCTCAGTTTAGTCAGCTCAGTTCAGGGATACCTTTTTAGAAATAATTATGTTAGGTTCAGAGTATCTTTGGAAGGACTGACCAAATGTTAGAAAACAAAAAGAAGTATGATTTACATTATATTTCTGCTATAAGTATATTTAAGGATCTTGAAGTTTTTTAGTGAGATAAAATGGTTGAAATCTATTTGAAGCCATGATTGGTAACTGTCATCTCTTGGTCGAATGGCAAGCCTACTAGACATCAAAAGTTTCCTTGTCTCAAGGTTATTTGTGTACATCTGACCTGTTCAACAGGGAATGTTGCCTCATATTTTTAATATCCAAATATAATTAAGCAATTGGTGAATGAGTTTTCTTTCTGTTTCTTTTCTCTCTCTCTCTCTCTCTTTTTCTTCTCCTCTTAGACTTGGAGAGTGACTTTTGAGCAGAAATAGCCATGGCTCTCTTCAAAAAGCAGGAGTCAGATAGTGATTTCCACGTGGGGGGTGGGGGGAACCTCCCCATATATCATAGGTAAAAGGTGTACCGTATGAAACCCAGAGAGAGGCATATGATGTGCTTTCTGAAATGCATCACTTATTTTTAATTTCCCCCGCTCTCATAGAAGGCAGACTACAGAAAGGAAAACCATCTGCTGTATTCATTACTACCGAGGTAGGAAAATAAGGAAGGTGGAGAGGAGCTGTTCCTTTTACATTAGCAGTCCTGCCAGGCAGTGTCATCGACTGTGCTCATCTCAGTTTCTCTTGTCACGTTCCCTGGGTGTTCAGCGTGGTCTGAAGTGCAGCTGAGTGTGGCTGGGGACTGCACTCTGCCGTTGGCGGAGCTGGGTGGGGTGAAGGGGGGGGCAGGGAACGACCGGTGCATCTTGTTTTTGGTGGGACTTCAGGGTACAGGTTGGCTGGTCTGCCCATCAGTAAAGGTGGCTGCCTGTGAATAGGTGCTTCAGACAAAAGCAGTGGGAGAGGGTGGAGATTGTTTGTTCAGTGTGATTCAAGCAAGTAATGCTAAGAGAATTTGAAAACCTCTGTAAAGTCCCAGGCCTGGGTGCTGACTGCTCCCGCAGGGATTCACCTGAGGGCTTGCAGACCTCCTGGCGGTGGCTGGAGAAAGAGAATGAAAACCCCCACGGGCTTTTCCAGACAGCCAGACTGAAGAGAAAAAGTCTCAGTGGGGGTAATTAGATAAAGCTTTTAAATGCTCTATTTGTTTTTCCCTAGCTTGCTGGGTGTTTTATCCCTTTCCCCCCTTTTTCAGAGACTGTGTGGTAGGATTGTTATAGAAATGTGTGGTATTTCTGGTGGTTTAATTACTTTAAAAATTTCCTTTTTAATTGGATGTACCTTCTTGGATTTACTTAATTTCACCCTACTTTTGTGAAGGCCTTTAGCAAAGATTCCAAGTTTATGCTCAGAGCAACGCAGTGAGGGTTGGGTGGGTATATTGACCCATTTTACAACTGCTCTGTGGTCCACCCATGGGTGGTAATAAATCAGGTCCCAGACCCAGAGCTCCTAACTCCATCCCAGCTCTGTAGAACAGCTGCTTTTTTAGAGTCAGCTTGGCCTCAGTGGACTTAGCATTAAATATATACTACCTGTTTATTTCTGTGTGTGTATGTGTGTTGTTTTCTTTGAAATAAGACCAGGTCCTTTTCAAAATGAGTCTGTGGTTGAATTGGAAGGTGTAAGGGAATTTAAAAAGAAACTTTAGTCTTTGGTAGCATTTCTGTTGATGAATGTGATTATACACATCTTTTCAGTAGCTTTTCTACCTCATGAGATTGTTGTAAGGATAAAATAAACGTTCCAGAAAGTCAAAACCTATATATGGAAGAAAGTGGTGTATTTTGAGCTCAGGAAGCTTTGTGGGTATCCACTTTGGATTTCCTTTCCAGAATTTTGCACAATTCTATTACCTTAGGCAAAATTTGCCTAGGACTTGATGTTCAAATTGGGGAAATGCAGCCCGTCTGTTTTGAGCACTGGAAGGCCAGTGCTCACTTAGGGATGAGTTTTAAGGAAAAGGCAGGTGGCAGGCTTGGGACTCACTCCTTAAAGCAGTGGTTCTCAACATGTTGATTTGTCCCCAGGGGACATTTGGCAATGTCTGGAGACATTTTTGAGTGTTTTTGCCAGGGGAGGGGGGGAAAGGGGAGAGGGGTGCTACTGGTCTTTAGTACATAGAGACCAAAGATGTTGCTCCACATCCTACAATGCACAGGGTAGCCCCAAATGTCAGCAGAGCTGAGATTGAGAAAGCCCGCTTGAAAAGTACAGTAGCTGTGGCCTGTGTCATATCTACAAGTACGCTGGGTATGCTCCCTGTGTTGCATGTGACATATTTGGAGATCTGAAATTCTGTAATGCAAGTAAGCTCTTATTATGTGCCTCTACATTACTATGGTTGGCAAGTTCAAGGTTTCACAAAAAATTTGGGGTTGAGGGAAAACGTTAAGTGGCATTAAATGTATTTGAAACCCCCGTAGTAAATAAAACTTCTAGAACTCATCTGCTTCTAAAACAAACCAGATTCATTGGCCCTGGGAAGCTGTTCTGGTAGGTGGCTCAGCTTCCCAAGTCCCTCTTCAGTTATTTAGGAAACTTGCTCTGGTGCTGTCATCTGCCAGTTTTCCTCGTGTGTTAAGTTATATGGAATATATCTTTTAAAAATTTTTTTTAAATGTTTGAACTAGCCCTTACTTACTTACTTTTTGCATTTGTAGTCTCCTTTATTTTATTTTCTCAAGTTTTTGCAAAATTCTTACATAACTGTCTCCCCTTTTTATAGGGCATTATTTCTGAGCTGGGTCTTCTGTCCATACGTGTCCTCTTAAGAGGCTGGATGGCAGCCAGCTGCCATGGTGGGAAGGATGGGGAGGGAATAAGAGGGTGCAGAGGAGGAGACAGTGATGATTTTTATGTTTTGGGACCCCCAGACGTCAGACCAGAAATGTCTAGTATAGTGACAGGAGTGATCTTTTAGCCATAAGCACCACTGGCCTGACCCTTGTCCCCCCCCCACAATGTCCCCCACAGCCCATCACACAGACAGGAGCCAAGGCAACCTTGGAGGAGAGAAGAAGGCAGGAAGACAGGGAGACTGGATTCCAGAAAAGGAAGGGCTGCCTACAGTGGGCTGACAGTTTCCCCAAAAGTGGCCTGGGCTCCCACTTACCTTATAGACGTGTGCAGCACTTGAAGATAGCTCTTTTTACATCTGAAACCTGTGGACAGACTGTAAGCGCCCTGTTGATGGCAGTTGCACTGATGGTGATCAGTGCTGTTGCTCTGCGGCCACCTTTGCAGCCCTGTACCTGGGCACAAGTCGTGGTCCTGCGGAACGCCCCGTGCATTCCGGTGCTTTTCAGTCCTCTCCTCTAACCTATAAACCGGCAACTCCCAACTCTCTATCTCCATTTACAACTTCTCCCAAGCTGGAACCTTTTATCACCCTGCAGGTACTTGTAAAAATGAAAGTCATCCCACTCCCTTCTGGAAGGTGATCTTAAATGCACCATCCACCCAGTCTTCTAGGCCAGGAACCTCACTGCTGTCCTGACTCCTGTCGCTCTCAGCTCCCATGTTCAGTCAGTCACCAGAACCTCCCCGAAACCACGCACCAATCTGGCTCTGACGTTGGCTGTTCCATTGCTCCTGACCTAAGGCCCTCATCAAGTTGCAAATGCCTAAGTTAATTTCCTGCCGCCAGTCTCTCCCTGCTGCAGTTCATCCTCCATTCTGCTGCCAGAGTCATTGTCCTCAAAAACTAAAGCTGCACATGTTGTTTGCCTGCTTAAAAACATCTCTTGGCTCCCTGTTGTCTACAGGAAGAAATCCAAACTCCTTAACTTGGCATACAAGGACCTTCGCCTTCACCTGCTTCCAAACCAAGTATCTAGTCTCAGATCTTGTCATTCCCTTCTACACCACTGCCACACTGAGTAATTTCTTCCTGCCTCTGCTGTTGCATGGATTGTTCATTCTTTTGTGTCCCCATCCCCTTCTCCTGGCAAAGAACATCTTCTTTCAAGACCTAGTTCAAATATTACCTCTTCTAGGGAGATTTAAGCCCTCTGTCCTGAATAACTTTTACCTCTGTCAAGTCTGTCTGTCCTAATTTATCTGTTAACATGTTTTCCCCACCTCAAGAATATTTTTCCACCCCCTATATCTAGCAAGATTGCATAGTTGGTGCTTTCTCGATACTTTGTGTTGATTTCTAATACAAAAAAGGAGAGCTTTTGGAGATTTTGGAGAAGAGCCACATGTAATTTGGAAGCTAAGGCCTAAATTGCGCTACAAATTCAGCGAAAGAGATGGACATTAACTAACATTTTTAGCGCATCCGTCATGTAGAGGTTTGGTGCTACGTGTACACTGGTGGGAAAGAATTTTAAATGGCAAAAATTGTAAAATTAAAGTTGGCTCAGCTTAATTTAAAGAGGAAAAAAAAAATCCTTGTTAATGCCTGGTTGCGCTAAAAGCTGTCACACTGAGGCCTTTACTAATTATAACCATTTTTCATGGCTCTTGGTTTGAAGTTTACATTAAATAGGAGAGATGGGCACACAGATCAAAGACCAAAATCATTTCAGAGCTCCAATGTGTGGGCCCATTTTCTCTGCTTAGTTAGAGTTTTGTTTCATTAGTGGTGTGAGTTAATAGGAGTGTTGGTCTGTGTATAATTTAACTTCTCTTTTTTCCATTAGTCCTTGGATTTAAAACAAAATACCAAACCAGAAACCTACCGGGTATAAATCTTGCTTTATTTGTGTGTATGTGCAAATACATACTTGATAATAGTTGATTATAGATCATATTTGTAAAAATAATAATTTTCACTGTTTTAGAAGAGTTGCCTTTATCCCAGGACTTTGTTGTAAAAAATTAAAAAAAAAAAAACAACAGTTCTCTGAATACACAAAATCCAAATCTTAACTTTCTTTTAAAAGAGGGACATATGTCTTCAGAAATAGGGGAGATACCAGGAAGATGGAGTGGGTATTTTTAAATACAAGGTGAACCCTATGAATGGGATTCCTTTTCAAACAATGAATTTTTTTTAAAAAGGGAAAAAAATTGTATGGTATAAGTTCTTGGTATCCTTTATACAGGATGAAAGCATATTTGATTAAAAATATATTACTAAGTTTAAATATTCTTTAGGAAGTGCTTACCTGCTATCTAGAGTTAAGGCTTAAATCTGGCAGATACATTCAGATATAATATTCTAGCTTAGTTTTATTTCTAAGGAGGCTTGTGTATATTCCTCTCTGATGTAGAAAATAGATTTTTAAAAACCATTTTCTCTTTCATTTTAGGGCTTTTTATTGTTGTTTTGGGGATAATTTTTTTTTTTTTAAATCATTACAAAGAAATGTTTTGGGGATAATTTTATAAAACTTTAGTGAACGTCTCAAACAGGTTTTCCATGACTTGGTTAGTTGAATCTGTATGTATTTCATTAAACTGTTCTACTTAAAAGTTTTAAACCAAGTATAACATAAAGGAGGCATGTCTCTGAATTTGATTTGTATTTAAATCATGAAAATTAGGTTTCTGAGAACCGTTTGTCATTGAAGAGCTTAGTATGGCTTTATATAGCCCCCTTTTCCTAAGTGCGACTCAGTATCTGATCCAGCCTCCTTTTGGAAAACAGGCAGCTCTCCACCACCAGATTTGCCAGTCCCGTGGTGTTACTTTTTGACATTTACAGGTTTTATTTATTTATTTATTCATTTATATCTGTCTGTCTATATATACCGACAGACAGATACACAGGGTCTTGCTCTGTCACCCAGGCTGGAGTACAGTGGCATCCTCATAGCTTACTGCTACTTCAAACTCCTGGGCTCAAGCCATCTTCCCACTTCAGGCTTTAATAAATATTTGAATTATCTATTACGTGAAGGTACTTTGTTAAGCACCGAGCCTACTGGTATGGAAACAGACAGTAGCTCATCAAGGATATTTCACATTGAAAGAGACATATTCAGCAATTAACAAGTCATTTATATCTGTGCTAAGTGCTAAAAGTTAAGTATGACAAGAACATATGAATTGAAGTTTGGCCTTTGTGTGGATGGGAGGAGTGGAGGATGCTGGGAGGCGGGTCGGGGAGGGCATCCTGGCAGAGGATGCTGGGAGGCGGGTCGGGGAGGGCATCCTGGCAGAGGATGCTGGGAGGCGGGTTGAGGAGAGCATCCTATGGAAGTGACATTTGCACTAACGTCTGAAGGATGGTGAGAGGAAGGAAAGACTGTTTCCAAGAACAGCTTGTACAAAGGCCCTGAGGTTGGACAGGGAAGTGAGCACAGTGTGTTTGGGGGAAGAAAAGACACAGAGCAAGTGAATGACAGGAATGGTGAGGTAGGTGGGGCTGGAGCAGGCTGCTAAGAATTCTGGGAAGCCGTGAAAAGTGTTAGGCCCAAGAGTGGCATGACGAGATTTGCATTTTTAAAGATTACTCCTACCCGGAGTGGAGAACAGAACTAGCTAGAAGGAAGCAACTATTTTGCCTTCTTTTTGCAAGAAGGTCAGTTAGAAGGCTCGTTTTTTTGAAAACTTTGAAAACGAGTGGTGGCCGGGAGTGTGGTGGTGCCGGAGGTGTGGAGCTTGGACGGACTGGGCAGAGAGTTAAGAGCTGGGACACAACTTGGCGGCTGGGGGATGGGGGAGGGAGGGATGACTCCCTGGCCTCTGGCTTTTGTAGCTGGGTGGGATGGTGGTGCCTTTCTCTGAGATTGGAAAGCTGCTGGATTAAGCAAGGTTTATGCACAAGGTATGTTCACTGTCCTTTAAAGAGTTATCTTTATGTTTCCCATTTTTTTTAAAGCTTTTTCTGTACTTGTACTATGTTTTATTTGGTTAAAAATTATGTACCTATGTACCTGGCATGGATGAAGCATGAAAAGTACTTAAATAATAGTTATAATAGAACCGGATGTTGTTGTTCTTGCCTATGGAAAGAAGTGACTGGCTTCCTCCTTCCCTCCCCTCCTTCTTCTTTTCCTTCTTTCCTTTTAATTTCCTGATGCTTAAAGGAACAGGAAAGATTTCTTGTAGATGGCCTGAGCTTTCAGATGGTTTTCAGATGAGATGGACAGCTGAATCTTGAGAGCGTTTAAGTTTGTGCTTGTTTTAGTGATGCTTTATCTGTGAGCATGGGGCTCCTGGGAAGAGGCTTTGGGTAAGAACCAAGCTCGGACTCTCACAGTTGCTCACGCCTTTTGCTTAGGAGTATCAGAACTCATTTCATGACCTGATTTCCTAACTTATTTCTTAGTTGGAACCACATAAAGGACCTCAGTGGTCACCTGATGCCCTTAATGTCTTGGAGTTACATCAGTATTTTGCTTGACCAGTAATCTGTGTGAAAACAAAGTTCATTCAGTAAACAAAACTTGTTGTGTATCTGCTGTGTACTGGGCTCTCCACTAGACCTGTGGGTGCCAAAGGAAAAGATATAACCCTTTCCATAAGGAGTGGAACTTTGTCCCCACGGAGTGATTGTCTAGCCGGTATTTAAACACCTCTGGTGATGGCAGACTTGCTACCTACCCGCAGGCCGTCCTTGGGTTTCTACTGTGTTAACTTTTTTTTCCCATGGCAAACAAAATCTTTTTGGAGCAAACTAGACAGTGACGTGTTTTCTGCTGAGTTGGTACACACTAGAAGCTGGAGTGCAGGCATGCTGCCCTGTGCTTTATGCAACTAGCGAGGCAGCCTGCAATCTGACCCTCAGACCATTCCATCAGGGAGTACTCTGGGCTGGTCAGCCACTGGCCATCTCCTACATTAGGATTTCTACTGCCTGAGGGAAGGTGTCTGCCTCCCTTGGCTGCATAGCCATCCCCTTGTGTGTGAGTTGGGCCACCATCCTTTAAGATGGTCTTACACGACAGTCTTATCAGGGCTCCCGTTTTGGGTAATGCTTTTCTCTGATGTCATCCAAATGAGTCATCAGAACCTCAGGTGAGCGCCAGCATGCCCCAAAGAAGTTTCTCTTGTATGGTCAGTCCTGGTGGACGTGACCTGAACATCCCTTGCCCTAGGTAGCGCTGGTCGTTTGCCCACATTGGGGAGAACATGATTTTCCATGTCTTGCTTTGGAGCATGGATCTTTCTGCATCACACAGCCATATATCCCATAGGGCAGACACCACACTTTATTCCAGTCCTGTATTGATAAGATGAAGCAGGGGGGTGAGGGGGAGAGAACTCAACAAAGATCCCCCCCCCCAACTTTTAAAAATTGGAATAGCTTAGTGAGGAGATGCTGGGAAGAAAACTTTAAAAACTGGGCTTAAACATTTTTTTTTAATTTAAATTTTAAGGCTCTCTACAAACAACTCAGAGTCCTTCTCCACACTGTGACCCAAGCAAGTATGTGGATTTGGAGGTCTAATGAGAAGGTTGTTATAGATACAGTTTACTGGGTAATTGCCTTGTGGTGAATATCCAAAACTGGTGTCAATGGTACATTCAGTAACCAATTTCTGCTGACAAACGTACATAAGCTCACTTTTGGATAACCTGTTCATAGCTCCTTATTTTGGAAAGTGCCAGATAGTGGTGACCACACACCCTCTCTGTTGGGTGATTTTGCACCACTGTGGTGTTGCTTTGCGGGCCTGGTGTGTTAAGTTTTCTAGTGGGGTATTGGCACGTCTTACATATGGCTGTCTTTTGGATATGTTAGACCATAAGATTAAGTGAATTAAGTGAATGAAAGTTGAATATATTTTACGTAAAGCTCCTGAGGAGATTAATGAAATAATAAATAAATGCTTTGGAAATTTAGTGAGCTTTCTTCAGAGAAGTTCAAAGTGGTATCAGTTAGGCCAGGCTATGTGATGTGTCTTAAGGGTGTCTGTGATGTGTCCCTTCTTTGTGTACCCAAAGCCATTGTCATCTTGCTAAAAGTGTGGCATTAGGATATGTGCTGTAAAAATTACTTTTTCCTCAGAAAAGGGGGTGCTCTGCCTCAGAACGAGAGTGTATGCATGTTTGGTCCTGTTGTGGCAGTATAAGTGCTGAGAGCAGGGGTGGGTACCCCTCTTCTCAGTTCTTCTGTTGGTTTTGTTTCTTTTTTTAAGCAGCTTTTGATGGAGATGTGGGTGAAGAGGGTGGCAGGTGTGTTCCGAAGCTTGCTTTGTGCCTTTGTCTCTTCATTCTGCACTGGAGAGTAGTGGTGTGTGGTTGTGTGTTCGTTTTGTGGTATACTCACAAAAAATGCAGAGGAGTATATGTGTGTTGGGAGGTAGCGTGGTTAGCACTGGTCAAATGATTATATTTAGGGACCATGATTTATTTCATTGTTATCTTTACAGTACATGGAATTTCGGGAGGGCTCATGTGGCAAACTTGTCTCTAGGAAGTCTGATGATAGCTAGTGCTGCCTCTCATATCACTTCAGAAAACTGAATCCACAGAAATCCAGTCTTAAACAGCAGAAACTTTAAATCAGATAAGCCAGAAGTTAAATATTTCAGCTTCTCTTCTGCCTTTGCTAGACTTAACTCTGTACAACCTCAATCTGACAAGTCAACAATCTAAAGTCATTGCACTTTAATTTTCCACCTCTTTTTGGTTGTTAGGCTTTTCTTGGAGAAGCACTCAGTATGAGAGCAGTAGGAGCAGCAGTTGTAGAGCTAACATTTATTGAGCACGTACCAGTTACCATCATCCTAAATTCTTTACGTGTCTTTGCGTGCATCGTCTCATTCGTTCCTCACAACGACTCTTTGACCCAGTGACGTAGATGCAATTATTATCCCCACGATTCAGAGGAAATGGAGACCCAGAGAGGCAGCCCGCTAGGAGGATTCAAACAGTGAAGTCTGGCTCCAGAGCCTGTGCTTCTAACCCCTGCTAAACTACCTGCCGTGGTATCACACAGTCCATTCACCAAACACTGAAAACCTGCTATGTGCAGAGGCCGCCTTGGGATGCACGTCAAGGGGAGAGATGGGCAAGAAAGTACAAGTGTGCTGTGACAGGGTTTCTGGCTTCTGGAAATAGCAGAGGACAGCTTATCCATGGAACAGCTCATTCTAGTTGGTGTTTGACAAAATGGGCTAGAGCATCACTTCTGTGCTGGTCAGGAGGGGAGATCGCTGTTCTTTGGAGTGAGGGGCTTGCAGAGGTGGTGTTAGTACCCGAACCAGCTGGCTAGGCTTTGGGTGCCTCAGAGGAGGAGGGGGTCAGCAAGATGCTAAAGCAGAGGTTGGGGGCCGGCGAAGCCCTGGACAAGTCCTGCCGAGGATGGAGCTTTCACCTTGTTCCCATTGGAAATGTTAGAGGGTAGAAAGGAGGTGGTCTTCCACGTGGTGGGAGATGCCCCGGAGGTGGAAGATGGTGAGCTTAGACTCCGGGCTTCTCCTGGTCCTCTGTGTCATAGGTAGTGGGGGGCTCTCCTGTCTCTTGAAGCCTTTCTTATGGACACCCACTTTTGACCTCACTGAAAGTGCCTGAGCCCTGTTTCAGAGACTCGTATGTTGGCCACTTTGAGAGACTGGGAACTGTAAGCTCTGTAAGCGCTTGGGGAATTTAGCTTTGCTTTGGGTAGGGCCAATGCCTTGAGAACAGGTCCATTGTTGTTTTATGTTATAATAGATTATTGTTATTTCACTTAATATATAAGCTTGAGATTTTGTCTCAGAATTGGTATTGAGGTAATTCTAAGAGGCCCAATGATCTGTGGACCTAGTGAAGTAGGGGCAGCAACTGGGTTGATCTAATTACTAACATAATCTTAAAATTTGTCCAGGTTCAAGTGCAGTAGCCCTCTCGGAGGTGTTGTTTCTTTGTTGTTTTGCTTTTTAAGCAGGAGGAGCCATGTGGACTGGAGGCCAGAGAGAGGAGGATGTCCCCCCTTGGAGTGTTTTGGGGCGGGGGTCACCAGTGTGCGTTGTTCCTTTTATGAGGGTGCGTGGCAAGTTATGGAACTGGCAGGTCTTGAATTGCGATGAGCAACTTGAACGTCTGTTTCCTGTTTCTGGTGGGTCTGTGGAGAAGGACTGTTTTGAAACTAGTAGCAAGTAGAGAATTTAAGCCTTGTGAGCTACCAGCTCAATTATAACTGGCCTATCTTCTCTATTTACTACTACTGTGATTATTATCATTGTTATTTTGCTCATGACAATTCAGTAGTTTCAGCAGAAGAATAGTGAAAAGCGATATGGATTAGGAGACCAGCACTCTGGGCTTTTTTTTGCCTCATCTGTGGAATATCACCATCAGCAAGCTTGCATCAGGGACCATTTCTTGACAGCTACCCCTGGTACCAGGTTCTGGAAGCACAAGGGATGAGTAAAGCATGATCCCTGCCCTAAAACTCCCTAGTGTCTCACAGCCAGCAAGGACATGCAGAGGACCTGCAAGCGGGAAGTGGTCGGGGAAAGAGGAAGTGATGCTCTCAAGTGTGCAGGGCTTGCCACGCGGAGGAGAAGGATGTGGGGAAGGGAGAATGTACTTCTAGGCAAAAAGAACAGTTTAAGTACAGGCCCTGGAGTATGAAAATATAAAACTTATTTGAGGACAGGGCAGTGCAAGTAGGGGAGTGGGACCAGAGGGTTGGGTGTGAGGGGTGTTGTGTCTAGTTGGGGTGATGAGAGGGCTTGACCCTGGAAAAACAGATGGTGGCTAGGCTGTGTAGGCCATGTGAGCCATTGAATGCTTGATGCAGGGCCATGATGTGAGCAGCTGTGTTTTAGAAACCTTTTAGAAAAATTAAGTAGGAGAGGAGGCAACTTGTTCAGCAAAGTGCAGCATGAACTTGGAATTCGGTGCCCTCTTTAACAGAATAATTTCTTCCCTTTTTTAAAAAGATTTTTCAGCCCAGGATGTGTGGACTGCCTTCTGAAGCACTGTTAAATGATAGTGGAAAGGTGGGAACATTTATTTATTTTTAGAAAATAGAATTCAACTGGACAATGTTGAAACTTCCCTAATTGTGTTTTACTAATTGGTACTTATTTAAGCTCATTAGGGAGTGGAATTCTTTAGACAGAGGAGAGGTACTGCTTTCTTTTCTCTCAAAAATATTGAGGATGGGCACTGGGAGTCGAATGGGGTTGATGTATTCCTAGTAACCACTGGTTTGGTTTGTCAGCTGGGCGTGAACACGCTGGGAGAGGGCGAGGGCCCTGTGAATGAAGGCTTTGGGGGCTGAAAGCTGCTGGTAGAAACAGAATCTCTGCAGAGGTGGAGCTGCCTTATAGCAGTTGCCAGCTCACTGCTCACCTGCAGAACGTGGGCCTTCACCCAGGTAACGGCTCCGCCCCTCGGACGTTGCAGGTCCTCTGCTCAGATCCCCCTCCCTCACTACAGATGAAACGGCCAAGAAAGGGAGCAGCATGCGCCCAAGGCTTGAAAAATTGGGTGGATGTGGAGGAAGTCAGACTGCAGGCCCCAAAGAGAATTAGTGGGGTAGTAATTATTGTAGAGGGACAATATTGCCTTGTACCCTTAGGTTTTCAGAGTCCTCTGTCCTCTGGGGAGGAAATATTAATTTTTTATAGCCTGACTTTATACATTTCAAAGGCTGTGCTCACAGACTGAGGGGACCTGGCTGAGAGGGTTGTGCAAGGGTGGGCAGCCTGTAAATTTGGTAGGTTGGACAGAACACATACCTTAAAGTTAATCATTTTTATCACCTAAAAGGGATTGATATATTTTATAATTTTCTGAATTGTTGGCAACCTTTTTTTGTTTAGTTTTGTTTTTTAATGTGTTCTCTCATTTGAGCTAGGATTGTGCAGGAGGAAGTGGGGTGCTGGTAAGCTGGAGTGGGACTTTGGGGGACCCAGAGGGGGGAGGTGGGGTGGGGGCAGCATCTGATAGTGCTGCCCAGGGGGTTCCTTCTGCACACTAGTTAGGGAGGGAAAGCACTGTGTATGTCCATGTGTAATGGTCTCAACAACCTGATGAGGCGGAGCTATTATTTTCCCCTTTTTAAAGACAGGGAACTGAGGCTTAGGGATGTTCCTACTTCTGAGGTCATGCAGCTAGTAACAGACAACCAGGAAGCTTCATGGCACATTTCCACAGTCAAAAGAAGTGTTCTTTTTGTTGTAGATAATCTCACCATACGTTGGTACCTGCAGAGTTTCTACCACCTAACTCAATTTGTTTGTCTTGATTCTTCTCAAACAGTTGGCTTAGATTTGAGCATAACACATTATTTGGTTGCCTCCAACTTCATCTGGAATACCCTTAATTGAGCAACTGCTATGTCTAGGATGCTAGGTCTAGACATGGTGGAGCATGGTGGTTCTTGCCTTTGGGGAGTTGATATTGTGAAAGGAATTCGCAGTGCCATGTGGACCCTGAGCCAAGTTCCCATGGGAAGGCTGAGGTTCACGGAAGCTAACAGGACTGGGTCTGTGCTTCTAGGAAAAGCACAAGCAGGGGCTCATAGCCCAGCAGGAAAGGGCAGGTTGATTGGTAGTTTAGGGGGTAATTTGGTGTTGAGGACAGTGCACTAGCAGATGTCAGAGTTGGAGGGATACTTGGGGCAAGGTGGAGGGTGGGGAAGAATTCTACCTTTTCTTCTGTAAGTGGTAGGGCATCCTAAGTTTTTGAGCAGGGAAGTGACAGGTTGGCCTGCTGAGGACTTGGAGACACCCTCAAAAGGGGGAACATGGTTTGGGTGTCTGTGCTTTGTGTGGCTGCTGTGGCTTGATTCACTGTTTGCTTCTGGCCTGAGGCAGAGCACATCCCACGGCAGCTGGTACAGGATGAACCGAGTGGCAGCTCTCAAGATCTCTGAATTGCCTAAAGCCACTGCAGTGATGCGCACACACAGGGAAGCTGGATTTCTTTACAGCCATAGATTTGTTGAAAAGCTGAATCACATACTTTGGCTTAATATTTGACTTCGTAGTTACCAATTCCAGGTGAGCCACCTTTGAGAGGGGTAATGTCCTGTTGTAGGAAGGGTGCAGCCAGGCAGCAGGGAACCTGGGTTCCATTTTGGCCCTGAAATAAGTTTTGGTTCATCTCCCTTTGGTCTGGTAGGTTCCTTTTGGGTGCTTGTTTACTTAAATGATGTATCATGTTTATAATGTTGGTAGATGGGTTTATATATGAGTACCACTGGCTTACTGAAGGCAGGGCCCAGAGCTTTCCTGCACGTCTGTGTTGAATAGAGCCTTGGGTTAGTCAGAACACCTGGCCCAGAGCACCGTGAGCTGGTGGGCCTGCCCCTGGCCCCAGGTGTTGTATGTGGCACTTGAGCCTACTCTGCCGACTCCCCTGCCCCAGCCCAGTTTTGGAGTCATGCTGAGTGTTTGGCTGTTGGTGTTCTCTGCCTCAGCCCAAAGGGAGAGAAGGGGTGCCCTCACTGGGGGCAAGAGCAAGTCTGGATGTGTGACTTTCACTGATAATTCCCCCAAATCACTTTTATCCTCCACAGCCAACACTCCTTCCTCTAAAAACCTGCAAAGCAGTAGCAAATCCCTTTCCATTCCTCTCCTTTGCTCTTTCAGCCCTCTGGTAAAGCTGGAAGTGCCTGAAAGAGAGGCAACTGGAGCCAGCGCCGACATAATCCACACACTCTGGACGTCACCCCGGGTGACTCAGGTTTGGTTGCATTTGTCATTTCACAACCGCCTGCATCTGATCCTGCTCTGTGGGCAAACTCTGCTGGAGATTCTCTGCCTGGCGCCTAGTCTCGGGAGCTCATCGCTCTTCCCTGGGATGGCTTTTCCCAGTCCACTAGGGAAAGATGCAGTGCCTGCCCCCCATTCACTTTTGTTAATAGTCATTTTTAAGCAGCAAATATGTACCATCACATGCCAGTCACATTAAACCCTCTGTGCATTATTTCCATAGCCCTCACAACAATCCTATCAAATCGGTATAATTATCCTCATTTTGCAGATATGGATGATGGCATTTGGGCAAATCGCCCTAATCTTTCCAATTACCCTTGATATATAGGAGGCACTGCACCTCTCACTTTCTCTACTTCATCTCATTTAATCTTTGCATTGACCTTGTGAGGTCGTTGTTATTTCCATTTACAGGTGAGGAAGCTGAGCTTAGAGAGTTTAGAAAACTTGCCTTATGTCACTCCAGCCAGTAAGTAAAGGCATCTGAATTCAAACCCAGGCCAGCGTACCCCAGTACAAGTGTTCTTAGTCTTGGCTCTTCTGTATTTGCTTATTAAGTAAAAAATTCTAGTTTGGGCTGGCAAATCTGATGGCTTCTCTTGGATTTGTTTTCCAATGTTTTTTCCATTTTTAAATGGGGGAAGAGAGGGAGCTAATGTTTATCAAGTACCCACTAAGTTTTAGGCCCATTTTTTGCCTAAAAAATTTAGAAAAATCTGTTTTGTCTTCCTCATACTAGAGTGTAAGCTCCATGAGGGCCTTTTGTTCTTTTTAAACATTTTGTTCACTGCTGCATCCCAAGCACCTACTGGGTGCTCAGTCAGTACTCGTTGAAGGAATGAGTGAGACAGGGGTTATTTGACCAATTTTGCAGGTGGAGATACTGAGATAGGGCAGTTGAGTGACTTGCCCATAGGCATACACCGTCCTTGAAAACACCTTTTGCTTTTTACACACAGATCTTTTTCTTAAACAGATCTTTTTTACACATGTAAAATGAGAGTAATTAGACCTATGTGATAGGATTGTAGAGTGTGATATAAAACACTGTAAATACTTACCCAGTGTCTGGTACAGTGTAAACATTCAATAAGTGGCATATTTGTTGTGGTTGGAGCTTCTCTTTTGCATGTGCCTTCATTTCGGGCAGGGTTGCCACACAAATCAGTAAAGCTGAAAATTTGTGAGCCGCAGAAACTTTTAAAAACATATTTAATTAACCTAATGTTCCTGTCTTTGCTATACTATCCATTAAGCGATACAAGTAGTAAAATTAGTGAAATCAGTTCATATCTACCCTGTGCAAGTGGTTATAACTGGCAAGACTTGATTAAGCATATTTGCATTTTCTCTGTTTACACTCATAGAGTATTGCACTGGAAGGGGCCTCAGGGGTCATGGTTCATTTATTCTCCTCACACCCCCTTAATTTACAGGAGAGGATAATGAGGCCTGGAGAGACACAGGGTAGGGCCAGGTCTGGAACCTTGGTCTTGCCTGTTAGATTCTCTTAGATGTCAGCACACCCTGCCAAATCCAGGAGCCTGCAGTTTTGTCCTCATGGGCTTGTCTGAACACTTGTGTGGTAGAGCCACAATTATTCCTGCTATGATGTTAGTGAGCAGATTATATCAATAATCCACCAAGAGCCAATAAATCTAAATCACTACTATTTAAACATTTTTTTACTCATTATAAAATGTTCTTAGCCAAGCATGGTGGCACATGCCTATAGTCCCAGCTACTTGGGAGGCCGAGGCAGGAGGATTGCTTGAGCCTAGGACAGCCTGGGCAACATATTGAGACTCTGTCTCTTTAAAAAAAATTTTTTTTAAATGTTTTTATTCACTATAGATAATAGGAGGGAATATAAAGAAAATCAAAACAACCTGTTGTCCTATTACTCCAAGATTACAAAGGAAATAGTCCTAAGGATTAAAAATTATTTTTCCTATTAGACTTTTTATTATCTCGTTGCACATATGACTCCTGTTCACCATAGAAAAATTCTAAATGAACCAAAAGGGAAAAAAATCTAATACTGCAAAAAGGACAAAAACTAAAATTATTGACTCCCACAAGTCAGAGATAACCCATTGTTGATACTTTACTGTATATCTTCTTCTAGATGGTTTCTATGGATACATACATATATTACAAAAGTGGGATTTATTGTGGACAATAAAAAACCCATTTTTGTACATGCCTTTAAATTATACCGTATCTATTAAGAATTTAATATGATGTGACAAGTCTTTTGGCATATTCAAATGTTCTTTGACATGAAAATCACATTATTTTGATGTGGCATAATTTGGGGAGGAGGAGTCATAGGCTAATGTTTAAATTATTTTGCATTCGCTGGACCCTCACTGTGTGAGCAGGGGAAAGGTATTCTTTCAGGTTAAATGAAGCCAATCTAGGATTAAAATTTTTACAGTAAATTATGAATATGTAGTTAATCAGAAATTGATTTATTTTAAAGAGGAAAGTACTGAACTGACAAAATGTGTTTATTTTTTGGAGAGTATATGGTCTGTTATCTTAATTACCCCGAAACAAGTGAGGGTCACTGATGAAAAACAAATCGAGCAGTTTAAAAAGTCCTTCTAGAGGGTCAGATTTTCTTTCAAGGAAGGTGTTTGTCATCTTACCTAGGGCACTGTGTTGTGAATGTTAGGAATGGTGTGATATGTTCTTTACTTGTGGTTGTATTTTTGTGGGAAATTTTGCTTTAATCAATGTCATGTTATTTGGATATTCTGAAGCATTTATTCCCAATCTTTTCAAATATAAGGACCTCTTAATGTAAAAAAAATTTTCCAGACTAAATATGATTTTAATTATTTTTTTTAGTGAGGAGTTCAAGACCAATCTGAGCAACATAGTGAGACCCTGTCTCTACAAAAAATAGAGGTCATGGTGGCACGTGCTTGTGGTCCCAGCTACTCGGGAGGCTGAGGTGGGAGGATAGCTTGAGCCGAGGAGTTCAAGGCTGCAGTGAGCTATGATTGCACCACTGCATTCCATCCTGGGCAGCAGAGTGAGACCCTGTCTCTAAAAAAAATAATAATAGAATAATAACATTTTAGTGGAACTTATCTTTATTAATTACGGCATCTTCATATACTTGCAAAATAATAGTACATATATGTGTAAATTTACTTTATTTTTAGATGCATGATAAGCAGGTGAATAAGTGGATCCCTTGAAATAACTCCCTGGGGGCTCCTGCCCCAGAGGAAGACAGATCCTGCATATGAATAACTCTAAGGGCTAATGTCAGGAAAATAATGATGAGATCAGTTCTGAAGTTCTGCACTGCAAGTGGAATTCTCTAACTGCAGAGGTAAAGGCTATATTGTATCACAAGTTAGGAAGATGCATTTTCTTCCGCCTGTTCATGTACTGAACAGTTTCCAGAGTGACCCTTCATGCCATGTCATTCTTCTCATCTCTAAAATGGGCAGAATATCTTCCTTGTGCCATATTCTTAGGATAGGACATAGTGATGCCCATAGGCAGCATTTTCTTTCTTTTTAATCAGTAAAAGCAAACAGGAAAACCTTTGTGAGGATAGAAGCTATTGGGAAGTACCATATAAAGGTATGGTACCATAAATCTAGGGAAATTCTAAGCATCCTGAAAGTTGCTTTAGGGCAGGGCAGCAGCCAAAAGACCAGCTGGTGGAGTGAGACCTTCCTCAGAAACTTTATCTCCATTTGCCTGTAGTCCTACTTTCCTCTTTTTAAGGCAGGGGGTGGGGGGGTGGGGGGGAGTGTCATAGTAGCTTAGTTGTAGTTATTCAACAGTGCTGCCTCTTCTATTGCTATTCTTAGGGTTCTGACAACAAAGTTTTTGCACTACTTAACCCTCCAAGATGTGGGTAGGGGAGGTGTTGCCTTGTTTCTGATGTGCCTGTATTGTCTGCAGGAAAGCACCCCAGTGTGTTCTACCTTTTTCTAGGACTTGGGGCTGGGAACAGGTATAGTTTAAGTTTTATGCAGAGCCTGTACATTTTCAAAAACATTTCATGTGATCTTTATTTCAAGCTTTTATAGGCTTTTCCAGTTGCTTTAGGGAACCATCAGCAGTTTTTGTTTTTTTTTTCATTAAGCAAAACAGGGTGGACAGTAAGTGCAGATCATCTGAGCCCAGGAAAGAGTTGGATTTGGGAAGCCGGCACTCTGCAAAGACCATGTTGTTTCTCCTAATACTAAAACTGGATTTTTACAACACAGGCAGGGAGAATTACTTTTATGTAGTGGAGCTGGTCAGAGAGATGGCATATGACTGGAGAATCACCTGACTTCATCTGTAAAATGGGACCAATGCCTCCTCCAACGGGTGCATTCAGCTGTGAGGCTCTCATGTCCAGATCAGAGGTGATGATTACTTTTGATAGGTTTCCAGGGAAAAAACCGCCCAAACATAACTTCAAGAATTCCAAAGCAATTTGACAATTCTGATTCTAGTAGAGGTTTGATTTGAAAGGCGACTCCATCTGTGCTTTCTCCTTTGCCTTTGTTTTATCAGTAATTATGGTTTTCTAAAAAAGTAGAAATGAGTTATAAATTATATCTTAAGGATTTGAGTTTGGTTTGTTTTGAAGAATTGTTTAACTGGCTAGGATTTTTCCCCCTTCAGTAGCTTGTTGCAGGTCCCAATGACTAGGCAATATGGAGATAATAATAAATAAGCTAGATGTTATTTGAGGAGGGAGTTATGAATATATAATGAAGTTAGGAATAGATACATGAAGTTTACTCTGAGCCTGCCTTACTTTGCGAACAAGAGAAAAGGTGACTTTTTAGGCATAATAGTGTACAAAGTAATGAATAACAGTCTCTAAAGACATTTAAATCTAGAAACAAAGCATAAATATTTTTATTCAAAATGGATTTAGTTCTGAAGCCTGACACTTTCAAGAGTTCTTTATTATCAAGTGGCTTGTGAAAGCCTGTCGTTAATCGAACATGTGTTTCCCTCAGCATTTCATTAAAAAGGTATGCATAGGTTCACATTCCCCTTACATTGAGGGGGCAGTGAAACAGAAACTTACTTGGTAGAAATATTAAGGAGGAGAAGAAGATAAAGCCACCACGGCACCTGGCCTCCTTCTTTCACTTCCCTTCCCAGCTCTGCCCCTCTGAGATGTTCTCAAGAAGATGGAGGAAGCTGCTGGGCTTACGGTCATCACCCTGGGTCTGGCCGCTCCTTTGGATCTAGGGATGGGAGTGGCTCAGCACTGGGAATTCCTTCCCCAAAGCCACTAGCTGACTCGTCACATTCAGCTGCTGTCGGGAGGTGGGCAGTCCTGTCTCCAGGCTTTCCCAGGAAGGCCTCAGGAGGCAGGAGCTGGGAGGGACTGAGAGAGTGCCTGCTCCGGTGGACGCCCCCTGCCCCCTGGGCCCTCTGGGATGGGGTGTGAGGAGAGGGTAGGGAGTTGGAATCCAGAGAAGAGGGTGTAGGGCTGACTGCAGTCACTGCCATTGTCTCAGTACAGACCAAGCTGTGGTTCAGAAGTTGTTTGGTGTTGGCTTTCTCTCTTCAGATGTTAGTGTTCAGGGAATGCATTTGATAAATTTATGGTTTGCTAACGTGAGTGTGATGTACACGTACATTTTTGGGTGCTGAGTACATAGGCGAATAAAACTGAGGAGCCAGATGCTGAGATGTTGTTTTACTGATGAATTGAAACTAGCCTAATTGGCTGAACTGTTGGGGTCACTTGCCCAGACTACGCCAGGTAGTAACTTCTGTTTGGTTTACTAAAAAAATTACTTGGAAAGGCACAATATTAAACTAAGGTGTGGAAGGCTCCAGTTTTGCTTTTGTCTCTCTTGGTGATGCTGGAAGGAAAGGATGGGAGATGAGAGTCATTTCACCTCCGCCTGACTCCTCCTCTTCCTCTCCCTGCCCTGGAGCTGCAGCTTCAGCTTTCAGAGTAGCTCACCTGGTGCTAGGCCCAGCAGTTGCATTTTAAAGTATTTCTCGGGAGTTTTCAGTATCATCAGTCATCACTTCCGAGTTCCTTTTCATTTCCAAGGGTACCCAGTCTAACCGTTTAGCTCCTTTGCAGTACCCTTCCTCACTCATGTATGCCCAGCCAGGAAGATTAATAATGTTAACTGATTTACTGTCACTGCAAAAAGCATTAGTTAATTAGACTTTTACACCTCAGTCAGATGGCATTAGACACCCTTTGTGCACTTTAACTCAAGGATGTTAAAGACCTAAATCTTTAAGGAGAAAAGAAAAGAAAGAAAAAGGACAGGCACTTTTCCAGTTTAAGCTGCATGTTGGTCCATGTTAATTAGGCATTTGTCCTTTACTCTGGAGGTGATAGAAAATGCCAGTTACTGTGGTATTTAACTGACATCAAACTCCTGTCCAAATAATTCAGTTGGGCCCAGCTTTCCCTCTTAATTGGTGGGAAGGAAAACTTCGGCACACACCCAGAATAAGGAGGAAACTGTTACTTACATTGAACATTTAAAAAATTCTGAAGGATCTGAGGAACGATTGAATATTTTTTAAATTAACTATCCAGTTGAGCTTTTTAAAAACAGTAACAACAGAATCGCCCCTAAAACTTGAGCTACCTAAAATGAAGAGCTTTTGTAGGTCTTCAGTAAATGAAAGTTTTAGTGATTATTGTTATCCAAGGTCAAAAAGTAGCTCTTGTTATCCAAGGCCCTTATAGATTTATGTATCTCTTTGGTACTGTTTTAAAAAGTGTTCTGAAAATTGACACTTAATTTTTAACTTAGAGTTACATTCTTTATCAATACCAGAAATTCACAAGTGGATTAAGGCACCAAGCAATATACACATTTAAAAAACCAATATAGGGTGGCTTATTAAAAAAAGTGACATGAATATGATGGTTTGTAGGAGTAATTAGATGAAACATGCTTTTTTTCTTTTTCTGAAACAACTTCTTCGTAGTTGCTGGAGAAGGTAATCCTAAGTGACAAGAGTGTAGTTTACCTTATTCATGAGGTATGTAAAACAATTCCAAAAATAATGAAAAGATTTTTTTTCTAACTGGGAGGTAGACTTATTTGACTTTAACCTTTACTCACTTTGTGTATGGTTTCTAGCCAAAGCTTCACACATTTGAGAGCACTTCATTTTTAGTACTGAATGACTTTTTCGTGCACTGAATGAATGCAATACGTTAACACTCCTGTACAGCCCAGAATTGCTTGGCTGCCCCTTGCCCTGCCTGCCTGGTACTGGCTGAAAAGGTACCATTGTTTGTTCTGCAAACACTGGGTGATGTTTGTTTCCAAGGTGACTGGTTCTATTGCTGCCCTTTAAGCAAGGTGGGGGGGGGGATGGGAGAGAGAGAAAGTTGGCTTTAAACACCTGAGAGCATCCTGTTCTGGATACAGTCTGTGTATGTGTGTAAGTTGAAATTTTATTTTAACTGAGGTAATTGGAGAAAAAGGATAATGTGGAAATGGGAGGAAAAGATAGTATCAGTAAGTTCTGATTTTTAACTCAATATATATAGAGTGAATGTAATAGTAAGAAATGTTAGAATTAAAGATCGGGTTAGACTGAAGTTAACTGTGTTTACATTTGTAAAACTAAAGAGTTACAGGGGGAAAAATATTTTAGATGATAACTGTTGAAAAGTGAAATTTATTTTTGTATGAAATATTCTTCCCCTGTAACCTATATGCAGCTATTCAGATGAATAAATGTTTGAGAGTATAATTTAATTGGTTATTGATCAGGCAGGTGGGCCCTCAAAAATGTTTGAGAACATGAAATATAGACAGATTTGTTTCAGTTTTAAGTTCTGTAAAAAAACAAAACTTAGAAAATTCTGTGAAATCATTGAGGTATATTTGTAGCAAAAATTTTCTGAAAAGATAACAAAATAGATTAAAAGCATCTTTTCACTGGTGATGTATATTGACTTAATTCATTAGAGTTTGGGAATTTGTATTTTATCAGTGAGAAATTTTAGCTTCAAACTAGAAAAAAAAATTCCTTCTCCCCCCCCCCCCCCGACCTTTATTGTACATAGATGCTGTTAACAGAACTTTGCCTTTTCACTCCTATCGGATTTAGTACAGTTCATGCGCAGGTTTCAGTAAACATTAACTACTTTTATCTGGGCCTGCAGTGTGCTGAATGGTTAGCAAAGAGAGTGTACTGCAAGAGACAGATGAAAATGAGAGTCCAAGGTCACATGGACGTTGAATTTTTTTTTTTTTTTTTTTGAGAATTTAGGGGAAAGACATCAGGCTCACACTTTAAATATCTTCCCTTTATGTGGGTCTACCCCAAGGCTACTTTGCCTAGCAAGTATGTACTGAGGCTGAAACAGATTTGTTCAGACGCTCTGAGTGGTAAGGCAAGTGATATTAGAACGTTGTTTTTTCTTTCCTGTCAATAATAATAAAAAAAAAAATCTCAGTTTTATTCACGGCTGCCTTCTAGGATGAAAGGTTCTCAAGGTCCCAGCAATACAACATTTATCATGGTGATTCTGAACACCTCTTTCAGTTTCATAGAGACGACCTTTTTTCCTTTTCTGAAAGATTATTCGGGATTGCTCTTTGTTAATCAATTTTGTTTCTGGAGTTAGCACAGTAACACAAAGTGCTAGAATGAAATATTGCTAGATAGAATAAACATGAACGTTTCTGGTATCATGTAATATTCAAATACTTTTGCTTATATGTTTGTATCATTTTCGAAAATAGGAATGTGATTTGTGCTTATTTTTAGTGAAAAGGTCATGCAAGTTTTTAAAATTACAATAAAAATTATCCTTTCCCTGCCCCTCCAATCCACCGAACTTCATCAGTTGGCCGTGCTTTTTGGTTCTGGATCTGCCCTGGAGATTTTAAGCCTTGAAAGCGGATTTGGGTCCTGTGCTCTCGGGCCGGGTCTGCACACGACAGGATGCGCGTCGCGCTGGTTCACCGTCGAGCCCCGGGGTCGGTGACCTGTCGGACAGGCACAGCTGCCCCGCCGCCGACCGTCCCCCCGTTCCCGTTCCCGGGGAGGGCCGGGAGGAAGACGGCCGGCGCCTTCCTCAGAGCCGGGCCTCGGCCGGGGCAGCCATTGTGCATCGGGAACGCGGTCTGAGCAGCATTGTGTTCGCGCAGCTGAAGGCGCCCAGCCGCCGCCCCGGGGCCCTCGAGGGTCTGTCCATTCCCTCCTCGGCCGAGCGCGGCGGGGTGGCGCGCTGGCGGGCGGGAAGCAGGCGGCCGACTACCTGGGGCCGGCCTGCGTCGGCCGGGAACTGCCGCACCCGCGCCCGTTCGGGCCCCCGCCCGGGCTCGCGCGGTGGGCGCCCGGTGAGCGGGCAGCGGGGCCGTCAGTCAGGGAGGCGGGCGCAGATTGGCCGGCTGGCCGGCGGGGCGGGGTGGGGGCGGGGCTAGGCAGCGTTCGCGGCCGGCCTTCCCCCGCGGGGAGAAGGGCCGTCTCTTCCAGCAGACCTTGACGGGCTCCCCGCAGACCTCGGCGGGCACAGCAGCCTGTGGCCGCTGGAGGAACAACTTAATGAACAACCAAAGCTCTTCAAAGGCCCGTTTAGCATCTGAGCTTTTATTTTTTATTTTTTTTTAAATAAATTCCTCTCAGGAGAACTTAGAAAATGTGTGTGCTGTGAGCCATCCCCCTCCAGTCTGTTTTGGCTAATTTGAGGGCATTCAGCCTGTGACCACTTGTAAATTTTCGCAAGTTTTGCATAGACGTTGAGCTTGCCTACTCGCATTTTGTGTTTATTTACCAGAGTAAGTTCCCGTTAAAACATTTGGTTTCCCCATGGCTGTTTGGAATGAAAACGCAGCCACAAGGTGCTCGCCTAAGCCCTGTGTGGCGAGGAGAGGCGCGGAGGAGGGGGGCGAGCGGCGGGGCCGGGGCTGTCCGCGGCCAGGTGGCTGAGCCAGAGGACGGCTTCGGCTGCAGGTCCTTTCTGGCCTTTCCGCGAGTGTTGGGCAACGGCTCCGTGCTTTCCAGAAGGACCCGCCTCCAGAGTGGGGCAGGGGCCGGCGCGCGGCTGAACCGTGCTCCGGGAGCCGGCTCCCGTGCGCGTCCCAGCCTGCGCCCTCAGGACCGGGCGGCCGCCCCTCTCCTCAGAGTGCACACCCGT
The DNA here is from genome assembly GCA_023783475.1 of Daubentonia madagascariensis. Lineage (NCBI taxonomy): Eukaryota > Metazoa > Chordata > Mammalia > Primates > Daubentoniidae > Daubentonia > Daubentonia madagascariensis. The sequence goes on from JAKFHU010001672.1 coordinate 6,622,153, forward strand.
GTCCTCGCCCGCCTGCCCTGTTTCAGGTCCCTCTCTCCAGGTCACTTAGTTAATAATAAAGAGGAGCCCGTTCAGCTGGGATGCACTTTCCTCATGCTCTGTACTTGAAGTGCATCACCGCGAGGACAACAGGAACCATCGCACGGTGCCCTGCTGCGTGTGCCCTGTCTTACCCCGACAGTGGGGTCGCCCGCCCGGCAGGTCGGCTCCCTGAGCTGGCGCGCGTTTGCGGTCATGTGACTCGGGCCAGCTCACTGAGCCGGGGGCCCTGACGTCTGCCCGGGTCGGGCAGGGGCCCGCGCTGCGTGGCAGTCCGGGACCCCAGAATGAGTGCACGTGGCACGGCCTCTCCACTTTGGGACTGGTCTCACTTTTGCTCCGCCGCCTTTGGTGATTTTCTCAAAACAGTGATTTCACCAGGGAAAAACTTTTCCCTACTGCACAAGCTAGGGCCCCAGTCCAGAAGATTCTGGTGGAGCTTGCATGGGTTAAGCTGGGGCATGGCCCCTAGGAGAAGCTTCCCAGGTGATTCTAGTGCGTGGCCCAGCCCTAATAAAGCATTCAGGACTTTGCGTTAGAAACAGGTAACTTTTACATTTGTGTTGGAAACGTCTCTTGAGACAAATATTAATAAATACATTTCAGCCACTGGGATCTGTTTGGGGGGGGATACTGCTAAAAGGGTTAGGAAATGATATATAAGGAAATTCTCCCACCTGATGCTTGCTTGCTGCAAACCTGAGTTTCCCATTAAGCAGGTATTGTGGTACCTGTGCTAGAACCCTGATAGGGCGTCAGCACTGGCAGGTGTAAATGCCACTCATTAATTTTTTAAGAAGTCGGAGCTCTGACAATTATCAGGGATGCTGAGTGACTGGTACCAGATGTTTCTTTTGTTAAGGGCATGGAGAGGCAGTGTCACAGGTAACCACGCTATGGACGGTCACTCCCTTGGTCTGAGGCTATGGATTTTGGGGTGCTGAATACTTTCTTAACTAAGAAGGGTGTGGGGAGGTGCACATTCTGGTTTCTAGTGTGGGCTTTCCCTTCACATGGGCTCTTGCAGTGTTATCTTGTGCAGAGGTGTTGACTCAATTATCATTAGGCCCAGCTCCTGTCAGAGGCGGGTGAATGGTACTGGGGGCCTCTTTATCTAGACCGTTTTGCCACAGCCGAAGTGATGGCCTGTGCCTCTCGCTGAATTCAGTCCTTTCTTCACTCCACTGTGAAACAGCGGGAAAGTCAGCCGCTCATCATTTCGGGTGCAGACTTTACAGCCTCTGAACAGCCTCTGCTTTTGCAGTTTATGAATGCACCATTTGTTGTTTCGAGCACAACTGTTAGATGCAACTGGCCTGGGCAGCCCACTCTGCCTGCGACCAGTGTGCATCACTGCGGCCTTTTTTTTTTCTTTTTTTTTTTTTTGCATAGGCCAAATTTTTGCTTTAAATACCACCATTTTGTCCACACTAGAGTTTCTTTGACCCGGCTTACATTTTTTCAAATGTAAGTTTCAGAAATAAGGTTTTAATTTGCTCAAACTGTTGGTCTAGGGATCCTGAATAAGTGCAAGTAATTTACTTTCCTAAAGGAGGAGATTGTTTTTGTGGCTTGGTTTTACATGTTTTCTTTTTTTTTTTTTTTTTGATAATCTCGAAAAAAACGTGTGATTCGAAATTTTATTTTAAATTGGGTTGAAGTTGGAAAGTTTTATTATTTCCTAGATCACTGTATCTTTTCCTTTTTGAGCTTTACACACAATCGCTTTGTCATTAAATATTGTCTTCGGTTTAGAATTTAAGATCTTAAATATTCTCGTAACAAAAAATAAGTATATGAGGTGATTTAATTAGCTTGATTTAACCATTTCACAGTGTATACATATGTCAAAACATCACCTGTACACTGTAAATATCTACAATTTTTGTCAACTATACCATGGTAAAAAAAATTAATTTTTAAAAAAGAATTTAAGGGAAGCTGTCAAAACCAAACTACAATGTGGTATTCTAGAGTATTTTATAAATAACTGTTTATCATTCTTCTCTCCTTGAAACAGGGTCTCATAGTGATACCATTAATGGTAGAATTTTCCCTTATGTTTTGTTTCTCTCACATGTACATTCTTTGGCCTTGTGTAATTATATAGGTTTTGTGTTCTGTAGTTGTATACATTGACGTTACTCCTTCCTTACATTTATTTCTTCATATTTTAGTTAAAAGAGTACATGAACATCTTTTTCTGCTGTTTTACATGTTCAACAACTGGGCCAAGTGACCTGGCATGGTTCCTCAGGCCTGTGATCCTTTGGGAGGCCAAGGAGGGAGGATCACTTGAGGCCAGGAGTTCCAGACCAGCCTGGGCAGTAGTGAGACCCTTGCTTCTACAAAGACTAGAAAGAAAAAAAAAATTAGCCTAGCTTGGTGGCGCATGCCTGTGGTCCCAGTTACTGGATAGGCTGAGGAAGGATCCCTTGAGCCCAGGAGTTTGAAGTTGGGAAGTTTGATGAACTATGATGATACCCCTGCACTCTAGCCCAGCAGCACAGCAAAACCTGTCTAAAAAAAAAAATTAAAAAAAAAAAGACCAAATTGTCAGTTCAAACTGCTTGTAGGCCTTGCTTTGGCGGAGGAGATGAATTTCTGTTAAAACAAGAGTAAACATCCTGCAGCAACCAGCTCTACAAGCCTTGGTATCCTGGAGCTTCCAAAAATGAAACAATCACTTGCTGAAATGAAGAAGCTTTCTGCAGTTGAATTTTAAAGTAGATTTAGTTGTTGTCTTTCAAAGAGGTTATGGAGGCCCTAGGTTGGATTTGCGTTTTTGCTAAAATTGGGACATAACAAACATGGTTAAGGGGAGAAAGGTGTAATCTTTTGTGAGATACACGGTTTCTTTTTCATCTCACTGCATAGAGGGGAAAATCTGTCTTTTTGTGAAGATTAGTCTCCTCCCACTACCTGAGGAATCTTTAAAGTTGATGTGAAGACCAAGCAGCTATAAACAGAACATTAGGGGGAAAGTGAGCTCTGGGTTCCTACTTCCAGGAGCAGTTTTCTCAGCCCTGAATATTTTCTGACTTTCAGAGTACGTTTTTCATGCGTGGTCCCGTGTTTTGATGCTTGGTTTTCATCTGTACCTTTAAATGGAGTAAAGTTGGACTCCCATTGGACTTTTCTCCCTTTCCTGTCTTTTCTTGATGGCTCTTCACTTGTGGTTAATATGTGTGTTGCTTACGATGGCAACTGAAACATCACCAGGAATTTTCACCAGATAGAAACTGCTTTTCCTATGTCAAAACAACCAGTGCAGCTTAGCTGATGCTTCTGTTGCTAAGCAGGTAACTTTCTGGTCTGCGGGCTGCCCATTAACCCTATAAATGCCTAATGTCAAGTAAAAAAAGAAGAAAAGAACTTTATGCTTCTTTCTTATCTAGTGCTTTGCTCAAGTGCATGAAAACTGGACCTAGCTCAACCTAACCTGGATTTACCTATTTTGGAGGGAGAGGAGGGTTGGGAGGTGGATGGGGCTGGGGAGCTAGTAGTTTCCAGTAAGATGACAGCCCCAGCAGCTGATAGTGAAGGTCTCACGCTAGGTGATGAAAACTATGGGTTTGATTCCAGTCAGTAATGAGCTTAGCCTTTTTCTTTGGGACTTTTCTCTGCAAGTCTGTTTTTAATTGCCCGAATAGCTGTGGGGAAAAGAAGAGGAAAGAAAGGGGTTGCTGTTTGCATCCATTTGCTAGAAAGGAGTTAACAGAACATACCACAGAACAGGTTGGGCAAGACTGTTAAAGCCAGTGATGAAGCCTTCCCCTCCCTCCCTCCCTCCCTCCCCTTTCTCTCCCTCCTTCTCCCCCCCCCCACACCTCTCAGTCCCTCTCCCTCCTCTTTTGCACCCCCACCTCCCAGGACTTTAACATCTTCAGACTGTCCCCTCCAGCCCCCCCCCCTTCAATGTCTGGCTTTCCCTTCCAGGCAGAACATTTGATGTGAATAAAATACTGTGTGGAGGCGAGGAGCCTGTGCGAGAGGCAGGCTGCCGGCCTCAGCCTTGCCAGCTGTTTCTCCAGCAAAATCGATGGTGCGCCTGCCCGTGCCCTCGACATGTAACATAGGCCCCATTCAGCAGCAACATTCTTGAGTGTGCATTTATGCCTCTGTGCAACTGCAGGGTGGACAGCCTGCAAGGGGGAAAGCGGGAGGCGGGGTGGGGACGCAGAAGGAAGAGTGTGCACACTCAGACAGGCAAGGGCAGCGAGGTGGAGTCCCTGCGCCTCGGTGCCAGTAAGTCAGGAGACATTGCTGCTGGAAGCATCCCTTGCTAGCTCTGACTTACGGATGAATGCAGAGGAACCCAGCTCTTTAAAAGCTAGTTTGGGTCTGCTATAAGTTCTGCTTCGTGTTTGTGTCCATTCACTCTGTAAACATACCATATATAGTCATGCTTGAGCTCACTATAACACACTACGAGGGAACCGCTCTTAGTGCACATATCCTTTGGCTCTTAGAAGCAGACTCACATGGCTATTTCTGGTGTGTCGTGGCTTTCTTTTTTGTTTTTTTTTTCTTTAGGGAGGGAGGGAGAGGAAAGGGAGCTCTTTTTCCTTCCATCTTCACACTGTTTGGAACATGTTTCTGATCCTACTTTGGCACTCTGAAAGCTGAAGAACCATATTGTCATGCAGGAGAAACAATTCTCTGGGTACATCTGTTTTAGAATAAAAACGTTGTTTTTCTTAGTATCTTTAACATCACACACGTTTTGTATTTTATGGTTCCCCGATTGCCAACTCTTTGTTTTTGGAGCATCTTTTACCTTTGTGAGAGTGAGTGCCAGCCGGTAATGTGGGTTGTTGGTGGTAGGTGGTGGAAAAGTTGCCTTTGTGTACCCTTCTGCTTCCTCTCCGGATCCTCCCCGCTGCCGCTGCTGTTTACCATGCTTCACCTTCAGATTGCCAGGGCAGGGCATGCAGCTTTCTGCGGAACTGACGGCAGCCGTTTTCCACTTGGCAGAGCCGACTCTGTGGAGCAGAGAGGAGACAGTAATAAGAAAGAAATGCAGTTAGTTTCCGCCCCCCCCCTGGAATACCTGGGGTACTCCATTTCAGCTTGGAGTGAGCAGCATGAGGCATTTGTGGTTCAGATAAGAGGTCTTCTTGCTTCCCCCGCCTTGTTTTCTTTTCCTTCCTTCCCCTCTGCTCCCCAAAGGCTTATTGCCTTTTTCTCAGGCCACACGAACCCTTGAGGAAAGGATGGTTTGCCACGCTGGGTGTTTGGGCACTGTGTAAAGAGACAAGATGGGCCCTTTCTTTGCCTTGTTTTCTTTCATTGGCCTCCTCTGAGTGAATTATATCTGACTGCGTGACAGTTAATGGTACCATCTTTCCCGTTTCCTAAGCTGATAAGCCCCTCTCTGTCTGCCTCCATCAAGCCTCTTTGTTTGAGAAGTTCCTAATGCAGTAGAAGAACAAAGTGACAGTTTTCTTATTTACTGAAGTCTCTAAAGCACATTCATGGTGCTCTTCATCGTGACTTTTTTTATAACTTCATTCCTTCAACTTATATAATTGAATTGTTCCAAGTGACTGGTCACTTAAAACTTCCTCAAAAACATCAGTGAGTTTAGGAAAAAAAAAACACATTTTCTTTTTAAAGCTGTGTGTATATTCTAAACTATTCACAGCACTTGGTAGAGTAAGACACTGGGCACTGCCTGAGTACCAATTACCAGTGTGAAAACAGCAATTGATTAGCTAGTTGACTCAAAAGTAATACATCGCTTATGAGGAGGACATTTATTTGGCGTTGTTAGGTGCAGAATATTCGGCTGATGTGCGTGTGAGTGAGAGCCATCAGGGTGTGTGTGGGAGGGATATGTAAAATAAAGCTTTCAAAAGCCATGAAGGTGTTAGGAAGTCCTGGTACTAACACTCCTACCCTTGATTCCTATTGATCCTTTAGGCCTGCACTTTAGCACTGTTTATTCTTACTGTAGATGGCCCTGACCACCTTCTCTCTCACATTTTCCAGTCAACAGCACATTGGAGACCAAAGTTTGGAGTTGGGGTGGAGAAAGGCCATCAGGAGATAGTTGACAGCAGCCAGAAAAGATGTCAGGGATGAGACAAGAATTGAAACACCGTGGCCAGTTACCGTTGGGGGAAATGGCAGACTGGACAGAGGAGCCCTCTGCATTATTTCTGACAACTGCGTTTGTGTCCACAATTATCTCCGTAAAAATTCCAATGAAAAAAAAAAGCATGGCCGACAGAGCTGTGTGGCACAGGGGGAAAAGTACAGTAGGAGGGGCGTTTTGCTTGTTTCCAAAGGGAGCCATGTGTAAGAGTTGTTCATTGTGGTGATCCTGAGTCATCCCCCCAAGAGGTGAAATTAATCATACGTTGATTCACCATGCTCTGCTTAAGGAGATAGGGAAGTTTGAAAGATATTTTAGAATGATTTACACGCAGGAGTTTTATGTGGAAAATTAATTTCTGAATATTTCCCTGCCCCCAACCCCCGCAGTGATGTGCGACTTCTTTATGGGTTAACATGAAGTGTTAGAATAAACCTTTTAGTGTTGTCAGATATATACTAAAATATTACTTATTTTGCCCAGATTTGTAGAAAAAAATTATTCATTAACAGATTCAAATGATGTCCAAATAACCATCCCTAGGTTGTTTGTATTCCTAACGTAAATTGTTCTTTTGTATTCATAACTAAAAGAGTATATAAAATGTCATGGATTTTTAAGAGCAGGTGATAGAGAAGATCCCTGGGCACCAGAGAAGTCGTAGACACTCTGGAAAACACAGTCTCTGTAGAAAAGGAGTCCTGAACTTAAGAAGTGTCAGAAAGCTTAAATATATAAACAAGTTAGCTTCACACCATCAAATGATGAACTGGAAGGAAGGAATGCTTTTCTCCCCTTATCCTAACTGTGGACTTATTCTAAGAACCATAGAATTTTAGAGCTGGGAGATGCTTGAGAGAACACTTGGTCTGTTTGTGTGAGTTTGTATATTTTACTCAGTATTCTTGTACAATTCATGTCTGTATCCAGAATTGAATACGTCACCCGACGGTAGTGTCCACATGGTTTTTTTGGCCATGAGGAATAACCCCAACTTGAAAAATAAAATGTGCTTACTCAGAAATAATCAGGGCTTTTTTTTTTTGCACGCGCATGTGTGTGCACACGTGTGTGTATGTGTGTGTGTTATTTGCTGATTTTATTCTTCTCAGTAGCTCCATTTTACAGATAGAGAACACTTCAGCCCTCCATGGTGGTACATCAGACTCTTTTTAACAAGACATTTTCATGGAAATCCCAGGGTTGAAAACTTCCTAGAGTTGCTAATATCTGCTAATGGTTCTCAAACATTTTGATATTATGTGCATAAGTGTGGAGCATTGCTGGGCCCAAGTTTTCATAATCAGGCTCATAGATACATTTAAACACTGGCATATCAACCTTTAATAGTACTGAATTTCTAAGTCTTCTGTGCACTTAGATTTGCTGTAATGCATAGTTAAGGTATGAGTAAGGTTAATATAAACTTTTCCTGATTCAAATTGGGTTTTGGTGTTTATTATTTTTTTTTTACCTAAGAGAATTTGTTCCCTTTGAAAATTTAATTAGTTTTGAAATTTGGTCTTGTGAGTATCCATAGAAACCATACTTCCTGATTGCCTTGCAGAATGAAGGTGGAAAGTATTCTCTTATAGTGTAGACGTTTGTGACACTGTCAGGCAAGGGAAATGCATATGAATTGCATACAAGAAATAGGAATTAGTTGTTTGAATGTTAGCAGCTCAGGGCAGATGGAAAAGTAATAAAAGCCAGGGCTTCCCAAGAAGCAAGTAGCAGGACTGCATGCTGGCTCTTTTGGGGGTGGGGGCAGCAATGTGGAGATTTGCTGGAGGGATGTGGCCAAGGATAGGTGAGCTTGTCTTCCATGCTGTGGGATAACCTGCGGAAGTGACCTGTAGCTTGTTGCGATGGCAGCTGAGTTTGAGATGATGTGCATGTAACATCTGCCGGGCAGGCGGAGCCTCAAAGACAACTGTGGAGAGGTTGGGATGGTGGAGCAGGGGTGCAGTGAGGGAAGCATCCAAGCGTGGATTTGAACAGCTGCCGGCTGCCGGGAGATCAGCCTCCATGAATCATAGGCACAGAGAACTCATCTGTACGTCTGGAGGCTGCACTTGGAGGGAGAAGGAAGGGAGCATACTTTCAGTTAATACTCTGATGCGCCCAGAGCACTTAAAGACGCAGCAGAAATTTTGGGGCAGTTATTAGCATCTCTGTCCATAACATTCATTGTTTGTTTAAAAGCTTTGCCCTCTTCACCTAATCCTAATCTTTTATTTAAAGGAAAGGCCATCAGTCTACTTTAAAAGCTGACTAAAATTGCTTTTACTAGACATTGCGTTATTTATAAGAAGGGGAGTTGAGACCCAAAGAGAAGAATTTGATCAATTGATTTAAGGTTGTTGGAGGATTGAAATGTTACTTGATTGCTGGTCTTATCCAGGATTTCAAGATTTCAAGGAAAAGTGGACAATGCCCGCTTTCATCCGAGGGATTTTAGCAGTCATATGATCTACAAACCAGCCCTCAGGAGCAGCAAGCCCTGGCAACCTCTGTGCTGTGGAGTCCATGCAGAGGAAGAACTTCAAAGTGGATGGGATATGCTGGCTTGGAAGTCATTTAGCTGAGAACTAGTTTTAATCATGCCCTTAACGTCTGCATAAAAGTTGCATGTTGGAGGGATATGACACACGGATGGCTTGAGATTCATTTGGGTGCAAGTTGGTGGAGCTTAAGAAGGATGCAGCAGTAGTGAGGCCAGTGGGCAGCAGCCCTGCTGCAGAGCACATTGTAACTCCCTGGGGCGCCCAGGAGAAGGTGACCCCAGGAGAAGGTGGCCTATCCAGATTGGGGCTGGGAATAGAGAGATCATCTTGCTGAGCTCTCGAAAATAAACTACTGACATGTGGAGAATGTGTCAAAGTCTGAAACCACAAACCTCTTTGGACATAGGTAAATGGAAAGAGGATTTTGTCTATATAAAGCATACCATTTATAAACTCTGAGGAATTTACTTATAGCTTGTTTCTCTCTTGTGATGAACGTGACTTATAGGAGAAATAAACTGAGCAAGTTAGATCACAAAAACTGTATGAAATTGCTTTTATATGGCTTTCATTTTCTGCGTGTTGGATATTCCTACTATGTTTCTCTTGCAGATACACACACGAGGACTCTGATTTGAGGATACATTAAAAGTGTTATAAAATCACCTTGGTGAGTAATAGGGAGTTCAGGGGCCTTACAGGAGAGTACTAGCAAGATGTGATGCTGGGTTTTCTTTAGCTACGTGTTTAGTAATAAATCCACTCATTATCTAATTGCGCATTACTCCTGTAATCTCTAGTAGCCTAAGGAAATGTCCCCTAGTATTAGCTCCTTATGAAAATTAAAGAAATGATCCTGTTTTAGGCTATACATGGAGACTTTACTGGTCTTCCTAATAGGATGTCATGTGATTTTTTGAAAAATTGGCCCTCACTAATGTTAGGTTTTTAGGTTTTCCTAATTTTTAAGTGACTTTTTCATGTCTCCTGAAAGACATGAAAAAAAAAAAAACTCACCAAAAAACCCAACAGTTGCTGAGTAGCTGTAAAATATGTTAGAGAATTTATCTTTTAGCATTGGGGCCTTTTTATTATTTTCAACTCTCTGGTTTTATAGCTGAGTTATAATATGTGACCAAATACATTACATCACATGAGTGTTTACTTTTTTTTTTTTTGGCCACATGGAAGTACCTAAAGAGATGGAATGTGACACACCCAGAGAATGAGGCCCTCAAGGGGCCTATGAACTTGAGAAGGCCAGGAGCAGCGGGGTCCCTTCATCTTAATGCTTAGCTTTGCCAGTGCTAAGTGGGGAGCAGAGAGCCACTGAGCTCCTTAGCAAATGAGTTTTTAAAATGTGTGTGTGTACACAAGGGGGTCGTCCTCCTGTTCTCTGTAGAAAGAGCAAGGGGGAATCCTAGCAGGAAACTTCACCACCTTGAGGTTAGTTGCTGATCCCACTAAAAGTCCTCACAGGTAGCCCTCCGGAGAAGTACTGTTTTGCTCTATAGACCTTAAAGGTCCTATGCCATTCTGTTACGTATTTTTTTAGTTCTCTCTCCTCAATTCTTTTAATTTTGTGTATCTCATGAATTTTCTAGTTTAAGTGGTTAATTGAGGTGTTTTAGATTATAGTTTGTTTTGGCTTCTGTGTGTGGGGTGGGTATTGATTTTTGTGAGAGGAGAATCTTTTTTATGTTTCATTCCATATAGTCTGGTAGGCAGTAAGTATACTGTGGACAGCTCATTGCCTGCATGTTAAATTGCAAAATGTTCCTAGGCTAGTAGAACTATGATTTTTTTTTTTTTAAAGCAGTTTTGTGGTTAAATTCTGATGTTCTTAAAGAGATCACCTTCTCCTATTTGGGCAAAATAGGTTATCAGTTTACACATGATTAAATAAATAAAACTGAAACCCTTTACTCTTTGTCTACCCTGCAGGAGGTGAATTAGAGTGAAGGGATTTCATTAGTGGAATGCTTCATTTCATGGAGCTCTTGATTCGAATCCTTCAGTGTATTTACTTGTCACATTTTAATACATCTTAGCATATTTAGCTTTCTAAATTTTTTAGTAACCGTTACATAATCATGCTGTAGTGAAGAATTTTTATATTTGATGAGAAACAGACACAAGATAGGATGTTAAAAAAAATTTATCTACTTTGATGAATTGAAGTGAATGAGAATAGGGTAGAAATCCTGGCTAACTGATTTAATAAAATATCTCACATCCGTGCTTGACAGGGTGGACTAGATTGATGTGGCTATTTTTATAATGATGGTTGGCATTGTGTAAGTTAGGTTAAGTGAAACTATGCCACAGCATCAAACAAACCTGAAATTCTCAGTGGCTTAACCCATAAAACATCATTACTTGTGTCTGTGAAATCCTCTGCAGGTCCAGCAGCTCTCTAGTACAGTTCCCTTCCAAGCAGTGACCAGGGCTCCAGGCTGCTCTCATCTTATAGCCACCCCTGCCACTACACATGCTTCCAGGTTGCCACCAGAAGGAAAGAGCTAGTGGGTCACACATCAGCTTCCACAGCCCATTGGCCAGAACTAGTCATGTGACCTGCCTGACCACAGAGGTGTATAGGGGTGCTGGGAAATGTGGGGGAACACATGGGTACTCTCTGAGGAGTGAATGTCTTTGCTTTACTCTCCTTTTTCATTTCATCCCTGCAAGGCTCTCTGGGTACGTAAATTAGGTGAAGCTTAGGCCTGAAGCCTAGAACATAATGAGTTAACTTAAAGCAGTGGTTCCCAAAGTGTGGTCCCCAGACCAGCAGCATCAGCATCACCTGGGAACTTGTTAGGAAGAGATTCTTAGGCCCCATCCCAGCCCTTCTGAATCTGAAACTCTGGAGGTGGGGCCCAGACATCTGCTATAATAAGCTCTCCAGGTGCATGCTAAAGTTTGAGAATGACTGCCCTAGGGGAGCGGAATGTCTTTAAGCATCTGTTGAATTCATGATTGGTGAATTAAGCCTGAAACACTGGTAGGCACTTAGTGTGTGTGGTGTGTGTGCGCGTGTGCGTGCAGTAAATGGTGTGCTCAGGTGTGAGCACATATGTGATAGTAGGAACACTTAGGGGGTAGTGCTATGTATTTAAGCACCAGACAGTATTTAAGCACCTTACAGATTTGAGTCATCTATTTCTCACAACAGCCATATGAAGTAGCTATTGTTATCATCCCCATCTCACAGATGAGGAAATGACAGCACAGAGAGCTTCCCTAACTGTCTGAGGCAGTGCTTGAAGGTCAGGCCACTTACCACAGCTGGCAAGTGGTAGAGGCAGGATTTGAACCCAGGCAATGTGGCTCCAGAGTCCACTTGTTAACTTGCCAATCTTTGGGTGGTAACCTACCAGGCCTTGCGGTAGTTTTTCTTGAATGGAGACAGTCTATCAGAATTACAGGAAGTGCAGTGGTGCCAGTGACAGTTCACATTACAGGTTAAGCCCCCTCACCACGAGCTTCATTCGTTGGTGGTTTATGTGTGTGGTGGGTTGGTGACAGTGTTGGCCAATCCTGGAGGTGCATGGCGAGGCAGCAGCTGCCCCATCATTTAAAACTGAACAATAAATAGAATGGAGTTGTTAGGGGTAGAACCAAGGGGCCTAGTGGGAAGTGTTTTCTCAGAGGGAGGTAGTTCAGTCGCACTGGAACATTTCTTCAGTTAACCTGTGTGTGATTTTCAGGCTTATGTCAAGAGAGGGGCCATGTTCTCATCACCTTCCTTTTCGATTCTTGTCTTGGTCTTTCATTTTACCATCATTCTCTGCCCTTCCTGAGATGCTCATCTGAGACCCGATTCCATCAGGTGGTCTGAAGGAGGTTTCTGTTAAGTCTTTATGAGCTAGACTTCAGTTTTAATAGAGAAAATGTTTTTCTGTCCAAGAAACTCAATAAAAGAGTTCTCTCCCTTCCACTTGGGAAATTCGGAAAGAGTTAGGCAGATGTGATCTAATCTTTTGAATTTTGAACTAATTGAAAAGGAGTTTCCAAATGACACTCAGAACTTCTTATTTCCTTGTGTCCTTTTAAAATTTTTAATTATTAACTGCATTTTCTGTCTTCCAGGTGGGTCTGTTATTTGTTGTTGTTTAGGTGTCCTTCCACATGCATTCCCTTGCTTTCTTTGTCTTTTGTGCTCAACAGACTAGAACTGAGACGGCTCCATGGCAGCTCTGCTCTGGCGGGTACCGGCTTTGACTCTAGGTAGAGGACAAAGATAGCATCACCCCTTTCAGGTTTCATGTTGGCTGGGAACAGCTGCTAAGCTTTGTATAGCTCTGGACATAACATTTCATTCCAGAATTGCTGAAATTTTTAGTTTTCTGCAAGCCAGGGCTTAACCATGGGGTTTTTACATTCAGACTTAGAGTCTAGACTTTTCCTTTGAGAGGCAGTTGCTTGTCTTGGAGTTTAGTAATTGAAGAGAACAGAGATGGTAGAGGGGAGAGGGAGGAAACTATTTGCATAAGTTGTTTTAAAGCTCCATGCATTTCCTTTCCCTTCATCACCTTAAATGATTTAATTTGCTTGGGTACTCCAGTGGAGGTATAGATAATGGAAGTAAATCTTGAGTCAGTCTAAACAAAAGATAGAACTGACCTAAAAAAGAGCAACTGAACTCACACTAACTGAACCACAAATTTGCCCAGACCAACTTAACCTGTGAGTAAGGTGGGGGGAATACTGCGTCCTTGGTGGGCTTTGTGCTTCTTAAGGAGGAACGCCAGCCAGCCACTTGTGGCTCCCCTAGCCCGTTCAGCAGTGAGCCACATCTAGGTTAGAGTTACAAAGTTCAGCCTGGAAAAAAGCATGAAAGCCATTTTGGGTTGGGCATTTTGGTAAACGCTTTCTCTCTTCTTGGAGACTTGGTGTATATAGAATTCACTTGGTATTTGTGTATGACATCTACTTGTTTACTCTTTGGGACAGCAGCTATGTGTGTAAATTGGCATCTGTTGTAAGAAAAGTAACAGGCTTGCCCCTAACAGCTGGTATATAAGTTGCAGCCCTTTGAAATAACACAGTTTTCCTTTCTTCTCAGCTAGCCATCCAGAGTAAGAAACAGGATGCCTTACGTACCCTGAGTAGGAGGAGAGGGATCCAGAGTGCCACTTAGCTGCTCCCATGTGCCCATGCCTGTTCAAGAGCACCTTGAGGTTAAATACCTAAGCTGGCAACGGTCATCCTCCTTGGCTGCTGGGGAGGACTTTCTCTGTCTCTGACTGCCACTGGGCTGCCTCCTGCCAGCTCCCTGAGGTCCTTTGCTCCCTTAATCCATCAATTCCTCTTTTCTGCTCTTCCTACTCACAGCTAGGACCCGATTGCCTATTTTCTGGAGATGAGTAATCAGTAAAATATTTGAGTTGCCTACTGTGTGCTCAAGATCAAGACCATCCACAATCAGCTTCTTTGTGCACGCTCTCTGTTGGTCCTCTTTGCTCTTTTCCTGACTTAGGAGAAGGGTTCTGCCCACTCACGGCTAGTGCTTTCCCAATTATCTGGGTACCACATTCTCCCCCCTGCTGGGGGCCTCATTCCTCCCAGTCCTTATTCCTGTCCCTGTGGCTTACGGGGAAGGGGGGTGGTTCTTTGTGTTCATGTCAGTGACCCTCTTGTCTCTGAATCTCTCCGGCTTACCTGGCTCAGGCCTTGCCTCTCTGTGGAGGGGTCCATCCCACAGGCATTCACATTAATCTCATAGTGCCAAAACCTTCTGATCCCTCCCCATTTCTTCACATTCAGTGCCTACAAAAAAGAATGTAGGCCAACCCCCTTAATCTAAAATTCCTCCCAGTCACCATTCTTGTGCCCCCAGCACACTTGCCTGTGGCCAGAGCTACTTTCCTCCTATCTGTCCTTTCCATTGTCTACCCCACTTACCTCCAGGTCCCTTTGTTTCTTTGAAAGTTGTTCAGATTACCTTTCCCTCCCTCCTTCCTTTGTTCCCATTTCCAGTCTAGTCTCCCTCCCCTGCAGTCCCAAACCATGTTCAAACAGGTTTTCCTAAAACTCTTACATCACCTTCCTCAGCCTACACCCCCTTACTGCCCCAGACCCAACCTCACCTTCCCCAGCTCCCGTAATTTGCCCCACACACCCTCTGTAATGAGCCCCTGCCCTGCAGCAGGCCCTGGCTCCCGGGCTTCTCCGGCCCTTTCTGGGTTTAGCACCTTCCAGCCTCCACGTCCAACCCCTCCACTTACACCACACCAGTCCACGGCAATCTCTGCTTTCTCTGGACTTTGGATTAGTATTGTACGGACAGCACTTAATTCTCACACCTTCCCAGGCTTGCTCTCTTCCCTCTTACCTAGGCGGTGAGCTCATGGAGCCCCACGCCCAATCCTGCAGTGCAGTAGTAGTGACTGATTGAAGTAACTGACGTGCATTTTTATCATCGAGAAATGTTTGAGGGCCTTAGGTGGAGTATTTCCCCCCAAGATCATTTGCAGGGAGATCGCTGGTCCATTTGTTTGTTTTTTCCAGACAGTTTTTTTTATTAACCTCTTGACAGCTTGAAGGCCAGAAAAAATTGGTTAGTTTTCATCTTCAAAGGACACATAAGAAAACAAGGACTGAGCTGCCCTCCCTAACACCTTTTAATCACAACCAATTTTCCCAGTCCCCTGGTTGTGACTTTAGAATTTTATAGTTGATGCAATCCCTCCTTTTATAGTGTATCTATGCATTGTAATTTAAGTAAGCAGAACTGTTCAGGAGGACTCAGATTTAATTCTTGGCTTCTATTTAAAAGGCTCACTAAAGGCCCCTTTACCTTTTGTTAATTGCAAAACAAACATCCTCTGCAAGACCACCCTCTATTCTGTGACCCCTTTGAGGTTCCCAGGAATTGATAGCGTGTGGGCCATATTTACACCTACAGGAGGATCTCTTAAAAGATGGTGCTTACGGTGTGATGTCTCCCTTCCCGGAGGATGAGTTCTGTTTTAAAATTTTAACTGTTTATAGCAGGCATTGGAGAATTGTTTTGGGAATGGATTTGACTAACGTTTGTTGAGTTACTGTTATGTGTTGATACTTAAAACAAGTGAATTATGTGGCTTATCTCATCTCATCTTCACAAGAAAAAGGAAGTTTAGAGGATTTGCTGTTGCCAGTGTTTTTACTTATTGTTGGGGGCCTGCCTGGGACTGGTGGCAATAGGAAAGAAAAAGCTTTTGGGTCACCTTAACTTCCCAAAGGTGGAATGAAATTTGCTGAGGCTCAGACCACTGACCTTTCTTGGGAATCCTAGACTCTTTTGAAAATCTGATCAAATTTATGGATGCTTCAAAAAAATGAATACCATGTAAATTGTATGGTTTCAAGGGTATGACTCTTGTACTTGTCTATAGAACAAGGTCTGTCAACTTGAGTATGTCATCTGTTAGTTCAGCCGGCCCATTGTAGCCTTTCTGTACATATTTACAGACTGAGATAATCAAATGCCTACTGTGTGCCAGACACTGAGCTACTGACTATACATACATAAATTGGGGGAGGGAGGGCAGGGAGCAGCTCCGCATCTTAAGAAGGATTGAAGTTTGATCATTTTCTTTCTTGTATATTTTTTAAAATAATGTTAAATTATTAAAAAAATTAACAGTGACATTACACTATACTTTATTTAAAAAGAAGTCACCATATTTTCATGACACACACTTCATTTCAGATAGCCTCTTCTAGACTTTATCCATAAATATGTTATCATAGCATAAAATGCTTAAATGTGCCAACTTGCTTTTTAAACTTGACCTAACTTTAAACATTTTCCCATGTTTTCACACATTGACCTTCATGTTTGAGGTGGGACCAGGTTCAGGAAGGTTTTGGGTGGGTGGGGCAGGGTGGTGATGACTCACCTGGGAGAGGTCAGCCTGCTTAGATGTCCCTCTCTTGTTGGTTTCATGGGTTATTTCCCTCTATAAACTGAAACTCTTATAAACACTAGGCAAAGTAAGTTACTTCTGGGATCCACTAACTCCCCTCCCATGCCTGCAGGTAAAACCATACCACGTCATCTTTATTCCTGCCTCAGGACTTAAAAACCCCAGGAAGCTGACAAATTAAGGACTACAGATGTCCTCAGGATGGTTAGACGTTATAGTGATGCAAAAAAGAGAAAGGTACCCATTCAGTAGAAACCTTACTTGGGTACCCATCCAACCTTTCTATTTTTACTTTCCATACAGTATTCAATAAATTACATGAGAAATCCAACACTTTATTGTAAAATAGGCTTTGTGTTGGATGATTTTGCCTAACTGTGGGCTAATGTAAGTGTCCTGAGCACATTTACGGTAGGCTAGGCTAAGCTGTAACATTCTGTAGGTTGGGTGTATTAAATGCTTTTTCGACTTAGGATATTTTCAACTTACAGCTGGTTTATGGGGATCTAACCCCATTGTAAGTCAAGGAGCTTCTGTATAATCTAGTAACCCAAGATTACTGAAGAAAAAAAAATACCATAGACCTACACTGTCTAGTACAATAGCTACTAGCCACGTGTAGCTGTTTAAATTTAAGTTAGACTTAAATAAAATTTTAAAAGGTTCAATTCCTTAGTCACATTAAGTGGCCACACGTGGCTAGCAGCTACCATATTGGCCAGTACAGATGGTGGACATGTCCTCAAATGGACAGCACTGCTTGAGATCAGATCGATTCAATAAAATGTTTTATCCAGTATCTGACATGTTCGTTTTATGTGATAGGCTCTTTGAAAGAGAGAAAAGGGTGGATGTTGTTTTTCTTTTACATTTTATATTTGATGAAGTTTTGTGTAGGCTTGTGACCTTCTGTAAGCTAAGCCTTTTTTTAATCACCCTCCCTCCCCCACACACACATCAGCTGCTTACGACAGTCAGTTTTCTTAATAGAGTCTGATTTGACAATTAACACGTATATTTATGTGGCTGCCTGTGTTGTGTGTTACGTGTTACGTTTCCCCGTAAGTGTTTCATCTTCTGGTACCTGGGAGCCCTCCTCCCCTCCTTTTTCACCTCCTCTAAGACCATCTCCTTTTCCCATCTGCTCTTTTCTGGCTATGGACACTCATAGGTTTTCTTTAAAACAGAACTCTTCTCTCTTAATCCTGGTACTTGATAACCATCCTGCTGTGTACTCTTTGTTCTCCCCTGTACTGGGGATTCTCTTCGGTTCTCATGGTGACTCTTGCCTGATGCAGGCGGCCCTGCCTTGTCATTCTGGATGGCTGCCTGGCCCGCACAGCCGGGCTGCCCTGCCTCCTTCAGTTCTCCCTCCTGTCCCTTAGACTATCGCAGTAGCCTCCTAACTAGGTTATGTGCTTCTAATCATCCATTTTTTAAACAGCTGCCAAGAGCTTTATAAAATATGGGTATGACTATTTCATTCTAGGCTTTAAAGAAGGGTGGGGAGGGGGGCTTCAGTGGGTTTCCACAACCACAGCGTAAAGTTCATCCCTTTTAGATGGAACCTTGCCCCAGCGTCATTGCCGCCGGCCACATCTTTGGCATTTCCCCCACTCCACTCTCCCTCCTTTCTCACAACGCAGTGGTGCACTCTGATGGCTCCCAGGGGTTTTGTCTTCGTGGGCTAGAAGCACACAATTTTGCAGTTTGACACAGGGTTGCCATTTTTTTTTTTCTTTCGCCAAGTTAAGGGCGTTAAAAAATGATCCCAACCATTTACTAACTTTATCCTCTCATTTTAAAAGAGGGCACTTGAACCTAAAAAAAAATGAATTCAGCATTATAAGGAATTCGACAAATTGTCTGCTTTCTCTCCATGCTGTGTGCCAGCTTCCAGTGCGTGGCTGAGAGCCGGATCCTTTCTTCAAGTTCAGGTTTGCTTTTGCCCCACTGCCCTCTCGCTCCATGACTCAAACCTCTGGTGAGCCCCACAGCCCTTGAAGCATTTGGCTCATACTCTGTTTTCCCCCGAGTTGGAGTTTCCCTCTGTGTGTCTCCTCCGCCTTCCCAGACTGCCAGCCCGTGAGGCCAGGGGCTCTGTCTTACAGCTCCTGGTGGTTCTAACATCTGGACTGCTAGTAGGTCGAATGTCACCATATCTCAGGTTTTCGCACTGATAACCAAATCTTGCCCTACATCTAGGGTACAAAAACAGTATAGAACGTTTTAAGCCACTAATTTTAACACCTTCTTGAGAACTCCCGTTTTTCTGTGCCTATGGATTGGACACACTTTGAAAGCAGCAGAGATGGGTCTGGAACTCCAACTACAGGAAATGGAGGAGACCCATTGTTTTAATGAAATGTGGCTGAAGGCATAGAGTGAGAAGTACAAAGAAGTTGTGGAAGTTTTAAGGACTGGCAACCTGGACACATTAATTGGGTCCCTTTGTTTTCTCTTTCTACTACAATCTAAAAAAAGTTAAAGGAAGATTTGCCTAATGTTGTGAATAACAATATTTGAGTATAAATTTGGGTTTTACAGAATATATGATTAGGACCAATCGCATGGTACTTTCAAAATCTTTATGTAAGATAGGTGGAACTAGAATTACTTTGCATATCCGTCTTCTAGACTCTCATCCCATTAAAAGTGAATCTTGGCTAATAGTGTAAAAAAGTCATCACCACAATTAGCAGCTTTTTGTAGGGGAAGCCTTGAAAGGATTATTCTTGCCTTGGGCTGAGCACAGCATTAAAAGTTAGCTACAAGGAATTAAGAGACAGTATTTTTTTTTTCACATCCCTGTCTTTCTTGCAAATAGCATTTTCACTGTGGCCAGGTAGCCAATCTCTTTGACATTTTTTTTTCCCTTAGGAAAATTCTGTTTCCAGATTGGGAATACGCCAGGATGTCACTGGCCTCTAACGTACTTTATGGAAATGTGTTAGCTATCATTCTAAATCAGTCAAGAAACTGAGGCTGTTCTCAAATTCTCTTTTGACTTCTGTGATTTAGTTGTGAGGCTGGCAGAACATGAAATTGGGTTTGTGTGAACATGTGTGTGCCTGGGTGTAGTGGACCATGTTTTCTTTCCAGAATTGTAATGAAGCATCTTCAAGGGCTTTGAAAAAGTTTCCTCAGGCATATTCAGCAAGCATGGTAGATGTCGTTGTTTCGCAAGTTTTCTGTTTTCTTTGTCTGTACAGGTTGTTCCTGACTTCGTGGCTGGGAGGAAATTGAGGATGCTGAAGAGTACTTGCCGTTTGGCCGGTGGGGCCGAACCAATTAGCTGGCTCCTGTACTCCGACCAGGCTGGGCCTGTGGCTGTAGGAGAGGGGCTACATAGGAGGCAGTGTTCCAGATGGTGCATGGGGGTGGCACGGCTCCTTTAGGTACTGCACACCCCATCTTACTCTGTTATCTAGCCTCGTAAAAAAAGAACCTAAAACCTACTGGCTCCATTCTGGAGTGTTGGCGTAGAAATTGGGCTCATGGACTCAATCCATAACTGGCTTCTGTCCTTCGCCTCTGACCCTTTCCCCATGGCTTTACCTACTGTCTCCCATCTGTCCCCACAGTCCTCATCTCCTTTCCCCCACCCCACCCTCTTACTTGTGTGATTGTGAGGGGTTAAGGGGTAGGTATTTGGGCAAGGAAGTTTCTCTTTTCTTTAACTGATTTTGGAAAGATTCTTTATACCCCAGAAAGGAAGTCTGTCTGGGGGGACTGTTGTAAACGTCTGATTTCATCATCTTCTGAACCCATTCACCTTGTGTATGCTGATGGGATGCCAACAGAATGGAATTCCTACCCTTGTGTGGCAGGGAGTCAGGGTCCTCTGTCCTCTGGTATGTGAATTCCCTCTGGTCATCCCATCCCATGAGTGACACACACAGTCTCACAACCCCCTTGATTGATGCACAAAGGAGTGGATTTTGCAGCTGTCCCGAGTCCTGGATATTCATGGGACAGCTTTCAGCACCAGGCAGATGGAAGTGCTTTTGAGACCAGACCTAAAAACACCTAGACATCCCCACAGAGTCAAGTCTTAGGTTGGGAGAGACATCAAAAACAACGGCCTGGCCAAGGGGTTCAGTGTATTCTGGGCCATTTGCTTATGCAAGCACATGGTGTACTGCTCTCAGTTCCAGTGGTTAAGGACACTATTAAATGCTGCTGAATTATTTTGAGAATAGTCGTGTAAACTATGTTTAACTGGAGCTACTGTAATGAACTTCTGGGGTTTCTGGACTTTGATGAAGATAGCTCTTGTGTTTGCTGCAGACAGAAGGCAAAATATGTAAGTGAGCGGGGAAAGTAAGGTCTCTTCTTGGAAGCATCAGCCTCTCCCACAGGGAGGCAGAGGGAGTGCTTGTCTGTTGGACTTGCAGGCTGTTGGAGTGGAAGCTGAAATGGATGCTGGGTAGGTGTTGCCGGGGCATTGTTCCAGGCTTCTGGAGGCAAGTATTTTAAACAAGTCAAACAGCCCCTCTAGGCGAGCTGCAGGAAGTCCAGCCCTTGGCTTCGTGTGGTCAGCGGGAGATAAAAGTGTGGACTGTTGGAGGCTCGGCCCCTCCTATCACTGGATGGCAAAACTGTTAAGGGAAGATAAAAGGAAACAGTAGGGATGTTCTTCTTGAACAACATGAGGGTGCCTTTATCACATGCATTCAAGTAAATTAAAGGGGGCGAGCAAGAGCAAGAGATGGCTCCATTTTATGATTGCAAATGTGTTAAGAACTCTGAGAAGCAGCGCTTGGCTTCACAAGTATGCTCAAACGGTTTCACCTCGTAAAAATAGCGGTAGAGGCCAGTGCTTTGATTGAGAATGTTCTCATTACATACTACTTGCATTAAATGGGCATTCGCTTGGGTTTCCAAATCCTTGGGCTACAGAGGCTTTCCCTGTCTAGGTGTCTGACCCATGGGGACCAGGTGGATGTGTCCCACTGTCCTTGGACTAAGCAGATGAGCAGGCAGAGTGGCCGTGTCGGCGGGTTGCCAGGAACCGCCTGACTCTCCTGGGCAGGGGGGGTGCGTCTCTCAGCAGTACTGATGCCAGCCAAATTATCACCCAGGTATGAGAGTTCAAGGGAAGGGACCTGACTGGCTGGCATTTATCTCCCCTTTTTTGGTTTTCCTTCCTGTTGGTAACCTTTAGGGGAAGTTTAGGGGCTTGCCAAGGGGTTATCTTTTTTAGGGTGGAGCTGGTAAAACATGAACTCACACTTAAGAGCCTGGGCACGTTTGCTGCCCTGTGTGAGCTCAATCCAAGGCAAGTGAACAGGTGTGCTCTGGGGATGTGATGCTTGTTTCAGGCCCTGCTGGGTTGGGGGGGGTGGACCTTTGTGTGGGTGAGACCCCCCAGGGAGCGCAGTTGCTTGAACTAATCACTGCCTGGAGGGCCTGTGTGCCTGGGCTTCCTTGTGCCTGGGCTTTCTCCAGGACCGGCTAATCCTTTCCCCCTTCCTCTAGAGAGGTTCCTCCACTGGTCCGGGAGCAGCGAGCACCTCCTCTCCAGCCACACACAGGCTCTCAGGAGTGGCCCATCCTGCCCGGTAATCACTTTGGGTTTGCTCAGTTTACTTTAAGAAAACCCATTGCTTGCCAGTGTTTTTGGCTGGTTGGCTTGCGATAAACGCTAATCAACCACTTATATCTCAGTGTATTTGTTTTCCTTCATAGATACAGTGGTGAATACTCTTCTTAGAGGCAAAATTGTGGGGGAGGTGGGGGAGGAAAGGCCGTCAGTTACATGGCATAGAGGGCAGCCCGTCAAGCTCCTGGGAGCTGGGGCACGTAAATTCGCCGAGCACAGTCATTGCCAGCTGACAGTTTGTAATGTCTGATTACGCACTGTGAAATTTTGACCACAGCTGACCACTTTTCCAATGGGCGAGGAAAGATGTGATCTCCTCCTTCCATCACCTTCTCTAAGCTGTTAGGGGAAAAGCATTTCAGACAACATTTTTATCTTCCACAAAGTCATTTTGGTTTTCTAAGGAGTGTTATCCTGAAACTGCCCTGAATTCTGGGAATTCAAAGCCCAGATCCGAGATTAACCACCTGCCCTGGGGTTCCTTAGCTTGCACAGCTCCTGCTCTGTGGAAAAGTGGAGAATCCTGTTGCTGCTGCGTGTCAGAAAGGCTGTCGTCCTATTCCCCATCCCCCCCCAGGGCCTGTGAAAGAGTTACAGGATGTTGCCTAAAACTCTCTGCAAACTGCTACTGAACTTCACATCAGCTTCTTCCCAGAAGCTGTAAATGTGACTGAAGATACTTAGATCCACTCCAGAGATTTGAGGGAACAATCCAATTACTACATTACAGTGGCCTGAGATCCTGGGGCCGGTTGCAGGGTGTCAGTTGCACAGTATTCAGGTGCTGCAATTGGGAGAGAAGAGGTATTGGTGAATATGGGGAAGAAAGAACCACGTCCTTGTGGGAGCCAGTAGTGTGTACTTCCTTGACTAAGCAAATGTGAAGCTGACCAGGATTTGTTTCAGCAGTGAACTGAAACCGGAGGGGTTTTATTTCCTGCTCGCTGTGCAGCATGGGAAGTGTGTCAGCAGCTGTTCTACTCATTATTGTCAGTAGGATTGCATTTGTGATAAGCCAAATCATGTTTATTTTTGATTGTCCAACTTGTGGGCTGGGACAGGAATTTTTTAAAAAGATCATCAAGCTGCACTCCTGCCCCCAAAGCTTTGGCAATCTGGTAGGGGAAGCAGGTGGGTGAATTGAGGGGTTGGGGAGACTCAGCCCAGGGGTTACCTGGAATGTTGGGAGATAGCATAATGTCAGCAGCTGGTGCTGTTTGTAAACTATTTCAATAAATACTTCTTTGATTTCTATATTGTAAGGTGAGGAGGGCAGGTGTTATCAGCCCTACCTTCCAGGTGAGAGAACTGAGGCCCGGAGAGTTCAGTGGCTCCATTGGTGGCAAGCTGAGTTTCCAGTCCAAGATTTAAGACTCTGCATCATGTGCTCTTTAAGTTGTCTTATGATGGCTTATTCTTGTTCGTGCTTCTGAATCTTATGGTATTATATAAAAGGGACTGTCCTCTTAGAAGTACAAAATCTGGAAGACAGAAGAGTCTTCTAACCTCGCCTCCCACCCATTGCAGGACTGTGGGGTTTTTTGTTTTATTTTTTTTTTAAACTAGTCGTTCCCCACCCTCAGCTTGAATACAGCAAGGTCATTACTTTATCAGGCCTCATTCCATCTGAGGGCTGCTCTAGTTGTTCAACGCTCTGGTTTAAAGAATGATGGAGTTCCAGAGCTGCTTCCTTGCCTTCCCACCCACAACTTGGTCCTGCTATGGAGGGCCCGGCCTGTAGGATCGGTGTGCCCTTCTTCCACACACCAGTCCTGCAGCTTTTGCAGCCGGCTCTTGTGTGTCTCCAGTGCATTCTCTCTGATGAGCCGAGCATATCCCATTCCCTCAGCCATTTCTGTTTTCCCCCAACTTCATTTCCCAATCCTCTAGGTTGCTTATCACATTTCTCTGAATGGTTTTTCAGTGATCCTCTTTGTGGTACAGTGGAAAGTACAAGAATTTTGGAGTAGGACAACCCCGGGCTAAAATCCTGGCCCTGCCCCTTCAGAGCCATGTTATATCCAGCAAATAACCTAGTCACTGCCTTATAAGATTTGGGGAAGGATTAAATATATGTAAAGTGCCTGACACATTTCTGGCTCAGAGTTTATGTCACAAATAGCTAATACCTCTGAGTTATTAGGGAAGGAGGGGCTCTGGAAGAAACGTAATTGGATATATACTAGACTTCCTATATACTATGACTTGAATCCTGTTTTCTATTACTTATAGCAACATCCTTCTTTTCTGTTCTTAAATTCCTCAACCAACGTGTGTTGTAGAGGCCTCTCCCACCCTTTCTTATACCTATGTCTACCTGATAAGCCAGCAGAGCAGATCTTAGGACGGGATGGGGTGGAGCTGCTAAACTTAATCACCTGCAGGATTCAGCATCAGCCCTGGAGACCCATCCCTGCCCCGGGGGTAGGTGAGGGTGCCCTGTCTGCCCCCTGCCCCCTGAGGTCCAGTGTGGGTGCCCCCTTATTCAGACACTGGCCACCTTGGCTGCCCACCCTCTTTCCCACCAACTTCCTCGCACAGAGTGGAGAGCAATACGGGTTTCTGCTAAGTTAGGCAAGAAAGTGATGAAATACCACGTCCTGGTGGGCAGGCTGAAAAAGTGTTTAGGAAAAGTCTGAGAGAGGTCCAGGGACTCTTCTCTTCCCACAGCCAGGGGCCGTGTCCCACTCCCGGGGGAGCAGGGTGCTATGTGACAAATGGCTGCCATGTGGCCGCTGCGTCTCGGCCTCTGGAGTCTGGCAGTAGTTAGGTGGTGGCAGGAACATGTGCTCCCTGGAGAAGAACTGCAAGAAGTGGAGTCAGCTTTTTCATAGGCTTGAGGTACCAGCAGAAAAGCTTGTAATCGGGACTCTGCTGCATTTCCTTCCTCTGGAGCAGCACAGAGCCCTGCGGAGAGGTGCAGGAAGAAGGATGGGGTATCACAGAATGGTTTTATTTAGCATCTGTCAGAAGATCTCTCCACCTTTCCAGCAGTTCATGATTTCAATATACAATTTAATCTGACTGACATAGATAAGGTTGGTAGGCAGAGACCCTGTCTTCCTAGTCAACACATGCCACCCTGCTGAAGTTGTATTTAATGTAACAATTAAAATCTCCCAAGTGATTTTTATTTTTAAGAGAAATTGCTTCCTGCATGAAGCCTGTCACTCTGCCCTGAGCTGCTCCTTCCCCTACATTTTAGTAAATATTAAAGTGTTCTTTTACCAAAGGACAGCTGACATGCCTTTTAAAAAGGCATGTCAGCAGCTTCTTATTCCTGATAGAATGTTCCAGGTCAAGACCACTGGGGTGCCTGAAAAGTAATCAGAGTAAGGGGCAGCCTGCCCGTGTGAGTGATGTCTGTTCCTTTTCCTTCCTCCACTTGTGGGTCCTGATGGGTTGGTAGATGGCAAGTAGGTGGTGAGCTGTTTCTAGGGCCACGGAAGGGAGCCTTAGGGTTGCTTTCCCTTGGAGTCATCCTCCCTAACTCTTCTCTCCTCACCCCTGTTGTATATTCCTCGCTGCCCAGGGGCAGCAGAGGAAGCCAGGGAGGGTATTCGGGGCCTCCAGAAATTGTGGCCGAAGGGCTCAAGTTTGGAGGCCATTCCATAACACCCTTGAGGGAGCTTTTCAGGAAGTCGCCCAGGCTTGGCAAAAGCCATTCGCTGGGTAGATGGCTTTTAGGGCCTAGAGCTGCATGAAGGCCCAGGCTGCAGGCTGGCCTACCCCGTGTGAAACTCTTCTTGAAAGAAATAGGCCCTGCATAGATTGATCCCTTTTCCCCCTTATGTATGTATGTATGTATGTATGTATGTATTAATTTTATTGTGGTAAATAAAGCCAAAGTTAGAATTGGGTCTTTTCTCTGCTCCAGCACCTTGATTTTTGCCCTGGGGGGTTGTGATAAACTAGCAACTCCTCCCAAATCTGCCAGTGAAGAGGTTGGTTTTGTGCTACCTTCTTCAGGAGCTTGTTCTTGGGGCTGGGATCCTGGAGGGCTGGGCCCACCCCCAGAGGGTTTCTGATTCTGTAGGTCTGGGGTGGGGCTGAGAATTTGCATCTCTGATAAAGGGCTGTGGTGCTGCTGCTCTTTGGGGTGGCTATGGAGGAGGACTGTGGGTAGTTAGCTTCTCCCTGTGCCATGTTGTTGGGCTAGTTGGGATCAGCCCCTCAGATAGCACTGGGCTGTTTGGGATTTCAAGCAGAGCCTCGTGGCTTCCCTCCAGCCTCCCTTGCCTGGCTGTTTCAAGAGCACGAGGGTATAGAACGCGAAGTGACCATTGCTTTGCACACAAGGTCATGTTTCCAAACTCTTGCCCGCTGCAGTGAACCTTTTAGTCTCGGGTGGAAGTCCAGTCCTGCCTCTTGCCAGAGGGAGGAAGGCGGAGGTGGAGGTGGGAGGGGAGAGCTCCTTTTTCCTGCAATACACAGGCGGAAGTGGAAGGCCGGCAGTGAGCATCTGGAAGGGCAGCAGTGACTCAGGATGAGATTGTTAGAAGTCAGAGAACGTGACTAAGGGAGTGCATCTGTGTTCTCAAGCCCTGCGCCAGGAGTCACACATTTTGTCCAAAAGAAATTTAATAGGGTTCAGAAACTGGATTCAGCTTTGCTCTACCATTTAACAGCTCTGGGATCTTGGAGACAAGCGACTTAACCCCTCTAAACCTTGGTTTCGTGGCTATACAGTGGGAATAATCCTCATAGGGTTGTTACTGTGAGGATTAAATGAGACAATGCACTTGGCATGTGACACACAGTCCTCAAAATTTGTTAGCTGTGATTATTATTGTTAAGTATGATGGCAGAGTTAGAGGTAAGTGTGTGCTGGAGTTTGGAACCAAGAGCCGCGGGTCAGTGGAAATCAGGGAAGCATGATGTGGAAGGTGGCCATGAGGTGGTTGTGGGGTGAGGAGTAGAGTGCAGATGACATTCTGGGGCAAGGAACTGAGCAGGGGACTGACAAGGCCAGAAGGGAAACTAAGGCCAGAGCATGGAGAGCCTTGAATGACAGATTAAAGAATCTGACTATTTCCTACAGTTTTGAGGGGATGAGAGTGGGAGAGTGTTTGGGAGCTCAGCAGACAGCCAAAGAGGAAGCCTATGTCATGGGGCCTGGGGTCGCCACCCCCTTTTACCTCCACACTTCTGATTTGCATGTGCCAAGGGGTGCCTCCCCCACCTCTTCTCAGCAGTCCCCCCTCACCCAGGTGAGAAGACCCAGAGCTGGCCGGAGCAGCTCATGGTGCCCAGTTGTGCATTGCCTGTCAGATGCTGAGAGGCACCACATGACACTCTAAGGCTCCGTCTTACCAAAGCCTGTGCCAGCCGTGGGTGGGAGGCAGTGACTTTCAGGGGTTGCTGCCCTATCCAAGGCATAGCATCAACTTTCTGGAACTCAGAGCTGTCATCACAGCTGTCTCAGCCTTCAGAGCGCATGTGAGGCTGTCCTGGTTTGAAGAGACAGTTTTGCTCTGAGCTTTGCAGGCAGGGGGAGAACAGGCTAATGGCCCTGGTGGAACATCTAGCCTGGTTTGGTTCTGTCCCCAGCCTAGCCAATACTCAGCCCATCCTACAAGAAATGCCTTTGCTGTTTGTCCAGCTCCCTAGTAGCTCAGGCCATTTCAATATCTGAACTCCTCTTAACTCAAACTCTTTTAGCCTGTCCTGGGTTGGCCTGAACTGGTCAGCTAAGCTCTTACACAGCATGGATCATCCGTCCCAAGCGTTTGTGGGCATGGTGGAGGCTCAGCACAGTGCCCATCCCAGTTAAAGTGTTGTAAAGACCCCTGTTCTGTTGTCTGTGGGAACACTTTTCCAGAGCCTCAACCATCATCCAAGGTGTCTAAACTTCCTCCATGTTTTCTAGGGTCCTTAAGGACAGAGTTTAGCTCTCACTCCAGGAACCCTCAGGTTCCCCCCCACCCAAGCTGGGATAGGACCCTTTGTTTCTAGACCAACTTCCTTTTTATCTTTCATCTCTTCACTGCTATCTCCTTGGCCCTGGAGACCCGCCCCTTAATCTTTTCTTTCTGGCTTTACATAGCATCCTCCCTTATCTTCCCCGGGGCTGGGGGTTGGCGGCTGGCCTACCCCGCCCCCCCATCTCAGAGGGACCTCTGCCCTCTCCTAGTCTTCCTGTGGGAATGCAAATCCAGAAATTCAGCACCTTTGACCCACACCACAGGGTCCCAGCCCGTCACATTTCACCTACTGGAGTCATCTTCTAGCAGGCAACTGCATCCAGTCTTTTTTCCTTTCCTTTTTCTTTTTTTCTCAGGCGGTGGTGACGGAGGTAAGGGGTATCTTGAAGTTTCTTCCAAGAATTGTCTGGTACTTTCCTACTCTCCTAGTTCCATGAATCCCTTAAGGCCCAATAGAACCCAAAACAAACGGGCTAGTGACTCTTGTTAGGCAGCTTAACTGCAGGATGTTCTCGATATTCAAATCATTTACACCCAAGGTCAAGAGGATGGGAGTTTCAAGGTCAAGTCTCTGAGCTTGCCCTCTTGCTGTAGAAGGATCCTCTTTCCCTGCTGTGTCCTGTGTGGTTCAGGGAAGCTTCTCGGTGGACTTTTTTTTTTTGAGTATCTTTTTTTAAATGAGGAGGAATAAGCGAGTCTAACATTTCAATGGAAGTCTTAGCTACAGTCTGGAAATTTTTAATTCCAGAGACTTGTCTCTGACCCTGAAGCATGTTTTTATTGATTATGTGTAGAACTATAGTTCACTTTACTTATGTGGAGATCTTGGCAGTTTCTAGAAAAAGCCATGGGGCTACTCATCTTCAGACTTTACTCCTAATAAAAATTTGACATAAATTTTAAAATGCATAACTTTGCTTCCTTTTTTTTTTTTTTAACAGTATTTAATTTCACCATAGGTATCTTTAGGTTTGGAGGGGTGGGGATGATCTGAAAGGATGTTTTGTTTGTGCATTTCTGAAAACTCCATGGGGATTTTAATAGAATTGACTTGATGCGTAGTTTAAAGGAGGGCAGGTCACATCAGGTAAAACAAGGACTCTTACCCTGTGGGGAGGGGTGTCTGTAATGTTCATGTGATTCTCAAGGATGTCCTGCAGCGGGAAACATGGAGTACTACTGGGGTAGTGACAAGGGTACCTCTAGGCTTAAGGGTCTCTGCGTCCCACTCAGGGGCTGGCCCTGTGAGTTACTCCTTGTTTCCTGATACTTTGTTTAAAATCCAAAGAACTTTTCAAAAGAGAAAGGCACAAAGAAAGAGATGGAGGACTGAGGCAGTGTGGTGAGGCACGCAGAGAAGAACCATCCTGGGAGAATCACTGCGGAGCTGCTCGTGGGGGAAAGGGCTGGTGGGGTGATCACACCTGCAGCAGGCTGCTCTGGCGCGAGGGCTTGCCTGCCCAAGTGCTCAGTAACTATTCGTGGACAAAGCAAGTAAGATTCAAAATGATCGCTGTGCCCCGTGAATGGGCAGTTTGTCTCCAGAGGCTCAAAGTGAGAAAATACGCCAAGCAGTTGTTTCTCGACAGGTGTTGTCTGCATGGGGTTTATGTTACTTCCTGAGTCTTCTCCCAGTTTTTCACTCTTCAGCTTAGCTGAGGGATACTGTGTTCAGAGCCACAGAGAATGTGGCTGGATGCTGTAGCTCTGGGAAATGCTATATTCCAGTTTTCTCCCAGTTTGCCCAGGGCCAGACACAGCTTTCTCCCAGTGCAGGGCTTTGAGGCCCTTGACACCCCAGAACAGACCTTCTCAAACTCTTGAAGGGTATATGTAATTTGAGACGTTTTCTGCATCTTCCCTACAGAAGAGGTCTGTGTTAGGTCCTATTTGACATGCGTTATGAACACTTCCCCCTCACTTGGGAAAAGATGTAGTAATCTCTCCTTTATGTTAAGGTACTGTTTAGTTGCGTATTTCTTACTTTCTTCAACGCTTTCCTTTCCCCCCCTGTGTTTCTAATAGCGTTGATTGTTGTCTTGCTTTTCTCTTCCCATTAAACTGGCGGTCCATCAGCATCTGCTAAGTATACACCATTAGGATGCGCGAAGCTCCACCTGGAGCTCGTGGTCCAAGCCATTGTCATCTGGTGTTGCCCTCCACATTGTTGGAGCATGCTTGGGGGCAGGGAGGTTCCTGTCCAAGGCACACTCAGCTCCTTGCTTAGATGCTAATGGAATGGCTCTGGGTGGAATTGGCCTAGAGCCAGCAGCTTGCTTGTAATTGCAGGCAGGGGTTGGGAAAGGTTCTCTTGTCCTAATTTGTGACTCCTGGTGATGTTGAGTAGCAGATCATTTCTGGTCTTAATCCCCTTTTAATGTCACCCTTTCTTGTTTTTGTAGGTTGCTCCAACTCCGTGCTCCAGGAATGGTGGCTTTGAGGTGTGACCCTTCCCGTGTCTGGGCCCAGCTAGTGCCAGCTCGTGAGTAAGGAGGGCAGTTTGATAACACAAAGAAAGCAGGTCAGTGAAACTCCATTGACTTTCCTTGAGTCACAATAACGTTGAATGTTGAGTCTTCCGTGCCCTCCCCATGTTCCCTTTGAGTTGTCCTTCCTCTTTTCCAGGTCCTCCTGAGGCTTCTGTGCAAAATCATGTTCAAATTGTAACTGTGACTTGCTAGTTCTTCTTGATCTGATGGGCCTGACATGTGGGATGAGAAATCTCAGAAAGGATGGCAAGGACTTGTCTCGCAGGAAGCGACAGTGCAGACTCCTCACGCCTTTCTTCTCTCTCTGCCTCCCCTCAAATCCAGACCCTGTGTGTCAAAAACTGGATCAGTGGCCAGTCTGCTTGGCAGGGTTGTTCGTATCTGTCTCGGGAACTTCATCTGGGATCCCAGTCCTCTCTGATTCCAGTTGAAGGGATTGTATTAAAACAGGGCCAGTGGTTTTTATTTTTATTTTTAACTTAATTTTTAATTATTACTATTATTTTTACAGTGTGAGGTGATGTCAGGGAGAAGAAGTGGTGCAGAAGAGAGAATGAAAATTCTGGGTTTATAAATATTCAGAAAGAAAAACATGCTTTGTGAATGGACCTTAAACAGTTAAACTGTCTTTCATACCCTAAGGTTGAGTATCAGAGGGTTTAGGTTTATTGGTTTGGGCTGTTGTGAGAATAGTCCAGGGTGGGGCATGGGGTAGGTAGGATCAACTAATACTGGCCAACTTCTCTGGTTAAATTATCATGTAGATGAGCCTTTTGTGTTACGGCAGATTTTTTTTTCTGACATAGAACAATGAGCTGCATTGTGCATTGCACCAGCTTCTTCCCCTTCTGCCCTGCTCCTTGGTACCAAAGGGAGAACTCAAATATAAGACACAGGAACAAACTGGAGTACAAGCTTAGCAGCCCAAGGGGCTGGTTGTTGGTTGCTTCTGAAACAGCTTCTCCAGGATGAGTCCAATGACTCGTCATTTTTCAAACAGTATAGCTGGGAATTGCATTTTGTTAATTGCATTTTCAGATCAGGGATGAGAAATGCATCTATTTTTAAAAATTGCTATTTACTTACATTTAAAATAGGAAAAGGAAGTAAATGTAGGTGATCTTGGTGTCGTCAATGTGTAGTGTCACACTTTACACTTTATCCCCAAGGAGGAAATAAATTTAGCAAATGTCTTCCTGTCCAGACAAAATGGGAAATGAGCTTGCATGACTTTTCTCCTTTTCAAGTGGGATAAGCCCTTGCAACTTTCAGCTCTTATGTTGGTTGGCTATAGTGGCTACTGCTGGGCATTCTGTTTATTTAAGACACTTCGGTAGCTTGCAAGAATGTATCTTTGATATCATGACTGCCAGAAGAATTCTTACTGGCAATTTGGCTCTGTTTAGTGAATATGTTTTTGTCAATTTGCTTATTGCTCCCCACGTCCCTCCTTCCCACCCTCTTCCTTTACTCACTGATAGAATTAGTATATATTTTTTTGTAACTTACAATTTTACATTTAGTCCTGAAGGTGTTTAACCAGTTCCCAGATTTCAGTAAACTCTACTACATTTTTCTTCTCTAAATGTAGTAATAGGACAAAAGCAAGATCATCTTCAAAACTCCTAGTATAAATTGGTAGAAAGGTTCATTTTCTTTTTACTGACATAACATAATTATAGTAAAGATGGATCTCTAGCCAGTTATTTCATAATTTTCTGCACATTAAAATTATGGGAGAGAGATTTTTAAAAATGAGGTGAATTCAGTATGGAAGATATCCGTTTATGAATCAAATTCATAATTACATGCTGATTGATTATAAAAATTCAGGGGAACTGATACTTTTGTTAGCAATACATTAAGAAAGAAAAGAGGTTTTGTGTTTGTACACATTTGTATATATACACTTGTGTCTGGGTGTTTTTCTTCCTCAAGAGAAATCACCCAAATAAACTTTGAAAGAGTTAAAAACAGGAAGTTTGAAGCACAATTTTTAATAAGTTTAAATGATCTGCTAGCATGGGGAGACCTCATGGAAAGATAACAGTTTGGAATTTTTTTCTGTAATTTTGGCCATAGCTTTCCTCTCATTGTGGGGAAAGATGGAGATGAGACTGGGGCAGTCATTGTAAATTGTATTTTTCTGTGGTTAGACCTTTTACCTGCTGTTTGGAAAACCATTTGGTTCATATCTTCAAAATGTCAATTAACAAGGTAGGCACATTTTGTCTCTTGAAAAGTACTGTTGCTAAGATTCTCTCTGGACTTTTGATAGGATTTTAGGTTGGTACTCCTTGGCTGCTGGAAGCGTTGTTATAAAGTCCTATCCCCAGACCTTTCTTGCACTGTAGCTGGAAGGCTGCACGTTAGCAGCTGCTCTGGGTGTTAACATTTGTCATAACCTAGGCTCTATCCCCTTAAGTCGGAGGAGGAAACCACAAGAAATCATATTCTTTCTTGTGTTGTTTTCTATGCATTCTCTTTACAGCCGAGATGATGAGCTTGATCTTTGGTTGCTCTTATGGACTTGTAGAATTTATTAACACACTGTAGGATAATAGGACGTTAAGGTAATTTAGATATTACTGCTAGGGCTTCAGCTGTAGAATACCTTCCCAGATAAAATGAAGAAAACAGTTTACCTATGGACTTCTTACCTACTGGCCACAGTACTTCTAAGTTAATTTTGACGTGGCCATGGACCACAGTTTTCCCTTTATTTAGCCTTTTCTTGTTACCAGCTTTCTTTTAGGTCTGACTTGATACCGTCCAGACTCTGAGCCTTTCGTGAATGCCTTAACTGTTGTGTTTTTGGTCAGTGTTAGGTGAAGGCATCAGGGAGGGATCAAGTGGAGCCTGAGAGCCCTTGGGAGGGACTGGGGCACAGTGTGAAAGAAAATTTGATGTATGTGGGTAAATATGAGCTTCAAAAAGTAAAATACTTACAGAACAAATCCTTTTAAAAAAGTAAAATACTGCAGTCTTTTTGGCTGTTGGAAGTGAGTGTGGCAGCACTGTAAGGTCATCGGTCAAGGATGAAAGCTACAGAGTGTGGTTTCGGAAGGAAAAAAAAAGACTTAGACATTGCCTCTCGTTTTTGCTTTTTGTATTTTCATGAATATAGTGGTCTGAGATTACGGCAAATAAACAGTCTCCATTTTTTCTTCACTAAGTGAAAAGATGTTCACTGAACCTTTTTACCTTGCTTCCCTTACAGTGTCCACGAGTGGTATCAAGAGAAAGAAAAACAAGTCAACACGGACTCGTTTCCTACCCCATGTGGATGACAGCTATCACAGGGGGAGATTTCATAGTGTATCAATTGGGGCAGAAAATGGAGGTAACTGGCAGTGTGTGTGGGGGGTCTTTTTTCTTTTTCTGGGGTGTATTACCTACTTATATTTTTTTAAGAAACAGGCTTTTATATGTCAATTTGAAATTTGGTTGTAATTCTGATAGGATTGGCTTCTCAAATCTCTTATAAAATTCAGGCTTCCCCAGTAAAATCACGGTATTGCAGCAGTGGAGTTGAATGAAACCTGAAGTTTCTCATCACTAGTTTTAGGTCTAGAACCTTCGTGGAGTAGTAAATGAGCACAGGTTCTTTGGAAGATGCTGGCCAGAGGGCAGCTCCCTGGGTTTCCTACCACTGGTTTGGCCTGGTTTTTCCTACCACTGCCTAACAAAGATTAGGAAAGGCAAAGAAACCTGCCTCCTATGCCTTTGAGTGCTGTTGGTGACATACACTCAGAAAGGAAGTGGTTGTATCAGTTAGTCTTTGATATGCCAAGACTTCATTTAGATGAAAGCTTCAATCATTCTGGCACGAGTGTGGGCTTGAACTGAAGAAGGAGGGTGTTGGATGTTGTTGACCCAAGTTACAGTTAGAGTAGCTATGGCCAGCGCCCCCTGGCTATGACAGAAGCCTAAACTTCCATGATCACATAAGCAATTTCCGATTTTCAGTTTTATGGCAGAGGCTTCTTAGAAGCTTAAACCCCTGTCCCAATGACGTCAAGTTCGCCTGTTGGCTTGGAAGGTTCAGACCTGTCTTCCATCAATACCATGATGTCAGCGGTAATGAGTGTAGGGAAGGTCGCTGAGAATGGCGGGAGCCCGCAGAGCATCAGGTCCCCTGCGAAGCCTCCAGGACCAAACCGGATCGGCAGAAGGAACCAGGTAAGCGTTTGTGCTCCAGGTGGTGACATCCGGTGAGTTCAATCTATGAGAACATCAGGAGACATTCCCCAGCTTCCTAGACAAAGTGTTGGAAGTGTTTGGAATGAAACAGACCTGAAGCAAATTTTACACAGTTTATGTCACTTTCCTTTCATGGAGAAAATTTTCTTTGCTGTGAGGTCAGAGTTGGTGAAAGTGCCCTTATTCCTGGCGCCATCATTTGATTTGAATGCAAGCTTCCTTCACATGATGGCCGTGGCAGGGATTATGACTGAATCCTCTACTGGCATGTGGTTTGTTTCCTTGTTCACACAGCTGCTGAGTTGGGCTTTCAAAGCCATCTCCTTGATTTTTTTTTTTTTTTAATTGTCTTCAGATTAGGTAGCAAATTAGTGCTGTTTGTGCTGGGGCTGCTGTTCGGCTTTCCATCCTTGAAAAAGCACAGAATTTGGCTCCAGAGAATTCCACTTAAGATACTATTTAGTCTTCCTGAATTTTCAGTGGGCATCAGATTGGGAGACATGAGAAAGAGTAAACAGGTGGGATTGGGAAGGACTAATGGTATTATAAAAATTCCTGTCTCCTCTGTTGGGAAAAAGGATGAATCTTTAAATTAACTTACAAAAGGGCACTTTTGAAAAGTTGTTGCTGTCTTGGTGGCAACATGTTGTTCAACATAGGGTAGGTGGAGGAGGGAAGCAGAGGGTGAATAATTCTCATTTTCGCTCTGACTCCATAGAATGTGAATTGACTTCTTCATGCTTAATTTTTGGTTTAACTGATTTAATGGGGCTATAATAAACCCCGGGAGAGAAGGTGGTCTTCTGAGTTTATCTAGGAACCGGGGATGGACGAGAAAGCAAACTTGCTGGGCTTTTGTGAATTTATTTTCTTTTTTATTAATAATCCTACTGTGATTGTCCTTAATCAGAATTCTCTGAGTACACAACTGTGATGGTTTTCTATAAATTCTTAGAATAGAACCTTAATTAAGGTTTTTGATACAACTTGCCCTCCAGGAAAAATTGCACCAGCCCCAAACCCCAATCCCCCAGTGTGTGGGAGTGTGCATTTCTCCACACCTTGCTCAAGGCTGAGAACTTGGCAGAGTTCTATGATATTTTAGGGTTGGAGCACTGATTCCTTTCTCTCTCTTTTTTTCCCTTGTCTCCGTGTGCCTCTCTTCCTATGGGTGCCTGAGAAAATACCCAGCTTGTATGGCTGTGGCCTGAGTCGAGAAGGAGCACTAGCTCTGGGAAGAAAAGGTTTATTTCCACTCTCCTGTGACCATCTGTCCATCCATCCATCCATCCATCCATCTCTCCACCCATCAAACAATATATACCCAGCTCCTACTTTCAGCTAGCTACTGTGCCAGGTGCCAGGCATTTTGGAATGAATAAGATAGTCAAGGTCATCGTTGTCCTCATCTTTCTCTGCTTTACCAGGAACAAGTGGAGTAATAGGGAAGAGCTTTTCCTTAAATAGCACAGAGGTGGCCCAAGTCCAGGCTGTAGTTTGGATTTGGTAGTTAGGGCTCTGGAGGATGCTCACAGCACGTCCCATGCCTGCATGCTCAGTGGAGGTGCAACTGTGCAGGTGTAACTGGGCCACTTCCATCCCCCTCCTGTCTCCTCCAGGGATCTGGAGGCACTGGCTTCATTTTTGAAAGGGAGGTCTGAGCCAGAGGTAGCCTGGTAAATACAGTGCTTAATCTAAAAAAAAAAAAAACAAAAAAAAACGCAGGAGGAAGTTTGGGGAAGGAGGAAGCATCTTTCTTACCTGGGGACTAGACAGGGAGGGCTAAGAGAGAGCCTGGGGAAAGTCCCATTGGTGCGAGCTCACAGTTCCAGGACAGATTAGCCACAGCCAGACGCTGACAGTGGTGCCAGATTGTTTCATTATGGAATGGCTAGTTATCACATTAGCTGCTAATTTTATCTTTCAGCTCTGGAAGTGTGCTCCTTCCACCAGCATGGCTGCAATAACTGTATTGCGAGTTCTCCAG
Organism: Daubentonia madagascariensis; assembly: GCA_023783475.1. Lineage (NCBI taxonomy): Eukaryota > Metazoa > Chordata > Mammalia > Primates > Daubentoniidae > Daubentonia > Daubentonia madagascariensis. The sequence continues at coordinate 6,658,923 of JAKFHU010001672.1, forward strand.
TAGGGCATCTCTTCCAGCATCATGATGTTCTCCTTTCTATTAATATTTGGTTTGTTTTAAAATATTAAATCTGAGTCCGTAGACCTCTTCACAGACCATCTTGGATTTTGTGGACCTGTGTTATAATCGGTAGCACAACAGCCAGCCTGAGAGGTTTGGGTGTCAGTTAATGACCAACCCCAGAGTCAATACCAGTCAGCCCCACCAGTTGCACAGTTTGTCTGGTGTCCACTTAAAGGTGAACGCAAGATTAATTTTTTAAAAAAATTTGTCTCCTCAAGAGGCTAGCCACTTGGAGGCCTAACTTTTTAAGATATATTTACATCCTACTGGAATGAATCTTTTTAAAACATTTTTTAAAAAATACATGTATTATTAGCTGGGGGCAGTGGAGCACGCCTGTAATCCCAGCTACTGGGGAGGCTGAGGCAGGAGGATCACTTGAGCCTAGGAGTTTGAGACCAGCCTGGGCAACATAGTGAGACCCCTGTCTCTTTAAAAAATACACACACACACAGAGACACATATATTTGCTGATCTAATAATTTACCAACAATACCCCCCAGAGTTTGAACTCCACCCCAACTTTTGGCCTGGCCATGAGACACCCCTCATTATTATATCAAGTGCTCTTATTTTGTTGCTGTTGCTTTTAATTTTGTTTTTCCCTGTGGGGTCTTTGGCTAGCTCCATTCTGTCTATAGTTGTAGAACTGGGCTGAGAAGGTGTAACACCCCTCCCCCCCAACAATTATACCTCTGAGAGGACTAGAATTATGTGGGTAGCTAGGTGAGACTGGGAATGTTTTTTATTGTCTCCAATATCCAATTTATGTAGAATTCATATCTTTAATTCCTTTTAATGTTAGAGTGAGAAAATATGTGGCATACCTAGTCCTCAGACCCAGTTCCACAGATTAGGAAAAGGTTCCTGTTGCTTAGAATGAGACTTGTTAGTCTTTGAAGGGGAGTGAGAGAGAAGGTTGCTACAAACTGGATATCAGCCTGCTTTCACTCCACCCATCTGGTTTATGGCACCATTTGTTTTTATAGTCTTCAGGGTGACTTTTATTTTCATCATCTCTCATGAGCAACCACAAGGGTGTTTCCTTTCTGTGCCTTGGGGTTAATCCATTTTTGGGTTACACTTTATATAGCATAGTGGTTTAGGGCATGGGCTGTGAGCATCTGGCCTGAGTTTTAATGCTGTGTCTATTACTTAATAGTTGTCTGACTTGGAGCAGGTTACTTGTTTCTCTATACCCTAGTTTCCTCGTCCAGAAGATGGGATTCATAGTAGTGGCTGTTCTTAGTGGTTGTGAAAACAACCTGACATTTCTGTATATACAGAGTTTAGCACATAGTAAGTGCTCAATAATTGGTACTATTTGCAAGGAACAGAAACTTATTTAAATGCGTACAAGTAAAAAGAGGTCTCTTGAAAGATGCCCAAGGACAGGGAATGACCTGTATATGGCCTGGACAGAGCAACCAGTTCTAGAGTCAGTGCCCTCCTTCCTGCCACACCCTGGGGTACCTGATCTCCTGGTTTTGTTAGCACTGTCTTCTCCAGCTGCTTTCTCATGGCTTGGGCTTGCCAAGGTGTAGGGGCCCAGCCCTAACTCTACTTGAACCCTCCATTCAAGTGCTCGTGGTCACCTAACTTAGTAACATAGTCATCCTTGAACCTGGGCACAGATCAGCATCTTCTGGGGAGCTTGTGAGACAAGCAGATTTCTGGGGTTCAGTTCCCCTGTGATTCTGATTCAGCGTGTTGAGAATCTGATCGAGAAGTGTGTGTTTCAAAAAGCGGATCTTTGGAAACCTGCTGATCTTAGTCTCTGAGCATTCCAGTTCCAGATTCCTGGGAGAGATGTCCAACACTGGGTCCAGCTAGTTTGGGGAATGGGAACAGGGACCCGTTGGTGCTTAGCAACTGTGTGGATGAGGAGTCAATGATGGGCATGTCCTAGCAACTCTCCAGGAATTATTTGGAAAGAGGAGCTGTAACATAGCACTAGTGATGGAGGCTGGCCTTTTCCTTAAAAAGGTAAAGCATGCTGCTTTGAAGGAAGCTTATCTTGTATGTTTTGAGGGAACATAAAATGAGTTACCTTAGCAAGTAGTAAGCTGGTTCTTTATCACCCTCTGTGAAGTCTTCACTTTGGGTTGTCATTCTTATCAAGGTCTTGGCAAGGGACAGCATTCTTCTTATCATTATATTTTTAGTTGTTATTTACAAACAGTGTCAAGCAGGTGCTAGCAGCAGGCAGAGGAGCCATGTCATGCCCATTGGGTACACAGCTGGGTGCTGGGGTCTCCTGCTATTGCTACGGTGGGTTTCTCTGATGAGAACTTCACTACCTCTTTGGGGCCTTGAAACCCAGTGGAAAATAGTGCCTGGAGCCTGGGTGGGACTTGAGGAGAATTGTATTCACTTTCAGCTCTTCCTTGACTCAACAGTTAATTTTTCGCCATCACAGACGATTAATTAAATGGTGTCTGTGTAGTAAGAATGCTAATGTTTATTGAGCACTTACTATGAGCCGGGCACTGTTCAAGTGCTTTGCATGTGTTAATTAATTTAATCCCCATCACAGCATGCTGTGGTAGATGGTGGTGTTTCCCATCTTACAAATGAGGAAACCAAGAGCAGACAGGACAGCGACCTGCCCAAGCTCACACCTGGGCAGGCTCCAGAGCCCGTGCTCTCAGCCACTTAGACACAGGTGCTTGTTACAGAAAGAAAAAGCACTAGTGGACTGTGATTTGAAATTTATCTTCCTTTTAATCTCTCATTTTAGGAAACGAAAGAGGAGAAGTCTTCCTACAACTGCCCCCTGTGTGAAAAGATTTGCACTACCCAGCACCAGCTGACTATGCACATTCGCCAGGTGGGCTGCTACTTTTCTATTTTTGTTTTAAGTTTTTCTTCATTGATGGAGGGCAAGGTAATTGGATTTTAATGGATGAGTTGTAGCTGTGCCTAATTTAGATTTAGTATTTTGATAATTTTGAGGAGTGGTTATGGAAATGATTTTTGTGTGTTCATGTTACTGTGACAAAGTGCCAGGTCAACACAGAATACCTTTTCAGAATTTAACAAGCATCTAGTTAACTCACCACCCATATAACAGAAGCGTTTTCATTGTGTGTGGCTTGTCAGTATGAACCAAATCCCTTACAATATAATGAGATTATACGTGCGACCCCTATTCTTTTATATTGGTATAAACTTACGTTATGCAGCAGGGAATTACTTGATTTGGGATCTATTTTGGCTTTTCTCCTTGATTATGAGATTTCTCCTTCTCCCCCTCCTTCAGTGGCTGATTCATGACAGAATATTGATGAACAGTGAAGGATTGATGATCTGTTAAAATCATAACAGAGTACTGAGTATTAACATCAAGTTACTAAAGTAACTTGGGTTTGGATAGAAATGTTCCTTCTTACTGTGTTTCAGAGGCCAAAACTCTCAACTCTATGCAAGTTTCAGTTCTCCTTCTCTAACAGCAGGCCCGAGTCATCAAATTTGAAGAAGGGGCGTTGACTCTTAATGTGAGGATGGAATTTTACATACTTGCTTCATTGTTGAGAGTGCTGCTCATAGGAGTTAATATATGTGGTCGGTTAATCTACATATGTTTCAAGGAAAGACTGCAAAGACCCCGCTTCTCTCTGAGCCTGGCAATAGAAATATTTTTCAAAACAGGAACATGAGAAGTGGAAGAAGATCATTCGAAATATTTATTTGCCTGTGTTCCTGATACATTTTGGCCCTTCAGGAAGATATTTAAAATGAAACAAAAAAATAGCCAAGGAACACCACTGTTTTTTTTTTTTTTTTTATAAAGCTCTGGATCTGCATTTCCTAATAGCCGTGTTTTTGACCCATCTTCTTAAGTGACCACTGCGATCATTGCTTTCTGCAGCACAACACGGACACTGGAGGAGCCGACCACTCGTGCAGTATCTGCGGGAAGTCGCTGAGCTCGGCCAGCTCCCTGGATCGACACATGTTGGTGCACTCTGGCGAGAGGCCTTACAAGTGCACTGTATGTGGCCAGTCGTTTACCACCAATGGGAATATGCACAGGTGGGTGTGGGCGCCCTTTGCCGGTGTAGCTGGCTGATATCTGGAGGTCCATAGACAGTACAGTAGCCTATGAGCCATCAGAGGACTTGGCTAAAGATGCAGAGAATTCTTGAGTTCTGTTCACTCTAAGGAAAAGTCAGAGATGGTTTTGTTTGCCTGTGCGTACTAGCTCCAGGATATTAGAGGTGTCTGATCATGGGAAACAGAAGTACCTGGGCTAGGTGTGTGGCTCTTTAGGGTTTTTCGGGAGAAAACAGAGTCATTCTTCCTCTGCCAATTAGAGTTTCTTTGTTTGGGTACCAGAGGTGGACAGCTTATCACATACAGAGGAACCCTCAGGGAGTAGCATTTAGATAATTTTGTCCTTTTAAAAATTTTTGCATATGCCTACCAGGTTCCTGCAGACCTTTTCCTTGCATAAAATTTCTGAGACGTTTTAATAAATGCTTAGGTATCCTGGTCCTGGAGCTTCAGGATATAAGATAGGATAAAATGAAGAAAAAGAAAATGTGGTAAATGTCAGGAAATTACTTGCTGAAAGAGAAAGATTCTCACTTAGAGGTGGGAAAGAACACAGTGGTGGGCATATTAAAATTTTGTGAGATGAACCAATGGAAAATACACTTTATAGAGTGATTTGCATATGTTTGGAAAGGTTAGAACAGGAAGAATTTTTGAAGGCAGACTTTTTTTTACATAAACATTTTAGGAACATTGAAATTCTACAAAAAGGAAAAAAAAGACACTCCAAATTTCTCCTTCTCAGAAAATCAGACTATTTTTCCATATTTCTTGCTTTTTTTTTTTTTTTTTTTGTGGAAACAGAGTCCTCGCTCTGTAGCCCTGGGTAGAGCGCAGTGGCGTCATCATAGCTCACTGCAACCTTCAATTCCTGGGCTCAAGTGATCCTCTTGCCTCAGCCTCCCGAGTAGCTGGGACTACAGGTGTGCACCACCACACCCAGCTGATTTTTTTTCCTCAAGACGGGGTCTTACTTTTGCTCAGGCTGGTCTCGAACCCATGAGCTCGAGCAGTCCATCTGCCTCAGCCTTCCAGAGAGCTAGGATTATACGCATGAGCCACCAAGCCCAGCCTATTTTTCCATATTTCTGTCCCGTCATTATCATGCTTTCTTTTAAAAAGTTGAATAAAATTTTTTACACATTTATTTCAAAAGGAAACTTTGTGTAACTATTGTGAAATTGATATGCTAGTTATATTTGGTTATATATAAATACTAAAATGAGATGGGTCAGTTTATTCTACCTAAAATCATTTTATGTGCCATTATTGATTCACTTCGGACCTGCCGGCACAGTGGTAAGTTTCTTGATTTGGGAATTAGGCCCCTGAATTCAAGTCTCAACTGCTACTTCTAAATTTTCTGTCCTTGAGCAAGTTACTTAAGCTATTTGTGCCTCCGTTTCCTTGTCTTTAAAATGAGATTTTTAATAGTATCTACTTCACTGGATTAGGGTGAGGATTAGGTGATAATGAGTTTAGCACAGTTTCTGGAGCAAAGTAAGCACTCAATAGATGTTATTTATTGTTATTTGCATTTCTAAGTAATGCTGCAATAATTTAAAGCCTGTGGATTTCTCAGTCTAAACTTGTAAACATGGGGTATGGTATGACTTCATAAAAGGTATGAATATTTTAAGAATTTAAAAAAAAAATTTTAAGAGACAGGGTCTTACTGTGTTGCCCAGGCTAGTCTCAAACTCCTAGGCTCAAGTGATCATCCTGCCTTAGCCTCCCCAGTAACTGGGACTACAGGCCTGAGCAGATAGTTTAAGAATTTTCACAAAATGTTTTGCTTTTTTTTTCCTCTCATAAATTTCAGTCCTGATATGGGTTATTCTATTTGTCCTTCATCTCCTCCTAGGAGTGTTTTTGGATGCAAAGACGGAATTGAATAGGGTCATTATTTTTTAATACGATATTTTGCATTTTAGCTTTTTGGTTTTTTACCACTATATCGGCCTATTGGTATCATTTTGCCTTCTGTTTAGGCCTGTTCTTTTTACTCTCCACTCCCCACAAAAAGTCCTTTGCACTTTACGTATTTGCCTTTCTCAAAACCTCGTCCTGGAGGTATTGCCTGTTCCCCTCTTGGGTGGTTTCCCCACTTTTTCGTACTGAGCCCCCACTCTGCAGAACTCCCCATGGGCTGGCTCCAAGTTAGAGGGGCAGTGGCGCACTGGTCAGGAGGACAGCCTCGTGGCTGTTTTGGCCGTGACCACTGACCACTTGTGAACCTCCACGAGACCTTTATGGTCTTAGGCCCAATCAATCAGTCCTGATTTGGATAATTTCCACTTTGAGACAATGTCTGTGATTGAATATATAAACATGTTAAACACCCCCTTGAAAGCCATAGTTCCTGTCTTCTGTAGTGACATATCTGGCAGTGCATTTTACAAATAGTCATCACTGAAGCTATCAGGCACCCGGGCTAAGCACTTTCTATTTATTTTATTTTACATCTTAATTGAGATACAATTCATATGCCATACATTTCACCCATGTAAGGTGTACAGTTCAATGAGTTTTAATTTCTTTTTTATTGTCAAATAATAGTTCATTGTATGGATATACCACGTTTTACTTATCCCTTCATCAGTTGATAGACATTTGGGTTGTTTCCACGTTTTGGTTATTAGGAATAATGCTGCTGTGAACATTCATAATTTGTGCAACTTTTTGTGTAGACATGTTTTTTTTTTCTTGGTAGACACTTAGGAATGGAATTGCTGGACCATGTGGTAATTCCATATTTAACATTTCCAGGAATTGCCAAACTGTTTTCCAAAGTTGGCTGCACCATTGTACATTCCCACCAGTAATGTATGAGGGTTCCGGTTTCTCTACATCCTTGCCAACACTTGTTACTTCTGTCTTTTTTGGTAAAGCCACCCCAATAGGTATGAAGTGGTATGTTCATGAGTTTCATAGTTTTAGTTCTTACATTTATGATATATTTTGGGTTAATATTTGTGTATAGTGTAAGAAAGGGATCCAATTTAGTCTTTTGCATTATTTGTTGAAAAGATTGTTCTTTCCCCATTGAATTGTCTTGCCACAATTGTCAAAATTCAGTTGACCATAAATGTAAGGGTTTATTTCTGTACTCTCAGTTATGTTCCATTGATCTATATATCTCTCCTGAGACCAGTACCACACCGTATTGATTACTACAGCCTTTTGGTAAGTTTTGAAATCAGAAAGTGTGAGTCTTTCAAATTAGATCTTTTTCAAAATTGTTTTGGCTATTCCAGGTTACATTAATTTTTATATAAATACCAGGATGAGCTTGTCATTTTTTGCAAAAAAACACAGCTAGCTGGGATAGTTATAGGGATTGTGTTCAATCTGTAGGTCAATTTGAGGGATATTGCCATTTTAACAATATTAAGTGTTTTGATCCATGAACATGGGATATTTTTTCATTTGTTTAGGTCTTCCTGAATTTCTTTCAACAGTGTCTCATAGTTTTCAGAGTACAAGTTTTGTGTTTATTTTGTTAAATTTACTCCTAAGTATTTTATTCTTTTTGGTGCTATTACAAGTAGAATTGTTTTCTAATTTCATTTTAAAATTATACATTGATAGTGTATTGATATACAGTTCAAATTTATATATTGATCTTATTTTCTACAACCTTGCTGACCTCATTTATTCATTCTAATAGTTATTAATATTTAGTGGATTTCTTAGGATTTTCTGTATCATGTCTCTATTCTTTTTCTTGCCTACTTGTCCTGGCTGGAACCACCAGTATAACGTCAAATAGACATCCTTTTCTTGTTTCTGATCTTAGGGAGAAAGCATGCAGTCTTCCCCTATTAAATATGTTAGTTGTGGGTTTTTCATAAACAACCTTTATCAGTTTGAAGAAATTCTTTTCTAATTCTAGCTTGTTGAGTGTTTTTGTCAAATGATTTTTTTGCATCTATGGTCAGGTTGTTTTTGTCTTTTTTTTTTCCTATTCTATTCTGAATGTTAAACTACCCTTATTCCTAGATTAAATCCCACTAGGTCATAGTGTATAATCATTTTCATATGTTGATGGATTTAGTTTGCTAGTATTTTGTTAAAGATTTTTGAGTTTATATTCATAAGAGATATTGGTCTGTAGTTTTCTTTTCTCTTGATGTCTTTGGTTTTGGTGTCAGAATAATACTAGCCTCGCAGAATAAGCTGGGAAACATTCCCTCCTCCTCTATTTTTTTGAAAAGTTTGTGAAGAGTTGATATTAATTCTTCTTTAAATGCTTGGTAGGATTCACCAGTGAAGCTATCTGGGCTTTTCTTTCTGGGTAGTTTTTAAATTACAAATTTAATCTCTTTACTTATAGGTCCATTTAGATTTTCTATTTCTTCTTGAGTCAGTTGCAGTAGTTTGTGTCTTTCTGGGAATTTTGGCCATTTCATTTGAGTGATCTAACAGGTCATCACACAGTTGTTCATAATATCTCCTTTTGATCCTGTTTATTCTGTAATGTCAGTTCTAATGTCCTGTCTTTTGTTCCTGATTTTAGTAATTTGCGTCTTCTCTTTTTTTCCCTTAGTCAATCTAGCTACATGTTTGTTAGTTTTATTGATCTTTTCAAAGAACTTGCATTTGGTTTTGTTGGTTTTCTTCTATTGTTTTTCTGTTCTCTATTTCGTAAGTTTTCTGCTCTAAGCGTTATTATTTCCCCCTTTCTGCTTGCTTTAGGTTTAGTTTGCCCTTTTATCAGTGTTGTAAAGTATAAGACTAGATTATTGATTTGAGAACTTTGTTTTTGTTTTTGTGTATGGGTTTTTTTTTTAGATAGGCATCTTGCTATGTTGGTCAGGCTGGTGTCAAACTCCTGTGCTTAAGCAATCCTTCTGCCTCAGTCACCCAAGTAGCTGGGATTATAAGCATATGCAACCATGTCCAGCAGAACTTTTACAATGTAGGCATTTACAGCTATACTTTCCTTTTAAGCATTGCTTTAGTTGTATCCCATTAAGTTTTTGTATGTTGTGTTTTCTTTTCTATTCATCTCAGGGTATTTCCTATTTTCCCTTCTGATTTCTTCTTTGACCCATTGGTTTTTTAGGAGTGTGTTCAATTTTCGCAGATTTGTGACTTCCCAAATTTCTTCCTGTTATTAATTTCTGATTTCATTTCATTATAGTCTGGGAACATATTTGTATGATTTCAGTCCTTATAAATTTATTGAGGCTTGTTTTATCACCTAGCATCTGGTCTATCCTGGGGGAAGTTCCATGTCTGTTTGAGAAGAGTGTATATTCTGCTATTGTTGGGTGGAGTATTTTATAGATGTTAGGTCTGCTTGGTTTATAGCATCATTCAAATCTTCCATTTCCTTGTTGATCTCCATTTTATTTTTATGTGTTCTACCTTGTAAGGATTGTATAATTATTATCCCATTTTGCAGATGAAGAAAGGGTCAAAGTAACAGTGCTGAGATTTCAATATAGGCTGCCTGGCTTCGGAGGCCGTGCTTTCAACTACTACAGGCTGAGTATCCCTTACCTGAAATGCTTGGGACCAGAGTGCTTCAGGTTTTAGATTTTTTTTGGATTTTGGAACATTTAGGTGTACATAATGAGATATCTTAGGGATGGGACCTGGACCCAAATCTAAACACAAAATTTATTTATGTTTCGTATATACCTTATGACATAGCCTGAAGCTAATTTTTTATAATATTTTTGATAATTTTGTGTATGAAGCAAAATTTTGACTGCAACCAGTCAACAATCACATGCGGTAGGGTGTTGAATTTTCACTTGTGACATCATGTCAGCACTCAGAAAGTTTCAGATTTTGGAGTATTTTAGATTTTCAGATTAGGGATGTGCAGCCTGTTGTATAAGAAGTAATTGATAGAGCTTTTGTGTCACTTTGCATGTTAGAAAAAAGCACTCTTTCACTTTTTTCCCCATTCTCAACAACTTCCATGCTGTCATAGGGCATTATTTTCAACATTAAACTCATCCTACTAGCATAGTCCATTGTGTATGATGAGCATGAAATAGCTTTGGGGCAACCATTTTAATTGAACTTTATTACTATGTGTTGTTTGGGTGTACTTGGATAGGCTTAGAAATGATCTTGAATTTTTTATAGCATAGCCCTTGATAATACTATACTAAGATAAATTTCTCATTTATGATCACTGTATTTTGGAGTTGTTTATAAATATCTTTTTAAAGCAGGCCTTAGGAATTTTTTTTTTTTGTGATACTTTTGGGGTTTGTGCTTGCTTGATTTATCTTGATTCGGAGGAGAGGACTAAATTGTTGGGGGCCGAGTTCCAGTCCTAATTCTGTAGAACTTTGCACAAATCTCTTAATTTTTCGACACTTTAACAAAATGGCTAAGTAATGCCTTATTTAGAACTTGGGCTCAAATGAAATCATGTTTGTAAAAGGGTTCTGAAGGCTTACAGTATACTATGGATGTGTCCTGGGTGGGGGATGTTTCTGAGTCTTTATTGTTAGAGCTGAAAGCACCATAGTGAGAATGTGTGAGAAAAGTTCCACTACTAGCTGTGTGACCCTAGACAAGTTATTTGACTTCTCTGTGTCTCAGTTTCTTCATCTGTAAAAGGTAGTATTATCTGTACCTCCCTCGTGGGAATGGTTTGGCAATCAATGAATTAACACCTGCAAAAGCACTTAGGGTAGTGCTTGTTAAATAGTACATATAAATAAATGGTTACTAATATTATTATTGTTGTATGTGCCACAGAAGGAAAATATACAAGTAAACATTCATAAAATGCCAGATAAATTGAAGGTTTTTTTTTTTAACTTGTTTGTTTTGCTTTTTGCTATACTAATTCTGTAATTTTAAATAACAAAAACTTATTTGGAATATTTGAGGTTATCACACTACATTTATTTTGTCTTCTCTGCAGAAAATTGCAAATAATGGGTTAAGAGAACATTCAGGTTTTGGTAATCGATCACAGTAAAGTCATTACCACCTACATTTGTTGGTGAAACTGTACTTTTGGGGGAAAAAAATTACAAAAATGTGAAAACACTTACAAAAATGTGTCAGAGAGAGTGAAGTTAGATTTATTTGCCCTGGTGGATCTGTTCCAGAATCTGAGCCTCCAGTAGTGAGCTATGATCTCTCCCAAGCATATACCTGTGTTACATTAATCAGGACCCAGAACTGCCCTGGGACATGTGTGCAGGAATTAAAAAGAATAATGCAAGCCCAGCTCCTGATGAGCTTAGAAGGAAATCAGTCAACCGTGAGAGCTGCCGCTCAACACCCAAGTTCTTTTTCTGATTTCCCTTCTGCTGCCAGTGCTTCCCGAGGTCTGCTGGCACCTGCTGGGGTTGAGTAGCACCCAGAAACTCCCTGGTGGGGGCTCCAGAGCCGATGCTGAGCTGAAGGATCAGAGAACCGCTGCCTTAGCTTCCCCTGGTGCCTGGGGTACCCACGCCCAGGTGTCTCTGTTCCATCTTGTTTATAACCTGTTCTAAGCCCTCCCTCAGCTGTGCCAGTTTCATCTGAAATGGCTTCATGCTCTGATTTCCAGTCTCTCCCCTAAGGGGCACAGGTTGGGTAGGGCCTCTGCTATGCCGTGATTCCCTGCAGCGTGGATTTCTAGATTTCTCTTTCTCCTAGGGCTTGATTCCTCAAGGCTGGTCTGGACACAGCACAGTTGAGGACCACACAGTTCACCCTTCCCCTGCCTTCTGCTCATGCCCTGCTCTGCAGGCCCTCTGAATGTGTACACACTCTTCCAGATGAGCCCTGCCCTCCTGTGTTGGCTGCGTGAGGCAGATCTGGGCTCCACCCCAGAATTCTTGCTGCTGAAACACTCAGAGGGCCTCATTGTACATCATGAAGTCTGGGGACTCCCTCCTTTTCAGGTTTGGAGCACCTCTGATACTGAGGTGCTCTTTATAGAGCAGCTCACTCTTTCCTTTGGCCACTAGTCATTTTATGTATATGTGTTATCTTTGTTTATAAGACTAATCAGTCTTTTTGTAGAGTTCCTATTATCTTAGTTTTATAAGAGGACCCTTAGTAGAATTGTTACTGGTAAAATAAAATAGACTCCACAGAATGAGGTAGTGTATTAAATTATGTGTAGTCATTTGGACAGTTGCTTTGTAGCACTGATAAAGTCCGTTTTTCTAGTTAATAAATGTATATGATATTTTTGAAGTAATTATAGCTTGGTAAGTAGGGAGATGAGAGTGATATTAATTCCAGCTCAATTTGAGAAAGGTTGGGGGAGAGAGACCTTCGTTTTTGAGGTTTGAAAATCCTTTATCCTAATCCTTTATTATCCCTCAAAAGAAAAAAAGAAAAGAAAATCCTTTATCCCAAACCTTTCTAACCACATCTTATTTCCTGAGCAGAATAATAGGTTGCCATCAAGTACAAAACACACAGCATGGAAACATGTCCGTGGCTCCAGCTTTTAACTTCCCAGAACTCTTTATCAGTTGCTCCCATGTTGAAAATTTGGATTGAGTGGTGCTTGTCTTCCAAAACAAACTTGGGAAACTGAGCCAGAGCACACCCTCTGGGACTGCTTGATGTAGGAAAAAGGGCATTGAGCCTCACAGTTTGTAAAGCTTGTTCCAGAAAGGGCTGGGTTGTGGTGCTATGAAGAAGTAATACTTGAAACAGAGGGTTGAAATGTACTTCATTTGGAATAAAGCCTGTCTCTAAAATGAATATTTTTCTTTTTCAGGCCATAATTGCTTTGGGAAAAGAGGAAATTCACTCCCACTTTTCTCTTCATTTTACAGACTATAGACTTTTAAGTTATAAAGAGAGTTGTGGAGTATGTATTATGTTTAAGGGCATGCCAAAGACCCTGGCAGAGGCAAGCTTTCATGACTAACTTCTCCATTTGTTCTCTGAAAAGCAGCAATGTGTTCTCATTTCAGCTATCGTTAGAAGGGTGACAATGAGAAAGGGAAATCATTGGAACATCACCTAGTTGTTTTGTTGCAGGCTTACTTTCCTGCTGCTGTGGACATGACTTTTTTCTGTTGCTAAGTATAGGAGACATAGGCCCTGAGGATGCCTCTGGACAACACATAGTCTTCAGGAACAGAGGCTTATGTGTTCCTATTATGCTTGAAGAAAATATTAGCTGCACAGAAATGTGACCTAGTCCATGACAAATGAGACCACGGAGGCTCTGAATTTAGCATGCTACTCTCAGATGCTTAGGCCAAGCCAGGCCTTGGCATGCACAACTGCACTTGGGTATCTGGAACAGGTGGCCAGAATTAAACGAGAGAAGGAGCAGAGGTAGGACAGTGTCTCCCAGAGCAGGAGATAGTCACTTCTCTACACTCAGTGCCCAGCAAACAACAGGGCCCCTCAAACTTCCATCACGGTGATTTCGAGTTTCTGAGGACACCCTGTAGCTAGTTCTGGCACTTGCTGCTTCTCAGGGGTGGAAGTGATCACTCAAAGGTTCAGTCAGTCTCATCTCTTAATCTCGGTGCCTGTTCCTCCTGACATATTCCTCTGTAGGAAGGAAGGTATCAGGATGATTCACATGGGAAGAAACTTTTGTAGGATAAAACTCTGTGGGTCACCCTACCTAGGTCTTTGTGAATGTTTTGTCTCCCTTGAAATATTTCTATGAAAAAGAAGAAAAAACCAACTGAGGGGGAAAGACAATTCAGAAAGAAATATCCTTTGGGGGTGCTCAAAGATCTTAACATGTTGAACTTCACTTAGAATATCATAAATATTCTGTGACCGCACAGGCAGCTCTCTGCAAAGATTATTGAGGAGTTTGTGTAAATGTGATTTTAATGGTATATACATAGTCAGCATAACTATATGAACTGTGCTGGACATACATGTTTTTTTCCTTTTTGTTGTTTCTGGACATATATATGTTATATCTCCTTATGTATATTGGGTATTCAGTGAATATTTGGTGCTGTAGTTTCATGATAATACCATCATGTACTTGGTATCAAAGCAGTTTTCAGCATATTTAGTACTCTGTATACTGAAATAGACATAATTCTGGCATAATACCCCACTTAATATGCTTTTCACACTGTTGTGAGTTTACATCTTTAAGAGGCCCATAATCTTCCCTCAGGAGTGAACATTTGCAAATCTGTTTATCACAGCAGAATGTCTAAGCTACCAGTTTCCCTCTAGTAGCGTTATTAAGCTTTCACCACCACGTAAGTTTATTGTTTGATTATATTTAAGCAATTTCAGCCTTTCTTTATATCTCATTGGCTGGATTTGAAATCTGTGTGCTTCAGTAGTGGTTTAAATAAAGGTGACGTTTTCTGTGATGTTTCTGAGTTCTTTTCTCTAATAGCTCTTCCTTCCTCTCTGGCTGGGGCTGATAAAGGCCACTCCGTGGAATGGTCAGGAGTCTCCATCTCTTCAACTACAGTGGAGGTGACACTTCACTCACAGAGTCTGTTATGGGGGTTAAATGCTATAATATGTGCCCAAGCCTCTGGCTCACATTAGGTGCTCAACAAATTGTAGTTTCCTTCCTTTCTTTTCTCCCTTAAGATATTTAACCCTTCTGTGTACCAGTTAAGCATGTGAATTTACAAAAGGAAGAAAATAGACTCTGTATCCTTTGACAATGGGGGTAACATAGGCAACATTGTAAGAACCCGGGAGTCTGATAAGGGTGCTTTGTGGAATTGCTGTGTGTCATATGCCTAAGTGTCCATTTCTGAATTGTGCAAATCCTCATTATTATTTGAACATTTCCCTTTTTTGGGGGTGTGATTGCTTGTTCTATGGTGTTTTTATATTTTTTAATGTGGATTTGCATTTATACTGTTAGATGAGATTCTGTGGTTTTTTACAGAATTTTTACTTTGCATTTTAGAAATCTGTGAATAGTAGAAAGCTACCACTATTCTCTGAGAAAAAGAGTAGGCAAGAGTGATTTGTCACAGAATTTTATTATTCAAATAAGATAAAAAAGCATAAGCATAAGAAAATATCAAAGCTAAAAGTTGATTGATTTTAATTGACATTCTCTTGTGTAGCCTGTTTTGTGTTTGCTAGACTTGACATTCTTCAGATCATCTTCCCTTTTACTATGTGTTAGTTTTCTTTTCTAATATCCCTTAGCAATCAGCACAGCATATTCTATTTTTTTGAAGGAACATTTGAGAAATGTACTTGTGACTCGTGCTTACTTTTGACTCCGAATTTCTCTCTGAAGGACCAGTTCAAACTCAATTATGCCAAAGAGAGAGCTTACTCATAAAACTATCCAGACACCAGTCCAGCCGTTTTTGTCCTATCACTGTTTCTCAAATTTATGATCTAGTTCATAATTAAATAGGGGTTTTTTTTAGCATTTGGACAACTGAACACTAATATTTATAACTTAAATGTTCTTCTGTTTTGGCAGGAGTGGTGTTTGTTAGTTTGTTTCTTGAAGATTAAGCAGATGCAAAAGAAAGTTTCTCTTTAATGCAGGCAGTGCAGTCTTTTTGACATATCTTGTTCAAATATTTCAAAAGCTCAGTCTTACCAGGTAAAACTGGTGGATGGCATCAAAACCTAGAGCATCATGCTTGCCCACACTTGAACAGTTGTGAGAGCTAGAAAGTAGGTCAGGGAAGGTAAGGGATGGGTTTGCTGGGGTAGGATGAGGAGTGGGGAGCCTGAAGTGCCCCGTCCCCTCTCCCAGCATGCCTCTCATCTGGTACCCTGAGAACTTTGAACAGACCCTGAATGTGTGTCCAGTTTCGTTTTACGGCATAAAAGTGGCAAAGTCAAGAAGAAGGGGAGGAAGAGAGGGAGCCCGCCTTCCAGCGTTAGATCACAGACTGAAACCTGCAGGGTGCTGGCCACAGTTCCACTGCTGCACTTTGTAGGTCTTTATACCTTGCATTTTTCCGCCTTTGTTTAAATATCCAACCTGTCCAACCTGTTTGGGCTGAACAAGCTGGTGCTAGCAAACATCTAAGCGTGCCCACTCACTGTCAGCCTTTCTCTGATTTGTTAAGGAAGGTGATTAGCGGCAATGTCTGCCCCCCTCCCCACCTTCCCTACTAAAAAGTGAACAAGAAGCACAGAAATCTTAGCATGTGTGTTTGTGACACGGGATCCCTGTCTCACCTTTGGCACGTGTGTGCCTGAGGCAGTTTTCCTCAGCTTCTTTCGGGGCTCTGAGGAGCTTAATGGAGAGGTTGTTGGCCTTCAGTGGAAAGAGATTTTGTATTTCCTTAAACCAGAGATGCAGTTGCATAATGGGTTCATTGGTATGTGGTGTCAGCACTCAATTCTTATTCTTCCTGCTTACATAACTTAGCTCGCTCAAGAAGCTGCTGTTCCAATTTTATGG
The DNA here is from genome assembly GCA_023783475.1 of Daubentonia madagascariensis. Classification (NCBI taxonomy): domain Eukaryota; kingdom Metazoa; phylum Chordata; class Mammalia; order Primates; family Daubentoniidae; genus Daubentonia; species Daubentonia madagascariensis. The sequence goes on from JAKFHU010001672.1 coordinate 6,675,364, forward strand.
GTGGGAAACTGAGGTCTGAGATGCTGGGTTCCACCAAGATGGAAGCCCGTCTTCCCGGCTCTCCCCTCTCCTTCGGTGTCTGTTGGTAGGACAGCATGCTGCTCCACCGTCATAGCACGTCATTTGATTTTCTGTGTCACTCTGGAAAGCAGAAGCTACGTGTACCATGTCCACCTGTTTTAGATAAAGGTGGCTGTAAACTGCCTCAATTGTACAGAAGGGGCTCTGTTGCCTAGTTGGTTTTGGCAGCTGATGTTTCTCTTTGGATTCATTTATATTCATTCTCTCTCCAGGCTTGGTTCCCCTTTCCTGCTCCATTGTTTTTCACTGGCCCCTGAACACTATAACATGGTATAGTGTTTTGTTTCACCACACTCCTACCCTGCGCCCACTGGCTGTACCTTCCACAGTCCTCCATGCTGTGGGGCAGACCTTCTCGAATGGCTCCGCCTGAGCATTTCTCGCTCCTCTTTTGGAAAAGGCGGAGGGGTGTCTTCACACCACCCTCTTATGAAGATAGTCATCTCTGTCTGCAGAAAGAAAGCGAATGTGAGTGAGTAGGTTCTGCCTTCTTGAAGAAACCTAAAGTGAAGTGAGAAATGGTCTCTGTGACTTCTGCATCTCCATTCTACCAGGAAGCCTGCTTTGGGGGCTGGTGTGTGGGATTCTAGCCGTTGCCCGGGGAAGTCGGTCTCTGTGGTGGGGCTGGCAATTACTTCCCTCAGTGGTAACAGCTCTGGGCTGAGGAGGCCTCTCTGGGAATGGTGACTTCGGTTGGGGTCCATTACCTAAGACTGTAAATGTGGGGCTCACTCCTGGGACAGGCCAGCTGTGTGGGATCTGGATTCCTGCCTGTATGTGAGTATAGCCCAGGGAAGAAGAATCCATTACAACATGGTGCTGCCCCCTGAGATGTTTTAAGGGACTGTCAGGTGGGGAAATGGTAACTTTCTACCTGTGTCTCTGGATTCACCCAGGGAAGGTCTGATCTCAGCTCTGTGTGAATGAGAGAGTTATCTGGGTGAGAGAGAAGTCAACTCATCCCACCTCTGAGACCATTTGTTTTTTCTTAAGAAGCTATGATTTTGCATGGAAATATGTAGTATGTATCTTTGTGGGTTTTATCAACAGGTACATGGGGGGACTAAATCATATATGGAGAGGGTAACAAGTGAAAAATTATTTTGGCCACACAAGAGCATGCAAAGGAAAAAGAAAAGTACAGGAGGTTTAGGGTATGCTGATTCAAAGGTGCAGCAGTTGGGAATCGTGTCTGGAGTGAAGATTTTTAAAAGGTTGACATTGGCTGACGTGGGCCTACTGCCAAGCCCCCAACCACTAGATCTGAAAGTTAGGAGAGGAGGGGGGAGCTGCATAATCTGCAGAGAGGGGCCCTCTGTTTCCTAAGTAGACAGTCAATAGCTAGAGAATGCCATCCCTTGACTCTCTTCTAAAGCCAGCGGCTTCCGGCGTCAGCCCCAGAGGAGGGGGAACGGGGGACTGCAGCGGCCACAGGGTATCCTTCTCCTGCCAGAGGGGTGACTGGAACCTTGAGGAAAAAATACTCTTCAGGCATCATAATTCTAGCTCAGTCCATTAAGGAGAAAGTGTTTATACCAAGATACCCAAAGCACCTTTACCCAGGACCAAGATAGAAAGGGAACTGCCCTCACTGAACACTGCAGGGGAATCTGAGATGGAAGAGCAGAGACAGTCTCTAGCCAGAAGAACTGTGGCCAGAGAGAAGCTCAGGGCTGATGAGCAGAGGAGATAGAGCACCCCCAAAAGCGTTTGTTAATGAGGAACGTGAAAACGAACCCCTGGTACCACCCCTGCTTTGAATTAAGTTTCCTTAACTTTTAATGAAATTTAGCTTTATTTTTACACTGGCTCCATCAGAGTGCTATGCTGCAGTCAACAGATGAGAGAAATTCTCTACTCTTTGGACGAGTTGCCCTAATACTATGGTGAAAGAGGGTCTCATAGAGGGAATCTGCACTGTGGAGGGTGTGGTCCTTACAGACACCTCCCTGAGTGGAGGCAGTAGGAATAAACTTGAGTATCAGGACAGAGGTGCAACACGCTTCACTTTGTCACAGCCTCTGCTGGCTATGTGGACCGCATCAGAGGACATGGGCTCTAACTGGCCAGTAGTAGGTGGATGCAGTACCCAGGGCATTTCACCAAGAGTATCCCGAAAGACCTGGGAGCAACCCAGCCAACGTGTTCCCACAGTGAGCCTGCAGACAGCACGTTTACCCTTCATGCCAGGATGACTTCTGGACTTTTCTGAGAGTGCAGCCTCGTGGGTCAGCACAGGTGCTTACACATCATCAAACCTTCCTCCACACCCTGGCACAGCTGGTATGACCTGCCTTCTGGACAAGCATGACTGAACCTGAACAACACCTGAATTACTAGAAGGTGCCTGTGCACTTACTGGTGGGGCCACACCAGGAACCACCCGGTTGCTGCCTTGCTGTCCTCCCCCGCCCTCTCCTGCTCTGTCTTCGCTCTCCATCCCCTGTTTGTTTGCACAGAACTTGATTGGCATTACAGGCATCACTCACAGCCCTTTTGCTCTAAACTGCTCTCCTAGGCATTTGTTATGAAAACATGCACAAATCTTTCTGGAGACGTCCTTTTCTTTGGCCAGAAATGTAGGTTGTATAGCTGTGATTCTTCTTAATCTTAATCATTCCCTCTTTGGTTATCAAAAGGCTTTGTTGGACAAGAAAAGCTAGCACCAGGTATGGATGGGGACGTAGTTGTAACCAGGCTGCCAGGACCTGTTTGAACCTGTTGCCTTTAGTTTGGCGGGCCCCAGGCAGTACTGAGCACTCTTTGTGTACAGTGTCCTGTGTACTGACAGAGCAGCCCTCCTTAGAATGCCATCCACTTAGAGGATCAAATAATTCAGCTCCTCTGTTAATAAACCTAAGGAAATTAAGACTGAAAAGTTAGCAGATACTGGAAGTGTCTAAATCTCTCCTGAGGTTTAGCCTTCACACGTGAAGTAGACATAGGAGAGCTTGGAGAATGTGTGAGACTTGCTATGCGGACAGCTACCACTAGCTGTCTCTTTGTAATCTTTGGTTTGGGTCACATTTAAACTTGTTGAGAGTTTCCCAAAGGATTTTGTCCCCAGAAGAATTTTAAGAATCTTAAATTTCCCAACTTTTTTTGTTAGGTATTTATGCTTGGTAAACTAATGTAGAGACTGCTGGTATATTGGAAAATGGGTCTGGGAGAGGCTTAATACTTGTATCCAAAAAATGTCAACATCCTAGTCAAATAGTTAACCAAAACTGCCAATGGTACAAAGGGCTGGAGAAGTTCACTGTGATCCTGTGGTTCTTACCCTTGAGCAAGTTTCAGTACCACCTGCAGGGCTTGGGGAATGCAGATTGCTGGGCCCTTACTCAGAGCCTCCCAGTCTGCAGGTCTGGGGTAGGGTGTGAGGATTTGCATTCGTAACACACTCCCAGGTAGATGCCCATTCTGCTGGTCATAGGCCTGTAGTTTGAAAACCAGTATTCTAGGAGACTGACAGTATTATCCCCATTTTACAGATGTGAAACTGCACCTGAGGTAGCCTAAATTACTGTGAAATCTCCATGGTTACTAGGCGGCAGAACTAGGATCTAATACCTAAAATGTGTTACAGCTCAAAAACCACCCCCAAACTTCGTTGTATCATGTGTTCTCTCTCTACTACACCATCTTTCCACCCAGGTTACTTCTTTACCCAAATTCCCACTTGCTGCTCAGAGCAAGCCAGTGCTTGAATGGCTAAGAGCTTAACCCCATTCCCAAATCTAATGACTTAACATGCCTAAGAAAGGTCGGCAGAAATTTCCTATATTTGGAACTGGAAAGGAAGACATGGGGGGGTGAGTTTTAGGGATTGGTCTGTCTCCCTGGAGTTACTTAATTGGCATTCAGGCCTTGTACAAGGTATGCTGTTTGGTTTAGCTCTGATCTCTTCAGTATTCTCACAGACAGCCCACCCTGCTAAAACAGACCTTCTCAAAGTTTAGAAAGCAAATGATTACATTTACAGGAGGAAAATTTAGAAGTTGAAAATCAATATCCACCCCAAGATTCAAAGTAGACTTCTATCAGTGCTAAAAAGTAATCAGATTTAGATTTTTAGATTTTTTCCCCCCTAGTTTAAAAGATATCTGTAATATTTGTGACTCCAGAAGTTCTGATAAAATTGAAGAAGTTCTGATAAAATTCCTTCCTTAGACCACAGTGTGGCAGGATTCCTACTGTTGAAGTGTCATGCCTTCAAAGGAAGATTCTAGAATTTTATGCAAATACAAAAGCATACTTTGATTTTACATTAACTTTTCTCTATTGTAGAGTGTAGGTGTTGTTTTGAATCAACAAGTGCAGATAATTCCAATAAGAAAAAATAAATTAACATGTGTCCTGAGCATACATTGTTAGGGTGTTTTCCATTAGAGTTCCTGCGGCGTAGCACTGTTTACTATACAATCTCATATTGGGTTTGTTCACACTAAAGCCTAGTAAGGTAAATTATAAGGTGTCTTGGAACCTGAGGACATATGTTATAGTGATACTGTAAGTGAAACAAGCATTTTCTACATTTCCTTCCTTCCTTCCTTTGTCCATTCAAGGACTCAACAAATATTTGTTTCTTCTTCCATCCAGCCATTTGGCAGGTATGTATTGACTACCTACTGTGTGTCCAGGGGCTAGTATAAAGAATGAGAGACTGGTTCTTGCTGTAATGGAACTTACTTTCGATTGAGGATTGGCGGGCATGGTGGTAAATACACGTTATGTTCATTTCCTGCGGTGTGCTGTGGAGGGAGTAGAACTGGGTGTGGGGGACCTGAGAGCATCTGCGTAGGTGGGGCGTGGGGCCTCAGGGAAGGCCTCACAGAAGGGGTATGGGATGTGAAACCTGGATGGCAGGAGCCCGGCCTGGGGAGGTCTGGGGTGCAGCTTCCCAGGAAGAATGAGCAGTAAGTGCCTGAGTCCCAGAGGCGGGAACTAGTTGGATGAATTTGAGCGACCCAGAGAGGGCTACTCTGTCTGAAAGGGCCTTCAGATGAAAAGGGCAGGTTGCTCACTGATGAGATCCAGGAAATAGGTAGGGGCCAGATTCAATTCTAAGAAAAGGACCATCAGAGGAATTTAAGCAGGGAGTAGTACGATTGGACCTTTGTTTTAGAAACTCACTCTGGCTGCTGTGTAGAGAAAGTAAGGTGGCCGGTTTAAAATACTAAGACCAGTGTTATCTGGTCTGTGTTAGTGTTTGTGCTGTGTATCTATCAGTGAATTATAATGATACATCAATCCTTGTACATAGATTTTTGCACACTTGTCTAATTACTAGTCCTTAAGACAAATTTCTAGAAGTGGAATCACTGGGACAAAGGACATACATATTTAAAATTCTGATCCCTGCTGCTCAGCTACTTTGCAGAAAGGTGGCTACCGATTTTCACTCCTACCATCACCACGTGAAAGTCCCAGTCTTCTGCACCACACCAATGCTCCATATTGTACAATTTCTTATCCTTGCCAATCTGGAAGGTGAAAAGATGCCCAGTAACCACTCAGGTACACAATGGAGGAGACACGGTTTGACAGCAGTTTGCGCGAAGGAATCATGGGGATCTTAGTTGACAACAAACTCGGGGATGTAATGCCCTGCTAAACACGTGCAGCAGAACCAACCCAGGCTTCGTTTATGTAGTCTCTGGAGGTCGTAGTCCTAGCTGTGCACCGTGGTATCTGTGTCTGGATCCATTATTTCTTGAAGGGTATCTACAAACTGGAGAGTATTCCAATGTTAGTTAGCAGCTGGTATAATTAAACAGACTTGTGAGCAGAGGTTGGGATGGGGGAGGCTAGAGTTGTTTAATTTTGGAAAGAGAAATTATTTGCACCGTTCAAAGGGCTGCCTCATGGAAGAGAATGTAGCTGATGCTGTGTTGCCCCTGAGGACAGATAGACATTTAAAGCAAGAATGGAATCTCTGACTCAACATGGGAGGATGGTTTTAACAATTAGAACAACTGGTGAAAATGGAGAAGTCCTTGTTGCTGGAAGTATTCAGGCAGAACTAAATGGTGACTTCTCCAGTCTGCTGTGGAGGAGGACTCTCTGTGCAGAGTGGGGGCTGGATAACATTGTCATTCATTGACACTTGGAGGTTAGATGGATTAGCTCTTGAAATAAAACCTGAGAGAAAAACATGTCCATGCTTTTTAAAGACTAGAATTGTCTCTTCCCAGCACTGCTGCTCTCTGTTCTGGCCACACCCTGAGGGGAAGGGGCCATTTGTGACCATTATCATCTACTTCCTGTGAGCACTTGGGAGGGAATATGCAGCTGAAGTTGCGGCTCCTGCTGTTAGAGGCCAGGGAAGCAGAGCAGGTGGTGGGTGGGGGGATCTCTGACTACATCAAGTCCAAGGTCAGACCTGGCTGGACCTTTCGGGCCCTGGCAGTTTACTATTGGCTGAATTCAGGTCTTAAAGGAGCTTGCTGCTGTTGGTCATCACATGGTTGGAAGGACAAATTGAGAACTGCCGGTGTGGTGGCCAGCAGCCAGAGCAGGGCCTCGTGCTTTGACGCTGAGACTCCCAAGGGGCTCAGGCAGAGGACTGGTGTGGGCTGCTGTCCTTTAGGTTGTCCTGACCTGCTTTCCTCCCTCTGCCTCTAGAAGTGGTGCAGTTCAAGGGCAGCCCCAGTTTTTTAGAGTATGAGAGATTCTAGAGGTGGGGAACGGTCTTTGCCTGAACTGTGGGCTCCTTGCCCCCTTCTCTCCCCTGTTGAAACTGGTACCAGTTCTTCCACGTTGGGCCACATTCCACCAGAGGGTATGTGTCTGGGTTCAGGTTATACCCCTAAGATTCCAGCTGGTGATCCAGAACGGGGTTAACTGGCTGATGTGGCCTTTGGAGGGAGGTTGTGGTGGGGGAAGAGCATGAACATCAGTCACACACTTGGGTTGGCTCAAGCTGAGGCCATGGGCAGCTTGGCCTCTCTGCACATCAACTGCCACATCTGCAAAGTGGAAGCGACGGTCTGTGTGAAGGCCCCACCAGGCCGTCGCTCAGAGCTCGTCCAGCCCCTCTCCTCCTCTCCTTTGTGAAAACAGCTTCTCTCATAAATAAATCCCAAGAATGAAATAAAGCATCATTTTGTATTTCTGTAAATATTGATTGAAAATATGATTGAAAAAATGGGCCAATGAACTGTTTATAGTTGTCGATCTGTAATTTCTAATATTCTCACCATATCAGCTGTAGAAAAGAGCATGGATTTTGTTAATTAAAACTAATTTTGAGTAATGTATTGAAAGGGCAGGTTTAATACTAATTTATAATATATCCCTTATATTACCATACTTCCTCAATTCTTAGATGCTTTTTTTTTTTTTAAATTAACATTTCCAAAATTGAAGTGTGCTGTGCAATACATGGCAAAAGAAACTTGCCAGCCTTTTTGCCTCCAAACACTGACATTAAATGATGGTCTCCTCAAATCACAGTCACTTTGGAACGGAGGATATACTTGGAACAAAGCTATTGTTTCCATTAACTTCCTGAAGGCTTTAGGTGGCCAAGAACTGAATAATAAAGCATCCTTTCCTACTAATCTAGGCCAGGAGTTACGTGGGTATAGCATGGTGGTTGTCTGTGATTCCTTTCCATGTTCTCCCAAAGGTTAGGCCACATCTTCAGCAGGTCTAGCCAGTCGGTCACGGTGGGGCCGGTGCTGTTTGGGTGGGGGGTAACGTGGGGCCCCCCTCTGCCTTCAAGAGTATATCTGTGGTACCCGAGCCAGAGAAGGCCCGTGGCAGTGTCCAGCGTTGTCCGTGCACATGCTCACAGATGTGAGGGCTCCCGTAAACCTGGCAGGGTTCGGTGTGGGAAAGGCATCATCTCAGCCACCCGAAATCATTGGCCTGAGCAGCCTCGTTGAGCTGCTCGTGACTCACCAGCCTTTCCCTCTGTCTTGGCCTTCGCATCCTCAGCCTGTCTCTAAAGAAGGCACAGCAACAGAGGGAGCAGAACTTCTCGTCACAAGTGTGACAGGATAGTTCGTGAAAACTTTGCTGTCTGTCCCATTCCTGAGAACTTCTCAAGTAAGATAACTCTATAATATAAGTTATTCACCAAAAGCTGTGGCTGCAGTCCAACATCTGGCAGAGTCTAACCCCAGTCAAGTGATGGTGATGCTGATGATGACTGCCCTTACCAAAACTAAATTTTTTTTTTTTCTTTTTTTTTGAGAGACACGGTCTCCCTCTGTTGCCCAGGCTGGAGTGCAGGGGTGTCATCATAGCTCACTGCAGCCTTGAACTGCTGGGGTCAGATGATCCTCCTGCCTCAGCCTCCTGAGTAGCTGGGACTACAGGCATGCACCACCACACCCAGCCAATTTTATGTTGCAAAATAGGGAGATTGAGGCTATCTGTTTATAATGTCATTCTTTTCCTGTATATCTTGGGACTTTGTTCTTAGGATATTTGTTTTAGAATTTAATAAAAGAAGGTCACTTAAATTGGGTCACCCATAAGACTATCTTTTTGGAACAGACATCAACATATTATATGTAAGACTTTCTTTTTATATGTGTATCCTGGTCCTATTTGAGTTGCAACATGTAACTTTCTCATTGCACTGTACGAACTGCTCTCATGATCTATACATCTACATAATACCATGAGCAACATGGACAGGCTTTCAGGTCTTAAGCACTCTGGACATACGCTCTGTCGTCACGTCTCAGATTTGGCCCTAAAATGCTTCCAAAGGCAGACGAGAGAGACATGTACAACGGGTAGTTGGGGAGGGTGGATTCTGGGGGCAAATAGAGTCATCACGTGGTTTATGAGCTAGTGGAACAGTTTAGATATCTGGTAATTCACTATTCTATAGAATTATGTATCCTAAAATAGAACTTTTTGTCTGAATAAGTAGAAGAGGTGACCAGATAGTTTGTTTTGGTCTCACTAATGCCAGTTAAGTTCATGAACATCTTCCAACAAACAGCAAGACATTGAGCAACACTCTTGGATAGCACTTGCAAGAGCTTTAAGAGAGGTTCAAGGAAATTATAAAGTGTTAAAAAGAAGTTACTATATAACTTACACCCTGTATCTCTTAACTAAAGAAAATTTAAGTACCAATACCTAAATATTAACAATTTAAAAGAAAGAAGTGAACTGACTTTTTTGTTAGATCACTGTGTGTGTGTGTGTGTGTGTTCTTTTCAGACATATGAAGATCCATGAGAAGGACCCTAACAGTGCCACGGCTGCAGCTCCTCCATCTCCTCTAAAGCGCAGGCGGCTGTCCTCCAAGAGGAAACTGAGTCACGATGCCGAGTCAGAGAGAGAAGACCCGGCACCAGCTAAAAAGGTCCTCTCGGCTCCCAGCACAGACGTGCATCCTCATGGGACTTTTGTCAGAGATGCCTCTAATCTTTATTTTCCCAGCATGGGGACTTGGCAGACATCCATCCTAAGCTTTAAACCTGTGTTTTCCCACACTGTTTTGTGAAGTGTCTAAGAAAAGAGTACCTGTGTGCACGTCCTCTTTTGAGCTCCCCCACTGAGCCCAGAGATGAAATGAAGAGTTTCTAGAATTGTTTCCGTGCTTTTTATGTATTTTTTTCTAGCTAAAATGGAAGCTTCATAAGTGTTAGGGACTCATTTATACTTGTTTTTTCATTCCCAGTGCCTGGCAGATACTAGGTGTTCCATGAGAACTTGTCGAGTGGATGGAGGGATGGAGGGATGGGTCGATGTATGGGTTGATCAATTCATGGTAGTGTTGTGTGAATGAATGAATGGTCAATCATATCCTTAATACCCAGGGGTGGGGAAGGCAGCCCTTTCCTTTCAGTAGAAGTCTCTGCATTTAGCATTGGCCTCTCTTCTGAAGCCAAGCCATGTGGGAGACCTCCTTCATGACTTCATTTTTTCCCTTTTCCCTAAGATGGTGGAAGATGGGCAGTCAGGTGACTTGGAGAAGAAGGCTGATGAAGTCTATCACTGCCCAATATGTTTCAAGGAGTTTGTTTGCAAGTATGGACTGGAGACCCACATAGAGACCCATTCAGATAACCCACTAAGGTAGGAGAAAGGGTGAGCTGGGTCTTCTTCATCCCTGTTTCTTCTGGCATTTAACATGTTCTTATTTCCCGTTACTCCACCCTGACCTCCTGATTGAACTTATGTGTGATGACATTACTAAGGCAGTTAAGAAACATGTCGGTGTGGGTGGGGAAGAAGTTGGGCTGAGTTGTCAGAGGATGGTAGCAGCCGGGGGTGTGTCACTGGGTTCACTCTGCCTCCTGCACTCCTGGCGAGGCCCCTTGAGTAGTCACCAGTGAGTCCCCTGCACACTGCAGAGTCTCCTGTCATGGGTGCTTTTGGACAGCAGATGCATTTGCTTTGCAAAGGATGTTGCAGCCCAGATGATCGTTAGCTATATGTGAATATGTGGTCCGGACAGGGACAGCCCATGTGTTACATGCCCCTGGCACCGTGTTAGTACATATTGTGAACTTTGGACTGTGTTTTGGAAGTTTGGACTGAGCTGGACCAGTAGCATAGAAATAAGAAACTATTTTGGGGCAAGAGAAAGTTCAGCTAAGTGTAAGATACTCAACCGAAAGTGAAGCCTGTTATGTTTCAATAAAATAGTGATAGATGATTGTTCTGCTGCTCCAGCTCTGATTGTAGGGCTCCCCCAGCTCCAGCATTTCTGATCCTCAGCCTTGCCAGGCAGAAAACATGGTAGTGATAAGACTTTCCAGCAGAATTCAGGGGGAACCTGTCTTTTTTTCCCTACCTTCTCTGATAACTCATCAGGCAAAAAGTCCTGTGTTCCTGATGAACAGATAGATTTGGAAGTTTTTCCTACAGAGTTGCCACTTTGAGAACGTTAGACTGCCATAGATTTTAGACATTGAAGAAAAGAGCCACATAGGAGCCTCTGCTGTATTTGAGAGACTTGAAAGTAGCCCATCCTGGACGTCACACACAGCTGTTCTTTCAATGAGGGTTCATTCAAGAACAGAGGGTAGCCCACACGTAGTTGCAGCTTTGGGTCTTAGAAGACAGCTTGGAAATGTAGGAATTAGGGTATCTGTTTGTGTGACTCCTTGATATTCGGACCACATTTCCTTCCTGAAAGCACATGTTTAGCTGTGACTTAGGAGTGAAAGGGTCTGAGCAAGCTAAAGACTTATGTTATGGGGAGAAGCCAAACTATGGTAATTTGAAGCCAGGTCAAATGTCATTATCCTTAATCACATTAGCTTGACATTTTTCTGTTGGTGGGGGAAAAAGAATTTATGAAGAGTTTAAATTGCCGAGCAACTGAAGTGCAATAAAATGTCTTTACGGAAGTGCCCGGGCCCAGGACGCTGCCCAACACGTTGGCACAGGCATGGGCTGCTCGCCAGGGCCCCACACCCTGGTTCTTGCTCTGTTCATGCGCGACCTTGGCTAACTACATCTGCATCTCAGGTTCCTCATCCTTCACATCCTAAAACCTGTCTTTTAGCGGTCATTTTCTTCTGTCTGCCAATAACAAGCATTTGGCTCTTCCCTTTGTAGGCCCTCTAGTTCTGAGAGATTCAGGAACTTGACTTCACAGTTTCATTTATGTCCACAGCATCCCCAGGATGTGGGCTTGTGGTGGGCAGTGAGTACTGAATAGTTCTGTAGACTGAGGGCCTGAGTGAACAGAGGTGAGGCTACCAAACAAGCCTCACTGGGAGAGTTGTGGACAGAGGAGACCGTTTGCGGGACCCCAGCTGATGCTCGGCGTCCCTACCCAACAGCCGTCGGGTTCTCCCCAACTGGCTTTCTGGACAAGGACCTGCTCCAGGGAGGGGCCAGGTTTCCTCCTCAGAGAGGACAGGGTGGGAATTGCACTGGATGCTGGTCATTCAGTTCATAGTCAGGATGGGCATCATTTGGTGTGTAGTTCACCCGCCGTGATGTCAAGGCTTGTGGCGCAGATGGGCTGTCCAGCTAACAGTGGAGGGTTTTCCTCACCTTTTCAGTAATAATGCCCTGTGTCTGGTGAGGGGTTGGCTGAGGAGGTTTTGTAGCCTGGCTGAGACTCAGCCTCTCCAGGCAGCCTCCCTTTCCACTGGCTGCAGTGGCTGGCAAGGGGATAGCTGGTAGGAAGAGGTCCCCCGGCATCCTATGTGGAGGAGAACAGGCCATCCCCTGCCTAGTGGCTCTGTCTGTAACTGTTGCTAGGTGGGGTGGGGCTGGCATCTGGAAACCAAAAGGAGTTGATTACAGAACATAGTTAAGTTCCCTTTTCTCCTCTCTCCTCTGCCATTCCTCATAATAGCCTGCTATCGGAGGAGCCCTGGGGCCGCCCCAGCCAGCGGGGCCTAGCCAGGCAGTGAACTGGGACAGTAGCTGGTGGGAGAGAGTGCTTGTTAACCCAGAACTAAAATAGACACCAGCTCCATTTCAAACCCCAAAGGCAGCAGAACCACAGTGGGACGCTACCAGCTTAGATAGAAAGTTTGTAACTCAAAACAGCTGTTGCCTTCTCTCTCTCCTGCCCTTGTCCCCCTTCCCCACCCGCCAAAGCTGGCAAGGTGCCCGTTGTTCCTTAATAAAAAGCATTGGAAATCCAAACTCCTGTAAACACCGAGTCCGTTTTCCCCCAATCCGCTGTGTTTCTAGTGAATAAAGCGTTGGCATAGAACAAGAGGAAGACGCAGAGCTGCTTGTAGAGATGCTAGCCCTTAGGGTTGGGTATTGGTTGCGCCCTGACATGACCAACGGTAAATCATCCCCCTCCATACAGCTCCTGATATGAGGGAAGATGGGAGGGAAAGGGGGGCAGTGTCAGGCTTATAGAGAGCTGATATTTGGAATCGGAGGCAAGGGACCGAGTGTTCAAAGAGCAGGTGGATGCACAGAGGACACTCCTGTGTGAGGGTGTCACTGGGCACTGAACACCTTGCTGGCTGTCAGAGTGGAAGAGTGATGGCTGTACCTGCTGTAAGTGAAGTCAGCTGGGAGGAGAGTCCAGCTCAGCACCGGCCAGTAGAAGCAGAATCCAAGCCATGAGTGTCATTTGAAATTTTCTAGTAGCCACATTTTAAAAAGTAAAAAGAAACAGGCAAAATGAATAATGCTTTATTGATTACACCAATATAGTCAAAATATAATGTCAAGGTATAATCAGTATAAAAATTGTTAGTGATGTGGTTTACATTCTCACTTTCATATACCGACTCTTTGAAATCCAGCGTGTGTTGTGCAATCCCAGCCCATCTCGATGTGAGCCAGCCACGTTTCAAGTGCTTAACAGCCCGCAGAGCGGGTTTCAGACAAGCCACCTATGGTGGGGAGGGCACGGAGGCCCCATCTTGTGCGTGAATGCCTTGTCTCCAGGCCAGGTGGGGCAGTGGCTGGATGGTCACCATGTTAATGCAGCTGCTTCTGAGAGTGAAACTTGGCCAAAGTTATTGTATAATCTTAGATGGCTCCCTGATTAAAGGACATAGGGTAATAAGTAATGTTAACATTATTTCAGTTAAAGTATATCCAATAAGTGATGGAGTCCTTCCTGTGTGCTGGGCACTTGCCCAGGCTTGAGGACAACAGTGGTGTTTGAGACAGGGGCTATAGGCTAGTCAGAGAACTGGTGAAGGGGTGGTCAGTTATAAAACAAATACAGGGTAGATTCAGGGTCAAGAAGGTCATGTTTGCCTGTTTTCCATGCAGAGGTGTCTGGTCAGTGCAAAGCTTCTCTTTCAGATTTTATAGCGGAGGTTGTGGTGCTTCACTGCGTTTCCTCCTGGTCAGGGCCCTCCTCTGTCGTGTGGTCACATTATTGATCTTGGTCCTCTCTGACGTGATGTTAAAGTTCAAGGTGATACCTTCAAATCTGTGTAAGGAATTGATACGTGGGGAGCCCAAGGGGGCTCCGGCAGGGACCCCTGGCTCCTTGAGTGGGGAGGATAAGCATTGCCTGCAGCTGGGAGGGCGGGCTGAGGGCCACCCCTCTGCCATGCATCTTAGCAGTGCGGCCACCAGAGGGAGATGCTGGAAGCTTCTTTCTTCTGCTTTATCAACTGTTCCAAGGAATGTTCACCTCCCTTCACTGCATACTCACCACCTGCAGAGAGACTCTAAGATTCACCCATGTGGCATTGGTCCCACCTTTGTTGAATGTCATCCTAAAAATAGGGAAAAGGTATAACAAAATATATGTCAGCATCTTTGATTTAAGAGTCTAGGGATCTGAGGCTTGGCTGGGTGGAAAGATTTAAAACACTGCTGGGGGCTGTGGACTGAGGGCACTCTGGGAGGGGAGGATAACTCCCCCGCTGGCATATAGAGGTGCCTTGGTCAGGATGCCCCTGTCCCCCACCCCACCCAAGGGCCAGAGTGGGGACCAGCCTGGCCCTTGTGAAGTCCCTCAGACTCTGCCCTGTGCTGCACGCCACGCTGGTTTGGTTGAACATTCGGAGCAGGGCATTGGGCTGTGGTGTGCAGATTCCTGGGGTATGGGGAGGGAAGACTGCGTGGCCAGGGCTCTGTCACAGGGCAGTCACTGTTGCTTGCAGCAACTGGGAGAGATTAGTGCAGCTGTTGGATGTCAGTTCTCTGCCCTGGGATTGGCAGGGGAGGGTGGGCCGAGGGGAGAGGAATGTCTGAGTCGGGTGGGGTTCCCGAGGAGAGGTTGTTTGTACTTACTCCTTCTGGCCTCTGGAGACAGAGCAGGAAAAACGAAGCATGAAATCCCTTTTAAGAAGGAATGCCAGTCTCTCAATTAAAACACTGTAATGAAGAAGGAATTCAGTATCTCAAGGAAGTGGCCAAGTTGAGTTGCAGCTTCTCAGCAGGTATTTCGCAGGTTCTGCTGATGGGGTTGCAGGGTGTGGGAGCAGCAGTATGAGGAAGTGCTCCCTGCTCCCTGCTGAGCTGCTCAGGCACTAAGATTGCAGCCCAGGTCCTGGAAGGAGCCAGAGCATCTGCAAATAGCTATCGTCTGAACGTGCAGTGTAGAGAGAGGAGTTAAGCCAGCCGCCTCAGTCCCAGCCCACTGCCAGGCATCTCTGTGGCCTCAGGCGAGTGGGGGCTCAGTTTCCCCATCTGGAAAGCACATTTGAAGACTGTTGTAAAGATGGGGGGTCCACAATCCTCAGACTGTAACAAATGCCACTTTTCTTCTCATACTATTATTTAGAACGCCTGTCCTTTTAAATATTTTAAACCTCCCAACACTTAACGTTCTGGTTTGTTGTACCACTCTGTGGTCATCCCATTTTAATGGGATTGAGTAGTCAAATTCCCAGGGCTTCCCCCAAGTACGATTTCCTTGACAGAGGACATGAGAGCAACTTGCCCTTCACTCTTCATTTTTATAAAGAGCCACTTTTATCTAGTTTCACTTCAGTAAAGATTGGGAAACCAAGTCGCTATTTAAATTTGATTTGAGTCCTGCCTCCCAAGTTTTGTAATCCAGCTGTGTTGAAAAGCAGATGTTTAGAAACTTGAAGGGACTTGACACCTTGAAATAATAGAACCACACATCGTTTTCCTTAGGATTGTTGGGGAAACCTGGGATTCTAAAGAAAAGAGTTGTGATGTTTGAAATCTGCCAGTGCAATTTTTCAAAAATATGATTAGCATCATAACAAAAAAATATTAACCTTTTTTGCTGATTAGCGGGAGGCCATGTGTCTGTCCCTCAGCTGCCACAGTGGTAGAATTGATGGAATTATGTAACAGTGAGGAGGCCCCAAGGAAACACCTGAGTGGTTTATTATCTCTCTGGGTTGCTCTGTTAAGCCTTTTTTGTTGACTTTCAGGATTTTCATCTTGTTCTGGAGAATTAAGGTCACCAGATAAATAAAATATTACTGTAGCAAGCACTGAAGGAGCTAATCCTAAAATTGTTTGGCCACAAGGTTAAGAAGGGAAAAAAAAAAAAGACTTTTGGTGTCCTTGTTTTCTATTTCTATAAATCACATTGCTGATAAATTTGCCTTCGGGCTTGACTCTTAATCTGTAGTGTGTATACATGCTCCCTCACCGTTTTTGGTACTTCCTGAAGGTTATTTGGGCAACTGCTCCAGTTAGTGGTTCCAGATTCCAGATTCACATTTCAGGGCTGATGCTTTTAATGGTGCTGGTTGTTCCTGATAAGCAACTTAGCCCTACTATGAGCTGTCAAAATGCTGGTTTTATTTTGAGCTGGTTCTTTACTATTACTTCCTATAGAGAATGTCCATACCATAATAGCATATTTATCATACCATATTTCTACCCCCCAGAATTATGTAGTTTTCTTTTTTAAAAAAATAAACAAAGAAAAGAAAAAGAAAGAACAATGTCCTGTCTTCTTACAAGGATACTTGCTGTCAAAAGAACAGAGATCTCCGTGCCCTGCCTAGTTAGGCATGCTATAGCACAGTCAGTTCTCAGTTCAATGACTTTTTAAAAATTTAATTTTACTTTTGTTTTTTTAAGACTGAGAGTGAATCTGAGGATAGACGAGAACGTTACTTGTTGCATTCAAGTCCTTTGAGAATTCAAAGGACAAAACCTCAGCTAACCAGTGAGAGTGTTCCTTGACCTCTGGGAACTGGTTTGTTCCACCCCTCGCCTTGCTGTCCCCTCCACCTTTGGTGACTCAAGGCATGTGGTCAAGCAGTGGCTGGCAGGGTTGGGTCTCTGTGACTCCGGGACGGAATGGAGTTTGGCTCCTGTGGGAGTCAGACTCCCTTGACCGCAGTAGCATCGTGCACTTTCCGGCCTGGCAAAAATCAGAGCCAGTGTGCTGTGGGGTTTTGCTTGTCTGCTTGATTTTTGAAGGAGAAGGAACAGGAAGGGCTGTGGATATGAGAGTTTAGAACTAATTCTTGCTGTGACGGTGCCTGCCTACACCACTGACAACCAAAAGGCACTTCTCTAAGCACATGTGAAAGGCTGCCTCTGATCATGGGCCCCCAGCCCCCAGTGGTGGCAGCCTTCTTGCTGCCATCTGTGCTTTGACATTCCAGCAGCCACATGGAAACTTGGCTCACCTGTGCTGTTGGGAGGGGTTTCCTTCCCCTGGGACCTTAGCCCCTCCTCTCTGTGTTTCACACCTACCCAGGACCCTCAGTGACATGACAAGTGGTGCTAAGGGAGGCAGGGAGAGACGAGATAAGCAGCAGGCAGCTGCTTCCCTTCTGCACGCCCAGCACCACAGCCTCCCTTCCACCCATCTCTTAGAACTGCTGGAGCTCCTGCTCCCCGAAGTGAACTGCCACAGCTGAGCAGCCCTGCACGAGGCACGACCCTGAAGTTCAGGGGCTGGGGTGTCATACGTGGGGGTGGGGAATGGTCAGAGCTACCCCAGCATTCTAAATTAAAATTTCTCATCCTCTTACAGAAACGTTGGCTAACATATGCTAGAATTCAGGTGTTTTCTGGGTGAAATTGGTTCTTGTGCACTACCTTGGGATACAGAAACACTTACTTCTGTGAGCAATGGTTTGGAGCTCACATATTCTGAGCAGGTTGGGCTGAATGTGTCTTGTGTCCCAAATGTAATCTCACCATAAACTGTCCTTTGGAGGTTTTTCCACTGATGAATTTTTTTTTCCTGAGAGTAACCTATTTCTGTATGTGAAAAAGAAAACTTTTTCTTTTTTTAAAGAAAAAGTTTTGTTTTTAGAAAGGTCGATGGTGCTTCTTTAAATCCTACAGATACCTTTCCCTAAAACACATTTACCTTACCGACAGTGAAGTTAGTTTCCATTTGGAAAAGTTGTCCTCAGTTTCCAACATAGGGCCATCTCTGTTGCCAGAAAATCAAAAGGCAGCCAATCAGATTTGTACAATTTCCCTATGGCACATTGTCAAGATCTCTTGCAAAATGAAATTTGTCCTACATCTCTCCCCTCTCCTGTGACTCTGAGTGCAGTTCTACCCCATCTAAATATTTTGCAATCGTGCTCTTTATGAGTTCCTGCAGGGTTGAAATACCCCACAAACCAGGAGTGAGGAAAAAGTTGCAGGGACCACCGGCCACTGCAGGGGTCTAATTGAAGACGGACAAGCCCAAGTGAGGTTTGCAAATACCCTGGTGCCTGCCGCTGGCTCTGCATCGAGCAACTTTTGTCCACAGATTTACAATGACCTCCATTGTCCTTGAAGAACTGCTTAGAAACAAGGTTGCAAAGCGTTCTCCCAGGGCCGTGAGAGGGCTGGTTGAACCCAAGTGTGTCCGCCTGATAAAGGATGATCCAAATGTTTCTGGGTGATGGTTTTCCACGCTGGTTTTATTTAAGATCTGTCAACAGCTGCTGAGTATGAGGCAGGGAGGCAAGTGTTTTTCTGGGGGGTTTCTTTCTTCCTTTTAACCAACCTCATGACGTGCTTTTGGTTTCAAAGAAGGATTTTTTTTTTCTCTGCCACTTTGGAGCCACTTGGTTATGAGATGACGTTCTGTATCTTTTCAGAAGTGAAATAGGAGCGCCTTGGTTGAAATCCCATGAAAAAGAAGGTGTGAAGTGTGTGGCTCTAGACCTTGCTTAGCCTCAGGAGGCTGAGCACGTGTGCAGGCTGGGTTAGTGTGCCCTTTTCTCTGGGAGGTGGGTGCAAAAGCAGGGGGGACAGGACAGAGGGCTGGCCAGAAGGAACAGTAATTTCTCTCCCTGTGTTTCAAGATTAAACAGAAGAGTGAGGTCGATTGTGAAGTTCTTGACAGTGGGAAGAGAGAACACATCCATTTGAAATTACAACTCAATTTTTCTTGCATTTTCATGTTTGCTAAAATGTTCTAGGAAATGGGCTTTTCCTCATTTCTTTTTTCTCCCAGCAAGATAAAATAATGGTTAAATTTGTAATAGCACCTAGCAGTCTTCAAAGCCCTTTGTGATCTGTTATTCACTGTGACTTCCGAGATCCCCCTGTTATAGACGAGAAGGGAAACTGAGGCTTGGAGAAGGAAGGGGAAGGGAATTGCAGAGATGAGCAGTATCAGCAGTCTGTTCTCTGGGAGCTCTGATGGGCTTGTAGCTTAAGGTGTTTCTAGAGTCTAGCTTCTTGCACTTAATTCTTACTATAATTTGCTTTCCAAACTTTTCTAACCATAAGAGTCAGCTGGTATGCTTGTTCATGTACAGATTCATCCCTAGTTGTTCTAATTTCAGCAGGTGTGGGGTGGGATCCAGGTCTCTGCCTTTTTTTTTTTTTTCCCCCTCCAAAGCAAGCATGAAATGCAGTTTATTGAGGGAAGGGCAGGATAGGTTTACAGAGCAGGAGCAAGATACAGGTTTACAGAGCAAGATGTGTTTGCCACAGATGATGAACAGACCCCCTGTCGTAACAAGGGGGCAGGACTCTGCCTTTTTAACAGGGTCATGAGGGGATCTTATCTCAGGCACATTTGGGAAATTTTACATAGCCAGCAACTAAAATGCAGCTGGAAGTAAGTTGTCCAAGGTCACACAGTCTGAACCCCCCACCCCCACCCCAGTGCTCCGGTCCCTGAGCCCATCCCCCCGCCCCTCTCTGCTCCACAGCTGCCTCCCACGGGGACACAGAGCTATGGCTGGTGCTGGGACGTCCTGCCATGTGCCGATCGAGCACCTGCTACATGTGAAACTCTGTCCAGGAACAGGAGGGACTAGAGGGTGGGTGGGAGAACAGAGGAAGAGATAGACAGAGATAAGTGATGAAAACTCTGTGTTATTAAAAACTCATTGTTGCCACAGAGGCACAGTGCAGTCTAAACCTAATTGCCATAGTAAGAGGCATTCTCTGTTCCCTTTGTGAAACCTACTTGTTGATGTTACACTAAGCATTCATGGCCAGTAGTCTGTACACGAGTACGGCAGTCTCAAAAATGGAGAGTGTTCAGGAGGATCTCCAGGGTATGGGGGAAAATAGAACTTTTTAAAATCTCACCTTTTAAAAATTTATATTTTTATGTTTTATACTATACCTGGCACATTACCTATATATACATGTAAATGTATGTGTGTGTATAAATACATATGCATATTACTTGTATATACCCATACACATTCTCAGTTAAACAGCAAACAGATACAGGCCACATGCCCAAAAATTATTTTTCTGGTAAGGTGTGGTGCACAGCTCAGAAAGCTTGCAGCTCACTTCTCAGGCCCACCTGCCAACCTTTCTAGTTGATTTGCATGCTACCCAGAGTGAGTATTATTTCCTCCCAGCCTGTTTGTGTTAGTAATACTTGTAATCATTTACTATAATTTAATTAAATTGTATATAAGCCAGCGAAATACTGTTTAAAAAAAGAAAAGAATAGTCTCTGTGGAAACTTAAGTTGGAAAGGCTTGTTTGCAGTGCAGATTGGAAAGAATGTTTTTTTAATTGCTGTCAAATTTAGGGTAGACAAGCTACCTGTGCACAGTTGAGAGAACTAATCATAAAAATCTAGGATTCTGCTTTAGTTTGGTTTGCAGAAATCTAAGTTCTTGCTCCACTTTAAAGAATCTAAAACTAGAAATCAAAGATGTTGCCTTATGAGTATGATTCATGCAACAACAACAACATCATGGAACTTCAGTAAGGGAAATAAGACTCAAACATGAGTCCTTGGCCCTCCATAGAAAGTTTGGTGAATGTATGAGTTGGTTCTTGTTATTTGTGGTAGTTGGATTCTGTAAAGTAGCTGTGAATACTGAACCACTGCTCCTAGGGTTAGGTCCCTGAGTGTCTCTAGTCACATTTTTGTCAACTGATCAATATAAAACCTTGTTTTATATGTGTTCCTGTTTAAAGGTACCTTATTTAATATATATTGTTGATGAATCATTGAACTCAGTGGCCAACAGCACCATTACTCATGCCTGAATGAAGTATCTAATGCACGTGCTTTCTTCATAAGGCACATCACAGAGCCTCTTGCTTAAGGACACTGGGCAGCACTTCAGCACTACGCCTGGGGCCATTTTAAACATTGAAGTCACCAACAAAACACAAAAATGCAAACACCATGGCACAAAATAGATAACAAAAGGACATTTATTTACAGTACGAGAGCTGAAACGAAGGCAGAGTCTCTTCCTGCCTCAGCCAGAAACATGTGCGTCAGGCGACTCAGATTTTTCATTACTCTACACATGTCTGTGCATGACTACAAAAGCACCACAAGTATTGATTTTGGATTTACAAATAAATTTTAGCAAGAAGGCAAATTTGTAAATATAGAATCCACAATAATGAGGACCATGATTTTATGAGCTCTCCTTTGGCCTAGCTTTGATTAGCAAGCCCTACTCTGCCAGGTGGAAATCACGCTGTCCTCAGAGGAGAGGTGTGCTGGGGACACGTGCTCGACTGTCAGGTATGGCTGAATGACCACGAACTCTCATTCATTCTTACTAACATTTTTTAATCTCCCTGGATTGTTTGGATGAAATGCGTGTAGGTATGTGTTGCAATGTCCCAGCATCCAGGACAGTGCCCAGCACGAATAAAAATTAATTTAAAACACTCTGCAAATATTCGACACAAAATATGTGTAGTAAATGTTAATTATTACAAGAAGAGTGAATTATTATAGACTTCGGGGGGGAAACACCTGTGTGATCCTCAGGGTGACAGGTCTCGCTGCCTTTACACTTGGCCTTGGCTTGAGTCTTTCTTCCCTCTTCCTTATTCTCACCTCTCAGGCAAGGCACAGACCAACTTCCAGGCCCCACACTCCCCTGAACTGTTATCTGTGGCTCATAAAGTACCAGACGAGATGGTGCCATAGGCATGAGCGCCCAGCCTGCCCTGAGCATAAAGCCTACGTTTATGGAGCCTTCCTGAGCCCTGGCCCTGGTGACTCACTCCAGACCCTGGCCCTTTCCGCTCTCTCCCAGAGGCTATGATTGTGTGGTGGGTGTGCTGGAAAAAACGCAGTCTTGCTAAGGCAATGGGTCCCTTCATGTTACATGTGCCACAAGGGCACTCCGTGTAGGCGCTTGTCTTCTAGAGTTTTTATAAATCGAGCCCCCCACATACGCATGCTGCAGATAGTGTTCTGGACATTGTTGAAACTGGGGGAAAGAGGCAAAAAGTCAGCCCGCTCCCGTTAGCCATTTGTTATGTGATGATTCTCTCTTTTAGACATATTAAGGAACATTTCAAACACACACAAAAGTAGAGAGAACAGTATAAACCCCCGTGTACCCTCACTCAGTTTCAGGAATTATCAGCTCACAGCCAAATTTGTCCCATCTCTTCCCCAACCCAGATAATTTCAAAACAAATCCCAGGTACCCCTATATATTTCATTTATAAATATTCATTACATATCTGATTCAGACATTTCTGTCATCTTTCAGTCCAGTACAGAGCTTTCAGCTGACTGGTGGCAAGGTGATGGTTTGGTGACCACGTGAAGTATGCAGTTGAGCTTGAGCCTGGGAGGCCTGAAGTCAGGGTGGTAGAAGAGAGGGAGCTCCATTTCCAGGGAAGGAGGACAGGATGGAGGCTCTCAGTGGCCTCCAAGGGTCACTGTCCCCTCTGCATGTGCAGCTTGGAGCCTTGAGCATGTTCTAGTCAGAAAAACAAGCTTGTACGGAGGGGCTCTGTCCATTCTGCTTCCCCGCCAAATCTGTCTCATAGCCTGTGCCTTAGACCTCTGGAAACTTAGGCATCTGGGCCCCCAGCGTGAGGACTTCCAGTCCCTAAAAGTGTTCTGGGTTATCTGGATCCATACTTTCCCCGGAGCCTTGACCGCACAGGTGTGCTCAGCAGAGTTCCCTCAAAAGAAGCATTGCGTTGTGAGTGGCTCGTGGGAACCCAGTATTCTGAATGCAGTTGACTGATGACAGGAATCTTGCTGGGGAGAGGCCCCCACGTTCACAGAGGAGCCAGGAGAGGTGGATGCATGGCAGGACTGAGTTCTGCCGCGCCTGCCACAGGGAGATAAGGCGAGCGGGGCTGCACATACTTGCCACTTTCTTCTTTCAGCACTTGTGGAAGTGAGTTCAGCTGCCTCATGGGTGATTTCATTATCTCTTTATTTTCAGAGAAGAATTTCAAAGCAAAAAAAGTTTCCATTGAGGTGTATGCAGTGTAAATGTGAGCAAGTTGCTTTACCTCTCTTTATCCCTGTAAAACAGGGATAACAGGACCTACCTTAGAGCTTTTGTGAGGGTCAAATACATTTGTATATGTCAGTACATGGAATGGTGCTTGGCACACAGCACTGTCTAACAGAACTTTCTGCAGTCGTGGAAATGTGCTACATCTGCACTGCCCAACACATTTGAGCCCTTAAAATGAGGCTAATGTGACTGAGGAAATTTTATTTAACTTAAATTTAAATAGCCGTATATGGCTTTAGTTGCCACTCTATTCATTGCAGGTCTAGGGGAATGTTGATAATGTCATAATTATTGTATCATTTTTAACATAGTTCTCAGTGAAGACCTAAAAGTCAACACTGGTAGTAGAGACAGTATTATACAGTGGTGTTTGCTGTGCATCTGTGTGGCCCAGAACATTTAGGATATCGAAGGTCATCTCTAAAGTGAAGGGTCATGATTTATAAGTGGACTGCACTTGTGTGAGTCTTTCAAGGAAGGGGAGACAGCGTTGTGACAGGTGTGGGCAACAGCAAGAACTCAGGCTCACTTTTTGTCTTTACTTCTTACTGGCTGTGTGACCTCAGTCACGTTGCTTAACACTTTTGATTCTCAATGTTTTCATCCGTAGGTAAGAGTCATGACATGCACCTACCTGCCAGGGTTGTCATATGTGCTGCCCTGGCAAGGTGCCTTGCACTTAGTATGGGCTCAGTACATGAGAGCTATGGTTATTTATCAGATAGTGATGATAATAATATCACAATTTAATACACAATCACTGTCACTTCTAATTCAGTTGGAGAATTTAAAATAATCATTTTATCCCTATCGGATGCTAGGGATGCTGATGTGATTGCTCTAGATGCCACATAAATATATGCTTTTTTGACTTTTAAACATTTACACAGTAATTAGAATCCACTGAGCCAAGGGAGGGAGAAAACTTCTGACATGATCCCTCTAGCTACACTGCGTGATTCAGGTAAGAACGAGCAGGTCTGCCACGGTGGCTTCAGGTTCCCAGCTGTCTTCTTGTGGTACAGACATTGGATGTTTGGGTCATATGTACATCTTGTGCTGCCTGTAAAGCTTTGATATCCATCCAGAAGTTGGTAGAATATAATTAAAAGCAAAAAAAAAAAACAAAAAAAAAAGCTTTTTGGTGCTAACCATGTAGATTAGCTTCTTGATATCCTATCATTTTTATTTTGTTCAATTGAAATGAAGCAACAAAAAATGTAATAAGGCCAATAGACAGTGGAAACTCCAACTCAGCTAGCTGCCCCCTCATATTTTGTCCTTCTCTTCTCTTAGATGTGACATTTGCTGCGTCACCTTCCGAACACATCGGGGACTGCTGCGCCACAATGCGCTTGTCCACAAACAACTTCCCAGGGATGCAATGGGAAGGCCTTTCATACAGAACAACCCTTCAATTCCTGCTGGCTTCCATGACTTAGGATTCACTGACTTCTCCTGTAGGAAGTTTCCTCGCATTTCTCAGGTATTCTGAGCAGCCCGTGGAACCAACTGGCAGTTGGCCTCCATGGTCCACGTAGCCGGACTAAAACTTCCTTACCTGGAGGTTTCCTTTCCTTAAAATATTGTCAGTTGGTAGTCATCTTTTTCATTCCACCTTTTCTCTTAAAATTCAACTTGGCCCTTTCAGTCTTCCCTGGGTGGTTGGGTTGAGAAGGGTGGGTGGTCTTTTATTTTGGGTTGAATTTCCTATTAGCTTGCATGTGAGTCTAGCGCATCAGTGCCTTCTGCCTGTTCTTGGGGCTTTGGGAATTAAAATTGTGAATCGTAAACCATCCCAGCCCCATCATAATTTGAATTTGTATTTTTTAAAATCTTTCTTCAGTATCTGGATTACAGATAAATAATTCCAGCATTGTAGTTCTATTAAAAACGATTTGGGTCATTGTTGACCTGAATAAGAAAAAGACCATATTTGTTCTCTGCTTATAAAGCTGTGGTCCCCAACCCCCAGGTCTTGGACTGGTAACGGTCCGTGGCCTGTTAGGAACTGTTCCGCACAGCAGGAGGTGAGCGGCAGGTGAACAAGTGAAGCTTCATCTGCATTTACAGCTGTTCCCCATCTCTTGCCATCCAAAAATTGTTTTCCATGAAACTGGTCCCTGGTGCCAAAAAAGTTGGGGACCACTACATAAAGCATCTACTAAAACTACTCTGAAATTTTTTTTTCCACCTTTTAAAATTGCTGTAGAAGGTGTCAGCAGTGAAGTTCTTCAAGTGCACAAGCCTCATGCTCAATGGGTTGTTCCATATGCGGACACCCATGCAGCCCCCGATGACATTCCTTCATGCCCCTCCCAGGCAATGTCCCTTCTCCCACAATCACAGAGGTAGTCTGTTCTCCAATCTCTGTCACTATCAGTTAGTTGTGCAAGGCACCCATTTTTAAAAAAATAATTAATTCTACCTTCATGATAATGTTACTTAAATGTATTTCAGTCCTCCTGGTGAGATACCTGGGGAGTGACGTCATTCATCAAACAAACATGATTCTTAAGATGTTTTGTGGCTTTCCTTATTCAGTCTGGGGTTAGCAAGCAGACAGTCGCCTCCTTTTATGTTACGGAGAAAGGCTGTATACTGGGGCAGTTGTACACCAAACACTTTTTGCATGTCTGTTTAGTGATTCTTTCTCAATGCTCACCTTTGTTCCTTTGCTTTTGCCGGTGGTTTCCACACAGGCCTGGTGTGAAACAAACCTGCGAAGGTGCATCAGCGAGCAGCACCACTTCGTCTGTGACACTTGCGACAAGGCATTCCCCATGCTCTCCTCGCTCGCCCTGCACAAGCAGACCCATGTTGCTGCAGACCAGGGTCAGGAAAAACTGCAGGCCAAGAGCCTGCCTGGTGACACCCTGGACCAGAAGGTCTTCCTGGCCTTGCTGGGCCTGCAGCACACCAAAGACATCAGGCCTGCCCCTGCCGAGGAGCCCCTGCCCAATGACAACCAAGCAATACAGCTCCAGACACTCAAGTGTCAGCTACCTCAGGACCCCAGCTGCACCAGCGTGCTGAGTCTGTCTCCTTTCGAAGCTGCTTCCCTGGGCGGTTCTCTCACGGTCCTCCCAGCAAGCAAGGACAGCATGAAGCATCTGTCCCTGCAGCCCTTCCAGAAGGGCTTCATCATCCAGCCGGACAGCAGCATCGTGGTCAAGCCCATCTCTGGCGAGTCAGCCATCGAGCTGGCCGACATCCAGCAGATTCTGAAGATGGCGGCCTCGGCTCCCCCTCAGATCAGTCTTCCGCCTCTGTCCAAGGCCCCCGCCGCCCCCCTGCAGGCGATTTTCAAGCACATGCCCCCTCTGAAGCCAAAGCCCCTGGTCACACCGCGGACGGTGGTGGCCACCTCCACGCCCCCGCCTCTCATCAACGCCCAGCAGGCCTCTCCCGGCTGCATCAGCCCCAGTCTCCCGCCCCCACCCCTGAAGCTCCTCAAAGGCTCGGTGGAAGCAGCCTCCAGCGCGCACCTGCTGCAGTCCAAGTCCGGGGCCCAGCCAAACGCAGCCACGCAGCTCTTCCTGCAGCAGCCGCGGGTGGATCTGCCCGGCCAGCCCGAGATGAAGACGCAGTTGGAGCAGGACAGTATCATCGAGGCTCTCCTGCCACTGAGCATGGAGGCCAAGATCAAGCAGGAGATCACCGAGGGAGAGCTCAAGGCCATGATGACAGCGCCCGGTGGCAAGAAGACGCCCGCCATGCGCAAGGTGCTCTACCCCTGCCGCTTCTGCAACCAGGTGTTCGCGTTCTCCGGGGTGCTGCGCGCCCACGTGCGCTCTCACCTGGGCATCTCGCCGTACCAGTGCAACATCTGCGACTACATCGCCGCCGACAAGGCCGCGCTCATCCGCCACCTGCGCACTCACAGTGGGGAGCGGCCTTACATCTGCAAGATCTGCCACTACCCCTTCACTGTCAAAGCCAACTGCGAGCGGCATCTGCGCAAGAAGCACCTCAAAGCCACCCGCAAGGACATCGAGAAAAACATCGAGTACGTGAGCAGCAGCGCAGCCGAGCTGGTGGATGCCTTCTGCGCGCCGGACACCGTGTGCAGGCTATGCGGGGAGGACCTGAAGCACTACCGCGCCCTGCGCATCCACATGCGCACGCACTGCGGCCGCGGCCTGGGCGGCAGCCACAAAGGCCGCAAGCCCTTTGAATGCAAGGAATGCAGCGCCACCTTCGCTGCCAAGCGCAACTGCATCCACCACATCCTCAAGCAACACCTGCATGTACCCGAGCACGACATCGAGAGCTACGTGCTGGCAGCCGATGGTGGCCTGGGCCCCGCGGAGGCGCCATCTGCTGAGGCCACGGGGAGGGGCGAGGACGGAGGCTGCACCGCCTTTGGGGACCGCAAGTCCCTCGCAGCCTTCCTGGAGCCCCAAAATGGCTTTCTTCATGGAGGGCCCACCCAGCCTCTGCCTCCTCACGTCTCGGTCAAGTTGGAGCCCGCCAGCAGCTTTGCAGTGGACTTGAACGAGCCCCTGGACTTTTCTCAGAAGGGCCTGGCCCTGGTCCAAGTGAAGCAGGAAAACGTCTCTTCCTTCCTGAGCCCTTCCTCCCTGGTCCCTTATGACTGCTCCATGGAGCCTATTGACCTGTCCATCCCCAAGAACTTCAGGAAAGGAGACAAGGATACAGATGCTCCCAGCGAAGCCAAGAAGCCAGAGCAGGAAGCAGGGAGCGGCGAACAGCTCTCTCCTTGTCCACCACCCTGCCCTTCCCTGCCAGTGACTTTGGGACCCAGTGGGATCCTGGAAAGCCCTGCAGGCCCTGCAGCGGCTGTTACGACAGCCACCACCCTGGACCCCCATTCTCAGCCCCTCCAGGGCTCTGTTCAGCTGGCTGTCCCCATCTACTCCTCAGCTCTTGTCAGCAGCCCTCCCCTCTTGGGAAACTCAACCCTCCTGAGCAGCCCAGCCTTGCTGCGGCCATTGCGGCCGAAGCCCCCCCTGCTCTTGCCAAAGCCCCCCGTGACGGAAGAGCTGCCCCCGCTGGCCTCCATTGCCCAGATCATCTCATCTGTGTCCTCGGCCCCCACCCTGCTGAAAACCAAGGTGGCAGACCCGGGACCCACGAGCACTGGGAGTAATACGTCTTCAGATGGCTTAGGAGGCTCTGTCCCCAAAGCTGCCACCGCCCCCACTACCACCACAAGCCCAAAAGAGTCCAGTGACCCACCCCCTCCCGCCAGCAGCCCAGAGGTGGCCTCACCCACCGAGCAGGGGCCAGGTGGCTCATCAAAAAAGAGAGGCCGGAAAAGGGGGACGAGGAGCCGGCCCCGAGCCAACAGCGGTGGGGTGGACCTAGACTCCAGTGGGGAGTTTGCCAGCATTGAGAAGATGCTGGCCACCACGGACACCAACAAGTTCAGTCCGTTTCTGCAGACCGCGGAGGAGGATGCTCAGGATGAGGTAGCTGGAGCCCCTGCCGACCACCATGGGCCCAGTGATGAAGAACAGAGCAGCCCCCCAGAAGACAAGCTGCTGAGGGCAAAGCGGAACTCCTACACCAACTGCCTGCAGAAGATCAACTGTCCCCACTGTCCCCGGGTCTTCCCTTGGGCCAGCTCCCTGCAGAGGCACATGCTCACACACACTGGTAAGAGGGCCCGCTGGGCTCCCAGGTGGTGAGTCCTACCTCCCGGGGGAAGGCCGTGCTCCAGCCAGCAGGAGACCAAGGGTTGGGGTGGAAAGCGAGCGGCCCTTCTCCCACACTCTGTTCACTCCTAGCTTCACTTCTTCCTCGGTCTCAGAGGCCACAGGCTTACCTGGTGGTACTGAGTTTTCCTCATGTGCTCTTAGTACCCACGGTGGCCTGTGTCTATGGGCTGAGCCCTCCAAGGGCTGCTGGTGAAGGGAAGTGTTCAGCGTGGGGCGTTTTCAGTGAAAGTGGTCATAGGCCTTCAGATCACTCACTTCCATCTGCCCCGTCCTTCCTCGAGAAGGTAGTGAGATTATCAACTGGTTAAGCATGGAGGTGGCTCCAGAGAAATGAGACTTTGCATCAGGGTATTGGGGCATAATGAGCTCAGTGCTTTGACACGAGATATTCCATCCAGTGTTCTCAATGCAACTATTTAAATTTTGATCGTTCTGTGAAGTTATTTTGGCTGCCATATATTCTTCAAGAGAAATATTGCAAATTGTGATGTTGGTCATTTTCTTTCAGTTCACTAAGGTGGTCGCATCTTCCCCTGCTTATTGTGAAAATCAGTGATGAGGTGGTGATAGAATTATTTTTTAAATTTTATTTATGCTAACATGTCAGCTGTTCTGGAGAAACACCCAAATGTAAATAATATTCTAAGTAACAGACTTAAATTGCTAAAAAGATACCCTAAAATTATTGTTCAGGCTGGGCACAGTGGCTCATATGTGTAATCCCAGCGCTTCGGGAGGCTGACTCGGGAGGATCACTTGAGCCCAGGAGTTCAAGACTAGCCTGGGTAACATAGCAAGACCCTGTCTCTACAAAAAAATGTTTTTTAAAAATTAGCCAGGCATGGTGGCACGCACCTGTCGTCCCAGCTCCTCAGGAGGCTGAGGTAGGAGCATCACTTGAGCCCATGAGGTTGAGGCTGCAGTGAGCTATGATTGTGCCATTATACTCCAGCCTAGGCAACAGAGCGAGACCCTGTCTCTTATAAAAATAGAACTTTAAAAAATTTTAAATTTTCTTTAAAAAGTATTGTTTCAATGTTAGTTTCTAGAAGTTGATTTTTAAAGAGAAGCTTAGGATAGGAAAATACTTTAAATAACTTTATACTTGGTACTTCTGATATTCAAATGGCTACACAACTCTCATCTTAATTATAATTTTCTGAATATTCTCAGGATTTATATCATTGAACTAAGGATAAATTGAGATTTTTTACCCTTTTGGAGTTCATAACCTAAATATTAACAAATAGATGGGACCTAAAACCAGATGATACTGTGTGTATGGTATAGGATTGCCAGATAAAATATGGTTAAAATTGAATGTCAGATAAACACCAAATAATTTTTTAGTATTATCTCAAATACTGCATGGAAAGTAATTACGCTAAAAATTATTTGGTATTTATCTGATGTTCAAATCTAACTGGACGTCCTGGATTTTTCCTTGCTGACTGTGGCAACCCGAGAGAATCAGGCAGTTTCCAGCAGTGTGGTGAGGGGAAGGTAGTGGGAATTCAGTGTGAGCCATGCTCTGGGCCCAAGTAGAAACATGTTTAGGGGGGATGATCCTGTGGAGCTTTGGAGAAGCTCCTGGAAGGCTGTTGCTGCTCTACAGTACAACAGCAGCAGGGGCCGCAGAGTGGAGCTGGGGGAGGGAAGGGAAGCGAAGCTGGGAGTCACGGCTGGGAGGCTTGGGGTCTCTCTGAGGCTACACCAGTTGCCAGAGATTGCCACATAGATGCAGCATTTCTCTCTGGTGTGGTGGGGCCTCGAATCCAGGAGTTGATTGGTAGCAGATGAGGAGTGCCAGTCCAGGGAGAACTCACTTCCCAGGAACCAGGATTTCTATTAATAGATTCGTAAAGTACGCGCTGCCTTTTCAGGCTGTCATTTTCTTCCCATTGAAATAATTTAAGCCTGACAAAGTAAAGTAACCCTTATAATGACAAGAGCAGGTCAGGAAGGCAAAGGCATCTTCAAGAGAAGGTGGCCCACTCAGCAGTCTCTTTTGCTACTCATTCTGGGAGACACCTGTTTGTCGCCTGCCAAGAGTCTATGGAGAAGTGAGTCTTTCTGTTACCGCTTTTCAGAGCAGATGGGCTGCATCTGATGGCTGGCTTGGCTCTTGCCTTCCCTCCTGTTCCCCCCTCCCCCGGTACCTCCTAGCCTCCCCAGATGAGAGTCCTGTGCTTAGAGGCTACTGTGCACATTTGCCCCAGATGAGGCTATTTAATCTCGAGTGTTTCTATTCCAAGCAAATGAATGGTCTCCCTAAGGGGACTGGGGCAGCCAGTGTTTCCTTTCAAGAATTGTGCCTGTGTCTTTGCAGATGCCTGATAGACATTCGCACTTGTGACTCCACTCGTGATTGCTTGGCTTTTGAATGCAAAATGTCAGTGTTGGTTTAAAATTTGGTAGCATCTGAATTCAAGCAAGGAAGCAGGAGGTTTGTTTAAAGATAGGATGGGGTGGATGTAAATATGAGCATATTCTGCCTCTTTTCCCTTTATAGTTACTGATAACCTTAATAGATGTGAACGTTTTGGCCACATCCCTGACATCCTATCTTGGTAGGATGAAGAATCCTACCAAGAGCCGGTCTTCATGACAGCCCTGTGGACAACATCACCCTCACATGACAGTGAGGGTGATGTTGTCCACATCTTGCCAGAAGGAAATCGAGGCTTAGGTAGGGAGGCTAAATAACTTGCCTGCGGTCATTGGGGAATGAGAGGGAGAGCTATGACTCAAGCCAGAGTGGAATTCCCTGTGGCTGCCCCAGGGTCAGAGTGCGTGTGGCCACCTGGTCCTCAATGTGAAGGCAGACTGGGTGCACCTTCCGTGCTTCCCTATGTCCTCACATGTCCGCATGCAGAAGATTGGAAAGTGGTTTGAGATAGAGGAAGAACATCGCTATGGACCAGAATGCTGTTAACTAACTAGAGACTTAACGACTACAGAATCGTTAGGCACATGCGTAGATGCTGTTTAAGGGCTGGTGCCTGCTGGGCTCTGTTAACTGCCTTTGCTGCGCTTCACTGTTCAGCTTCCAGGGACAATCTCAGCGTCACCTCTATTAAATCACGTGATATTGAGCTTTCCGTGCCGGTGAGTAAGAACATTTACATCCATCGAGCTTCAGAACTGGAAGCAGCCTAGGAAATCATCTGAGCAGCCCCTCTCGCCACAGAACTGACCTTCTCCTAGTAGGCGGCTCTGCTGTCACTCAGAGCTCTGTGGACCCCTTAGCTCCCTAGGCGAGACTTAAGAGTGCAGAAATTAAACATTGGCTCTGCAGCCACCCTGCAAACAAAGGTGTTATACAGGGAAGACGGTTTTTGTTTTTCTTTAAGTGTAGTATTAATATCTAGCTGAGTTCCAGCCAGAAGTGTTGAGCAGCATCCGGTTTTAGACTGCATTTAAGCAAACTGTCTATGCCATGAGATCGGCCTCCTCCCACTCTCAGCACATTCATGGCATTGTCTTACTGTGTCTGCTTTGTCTCTCACACGTGTTCTGCAGTCCACCCACCCCACAAAAGGACAGCAAGAAGCAGACCCGAAGTTAAGTGTCCAGCGAGAGGCCCACCTGCTGGCCGCAGGCAAGGAATTCGTGGCCTCGGCCCTTTCCCGCCCCCGGGCTCAGGCTCCAGGAACTGTGTCTGATGAGGAAGCTGGCGTGGCTGTCAGTTTTTCACACCCCCTGGCACGGTCTCCACACGCATCTGCCTTTCCGCCTTCCACTCCTCTCCAGCATTCTCCCAGCCCACAGCTTCCTGCTGATGGGGACAGTTCCTGGTTCCTTACCTTTCTCTCCCTGAACGTGCCACCTCGTCAGGAGACAAAAGTGCACTGTTCCTGCCTTTACCTTTCGGGAGCATCTCATGTGTTTTTAGGCCACAGGTGGAGGAGGGAGTGCCAGAAAACACAGCTGGTCCGTTCCAGCCTCTGTCCTCATTTTCTTCCTCCTTCCCTTTGCTCCGGTTCATCATCCCGCAGTGACGGAGTTGGGACCCTGGGACGTCCATTCTGGGTTTGCCCCCACTCACTCACTTTCTCACTAACAAATGTCTTGAGCTGTTCTCTTTGACAGTTCTCCCCTCACCCTCCCAGTGCTAACGGCAATGAGTCGGAGTTGAAATCAACGAGGGCTCCAGACCCGAGTGTGGAAAGCTCCTTGCACACCACTGTATTTGGCTACTTGTACCTTTGTTAAGTGGCAGCTTTGGCCATTTTTATGCAGCCCCGTGTACACTTCTGCCAAATACAGAGAGAGAGAAAATAGCCAAAGAAAGGCGCCTTCACGGGACGGTGGCGCAGGGAAGGAGAGGACGCCCGGGCTGGGGGTGGGGCTCAAGTTGTATCATCATCTTAAAAAAAGAGGAGCAACTCCCAGGTTTTCCATCTTCATTATGATCCACCTTTCTAACCCTGATTTTCTTTGAAAAGTGAAGAGTGACATTTTCAGTCCTGCATGCTTGATCTTGGTGGCCAAGGTCACAATCTCGTCATACTTCCTCTTAATGTTCACTCTTCCCTTGCTCTTGCCTCAGTGTCTGCTGGATAATATCGTTTAGTGTAAGTTGCCACTCTCCCTTTCTTGTCTGTCCTGTGAGAATGAGAACTAGCTGGCTGATGTTTTTAACACTCAGTGGTGGCGGGGGGCGGGGGTGGGTGTCAGAGGTCTTGGGTACACAGGTCACCCTTTGTGGGTACACTTTGGGAAGCTTCATAATTGGATATAGTGCTTTGGCATCATTAAATTGTCTCCTGAATTTAGCATTCATAGGAATCGTCACCACGGGACATCAGCCTGAGCCTGACTGTCCTAACCAGTTGTGCAGGTGACAGCATTCACCAGTGTGAAAATTACAGAGTAAATCACGTAATAGGTGGCAGCGAGAACCTGGTCGTTTTCTTTGAAATCAAGACTCTATTATAGCAATGTCTGTCTTGTTTTCCTCTTGGCCTGGTTTCC
The DNA here is from genome assembly GCA_023783475.1 of Daubentonia madagascariensis. Lineage (NCBI taxonomy): Eukaryota > Metazoa > Chordata > Mammalia > Primates > Daubentoniidae > Daubentonia > Daubentonia madagascariensis. The sequence continues at coordinate 6,709,148 of JAKFHU010001672.1, forward strand.
TTCCTCTTCACCTGGCCAGACTCAGAGAAGCTGCAATGTTGCCTTTTAACAATAAAATGTTAAAGGAAAAGTATTTTATTCTTACTTAAAATTATTAAATACCATGTTCCATTTTTAGTGAAAAGGAAGAAGTAATTTGAAAGATGCACCATGAACACTGAAATACTTCACAACTAGTCACGTAAAAGTTTGATAAACATCTTTTTTAATGTGAGTGTTTTTTATAAATTTAGCAGGAAACACCTACAGAACTATGTGAGGGGACACTTTAAAGCAGCAGCCCCCAACCTTTTTGGCACCAGAGATCGGTTTCATGGAAGACCGTTTTTTCCACAGACCGGGGAGGGGGATGGATGGCGAGCAATGGAGAGCAGCTGTAAATACAGGTGAAGCTTTGCTCACCTGGGCTCACCTTCTGCTGTGCAGCCCGTTTCCTAACAGGTCCTTGGTACCGGTCCTCAACCCCGGGTTGGGGACCACAGCTTTAAAGCATTCAATGGGTTTTCCACATTATGTGCAGGGACCCTTGAGGAGCTCCTCAAAAGTACACAGACCAGGTATCTGGGTTTCTGATCGGCCTTTCCCAGGTTTCTAAATCTGTGGTCTTTAATTGTTACAGGCATATGTATTCTTAAAAAGCTCCCAAGGAGATTTGGAAGCGTCGTCTTAAAGCATCTTTCAGTTCAGGAGGGAATAATGTCCCCTGTCTTTGATTACTCCTGATGCACAAGCATTGCCATGCTGTCACATTGGTGGCACTGGGTCCACACCTTTGCACGCTGTATGAGTGGTGCCCCCTGGAATTGTGCAACGTGGCAGTGCCAGTTGAGCCTAGTCCTTCCTTCTGGGAAAACACAAGCCCCTTCCGGGTGCCAAGTACCTGCTGTACATTCACAGTGGGCACATGGCCTTGGGCACTTGCACTGGTTCAGGCTTCTGTGGATATCGGTGGAAACAAAGTCTGAAGGCCCCCGTGATGTGTGTTTCCAGGGCGCTGTGCTGGTTGACTCTTCCTGCCAGTTCTTGACTCATGTGTTTGATTGTGGCAGTCCCAAGGTTACAAGACAAAAGTACTGGACCACAGCTCTAAAGTCATGTTTGTTAGTACATAAAACCTTTTGCCCTGTAAGATTGGAAACTGGGACCTTAGAATCTAGTGATTGGCGGTGGGGTGGGGGGTAGGAAGGACACGATGATAAAGCAAATGACGTGCCACTGTCTTCTCTCTCCTGGAGCCCCCTCATCCCTTCCCTCCTGTCCTCCTCCTTTCCCTCCCCTCCTCCTTTCTTAGCCACACTCCTGGTCCCTTTGCTCTTGCCCTTTCTTTTTCCCTCACGCCCATCCGCACAAACCCAGGACAAGTTGCAGCGGAGCTTCGATTGCATTTTGAAACCCAGTGTTTATAGTACAAAAGGAATCCAAATAAAAGGAGAGGATAGGCAGACCAAAGCAGAAAACTGGGGGGAGGGATGGCTGCTCCTCTCTCAGCGGTTCACCCGTCTGTGGGGATGGGGTGGGATCGGGGGCGGTGCAGGGCCTGCCAGCATGTTCTCTTCGCATGCACATCTGTCGAGTGGAGTATATGCTCTCATGCAGACTTCGTTATGTGCTGGTCACTCATTTACTACCAAGCAAAGGGAACAAAGAGCCTTTAATGTAACGAGAAGACCTCCTGTCTCTTGCCAGCTAGGACCTCAGTGACCTTGAGCAGAGGTCACTGTGGGACGTCTCAGCAAGTCAGACAGGAGTTGTCCTGGGACGTTCACTGTGGGAGGGCCACAGCCACCTAGGTCAAGAGGGGGCTGGCCCCCTGGGCAGGGGCTCTCCTTGACTCCCCTCTACGTGGCCCCCAAAGATATCCAGGGGGTTCCAGAGCCCTCCAAGAGGGCCTAGGCAGCTTCCTCATCTCATTTGATTCCCCAGCATCCATAATTACAGTGTACCTGTCACGCTAGAAATCATTAAAGGGTGTCTCCTCTTGGTGGTAGAATATAGGTGTTTCCTTGCTGCGCTCTAAAATCCCTTCATCCACTTTTATTTTTTTGTTGTGGTTTATTATTGTGTAATACTTTTAATTGTAATACCATTGTTTTACTTTAAACATATAAATCTTGGTTTTATTGTTATCTTTCTTTTAGTATTTTGAAGTCAAAAACACTCCATTCCACTTGGTAGAAGGGAGAATGGTCATTTCAGTCATTGATGTTCTTAAAATTTTTTTTAATGCATTTTGTTTATTTTCTTGAAAGGAAAGGGTGGAGGAGGGGGGAAACAAATACCAATAATCCAAGGAGAGTGAATCAAAAGCGACTTTTCTTTTTCATTACAATAGAAAGCCAGATAAATATATATTTTTTTTCCTGCTTCAGGTCAGAAACCCTTCCCTTGTCAAAAATGCGATGCCTTCTTTTCTACCAAATCTAACTGTGAACGCCACCAGTTGCGCAAACACGGAGTTACCACCTGTTCCCTGAGAAGAAACGGGCTTATCCCCCAGTCAAAAGAGAGTGATGTTGGATCCCATGATAGCACAGGTAGTGCCGCCAGGTGATGGAGAACTGAGAGAGAGGGAGAGACAGGAGTTCAGTTAGGAGTTGTAGCAAACCTCAGTGTCTGAGCTGTGGTGGGGCTACTTCTCAGTAGGACTCAGAGCGCGCAGCCCAGACAGGGGGGCCCTGACAAGGATTGGGAGCGTAACTCCTGGGTCAGATCAGCACAGATGTAGAAGAGGACTGACTCTTCAGCCAGAAGCCTGGGGAATTGGAAATGATGGCAGTGCCCCTAGGTGATTTTCCGGGCTGCTAGGGAAGATGTCTCCCTCCCAGCAGAAGATGCCTTTGTTCCTGATGTTGGGAGGCGGGAATATAAGGGAAGAACTACGATTTTTAGCCCTTGGTGTGAACACATCCAAAAGGGATGTGAAACCTTATAGGTTTGGGGAAGCCCAGCCTCTGCAGCCTGCTCAGGAGCAGGGATGGGCCCTCAGGGATGTCAGGGTGTTTGCAGGAATGAGGGGTGTGAGCCCTGGTGGGGAGGAGCACAGTGTTCTTCTTTTCAATAACTCTCTTCCTGGTATAAAACTGTGTCCTGTTTGAAAAAGCACTCTGCATGTCCTTTTCTTTAATCATATCTCTGCTTGACCTGAATCCGGGTATCATTCTCCTGTGCTGATGTGTGCTTCCTCCCTCCAGCCCCCACAGTGCAATTAACGGCTGCCCGATAGGTCTTTTGCTGCCTTTTCTTCCCTTATAGCTTCTGTATTTACTCATGTCCTCTATTCAGTATGCTCCATCCTCCCTGACTGCTGGGGTTCTCCATCTCCCACCCCCCAGAACAAACAAAACAAAAAATAGCCTGCTACAGATTACTCAGACTCGGCACCAGTTGGCGTTGGTTAGTAACAGTAACAGCATCACAGGTGTGGATTCAGTTCTTCAGGCCTTGAAAGCTTGACATTTCCCCATTGCTTGAAGCCAAGGAGATTCCCCTTTGTTTTTCTAGAGTGTAATTGTGTCCTGGGTGGGGTGGGGTGTGTGTGTTTGGGAGACACCCCCGCCCCCCGCCCCCTGCCCCGGGAGTCAGTGTGGACAGAGGGTGGGGCATTAACCCTAGCCCCCAGCTCTCTTGTTTTTGCCTCAGTTACGGTGGGAGCAGGGTACATCTGAATGGAGCTCCTCCAGAAGGAGCAATCTGTCACCACTGGAGAAGCCACGCTGTGCCCTTCCCCACGCCTCCCGCCGTGCCCTGATGAAGCTACTTGTGAGTGCTCTTGCCTGCCTGGCCCTTCAGTCTGGATCAGACGCTCTAAGGGTATAAAAGTGTCAGCCAATTTGCTCATTCCTTCCCCAGCTTCTATTTCCACATAAGTCACCAGGATCTTTGAGTAAAGAAAGGCATGGATGCCCAGGGAATCTTGCCATAACTTAGATCTCCGTGAGCCAAGGATGATCTGCTTTTCAACCCACAGAAAGCCACAGTGATGCTGGCAGAGCACACGTTTGCTGCAGACCATCCTATTAATGTTTAACCATCGGCCACCACCTTCCTTGTTAGTCTGGAACATTTTCTCTCAGCCTGGATTAGAAAGCAGCCATGAGATTCTTCCCATGGCAGTTCCAAAGGAGGGAAAGCAGTTGAAAATTGAAGGAGTTGAAGGAAGCCCCTGGGTTCCCATGTTTACAAACAAGTTTTAAAGTGTAGTAACTCAACACTGGATGTGCATTTTGCATTCAGCATCTTGATCATATGGGGAAAAACCCTGGGACTCCTGCTGACACCTGAGGGACAGCCTACAAGCCTGCAGACACAAAGCTAAATCAGAATTCATGGTTTCAGCTTCGGTTCAGCACCAGTTTTTATGCTGTGGGTGTATTTATAAGTTTGCAGTTACAAGTTTTTGTTTTTCCAAATCCCATCAAAGCCCTTCCTCACCTCCACCCTGCCCTGGAAATTGTATAGGTTTTCTTGAAGGGACAAAGCCTCTAGAAAAAAAAAAGTCACTGAAAGTTGTAATGTGAAACCAGCAAAGAGAAAATATATTTGCTCTTTAGTTTACTTTAACTGTGGTCACAGTCCATGGTGAGAAGAAGGACTGAGATTTAAGAGGGAGAGCAAAGGGGTTAGGGAGCTATGTTGAGTTGAGTGATTTCAAGGAGAAATTTTAAAACCAGGTAAACCTGATGAGGGTAGGGTGAGGGCTTCATATAGGGCTCCCTCCCATGAAGCTCAAAGTGAGGCTTTGGAGGAAGACCATTTACAAAAAAAAAAAGGCAGGAAATGACCAAGGAAGTTGAGGGGTTTTCTAGGTTTATATGCCTAGATCACATTTTCTTAAAATTCCTCAACATGTTTTATAATGTAGGTCTGACTTTTCTGTCATACAAGGTCTTTCAATAAAATGTATCCCAGATCTTCCCCCAAGAGAATGCTAAAAATGCCACAGTGGTGAGCAGGTCTCCCTTAAATGGGACCATATTGAATATTCAAATTTAAACTGAAACTCTTCATTCTCCTGGGCAGAGAGGTGTCCTGGCCCACTTTGCCCTTGGGGGACACTCTTTGTCCTTCCCACTGACTTAGATTGGTTGTCTGCCCCATCTGTGGAGGAACATTGAATGTTTAGGAAGCAAGAAGCTTTAATTGTTGGGCTGAATAGGGGGGTCTCCACTGTCCTGTAGGGGAGCTTTGAGTTTATAATCTACTAGGATTCCTTCTGCTTCCTCTAGCAGTTTTCTTAGGTGTTTAACACCACAGATGAGGAAATGAAGGACACAGGAGAAATTCATGTTTTTAAGGTAGCAGGGCTTATCAAAAGTCATCAATCAGCTCAGCTACCTGCATTTAGGAGTCTGGGTGTTGAGGGGGGTAGGGATCTAAATAGGACATGGCCTTATGAGTTGGATATTCATGATATCTGAAGGCTGTTGTTCACAAGAATCATTAATAAAACTCAGCTGGGACCAGGTGCAGTGGCTCACTCCTGTAATCCCAGCACTTTGGGAGGCCCAGGTAGGAGGATCTCTTGCAGCCAGGAGTTCAAGACCAGCCTGGGCAACGTAGCAAGACCCCACCTCTACAAAATAAAAATTAGCCAGTGTGGTGGTTGGTGCCTGTAGTTCCTACTGCTTGGGAGATTGAGACAGTAGGATCGCTTGAGTTCAGGCGTTCAAGGTTGCAGTGAGCAATGATGGCACCACTGCACTCCAGTCTGGGCAACAGAGCAAGACCTCATCTCTAAAAATAAATAAATAAAGTAAAATAAATAAAAAATTTTTTAAAAATCAGTTGGAGTTGCTCAGAACTTGAAGGGCACGGGCTACACTGCTAAAACGCTCCCCCTAGTGGGAGTTTGGTAGAATACAACCAAACCCCCTTTGTCCAAAGAGGAAGTGAGTTGGCCTTTGTTGTACTTAGGGTGAACTCTCTATTATCCACACAAAGGAAGGGCCCAAGAGCAGGGACAGTTTGATCTTAGTATATTTACTTGGATTTGGTTTCAGAATTCATTTTGCCGCTTTCAAGGTTGATCATTTCAAATATGTTCTATACAGTTAAAATAATCCATGCTCTTTGCTGAAAAAAACAAATGAATAGAAACGGCATAGAATATACTAGGACAAAGAGGAAGTAACCAGAGATTAAACCTTTTTTCAAAAATTGCCACAAATTCAACAAATAGATTGAGCATTTTGTATTTTTATTGTAAAGTTTATACCAAAATCTATTCTATAGATGCTCTCTATTGAAATGATTCAAGAAAATGAGCAGCTAGTTTTTCCTTGGAATGTGACCTAGACATTGGTATGCATACCTCAGGATTCATATTCTTTAAGCTTTTGGATAATTCTCAAAAATCATTTCTTGTCAAAAATGTTATATTCACACTGTCATTATTTGTTTCCTTCTGAAACCTCTTTTGATACCCGAACAGTGGCTGCCAAAAGGTGCAGTCAGAATAAAGCTAATGAAATGAAATGATGTAAGTGGAAGTTGTGCAGACGGTTGTAGGTAAGCCAGAAGCCCCAGGTGTGCTATCTCTTCACACCATGGGAGGAGGCAGGACCAGCTCCTTACCCCAGCCTCCTTACACGGATACCTTAGTGGCAAATAATCGTGGCTGGAACATTAAACAAGAATTATAGAGGAGGGTTGACATTGTGCTATGTCTGGTCACATCAAGTGATCCAGGTTAGGTGCATGAATCTGCTGGCTCAAGCACTGTAATCAGATCTGGCACATGGAGGAAGGTGCATCTGATATGTGTGCTATAAAACAAGGAATTCCATCTGCCTGATTCTCAGAGGAACTCATGAATCCCTGCAGTAATAAATTAGCCATTGGACCTACAGCTAAATAGTAGGTCCTAGCCAGCTTGGGATTCTCGGTTATAGCACATTAAAAAAAAGTCGTTAAGTCCTAGTTCAACCTGAATAAAGAGAAGATGAGGCAGTGTTTTTGACACCGTTGGGTGTTGTTAATGTTGCCACAGTGCCCTCCCTTATGAGGGTCATTGAAAACTGGTGGACTTTCCACATGTGGTTTTGCTGTGGGCAGTGGACAGATAGGAACCAGTCAAGAGGCAGGAAGGCAGGGTCAGCAAGATGCCTACAACACAGAATCCCTCATCTCCAAACCACCTTCACAGTCCGCTCCCCTCCCTGTGTGCTTTTGCCAAGCCTGGCATGGAGGGGGCTCTTCCCTTTGTAATGTTCCCACCACCCATGGGGCTGAGAGCAGCTGGGAAACTTACAAGTGTGCATGCGCCTCCTGTAGCCTCTGAACTGAGCCTGTAAGTGAGCTGTCAGGCAAGAGCGTGTGTACCACACACAGAATGTAGGCTTGGGGTCATTTCCTAGGAAACTCATCAGAGACCATGCTTTGGAGGATTCTTGGGGTGGTCCTGTGAATGTTGCATGTTTGTATAATCTCTTTGCACTGGAAAAATAACTTACAACTCGGCTTCCTCAACCTCCCTAGTGCTGCGAGTCTCTGGAATGCACCCCTCTTCTACCTCGCAGCCCCTGTCTACGCTGCCTGAGTCACTCACACCTTCCTGCGGGGCGGGGGCAGCTGAGCGTCCTTGTGTGTGGCAGTGGAGGCCCAGCCAGCCCTGGGAACCCACCTGCGGGGATGTGGAGGCTGTTTTTGCCTTTCTGAAGTCCCCAGGTTCGTCTTGGTCCTCCTCAGGGATGTAAGGGGTGTTGAGAATGTGGGGCGAGAGAAGTCCTTACTGGGTCTGGGGTACGGGCTGCCCGGGTGGGTCTAGCCGAGTCCCTCCGGCGCCCTTGGAAGGGGCATCCTTGGTGGCATCCCCTCTGAACTCCTCCCGCACTGTGCTTGCCCACACAGATAGCCAGTCAGACGCAGAGCCGTCGGCCACGGCGGGCGAAGTGCTGGATCTCACCTCGAGGGGCAGGGAGCAGCCGCCATCCGAGGGAGCCGCTGAGCTAGGCCAAGACGGCCAAGACGCAGGGGACCCCCCTGCGGAGGAGGCCGAGGAGGGGACAGCCTCCCCTGTGCGCGGGGAAGAGAAGGGCACCCAGGAGAACCAGGAGCCGGAGGAGGAGCGCAGCGCGGAGGAGAGAGCCGGGGACGCTGACGGCACAGAGGAAGACACGGCCAGCAACAAGAGCCTGGACCTGGACTTCGCCAGCAAGCTCATGGACTTCAAGCTGGCCGAGGGCGAAGCGGGCGCCGTGGGCAGCGGAGGCTCTGCCCTGCAGGACCAGAAGCACGCCTGCGACACCTGCGGGAAGAGCTTCAAGTTCCTGGGCACCCTGAGCCGCCACAGGAAGGCTCACGGCCGCCAGGAGCCCAGGGACGGGAAGGGTGCGCTGCCTCCGCAAGGCGAGGGTGGAGCGGTGGAGAGGCCACCGCCCAGCCCCGAGCCGGAGGAGAAGCCCAGCGAGCCCGCGGTGGTGGCGCTGGAGCCGGGCACGGGCGAGGCCTCAGCGGAGAAGCAGACCGAGGAGGCCGACGGCGCCTCCGACAGGGAGGGCGCAGCCGAGAAGAGGTCCTCGGAGAAGAGTGACGATGACAAGAAACCAAAGACAGACTCCCCCAAAAGCGTGGCCAGCAAGGCAGACAAGAGGAAGAAAGTCTGCAGCGTGTGCAACAAGCGCTTCTGGTCGCTGCAGGACCTGACCCGGCACATGCGGTCCCACACAGGTAAGGTGGGGGTCTCGAGACCAGGCCCCCAGCCGCCAGCCACGGGGAGGCGAGTTGCCTCCCCCCTCCCCCCAGCATTGATGGAAACTGGTGCGGGAGGCTGCCCAGAGCCCATTTACTGAGGTTGCTTGTGTGCACTCTAAAAATAGCCCGGGTAAACCAGGAGTTTTAAGGAATTGCCCTCTTAGCCCTTGAAAATGGTGCAGGCCTCTTACAGCCAGGCAGGAGAGTGGTCCTTCATCAGTGGTGCTTTTGAGAGCATTATGATCCATCCCTTAGTCCATCTGAGCCTCCGTCTTCCCATCTATAGAATGGGGTGATGGCTGTCTTATCTCTGGCGGGTATCTAGAAGAAGGTGAATGCTAGGCATGTGGGGTCATATGGTCTCATCAAGAAAGACACCTGCTGTCCCAGGCCCCTGTGGGGAAGGCACCATGTCATCCAGTAGGGTCAGGTGGTTTTTCCTTTCTTGGCTGCATAGCAGCCAGGCTGAGGTGATTGGATCCTCTGCTGCTGCTGCACAAGCATAGCAGGGCTTGCATGCTCCTTCTGGAGCTCGCTCATCACCTACAGGGTGGAGGCTACAGACCCCAAAGCAGGAGCCTTTGTTTTGGCAGAAAAAAGGAGACCTGGATATACTTTGTGAAGCCAAAAGATACAAACATCCTTCCTCCCTCCTCAATAAGTCCAAGGCCCTGGTCTTGGTCTCAACTTCTCTCCCCCTCACAGCACAGCCCACAGCAGGCATATGGCCCCCCACACCAGCTCCATGCTCAGGGGTGTAAAAACTGCACGCTTGGCTCAGAGATATTCCTGGGCCCGACAGGTGACGGTCCTAGCTGCTCCTGGCTCAGTGTGTGAGCCATCAGAAAAGCCCCAGCTGTTCCACATCAGACACAGAGAGCATCTCCTGCCTTTGACTTAGGAAGTGATGCTGTCCTTGCAAGGCTGGGAGATGGTCTGCTCCTGTCCCACCATACACTCTTTCCCAGGCTCTGGTCCAGGCCAGTCTGTGTGTCCCCGAGGCCTCTGCTTCCACGATTCTGGTTTCCTGCATGAGTCTGTAGAACATTCAGGTTGAGAGAGGAGCAGGAGAGAAGCGTGGCCCTTATATTTGTCCTCTCCAGTTTGCCAGTTCAGATAAAGAAGAGAGCTCTCGCTGAGTAGGAGAGGGAGCCCTAGCCCCCACCTCGCGCTGCCCAGGGAGGTGGCCTTATCATTAATGGACGCATAATCTCTTTCTCCTGTCCTCTAGGGGAAAGGCCGTACAAATGTCAGACCTGCGAGCGAACCTTCACCTTGAAGCATAGCCTGGTTCGCCACCAGCGGATCCACCAGAAGGCCAGGCATGCCAGACACCACGGGAAGGACAGCGACAAGGATGAGCGGGGCGAGGAGGACAGCGAGAATGAGTCCACCCACAGCGGCAACAACCCCGTCTCAGAGAATGAGGCTGAATTGGCTGCCAACACCAGCAACCACGTGGCCGTCACCCGGAGCCGGAAAGAGAGCTTGGCCAACTTGGCCAAGGATTGCAGCCATAGGGAGGAGAAGGCTGTGGCGGGGCGGGGTGACCCCGACCCAGAGAGCCCTTCAGCCCTAGCGCAAGACCTGCTGGAGCCGCGTGGCAAGAGGCCCACCCACCCGGTCCTGGCCGGTGACAGCACCTCACAGCTCCTGGGAATGGAATGACAGCTGGCTCGTCCCCCTCAGCACACAGACAAAAGCCAACAGAGCAAAGCATCCGGAATCTGTACTTCATGAGGTTTCCTCAGTGCCCTCCAGCTGTTGGGGAGTGAGTGAGAGACAAGCAAGAGTGTGGCCACCACTCAGTGCCATAGCCTCACCAAGGGCGCGCGAGGCCACAATGTGCGCCGATTCCAGTGCCTTAACTACTTACCAGATCCTTCGCCTCATCATGGGTGTTGTGTTTTTCCAAAATGACTTCTTTAAAAAGCAAAAGAAATATTTTAATGAATTGTTTGGAGAGGACCTCTTCATTTGAGCATTAACGTTACCTTTTGTATTGGTGTGTGTGAGGTTGTTCTTGTGAATCTGTGATAGTACTGTTTGTTCTGTGAGCTGGAAACAGAAGAAAAAAACATACCCTTGGATACCCATAGCCAATAACTGGAAGAAAATGATGTGAATTTCATATAAGTGACCAGAGGAGAGATGGATAAGATGATAATTTCTCAAATAGACCTTTTTTTTTTTCTGTTTGCTACATGGTGGAGCTGTCATCTGGTCCTTGGTATTACAGGATGTGGTTGATGAAGGTTTCCAATATGTTTTCAAGCCAAAACCAGGAAAGATTCTAGCTTCAACCTCGTATGTGTTTCTGTTCTTTCAGCATTAGACGTGGTTACTATTCAAATTTCAAGACATTCGTTCTTAATTTACAGAGAAGGGTTTAACATCCCTCCCCCCAAGCAACTTAACTATGGAAAACATGTATGGATGGCCATGTACGGACGGCATATATTTGATTTTCCCTCTCTCCCCTTTCAGTATATGTATTATTAATATTATTATTAATATTATTTTTAATTCATCAGTTTCCTGGTCTCTGCAGTCAGCAGAAACAAATGGGCAATATTTGTCCTGAGAGACCCGTGCTGCCCCCGGGTCCCCATGTAAACCTTTGCCTGTGGCTGCCGCTGGCACCCTTGGGTGGTGGCTCTTCTACTATACTCAGACAAGCCTTTCTTCCGTGACTGCAGAATCCAGGAGGGGCCGTGAGCGGTCCTGCCGAACACAGCCAAGGAGCAGCTCAGAGAAGGGAGAGCAAGGATGCATGCGTCCGGGGAGCAGGCGTGGAGAAGCCAGGGCGTGCCCGGAGCACTGCAGAGATGGCTTTCGAGAAAGCAAGGCAGTGAGGAGCACATTACTCACGAGCAAGGTATCCCCAGTCTTCCTGCTAAACCTTACCCAGCTGTGCTACTGTCATTTGCAAAGTGAGGAAATACTACTGGTAATAAAACTACACATGCAAGATGTCAGATGAGAAATAGGTTTATATTTACCTTCCTGCGATTCGGGGTTGGTGCTTGAAGATAAATGTGCTGTTTCTAGCTTCTTAAATAGCCCGAACCCTTGGTTGCAAAAAGGCAGGATTCTCTTTACCCGTGAACATCCTGTGCAGGTGATAGACTCCCCTCGCTGCAGCCTGCAGTGAGGAGAATATGTCCTACTGTAGCTGAGCTCGGGGACGCCTGAGCCAGCCTGCTGCCAGGGACACTCTGTGTTTGCTCCACTTAGAGCCTCCTGCCTCCCCCAGGGAGGCATCCCTCTGCCCCACCATCCCTCCCCTGGCTCTCTGCGGCCCTGAGGGCTCCTTAGACTTGTGCACACAGAGACACGTACGCCCCTTTTTCTCAACTTCACCCATTTCTGGTGGCTGAAATCCAACCTGCCAAGACTTCAAAGGAAGATAGATAGTCTTGAGATAACGGAAAGTGATATCTTTGCATATGAAAGGAAAAAGGTTGAGGTATATATGATTTTTAACTGTATTAGGGATGTATGGACCAGTTTAAAAACGAGGTTTTATTTCCTTTAGAGATGAATGCAAATCAGAACCAATGATCCCTTGGTCTACTTAGTTAAAACCAGTTCATACATCCCTTAGGGTTTTTTTTATTATTATTACGATTGTTATTGTTATTTTTGTTGTTATTATTATTTGGGGTTTCTTTGTGTTTTGTTTTTCTTTGCAACTCTCCACACTAAACTCGCAATATTGTGGGGAGAAGCCGTGACTAAACGCTACGCTGCGGTGAGATGTAGCAGTAATCAGCTCCCAGTGCTGTGTGTAGCCGGGGCTGCAGCTCGCAATAATCACTATTGATTTAAAGCTTTATTTAGCCTTCATCTGTACCTTCGTAGTCAATAAGGTCTTGCCACATTTTATTAGTGAGGTTGAGAAATGTATTATTTGTTTGTTGTTCTGCCCCTCCCCCAGTATTAAACTGTGAAATTTGTGATTTGTTTAAACTCCGGGTGAATCATAGCTTAGTTTGCATGTCCAGCTAATTTGTTTCTATACATTTTGTTTGATTCTCTTTCTCCTTCTCTCAGGGCTTTTACAAAAAAATATATATATATGGATCTTCTGAAAAGTTTTTTGAGGTGCAAGTTTTTTCTCTGTTGTTTTTTTTTTCTTTGATTAATGGACACAATGTTGAGATTCAATCACTACATGAAACACCTGGCTGTGAAAACAAAACAAAAAAGACCCCAAAGGGCTGTTTTCCAAGCAGCTCTGGGGAAGCTACGTAACAGTCGGATGCCAGTTTCAGAAAGATTCATCCTATGTTCTGACCCTCTGTTCATCTCTTTCCTCTCCTCTTTCTTCAAGAAGGAAGTTGATCCTAGTGATTTCAGCCCATGCATTAAACAGGAAACAATAATAAATGTGTAGAATTCATATTTTTCTAAAGGGAACTTAAAAACTGCTGCTACATGTTATGTACAAAACTGGTTTATGCCACATGAACAGAGAATCACAAGTTTGGTTTTGGTACTTTTTGTTCCTCTTTGTATTCAGTTGTATAGAACTTCCAAATTCAGAATGAAAAGAAAGCTGTTCTGTATCAAACCATCTAAGCAATAAATGTTATATTTTAAAAGCGGCAGATTGCCGGTCACGTGGCCATCCTGTGATTTGCTGTAATCCCATCCCCAAACCCGCAGCCCGCTCGGGGCAGGTCACAAGTATCAGGTGCCATTGGGGAGTCACAGGCCTGCTTCCCAACACTGCGGGCATCCCATCCCAGGTGCCCAAGAAAGTGCCATCACCTGGGCAGCATCTTTAGAAAGCGCCTGGCTGCAGTTGGGGCTGCCTTGAGAGAGTGCATGGAATTGCTGTCTGAGCTTTAGAATGAGAGACTTCATCCTGGGTGCACAGGGCCAGACGGAGGGGGCACCATGGTACAGGCCACTCTCAGTCATTGTTTGGCAGCTGCTAACACCAACAGTTCTGTTTTCTGTGCTCCAACTCTTCTAAGAAGTCTGCCTTGCCTTTCCCTCTTCCTCCAAGCCCATTGTAAGGGATTGAGTCAGCACCGGGTGGAGGGAGAACAAAATCTGCTACTGCAGGCATATTTCAGTGAGCCAGGGGTGGGGACAGATCAAAACCCACAGTGGGGGGAAATCTGTCATAAAACAGCAATGGGCAAAACTCCATATCTAACTAGGGAGTGGTTCTCAAAAAGCAACACTGAAGGAAGTTGGTTACGGAGGAAGCTAATTGTAGATAATGCTAAAAATGCATTGAGTGTACCATATACTATACACATTTAAGTGCCAGATCACTGCCCAACGAGAGTTTCGGCCCTGTGGTCCTTAAGCCTTTCCAGGCCCCTCTGTTGGGTGCCCCCTCACCCTTCCCTCACCAGTCCCAGGAGACTGGCTTTGATGAGGTACCAGTGAGGGTCCTGACTTGTATTAAATGAAACAGCCAAATAACTCAGAACTGATAACATAAGCCAGCAGCTCACAGGGGACAGCCCACTAACCTCTCCAGTGGGGTCGGGGGGAGGTGCTGCTGGCCACCTCTGAACACTGTTTGCAGCTGGCACGTGGATGGACTCAGTCTCCTGATGGCATTTGGACTGTGCCTACCTGCTCACTGAGGCAAGGGGCAGTCCCTGCAGGTGAGACAGAAAAGACACTGAAGCTCACACCCTGCGGCCAAGCCCACCCTCACCTCCCCCCCACCGCTTGGGTGTATGGAGCACAGGTGACCTCAGAGAAGGCACTCAGGATGTGAAGAGATTGGATGAATCGAAAGAGCTCCGCCTGTTACTGAGAAAGAAGTCTGATGTTGGGCAAACGCTGTAAGCCTGGGCTGTTACTTCTGTTTCCAGCACAGAGGAATGGAAGCCGGGCTGGGGCCATCTCAGGGCCTCAGGGGAATGAGCTGCCCCTTCCCGCGACCCCAGAGCTCCCTGCAGACCGTTCTGTCCACATGCCCTCACTCCTAGGGCGTCCCATCGCCCTGCCCAGGCCTGAGCCTAACCTATACTTTTGTGCCGGGCACCCGCCGGCAGGGCCTGGGAACATGGGGGCTGCCAAGGCGGGCAGGGGCGTGGCCAGGGCAGAGAGGGGCGTGGCTGGGGTGCAGGCAGGGCCCTGTGCAGGCCGTGAAGGCCAGAGCCTCCGACCTGTGTCGGTTCTCTGCAGCTGTCCTAGAGGAGGAAGGGAGTTAGGCATATGCAGAGTGGGTACTTTTTGCAGAATTTATTTTTAGGCACTGATAGTGATTTATATTAATATGAGCCTTATCATTAAGAATAACCTGTTTTATTAGGTAAAAAATTTGGTTTGGGTCTTCTGTAGTGCCTTCAAAGAATCCTGACCAACACAGCCCCACCTGTGGCTCTCTCTCTGCTTCCTCCCTTTGAACTCTCTTTTCCATGTTTACTTTACCTGTTAGGAGATGGGGAAAATGAGAGGAGCTTCCGTTTAAAAATCAGTTTTGCTTTTGTAGTTGTCAAAAGTAAAGTGGATGAGGCCCATGGACTACACTGAGCTTTGGGGGTTGTTCCAGTTGTCTATTCCTTCCCAAGATCCAGCCAACCTTGATTGTGCATTTATTCAACAGAGTGTTTGCTGGGCAGCCACTGTGTGCCCAGCATTGTCGTAGGCACTGAGGAGACAGCACAGAGCAGGACAGACTTTTCTTGTGGAATTTAAGCTCTAACAGAGGGAGAGAGACAGTAATCAGACTAGATGGAAGATAGAGTATGTCAGAGTCATCCAAGGGGAAGAGGAAGCCACGAGGGGGCGGGGGCAGGACAGCCAGACAGGCCTGAGGGACAGCCAGCAGTAAGGAAGTCACCCACACAGATGTCTGGGGGGACACCAGAGAGCAAGGCGCCTGCAGGACTCCAGCGAGACTGGAGTGCAATGAGCAATGGGTGAGGGTGCAGAGGAGACGCTGGCCTCACATTGACAGTGGGGTGACAGGGACAGGGCCACAGTAATGCAGGCAAAAGATGGCAGTGGGTCGGGTGTGGTGGCTCACACCTGTAATGCCAGCACTTTGGGAGGCTGAGGCGGGAGGATTGCTCGAACCCAGGAGTTTTAGACCAGCCTGGGCAACATAGCAAGACTCCTTCTCTTTCCTTGCTCATGGTTGGAACAAAAAAGAAAAAAAAGAGAAAGTAAAAAACAAAAAAAAGACCCCTTCTCTAAAAAAAAAAATTTTTTTAAACAGCTGGGTGTGGTAGCTATTGGGAGGCTGAGGCGGGAGAATCGCTTCAGCCCTAGAGTTCTAGGCTGCAGTGAGCTGTGATGGCAGCCACTGCTCTCCAGCCTGTGCAACAGGGCAAAAGAAAAACAAAAGATGGCAGTGGCTCAGAGCAGAGTGATGGGGGTGAAGCCGCTGAGAAGAGGCTGGATTTAGGGTATATTTTCAAGGAGAGCCAGTGAGATTGGATGACACATCAAATACGGTGTGTGAGCTACAGAGAAGAGCCCACCCAGAACACAGGTTCGGAGATTAGCTGTGACTTCTAGGTGTTAGGAGTTAATTTTCAAAAGAGGGGGCTTCCCTCCTGACAAATAACAGTGGTAGAGGATATGTTTGTTGTCAAGGAAAAGAATCCTTGATCCTATCTGTCTGCCCCACACAAGCACCCTGTTTCTAGGAAGTGGCTGCTGATAGGGGCACTGGAGTAATGCTGCTCATCTGCGGTGGGTCCCAAAGAAACACCAGCCTCCTCCCCTCCCCCGCATGTGGCTGCTGTACCTGCCCCTCCACCCTGACGCCAGCCCCTCATTCTCATCCAGGCCCACTGTTGGTACCATCCTGCCTGCCTTTCCTGAAGTCCACAAACCCAGCAGAGGCTCCAGGAAACGCTGCGATCGTTCGCTGGCTGATAGCCACTCCCTGCGAACGCAAGTGAGGAACAAGAGGCAGTGCAAAAAGAGTCTGGTGGGACTCCCTGAGAGGGAGGGAGAGCCTTGGGATTGAGGTCCTGACTGCAGCCCAGCCAGCTCTGCCTGAGCCAGACAAGCTTGTGGTCTGAGTGGACATGAATCCAAACAGCCCTGCCCTCAATTTTTGATAGCCACTCCCCAGGGCACAAAATGAGCATGCAACAAGACAGACATGAAGGAACTCCAAGTCTAATGTATTGATTGCCTGCCTGTGCTGACCACTCCCACATGCGTTACCTGACTTGGCCCTCACAGTAATCCTGAATAAAGTTCATTAACCTATAATTAATGATGAGAAACTGGGACTTTCTGGAGGAGCCAGGGCTGGTACATGGTGGGGCTGTGTTCGACCTTGACCCACTTGACTCCAAGGTTGGTGCTCTTCACCCACGAAGCAACCATTGGCCCCTCTGTGCCTGGAGGATTTAGGCCCCAACAGGGCTGTTCTGATGTGTCCTTTTGTCACTTCCCCTCCGCCCCCTGGAAATAGCT
Organism: Daubentonia madagascariensis; assembly: GCA_023783475.1. Classification (NCBI taxonomy): domain Eukaryota; kingdom Metazoa; phylum Chordata; class Mammalia; order Primates; family Daubentoniidae; genus Daubentonia; species Daubentonia madagascariensis. The sequence goes on from JAKFHU010001672.1 coordinate 6,726,254, forward strand.
TTAAGGGGTAGTTACCTCTTGCAACTGATCTCAAGTTAGAACAACACATGTTGTTTGTGCGAGTGATAAGATACAGGCTCACACCTGTAATCCCAGCACTTTAGGGAGGCCCAAGCAGGAGGATCACTTGAGCCAGAAGTTTGAGTCCAGCCTGGGCAACATAGCAGACCCCATCTCTACAAAAAACTTTTGAAAAAAAATTAGCTGGGCATGGTGACACACACCTATTGTCCCAGCTACTCAGGAGGTTGAGGCGGGAGGATTGCTTGAGCCCAGGAGTTGGAGGTTGCACTGTGCTATGATGATGCCACTGCACTCCAGCTTGGGCAACAAAGTGAGACCCTGCTTTAAGATAATAATAATAATACACATAACATAAAAGTGACCATCTTAACCTTTTTAAGTGCATCATCACTATCACCATCATCCACCTCCAGAATTTTTTCATCTTCCCAAACTGATATTCTGTTCCCATTAAACACCAACTCCCCATCCGCCATCTGCAGCCCTTGCAACCCCCCACTCTCCTTTCTGTCTCTGTGAATTTGAGTACTCTAAGTGCCTCATATAAGTGGAAAGAACATCCCATGTTTGAAAGAGAACTCGACCAACACACATTATACATGGAAGCTCAGAGGAGGGGCATGCCTACATGGGGATTTACCCAGGTGGCAGGTGGGTGAACCAGCCCTGGGTAAGGGGATCCCAAACTTCAGGTCCTCCTGCCTGAAGACACAGGCAGTCACCTGCCCCTGTGTTCAAAAGGCGGCGGGGTAGAGAAATGGCCAAGAGCCACGTCTCCTGGGACAAGCTGGCCGGCATGCAAATCCCGGCTCTGCCTCTTAGGGCCGGTGAATGGCATTGTGCCTCCATTTCCCCATCCCTAAGAAGGGAATAGCAATAGTACCTGCCTCTTGGGATTGTTGCATGGGTTAGATGAGTTAATGTATGTAAGGTGCCTGTTAGGGTCTCTCATTGTTTCTGCACAGTCTTATGGTAACACAGCATGTGTTGCCCAGTGAGGTAGTGGGCAGAGCTTCCACAGGGCACATTCATTCCAGGAGGGGCTCATGGGAGATCACCGAGATGCAGGCACTGTCCTTGCAGTGGCTCTATAATCCAGCCCCCTCCCTACTCAGCGTGCTGGGCTCCCCATGGCCCCAGGACCCCATCGTGGCCTCGGTACTCATCGCATGTCCCCACTTCCATCAGAGCCTCCTCCAGTGGAGGAGGGCACGGGGCCTGGGGCTGGGGGAGCTGGCCGTGTAGACCTAGCACCCCAAGATGAGGCCTAGCCACTCGCTGCCTTGCTACTCAGAGTGTGGTCTGAGGACCAGCAGCACCAGCATCCCCTGGGAGCTTGTTAGAAACAAGAACCTCAGGCCCACCCAGACCTGCTGAGTCATAATCCCCATTTCAACATAGGGGATTCATGTGCACAAAGTTTGAGAAGCTCTGGAGTAGACCCCAAAGCTTGGTTCAGAAGAAAGTGGACCTAGCAGCCAGCTGCAGAGACAGCTCTGGCTTCTCACTCCTAAAGACAGACTCTGTCTCAGGAGGAGGGATGCAAAGCCCAGATAGTGTTCAGAGTGTGCAGATCCCAGGCTCTGTGGTGGCTCCTCCCAGGGCTCACACTGCAGCCTACAGGCAGACGCAGCCACTGCCTAAATGCGAGTCACTGAAAGTCTTGTTTGGGGTTTCTGCATTTTTGCCAAACTCATGGATTCCAAAGGCTGCTTTGAAAAGGCCAAGGAGCAAGCAGGACCCCCAACTTGCTGGGCAACAGTGCCAGGTGCCTGCTCGCCTGTGTTAGTGCCGAGCCTCCAGCAGAGAGCTCTCGGCCACTCCTTCCCATTACCACCTCCCCCGAGAGGCCAGAGTTGGGAGGATGACCAGGTTTATTTTAAACTTGTAATTGAAGGTTGCTCTTTAACAACAACAAAACAGTCCTCGCCAATTCTAGGCTGCCAAAGGCAGTGTCCTAAATAAGAAACAAGTGGTCACTCCTTTCCCGTTTTACTTTTAGGGGAAGGAAGCCACAGCTGAATAGGGAAGTGATATCCCTGGTGCTTGCTGTTTGCTGCCTCCAGCCTGGCCCGGCTGTCAGGGCAGGAATTAATGTCCCACGCACTGTGGTGGTGGTGGCGCTTGCTTCCCAGGCCAAGGGGCCAGCGAGGGGCTGCAGCTGCTATCCAGCCCTGCCTTCCTTCCTCCATGGACCTGACATGGCTCTTTTATGGGAATTTACATAAAAGTAATGCCTTCTCAGTGTGGAAAATTTAGGAGCTGCAGGAAAATATAAAGAAAAAAATCAAAGTAGTCATCTCCCTTCTCATATACTGTTTTAATTCATGGAATGTTGCTGTTTTAGTTAGGTCCTGCTTTTTTCCTTCCTCATTCTTGGGTGTGTTTATACAGGACTTTGTGCACTGCAGAATGCTCTCCTGCAGTTTTTTGTTTCTTGTCTTCACCCAAGTCCAGTGAAATGGGAAGGGGAAAAAAATCCTTATCCCTTCAAAGCAGGGGCGAGTGTTGAAATGATTTGCCCAGGTCAGCCAGCTAGTGACTCGTCTTGTTAGGGTGAAATTGCCCACCAGAAAAATTCTAAAACAAAAGTCCCAAAACGTAGGTGGTGTATGTTGTCCGCTCAAAAGCAGTTACTGAAAACTAGGAGCACATGGCTTTTATGAAACATGGAAACATGTGATTTGGCACCTGTATATTGGTGCATATATTTCCAAGGTCACTTGGTGAATTCCCAACTGTTCCAGTTGCATAACAAACACCACCGAGATTTTGGGTAAGGATTCAGTGGTTTGGGCAGGGCTCTGCAGGTATGGCTCATCTCTGCTCCATGAGGCATCTGCTGGGGCAGAACCTCCAAGACCATTTCTTCTCCCCCTTGTCAGGTGCCTTGGTGTGGACAACTCACTCACTCACCTGCCTATTAAAGAGAGTTCTCTGGGTTGCTTGTTAAAAATTCCATTTCAGATCTTCTGATTCAGGATCTCAGGAGATGGGACCCAGCCATAAGCATTATTTAGCAAATTCCCAGAGAATTTGCTAAAGCCCAGGAAAACTAGGGCTCCAGAAGTTAAAGACCATCCCAGATTTCTGCCCCTCAGGTGTATATCTAGTTGACCCTCAGGCTAACACTAAGGCAAATTGTTTGCAAATATTCATGTTGGGGCCATTGTTTGGGCTGGGATAACAATCTGAGATCTAGGAAATGTACCCAAACCTTCCTTCAAGCACTCCTGTCTGGCCTCTTTACTCGCCTACCTATATCAGCACAGGTGTTCCCACCCCACTCTGGCTCAGACCCTCAACCCCCTGGAAGGGAACTTCTAAGAAGCTGTGGCTGGGCTGGACCTCAGCACCGAGTCTTGGAGCAGTGCCTCCACCTCACTCACCTTCCTGGAGCTTCAGGCCCCCCTGTCTTCTGATACTCACTTGTCCCTTAGCCAGGGCTGACTACATAATGTGTGGGACCCAATACAAAATGAAAATGTGGGGCCTTTCTTCAAAAAGCAGGAAAACAACCTTTTCCTTTCTTCTACATTTCTCTCTGAGAGTCATGGTGTTTTTTATTTTCTCTCTAATGTCACACTCCCTCGGGTATGGGGATACTTTTGTCCAAGTGCTCACAGGTGCCTGGGGGCTCACCTACAACCCCAAATATGCAGCCCACACCTGACCTTCCCTACATTCACACCCAGGGGGCTGCAATCTCTAGGCAAGGGTGGGGGAGTGGGCAACCCAGGGAGGGGGGAAAGGAGGTGGAGGGAGACTGGACCGTGTAGGAGCCAAGGCCCCAGTCCCCCAGTGCTCACTCTATTGTCCTGTGGGACTTCACTCACAAACGCTGGTTCAAAGATAATATCATAAAGAATTTCCAGACCGGGCCCTCAGAGATTTAGACGGCAAGCACAGGGCCCCTTCCAAGCACAGGGCTCCGGGCAACTGCCCGGGTCAGGCTGCAGAGGCCCGCCCTGCCCTCAGCCCGGCCTCACCTCTCCAAGCTCCTGGGTCCTGCCTGGGCTCCCTGCTGGTTGCATGGCACTGTTCACTCTCCTGTCTCTGAGGCCCTCTCCTGTCCATGCCCAGAATTTTGTTTCCATACCAAGGCCTGACCGATGGCCCCTGACCCCGTCAGTGTTTCAGGCCTGGCCGCTAGTGTCCTGGAGGCCCCGTCCTCCTGCTAACCTCACGTCCAGGGCTTACTGGTGGTCTGGGTCTGGATACAGTTGCATTTGCTGTGCTCCTGCAACAGTTATCTAGTTTCATGGTCAGACCTAGTGAGGCTCAGTCGAGCTAGCACTAATGGTTGGTTTTGGCGTCCTTGGAGTTTCGCCACACAAGGCCTGTGCCAAACCCTGCCCCTAAGCTTCTGGTGGAGGCCAGGACTCAACTACATATGGCAAGCGTCAGGCTCTCAGCACCTCTGTGCGGGTGCCCCTGCCCTGCCATGCTCAGGAGGGCACCTGCCCTTCCTTGAAGCTCGGGACAAGTGGGCCCCAAAGGGGTGACACCAACAAGCAGAGCTTCCCCACCCCTGCCTTGCCCTGGTCCTCTGGAATGTTCCAGATATTCCCACCTGCCTTTTTTCCTAACTCAGTCCCTCTGTCCAAGTCACCATAAGTCCTGATTCTCCAGGGTTTGGACCCTGTCGGAGAAAGCTGGCAGTGGCTTTGAACCCTTCCTGACTGTGGGGGAGAGAGGGGCAGGGGTCAGAGGGCTGGGAGGGAGGCAGGGAGAGGGGGCCTGCAGGTGAGTGGCAGGGCAGGGGAGAAGGGGGAAGTGGGGGGAGGGTGCGAAGAAAAGGAAGAAAACATCTCACTGTTTTTTACTAAAACTAAATTGCAGCGTGCCAAGCTCCTGTTATGTATTATCTATATATATTTTTTAGTGTGTTTAATTGAGGGGTAAAAAGAAGCAACAAGAGGGTTTGCAAATTGGCTTCTCAGAGGTGAGCTTTGCAATTATCTCTGGAAGAAAGGTTGGGGACCTGGTGGGTGATGCAAAAGGGGCTTCCTGGCACATGGGGGTCCCGGGAAGGAGACCGCTGGAAGCGGGGGCGTGGGGCTGGTTGCAGGCAGCCATTCCTTCCTTCACCTGGCAAACGTGTGCAGGCCCTGAGCTCAGCAGGGGAGGAAATCTCAGGCCAGTAAGACATGGGCTCTGCCCTCGCGAAGCTCAGGAGAGCAAAGGTGTTGGCAAGTAACCCTAGCACCAGAAGGACGTTGTTGGGTGGCGTGGTAAGCCCGGTCACCCAGGGTGTTCAGAGGCAGGGACGCTGCTGGCCGGCTACACACAGACCAAGTTCACGGAGGGAGGGTTTTAACCCGTGTGGCCACCTGGAGGAGTGCAGGGAGCAGGGAGACTGGCCGCAGTGTCCTGTCATGTCAGAGCGGCGTGGGCTGTGGCTGGAAGGTGGGGCCTCTGGCTGACCCCGCAGCCACAGTGGAGAGACGCAGGAGCCAGTCGGGGGGCTGGGAGAGCTTGGAGCGCTCGGGCTGTTTTCTTGCTAGAGGTGGGAGCCACTGAAGGTTCTTGAACCGCAGTATCAGAGCCGCGGTCTGGAAACATCCTAGCGACAGCGTGCGACAGGAAGCCAGCGGGGAAGTGATCACAATCGCCTAGGCAAAAGGGAACGAGGATGAAGCGGGATGGGAAGAAAGGAGCCATGGAGAGGTCACACTCGGTGCTGCTTGGTCAAGGGGGATTAAGACGAGGGCTCAGTCAACCTGCCAGCGCGTCACGGGGGCCGGGAAGCCAGGCAGAGCACCTGGTTGCAAATGGACCTCGAAGACTGCAGGTTCCATCTTGTTCAAGGTGCCTTTATTAGCAAGTGACAAAAATCCAACTCATGCCAACTTTGACAAAAATGAGAATGTGTTAGCCTGTATCACGGGAAAGTCCAGAAAGTGGCTTTACATGCAGCCAGATCCAGATACCCCAGGGCTAGTGTTCAAGTCCACCATGTCTATCTCCCGCTTCTGCTTTCTTTGTGCTGGGTGGGGACCCTGACGTGGCAGCAGCGTGGCCCCAGCAGCTCAGCTTAGATTCAACCAGCTTAGCACATCCAGCCATGCGTCCTAAGGAGAGGGCAGCATTCCTCCTTCCCGGCTGGTCTGAGGCCTGTGCCCATCTCTGGGCCACATGCCTTTCTTGGAGCAGTGGGCAAGTCAGATATCCCTATACCTCCTGGACAGAAGGGGAGAGGGCAGTTCCCGAGAGGAGAACCCGGGGGCTGCCACCAGGAGGAGGAGGCGGCGGGTTTGTGGGGTGTACTGCAGACATCCGGATAGAGGTGTCTGGCGCTGAGGGGCCAGCTGAGAGCTACAGCCAGGTTTACATCATTGCGGGAGGTGAAGCCCCAGGAGTGAATGAGATCACACAGAGGGAGAGGGCAGGGAGAGAGAGGGAGGGGGGCACCTAGAGACCTAGGAAAGAGACAGGACACCTGGGGAAGAAAGAGTCAGAGGAAGAAGGGGTAGGGCGCTCACAGAAGTGGGTGAGACCCGTCCTGCCTAAAGGCGGTGGTCAACCTGCCAGACCCAGAGGGCGAGGGTGAAGACAGGTTGTTTTGGGGTGAGATTATCTGCAAAGGGCAAGGTGTGGGAAGGGCTGGTTTGGGACTCTGGGGCAGCGGAGGCACAGAGCAGCCCCTGTGGAGACCAAGGGACAGCAGGCTGAATGAAAAAACTGCTGCTCAGTTCAAGATAAGTGTCAGGCTCCGAGCCCTCATCCATCTTTTCGTGTCGGGGCAGTGATTGAGTGATTGGGTGCAGCAGGGCTGGGCCAGCGGGGCGGGGGCCCAGAAGGGGGATGGGCTGGAGCAGTGGAGGTGAAGAATCAGTGGAGTTGCTCAAGCTCTTCTGAATGCAAAACAACAGAAACAGATTGTGGCTAACTTAAGTAAAAACATAGCAAAACAGCAAAAACACGCACACAAAAGGCAGCAGCCACGAGCCCAGGCCCTGCCCTCTGCAGCAGCACACCCAGGGGCGCAGGGGCTCTCCCAGCTTCTGCAATTCCCAGGCAGGCAGGGACTCAGGAGTATTTGGATGTTTCCAGAGAAGGGAGGATCTCAGGAGAAAGCTGGCTGCCTCCAGAGGGGTCGCGCCCTGGACAGGGGAAGGGGCTCCAGTTGGCTTCTAAGAGAGGCCCTGCCAAGGCCCTCTGAGAACCGTTTGACGTGTGGGCTCCACTCCCAGCCCTGCCTCAGGTAGAAAAGGGGGGCTGGAGCAGCTTGAGCCGGGCTTCCCAGGGCAGAGCAACCCACACCCTGCCTTCTGCCTGCAGAGCGGCGGAAGCAGCAGGAAACGGCACCTTCCTCTGTCCCTGAAAAGGGGTGACCTACTTCACATTGGAGGCTTGGAAAGTGTGTTGGGAGGTCGGGGGATTCGGACAGGGCTACAGACGCCCATCTTCTCCTTCCCAGCACCCACCCATCACTATGGCCCAGCGCTTGGCTGCAGGGACCCTACGGATGGGGACACTAGGACAACTAAAGCAGGCACACACCTGAGGAATCTCGCTCAAGTGCCTCTTTGCTCGTGGGTCTTCCCTGCCCAACACCTCCAATGGCCTCTGTGCTTGGGGAATGACATCCACACTCCGCTTCCCAAACCTGACTGGACCCACCGGGCCTCCTGATGGACCGCGCCCCTGAAGGACCTTGCCTTGGAAGACTGCGCCCTTGGTGGCCACGCCTGCTGATGAGCACGCCCTCGGGTGACCACCCTCAGCTCCTGGGCTTCAGCCCGGCTAGCACTCCCACCTGACCTCTTTGGCCCTCTCCTGAAAAGCCCTCCTTGTCCTGAGTCCTCCCTGTTCTTCGAAGTCCATTCTGCTCCTTCAGTCTCACCACCTCCTTGAGGCCCTCGCTGACTACCCCAGCTCTCCTCTGGCGTTCACCCACTTGGTTCTTACCATACACTGGAGTATATTTGCCTTTTTATTTTTTATTTTTTTTAAGCTGAGCTGTGTCTCCACAGCTAGATTCTCTGATTCTGAAGGACAGGGTGGGGGCAATTATTCTTTTTTGTGTCCCCTCCAAAACTTAGCCCAGCACCTTGCACATTTTAGCTACTTAATCTATGTCCTTTCACAGACTGGAACAGAGCCCTGAGTCTCAGTCCCTGCACAGGCTCATTATGTTCTGAGCAGTTGGTAGGGGCACCAAGGTTTGACCTCACCCCTCAAAGCAGGCCAGTGCAGGGACTGGTGTTTTTGCCAAAGCCAAGCTGATCTGCAGGTTCCCAAGGAATGACTTCCACTCGCCTTGCACATTTTGTAGCTCTGATCTTTCCAAGTGCTTTTCATCCAAGGTGGTGGTTCTCTATGGGCTGCTCATTGGAATCTCCTGGGGGCATTCAGATCCCTCCCGAAGTGATGGCAACAGGCCTTCCCCCAGGCCAATTTAATCTGTGGCTCTGGGTGGGGCCACACACTGAGAATTTTAAAAGCTCCCCAGAGCTTTCTAAAGTGCCCAGAGGTTTGGGACTGATCTAAATGTACCCTGGAGTGTGACAGCATAAACAGCTTGTGAGATTTGCAGCCAAACAGCCCAGGGTCCAAATCCCAACCCCACTATCTGCCCGCAATTCAGCCACTGTGAACCTCAATTATCTTAATCTCCAAAATGGGTATAAAATGCCTATTGCCCAGGACGTACAGTGCACACAGAGCTTCACATCAGTAGGAACCTTCTAAAATGACAGTCCCTAAACCTCCTTGGGCACTTAAGAAACTCACTGAGATAGCCCCTCAGTTGTCTATATCCAGGAACATGTGGGGACAATGCAGCCCTTTCAAAAGTGGTGACTCCGAAAATGTTAACCATAGTCATTTTACAGAGCTGGGAAAACAAAAGTCTTAATTTTACTTCTGATTATAGAGGAAAGGACTCATAGTCCCCCTAACTTGACCTATCTAAATGCTTCTACGTATTATGCAAAACTATCATCTGCAAGGCATGACTGATTCCTTTTCCGAAAGGCAGAGGGAGGTCCTGAGTAAGGGAGGCCCGGGCGCAGCGGTGAGGCTGGGTGCTGAGGCCCTCTGTCGGCGGTTCCTAGTACTGCTCCCCACCCAAACCCTAAGAATGGGCCTCGGACTCTGACAGAACATTCCTTCCCCTCAACATTAGGTAGTGAGAGCCCTTGTTCCCACTCCGTCAGTGGAGTCAAGTCGCCCAGTGCGTATGCGAGGAACACTTGCCAATGACAGCCATGAGTCCCTTTTGTGTCCCAGAGTAGTTGAACAAGATCCTCTATTATGCTATATGCTGGGGACAGCCAGGAAATTCTGGGCCCAGAGTTCAATTTTTTATTGATACTAGAGAGAGGCTCACCAAGAACCTGCTTCAAACTCTAAAAATGGAAGGGGTTTCACATATTTTCGAGAGCTTGGAGGCTGCAAATATCACATGTTTATCTGAAGATAAAGTTAACTGGATCCTGAGGTAAGGAAAGGCCATTTAAACTTGAAAGCTGGCATCTCTTAAATTACTATTCAAAGCCCTTAGCCACATATATAATATCTATTCAAGTTTATGGTACAGGAAATACCACCTGTTATGGGCTGAATTGTGGACCCCTCAAAACTCCCATGTTGAAGCCCTAACCCCCCCTGCGGCAGAATGGGACTGCAGCTGGTGATAAGGCCTTTAAAGAGGCGATTACATTTAAAGGAGGTCCTTAGGGTGGGTCCTAATTCAATATGACAGGTTGGCCTATGACAGCATTCTCAGTGACCCACTGGAATGACCAGCCAAAGGAGACCTATCCTCCCTGGCCCCACCTGCTCCTGCCTCGGCCCAGGAAAAGGAAACATCTGACCTTTCAGAAGTATTGGAAATAACTTTTTTCCTTCTCCTCCGTACCCCTCTCTAACTACTCAGCATAGATGACTAATTCTGCTGCCCATTAAGGGTTTGGGTCACCGGGTAAAGATCACTACTCCCCCCTTGGTGAGAGGTCTCTTTCTCTTTCTCACAACTTTTTTAAACAGGCTGGCCACAGGATGCACCTGTCCTCCTCCCCTCCATGGGGTGAACCCAAGGAGCCAGGTGCTGCCCTTGCCAGCAAAGCCCACAGCTGGGTACGGGTAAGTTTAGGTCCACTGGGGACACTGGGTCCAAGCCAAGATTTTTAATCCAGCCTTACCAGGAATAAAGCCAACCTGTTGATTTGCATCTGGTATCTGTATTTGTTCATAAAGCCATAACAGGGAGGGGCGTGATAAATTAGTATTCTGAAACCCCACCGACAACAATGGGTTTGATTTTCCTTAGGAATGAAAGACATTTAAAAATGAACAAATAAAGATCAGCCAATACTTTTACATAATAATTCTACAAGGTTTTGGTCAGGCTGAAATCAGGGTATGCCAGGTTTAGTTGGGAGAAGCACAGGACTGTATCTGTGCTGGTCCATGTTGGGGTCTTTGCGGGAGCCTAATCAGCAGCCCCTTTCATTCCGCCTAAGGCTGGATCTCACTCAGAAATAAGTCCAATGGGTTGGTAACTAGTCATGAAGGCATAACTTAGGCGTCCCTGTCCAGACATGGGCATGTCAGAGGTACTCCCCGGGGGGTGGTCTTCCTCTGCAAGACTTACCACTGGGCAGCGGGAACGCAGCTGTCTGTAAGCATCTTGATCCCAAGAGCAAGAAGGAGGGAGGGGCACAGCCAGGCACCTTCAGTTTCTCTTTCCAAATTCAACCAGGTGATGAGGTGTGATCCAATGAGTAGAAAGCAACTGAGCGCTCCACGCTACATGGAAGGGAGTGTCAGGAGTGGGCGATGAGCATTCCCCCTTCAACACCAAGCATGGAGGTCAGGAGTAGCTCGAACCATTCACCAGACATCTTCAGGTAACTCGTCAAAAGCTGAGCCGTGTGCCTGGCTAGTTCAGAGCCCTGTGCAAGAGCTGGGCACAGTTCAGGCCACTGGAAAGAGGGAGAGAAGCTGGCTCTACTCCACTCACTGACTCACTCTGCCTTTTTTTTTTTTAATCGGGGTATAATTTACATGCAGTAAAGTGCACAATACTTAGGGGTACAGACTTTGTATACTCAACTCATATAACCCCCCCAGATCAAGATATGGAACATCTTCAGGGCTGCTTTTAGAGGACTTGGACCACACCTTCTGTTGTCCTGAGGAATATCTTAGAGGTCCTCCCTGGCAACAAATATTCAAGCCCACAGATATATTTTTAAAAATAAAAAATTCAATTTTACATATCAACAGTTCCATCGTAAAATTTTCTTCCATATTGACATTTAGCTTACAAATGTAATCTTTAAAATGTGCTCACTTTATTAATTCTAGCAACAGTTTTGGTTTTTAAACATTAAAAAATTAATTTTTTAAGTTAAAAAAAATCCACTTATCAGGAAATGTTCTTCCAGGGAAGTGATTATATGTCTGAGGCACAGACTTCCTCTTAAAGAGAAATTGGAAGTTTTCTTTTCCCCATGGAGACAACATCAGAATTAGAATTACCTCATCAAGGGGTAATCATTTCTCATGATTAGTCAACCAAAAACAGTGAGAGAAAGAAAAAATTAATTTCAAAAAAGAAACTCATTCTCCAGGAAGTATTTTTTTTCTAGAATGCATTCAGTATTTTAGAGGAAAATGCGTTGACTTTGTAAATGGGTATGTTGTCCTTCAATAACGCAAATGGAATTCTCATGCTGAACAATTTCTTCCGAACTTTTTTCCTCAAGGAATTTTAGATCTAAGTTAAAATTTTAGATTATTGATTTAAGATTATGGTCAGCTTAAAAATTTTTTTAAAAAAATGGCAAAGATTCCTTTCCTTTAAAAGGCCCATGAGATATGAAATAGATGGACTCTAGGGAAAGTGTACCCCCTCTCAAACTGTGTGTACATATACACATAATATTAAATGTAATTTAATATTAAATCAAATTAATATATAACACATTTATATAACTATATGATATAAATATTTCTATAGCTATATATTAAGTAAATATAATTTAACATAAATATTACAGCTCTCCTACAACTGTGTATGTGTCTCCATATGCTGCCTACTTAGCTGACAGTGTAAATACAGATCTGAGACTTCCACCCGGGGGCCAGCAGGACTCAGACCCTTGCATCTTCGCTTTTGTTAGGTCTGGGTGGAGAGCAAACAGGTGGCAAGGCAGGTAGAAGAAGTGGCTAAAGGTGGAGGGCAGGAACCAATCAGAATGAAGAAAAGAAACTGCACTATCAGATATTTGTAGCTAGAGACTTTTCCCTGGATGGAGCATGCTCACTGAGGAGCTGCTGGTGACCTTAACTGACCTGGGGCTCATTACCATCTAATTAGCATTATGATTTTGACCCCTGGTAGGTTTTTAGTGAAGTATTCTGGGAAGTCACGTGCATGGAAAGGAAACTGCTATATAACCCCAACCTGTTATGTAACCCCAACCTGTCAATCACCCAAAGGCAGAAAACGGCAACCAATCCCACCCACGAGAGAGGCGGGATAAACTAGTGAGCATATAAAAGACAGTGTGCGCTATGACTTTGAGGTCTTCTTCACTCATGGAGAATGACCTGTCTCTCCCTCTGAGATGTACTTTTGCTTTGCAATAAACGCTGCATGTGCGGGATTGCTTTGTATTTGTGATCACTCCGTCATTGGCTCAACTCAGTACCAGCAGTCATTCTTGACACTGGGAACTGAGGACCGGGGAACATCCCAGCAGACCTAACACTTTGACATAGCACTTGTCAGCCAGGACAATGAGGGCATTTGAGCACAAATCAGGTCAATATATCAGCATAGCAGAACTAATTTAAGATGATACCGAACAAATAACTTGATACACTAACATGCAACTTAGCATGGGCATGTCCAGGTCAGGGCCAGCATCAGTAGTAAATGGTCTTCATGCATGAGTTTGCCCTTGGTGCCCCTCTTCAGCTCTGGCTGACAATGTAGCCTTTAGGTGTTATATACACGTGACTTCGGCGGCAACTGAAGCTTGAGATTCTCCAGAACACTGAGCGGGGGGACCCTCTGTCTCTAGCTGGCAGCGAGTAGTTGAGCCTCTTTTGTAAAATTAGGGCAAAGAATGAGACACTGGGATAGGCTCATTTTAGCTCTAAAATATCATGATTCTCCATTAGAAACTTTCTTTGGACTTGAAGGTCATGGCTATGAGAAAGCAAACTGCAAACAGGACTCTTTGGCGCGTTGGTCATTCCTTGTTGATGTTAGTATTTTTAAAGGGGTATGAAAAGCTGTAAGAAAGACCTAAGTCACTGAAAACCCAGAAGAGATGTCATTCCATTACCGCTTCCTACTTGTTCGATGCCTCTTGAGAAAATGCGCCCGTATAAATGTGTGCTGTAAGTGTGTATCTCTGTATATACATACATCTGTGTATTATATATTCATATATATATATCTTAGGTTGAACCACATGGATTTGCTGATATTTGACCACTTTAGCCTATAATATAGCAATTTTATATGGTTTGACTTAACACACCTATCCATGCTTAAAATTTATATAAGGAGAGTATATAATATTTGATGACCTCAAACTAGTAACCAAGAGATTGGGTTTCCAGACTTCCCATAATGAAGGCATTCATTGTATAACATCTATTTTATCTGACATCCTTTCCTTCTGCCAGAGAGTTTAGGCCCCCCACGGGCCTGTGATTTAAAGGTCATGTTTTAGGCTTTGCTCCATGTCAGAAGGTGACAAGGCTCTATGAAGGAGGGAAGAGTCGTCTCACGAGTAGTGATGGAATGTGTGAAAAGATGATTCTCAGACTCTCATACAAACATAAAATGAACACGTCCAAGATTTTATTTTATTCATTAATAAAATGAGGGGACCGGTAAGATGTTACAATTAGTTCAGTGGAGAATGCCAAGAACCATACATTTATATGGAGGGAATAGGAATTATAAAATGAATTTACAATTAGTCTTAAAACTGATCTTCCATAGGGCAATGATCAATTGCATTCCAAGGGGTTGGGGAACACAATTAATTTGCATTTATATCAATAAGAGTAATTTGCATTAGTATCAGTTTTCTACAAACTTACAGAGTTGTGAAAGAGCTCAGAGACAATAAAAGGTGGGATTAACTTAACTGGGTGAGATAATAGAGAGATATATAGTTGTGCAGGAAGTATCTAGCCATGTAATATGAAAAATAGTATTAACAATGGCTGGATGCTTTCTGGACAGCCCTCATATACACACACACACACGTACACAGTTGACCCTTAAGGAGCAATGCAAGGATTAGAGATGCCTGAAAATCTGTGTTTAACCTTTGACTCCCCAAAACTTAACTACTAATAGCCTACTGTTGACCAGAAGTCTTACCAATAATATAAACAGTCAATTAAAACATACTTTGTTTGTTATATGTATTATAGACTGTATTCTTACAATAAAGTAAGCTAGAGAAAAAAAGGTTACTAAAAAATCATATGGAAGAGAAAATATAATTACTATTCATTAAGTGGAAGTGGATCATCATAAAGGTCTTCATCCTCATCATCTTCACCTTGAACAGGCTGAGGAGGAAGAGGAAGTGTAGGGGTGGGTCTTGCTGTCTCCGGGGTGGCAGAGGCAGAAGAGGTAGAGGAGGTGGAAGGGGAGGCAGGAGAGGCAGGCACAGTTGGGGTAACTCTTATTGAAAAAAATCCAAGTGTAAGTGGACTCAAACAGTTCAAACCCATGTTGTTCAAGAGTCATAGACGTACAGATTTATAGACATCGCCCTACATTATTCTTTTGCACATTTCAAAGTCTTTCACAATTTTTCATGACAAATGAGTGAGGCAGGCCCCAGATACTACAGGATGCAGAGGATGCATCAGTCTTGGTTAGTTTCACCATTAATTGGGGCATATATTCCTCCTCTGTCTCTCAGGGTTGGGGTAGCACTTTTAGTTGGTGAATTTTTAAAAAGATGCCCAAGGTGGATTGTTCTTGCCTGGGTAGCTTGTGTTTGTGCAACAGCAGGTGGGGAAAATGTGAGATCATTTGGCCTGGAGGGTTTTAGTGCTGCTCTGAACATGTTGATGAGAGCAGAGGGAGTGTTGCACAGTGGGAGAAAAATTATCTGAGAATGAGGAAAACTGGATCTTGCTAATGGCTGTGCCATTAACCAGTGGTTTGTCTCTGATTTCAGAAGGGACAAATCCGGGTATATGTGCAGACCAGAAATGCTGCAGGCCAGTCTCCCAGGAGAGGGAGGGAGGCTAATGGAGGGGTCGTCTTTGTCCATCCTACAGCAGCCCCAGGCAAAAGATAGGCAATGATCCCCATTTTGGAGAGGAGGAAACAGGAGTCTGGAAACTCAGGACACAGGATTTGCCTGCAGCCTGTCTGGTTCTGACAAGGGCCGACTTCTCCATCTGTGCAGGAGGCAGGGCGCCTGGGGCCCAGGCTGCTTTTAGGAGCCTCAAAAAGGCTTAATTTTTATTTCTTTTGAAATTAGAAGAAAAATACATGTAATAATTGTGAATATATACAGTGAATCTAACCTGGATTATATTTGTCATTATACCAATGCAACTGTAAAATAACTTTTTAATATTTGTTATAGAGGAAAGGGCCACAAAAGCAATGGTGACGTTCGCTACATCTCGGAGGAAGCCAGTGCTCATTGAGGGGGTGCTTGCCCTGGACCCAGCGCCAGTTCCCGGTACTACCATCTACCCTCCTTAGGTCAGAGCGGCTCCTCCTGATCCCCTGCCCTGGAAAACGCAGCTCTTGGAACTTGTTCCAAGCGTAAGACTAGCTGGTCTGTCTTTAATATTATTTTTTAAATTCCTGGTCAAGTGACACAGGGAAATTAGAAAAATGGAACTTCAAGACGGACTAGGGGAGTTTAACAAATGCCTTTTACAACAACAAGCAGGTATAAGCCTAACGTTGCTCAGAGCAGAGCATGTGGTCACCGAGCTGGGCTCTGGAAGCACAGTGGGGGGGACTGGAGGTACCAGGGACGTCACCCCACCGAGACTTTCCAAACTGCAGCGCCCGCCTGCTCACAGACCACTTTCCTTCCTACTCCGGGCAGTGGCAGCTGGTCCAGCACCTGGAGAGCCTGGACAACGTGGAGGGCACAAGTTTCCAGGGAGAGGAAGTTGTGTCACTCTTGTGAGGTGTGATCTCAAGAGGACGGTAGAGGGGAGACGTTCCGGAGACTGAGACTCTAGCCCGGCTGGGGTCCTAACTAGTTGTATAACCTCTCATCATGGGCCACTTCATTTCTCTGAGCCTCAGTTTTCTCATCATAAAATGGGGGGGGCGGATCATTCCAGCTCTAATTTTATGTGATTCTCAGGAGAAAAATGTGAAAGACAGCAACAGATTGAAAAATATTTAAATGAATTTGACATTTGCCCCAATTTGCTGATTGCCATCCACACCCTCTCCCATGGACGGCCCTGTCAACCAGCCTAACTCAGAAAATTGTCCTGAGAGAGTCAAGGAAATTTTGCACAACTGGGAGAGGAAATAAAGCATATACTGAGTTCCACTCTGCCAGCTAACACGAATGCAGTGCAAATGGCATGGGGCCGGTGGGGGAAACTTGAACAGTGCAACGAAATTCCCTGAGGACACAGGCAGATTCCAGCAAGGGTTGCAAGAAGGGCTGTTTCTGAAGATAGAAGGCCAGTGGGAGTGGCAGTGTTTCCAAGGCCAGAGGGGGGAGAAGAATTTATTCAGTCAAAATAAAAATGGTGGGGAGGTGTGGAATAAATTTCTTAATTTCATGGAAAGTAGTGGTACTCCCATGGAGTTCTAAGAAATAACCCACAGCCAGCACCCCACGATACCCAGCTGTGACCCTGGTCAAGAGTTTACTCAGAAGGAGGGAAGCAACCCATGGCATTGTCAATATCATTCATTCTGAAGTCTCTTCATTTCAATTCTTGTGGCCATCAGCTCTTGACACCAAATAATAACAATACCCTACACTGGCCCATTGTCTGGTTTTGATCTCAGCAACACTGAGAAGACACTGAGATAATGTCATTATTCCTCTCTGGAAGATGAGAGCTTCAGGTCCCAGAGTGGCTGAGGACTAAACCTATATATAACCTACATCTCCAGGCAGGAGACCCGCAGGCCAAGTAAGGTGGCTACTTCTCTTCATAGTGCCACAATAAGGAGATATTTTGACTACATCTAATGGATTGCAGAGTCTTAGGGATGGATGAAAACAAGTTCTAGAAATATTGAAGGATCTGAAATTCTGGTGTCATCTGCACTATCGCTCAAAACTATAACTACAGGACTTATGCACAGGCTCAGTCTCATGAAAGGCCATTATCATAATAAGAACATTCATAGTGTCTTTCACTATTAAAATTAAAGTTATTGAATACTTAATCAACCAAGAATTAACTCCCCAAGTTGAATAAGTATTCTATTTAGTTCCAATATCAAATGGTTTTTCATTTCTGTGAAGTACAGTCTTCCAAAACTTAATATTAATATAATGATACATAGTAAGAACTCCCTCTCCTTTTACTAAGAAACTTCCAATCTACAATTTTTTCTTCCTGATTCTTTACGGTGTATGTATCTTATTAAATGCCACTTCTGTATATATCCGAGTCCTGTGGGAGACGATCCCTTGTCCTTTTCGATTCTCCCTTCCCAGGCTTGGTCTCAGGCTGGTGTAGCTTCTCTGTTCTTGAATTTCAGTGTTGCCAGTGATCACTGAGATCTGTCTGGTTCATGTGACTGTGAATTCAGTGATTTGTTTCCTAATAACGGTGGGGAGGTATTGGACGGTCAACTAGAAAGCAAATTTAGTGTTCACTGTAGGGGTGTATGCTACAGAAGTGGGGTTTTTTGTTTGTTTGTTTGTTTGTTTTGGAAGGTTTTGTTTTTTATTTTTTTGTGTATGGGTGTGAATTCTTTTTGAATTCAGCAGGAGGTGTTATCTTTAACCTCCAGTTTAAAAACAAACACCTGCCTCACTGCCAGCCTGGGAAGGTGTGAGGAGCACATACTGTTTCTTCATTACTGTGAAGTGCACTCTTTGAGCTTGTATTAATCACAAAGGCTGAGTGCTGGGCTGTCTTCTGTTGGGCTTTCTGTTGGTGAAAACATTTTGATGGAGCGAATAGAATACTCGAAATGATTCCAGTTCCACTGGCCATCCAGTGAATTTCTTTTAAAAATTTTGATTACAGATAATACAGATACAGAAATACATTGTACACATTTTGCAAAAAGAAAAAATGTTTAAATTGCCTATAATCTAGAGTTACTACTATTAACATTTCAGTTTATATACATATACATAAATAAAAAAATATATATCATAACACCACAATTGTGTACATACATTTTTAGGTGCATATGTAATTTTTAATACAGGATTAAAATTCTTCCAAGTAGAACTGACGGGTGTTCAAAGTTTTAAGCGTTTTATACCTACCACCAAACTACCCACCACAAGGACCGATCACCATTTATATTTCTACCATTCATGAATGAGAACATCATGGTCCTGCAGTGACCAACAGTGGCAACAAGGGTGTATGTGTGGGTGTGGGTGTGGGTGTGTGTTTATCGATATTATCAGCAAAAAATAGCATATCACTCTTGTTCAGGGCCAAGACTCTAGTGTTTGGTTGATCCTTTAGAGTCCTAAAGTCACAGCAAAGAGGACAAAAATAAACTGCCAGGTGGCACTTTTGGAGCTTTCCTTCTCCTGTGGGACCAGGGAGCGACACAGGCACAGGGCTTCTGCCTTTTCCGTTGTGAACAGACCTTCTCTGAGGCGCAGGGGGAAATGGCTGCAGGGTAAGAGGGGATTACCAGAGAGAAAAAACAGAAATAGCGTATCTGGGAAGATGGGCCAGGGCCGTGCACGAGGTTTCTGGGTGCCGGGCACGGCACCACCAAGAGAGGGACTTCCTGGAGGCGGCGGGGCTGTGCGAAGCGAGCTGGGCCTCTGTGCTCAGCACAGCGCTGGGGGCGAGGGTGGGGGCTGCGTTGGCTGAAAACAAGTTCCTGCCAGCAGGTGAAAGGGGCACTCAAGGAGAAACTGATTCCGGTTACTGAGCATCGAGAAAATTCCACTTACTGTCTGCACAGGTTTGAGCTCAGAAATGCAAAGCGCCTACTTGATTGCGACAGTTCTTTCTAGACCCCTCTTTTCCCTACTACTCTCCCAGGTAAAATTCCCCCAAGACGCGGGGTGCCAGGGGCCGGGAAGGACACAGCAGCTTGGGGGTATTCCATGGGGCTGTTCTTTCAGTATTTCTCTTTCCTGCTCGCCTTAGGGACCCTACTTCCCTAATTTTATTCTGTCCATCTCAGGGAGTAAAGAATTCGACCTCTTCCCTCTCTGCTCTCCCCGGAGAGAAGTTTCTCTCTGTGAAGTGATTAACCTCCCCACCCCACCGCAGTCTTCAGTGGGCGGTGGATGCCTCGTCCTGGATGAGTCTTTGCGAGGTAAGTTTCTTTTCTGCTCTGTGATGTCTGAAAAACTGGAAAATGAGGCAGGAAGAGAAAGTGAGAGACAGAGACACAGACACAGACCAGAGAGAGACAGAGAGATAGAGAGAGACAGAGGTGAGAGAGCAAGAGAGAGGCACAGAACAAGAGAGGGAGAGAGAGGGACAGAGACAGCATGAGAGAGAGACAGAGAAAGCAAGAGAGAGAGAGAGAGAGAGAGAGAGAGAGAGAGCGAGCACGCGAGCGCATGAGGGACAAGGAGAGACACAGAGAGAGACAGACAGACAGACAGACAGAGCAAGCCAACATCACAGCTGGAAGGAAATCAGTTCACCCCGGGAAGTTTCCAAAATCTTTTTTATTCTCTCTTTTTTTGAATGGGGGAATATTTCTGTTCACTAATCACAACTTTACCCTTTGAGAAGAAACCCTGACCGCTGACTCTCTCTAGGCTCCTCTGGGTTCATGTGGAAAAGGACGGGGCACAGGAATGAAATAGAGATGTCTTAATAAGAGGACACGAATTCCTGAGGAAGGATTTGGGGACAACTTACTGACAGTGGCAAAAGCTGAAGAATGCTGCCCAAAGTGCCAGCCCCCGGGAGGCCTCTCCCTGGCCCACAAGCTGGCCCCACCCAGCACCACCCTCTCCCACCTGCTTCCCTCCAGCATCAGCATGGCCAGGACTCCAGCTTTAGGGGAACAGGAAGCGGGAGGGGAGAGGAAAGGACTGGGGTGCTTGGTACCAAGCAACAAATACCTGATTTTTGGAAAGGAGGGGCTGTTACAGACTAGTTGTTTTTGAGCATGCACTTCCCAGCAGAGGGAGGAGGGGCACCACCTTCACTTCCTTGCCCTCGCCTACCTCACCCTCTAGCCTCTCCCTGCCCCCTGCAGTCTGGGATCCCCCCAGGCGACCCTCCTTCTCCTGGTCACAATAGTTAGTAAAGGGTCCTGGACCTGAAGTCCAAAAGAACAAATGTGTCTTCCCCAGAAGCTGATAGTGAGACCCTGGTAGGGAAGCCAGTACTGAAGTGACCTACTTATTGCACACAGCAAAGCCCGTATCCCGAGCTCAGCCCCTCCAAAGACTTTCTGTTAGGGCAGCACAGGGTGTAGAGCCAGTCCTGTGGGTCAGCATCCAGATCCCCACCCCTCTGCTGCGTGTCTAGGAAAGTCACTTGCCTTCTGAGCCTCAGGTTCTTCACGTGAGAAACCCTGGCAAGGAGTAGCATTGCTTGGGGACAATAACATTCACCACATCTGTCTCAAAAAGTGGCAACTCTTAAATCAGGATGATGTTTGCAAAGCACCCTCAAAAATGTAAAGCTTTTCACCTGAGCTACTTTTCTGCCATTGCTATTATTATTATTAAGCCTTGTCTAACTCCATGTGCATTGCTAGGATAAACATTTCTTGGTTGCCCAGTGGGGTTGTGGTTATTCTATGTGATTGCAATTACTTTGGGCCAGGCTGCCCACGCAGTGCCAAGCTCAGAAGAAAAAGCATGCTCCTGGGCTCTCTCCTTCCTCCCCCTCAGTGTTCCCCTTGCTGGGGCAGCAGTGGTCAGCCTTGCCCTCACGCATCTCCCCTGGCCATCTGGGCTTAGATGGGCAGGGTGGAGTAGAGATGAAACATGATTCTTTTGGAACAAGGAAGACCTCAATTTGGGTCCTGGCCGAACCACTAGTTGGTGGAGTGTCTTTGGGCGTGCTTTCTACTCTATGAGCTTCTGTATCTGCATTCTATTCCCAGGGCTGTCCATGACAAACTACCCATACTTGGTGGCTTGAAGCAGCAGGTGGGTATTGTCTCACAGCCCCGGAGGCCAGAAGTCCAGGGTCAAGATGCAGGCAGGATTCTGCTCCCTCCTAGCTTCCGTTGGTTGCTGGCAATCCTGGGCACTCCTTGCCCTGCATATGCATCACTCCAGTCTCTGCCTCTGTCACCACGTGGACATCTTCTCTCTATAGGTCTGGCTCCTCTCCTTATAAGGACGGCAGTCACACCGGATAAAGGGCCCACTCTACTCTAGCCCACTCATCTTAACTTCACTAATTACATCAGCAATAACCCTTTTTCCAAATAAGGTCACATTCTGAGGTATTAGGGGTTAGGATTTCAATTCAACATGCCCTTTTAGGAGACACAGTGCCACCCATGACAATATCCTCATCCTAAAATAGGGCTAATAATCTCTCCTTTGTAGAGTTACTGCAAGGATTAAAAGCAATGGAGCTCCATGCCCAGTGCACACAGTAGGTGCTCGATGAATGGCAGCCTCTACCACGGTTGTGGGATCCTTGCTCTAGGGCAGAGAGCGCACCTAGCACAAGATAGGCCCTGAGCACTCAGTTAGCTGAGACTGAGGGGCAGCCCCACAAGTCCTCCAGAAAGCTTCATGGCTCCACCTTAATTCCCTTCTCAAAGGAACTAGGGTATTTATTACGCTATAGACTGCAGGTTTCTAAGCATATTCAAAGCAATGTATGAGTTTATGTAAGAGGAGGAATGTGCTAGAATAGAGAACACTACACTGGGAGGGGGGACCTGGGCTTTTGCTGGGACTTGTCCACTGATGTACTGAGCATCACTGACCAAGCCTTTGGCCTTTGTTTCTTGTGAATAGGAAAAAGCTGTTAGACTGAATGATCTCTGTAGGGTCCCTGTCAGTGCATGATTCTGTAGTGTGTATTTCTCATATCCTCACCCTCCACATTGGTTTCAAAATAAATGAACCCAGAGATCTTTTCTGTTCACCCAATAAGAGTTCAAGTTCCATATTATTGCTATTTGATTTTTTCCACATCCATTGTTCATTTAAAACAAAAAATTATTACATTATTTTCATTATGTAAGAATTGAGAATTATAATATAAAAAAGTAAATAAAAAATAATGTAGCATCTGGTGTGACTGAAGAGAGAGAAATGTGCTCCCACCATAGTAACCCTTAGCATGATTTGAAATATTCTCAAAAGACACCGAGGAACCACAAATTGTAGATGAAAACAGAAGAGGAAGGATGTACCCAGGGTAGCAGAGAAGAATCTGTGTGGCAGACACTGTTGGGCAGCCCAACTCTCACCCTCCTTCTTCCTTCCCTATCTCTACTCTAGACATAAGTACTGAGCGTGTTCAACTTCTCTTGCCTCCAGGGATGGCCATGTGACATGGGCATGGCCAATGAAGTGGAAAAGGAAGTCTACCAGGAAGCTCCCACAACAGTTCTTTCTACAGTACTAAAAGAAACAGAAAACACTGACACTACCTTTCCCTATTTCTTCTTCCCTTGGTTGCAAAAGCAATGCCTGGGGCTGCAGTAGCCACCTTGCAACCATGAGGGAAACACAATGAGGATCATAGAAATCCTGGTTCTGACATTGGTGAGCTCCTGCACCAGCCCTTGGACTGCCTTCCTCTACACTTCATGTTGTGTTCAATAATTAAATACTGTTTGGGGCTGAATTGTGTCCCCACAAAATTCATATCTTAAAGTCCTAACCCCAGTAACCTAGAATGTGACTGTATTTGTAAATAAGATCTTTAAAGAAGTGATTAAGTTAAAATGAGGCCATTAGGGTTGGGACCTAATCCAATAGGACTAGTGTCCTTATAAAAAGAGGAGATTAGGACACACACACACAGGAAAGACCATGCTGAAGACACAGTGAGAAGGTGGCCATCTGCAAGCCAGGAAGAGAGGCCTTACAGGAAACCAAACCTGATGTCATGTCAATCTTGGACTTTCAACTTCTAGAACAAGAAAATGAATTTCTGTTGTTTAAGCCCCCCAGTGACAGCCCTGGTAAACAAATACAAATATCTTATTTCTTAAGTTGCTGTTAGTCATGTTTTCTGTTACTTATGGCTGAAAGAATTCCTGACATTTTTTCAGTTCTTCAGAAACATGTGGTGGGATTTTTAGGACCCAGATAAGCTATTTTTAATTCTCTCATATTGAAACAAATTGCTGACAAATATATTACTGACATTTTTTTCAGATTATGTAACAGCTAGGTTATCTCCACCCAATATCTTAAAAATATTTTTATGGAAATTTTCTCAACAGCCTTTACAATGTTTTTTCAAAGTATTTCAGTGAAAGGAATACTACCCTAATTAAACAAAAAGGCAATGGCACAGTGGTTGAATAAGGTAAATTATAGATTTAACTAGGGCTGCAATAGCCCAGGAATCTTTCACAATAAAAAATTAGGAAACTTGACATTTGTTACCATGAATGTTTATATATAATTATCTAACTTGCTTTCAACTTCCTCAAATAGTCACCCTTTCACATACTGATATGATGATGGGAAGGACAAGCAGCTAATGCCATTTGACTTTGTCACCCTTCGTAAAGGGCACTGAGGACCAAAGTTCACCTGCAACTGCCAAATGTTTCACAGGGACATAATCTGGGAATCATTGGCTTTATGAATTAGCAACCACCATCTTTTACAGGCAGTGTTACATATTAAAATGAGTTAGAACCATAGGTTCTAAAAAAAGATGGGTGACTTAAAAAAATGTCATGATGAAGGAGGTCAGAAAGCCAGAAGTAATAAAATTTATGGACAAATTTTGTAAAAATAAAATGTTTAAATGTTTACATAAAAAAATACATAAAACCAAAAGAGAAACAATACACTGAGGAAAGTTTTGCAACTCAGATGATCAACCATGGGCTTCTTTCCTTATTGTAAAAGGAGCTTTGTCATATGAATAAGGAAAAGAGGAAAATTCTATTGAAAAATAGAGACTATCAACAGCCAGTTCATGAACATCAGACATGGGACAGATTTCTTGTTTACATTCATGATTAAACAAATGCAAGTCAACATACCAATGCAGTATAACTAGCTATTTACATAACATTCACAATAAATAAAGCTCGATAAAACCCAGTATCGGTGAGGTTTACCAGGCAGTCTCCTGCACTACTGGTGAGAGGTAAATTTGCACAACAATTTTGGTGGGTAATAAGGGAATTCCTGTTAGGATGTAAAATGCACATATCCTTTTTCAGGCAATTTACTCTCTGGATATGTGTTTTTAAACATCTATAGATAGAGATAGAAAGATGGAGCCATATCAACCTTAGATATTATAAATAACATCCATAAATAGATAGATACTAGAGATAGATAAATACCTATCAATCTCTGTCTATTTATCTTCTATCTATGTATCTATCTATCTATATATCTATATGTCTATGTTAACTGCAGCATTATTTGCAAGGCCAAAAACATGGGGGAGGGACTCCTATGTCCATAAAGAGGAGAAAAACTAGATAAATATTTTGCAGCTATTAAACAGAATGAAGTGATATGAGCCAAATGTGCAATGTAGCAAGTTCTGCAAGCATATTATTAAATGAAAAAGCAAGATTCAGGATCATATAAATGTGTGTGTACATACATATGTGTGTGTGTGTATATTTATATGTGTGAATTTATGTATATTTATTTATAATTTTATTTGGGTATAAATTTGAAGGATTTACTTTACCTCTGGATGTTGGAAATAGGTTAAAGGGGCAGGGTCTGAAGTGAATGGAGTTTGTTTTGGAGTCTGGCACTGTCCATGCTGAGTCAGCACTGAGCACAGGTGCTGATGTGTCAGCTCGGGGCTCCAGGGGGCTGCTGGCTGGGAAGGAGGGTCCTACTGGGCTGTGGGAAGTCCACTAGTTTCAGTTCACATGATTTGAAGAACACACATTACTGAAGCGTCAGCCTCTTTTTCAATGCCTGTTCAGAGGGTTTCAATTTGACTTTGGGAAGCATCTAAACCTGAAGAACAAAGCAAGTAACACACACCCAGATGAGTTTCATTGTCAAAACCATTGAAACTGGCTGGGATCCACACCCCTGCCCACTGCCTGGCTGAGCCCCACTCCACTTTTAGACATTGTGGGGAGGGGTGCGATCCTGCAACTTCAGCCCTGGGTTTCTGGGCAGAACTTCTGATGTGCACCTCCTGTCCAGCACTCCTTCAAACACAGGCATCGTGGGAGGCGGGCCGTCAATCCAGGCCTTCCAGAACACAGTGCTGAGACTCTACTGACACTGAGGAGCACCTCAGTAAAGGACTGCATGCAGCGAGGACTGGGGGATATTACTTCTTTGAAAAAATTACGTTCTCAGAAGTATGTTATTTAATTCTCTTCTGGCCTATCCCAATCTCCAAAGAAAGTACGTCTCTTCATTCTAGAAAGCTGAGGAGAATTTTTCCCAAGAGCAAATGAGGGATTAGGCAAAAAGTGTATGGTGCAAGTCCCTTCTGGATAGAAAATGGATTGCCTTTGTTTTATACTGACCCATAGAATGAAAAAAAAACCCAAACAATCAAGGTTTTATTTTTATATATATATAAAATTTGCTTGCTTCAAAAAGTTTGAACACTATTAAGCTGTAGTAAGTCATGATGATAAATGAACATGAATCTTACATAGGGTTTAGTTGTAAAGTTCATTCAATTTAAAAAATATCTACAAGCTGGAATGTGGTGTTCCCATTTGGTTTAACTCTCTCTTTCTTGTTTCCTTCCCTCCTCCTTCCTGCCATGGCCTGCTTCTTCCTTCCCTGCCTGTGCCCTGCTGCCTTTCTCTTGTTGAAGGACACATTCTGCATCCACTGCATGTCACAGACTCACCAGCCGTTCCCAACACCGTCCTTCCAGTGGGCCTGACCATGCTCAGGGAACAACACATGCGGCTTGAAGGAATGACTCCTGATTGGCTCAAACAGGCAGCAACTCATTCCCTTTGCCAGGGGTTGGTCTGGGAGAGAACTTGTGACCCTGTGTTGGCCAATGAGATACAAAAGAAAGCCTGCTGGAGGCTACTCAGAAATACTTTCCTCCCTGATAAGGGAGAGAGGTGCAAGGGGAGAGAGTCCTTTTGCTCCTGCCCTCCCTTCCTGCTTAGGACCCTGTTGTGGAAGCACATGATGGCCGGCTGACCCTCTGCAGCTGCCACCTTCCACGTTAAACGATGACTGCTGGGTAGACCACCCAACTCTCTACGGTTGACAGAGTAGGACAGAAAGAACTTGGTTCTCAGTGGCATCACTGAGTGGCTGAAACACTGGGGACACAGCTACCTCTGGACTTCTTAAGTAAACTAGGAATGTCCTGTGCTTTAAGCCAGTTTTTTCTACTGTTTGTAGCCAAAAAATCATTTTAATCAAGAGATGAAAACTATTGTATTGAATACAAAAGTTACAATAAGTCATAGTAATTATGATTACAGAAACATGTCAAAGAAGGTTGGGTATACCAAAGGCTGAACAACCAGTCCTGCTCCAAGGAGCTGGAGAGAGCTTCCCTGAGCAGGGCTAAGAGCACTGCCTTGAAGGAGAAGCCCCATGTGAGGCAACGAAGGATGAGGCCAGATGACGACGGGCCTTTGCATGAAATGCTAAGGAGCTGTGCTTTTATCCTCTAGAGAACTGGGGACAGGTGCATGTGTGCAAGAATGCTCACACTCATGACACCCACACTGCTCCTGTGTAGTAAAGAATCTCACTGGCCTGTGTCCTTAGCTCCTGGGAGAGAGCCTCTAAATCCTCAGAATTTCCCGAAGGATAGGAGCGTTTGTAATTCATGGGGCGCCCTGATAGCTTACGCCAACGAGGCGACTCATGGTGGGGGCTCTACATGGCTTCAGGATGGACAATGGCCCCACTGGAAAGACCAACAATGTCATTTGAGGGTCAGGGCTTTGAGCGTGACCTCCAGGGAGGGAAGGGGACTGGAGACAGAATTTAACCCCCAGGTCAATGGTTCAATCAATCATGACTATGTCATGAAATCCCAATAAAAGCTCTGGACCCCCGAAGCTTGGTGGAGCTGCCTGGCTGGTGAACACATCCATGTAGTGGGAGGGTGATGTGCCCTGAAGACAGGAAAGCTTTGCCTTCAGAACCCTCTCCAACTGGGCCCTAGTGTCCCTTCTTTGGCTGGTCTTGAGTTGTATCCTTTATAACAAAACTGTTGTTGTATGTGTGGTGCTTCCCTGAGTTCCAGGAGTCATTCTAGTGAGTTAGCAAATCTGAAGGGGTCATGGGAACCCCTGATTTTGTAGCCACCTTGTCAGAAGTACAGGTGGCCTGGGGACCCCAGAGCTTGCAGCTGGTGTCTGAAGTGAGGGTTGTCTTGCTGGGGACAGTGCCTTTCACCTGTGAATTTTGGCACCCACTCAGGGAGTCCAAGTCAGAAGTCACATCCCTGCACATTGCATGTACGGTCTGTGTGGCTCAGGCCAGAGCTGCAGGGGCTTCAGAGATGGGGTCTCCAGTCTCAGGGGTTAGGGAGGGCTTCTCTTCTCAACAAGTCCACAGAATGACTATTCAGTGTGAAGAAAATGCTTACTTTTCATCACAAGGGAGCCGGGGGTGTCTCCTACCACTGTGGGGAGACTGCACAAAGCAGAGGACTGGGGGAGGTCAGAGCACTCGGGCCCAATCCCTCTTCTCAGAAATCATTGGAGATTGACAGGGAAGTCTTCTGTCATTGATGGTCATTGTTGCCTCAGTTATGACAACAATGAATTAGGAGTTAAGCTACAAGTGTGAATAGCTAAGAAGCTTAATTCTAATGTGCTTTCTACTAGACCACTTTTGTGAAGTCTTTCACTGAAAATAAATTATACCCCAGAATTTATAAGAAAAGGTACAAGATAAAAAATTGTCCTTTTTTTAGAGCCAAGGTGGTCAGGCTGCAGATGTTTGACTGCTTTGGCTTTGCGCGTAAGGGGGCACTTGGGAGGGAAGGGGACTCCCCGTGTAAGGCCTTCTTGGAATTCTACTCCCTGGACCACATGGAGACGTGGAAAGTCAAATATGTGATTTCAGACAAATACATTAGGGAATAAGAGGTAGGAAATTATATAATTGGATGTATCATTATGACATTTTCCACTGTCAGAAAAAGGAAAAAGAACATTGACTTTTCACATGCACAAAGAGAATCTCACAAATACATACTCATCTCCTGTGGCCAACATCCATCTGATCATTATGATAGACACAACTCTCTACATTTCCACTGTCAACAGATCCATTAGGTTTAGAAGCTCTTAAAACTTTGCTCACCTACTTAAAAACTGAATGTTTTCTTTCTGGCCATTATAAAATACTTTTACAATAGTTTGTACCTTGAACAGATGTCAACTATCTATATTCACAGCTCGCTTGCATTTTTTTTTCTTTTGAGGAAAATATTGACGCAAATAAAAACAATTATTAAGAAGCCAAAGTAGAAGTTTCCCATTTGTTAATGTGCATGTGCAGTTCATTCATTTTTTTCTTGTTATTGTTAGTCATCTTACAAATACACAAACACAGATTCTTCACTTCCTTTGGTAGTGGAGCACTTTCAGCTCTGGGAATTACAAATGTTTTACAATTTTACCAGCTTCAGAAAACAAACAGGTTTCTTTTCTTAGCAGAAAGTGTATTCTGTCCCCAGATGCCACTCTTTACATTTAAATAACTGAAATTGAGGACATTGATGCAGCAGTCCCCAGAGTCATCTATTGACTGAGCAGTCCCTTCTCAAATACTCCTTAATTCCAATCTAGCTTCCCGGTATTATTTGTTCCAAATTCACTATGGCTATCTTT
Source organism: Daubentonia madagascariensis (assembly GCA_023783475.1). Lineage (NCBI taxonomy): Eukaryota > Metazoa > Chordata > Mammalia > Primates > Daubentoniidae > Daubentonia > Daubentonia madagascariensis. Next base: position 6,755,385 of record JAKFHU010001672.1, read on the forward strand.
TTAAGGAAGTTCAAAGATAGGACTGTTCTAGGGACCCTTGCTAGAAGTGGTGACAAATTACTTCTTTATGTCTTTGACAACTTTGTAAAATTTTTTAAAAGTTGCTAGTCTCTTTTTCTCAGTGAATGACCCTTGTTTCGTGTTTGTGGCTGTTTTCAAATGGCCATTTGGGCGCATGTTCTTTCTCTTCTTCTGGCATCACTCTGCCTCTCCTCAGTGCTCAGCTGCAGTTTCCCACAACGAGCTAAGCGCAGCTCATGGGGGCATTTACAGGAAAGTAGGAGCATGACGCGCACCCTTGATGTTAGAAATGGCACATTGGAAGGCCGAGCAAATACATGCACAGCGTTCGTGTGAAAAATGCATCTGTGCGACTCTCTGCTTTGTGTTTGAGAAGCTGCCATGAAATATAAATAAACTATATATTTTTTTCTATCAACAAGAATTGTCTCGCCTCCCTCTGGTTCCCAGACTTCTCCAAAGCTAGTCTAATACTGATACTTCATGACATTGCCCGAGGAGGCCAGAGGCCAGCCTCGGAGACTGGAAGGCACACGGCCCGTCTTGAGCTTGTGTCTTCAGGGTCTGTGTCCCCAAGGCATGAGGAGTTCAGAGCCTGCAGAGTGCTGGGGTGAGGCGATGGGGAGATTGCAGAGTCTCGGACTTGCAATAATGCAAAACCAAGACTGCTGATTCAAGTCGACAGGCTGAAGAAGTGGAGGCTGAATTTCCCCAGTAACTGGAAATAGGCTATGAACATTCATTTTTTCCCTACACATTGTGCTTTGAGCTAAATTACATTTAAAAACTTACATTAAATTTCTTGGGTGTGATCATAGTGTTGTGGTTATGTGGGAGTGTCCTTGTTGTTAGGAAGTACATCCAGAAGTTTTTAGGGGGCATGTGATATGACCTGTGCAACTTACTTTCAAATGGTTTGCAAGACAGAGAGAGAGAGACAGAGAGAGAGAGACAGAGAGAGAGAGAGAGAGAGAGAGAGAGAGACAGAGAGAGAGAGAGAGAGAGAGAGAGAGAGAGAGAGGCGCGCAGCGCGAGCGCATGCGCAAATGTGGCAAATGTTAACAACTGATCAATCTAGGGCGAAAGGTAAGCGGATGTTCCTTGTACCATTCTTTTATCTTTTCTGTAGGTTTGAAATTTTTTTAAAATTGGGAAAAGTGCTTAGGAATAACTGTAGCAAAAAGCACAGGACCTATATGAATAAATGTATGAAATAATATTTAATGATATAAAATGCATTCTGAACACATAAAAAGTTTTATATGAACAAATGTGAAATAATTTTTTCTAGTGCTTGTATTTAAAGATCTCACCCATTTTTATAAATTTAGGATATTAAATGGTAAAAATGAAAATATAGACCCTTCATTCATTCATTCTTCCTCTGTCCACTTGCTCAATTAACACTGACTCATCACACGGGGCCCGCACGGTGGCCCTGCCCCCAGCATCGCTCCCCGTCCTGTTCAAGGCCCGGAGCTAAGTGCTGGGCAGGAGAGAAGTGGGGAGTTAGAGGAGGGGACATAAAGAAGGAACAGCACGTGGTTCTTCTTAAGGAGGCTGGTATGTCGGTCTTGCTACCCCAGGCCAGGAAAGGATGGAGTCGGAAGTGGGGGGAGAGGTAGGAGGGCTGTGGCTTTAGATAGGGCCGTATCTGCATGGCTGCTTTGGGATCCACGCAGGAGCTTCCTCACTTCCCCCGGCACTGTGCCGTACTGTTCTCCAGTGTGTTGGAGCGGAGAGACTGCCACTTTGCTGCCAAGAGAATTTGGCCTGATCCTGCTGTGAGCTGGCTGTGTGACCCTAGGCATGTCCCTTCACATCTCTGGGCCTCAGTCTCTCTACCTGCAAAATGAAGGGGGTTGGACTGACTAAATCTTCAAAGTTGCTTCCAGCCCTTATATTCTATGATGCGCTGCCCTGTTTTATAGGCACCAGAGGCTCCTGTTTCTTCCAGCCTGGTCCTTTTATTCAGATTAAACCCATCAGACTGTAACTGCGTGCTGCTGTGAGGATCTTAAGCTTCTTAAATGCTGAAAACCAGTGTCACAGGTTAACTCTGTCTCTGAAGTCAACAGACCAATACCAAATTTTGCCCTCCCCTCGCCGCCCCCCTCCCCCGCCCCACTGAGGGGAAGCCATGCCATGCCATCTCCCCTGGCACTTTTGCAGCCCTCTGAGCCCTGTGATGCTGCACCCTCCCTTCAGCACACATGCTGGTGCTGAGGGGTATTTCCCTTTGAGGAGGACAGACTCCCATGCTGTGAAGCATCACATACACCTCCTGTGCACGGCAGGGATTTAGAAATCTCCTTTGGTTCCCGTTGTTCTGCTTTCTGTAACATTAATTCAAGCCTCAATTGGAGAGCAGGATTCTGGAATACCAATTTCTCCTCTTTTTCCAAAGGACAGATGCCAGGGGATTAGATATGGGTAGAGATTTCTGCCAGGGCATGGGAAGGGGGAGAGATGCTAGGAAGCTGGGCAGGGGGGTCCCTAAGGTTCCCAGGGGTCTGTCTGGTCTGGGGCCATCCCCAGGGCAGCCAGGAGAGGACAGGGTCTGGGTCCTGTGTCCACTTCTCTGGGCACTTCAACCAGGATGAGCCCCCCTTGACTGGAAGGGCTACAGGAGAGAGGCCTCAGTGTCTCCCCCTACATTCTGTGGTGCTTTGAGTGGGTGCTCCCAAAGGTTCCACAGGCTTAGAAAGCCTCTGTTGCTCCAGGTTTTCCATAGATGATCCACTGTGCTCCCAGGTCCCAGGAAAATGTTTTCTACTCCCTCCCTGGGGGTCCTTCTGAGCAGAGAGGGGCTGGAAGCCTGCTGGATCGAGACTTGGGGTAGGGCAGAACGTGGCAGAGCAGTGGACCCCTTGTCCTTGGACAAGGACAAAGAGCACCTTGTTGGAGCCTTGGGGTCCTCCTTTGGAAGTGGGGACAGAGTCCTTGTCCCGGCAGTGGGGAGGAGGCCTTCTGAGTAAACTGGAGCCCAGGGCCAGTTCTGGCAGTAGAGGGACAAGGGAGACGTCTGAGGTCCCTCTCGGTGCCCCCTGGATCCTACAGGTGCTGCTCCTTTGGCCCCCCTGGGACCTGGGAGAGCTGATGTTGAAATCATTCAAAGGTGTGTTCCGCGTTGTCAGTTTCTGCCTCGGGTGCAGTGCCCGCACCGGCCACGCGGGGGAGACGCGAGCCCTCCGTGCGGGGCAGGAGCGCGGGGCCGGGAGAGCCGGGGCGTTCGGGGGCTGCCCCGCGGCCGGGCGGACCGCGCCTGGGGTTCCCGGCGCCCGCCTCCACGGTCTGAGCTGCTCGGGGGGCATGGGGGATGAGGGCTCCGAGATCCCTGCGTCTCCGCGGGAGACGCTCCCGTTCGGGTCAGCGCATCCGCCCCACGCGTCGGGGCCGGGCGCCGCGGCGGCGTGCGGGTGCTCGGGCTGGTCCCGCGCTGCTGCTCCGGGCTCCAGACCGCACGCCCTGCCCGGGGAAATGTTTTCCTTCTTTTCCTCCCTCCACGGCTGGGAAGGAGCAGAGTTAGGCGGGGCAGGGCCCGGAGCGCCCCTCCCGAGGGCTCGGCTGGCGGTGGCTGGGATCAAGGCCCTCCGCCGGGTATTGGTCCCCTGGCTTCAGCAGGTGCTGAGGCCGCGCCGTGGGCAGGGAGGAGCTCCTTTCGGCTCAGCCGCTGCACCTTACTTCTGACGCAGCCTTTCCACTCTTAGAGAGTTCTGAATAAGTCTCTGGGATGGTTTATTTTATGTGTCTGCTTGGCTAGCTCATGGTACCCAGTTTTTGGCCAAACACCAGTCTAGATGTCTCCCTAAAGGTGTTTTTTAAGATGTGATTAACAGTTAAAAATAAACACATGGGATCACATCAAGATAAAAATCTGCCCAGCAAAGGAAACAGTCAACAGAGTGAAGCAACAACCCATACAATGGGAGAAAATATTTGCAAACTATCCATCTGACAAAGAGTTAACAACCAGAATACGTAAGGAACTCAAATAACTCAACAACAAAAAAACAAATACTTTTATTAAAAAATGGGCAAATGATCTGAATAGACATTTCTCAAAAGAAGACATACAAACAGGTACAGGTACAAACAGGTACAGGTACCTGGCCAACAGGTACATGAAAACATGTTCAGCATCAGTAATCATTAGAGAAATGCAAATCTAAACCACAATGAGATATCATCTCATCCCAGTTAAAATGACTATTATCAAAAAGTCAAAAGATAACAAATGTTGGTAAGGGTGTGGAGAAAGGGGAACTCTGGTACACTGTTGGTGGGAATATAAAGTAGCACAGCCACTATGGAGAACAATATCGAGGTTCCTCAAGAAACCAAAAATAGAACTACCATATGATCCAGCAATCCCACTACTGAGTATATATCCAAAGGAAAAGAAATCGGTATATGGAAGAGATATCTGCACTCCATGTTTATTGCTGCACTATTCACAATAGCCAAGATAAGGAATCGACCCAAGTGCCTATTGACGGATGAACAGATAAAGAAAATGTGGTGTATACACATAATAGAATACTATTCAGCCATGAAAAAGAGTGAAATCCTGTGATTTGTGACAACATGGATGAACCTGGAGGACATTACATTAAATGAAATATGCCAGGCACAGAAAGACAAATATCACATGTTCTCACTCATATGTGGGAGCTAAAAAAGTTCATCTCATGGAGGTAGAAAGCAGAATGATAGATACCAGAGGCTGGCAAGGGTAGTGGGTGGGGGGTGAAGAGAGGTTGGTTCATGGATACAAACAGAGAGTTAGATAGAAGATATAAGTTGTAGAGTTCGGTAGCACAGTAGGGTGACTATAGTTATCAATAATTTTTTATATATTTCAAAATAGCTAGAAGAGAAGATTTGAAATGTTTGCAACACTAAGAAATGATAAAAATTGGAAGTGATAGATATCCTAAATACCCTTACTTGATCATTACACTTTCTATTCATGTAACAAAATAACACATGTACCACATAAATATGTACAGTTATTATGTATCAATAAAAAAATTTTTTTAAATTCATTGTTACAGGTCAGAGGCATGACTCCTCCCAAGCTAGATAAAACTCCTAGTGTAAGGAGGGAGAGAATGCTCCCCAAATATAATTACTTAAATTAGAACTTTGTATTTTCCTTATGAGCTCATCATATTCTTAAAATAGAATTTTTATTTGTGTTCTCATAAAGTCTGTGTAAACATGGATTCTAACATAGGTTGGAAACTTACATCTTCAAGGCCAGATGTGTAAAATGTGTGAGTTGCACACAAGATTTGGTTTCCTTATGTAATCCTTTCATTTGGGGAGCAAAGAACCAGGAATGATAAGAGTTTTTTTTAATAAAAAATTTTTAAATTAGAAAAGCAATATAGCACTATACAAAGTAAAAATAAAAGTCTGTACCTCCCCTCCCCCCATGCTCGTTCTCAGAAGTAGTCAGCTTCAGAGCTTGCTGGAGAAAATCATCCCTTGTGGTGATGGTCCAAGCTGCAGGATCAGTGGCTTAGGTTAAGGGTCATGACTCCCGACCATTTATTGAGCATCAATTGTGTTCACCTAGTTGGGGTGAAACTCAGACCGCAGCTAGAGTATGTGAGAAATAGAACTTTCTTTATCCCCATTACTCTCTGATGTCTGTAAAGGGCCTGAGATGCTACCATCGTAGTTTCCTCCTTGTGGATCTGGAAGGGTCAGTATGTAGAACATTTTCCAAGATAGATCATATTTTAAGCCACAAAACAAGTCTCAGCAAATTCACAAACATTGAAATCATACCATGTATCTTCTCAGATCACAGTGGAATAACAATAGAAATCAATTCTAAGAGGAACTCTCACATGTGCACAAATACATGGAAATTAAACAACATGCTCCTGAACGATCCTTGGGTCCATCCTTTTGATGGAAATCAAAAGTTTTTTTGAACTGAATGACAAAGATGACACAAGCTTCAAAAAATCTATGGGATACAGAAAAAACAGCACTAAGGGGGAAGTTGATAGTGTTAAATGCTTATATAAGAAAGAAAGATCACAAGTTAAGGTTGCAACTCAAAGAACTAGGAAAAGAAGAACAAACCGAACCCAAAGCTAGCAGAATAAAAGTCATAACAAAGCTCAGAGCAGAACCAAATGAAACAGAAACAATAACAAAATACAAAAATATCAATAAAACAAAAAATTGGTTCTTTGAAAAGATAAACAAAATCAATAGAGCAGTAACTAGATTAACCAAAAATATAAGAGAAAGGACTCAAACTCAATCAGAAATGAAAAAGAAGACATTGTAACTGATACAGCAGAAATACAAGTATCATCCATGACTACTATGAAAACCTCTATGCACACAAATGAAAAAATCTAGAGGAAATGGATAAATTTTTAGAAACACACAAACCCCCAAGCTGGAACCAGGAAAAATGGAAATCCTGAACAGACCAGTACGAGTAGTAAGACTGAAAAGTAATAAAAAATCTCCCAAGAAAAAAAAAGCCCTAGACCAGGCAGATTGAGAACTTAATTCTTTTTTTAATTTCAAAATATTAAGGGGGCACAAATGTTTTTGATACATGGCTTGAGTCAGGACTGTAAATGCACCCATCACCATGATAGTGTTCATTGTTGGGTGAGTTTTTGCCCCTCCCCCAATCCTCCCTTCCCCTGCTTGATTTCCTATGACTCTTACTTCCCTCTCTGCACTTGTGTGCCCATTGGTTAGTTCCAATTTATGAGAGAGTACATGTGGTATTTGTTTTTCCATTTTTGAGATACTTCACTTAGAATAGTGGTCTCCAGTTCCTCCCAAAATGCTGCAAAAGGCATTAATTCGTCCCTTTTTATAGCTAAGTAGTACTCCATGGTATACATATACCACATTTTGTTAAACCACTCATGAGTTGATGGGCACTTGGGTTGATTCCACATCTTTGCAATTGTGAATTGTGCTGCAATAAACATTTGAGTGCAGGTGTCTTTTTGATAAAAAGACTTCTTTTCCTTTGGGTAGGTACCCAGTAGTGGGATTATAGGATCAAATGGTAGGTCTACTTTAAGTTCTTTGGAAAATCTCCATACTGTTTTCCATAGGGGTTGCACTAATTTGCAGTCCCACCAGCAGTGTATAAGCATTCCTTTCTCTCTGCATCCACACCAGCATCTATCATTTTCGGGCTTTTTAGTAATAGCCATTTTAACAGAAGTTAAAGGATATCTCATTGTGGTTTTAACTTCCCTGATAATTAGGGATGAGCATTTTTTCACATGTTTCTTGGCCATTTTTCTATCTTCTTTTGAAAAACTTCTGTTCATGTCTTTTCCCACTTTTTAATGGGGTTGTTTGGTTTTTTCTTCAAGTGCATAGAGGGAAGTAAGAGTCATAGGAAATCAAGCAGGGGAAGGGAGAGTGGGGGAGGGGCAAAAACTCACCCAACTATGACACTATTTGTGTGATGGGTGATTTGTCTGAGTTCTTTGTAGATTCTGGATATTAGCTCTTTATCAAATGTGTAGATTGTGAATATTTTCTTACATTCTGTAGGTTGTCTATTTGCTCTGTTGATTATTTCCTTAGCTGTGCAGAAGCTTTTTGATTTAATCAAGTGCCATTTGTTTATTTTTGTTGCTGCTGTAATTGTCAGTGGGGTCTTCTTCATAAATTCTTTGCCTAGAACAATGTCTAGAATAATTTTTCCTACATTTTCTTCTAGGATTCTTTCTGCCTTACATTTAAGTCTTTTATCCATATTGGATTAATTTTTGTGAGTGGTGAGAGAGGGAGGTCCTGTTTTTTTCTTCTGCATGTGGCTATCCAATTTTCCCAGTGCCATTTATTAAATAGGAATTCTTTTCCCCAGTGTGCATTGTTGTCTGCTTTATCAAAGATCAGTTGCTTGTAGGTAGATGATTTTATATCTGGGTTGTCTATTCCATTCCATTGGTCTGTGTCTTTATTTTTGTACCAATACCATGCTGTTTTGGTTACTATAGCCTAGTAGTATAGTTTGAAGTTGGGTAACGTGATGCCTCCAGCTTGTTCTTTTTGCTTGGGATTGCTTGGATGATTTGGGCTCTGTTCTCATTCCAAACAAAGCATGGAATTATTTTTCCTAGCTCTGTGAAATATGTTGTTGATATTTTGATGGGGATTGCACTGAATCTGTAAATCACTTTGGGTAGTATGGACATTTTAACAATATTGGTTCTACTGATCCATGAGCAAGATATGTTTCTACATTTGTTTGTGTCATTTGCAATTTCTTTCCTCAGTGTTTCATAGTTCTTCTTATGGAGATCTCTCACATTCTTGGTTAAGTATATCCCTAGGTATTTTATTTACTTTGTAGCTATTGGGAATGGTATTAAGCCTTTGATTTGACTCTCAGCTTGACTGTTTTTGGTATATAGAAATGCTACTGATTTTTGTACCTTGATTTTGTATACTGAGATTTTGCTGAACTTATTTATCACTTCCAGGAATCTCTTGGTGGAGTCTTTGGGGTTTTCTAGATATAAGATCATATCATCAATGAAAAACAATAGTTTGACCTCCTCTTTCCTGATTTGGATGCCCTTTATTTCTTTCTCTTGCCTGATTGCCCTGTCTAAGAATTCCAGTACCATGTTGAATAGAAGTTGTGACAGTGGGCACCCTTGTGTTGGTCCAATTCTTAGAGGGAATACTTTCAACATTGCCCCACTCAGTATGATGTTGTCATATATGGCTTTTATAATTTTGAGATATGTTCCTTCTATGCCTAGTTTATTGGGGTTTTTGTCATGAAAGAGTTCTGGATTTTGTCAAATGCTTTTTTTTGCCTCTACTAAGATGATCATATGGTCTTTTTTTTTTTCTTTCTGCTTTCATTGATGTGGTGAATCACATTTACTGATTTATATATGTTGAACCAATCTTGCATCCCTGTTATGAAGCCCACTTGGTCATAGTGGATTATTTTTTTGATATGTTGTTGAATTCAGATTGCTAGTATTTCTTTGAGGATCTTTGTGTCTATATTCATAAGGGATATTGGTCTGTAGTTTTCTTTTTTTGTTGTGTCCTTTCCTGGCTTTGGTATCAAGTTGATACTGGCTTTGTAGAATGAGTTGGGGAGGATTCTTTCCTTCTCAATGTTATGGAATAATTTCTTCAGTATGGGTACCAGCTGTTAATTGCAAGTCTTGTAGAATTTGGTTGTGAATCTATCTGGTCTGGGGCTTTTTTTTTTTTGGAAGATTTTTTTATTACTGCTTCAATCTCACTGCTCATTTTTGGTCTGTTTAGGAGTTCTATTTCTTCCTGATTGAGTCTTGGAAGGTTGTGTGTTTCCAGGAATTTGTCTGTTTCCTCTATGTTTTCTAGTTTATGTGTGTAGAGATATTCATAGTATTCATGAATGATATCTTGTATTTCTGTGCTATCAGTTGTAATATCTCCTTTTTCATTTCTGATTGAGCTTATTAATATTTGGGATTTTTTCTCTTCTATTCCTGGCTTATCTAGCAAGAAGTCTATCAATTTTGTTTATCCTTTCAAAGAACCAACTTTTTGTTTCATTGACCTTTTATATATATTTTTTCCATTTCATTTAGTTCTGCTCTGAACTTTGTTATTTGTTTTCTTCTAGTGACTTTGGGTTTGGTTTGCTCTTCCTTTTCTGGTTCCTTGAGACATGATATTATGCTGTTAATTTGTGATCTTTCTGACTTTTTGATGTGGGCATTTAAGGCTATGAATTTTTTCCTTAGGTATGACTTTGTTGAGTCCCATAGATTTTGATAGCTTTTGTCCCCTTTGTTGTTCAGTTCAAGGAATCTTTTGATTTCCATCTTAATTTTATTATTGACCCTGTAATCTTTCAGTAGCAGCTTGTTTAATTTCCACAACTTTGTGTGGAATTGAGTGTTACTCTTGGAATTGATTTCTAGTTTTAATCCAGTATGTTCCGAGAAGGTACATGGTATGATTTTGATTTTTTAAAGTGTGTTGATACATGTTTTGTGGCCCAAGACATGATCAATCTTGGAGAAGGTCCCATGTGCTGATGGGAAAAAGGTATGTTCAGTAGTGTTTGGATAGAAAGTTCTGTAAATATCTGTTCGATCCATTTGTTCTAGGGTCCCAATTATGTCCAGTGTTTCTTTATTTATTTTCTGCTTTGATGATCTGTCCAGCTCTGATAATGCAGTGTTGAAGTCCCCAGCAATTATGATGCTATTATTTATTTCCTTGCTTAGCTCTAGTAGAATTTGTTTTATGTATCTGGGAGCTCCCCTGTTAGGTGCATATATATTTAGGATTGTCATGTCTTCTTGTAAAATTGCTCCCTTTACCATGTGTCCTTGTGGTTTAGATGTGTCTCCGAGACAGTAGATAGTTGGGTCATGTTTTTTCATCCATTCAGTCTGCCTATGTCTTTTAAGTGGTGCATTCAAACCGTTAACATTAAGAGATAGAATTGATATGTGGGATGTTGTTCTGTTCATAATGTTGGGTAGTACCTTATTACTTTGTTCCCCTTCTTGTGCTATTGTTTTATAAGAATTGTGAGCTTTACCTGTTTTCAGTGGTTTTACACTGGTGGGTATCTATTGTGCTGATGTATGTATAATGCAGTCCTGAGTATTTCCTGCAGGACAGGTCTGGTCATGACGAATTCCCTCAGTGTTTGCCTGGAATTCTGGAAAAGACTTAATTTCTCTATAAATTATGACACTTAGTTTTGCAGGTTACAAAATTCTAGGCTAGCAATTGTTCTGTTTAAGGAGATTGAAGATGGGGCCCCACTCCCTTCTGGCTGGAGGGTTTCCAGTGAGAAGTCTGTTGTTAGCCTGATGAGTTTTTCTTTGTAGGTCAGTTGTTGCTTACATCTAGCTGCTTATAGAATTTTCTTCTTCATTTTGACTTTGGCTGGGTTGATTACTATGTGTCTCAGAGATGTCCTATTTGCTATGAATCTTCCCAGAGTTCACTGACCATCTTGTATCTGGATGCCTGTATCTCTGGCGATACCAGGGAATTTTTCCTCAATAATTCCCTTGAATAAATTTTCCATGCTTTTAGCTCTTCTTCTTCCTCAGGGATACCTATAATTCATGCATTCATTCACTTCACATAGTCTCTTATCTCTCTAAGTGATTGTTCCATCTTTTTTGTTCTCTTCTCTGCCTCTTTAAATGACTGGGTTGGCTCAAGAGCCTTGTCTTCAAGCTCTGAGGTTGTTTCTTCTCCTTCATTTAGTTTGTTCCTGATGCTTTCTACTGTGTTTTGAAATTCCCTAAATGACTCTATCACTTCTTTGAGTTCTAGTGTATCCTTCCTTATGTTGTCTAGCTCTTTAGTGACTTTTTCATTAATTTCTTGAAATATTTTTTGGGGGGCTTCTTTTTATTGTTTTTCAGCTTTCTCTTCAATTCCATTCATCTTATTTGCCATCCATATTCTGGATTCCATTTCTGTCATTTTTATAATTTCCTTGTAGTTTCAGTTTGCTACTGTGGCTCCATTGTCATCCCTTGGGGGTGTCTATCTGTTTTGATTTTTCATGTTGCCAGTGCTCTTTTGCTGATTATTATCATCTGAAACCTCTTTTCTCAGCTCAGGGCTAATAGGTTTGCAGGGCACATGTTCTTTGCTGGGAGCCCTCCTACTTAATTAGAAGAAAGGGAGGTCCTCAAATGGTGCTTTTTTTCTCCTACTCTAGAGTGTTGGTGTGGCAGAGGAGGGATATGTGCACTAGAAGCCTATAATACAGCTGTTCTGATTTGATCTGTTCACCTGCAATTGCCTCTGTTCAAGCCCATGTTGGATGCTGTTTGTGCTGGGGGTTGGGCTGTTCACCAGATAGTCACAGGATGTTTGAGTCGGGAGCTGGGCAAGGCCCTTTTCACTGAGGCTGGTGTTGTGGGGTTGCTTTGCCTCCCTGTAAAGGTGTCTCCTTGCAGAGATGGTAGTGGCAGCGGGGTGAGGCAATCCAGGCAGTGGTCATGAGTTCTCAGGCTGTGGGCATCTGCTCAAACCAGGCTCCAGTGTACCAGTGGCTCAAGGCTAGGGGGTCACTTGGCAGGGTGTTGAACTTTGGAGCAGTTCTGCTGGCTCTTTGGCAGCAGTGGAGGATCTGAGGTAGGGTCTTGGGGCCCAGGTGCAGTGCTGGAATCTCAGGGGTGGTGTCCCAGGCCTGGCAGAAGCTCTGGAGACAGAAGCAGAGCCTTGGGCTCTGGTATGTGAGCCTCAGAGCTGAGACTGGGAAGGAGCCAGAAGTAGGGCTTCTGAGCATGGCCTCAGAGCCAGAAGCAGGGATATGGGGGTAGCAGGGCTTGTCTGACCTGGAAGGCTGAGTCAGAGCTGAGTAGGCAGCAGGCAGTTGGGACCTGGAGGGTGGAGTTGGGACCAAGCAAGTGGCAGGCTGTTCCCCAGGATCAGAGACTGGATGCCAAGTTATGTAGGTAGAGTTCAGTTCCAGTGGCCCAGGGACTTTGGGATTCTCCCCATACCCCAAGGACCCACTAAGCAGTCACTCAACATCTCCCAGGTTGGAGCCCATAGCACCCCATTCAATTCCTGCACTCAGATCCCATTGTGCTGTTGGGGATGGGTGCTTGGCTTCCAGTCACAGGGTATGGCTCAGGGGAGCCTCCAGTTAGTCTGCTTATCCCCAGCCCAGTGGGGGCAATGTGAAGGCCACAGCTGCAAAGCTGAGTCCCATACCAACCTGGCATCATGCACCCAAGAGCTCAGGATGGCTTTAGCTACTGCTTAATCCCTACTGCACCTGTTATCTGGTGCAACGACTCTGCACAGACTCCAGGCACATCCCCGACCTGTGGCAGCACAGAGAGCCCTCTCACAACTTGGTCACAGTGCCTGCAGGGTAAGCATGGTGCCCCAGCACTCTATCCTGCTAATATTCCCCATGTGTGCATTGATATTATCAAATGTATCACCCTGTCACCTTTTTTCTCCCACACTGAGAGTTCTGCACTGCTTCTCTGTGGTTTCACAAATTCCTTCTGAGAATAACTGTCTGTAGGTAGGCACCTGCTTCCTATGTACTCTTCTTTCCTTGGGAGCTGCAGGTTTGTGGGCTGCTTCTAATCTGCCACTCCTCAGGACCTAATTCTACCAGACCTACAAAGAAGAACTAGCACCTATCCTATTGAAACTGTTCAATAACATCAATAAAGAGGGAATTCTCCTTAACTCACTCTACAAAGCCAGCATAACCCTGATACCAGAGCCAGGAAAGTACACAACAAAAAAAGAAAACTAGAGGCCAATATCCTTCATGAACATAGATGCAAAAATCCTCAAAAAAATACTGGCAAACTGAATCCAAAAGCACATCAAAAAGATAATTCACCGTGACCAAGTGGGTTTTATCCCAGGGATGCAAGGATGACTCAACACATGCAAATCAATAAATGTGAATCACCACATAAACATAACTAAAAACAAAAAGCATGTGATCAGCTCAATAGATGCAGAAAAACAATTTGATAACATCCAGCAATGCTTCATGACAAAAACCTACAACAAACAAGGCATAGAAGGAACATACCTCAAAATATTAAAAGCCATGTATGACAAACCCACAACTATCATCATACTGAATTGGAAAAAGTTGAAAGAATTCCCCCTAAGAATTGGAACAAAACAAGCGTGTCCACTGTCACCACTTCTATACAACATAGTACTAGAAGTCCTAGCCAGAGCAATCAGGCAAGAGAAAGAAATAAAGGGCATCCAAATTAGGAAAGAGGAGGTCAAAATATCCCTGTTGACTGACAATGTGAACTTGTATCTAGAAAACCCTAATGCCTCCACCAAATGATTCCTAGAATTGATAAATAAATTCAGTAAAATCTCATGATATAAAATTAATGTACACAAATCAGGAGCATTTATATATACTAATAGCAGTCAAGCTGAGAGTCAAATCAAGAGCTCAATACCATTTACAATAGCTGCAAAGAAAAAAAAATACCTAGGAATATACTTACACAAGGAGGTGAAAGATCGCTACAAGGAGGACAACAAAACATTCATGAAAGCAATAATAGAGGACACAAACAAATAGAAAAATGTCCCATGTTCATGGATTGGCAAAACCAACATTGTTAAAATGTCCATACTGCCCAAAGTGATTTACAGATGCAACACAATTCCCATCAAAATACCATAGTCATTTTTCACAGATCTAGAAAAAACAATCCTATACTTCACATGAAATAAAAAGAGCCAAAATAGCCAAAGCAATCCTAAGCAAAAAGAAAAAATCAGGAGGTATTTACCTGACATCAAATCATACTACAAGTCTGTAGACACTGAAACTGCATGGTACTTATATAAAGGAAGACAGATAGACCATTGGAACAGAATAGAGAACCCAGAAATAAAACCATATACCTATGACCAACTGATTTTTACAAAGCAGACAAAAATATACACTGGGGAAAAGATGCCCTACTCAATAAATAGTGCCAGGAAAATTGGATAGTCACATACAGAAGAATGAAATTGGATACCTATCTCTCACCATATGTGAAAATTAACCCAAGATGGATGATAGACTTACATGTAAGACCCAAAACCATAACAATTCTAGAAGAAAACATAAGAAAAACTCTTCTGGATATTGATCTAGGCAAAGAATTTATGACTAAGATCCCAAAAGCAAATACAATAACAAAAATAAATATATGGGACGTAATTAAACTAAAAAGTTTCTATACAGCAAAGGGAATAATCACCAAATAGACAACTTACAAAATAGGAAAAAATATTTGCAAACTATACATCAAAGTACTGATATACAGAATATACAAAGAACTCAAACAAATCAATCAGAAAAAATCAATGACCACATCAAAAAGTGGGCAAAACTCATGAACAGATGTTTTTCAAAAGAAGATAGAGAAATGGCTAACACACATATGAAAAAATGCTCAACATCACTAATTATCAGAGAAATACAAACTAAAACCATAATGAGATACCGTCTTACCCCTGTCAAAAGGGCCATTATAAAAAGTCAAAAAATAATAGATGTGGTGAAAAGGGAATGCTTTTACACTGTTGGTAAGAGTGTAAACTATTAATAATATAACTGCTATGGAAAACAGTATGGAGATTGCTCAAAGAACTAGAAGTAGACCTACCATTTGATCCACCAATCCCACTACTGGGTATCTACCCAAAGGAAAAGAAGCCATTTTATCAAAAAGACAGCTGCACCTGAATGTTCAGCACAATTCATAATTGCAAAGACATAGAATCAACCTAAGTTCCCATTAGTTTATAAGTAGATAAAAAAAAGTGTGTTGTATACACACCATGGAGTACTACTCAGCCATAAAAAGGAATGAAATAATGTCTTTTGCAACAACTTGGAGGGAACTGGATATGATTATCCTAGGTGAAGTATCTCGGGAATGGAAAATCAAATACCACATGTTCTCACTTATAAGTTGGAGTTAAACAAGGAATATATATGGTCATAATGTGGTGGAATGTATATTGCAAACCAAGAAGGGGGAAGGATAGGAAGGGGAAAATCTACCTATTGGGCACAATGTACACTATTCCAGTTCTTTGTACACTGAAAGCCCTGACTTCAGTGTGATACAATCTATCCATGAAACAAAAAACACTGTAGGCCCTAATTTTTTTTAAATAAATGAAGCAATGATTCATGTACAATGATGATATACAGAAATAAAATGTTTTTAAAATACACTATGTCTAAAAGTGAGACATTACTATGAGTCTATGCTTCTTACTACCTCTAATCACAAATTTTGTTTTATCCAACAAAGCTTTTGTACATTTTGATCATACTGTTATTATATTTTGGAAATTACACGTGATACCGAGGTAATATTTTGAATTTGTGTTTAACTTTGGGGAATTTTTTTTTAAATTTTAAGAGATGGGGTCTTATTATGTTTCCCAGTCTGGTGTCAAACTCCTACCTTCAAGCAATCCTCCCACCTCAGCCTCCTGAGTAGCTGGGATTCCAGGCTTGAGCCACCCCACCCAAGAAATATTTCTTAAATAAAAATGGATAATGCTGGTTTGTTTTCCAAGAGGTTTGACATAAATTAAAAAACAGTGGGAAAAGTAATTTTTACCAGGACTTTCAGACTACCTCCTGTTTCCTATGCACCTAATACAAATAGCATGAAGTCATCCACATAATGGGTAAATGGGATGACCTGTTAGGTGGTGAGAATATCAAGGTCCTAGTGAATTAAATTATGACACAGAACTGAGGAGTAAATATCCTCAGGTGAGAGGGTGAAGTGAAAATCTTGTCCCTATCACATAAGAGTAGAAAGTTTCTGGTACTCATGATTAATTTGTGAACTGATGACATCCTTTGATCATTTATTAGTTCTTTTTTTGTAAATATATAAGAATATTTTGTTATTTATGCATGTTGATGCTTTTTCCCATATTTGAATTTTCTCTAAGTTTACTTGGCCACAAACTCTATGTGACCAAATGTATCAATATTTTCTTTTGTAACTTCAGATGTTTTTTGATTGAAACATCTTCTACCACTTACCAACATGATAAATGTTCATCTATGTTTTTTTCCTAAAATGTTTAGTGGTATGATGGTTTCATTAAAAAGGCTAACCACTTTTATGAATCTGAAGTTATTTGGGTGTATGTGTTGTGAGATGTGTAGTTATGTTCTCACTGGATGATTTTCCCAAAATAATTTGATTCATAATCCATATCACATCCTATTGGTTTCTATAGCTTCTGTTATGTTAGCAAGTCCTTGGCCTCCATATTGTTTTCCACCAATATGCTTCTACTTCTGTTGGCAACATAATAATTAATAATTATATATTTTATATTTATTACATGTTTTATATATTTTCAGATACAGAATTTTTCATTCAGTATTCTTAATTATCTTTAAAAATATTTAAAGCTATTTTATTATTTTAACTAGAAAAAAGTTATTAATATTTACTAATGTTTATGTGGAAGCATCATATATTTATTATGGAGAAGTTAGAAGATACAAATAAAAAAATAAATATGAAACAAGGGACACCTTAGTAGTCAAAGTGAAAGCAGGTATACCTCATTTTCCTAAAATTGGGTACTGCAGATGCAAGGTTTTTTGTGGTAATGGTAAGTTTTTCCCCAATTTTTTTCCATCTGAAGACTTCATGGAGCAAACTTGGGTCCCAGGTTGGAAAATGAACCACTTAATATGCTTCCAGAACAAAAAGTTAGGCCACAACGGGGATGTGCAGCCGTACCCTGTGGGCACCAACTCCCTATAAAATTCATTAATCTTATGTTTGGCACATATTCAGAAACAAATCAAAGAGACTTGAGATTTTATAAATTATAGATGTCCATTCATTTTCTCTGTTGAAGATAAAAAGTGTATTGAGTGGCTGACTATAAACATGAGCAAATGAGATCAGTACTAACATTTACTTTTCCCTTATAGGAGACAAAGACCCCTGAGGCAAAGGATAAAGTAGGCACATTGCCAACCAATGCTTTCTTTTCACATGGTGTAGGGGTTCAGGGGCACAGGAGTTGGCCTGGATTCTTTAGAGAAGAAGTATGGAAATAAAACAGAGGACTGAGCTGGAAATTTATCATGCAGTCCCAATCTCTGAGTTTTAATGTTTGAAAGTTACAAAGAAAAGTTACAAATCCACAGTCAACCTAAGGAATTTCACAGCCATAGGTAGTGTCTGATCTGGATAAATGGGAAGGGTGTGAAGAGGGGCTTCAGGGAAGATGGTGAGAAATTTTTCTACCTGTAAACTGCCACAATAAGCAGAAATCTCTTCCAAGAATGGGCCACAGAAATGAGGAGTATGTTGGGCATGAAAATGCTCACATCAGGTCTCCACTCCTAGAAATAGGGTGACCCAACCATTTTGATTTTCCTGGTGCTGTTTTGGTTTTAGCACTGAGTCCTACTCTAACGAAGGAACCTACTTAGGGCACACAGTAGACAGCCCCCGCTGCCGCCCTTCTGGATCCACTTTTGTGTTTGTGCTAAGACCAGGCTTCCCATGAACTGCTCCCAGCCACTGACTAGCACAACAGGGATTCTAATACAGGCCCCTTCCTGTAAGAGGCGGGATTTCTTTAATGGGCACCTTTGGCTCCATGACTCCCCATTTGCCTGTCCGGAAACATTCTTAGAAGTTCACAGCAGACTTGGATTCTTTCTACCCAAACCTCTTTGCTCTACTCCCACCACCTTTCACAAGGTCTAGACATCTATTGCAGTCTGAAGACTTTCCCACTTCTATCTAGCTCCTTACCTGTATTAGTGTCCTGTGACTGCTCTAACAAATTACCACAAATATAGGGCCTTAAAACAACACACATTTATTTTACAGTTTTGCAGATCAGAAGTCTGAAATGGGTCTCACTGGGCTAAAATCAAGGTGTTAGCAGGGCTGTATTGCTTTCTGGGGGCTCAAAGGGAGACTTGGTTTTCTTGTCTATTCACCTTCTAGAGGCCACCTGGTGCAGGCCCTTGGCCCACTTCCAACTGCAAAGCCAGCAGTGGTCTGTCTATTCTTTTTCACATCACTTTGATACTTCTTCCACCCTCTTCCACATATAAAAGACTCTTGTAATTATGGTGGACCCACCTTGATAATCCAGGATATTCTCATTTTAGCAACCTCTATTCCATCTGCAACCTAATACCCTGTGAACATAACATATTCAAAGGTTCCAAGGTTCCAGGGGTTAGGATGTGAACATCTTTGGGGGAACATTGTTCAGCCTTTCACACTCCCCTTTTTCCTTTATAGACATTTCCCAGGTAAATCTCTTGTACTTCCTAGGCCTACCTAGGCTTCTCCTTCTTTGAAGAGTCAACTAATGCAAATGGTGCCAGCAATGACCTGAGAAAACAGGTTTGAGGACTGCCTGACTCACAGTGGACAAGCAAATAGAACACCCTTGTGAGTGGAAGATGGGGCACAAATATTCCCTGGCACAAAGTAGCAGCCCAATTGCTAAAATTTCACTGGTGGTGACCTGGGGAAAAACTCCTGGGGGAGGGAGTTTGAAAGATCTGGAGGGTACATGCCTATAAAGATGATGGATCCACTCCCAGGTATATACCCAAAAGAAATGAAAACATGTTTCCACACAAATGTATATAGCAGCATTGTTCATAACAGCCAGAAAGTGGAAAGAGCCTTAATACGTAGCAACTGGAAAATGGATAAATAGAAAATGTGACATATCCATGAAATAGAATATTACTCAGCCATAGCAACAAATGAAGTACTGATACATGCTACAACACTGATATAGTGGGTTGAAAAGTGTCCCCCCAAAAGATATATCTATGTCCACCCTCCTGTGAATGTAATCTTAATTGAGAAAAGGGTCTTTACATGATGTACTTAAGCTCTCAAGATGAGGTCATCCTGGATTATCTGGCTGTGCTCTAAATCCAATGGCATGTGTCCTTATAAGGGACACGCAGAGAAGAAACATAAGGAGAAGAGGAGAAAGTCGTGTGAAAACACAGGCAGAGATGAGACTTGTGCAGCCACAAGCCAAGCAATGCCTGGAGCACCTGAAGCTGTAAGAGGCAAAGAGGGATTCTCCCCCACAGCCATTGGACCAAGCATAGCCCTACTGACACCATGAATTCAGAACACTGGCTTCCAAAATAGTAAGATTAAATTTCTGTTGTTTTAAGCCACCAAATTTTTGGTAATTTGTTGCAGCAGCTCTAGGAAACTAAAACAATGGATGAAACCTGACAACATGTTAAGTGAAGGAATCCAGTCACAACAGACCATAATGTATGATGCTTATTATATGGAATGTCCAGAAGAGGCAAACCTATCAATACGGGAAGTATATTAATAGTACCCTAAGGCTGGAGGGTTGGAAGGAAATGAAGAGTGATTGCTAATGAGTGCAGGATTCTGCTTTGGGGGATGAAACTTTCTAAACTTGATTGAGGTGACAGTTGCACAGTTCTGTGAATATACTAAAACCACTCTTTAAATGAGTGAACTGTACTTAAATTATATCTCAATAAAACTGTTTTAAGAAGATGGGTGGGAATTGCAAAGTTGTATCTTCATCCTGCGAGGGATAAGGAGAAACAGAAGGAGATCCACAAATAGTAAAGGTTAAATGTTGGAGCTACAGGGTCTCTTTGGAAGTTGCCAAAGAGGTTCTAATCTACAGTGGAAGAGCAGAAATAGCTGAATAGCAAACTGGAGATTCAGTAGAGTTTCAGAGCTCTAGAGATGTTTAGATGTTTGGCCCAGGCAGTTTTACAGAAATACTATGACAAGTTCAGGGACCCTGAAGAAACCTGGGACTCTCAAATGCGATGGGGACATCAGGATGTATGACCTGAGGATGCTGATTCTGCAGATACACTAAATCCTCAGAATTGCAGGATGGCCCAACCTTCCCTAGAAAACACTAGCACATTCCCTGTGCCAGGAGACGTTGCAGAGGCTTCTCCATAACAAGGCAACAGGTGTCCCCTCAGGAGCTAGGCCCACCTCCTCTCTTGGTTACCAAGTTAATAATCTGTGTTAAATCCCAATACAATGAAGCTGAGGATTTGCTGGGCTACATGAGAAAAGAAAGAGATTATACAGCAAAGGAGCTGCAAGAAGTAGTTAGGATGCACAGGGTGAGTAACCCTGGAATTGGATTTGAAGGGTGCTTGGTCAAGTACAATGGAATGTAAGAATGGATAAGCAAGAATTCATTGACATGGGGGCACATTTTTTGGGACACATGATGTCACACTCTAGCAAAAGCCACAGGGGATGGATGAAACACTGCTAGTATCAATCTTAGAAATCAGAAGAAAGCAATGGCTGATGTAGGGGATTTTGGAAATGGCTGTGCTGCATATAGTTCCAACACCGAGTGTCCTGCATCTCAATTTGATACTGACATTAACTACCCAGAGTTGATGCAGACCCCATAGGTTAAAGGGCTCAGTCCCACAAGACACCAGCTGGCTCCCCAGGCCACCTGTACTTTGCTCCATCTTGGCTACAAACTTGGGGGTTTCCATGACTACCCTTCAGGTTCAATAATTTGCTAGAATACTCAAAACCCAGGAAAGCACTATACTTACGATACTGATTTATTATAAAGATACAACTGACCAACCAGGTGAAAAGAGACATAGGGCGGCAAGGTTTGGGTGGTTGGGGAAAGCTTCCATGCCCTCTCTCTGCACGTTGATGTTTTTGCCAACCAGGAAGCTCAATGAACTCTTGTTTCAGGGTTTTTATATGAGGTTGTGTGTGTGTGTATATATATATATATATAGAGAGAGAGAGAGAGAGAAGATTGATTAAATCAATGGCCAGGTGATTGAACTCAATCTCCAGTCCCTCTGCCCTCTGGAAAGATTGTGGGGACTAAGGAAGGTTGGGCTGAAAGTGCCAAACTTTTAATCATCTGGTTGCTTTCTCTTGCAACTATCTTCCTTCTTGAGTCTACCTAGGCACTCCTGCTCACAATGAGTCCCCTCATTAGCAAAATCCAGTGTGTTTAAAGGGGACCGTTATGCATAACAAAGACATTCCTATCTGTCAGGAAATTCTAAGGATTTTAAAAGCTCTGTGCCAGGAACTGGGGACAGAAACCAATTTTTAAAAAAATCACATCATACCTAACAGGTGATGGATGAAGGGAGAAAGAGGCTGAGGGAAGCGTCCGTGCTGGAATGAATACATTATATGAGGCCAGAAGACCCAACAGAGGATTATGTATGTGGGAGGGCCCAGGGAACACACCCAGGGTAGGAGTAATGCACAGTAAGGTTGGAGGGGAAGCCAAGGGATTTGCAAAATGGCTAAAAGAGAATGGTGCCTCTGGGGAAAGAGATGACTGGGCAATAAGGGTACTGTTTAATATCTACAACCAGAAAAATGCAAAAAGAGAATGAGAGTAATTGTTCCAATAGAAACTCACAATCTTGGAGGCTGAGTTGGGAGGAAAGCTTGATCCCAGAAGTTTGAGGTCAGCCTGGGCAATGTAGTAAGACCCCATCTGCAAAAAAAAAAAAAACAAAAACCAAAGTCTCACGATCCCTTGCCAATTTTCATATCCAGACCCAACTGACTGAAGAGGTACATGTGTACCTAGGAGAAAAGACTTGGCAATACCATGGCAAATATCTACCACAATAATTCCCTGTCTATCTGCAAAGGCACTTCTAGCCCTTTAGTGGATGGCTCTACATTGGGAAAGGAATATTCCTGGATATTTCAAGGACTGTTTGACATGAGATGTGAGTTGACATTGATACGTGGGGATCCAAAACATAATAGAGCCTGTTGGAGTGGGGGTTTATGGGGGACCAGGCAATAAACTTAAGATCTGGTTCACAGGGTGTGCACATTCATCAGTGGTCATTTCCTGAGTCTCTGAGTGTATGACTGGAGTGAATATCCATGGCAGTAGGAGAAACCCCATTGTGAGGTACTTGACCTGTGAGGTAGGAGGTATCATATTATAAAAGACCGAGTGTCAGCCTCTAAAACTGTCTCTAATCCATCAGTTAAGAGGATAAATCAAAACCGAGATTGCATTTCAGGAGAGATGGTGGGGACAGCGTTACCACTCAAGGTCTAAAGCATATGGGGCTGGTGATCTTGATCATGGTTCCTTTGATTCACCAGTCTGGCCCCTTCGGCAACCCCTGCACTCCAGCCAGAGCCACTGAGCAAGACTCTGCCTTGAAAAAAAATTTTTTTAAACCTTTGGGATAAAATTTCTACCACCCGATTTGTGCCAACTGTAAGTATTGCAAGAAATTGTCAACTCCTTCTCCTCTTACAAAATTATAGCTTAAAAAATTCTTCACTCTAATTGTTAAATGAATACACAAATATTAAAGCTATCATCTCTTACACACTACAATCAAAATCTCACTAAGAATCCTTTTTAACTTGGCACAGTGATTAAAAATTCACCTTAAATAATGCAGAGGTAAAGATTGCCAAGGGAATACCGAGCAGGAAGAATAAGGTGGGGAACTTTGGAACTGTGGTGAATATTAAAATAGATTCATAATTACAGAAGTTAAAATAGTGGAGTACAGCTGCCAGAAGCAGACCATTCAATAGAACAGAATGAAAAACCGGAAACAAACAGAGAAAAACACTGAAGAACTTAAGGTAAGATAAAGTAGGATTTTAAGCTAATGAGGAAAGATGGATTTTCTTTGGACAAGTGAATATCCATTAAAGAAAAAAGCTCTGAAATGTTACACCATGTACCATAATAAATCATGGATTAATTAAAGATTTAATCTGGGAAAACAAAAGCAAAAAACAAAAGTAAATAAAATGTAAACCTATAGCTGGGCTAAAGGGAAGGGAAGGAGGCAAGCAGAAATGCATGTTCATTTCTTCTGGAGAATGTGCATTGGTTTTTCCATGAGTTTGTACTTGATGACTCATTTTGCCACAATCTCCGAAATCATGAAAATAGCCTTGGATTGTTGTATCCACTAAATTCCCATGGAGACTGGCTGGGGCCCAGAAAGATGTGGAAGGAGAATAAACTGCAGAATAAAGAGATTTAGAGAGTGTGTCTTTCTTTTTTTTTTTTAACTCTCAATAGTTCATTTAGTATCAAACACAAGGAGAAATTGCTTAACCCTGCGGAATGTTTTAAGACTTGAGTTACAATATTTCAGGCACTTGTAATTGGATTCCCTTTGTACACATGTTGGCAAGAAGGGGAGAAAAAAACCTAGCATACAGATGAAGGATAAATTAACTTAACTCTATGCAAACATTTAAAATGAAAGGTGAACCTTATGTTAAAAGAATAGATTAACATATTTAGTAAACCTATTTTTTCTGTAACACTAGTTAATCAAAGTTGTTTTTTTTTTTTTATTTTTTCAGACAGACTGGAAATAAAATTTTACATGTCTTTTTTTTTTCCTGCTAAGGTTGATGTTTCACCAAAGTAGTTTTAATTTCTGTCCATTCATATTTTAAGCATTTTGATTTAAAAAAGGATCTTTCATAGAAAAAAGTTACTTTGAACACCATACAGGACTGGTGGCAATTGGCTATTTCATGACATCAGACATTACAATTAGTATCTGCCAATGGTTGTTCTCTGTAGACACGTACTTTGGTGTGTCCTTGCTGAAGGTGCCTTGTGTCAGTTCACTCCTCTTGCCCATTGGAACTGTAAGTGTCCTCACTGAGTCTGTGTCCATAATCACAGTAATCAGTATCAC
Source organism: Daubentonia madagascariensis (assembly GCA_023783475.1). Taxonomy (NCBI): domain Eukaryota; kingdom Metazoa; phylum Chordata; class Mammalia; order Primates; family Daubentoniidae; genus Daubentonia; species Daubentonia madagascariensis. The sequence goes on from JAKFHU010001672.1 coordinate 6,779,695, forward strand.
TTTGTGCTGGGGAGCTACAGCTGTTATCGTAGGAATCATAACTCTGTTTATCATAAGCAGTGACGTATCCATCATCATAGTAGTACTGTCCATATTTCTCTTCTGTTGGGGTGGTGGTGGACATCTGTACCCAGTTGGGAGGACTCCTCTTGCTCTGGAAGTGAGAAGTCCTTTACCCCAACTCACTGGTCCTGGGGTGGAAATGGAAAGGATTCTCTCAGGAGTTGTCATCCTTCCTTGTACACTAACTCCAACATGTGAGGCTGTGACTTCTGCCCTTCCTCTTGTTAGTCTGGAGTTGGTACACCTCTTATATGCCAGGTGGGTTTCCCTGGAACCAATGGAGCATCTGCATTTTCTGAACCACCATTCCAATCTGTTAATTCCTGGAGCTGTGCTTGCCTGATCTCATCATTATAGTCAAGGATGAGATCTTTCTGATTTCTCTCAAAACACGTCCCATCCAGGCATAAGCCTCTGCAGGTGGCACAAACACTTCAGTGAGAACAAGGAGATCATTATGAAGGTGGAAGTACTTTGCTTCTCCACTTTTCTTCAAATGTTCTACCTTTGCCTGGTCCCTCCTGGAAACTCTTCAAAGAATGGACATTTTGTCAAGGTTTTTTCTTGTAAAGATTTCAGAGACTTGCCACGTGGACCGAGAAGTTTCTTCACAAATTTGAACTTAGGGACCTGCTTTACAGGAATTAACACTTTCTGTCCCAGCTTTTTGTTCTTGTTAATCACATCAGCATACTTGTCTTCATCCTTGCCTTCTCCTTTTTGACACCAGCCACAGAGCATGCTTGAAGGAGAGTTCCAGGGAGAGCTTTTCTGCCATCAGCTGGCACAGGTGCTTCCCCATGCTCTCTGGCTGCCCAGGGCACAGACAGGAGGAGCGCAGGAAGTGATGGCCCAGTAACCCCTGACCCTGGCTGCATGGCAGAAACAACAGCAGCAGTCAAGCCAGGCAGTCAGCCAGGGGCCATGGCAGTACAGAAGCCAGAGCCAGACTCTCAGCCCTGACCCCGGTGTAGGCCGAGTGCCCAGGACTGGCACCCCCCATGCTATGGAGGTGGGATGAGGAGGAGCAGGTGTAGCTAGCCCACTACACCAGGCTACAAGCCCACAGGTCAGGCAGGCAGCACTCCATAACCCTGAAGCAGCACAGGGCTAGCCCCATCAGCCCACACAGGCCACCAGCAGCCACAGCCAGAAGCACACTGCATGGGTCATGGGGCTGACCAACCCAACCCTGCCACGTGGGGAGAATGTTCTGAGGGGACATTATGAGGGTATGTTTTCTCTGCCAGAGTAGGTGCGCACGTGCAGTGATGCCATTCTGATGTACGCACATGTACTTGTGCTTAATAGCTCAGCTTGGCTTGGCTTTGCCTGGTGATTTACATGGTGTCTGAGACTGGAAGCCATGGTTTCCTTTTTGGAGGTTGTGGCCAGACTGTGTTGTCTTATTTGGATTGGGTTGGGAGGCAGGAAAAGAGGGGCGGGGGGTAGGCGTGGGGAACTGAGGTGTCCCCAAAGCCCACAGCCTGCACCATGAAGTAGTTCTTTGGCTTCAGGAGAAAGAAGGGCAAGTCACCCCCGTTGACAGCATGTGGAAGGCACTGGTGGGCGCCAGGGATGAGATTCCTCACAAGGCCTACTCAAGCCCTGGTACAACATCCATGAGGTAGACCTCAAGCAAATGCACAGGGCTGCCTGCATGGGTGGTGCAGCAAAAGCAGAGAAGATCCTTTCTATCAAGCCATTGTGCCTGAATGAGAAAGATTGGTTACTCAGGTAATAGGAACTGCCACCCTGGGGCTAGGGGCTGGGCAGGTGTGGGGGAAATGCTCTTTCCTGACTAGCCCTCCTGTCCCTGAGGGGGCTGGGCTTTCCTCCCTCACAGGCCCTGCAGTACCTGGGAGGGGGAAACCTTGGAGGGGTCCTGGTGCAGGCCACCATTATGAGCAGCAACACAAAAACAAAGTATTAGCTGGTTTCCAGTCCACTCATCATTCCTCTTCTAGAGTGCTTTATTAACAATTTTAAAGTGATTTAATGAACAAAATTAAGTATATATAGCATTTTATTTTTAATGTACACATTTGAAAACATGTAATATACATTATAGAAAGTTACTTAAGGAGAGAAATAATTCCCATACTGTATTGGCTTCTGGGCAAAAAAATCTTCACATAAAATGCAATATCTATTTTATATCAAGGTACACCTATATATATGTGTTCTTTACAGGAGGGCTGGTCGGGAAAGAGCATTTCCCCCACACCTGCCCAGCCCCTAGCCCCAGGGTGGCAGTTCCTATTACCTGAGTAACCAATCTTTCTCATTCAGGCACAATGGCTTGATAGAAAGGATCTTCTCTGCTTTTGCTGCACCACCCATGCAGGCAGCCCTGTGCATCTGCTTGAGGTCTACCTCATGGATGTTGTACCAGGGCTTGAGTAGGCCTTGTGAGGAATCTCATCTTAGAAGGAAACTTTGATGTGGGTAGATGATTCTGTGTTCTTGAAGAGGAAGACTCATTTATCTGAATGTGTGACCTCTTTCTATATTTATCAATTCTACATAAACCAAATAAAAATATGAAGGTTTCAAAATTTTTGAGTGACACATTGTGTCTGTCTTTTACTATTGTGATGATATTAAGAAGATTTGGGAATGGAGTGAACAAAGTCTTGCCCTTCTGGATATGAAAAGATGCTACTCATTTCCATAGCTTTATCATTTGGTAACAGCTAAAGAGACAGATAAATGAATGGAACAGAATAGAAAATCCAGAAACACTGAGAAATATATGTAAGAATATAGAACTTGATAATGGTGACATTTTGTATTAGAAGGCAAAGATGAATTATTGATAAATGAAATGCCTGTTACCTTTTTGGAGAAATCTAACTAGATTTTTTACATCACAAAAATAAGTTCCTTATGGAAGAGAGATCACAAATTTTAAAAATAGGAAATGAGAAAAGTACCAGAAGAAAACACAAATACCTATTCATACGGATACATTTTTATGTTGACAGAGACCTTCCTGAGAGTGACCTCACAAGCAAGCATTCTGAAGGTTGATTTAGCAAAAAAAAATTTAAACCCCCTGTATATCAGAAAAAAATTAACAAAATAAAAGAAGACATACTTGCAAAATATTTGCCACACATACACACACACACAAACATACATGTGTATATCAGCTGAAAAATATATGTTCATTTTACAGAGAATTCTTTCAAATCAACAAGAAAAAATCTGAACTGTCATTTAAAATTGGGAAAAATACTTTTTTACAGATCTACAAGTAACCTGTGCAGATGGGATAAAATATTTAGTGTTTCTTGTAAGAGAAGACATTTGATTTAAGAGAGGAGTAAGATACTGTTTCCTATCCACGAAGTGTGTCATTCCATTATACAAAAATATCCTTTGGAAATAATGAGAGATAGATGCAATTCGTTTTTCTCTACATTGTTTAAAATAGCAATATATTAAGAAGAACGCATATATTGTATTTTATAAATAAATTCCAGTACATCCATCAGATGAAATAATATATGACCATTGAGGGTGGGCATAGATAAAGATGTAGGTTGACATGTAAGAAGTATTTGGTATATCAAGTGGGAAAAAATATCGGTGTGATTATACATACACACAAACACACTATGGTTTTGCCTTAGCCAAAAATACTTGAAAATGTGATAAAATTTGTTATTTCTGGGCATTTGTATTATAAAGGAAATTTTTTCCTTTTTCTCATCTGTGATTTCTGCAATGAACATGTATAAAAATTCTAGTAAAATTTTATTATTAATAAAATGATCCCTGGGAAGAGCAGAAATGTGAATCTTGCACAGATAGAAATAATTTCTTACTTCCTATTAATTTATTTTTTATTTTTATTTTTTGTGGATTGGAATCTTCTGCCAACTTTTAGCCTCTTCAGAGGCAAAGGGGAATCTTTTCGTGTGTGCTTGTAAATTGTATCATGTATACATTTTATCTCATATATATGTTTTTTTTATATATAGATTTATTACATATATGCAAACTATTGTACATGAATCATTTTATTTTGGTTGTACCCTTATGAAAATGAAAAAAATAGCAAATAGAAATGGTCATTCCTATTGAAAAAGTATCGCATTACTTTCTAAGAGTTTTGTTTCAAACTATTGAACTCCTCAACTGTATTTACCCTACAATTTCAATCCATCTGTCATCAAACATAACCCGAATACCTGTTACGTAGCAGGCATATTCTACTGTCACTGAGGACCCATCCACCCTTAAAAACTTCCTGTTTACCTGCCTGTCCTGAGCAAGTCAAGAGATTTAAAATTGGAGGATTAGGACTTAATCTCAGTTGAAGTTTTTCCTCCCTCCTTTCAAACAAAAGTATTCTGAAGGTAGAAAAGTATAAAAGGTCACCTTTAATTGCCCTTTTAAAAATTCATAACAGTATTAAATACTAATGTTAATCATTGGACATATCTGATTTGCATACATTCTGTAAATCTAAATATTGATAAAAATGAGCCATGCCCATTCATTTGAATCCTGCGTTTGCTTTTTGTTGAAGTTTTTTGAAAATCAAAGTTAGAACTACTTTGTTTTTAAAATGTTTTGTTGTTCTTTCAGCCTTTTTCACAGTACTGTTAATAAGTGAAATTTATTTAAATTCCAATCATATAACTAGAACTGCCTTAGACCTGTTATATATACTTTGTTTCCCTTAATGTGAGGCACCGTTAATTGTGTGGTGCCCCATTATTTTATTTATTAATAAGAGCATGCTTAAAATGTTGCCCATTATATTTGAAATAAATCAGAATAACAAGTGGCGTTCCAATATCAGAGATGTTAAAATGTGAGAAAATGAGCATCTTAGAACCTTGAACTACAGTGTTATCTCTAATCTTCAAAACAAACCACAAAGTAGGTATAATTGTATCATTTTACTTAATTCAAATGTTGTCTTTGTTAAGTAGTAATAGTAATAATGATAATATCTAACAATCATTGAGCTCCTATTTGCACTAGGAACTGTTCTAAATACCTTGTATGGATTCTCATTTTAGCATCACCATGGTGTCTTGTGTGATAGTTACTATTTTTATCCTCATTTTATTGATGAGGAAATTGAGGCTCAGAAAGGCTAAGTGATAGCTAGTAAGTGACAGAGGCTAATGTAGGATTCAAACCCAACTTGTTCTGAATCCAAAGGCCAAGCTAGTTCTGTTCAAACAAGCTGCTCTTTCGTTAATGTAGTGAGGAATAAGAGCTAACAAGTATTGTGCTTTCTTCACAAGAACATCAGATATTTGTTTTGAAGGCAGAGGAATCACTTCCTATTTAATGTTTACAACTTTGTGAATCATTGCATGTTTTGAGATAGTGCACTACTATTTCCCAAAAAGTCCTCTCAGTTTCATAGAACCACTCCACATTTGGCCTGTGCCAAGGGCCATGCAGAAGTGGTAAGACTCCTGGTGAAGAAAAAGTGCGACCTTAATAGGCATGACAACTAAAACAGGACAGCTCTGATAAGGGTATAGAGCAGCCAGCTATTTCAGCATGCCATGGATTGTATTTAAATACACAGAATAAAAATGAATGTACCTCCTTTAAATGTGAATCATTGATGAAATCTGCGGAGAGTTTATTTTGAATTCCTAGAATTCACTGTTTCTTGGTCTAATACTGACAGGCCGTCCAATGCCAGGAGGAGGAACATGTGACTGTTCTGCTGGAACATGGTGCCGATCCAAGTTTTCAAGATCTCTATGGCAACCCTGCTCTTCACTATGCTGCGTATCACCAGAATTTATCAATAGCAGAAAAGCTGCTTTTACATGGCGCACATATGGACCCAAAAACCAAGATATAGATCAACTTTAATTTCAAAATATTTGAGATGCATTTGTTTTAACATTAACATCTGTAACTGTCAATTTTCCCTACATGGAAGCTCAAGCATTCCCTGAATGAACATATTTCAGAATAACTCAATTGTCTAAGATTTTACTTTAAATATGGATACTTTTAAAGAAGCATTACAGGGTACAGCTTTCCTTTATGCACTTATGATAAATACTTGTGACAACACTGAATTTGTTAAAGGTAAAACTTTTTTATTCAAGAGCTTTTTTCCAACTGAAGTGTTTTTTTCTAATTAGTGCAAAACAAACAGGAAAGCCAAATTTGCCCTGGAAATAGGCTTTATCTTAAAATTCAAACAAAACTAAAGCATTTTATGATAAATGGAAGTCTGGCTGCTATTTACAAGTTCCTTAAAAAAGTGGTTGGTTTGAAAGTGATTTCTCTCTCAGTGGCAAGGCGTAGAGGGACATATGGAAAGGGAAAAGGAGACCAGTCATGAACATGCAGGCCAGATAGGAAATCAGGTAAGTGAGGGAAAATACCAAGAAGAGGTTTTGTGTGTGTGTGTTTTGTGTGTTTATTTGTTTCCAGTTCATATGTTTAGACCAGGTGCTGTTCAGTTTTGAGCATAAATTCTCTTTTTGGAAAGAGAGTTAGTGAGTTGTAAACTTACCTAGAGATCAGTTTTAGGAGGTCTATGAGGAAACCAGATTGGCAGTGAATAGGTGGTGATGAAGTGGGAAAGCCTTCAGAAGAGGGAAGAATGAATAAATAACCTCTGTGGCTGGGAAGTCAAAAGGAATATTATTGGCAATATCTATCAGCTTACAGAGTAACACCTTTTTCCTTCCAGCCATTCACTGCCATTCAGAGGGTCTTTAGAAATTTGCTTTTGGGCAGGCTTTTAATAAGTACAGGTGGGCTCCTTCAGGATTTCATGTCTCTTTGCTGTCATTCAGGTGATTAGGTCAACAAATGTTTACTACGAGCAGGATTTTCTCAATGAGAATAGTAGCAAATTCTGAAATTTTATTCAGTTGAAGCTGGATTATGGATTATCTCAGTATGTTATCTTCCTAGGGCTTGGGTATAATCAGGATGGCAGTTTTAAACTCTGAAAACCATGAAGTTTGTTAGAATACAGATAGGTATTCTTTTAATAATTTACTTTCAGTGGTCCTATAAACTAATTAACCATTTGGTTAATATTCTGGGAAAATAAAATGCAAATAGACTGTAAATGAATAGATGTTTGAAAAATTCTTGAAGTGGGTATTATGAATCTTAATAGCAATTTTTATTACATGTTGGGGCCTGATACTTTGGTAAACCTATGATAAGTTCTCCTTTGAGGCTCTTGTTTGTCTTTTCTCTAGCAAGTAGTAGTTGCGATTGTTCTAAAGTGTCAGGGAGGTTCAAATAAAGTTACAGGAAGAGATCAGAATTTCCTTACTTCTTTGCTACCAGATCTGTACCCTGAGGCCCCTTTCTATCCTGTGTAGGACCTTTTCTTAGGCAGTGGAAGATCCCATATTGTCCTTCCCCAGAGTAGTGGGTACCATCTCACAGTTGGCCTGTCAAGTGATCTGTTTTTCATAATAATGAAAACCTCCCAAGCTACTTGCATCTGTTTGTCACATTTTAAAATTATTTTCAAATTCTACCTCACAAGAAAACCATTCAACAGAATTCTCTGAATCTAAAGTAGAACAGTTGGATTTAACAGACCTAAGCCTCATCCATGGCTCATCAGTATCCACATATAAAAGTAGGGCTTTGTGCTTGCTTTGGCAGCACATATACTAAAATTGGAACAATGCAGAGAAGATTAGCATGGTCCCTACCCAAGGTAGACATGCAAATTGGTGAAGTATTCCATATTTTTTGCAGTCCCCAAAGCATCATTTACCTGTTTGCTAATTGGCTTCAGGGTAACAGTGTGCATCAAGACAAAACGGGTGACACCCAATATTAAAACTGTGTTGTGATTTTCAGTACAGAAACATTCCTGTTAGGTGATCTATGAAATGACAGTGGAGCTGAGTAACATGTGGAATGTTGTGTGCAAATATGTTGTTAGTACTTATCTCAGAAATGAGAAAATGTCAACTTGCATCTCCTTTGCTGAATTTAAATAAAAGTAGGGTTTCTCCTTCCATGTCAATTGGAGATGAACATGGAGATTAAGCATCACTCTAAGAAAGATCTGCTGGCTCAGAGTTTGAGCAGGTAGAGGGGGAAGACTAGTAGTCCAAGCCAGGTCTTGACATCCATTAGTTTTCTGCCCCTACTGTGATTGATTAGGTTAGTAATAGGGGGCAATAGTGTTATCTAATTGAATGAGGTAACGTTTATAAATAAATTTTGTTAAAGTTATGAAATAGCTGAGATGCTCAGAATTACAAACCACAAAGAATAAAACAACTAACACCAAAATTAGGACTTAATAACATTTTCTGAAAACTGCAACATATGAATATTAGAACTTATGGAAAAATACAACTGGGTTTTGTGTGGGATTCCAAAATCATTTCAGCAATAAAGTTCAAGAACAAATTATTCCATTGCCTCCCTATTTCCCCAAGCATTGTAAAAACATTATCTCATTAAATGTTCATTAAGAACCTAGTAAGCTAAGGCAGTAAAATCCTTATTTTTAGAAGAAGACAATGAGCCTAAGAGAAGCAACTTGTCCCAGAACAAATAGCTGTTGCTCACAGAGCTAGGACTTCTGAGTTCAGGACACTTTCCATCATGTCAAGTGACCTGTAGTTAACTGACTGATCTACACTGCCCTCCCTTCATGAGTACTTCACCTGACTCTTTTTCTTCTTTAATTAGAAGCTTAATAAAAAGTTTGTCAAGCTTACAAATTTGAGGTGTATGGGATAATTAAAGTTCTGATATTAGCTCTCATATTGTCTGAAATACTCTTAAGAATTTAATTTATTTGGTAAATGTTTTTCATGTCAGTATTAAAATACTAATTTTATTTATTACATTGTTTATACATAGCATTCCCCAACAAATTTCAGAGCATAAAGAAGAAAAGATGCTGGAAAATCCTTCTCAAAATAGCGATCCAGGTAAGCCTTCTGACAGTGAATGACTCTGGGTGGTCCTACAATAGATACAAAAATGAGAGTAATGAAGTTTTGAGCACAAAAGAGCAGTTTAAAAAGTCAATATGTAAATTGCACATATATTTTTTCTTGATTTCTTTTTTAGTAGTCTAGAATTCAGAATTATTTTAAGAAGTTAGTCGTAGGTAATTTATAATCTCAAATAGTATTGTCTGAAAAAAATACATTTAATTATAGTTCTTACAATCCTTTTTGATATTTTTGTCTAAATAAGAAAAAAGATTTTTAAGTTAGTTCATTCCATATTTCCTGTACAGTCACATTATAACAAATTGAACTTGTTATAAAAATGGGTCTTCTATTTAATTTTTATAACAAATGGTTTGCATTTAGTGAATATTAATTACAGTTGACCTTGAACCATGTCACTGTTAGGGGTGCTGATCCCCCTTTCAGTTAAAAATCTGAGTATAACTTTTTACTTTCAGAAACTTTACTAATAGCCTACTGTGGACTGGAAGCCTTAGGATAACATAAACTGTCAATTAACACGTAGTTTGTATGTCATATCTACTATATATTGTATTCTTACAATGAAGTAAGATAGTGAAAAGCAACTGTTATGAAGAAAATCATAAGGAAGAAAAAATACATTTACTATTCATGAAGTGGAAGTGGCTCATCATAAAGATCTTCATCCTCCTTGTCTTCACCTTGCTGATGAAGAGGAGGAATAGGAGAGGTTGGTCTTGCTGTCTCTGGGTGACAGAGGCAGAAGAAAATCTGCATATAAATGGACCCCTGCAGTTCAAACACCTGTTGTTAAAGGGTCACTATGTAACTGTGTTACATAATGATTTATGTCAAGAAAATAGCTATTTTTAAAACTGAGAACTCAAAAATACCTTTCTGGTAACATAAACAAATGGTAACAAGAACTGCAAAATGTAGCCAGTGTGCACCAATACCAATAGGGGAATATTATTTTATTTATTTATTTCTGGAGACAAGGTCTCACTCTGTTGCCCTCGCTAAAGTGCAGTGGCATCCTCATAGCTCACTGCAGCCACAAATTCCTGGCATCTTCCTGCCTCAGTCTCCCGAGTAGCTGGGACTACAGGCATGTGCCACCATGCCCAGCTAATTTTCTCCCTATGTTGCTCAGGCCAGTCTCAAACTCCTGGCCTCAAACAATCCTCCTGCCTTGGCCTCCCAAAGTGCTAGGGATTACAGGGGTCATGAGCCACCATGCCTGGCAAGTACATTATTTTTTAAAGATACCTATTAAGTAAAGAAGTCAGAAAAGCAATTCTTTGTTGAGACGCACAGATTATGTTACACATTCTTATACCAACAAGATCTCACAATTATTAACTTCATTCCCTATATGTTGAAACCGAATGGGATATGTTTACTTCATTAGAATTAAGATGTGCTCTCCTGTCTGCTGGATAATTGTCATGATAACAGTGACTTTGTGTCCATTAGCCGAAAGATTATCATAAGAAATATTCCAATAGCCCAACTCTGGGCTCAACAAATATAATAAAAGTAGAAAAATGTTTCACAAGGACAAAAATGCTACTGTACTACCTAGATGGGACAACTACTTTGTTGTACAATCTGAACTGTGTGAGGTCACCTTTAATTTAGTATATATTTATCAAAGAACTTCTGTAAGTTAGGTACTGCAAGTTGCAGGAGACAAAGATGGAGTAGACATACTTTTGGTTTTTAAGGTGCTAATAATAAAATAGACCTGTTCCTATTTAATTTCTCTGTTTCTTCAACAGAGTTGTCAAAGAAATCATTTTTATTCATTTATTCACTTGCGCACCTCACAAATAACTATCAGATGTCTTTTGGGTAATAGGCATTATTCCAATGTTACTGAACACAAACATTTTAAAAGTACAGTCAGAAGTTTGTTTTATTTATTTACTTATTTGTTGAGACAGAATCCTCACTCTGTTGCCCTGGGTAGAGTGCAGTGGCATCATCACAGCTCACCACAACCTCCAACTCCTGGGCTCAAGCCATCCTCCTGCCTCAGCCTCCTGAGTAGCTGGGACTACAGGTGCGCGCCACAATGCCCGGCTGATTTTTTGTTCCTATTTTTGGTAGAGATGAAGTCTCGCTCTTGCTCAGGCTGGTCTCAAACTTCTGAGCTCAAGCGATCCACCTACGTTGGCCTCCCATAGTGCTAGGTTTACAGGTGTGGGCCACCACTCCCGGCCAGAAGCTTGCTGTTTTTATTGTCATTTTTATTATTTACTACTTTATTCAGTGCTTACTGTGTGCCAGATGCCCTCTGGGAGCTTATAAGTATCATTTATTATGTACTTATTGTATTAAATATGTGCAAGAAACTTTAAGTATGTGGTGCAGAATTAAAGCTTTAAAACAGCAAAAAGGATGTTAGGTAAGCAATGCAGAATAAGTAGAGGTTTTCCAGGTGAAGAGGCAGAAAGATGGTGCTTGGCAGAAACACCTAAGAGGATTGCATGTTTGGCCAAAGGAACAGCAAGTGCAAAAGCTGAGATGCAGGAGTCAACTTTGTAGGATTTGTGAGCAGTTCCATTTTGCTAGTGCAAAAGGTGTGGTGTGAGGGTGCTTGGGAGTGAGGTGAATACCTAGCTAAGGCAAGCTTATGGAAAACTTGTTAATACTATAGAAATGGGTAGATCTTAGCCAGTAGGCCATGGGAAATTTCTCAGTTAGAATGCTTTTGGCTGCAAATAATAGATGACCTAGCTAACAGTGGCTAAAACAATAGGAACCAGAGTTGTTGGGGTTCAGTGATAGCATCAGGATCCCACTTGTTGACCCTCTTCCAGCTGTGCTGCTGGCAGTGTTTTGTTCATGTCTCCTTTCATGGTTGGCTAATTAGCAACAGTTCCAAACATCATGTTCTCATAAGATAATATCTAAAGGCCAAAATGGCTTTTTTTCCCACAAGTTTGATATAAATAGGGAGAAAACTCAGAAGCTTGTGGTGGACTTCCTGTAACATATCGGCTGGGTTACACCAAATGCTCATTCCTAAACCAATCACTGGGAACGCAGATTTAATTACTGTGATTAGTTTAGAATAATCATTTCTTTTTTTGGAGCTGGGAAGTGGTATTAAGATGATAAAAATGCAAATAGACTTGTGTTTCTCCAGCAAGAAAGAATCAGGAATGGCTATTGGGAAGGGAGCCAGCAAAGTCTACCGCAGGGATTCATTGGAGAATTTTGAGCAGGGAGTCGCAAGATTAGAGTTGAGTATTAGGGCATTCTGGTTATGGTCTAAAGCAGGGATGGGTGAGCTTTTTCTTTAAAGGGCGAGATGGTAAACATTTCAGGCCATGTGGTCTCTTTCATATCTACCTACACCCTGCCATTGTGGTGTGAAAGCAGTCATAGATAAAATGTAAGCAAATAGGCATGATTGTGCTCCAATAAAACTTTATTTACAAAACCATATGGCAGGCTGGATTTGGCCCATGGCCTGTAGTTTGCTGACCCCTCATGCAGAAGATAGATGGAAGGTAACCACCTAAAGAGACTGGGAGACAAAGGAAGCTTTTGCAATAGTCAAAGCTATAGTTTCCTTGACACGCAATGCATGGACTAGTATCAGTCTAGTTCTCACCCATCCATGGTAAAGTAAATAGTTAGCAAGTTCAGTTTATTCATTTTAAAATGTTGGTCCTTTTCTTGGCATTATGCCTTTTTCCTTTGTTTTGCTTAATTTTTTTCATTTAATAAATAACAATAATAGTCAGTGGGTTTTTTTTTCCCCTGTGACAGCCATCAGTTAAGAGCCCATATTTAATCTGGACATATAAACATGGTGGTAGAAATATAAAGTATATAAAGTAGAGGCAGAAGAGAAGTGCAGTTCACATGATTTAGTGGTTATTGAATGTAAAAATTTAGGGGCAGAGAGAAATCTCAGATGACTCATAGGTTTCCAGGTTGTGCAGTTGCATTTAAACTGGACACGAGGAAGGAGTAGCAAATTGTCAGGTGAATAGAGAAGAGCAGCAGGTCAACAGGGAAGACTAACCTTTTTCTATACATGTTGAGTTTAATGGGATATTCATGCAGGATGTTTTCAGTGGGTAATTGGATGATGGGCATTTCCACCGTGAGGTGGAACACTGAGGTTGGAGATGCAGACTTGGAATAATGCCATTATAATTACCACAATTATAGACGTGAATGAGCTTCTCCGAGACGGGGAAGATGTAGAATGAGAAGAAGGCCAGTGACAACCCTGGGCATATCCACATTTCCCAGAGGAAAAGGAGTCAATAAATGAGACTGAGCAGTTCATAGAGAAAAGTAGGAGAGGAATCAGAGCAAGTGATGTTGTTTATTCATGTTTTTTAAAAATATGAGAATTTCAAGAACGAAGTATCAATTCTGACAAGTAAGATTACTAAAAATTAAGTCATATTGAACTTTTGAAAGCTCTTTCGTGGTACCATTTTCAAAAGAACAATTTTAGAGTTGTAAGGTCTACTGTTTATGTGATTGGTGTTTCTGGTATCCAGATATGGAAAAATACATCTACTATGATGCTACCTAAAATTTTCGTAACTGCAGCAGCTATCCACACAGGGTCAGGAAAATCATCTAGACTGATGGGTCCATTTGCCAACATTTTACCAGAATTGTTAAAACCTGAGGATCACTTGTGAGGAAAAGTGTTGTCTTTCTTATCTGCTTCTTGTGGAAATTGTTTTGTACTCAAGTCCTTGATAAGCTCTTGTGTGTGCATTCCAAAACAAAAATCTGGTAGCAAAAACTGGAAGCCACCATCAGGCACACATACCCTCCCTCTGACATGGAATCATAACACAGCCATGTTTTGACGAGGTCTCAAGTTTTGGTCAGCAATTGATTACAGACCTGCAAGTTGGAGAAACTGACATCTTTTAAATACTTTATTGCAGAAAACTGATATAACATTTGGAGAAACTGTAAGGGGATATGCTGAATATACTGGTTCTCAGTATTTGGGGAATTCTGGTGACATCAGTAGAAAAGTCAGGACCTGACTTTGTTAGTGCCACTCTCTTTCCATTTGCCTTCTGCTGATACCTCTGCTTTTGCTGCTTCCTTTTTAATTTCATCCCTTAAGAAAATAGCGTGAGAACATATTGCTGACATATGTAAGTATGTCTGAAAAATGACGTGATGACGTGAGGTGAATGACGTAGCAGTGTTAGGCTACTGTTGACCTTCTGACTGTATGTCAGGAGGGGGAGCATCTGCTTTGGGTGATCCTGGATCATGGAGCCATGATGACATCGATATTTGGATGTCAGCAACAGACCATGTGGATGACTACCGGGTAGATGGCATATCCAGTGTGGATACAATGGGCAAGGGGATGAGTCACATCCTGGGTGGGATGGAGTGGAATGGCTGGAGATTTCATCACACTACTCAGAAGGGCAAGCAATTTATAACTCATGAATTTTTTATTTCTGAAATTTCCCACTTATCATTTTGGGACCAAGGTCAACTGTGGGTAAATGAAACCACAGAAAGGAAAACTGAGGATGTGATATTGTGCAATACACATTTGCTGTAAATAAATCCTGTTTCCTAGCATACAACTCCTAAGATCCTTAGAGTCTCCAAAGTGATGGCTTTTTTTATGGTAATGACTGACTGCTGGCTGGCAGCTCCTAGGTAGCTTCAGGCTGAGGGCTGTTCAGTGGAAAGACAAAGGCAGGACTAGAGGGTTGGGACTTGGAGCCCCACCCTCCACCTCCAGGGACGGGAGAGCGGTTGAAGGAAAACTTGATGACCAATGTCTTATGATTTAATCAACCTTACCTCTGTAATAATAATGAAGCTGTCATAAAATCCCAAAAGGACTGAGTTCAGAGAGCTTCCAGATAGCTGAACACACGGGGGTTCTTGGAAGGTGGCACCCCTGGGAGGGCATGGAAGCTCTGCTCCCCTTTCCACATACCTGTGTAAGGTGTGGAGCTCACGGGGAGCTCGTGGAATGGGTGGAGAAAGATTTCTCACACAAAAATTAGGATAGAAAGAAGGAAAAAGTTTATTTTGCTTTCTTAGAAAGAAAGAGATAAATAAGGGGGGACAGAAAGACAGAGGGGAAAGAGAGAAAGAAAACAGAGAAGGGAAAGAGAAAGACAGACAGAGAAGGAAGGAGAGGCCGCGGCACATGAAGGAAGAAAGGAAGTGCTGGGCACCCAGCAGAAGGTGCGTGTGGTTATTATGGGGACAAACAGAAAGGAAAAAAATTGGTGATTCCTGTCAGTTGACAACAGAAGTGGCCATGAAGTGGCTGTGTCTGGATTTTCTCTTCTTTTTTTCCTTCAGCTGGAGATGTTCTTATCTGCCTATCGTCTGGCCGAATGGGTCTGGCGAGAAGGATTTACTCTTTCCTTCGTTGCTCAGTTCTTTTCAAATGCTACAAAAAACCACTCTCAGCAGGTAAGTAGTTAATCTTAAAAGACAGGTAATTAATCTCAAGAACAGCGAGCTTAAAGTTAATGTCCCTGCTGTCAACTTTGGAGACAGTGAGTTAGAGACAGCAAGTTAGATGGTTTATGTTTTTCTGTGAGGTAGTTCATTAGCAAAGCTGTCCTTTCATTTCTCCCCTTTTCTTTGATTAAAATTAAGATTTCTAGTTTAATGAGCTCGGAAATGGGGGAACTTGGATGGAGGTCTCTTATTCTGTAGCTTCATCCAGCTGGCTTATGGATGAAGTGCATTCCTTACCTGAGAGAGTTCATTTGGGGAGAGGTTGAAAACAGATGGTTTTCAAAGTGAGAGTAGAGGCAGAATGGGGGTTCCATTGGAGAGAAACAGCTAAGGTTCGAATCTTGTTTTGTATGAATGTTATCAGGTAGAATGCAGGGTCAGAAAATGAGTACCAAAAGCAGAACCATTAGGTGCCCTAAGAGGAGTATTAGCCAAGAAAATTAGGGTCACACTTGGCTAGAAGAGTTTAGAGTAGTTCTAATCATGAAAGTTCCCAGCATGCACAAAGGACGGACTGGCCTGGTATGTAAGCTGGGCTGTGGCGACATTCTTAGAATGACAAGAGAAGTATAAAGAGGAGGAAGAGAGCAATAAGAAGCCATGTATACCACAGAGTGTTGTTAAATCTCATGGTTTTGAGGCTTTTGTCAAGTGAATTGGAGCCTGGTATCTGTGATGGGCTGGCAGGTGTAGGTCGGTGGATTTTTGGTGAGTTTTGGTGGGTAGAAGTAAGTTCCTCCGTAGGATCAATAGATTTGAGTCAGGAGAGCTGAGTCCAGGACAGGATTCCCAGAAGTTCATCTGTAGTGCGAATAGTGAGAATTATTTACAAGGACCTTTTTACGAAGGTTGGAGAAGGCCCATTTGTCCTGGGAGATCTTTAAGTAAAACCCAGTCTCCAGGCTGTAAATGTTGTGGTCCCTTTAAGCAGTTGTCAAGTGAGTTTTACTGCTGGCAAGTGGGTGTCAAGTGGGGGTGAGGAAATTGAGGTGAAAGGCTACAGGAGTGCAGAACACCCATGCATAAGTTTAAAGGGCTAAATAAAAAAGAAGATGTGGAGTCCAAACTAATTTCATCCCTCGAAATTGGCCCTCATAATCTCACATGCCTGTCTCTTTCAGGGTACTCTCTGGGCCTAAAGGGAGGATTTTTTAAAAGCAGGGCTTTGGCAGTGAGTAACAGGTTTGGGCCAGATTCAAATTATTGGGATTCAATAGTTTTAAATCCTAGAAATAACAGGTAAACTTGCTATTTATTTAACAGTTGTCATGACTCTGGATAACAAAGCAAAAGGATTAGTACTGTTTTAAATAAAAGTCATAACAAAATAAAAACTAGTACCTTGATTAGGGAAAGAAATGACTCTTAACAACTGCATGAGAAATTTTCTGACCATGTTCTGTCATAAAGCACTTGTTGCAAAACAGGATCAGAGGTTATCATAAATTATAGTCATTTACCTAGCCAAACTGACAATCAAAAAGGTTTTAATAGGCAAAAAATTTTTATTCTTTATTTAATAGAGAGGAGACTCAGCTTCCCAATCATAAGACCTAGTATAAACAAACAGATTCAAGTTAATGAGGAGGCTAACTGAATCTGTCTCTTTTCTCTCCTTCCCCCCTTCTTTTTTTTTAAGGTGAACAAAATCTTTTGTTATTTTTATTAATGCCATATGAAAATCTTATTTAAAAGAGGAAACCAAATTTTATCTTTGTCTTTAGTTTCAAGTGAGTTTTATCTCAACACCTGTTACTGACCAACTGGAGTTCACAAGTAAGCAGAAAAGGAAATATACAGAGATAGACAGAGAGCTTAACAAACTCTACATTTTAAGCTTATAGTGGCAGATCAATCATTTGAGTTATGAACTTTTTGATGTAATTTTTTTAATCCATTTAAACATGTGTAAAAGAACAGAACAAAATATGTGGAGACCAGCTGGAGTCTTAGAAAACTTGGCATGTCTTTGAACCTTTCCATTTACACAAATACTTCTAAGTAGAGGTACCATAAACCAAGCGGGGTGTCTAAAGGGGGTCATTCTCCTTGACCTTTCTAATTTTTAAAGGATTTGTTTTCAATTTTTTCTTTAAAAGAAGCAATAAAACTGTAGTCTGGGATTTACTGCACTGCGCTGATTTTGGGTGGGACTCCACAGTGTTTCGCCACTGAGTTGTTCTCACCCTCTTTCTATCTTAGCTTTCTCTCTTCAATGGTCTACTACCTCTGAGAGGACACAAAACCCTGAGTGATCAGATCTTATATGCATTTCCTTCTTTTAATTAAAAGAAGGTTTTAATTATAAGAACCTCCTTGTTTGGGAGGTTCCCTATAGGGCCACTTGCACCACAGGGAATCACCCCAGGCAACTCCCTCTCAGGTCCCTGGTTCACCCAGGGGTGCCTTTCAGCTGGGAGGAGTTGAATGTCCTTTCTCTTCAGAGCTGAGGAGCTCAGTCTCTCATTTATCTATAAACAAGACAGTTCAGATTCCTCTTTCTCAAATGCACAGAAAAGCCAATTGAGATTAATTTTGGGATGAAACAGCAATGGAGAAGATCCTTTAGTATTCACCTTTAAATCAAAATTAGGATCCCAAGCAACAAATTCCTAGGAAAGAACAAACAGCTCAGAATAAAAAACCAAAATATCAAAGGCAAGGCTGCAAAGTTAATTCATCTATAATTGTTGAGCTACTATATTCTTGTGTGTAGTTGCAGACTTGTAGCAAACATAAGCATTGTTAACCATTTAAGCTAAGGAATTTAGAGACCTTTGTTGTGTCATGATATTTTAGTTTCTTTAGTAATTTGTCCAAAGGTGGCTAATAAATTCTTTGTTTTATCTCTTTTTGCATAAGTCCCATAACTGAGAACAGAAAACATTGTTGTATTAACCAGACATTTCCCTTTTAATAATAGTCAGCTTAATCACATACAAAATTCCTTCATAAATTCCCCTCCATAAACCTTATCTTGACTTGCACTGACCATCTACAACATACTTAAACTTTCTGTCTTGTCCTTCTCTTAAACAACCAGTTATTTTAGGAGAAAAATTTTCCACATAGGATCCTTTCTTATGCAACATTATTCTCCTTTCTGTTTAACTTTTCTTGCCAAAAGTATATTTCTACATTCATTCATTGCCTTTCTACATCTCCCTCTCCCACTTCACTAGTCACCCTCTATCCTGCTTTCACTTTCTCCCTACATTTATATTTTGAAAGCATAGAGTTAGAACTTTAGGCCTAGATAAAGGGAAAAAGAAGGCTGTATGTAAAGTCTCAGTTAAGTCTTTTCCAAGAGCCTGAGAAAGGGAGCCTGTGGTCTTAAAGGAGTTAGGTGCCTAACTTAGCCAAAAGTTCTCTTCCCAGTAAGGGGTGGGGCAATTGGGAAATACTAAAAAGAATGATCAAAGACTTGCTTTCTCAGTGAGCAGAGGGGCTGTGGATTACACAGGGGGTTTGTATTTTACCTTCCACTCCTACAATGGAGATGGAGGGAAATATAGGTCTTGAAAACTCAGGAAGAGCAGAGTAAGTGGCTCCAGTGTATATTAAAATCAGTTTACTTACCTGTGACAGAGATAGCATTACCCAAGGCTCAGCCATCTCTATGTGAATTGAAGTTGGTTCCAAATCCAGGGTCTATCCATCAGACTGAAGCAGTCTCAGATCACTGGGTACAGACAATGCCAGCTCAGGGGGGCTGATGGGTTCTGGAAAGTGAGTATGGTCCCCTGTTTTAAGGTGAGGGCACTCCCACTTCTAGTGCCCTTCCCTTTTGTAGAGAGGGCACAGTCTCAATGGAGCTTGCTCCCTGGGGCATTTTTCTCCAGAGACCCACCTGGTTGTAGAGGAAGCAGGGCTCTGTTCCCATAGAAGGGCATGGTCTTCATGTCTTCCTGCCTGAGCCTCCAGGGTAACTCCATCTCTGAAAAGCTCTTGCTATGGCAGTAGCCACCACCTGGACAACTTCTTTCTGCTCCAGGGGCCCACTGCCAGTCCTGCTCCCTGTTTCCCTCTTGCCTCTCCTCATCTCAGTTATCAAAGACCTTGAAGGCCAGGTTTAAAAGTTCCACTGGAGTCTGAGGCCCTTTTCAAGTTTTTTTTTTTTTTGGAGTTTGTGCTGAATATCAGGGGCCGACTGGGAGATAAAGTGCATTGTTAAGATAGTTTGTTCCTCCCTAGTGTCAAGGTCTAAAATTAGTAAAGAGGAAAATGGCCTAAGACAATTGTGAAAGAAAAGGGCTGGACTTTCATCTTGGCTCTGAGTGATTTACAGTGCCTTGTGACCCCGCACCCTCCCAGAGAGGGAGTTGGTACACAGGCAGGGAGGGAGTTTGGAACGGTTGGCCAGAGTGAGTGCAGCCAGGTGAGAGTGGTAGAGATGGAGAAGAAGGAGGAGGAGGAGGAGGTACAGCAGGGAGCCACGAGAGAAACATCATCTGGAAAGTAAAGACAGTGAGAGAGATGCAGGAGTAGGAAGTAACATGTGGCAGGCAGAGTGAAGATTAGGAGGTCTAGCAAGTTTAATGAAAGCCTGAACATAGAGGACTTCAGACCCCCTTTCCAAGCCAGCAGCAATAAAGTCTGGTATTAAGATTAAGAGATCCATTCTTGGGCCAATTCTCCTGGTCATTTAATTTATATTGTGGCAAGGCTGTATTGTAATAGAAGACTAAACATTTGGGACAGAGGCCAGATAAGTCCTAAAGTTTCCAGATTTTTAAGGAGAGATCCCAATGGGGAGTCTCTAGGTGGTGCTGCCTGTCCATGGAGAAAGAAAAAAGGGAAAGGACTTTAGGGATGGTCACACATGGGGACACTAACAGTCTGAGAACCTGAGTGGGGCAACCCCCACTAGATGACCTTTGAGGTGCTGATCAGACATCAGGAGTCCCCAAGTTCCAAGTCAGACCCAAAACACAATTTAAGTTGCTAGCCAGAAGGCAGGCATCCCCAAGTTCTGGTCCAGACAAAACCTAGAGAGGAGCTTCCCCAAAGCCAGCCATCCCTGGGTCTGGGCAAAGTCTGGGAAGAGGTGGTTAGGAAATGTCCTTCCCAGGCACTGTTCTGAGAGAGTGGGACACTGGTACCGGAGTTTCCCATAACTATGAAGCTGCTGACTCTTTTTCAACTGCATGACCATTTCCAAAGCCCTGTAGACTTACCAAGTTCTGAACGGAATTTGTGCCAAGAAGGATGTCTTGAGAGCTGTTTAACAGGGGAGGGAGTAGTCTCGGGCCAGAGGCAGAAAAGTGAGCTTTTTGCACAGAGGCAGAGAAGTGATTTTCTCCCCACACAGAGCTAAAGAAATGTCTTTTTTTTCAGCCAGGCCACCAGATGTAAGGGTTGGGAGCTCACTAGGAGCTCATGGCATGGGAAGAGAAAGATTTCTCACACAAAGATTAGGATAGAAAGAAGTAAAAGGTTTATTTTGCTTTCTTAGGAAAAAAGGGAGAGAGGGAGAGGGAGAGGGAAAACAGAAAGTGAGAAAGATAAAGAAAGAAAAAATAGAGAGAAGGGAAAGTGAGAGAATGAGAGAGGGAAGGAGGGAGAGGCCATGGCACATGAAGGAAGAATGGAAGTGCCAGGCACTGGGCAGAAGGTATGCACAATTTTTATGGAGACAAAGAGAAAGGGGAAATAAATGGTGATTGCTGTCAGTTGATAACAGAAGCAGCTGTGAAGCGGCTGTGTTTGGATTTCTCTCCTTTTTTTCCCTCACCTGGAGACGTTCTTATCTA
The DNA here is from genome assembly GCA_023783475.1 of Daubentonia madagascariensis. NCBI lineage: Eukaryota > Metazoa > Chordata > Mammalia > Primates > Daubentoniidae > Daubentonia > Daubentonia madagascariensis. Next base: position 6,800,951 of record JAKFHU010001672.1, read on the forward strand.
TCATCTGGCTGAACTGGTCTGGTGAGAAGGATTTGCTCTTCCTTGCTGTTTGCTCAGCTCTTTTCAAATGCTAAAAATCACTCTCAGCAGGTAATTAGTTAATCTTAAAAGACAGATAATTAATTTCAAGAACAGTGAGTTTAAGTTTAATGTTTCTGCCATCAATTTTGGAGACAGTGAGTTAGAGACAACAAGGTAGCTGGTTTATGTTTTTCCATGAGATACTTTATTAGCAAAGCCATACTTTCATCTGTGCATCTCTTCATCTTGTGTCCTTTGCATTATCCATTCCCTGAGTTCTGTGAGCCTCTCTAGCAAATTAACCAAACTCAAAGAGGCAGGATTGGATTTATTTATGTGAACCCCAACTTGAAGCTTCTTGGTCAGAAGTTCCGGAGGCCCGGATTTGTGACTGGTGTGGACAGGCTTGGGGACTGACCCTCCACCTGGGGGATCTGGAACAATCTCCAGGTATATAGTATTGGAATTGAATTAGAGGATGCCCAGCTGGTGTATACTGCAGAGTAGATTGCTTACCTGCTGGTGGGGAACCTCCCCCCACATTTGGTCACAGACATCTTCTGTGTTGATGATTGCTGTTGTGGTGTCACAGGAGAGAAAAACACATTGAGTATGTCTTTCCACACATTTAGCAGATAAGGGAGGACTACTGTATACTCTGTTCTGACTGCTCCTAGTCTCTTAGTCCAGAAAGCATGCTTTTCATGTTTGGCACTGTTCACTTATGATACTGATTCTGTTAATGAGACCATTTTCTGTCAGTCTGATAGGGCTTGGATAGAGTTATGATTATTGTACATAGAAGCTCATTTGTAGACATAAAATTTTGACAAATCCCATTCTTCCTTGCATTTGATCATTATAAATGAGGGGAGGTAAGAGTTCTTAATACATTAATTGCCTACCAATAGTATAATTCATACTAATTCTAGTATAGTCTCCTGGTATGGTCCCAAAGGAATACTTTGTAGCAAAGCATCAGAGTTTTATGCCTGTTTTTATTTAACAAGGTCTAAAACATGCACAAAAGTGTGCATTATTTATTTACTTATTTGTGAAGGTGAAGTCTCTCTATGTAATTCAGACTAGTCTCAAACTCCTGGGCTCTACAAGGGATCCTCCCACCTCAACCTCCCAAGTAGCTTGGGATTACAGGCCACCATGCCCTCTTAGGCTTTGAATATTCTATAATTTTCTATTGTTGATTTAAAATATATTTTACTTTTTTTCTTTAATAGTGGATGAGATTAATGAAGACCCTGCATTCAGGTAGGATTTTACAGATTTTTTAAATTATGTGTTAACCAAGGGAATACAAAGCAAAGAAACTAATGTTTGATGAGTGTTCTACTGTGGGCAATACACTGTATCATGTGCTTAACATTGATCATCTCATGTAGTCATCACAGTGCTTTGCAAAGTATCTGTGTTATTACTTTTTAGTATTTAGGCAACTGTGGTTCTGAGAGGTTGATTAATTGTCCCATGATCCAGTTAACAGGTAGCTGACCCATGATTTCACCAGGAGACTGCCTGGCTCCCAAACCTCTTCTCTTGCCCCTCAGCATAGACTGATAGAGACTTGTTTAGCACTGGGATCCAGGTACATGTCCAACTCAGATCAGTTCATAAAGTCAAATTTAGTTATATGTTAACTCTCCTGAACAGTGTTCCTTAGAAGCCTGGTTAGTCCAAGAGCTTGTCCTGATATGTTTGACAATTGCAGTGGCCCTTGATTTTACCATCAAAAGTTTTTTTTTCTTTTTTTCTTTTATTTCAGAATATTATACCATCAAAAGTTTTAGGGCAGAACTCACTTTGCTGTGGCCACAGGACCATAGGTTTTACATAAGCAAGACCAGGCAAGCCCTAGAGAGGAATTAATTTACTGTAAGTAAAGGATATCTACATATAGGCCATGTTTTGTTAATTATCCTTTGCATCTATTTAGAGGATTTTTCTGATTGATCTTTCTACTTACTGACTCCCCAGCAAGTAGAAAGTAAGAATACCCTTGGCTACTACCCATGCCTAGTACCATGAAGCTTTTTTCTTTTTTCTAGCATGTTTTTTCTTCTTCTATGTCTTTTCTATAATCTTTTCTTGATTTTTTTCTTTCTTCTCTGCCTTTTTGGTGTTTCTTTTGTTCTATTATTTTTTTCCATTTCTGCCAGCTAAGTATTCCCCATTTTTTTATAGAGTGAATCTAAAGCACATAGAAATTCACAATTTTAAGGAATCATAAAGACCAAGAGAAATACCCTCTAGTAATTCAACTTGTGTTTAACATCCTTGTCTAGTGGTTGTTCAGATGGAGAACCTGAAACTCAATGAGATTAAAGTGACTCATATGGAGATTGTAAGTGGTAGAAATGAGATATGAACTCAGGTTTCTTAATTCAAAGCCCAGTACTCTTCCTTCTTTATCATCCTGCAGGTGAGTGTTTTAATAATAGAAAGGGTCAGTGGATCTAGTGAACCCAGTGGAAGAGGATAAGAATGGAATTAGCTGGTGAACTCAATGGAAGTGGATACAAATGGAATTAGCAGGGGAAGGGCAAGTTTAATGAACAACATTGGGTTGTATAGGAATAAGGGTTTTAGAAAAGAGATCAGAATATTTGGGTATCTGACAAGTTTGATACAGATGAATCATAGGAATGAAAGACACAAGGTGTAGGGAGTTATCTAGAAAAGCATTTTAAAAGACAGGACTCAAGGGAGTCCTGAACAGGTTGCTGCTTTTTTGTTTGTTTGAGTGGAGGAACTGATAAGCTTGGAGGTTTCTATTGAAAGATGTTAAAAGAATTTGGGAAGAGTCTGTAGAGCACATTGGAATGTGGTATCATCTACTTCCACCCCAACTTACAGAGGGTTGGCGTGGAAGCCCTCAAGTACTAGGGTCTTGAGGTTCCTGAACTATTAATACATAGATACATGGCCCAGTGCAGGTGTTCCTTCATCTCTGCCTCTTTTCCCAATTCACTGATGTCCTTCCCTTGTACATGAAGGATAGGGCAGGGGTAGGAGTGATTGGGAAATCACTCATGGAGCTTCAGTTGGTAGTTTGTAGCCTGCCTGTGCTGGAAGAGGATGACTGAGAATCCATTTAGCTTGTTTTCCAGGGGCAGGGAAATAGAGACCTCCTGCTCTTGGTCATTTGAGCCCATCCTTTCAGGAATCTGTGCTTTATTGGACTGAATATTTAGAGGTTGGAGATTACCATGGAGCCCTGTAGAAGAAGGATCTGGAAGTGGGAACCCATAGAGAGGAAGATGTTTAGATAGTACTTTGGGAAATAGAAGTACAACTACCAGGACTCTGTTTCCAGGAGTCTCTCTCCCTGGGTATCTGAGTATCTATGAAGGTTTTTAAGGGCTCGCTAGTCTATGTGGACCTGAAATGGCAGGACCTATATAGGGAATATAATTAGATTTTATAATTTTTAATGTTTTACTCTTTCTTGAAAGAGTATTCCCAATAACAATGTATGCATTTGTTCTTTGACATTTGTGCATTTAGATTTCAAACATTTCAAACATTTCAGGGTACTCCTTGTACTGTTTGAAGGTAAAGGGAAGCAGTGGGGCCTTCATAAATGGTTTCCATGCTGAAGGTCCAAGACTGCCAATTTTAAGTGATACAGATTAGTCTTTGACCAGAGCTAGATAATGGAGAAGGGGCGGTGTATCTTTCTACCTTGTTTCAGGTTATCAGTTTTGTTCCAGTTCAGGTAACACAAGTTATGCCAGCCATTAACTGGACAAACAATTTGTGAAGACAAATTATTCTCAGGCTCTACCAATGTATTGGCTGTTGCTAACTGTTATGGAACTAGAAGTAAGTCTTCATTGAATATTTCCTATATTGGGAGAGGTAGAGAGAGAAATAGGTAACAAAAATCTTTCTTAAATCAGAAACCAAATTTTAATTCTATCAAGAAACATTTCATATACTGGTAGCTGACCTTTCACCAGATTTGTCATTGTTGTTGTTTTATTTGGGAGTGGGTGCCTAGATAAGAACCAGCAGATTTTTCCTTTTAAGAAAATTACCTGGCTTATGTTTGTTGTACATTTTTGCTTTAAAGGATTTCCACCAAACTGGTTATTGATGATTTTTGGCCTATGTCACTTGTTGAAGACTTCAATGTTGATACCAAGGTAAAATGGTCTCTTGTGAAATTAATGTTCTTACTCTGAATCTAGTTTTGTATAGTAAAGACTCATAATATTTACCAGTGGTCTAGCTATCATGGTTTTATGTTTGTAATAGAAAGTTGGTCAGAGAAAACCATTTGATAGAAATATGACCTGTTGAATTTTTTTCTATACATTTTTACTTTGGGAAATAAGAAAAGATTGATAAATACTTTTGAGGGGGTAGGAGCTGAAAAAAAAGAATGGGCTGGAAATACATAGTGACAGGGAAATTATATTAGATAAAGCTTTCCCCAAATAGGTGAAATATGAAATTTGGTCCAGGTTTATTTGGATATGTGTTCTTACTATGACTTTTAAATCATACTGACATGCCTCTTACAATACTTATGTCTGAATAAATCTTTAATGCATCCAATTGCTTATTACAGTGATTATGAAATCTCCCTGCTGCCTTTCATTTCCAAAACTGTATAGCACATAGCATATAGTTTCTCTTTTTTCTCTTAGACACTTATTATTTTGGTATCATATAGTTTTTAGGAGAGACCTTTTTCTCTGTTTCTATCCTTGGTGCTGTATTCACACTAAAATAATATTAGTAGTGGAAATTTAGCTAGGCTGGTGGCATGCGCCCATTGTCCCAGCCACTCAGGAGGCTGAGGCAGGAGGACTGCTTGAGCCCAGGGTTTTGAGACCAGCTGGGTATCATGGTGAGACTGTATCTCTAATTTAAAAAAAAAAAAGAATTTTTGGACATTTAGAAATTTGAATTCTCTTTCTCAAAATCTGTATTTGAAATGGATTCTAATGTGTTTTCCAAGTCATTCCATAAACAGCATATTAAAAACTTTTCATGTAATTAAGGAATACATGTTTTGCCCCAAATAATAACCAGTTCTAGAAGCAGAGACACTTAACCCTATGGTAAGACTTTAGTTTCAGAAATTTTCTGCTTTGTAGTTTTAAAAAATATCCAGTATTTGTATCCCATTCAGAAATTGCAAATCTCAGAAGTTTTTGTATTTTTTTGTTCATTTTATTTAAATAGATTTAGGAGGTCTAAGTGGTTTGTTGTTACATGGATGAATCGCATAGTGGAGAAGTATAGGCTTTTAATATGCCTGTCACCTGAATAGCATACATTGTACCCAACAGGTAATATTTCATCCCACACCTCCCTCTCATGCTCCCCCTGCTGAGTTACTAGTGTCTATTAAGTTACTCTGTAGGATCATGCATACCCACCACTTAACTCCCACTTTATAAGTCAGAACATGCAGTATTTGGTTTTTGTTCCTTGGTTACTTACAATAATGGCCTCCAGTTGCATCCAAATTGCTGAAAAAGACATTATTTCATTCTTCCTGATGCCTGAGTAGTATTCCATGGTATATATACATCACATTTTCTTTATCCACTCACCAGTTGGTGGGCACTTATATTGGTTCCATATCTTTGCATTTGTTAACTGTGCTGAGATGAACATACTGGTACAAGTGTCCTTTTTATGTAATGACTTTTTTTGTAGTGGGATTGCTGGACCAAATGATAGATTAACATTAATTCTTTGAGAAGTCTACAAACTGTTTTTATAGAGGTTGTGCTAATTTATATTCCCACCAACAGTGTATGAACATTCCCTGTTCACCACATCTGTGCCAGTGTCTATTGTTCTGACTTTTTTTCACTGGCCATTCTGAAAGGGGTAAGGTAATATCTTATTGTGGTTTTGATTTGCATTTGATGGTGAGCATTTTTTCATATGTTTATTGACCATTTGTATATCTTCTTTTGAAAAATGTCTGGCCCTGTCTTTGGCCCACTTTTTAATGGGGTTGTTTGTTTTTTTCTTTCTGATTTGTTTGAGTTCCTTATGGATTCTGGATATTAGGCCTTGTCATATGTATAGTTTGTGAATATTTTCTCCCATTCTATAGGCTGTGTGTGGACTCTGTTGATTGTATCTTTTGCTGTACAGAAGCTTATTAGTTAAATCCCATTTATTTTATTTATTTATTTTTTTGTATTTGCTTTTGGTGTCTTAGTCGTGAATTCTTTACCTTGACCAGTGCTGAAGATAGTGTTTCCTAGGTTTTCTTTGTGAACTTTTGTGGTAACAGGACTTACATTTAATTCTTTAATCCCATCTTGAGTTAATTTTTGTATATGGTGAAGATAGCAACCCCTTTTCATTCTTCTGCATGAGGCTATCCAGTTTTCCCAGCACCATTTATTGAAGTGGGTGTCCTTTCTCCAGAGTGTACTTTTGTCTGTTTCATCAAAGATCAGTTGGCTGTAGATATTTGGCTGTATTTCTGGGTTGTCTATTCTGGTCCATTGGTCAGTGTGTCTACTTTTATAGTAGTACCATGCTGTTTTGGTTACTATTGCCTTGTACTATTATTTGAAGTCAGGTAATGTAATGCCTCCAGATTCATTCAATTTGCTTAGAATTGCTGTGGGTATTCATGCTCTTTTTTTTTTGTTCCATATGAATTTTAGGGTTGTTTTTTCTAATTCTGTGAAAATGACATTGGTATTTTGATAGGAATTGCATTGAATCTATACATTACTTTGGGCAGTATGGACATTTTCACAATATTGATTCCTCCGATCTCAAGCATGAGATGCTTTTCCATTTGTATCATCTGTGATTTCATTCATCAGGGTTTTGTAATTGTTGTAGAGATCTTTCACCTTCTTGTGTAAGTATATTTGAGGGTATTTTATTTTATTTTTTGCAGCTGTTGTAAATGGAATTGAGTTCTTGATGTGATTCTCAGCTTGGTTGTTATTAGCATATAGAAATACTCCTGATTTGTGTACATTGATTTTGTAACCAGAGACTTTACTGAATTCATTTCTCAATTCTAAGAGTCTTTTAGAGGAGTCTGTAGGGTTTTCTGGGCGTAAGATCATATTGTCAGCAAACAGGGATAGTGTGATTTCCTCTTTTCCAATTTCAATGCCTTTTATTTCTTTCTCCTGTCTGATTATTCTGGCTAAGACTTCCAGTACTATGTCAAATATAAGTGGCAAAAGTGGGTATCCTTGTCTTGTTCCAGTTCTTAGGGGGGAAGATTTCAGCTTTTCCCCATTCAATATGATGTTGGCTGTGTGTTTGTTATATATGGCTTTTATTATTTTGAGGTGTGTCCCTTATTTGCCTAGTTTTTTGAGGGTTTTTATCATGAAGGGATGTTGCATCTTGCCTAATGCTTTTTCTGCATTTATTGAGATGATCATATGGTTTTTGTTTTAAATTCTGTTTATATGATGAATCACAGTTATTGACTTGCATATGTTGAACCATCCTTGCATCACTGGGATGAAACCCACTTGATCATGGGGAATTGTCTTTTTGATGTTCTTTTAGGTTCAGTTTGCTCATACTTTTTTTTTAAAGATATGTTCACCACAGACAATGAACAGGCCCACTGTCATAGCAAGAGGCCCAGTTTGCTCATATTTTGTTGAGGACTTTTGCATTTCTGTTCATCAAGGATAATGGTCTGTAGTTTTCTATTTTTGTTGTGTCCTTTCCTGGCCTTGATATCAGGGGGATACTGGCTTTGTAGAATGAGTTAGGGAGGATTCCATCCTTTTCAATGTTACAGAACACTTTCAGTTATTCTTTGTAGGTCTTGTAGAATTCAACTGTGAATCCTCTGGTCCTGAGCTTTTTTCTTGGGAAGTTTCTTATTACTGATTCAATTTTGGTATTCATTATGGGTCTGTTCAGAATTCCTATTTCTCCCTGATTCAAGCTTGGGAGGTTGTGTGTTTCCAAAAATTTATCCATTGCCTATGTTTCTGTGCATAAAGATGCTCATATCAGTCTCAGATTGTCTGTTGTATTTCTTTGGTATCAGTTGTTATGTCTCCTTTGTAATTTCTGATTGAGTTTATTTGAATCTTCTCTCTTCTTTTCCTCTGTTAATCTAGCTATTGGTCTATCAATTGTTTTTTATGGTTTCAAAGAAGTAACTTTTGGTATCATTGATTTTTTTGTATTTTTTGTTTCAGTTTCTTTTAATTCTGCTCTGATGTTTGTTATTTCTTGTCTTCTGCTAGCTTTGGGCTTGGTTTGTTCTTGTTCTGAGGTTTTTACATAAGCTTGTTAATTTGAGATCTTGCTGTCTTTTTTATGCAGGCATTTAGTGCTATAAACTTCCCTTTTGGCACTGCTTTTGTTGTATCCCAGAGACTCTGATAGCTTGTGATGCCCTTGTCATTCACTTCACAAAATTCTTTGATTTCCATGTCAATTTCATCATTCACCTAAAGATCATTTGGCAGCAGGTTATTTACTATCTATGGATATGTATAGTTTTGGGAGTTCCTCTTGGAATTGATTTCTAGTTTTATTCCACTGTGGTCTGAGAAGTTAGTTACACGGTATGATTTTGATTTTTTAAAATATGCTGAGACTTGTTTTGTGGCTTAACTTATGATCTAATTTGGAGAATGTTCCATGTGCTGATGAGAAGAATTTATATTCTGCAGTTTCTGTGTGGAACATTCTGTAAATATCTATTAGGTCCATTTATTCTAGTGTCTTTTTCTAGTTCTAGCATCTAGGTCTGTCAGTGGAGTATTGACATCCCCCACTAATATTGTGTTGCTGTCTATTTCTTAGGAGTAGTAGTATTTGTTTATGAATCTGGGAGCTCTGGTGTTAATTGCATACATATTTAGGGTTGTTATATCTTCTTGTTGAATCAATCACTTTATCATATGATGACTATTTTTGTGGAGTTTTTTTACTGTTGTTGATTTAAAGTCTGTTTTATCTGATAGAAGAATAGTACTCCTGCTGACTTTTGGTTTCCATTTGTGTGGATTTTTTTTTCCACCACTTTACCTTGAGTATGTGAAACTGTTAATGAGTTAAATGAGTTTCTTGGAGACAGCAGGTATTTGTGCCGTGGTTTTTCTTTTAAATCCATTCCATGAGTCTGTATCATTTAAGTGGGGTATTTGGGCCATTTACATTCAATGTTAACATTGATAAGTGAGATAGTGTTCTAGTCATCATGTTGTTTGTTACCAGTTCCTTTGTATTCTCCCTTCTGTTACTCTTCATGAGTGCTGTGAGTTTTTGCTTTTGCGTGTTTTTATACTGGTGCATATTGACTATTCTGTTCAATTTTTACAGCACTTTTGGGCATTTCTTGCAGGCAAGTCTAGTGGTGACAAATTCCCTAAGTGTTTGCTCATCTGGAAAAGACTTTCTTTCTCCCTCACTTATGACACTTAGTTTTTCAGGATACAAAATTCTTGGCTGACAGTTCTATTTAAGAAGACTAAAGACAGGACCCCAATCCTTTCTTGCTTGTAGGACAGGACCCCAATCCTTTCTTGCTTTCTGTTCAGAAGTTCGCTGTTAGTCTGATGGATTTCCCTGTGTATCTTACTTGATGTTTTCATCTCACAGCTCATAGAAGTTCCTCCTTCATGTTTAATTTGGTTGGTCTGATGACTATGTGCCTTGGTGATGTTCTTTCTGCAATGAATCTCCCAGGTATACATTGAGCTTCTTGTATCTGGATGTATAAATATCTAGCAAGACCAGGACAATTTTCCTCCATTGTTCCCTCAAATAGGCTTTCTAGGCTTTTTGTTTTTTCTTCTTCTCCCTCAGGTATGCCTACCATTTTTTTATTTGGTTGCTTTGCATACATAATCCCATATTTCTCAGAAATTTTGTTTGTTCAGTTCTTTTTTTAAATTTTTTTACTGTCTGGGTTAATTCTAAAGAGTTTTCTTCAAGCTCTGAAATTCTTTATTCTACTTGGTCTGGGATATTCTTAAAACTTTCCACTGTGTTTTCTATTTCTGAAAATTAATTTTTCCTTTCCAGAAGTTGCTTTTTTTTAAGTATATCTATCTCTTTAGTCAATTTTTCATTCATTTCCTGAATTATATTTCAGGCTTCTTTGAGTTGGTTTTCCATTTGCTCTTGGATTTCATTGAGATTTCTTAAAATCTGTATTTGGAATTCTGTATCTGTCATTTCAGTATTTTCATTTTGAGTGGGATCCATTACTAGAGAACCGGTGTGATCTTTTGTTATATCCTTTCACTGTGATTTTTCATACTTCTGGAGTTCTTGTGCTGATTCTTTCTGGGCAGCTGTCACTTCTTGCTTTGGGATTTTTGTTTGTTGAGATGGGACTGGTTTCCCCTCCCCCCATTCTCTCAAGAATGTGACTGTAGCATCAGTTGGGTAAGGAGTTTTCACTTTAAATATGAATACATTCAGGGGGTCCTCAGTTCTGAATGAATAGATTGGTTCTAGGTAGCCTTAATATGGTGGCTTTCTTAATTCCCAGTTATTTGTAAGTCATAGCAGTTGTGTATTATATGCGTGGGCAGATTCACTGCCTCCTGTTGAGATGGGGAGATGGAGGCCTTTGTAATCTTTTCTGCTTCCCCAGCCCTGTGGGCTTCTTAACAGTTTGAATTATAATATGTTGGGATACTCTGCTTAGTCTCCAATTCAGTATGTGGTGCCTATGGGTAAGAGTCTGCCAAATCCTATACAATGGAATGTGTAAATGCTGAGATGGCCCATACAAGTTGATCTCCCTGCTAATAAGTGTCACTTGCAGGACAGAGCCCACTTCAGTGGTGTTTTGGGGACCTCTTTTTAGTCTCGGTCAATCAGGAGAAGCACTCAGATGTTCCAGGTAATGGGTGGGGTCCTGGAGCCCCTAGGGGACCCCCCTCTTGTGCTGAGTGGGACAGGCAAGTGAGACTGGGTGGGGATAGTTTGGGAGAGCCTGTGTTCAGGCTCCACAAAGATGGGTACAAATGCTGTCTCAGCAGAGGCCAGGGGCACCTCCCAGACCACTGGGGAAAGCCATCAGTGAGGGGTTAAGGTGTTTCCACCACACCAACAAGCCCGCTTGTGTGGGAGGGGCAGTCTGGAACTCACAGTCCAGGAGACAGGAGTGGGTTTCACTCTTCTGCCACTTCCCTTGCCCCATGGATCACCCTCCAGCATCTGGCCACACGCAGCAGCCCAAACCAACTAAGTTCACCAGCAATGCTGCTGCAGGGTACAAGCTTCTAGCTTCCCTGCCAAGGACTCTGGCCCTGACAGAAAACATGGCTTTCTTGTGAGGGGAGGGGTATTAGCAAGTTTGCTACAGCTCAGACCCACATCACACTCTCCTTTTAGTTCTGGCTGGGTGGGCTTCTCCCTTCTCAAGGTCAGTTCACACATCTCTCCTCCATGCCCCTGAATGACACGATTGAGTCCTGGGGGTATGGGAAAAGGCCTGCAGGGAAACCTGTCCTCCCATCTCAAGAGATTAATATCCAAACTGTGACAGGGAGAGGCGTTTTAATCTTGAGTTGCCCTTGGAGTTCTCAAGCAAGCTTAATGTCCTTGTGCTTCGGGGTAATCCCCACTCTGCTGGAACAGCCAGGCAGGTCAGCATCAGGGAGGTCTGGTGGGCAGGGCACTCATGGTCTGAGCACCACTCGGACCACTGCCTATTTCCAAGGGGAAAAGCATGAACTCCACTCTCCGTGGAATCCTGGGTGTGGTGAGCATGCGGACAAAAGGGAAGAAGTTGCTCCTGATTGCCCTGGCTTAATCATCCCTTAGGGCACCCAGGCCAACCCTGTGCAGGACCTGCTATGGCTGTGTCTGCAGCTGTGGGCAGGGAAGGAAGGAGGAGGAGGAGAAGAGGGTAAAAGGAGGAGACCTGGCACTCTGGTCCCCTACATCCCAAGGAGCCCTTCCAGCATGCCGTGCTCTCCTCTTACCTGAAGGCAGCCTGCCTGGAATGTCCCAGCTGTGGGATCACACAGTTCCTGCAGGATTCACTGGCCCCTGTGGCTGCTGCAGTCTGAGTGGGTGTTGCAGAATATTTGTGTAGGGTCCAGTGAAAAAACAACTGAAGGGCTGAAGCTCCCAGGGCAGGACAAAGGCACACAAGGGGTGCAAAAACAGAATGGTGCCCACCACCTCGGCTTGGGTCTGTGGTGAGGGGAAGCGACCTCCAGGGTGCTGGCAGCCTGGTGCTCTGTTCTCAAGAAGCAGCTCCTGGTTCCCTGACTGCAGCAGCTCCAGTGCCTGGGCTGCCGAGGGCAGGGGAGCTGTCTGACAGTTTGGGAGCCTGCAGACTGCCAGAGGTGTGAGGGGAGGAAAGACCAAAACCCCACTTTACCTTTCTATGGGGTTCCCAATTCCTCTGGGGTCCGTCTCTGCCAGAATCTTGCTCCTCCTTGTTCTGCCCTGCGACTTCCTCCCGTGGGATCTGCGTGGGTCCTGGCACTCTTTCCTCAGAGTTACACCTGGGCTGTGCCTTTTCATCTGAAACTTTCTCTTCTTTCTCAAAGGATCTGACAACCAATGTCTCCAGTCAGCCATCCTGTCTGTATTCCCTCTATGCTTCCCCTAGCGAGGGCTTGTAAAGATGTCTTTAATGGAGGATGTCATCACAAGCCACATGTTACCCTTTAGAATCCTGATGACCCATTTTTTCCTCCAAGTGGAAATGGGTGGAACATTTCTGGTTCCATTTTTCTCTCTCTGTAGTAATAAGGTTTCAGCTTTCAGGTAGTGGTAGATGACCATGTTTAACTAATTGAATGTCTTATTTTATAGCAATAAAATTAAACTCTACAGAAGTAGAGACAAAAAGTAACTGTAGAGTAAATATTAATCAGTATTATTATGGATATACTGTGAACAGGAGTCTCTGTCATATGTCATTGCTCTGAATGTTTTTCCTTTTCTTCCTTGATTTAAGTTCATAATGGTTTGACTGGTCATGTCTCTTTTTTTCTTTGTGTGTTTCCTCATCCTCCCCCACCTTTTGAAATGGATTTACACCCACCTAAATTTTTCTTGCAGAACACATTCCTTCAGTATCTGTCCTTTCAGTCCCTCTCTGTCTCCATATTTAGTTACAGCTTTCTGTCTAGTAGCTATGTGTGCCTTTCATTCATTAATCATTGCCCGACAGGGTGTATTCCTGTTTATTTCTCTCTTTCTTGCAAAGACCTGAGTCTATACAATCGTTCTTTAGCTTTTTGACAAACACGATAGAAGCAACTTATACTATTCACAATCTCAACCCTTTTAAATAAGGTACTACTGAAAACTAAACTCCCACATATTCCCAGGCAAGAGACAATTCATACAAATATAAATCATGCAAACACATTTCAAAATATAACACATAATTAATTGAACTTTCTTAATGTTTGTTATTTCAACAATGCTTTAAAGCACCTGGGAAATTTTTTGTCCTAGTTTATTTTTGTTAATAAAATAATCTAATGGATATCATAATGTTTGTATAATAATGAACTAGGGGTGAGGGGAGTAATATTTTGAGGACACCTGCATGAGCTCTCATAATCCTTTCCCTATGAGAAAGTGTAGGTTAGCAAATGACAGAATTGAGGGTTGAGTCTAAGCGTGAGTGACTCCACAATCTGTATACTTTGCATTAGATTTTACAGTAATGGTGAATATTATACTTAATTTATCCACTTTGATACTTGTTTTTAAAGCTGTTTTTTGTTCTAGACTGTTCCACAACCAAGATTAACAAAGCTAATGACTACTTCTTGGCAATCCATGAAAAATGGTAAGCTATTTGAAGACCACCTATTCTTGTGTTATTCGTTGTTAATTAATTACAAATATTTTCATATACTCTTTATTTTTACTGTAGTAGAAGCAAAATGTGGTACTGTGAGAACAGAAAATAGAACCATGTTTGAGGACAGGATTTCTGATTTGGTTGAGAGCCTTCCCACAACATCAGTCGAACTCCAGGGCTTTAATACTCCTTCCATTCAGCCAGCTGGCCCTGGTCTGAAACCTTCTGTCAAGCATTAGTCTTTAACTAACTAAGGCCTTACAGAAGTAAGTTAGTTTAAAAAAAACACCCTTTTTTCCCCATGATTTTTCACATACCGCCCCCTGATCCTTATCATGCTGACAAGGACCCAAGAAAGAAACAGACGTCCCCAAGATCATCATGGAAACCAGTGTAATCACAAGAGAGAGAAATGTACAGGATGGAGATTTATAAAATTTGGTGAGAGTGAACAATTCTTTGGGTCACCATTGTGGGAGGAAAGCATTAGAAAGCAACCCAAAAGGACAGCTCCACAAATGTGTAGATGAGGAAGGGATGAGGAGGAAGAATTCATGTGAGAAGGGCAAGATAAATATAATGATTGAATGACAGAGTCAAGATGACAGATTATTATAAAAACACATCAGAAATAGTGAAGTTAAATGAGAGCAGGAATTTCCATATTATAAACTATGATGGAAATTATTTTAAGTAAAAATTAAGAAAAGAAAGGCAGTGAATGAAAAAGATGCTCAGTTTCTTCAGAATGACTTATGCCTGATTTTAATGAAGAGCTGAAAGAAAATTTAAGAAAGATTATCATGAACATTAATCTGTTATACATTTTAAAATCACTGCAAGAGAATAATTTGAATGTTGCTAGCATATAGAAAGTATAAATCTTTAAGGTGATGGATATTCCAATTACCCTGTATGATTCCATGAATGTATCAAGTTATCACATGTACCCCTAAAATATGTATACCTATTGTGTATCAATTAAAAGCAATTTAGAAAGGAATGAAAATTTAATCCTCACTTTGTCACCCAAAGCTCACCACTTATCCCTGAGGCTGCATCAGAAGAACGAGGACAGGCGGTTTCAGGAGAAGGAAAGAGAGATTTAGTAATTTTCTGGCAAATGAGGAGAATGGAGACTCCTATCTAAAATGCCATCATCCTAATTATAAGCAGAAATACAGAGTTTTTAAAGGGAGGGCCTTTAGCTTCAGGCAATTGCTGTTCAACTACAGTTGATGATTCTGATCCGCCCCATCTCTGGGGAAGACAACCTCATGACCCCCACCCAGACCTCCACGTGCCCAGACCTGGGCCTCCACTGGGCAGTTCCACTGAGCCATCTCCTGTAGTACAAAGGACATTCCCCTGCCTCTCCCAACCACAGGCCTGAGGCAGGGATGCAGGTTTTTGTTCTCAAAAAGAGTGAGAGGATTTTTAATAGACAGAAAACATTTTTACCATTTTTTTCAGGCCATTCTCTCTGTGACATACTCCCCACTGTCAATTTTATCCTTTCATATCTATGGAAGGAGGGGTGATGTAGTCATCAAGGTACTTTTTGTTGAATTGGAGAGATATTTTAGATGGAAAGTTTATATATATGCATGTCATTGTAAGGCTTTGGCAGTATATTTACAACAGATTATCAGGCAACAAAAAAGTCATAAGCACTAACTACAACAGTGAGGACTGACAGGCAAAATGGACTGTCGCCTTGTGCACAATGTCTGACACAGGGCTGGGTTAGAAAAGAAATGTGGGACCTCTGAGTGTAGTTGTTTTTTGTACCCTGTAGGTGATCTGAGAAACTGGCTTGTGTAAATTTAGAAATCATATACTGAAATACTTGTACTGAGTGAGGTTTAGCATAACAAACCCAGTAGGAAGACAGATTAATAGAAGAGGCAAAAGCCTGGGGAAATCCTCACTAAGGAGTTGTCTTTCTATCTTATGGACAGAACAAATAATCAGAGAAAAGTTAGTAAAAATATCAACACTTTTCTTTTTTCTTTTTTTTTTTTAAATAGATATTTTAGGTCGCCTAAATGCTGGACCCTCCACTGGGGTCTTTGGTCCTCTTCTTCCATAGGACACCTCTTTACTTTGCTATGATGGACCCAAGGTTTTTATTTTTGACAACTTTAATGAGGCAAGGGTTGTCAGAGGCACTTTATTGGGTCTCCTTTACTTCTCTGTTCCTAACCAGGGCAGGGACCTGAAAGAGGCAGACTCATGTATAATGGTTAGTACTTGACCCACTCATTTGACATATTGTATTCTGGTTTTTTTACTCATGGTTATATTACCATACTTACCTCAGGGTGTTAGGAAGGGTCTCTCATAAACTATTTTTTAGGGGCTTAACTTAAGCCTGTTTTTAAGTGCTATCTTTACCTGGAGGAGGGCAAGTGGTAATACTCTTACTTTTCTGCATTAATTCTAGGATGTATGTGAAAGGTGGCCTTACTAATAAGCTACCTAACAGAGGAAAATAAACTATCAAACAGAAAGTAAGGGAAATAAACTCACAACATGTAATTGCCCCTTTGAAGAGAAAAACACAACTACCCCCTTTGTTTTGTTTAATTAAAACACCAATAGCCTAACTCATTATCTCTAAGAGTTTTGTTTTCTCAGCCTTGAAGAGCCCTAAGCATACAGCAGAGATGCAAGCTCCCCACTCCAATTCTCTGTCTCAGTTCCTGTCAAAAAGCAGATTCCAAGGACTCAGATAAGCCAGCCTCACAGAAAAAGAGAGAAAATAAAGAACACCTGCAACAGCTTCACCGCCACTTCTCTTATCAGTCTGCTGAAAGAGAGGGGGAAAAAAGCCATTTTTACCCTTTAAAACTGCAAGCAACTTTCCCTCAGCTGCCTGGCACTTCCTTCCTTCCTCTGTGTGCTATGGCCACTCCCTCCTTCTCTCTCTCTCTGTCTCTCTCTCTCTCTCTCTCTGGAAAATAAAAAAAAAATTACTTCTGTGTATCTTAATCACTGTGTGAGCAATCTTTCTCCACCCACCGTGAACACCTAGTGAGTTTTCCATTCTTACAGTGTGTAATTTCTATTTTAGATGTAGGGCTTTGTTTATTTGTTGGGTTACCTCTGATATAAAAGAGAGTCTTTTATCACTCTGTATGGAGGAGGGGCCCTATGAACATCTTGACAACTTGCAGGATCATTGAGTCCACCATTTCTAGCCCTGGAGAAATGGTTCAACAGGTTTTCACGGGGGGTCCACTTGAAGGAGTTCATGGGTGACCATAGGACATTGTGCAGCAGATCCAGGTGTACATGGTGGGAAGCAAAGATTCCCCTGATGGGCACTGTCATGGAGCAGCCAAACATGGTGATATCTTGAGCTGTCGAGTTGTCTTTGTAGCTGCCTGTCCACAGTGTCTATCACCACTATGTCTTTGTCTGTTTGGCCTCTTTCCTGGACCGTTGATGTCTGTCATCCTGTCATCCTCCATGGCCTGTTCCTGTTCTGTGTTGGTGTACACATGCAGGAACTAATGCATGCAGGAACTCAGCGAAGGCCCTGTCTTGGAGCAGCAGCTCCTGGTAGGAGCCCATCTCAGAGTGAGTTCCTTCAGAAGGATTTTGGTAACTTCAGACTCTCTTTCTGTTCAGGGAGGATAAGTCTCTATCCAGCCTGAAAAGATATCTATTAATACAAGTTTAAGCATCTTAGTGAAATTGCTAGTCATTGTAGTTTGCTTTTTTATCCTTGGACCACCCCGAATACATGAACAGTTTGTTGTAAACAGAGTCCTCCCAAATGAGGTCTCCCCAAATCTATTAAGGCACCATGTCCATAATGTGTGTATTCATGTAATTGCCTCATAAAAGGCTGAACCAAAGCAAGTATACTTAGAGTCTGTATAAATGTTTACCTTTTTTTCCTCTGGATAGCTGTTCTGATTAAAGCAATTAGCTCAGCCTTTTGGGCTGAAGTCCCAAGTAGCAGTATCACTGTTGTGGTCACTGCATATCTAGCCCTTTGTTGTCCATAAAGCTGTTCCTGTCAGTGAGAAGACCCCAGTTTTTTTCTGGAATCATCTGATTTGACAGATCCATCTTGCTAGAATACAGTCCCAGAACTTCTAAACAGTCACGTTGTAAAGGCTTTTTTTTTTGGCTGGCAAAATGGTGGCAAGATTGAGAATAAACACAATCTTTAATAACAACTCACAAGTAGTTTTTACTGCCTTGAGGCAAAGAGACCATCTTCTCACAGTATTGTTCAGCAGCTTTGAGAAGTATGCCACTGGCCTGGGATCTCTCTCAGCATCTATACTAAGACTTTAAGGCTCATTTTTTGTTTTTTTATTATTTATGAGTCAGGCAAACCCAAAGAGGGGACAGTCATAAGCTTTCTCCTCAAGGGCCCCATATAAGGGCTTTACCATCAGTAGGAAGCCTGGGATCCAGACACCATTCTTAGGAACCTCAGATAAGTAACTTGTTGTTTGTTAATCTGTCCAATTGTAGGTTTTACAAGTCCCCCCTAAGCTCCCATTAAACAGGGCAAGATAGCCCTTTTAAAACCCCTAAGAGTTCAGCAGCAGTATAAGGCCACCCTAGTTTCAGGATCTTGTCACTCAAATGTAACTGAATATCACTTACAGTCATTTGTACAATATCATTAGTGGTACATCGATCCTGTATGTATTTATATTTATTGGTATGAGGAATTTAAATTTTTTTGTATGTCCCAGGGTCCTGCCAGCCTGTATGGCCTTAGTTACTTTTGGTAGCTTTTTTTTGTGTGTAAATGTAATGATGTGTAGGCCTGTTGAGGCCTGAACTTTAAAGCACATTGATAATTTTCTGTATACTTCACCAGGCCCTGGTATTCATCTAGCAGGAGCTTGGTGGTGCCCCCTGGAGGTAAGCTTAACTCCCAGTGCTCCTGCTGCTCACCCAGGTCCACCTCTTATGCCCCTGCCTGGGACAAGTTCTTCAGCTGCTTTCTATGGTTTTCTTACTTCTGCCTGGCCCCTCCCTCTCTGTCCCCTGCACTTAGTGTGGCTGGTGGCTGGGGGAAGGGGCCCCCCCCCACCATTTCTGTCCACGTGGCTTGGCACCAATCAAATCCCCACTGTCAATTTTGCTTGGGGTTCCTGTGGGGAATATTTGGATTGGAGCTACTAGTGAGGCAGGGGTTCCCCAGCATCTCCCCCTTGTCCTCTGAGTCTTAGACTTGAAAAAAACATTTTCTTTACTGGGGGCTTTTTGTTACCTGCAGTCGTTTGTAATTTTGGGCTATTTTCTTTTCAATGTCCTTTTCTTACAAAAAGCACACTGTGCATAAATTGTCCTGCTCCGGTTATGGACGTCCTCTGGCCAAATTGAGCTTTCTGCTGGGAGAGACCATTCCAAACCCTGAGTCATAATTTAGTGGGTGTGGGACTGAAGAGTTAAAGTTGCGCCTTCCCCTGCTCCTCTCAGGGCACCAAGATGGCAGTGGTGGTGGTAGTTGTCCCTGGCTCAAAGTTGGCTTTGAGCCTCTGATGGGGCCCCATATCACCCCAACTGCAGCAAGCACCATGGCTGCCCCAAGGGAGCCGGCAGGTGTCAGTACTTTTCCACTGTGTTGTGCACACACCTGGGGGTAGGGGCAGTTGGGCGGCCGGCGCACCATCCCCAGCCCCTTTGCCACATGGTGGCAGGCTGCGTTCCTTGGTTCCCTCTCCCACTGGCTGTGCTCCAGGGCTGTGGTCCCACGTGGTGCTTTGCCCCAGCTGGAGCCCGGTAGAGGACCCAGAACTGGTGTGGACCAACTAAAATAAGGTATCATGACTATCCCACCCACAACCAGTAGAGGTCTCTCTTGTACCATTAACTTTATCCCAGGCCTTTAAGGTTGTATTAGGTCATTAAATATGAAATGTCCAAACTTAAACAAGGAAATCAGACATTTCATACCATATATATATATAGGATCTATATATATCTATAGGATCTTGACCTTTACCTGACCTTTGACAAAATAATTCCTGTTATAAGACAGTATAAAAATTTAAGGTTTTATTCAACAGTCACTTTTCCTCACACTCTAGCACGTACATTGGATTATAATAGTACCATTTTCTTTACATATCGGTTTGTAACTATAAGTTGACCATTCAGCCAAAATTTTTCCCGAGGGACTTTTAGATGGAACTTTCTTATGTTGTAACAAAACTCACAAATAACAAATAGACGATACAGGGGATCCTCAACACAAAATGTCAGGCCTGTCAAACAAATGGGAATCCAAAGGGGATGAATGCCACCCCAAAACAACTGCCCTGCCACAGGGCTGGAAGGTTTAAGACCCTCCCCACCCGGTGGCCTAGTCTCATTTCCTGGGAACCACAAATGAGCTCTGAATTTAAACCACGCTTCCTCGTTCTACTCAATCTCATGATTTACACCCCCAGATGGCACCTCAAAACAAATGCCGTGCTATGGGGCTCTGAACGAATGCCCTGCCACAGGGCTGGAGGGTTAAAAACCCTCCCCAAATGGTGGAATCAAGGGCCTCAGTGTGTACACCAGGGAACTTACTAAATAAACAAATAGCCACAGTGTCTGGACACTTTTCAAATCCATTTTCTTCTCCTCAATTCAGTTCGGGTTGTGGGGAGTTATATCTATTTTGGGGGAAGAGATGGGAGTTCTCTGGAGTTAAAACATGTTCCGGCAGCTGCTGGGACTGTCCCGTACTCTCTCACATCAACAAGAAGCCGTTTCTACTAGAGAAGACCCATGGCTTATCCTGGGGCTGTTCTCTGTTTCCTCCAGCAGTCTTAGGGTGCTCCACCAGGGAGCTGAAGGGCCTACCTAGGGATGCCAAATCTGTTACCAAAAGCTTGGCACTTGTCCCTGAGGCTGCATCAGAAGAGTGAGGACAAGTGGTTTGAGGAAGAGGAAAGAGAAATTTATTAATTTGCTAGCCAAGGAGGAGGATGGAGACTACTGTCTAAAATGCCATTGTCCTAATCATAAACAGAAATACAGAGTTTTTAAAGGGAGAGCTTTTAGCTTCAGACAATTACTGTTCCACTACAGTTGATGATTCTGATCTGTCCCATCTCCAGGAAAGACAATCTTGTGACCTCTGTCCAGAACTCCACCCACCTGGACCCAGCCTCCACTGGGCAGTTCTACTGAGGCATCTCCTGTAGTACAAAAAACAAAGGACATTCCCCTGCCCCTCATGACAACTGGCCTGAGGCACAGATACAGGTTTTAGTTCTCAAGAAGAGTGAAAAGGTTTTGAAGAGACAGAAGACACTTTTACCATTTTTTTCAGGCCATTCTGTCTGTGACATACTCCCCACTATCAATTTTATCCTTCCATATCTATGGGAGGAGGGGCAACTACTCTGTTACAACTTCTTTTAAATTTAGTAAAGTGATGTATTATATTGAATCTAGTAAAACTTGTGTTCACAGATAATGCAAAGTGATATCTGTCTTGGGCCTTATCAGATTTTTTATGAATTATTACTTTTGACTCTTGTTTCTTGCTTAATGTTCTAACTTAGTGTTTTGTATATCTATAACTTACTTAAGTAATTTATCTTACTGCTTGATATAATCTTGGTAGCTGTTTTAGATCTTTTGGAGAATACAGAGAGAGAAAAAAACAAGCTTTTTTACATGATCTTTTTATTAATTGAGATTAAAATTTCAGATTATATCAAGGAGGTGCTGAATCTGTATTGATGAAATAAGAAAATAAATTTTGAGCTTCAAATTTCTTAAAGAGATAGATGCAGCAATTATTTATTTATGGGGTTATTCTGATTTGTCTTGTGGTAATAATATCTGTGTGTAATGGACATACATATACACACACCACGTGAACTTAAAATTGGTGACTATTTTCTTTCACAAACTACTTATTATCATAGAAACATGATGAAGAAATGTTTCCCAATAGAGTATAGAAAATCATCTCTGGATGATTTTTTACTTTTAAAAATATCTCCAGCAAAGGGAACATTTTATATTATTCTCAGGAAGCTTCACTAACTTCAGTATTCATAGTCATTCCACCTGGCACATAGATTCACCCATCTCTAAAACCCAGGAATCTTGTACACTTGACATTTCAGTCAATTTCTCCTCTCTTCTTATGAATACTGGGCCCTGCTTGACAATCGTAGATGTATTTGAAGATATTTCATCTTCAACTAGAATAATCATAGCTTTATTATCTTCATACCAGATACTCTCTCCAATTTTTGACTAAGACCCTATATGGTATAAAGAGGAAATTAGAGTTAATTGTATGTTGTTTCCTGGGGTATGAGGAAACTATGTGAAATTTAACATAGGGTCTTACGTTTCCATCTTACATTATAGTATACTTAAAAATGCCTCATAATTCTGTGATTACACAAATGGAGAGGCATCTCTTCTAAAATTTAAAACTTTCAAGATTAATTTTTACAAAGCAGTCTTCTTGCAGCATCTTGAATCAGTGTTTTAGAATTAAATGTTTTCATTCAATTTAAAAATGCATATCCCACAATATTCCAGAAATAAATATTTATGTATATTAATAAAGGTATACTTTATATCCTTGAAATGGATATTGAGATATATAGTTGAAAAATTGAATCCCATATTTTTTTCCTTCTTGTTTTCATTTTCAAAATTTCAGAGTTCTGTGTAGGTTTGCATTATTTAATTCTACCAGTTTAGTAGAATTTTACAAATACTTACCTTCTTAACCCTATATGCTTTTCCTGAGTAAGGTTACCTCCTCCTACTCCTAATGTATTTATCCAGATCAGTCTTGTACATCCCCTGGGAGCCTTAAATTTGATATATCACCAATGAAGATGTCCTTGACCCTTGTCTGACTCTTTCCTGACTCTTCATAATCTACTCTGTCATCTGGCTTTGTCACCCTAATAAATAACCTCTAGTAAATAGCACTGAAACACTGAAGCAGGAGCTGCCCTATAATTAGAAATATTTTAAATGCTTGATGTTGTATGTATTATAGCAGGTGCATTGTATTTTTTTAATGCTCTCTTATGTTTGGTGGGGAATAAAAAGTAGAGTTAGGTATTTTGAAGTTACTTCTTTGTTGAAATATGCACATGAGTTAATACTTTGTCCGTGAATATGTTTCCTTTGGCATTCCATGCTTGGGTTACAGAATTAATATCCACATGAAGATGAGGAATAAGCTTTATCTAGAGACCATCCATGAGGTACTCTATTGGAATGTTTTGGTTTTCAATACATGTTTCTCTTCTTTTTAGGTCTAACTGGTTTTAAAATAGGAGGTTCAGATCTTTTTTTAGAAAGTGATTGGAAATCTTGATGCACCTTCTTGTTATTTTTTATTGAAACTCATTATTGATATAAATTTTGACAGAGTGTCTCCAAGAATCCTCCACAGAAGTATGTTGCTCCTTCATAGGGGGCTGCAGATCAAAAAGAAAAAAAAATACAGTAAATGCACAAATAGAAGGTAAGAACCATATTTTTTAAGTCATTTGGAGTATGTTTATTTAAAAACATGAGCACTGACATATTCTAACAGCCATAGAAAATCCCCTATTAGATGCACAGTAAGGAGCAGGAGCGGTGAAAGGGTGATGCGTGGTAGAGCTTATAAGGAGCCAGCAACAGATGAGATTCAGAATGTCACCAAAAGGAGTTGAATGACTCCATTTCAAGATAGTGTAAGACCTGAGGAACGTCAGGAAATAGGAGGAGGCAAGGAGTAAGAGAGGGAAGAATGAGGAAGGCAGACAGTACGGGGAGTACTCGAAGGAAGGAGAAGCAGGTGGATGTAAAGTAGGGTGGTCAAATAAAATAATTCTTCAGAAAATGGAAGAACAGGGATTGGAAAGGGGAAGAATATAAAGTGAGCATCAAGTACCAAAACCTAGCAGAGAAGTAGAGCAAAATTTCCCCATCCTTCTGTCCTGCTCACCGTTGTGAAGGCATTAAGGATCGAGGCACGTGATCCTGCAGCGCTCTGTCTTCCCTGCCAAGGAGGAAGGTAAGCACCTGTGGTCAGCCATCCGTGTGTATAATTTAATGTCATACGAAATGTTGTGACTTCATAGGATTGCATCACATAGGCCAAAATAAGAGAATTGGAAAGGAGTAGAGAGTAAGGTTAGCTATGGAGAGATCAAAGAAGCTATAGCCTGATAAAAAATCCATTAGAAACATTATGACTTGGAATGCAGTTTCAATTTGGCTGATGTCGTAGGGAGGAACTGGAGGCTAGATTCTAAAAGGGTGAGTTAAAGTGAAGGAATGTGGAAGCCTGCTCAGTGTAGACCAGAGCTTCTCAAACTCTAATAAATCACCTGGGGACCTTGTTTAAAATGCACATTCTGAGTCAGCAGGCCTGGGATTCTGCATTTCTTATCAGTTCTCAGGTGATGCTCATGCTGCTGGTGCTTGGACCATGCTCTGTGTAGCAAGGGCATAAATGTCCCTTTAGTGAAATCTGGTAGAACAGCCATTGCATAACAGTTCAAGACTTAACAGGATCAAGGGGAAGTATTATTTAGCTTTTATTTCAGAGTGTATTTCTAGCCAGAGGGGAAGGATCAAAATGATGAAGAAATAGAAATTATACATGTGAGATACTACCGCTAACTATAGCAGAAAGAAGTGATGGGAATAATCCATCAAAAGCATGTAGACAGGGAAGAATCGAGACCACAGATCTAGAGATTCTTTTTGCAAAGGAAGAAGGATTGTGATGGGGCAAGGAAGGAGGAGAGAAAGACGCTAGCAAGGTAATTTTGGAGTTGATGATGTGGAAACTTTTGAGAACTCACTTCAGATGGCTTCAGTATGTCTCCTCTGAAAGAGAGGCTTAGATTATTGCTGCTCCAGAGATTACTGGAAGCAGAAGAGAGTGCAAGAATTGGGGTAAACCACAGCGATTCATTTCTCCTCTCCATAGCTATCGGGCATTAAAATATATGTTGCATTGATATTAATTAAAGAAATGAAATGTGAGTATAGAAGGATTGGTTTTTTCTTAAGATAGCTAATTTTTTGATAAGATAGCTGTTTCAACATGATACACCAAACCAATTTTAGAAACAAAAAAATTATAGAGTTCATTGTTTGAATAATAAAATTGTTATTTTTGAAAAAAGTGCACTGATTTGAAATATAAAAGAATAGTAATATCTAATACTGCTGTGACAATTCCATTTTAACTTTTTGATAAATATTTCAATATTGAAAGCTTATTATACACTATTTCTTAGATATGCTTTATATACCTTCTTGCATGAGTGGATCAAGAAATGTGAAGTTGGCTAAACTAGAGGGTACAAGAAATGTAGGCAAAGTAGTAGCCCATGTGGGTATAGAAAAAAAGGAACATTTTTATTAACTAGCATTCTACAAACATATGTCCAAGCTGATCAATTCAAAACACTTTCTCTGATGAGAAATGGATTATACCTTCAACTGAACTGTCATCACAATTGTGTGCTTGCTAAATGATAGGACAAATGGAAGAACGCGATAAATACTTGCAGTCTAAAGGTACAAATGATTCTGATGGGTTGCATTAAAGATATGCTGTAGCACTCTACCATCAGCTTTGACCTTTATTCTCTCAGGGTCATGATTTGCTCCTCTGATTAAAGATTCCTTTGTTCCTGATCAATCATCATGTTCACACTGGTATATGTACACTTTTCTATTTTAGTTATAGTCATTTGAAACATAATCTCACTTTTGCAATCTTAACTGTATGTTTTATGAAACATATATTCCTGTTTTTCTTCAGTATATTTCTGTCATGTTGCTGTCCTAATCAAAAACAAAACAAAACAAAACAAAAAACCCTGAAAACCTAAAGTAGTCATTTTGAAAGCCAAGCATGGAGATTCAGCTTGATACTAACTGCATGAATGTCTGGTTGGCTTTGTCATATTTACGTATAATTGACTATATGTTCCTTTTGCTTGTTAGACTCTCCTGGGAAATATCCTCAACTGAAGGTAATAATATCTATATTTTATCTTGAATTATTAACTACACATTGAATTAAATATACATTATTTATTAATCACTTTGTTTCAAAACCCTCTTAGCTTACCATTGAAGTGAAAGATTCG
Organism: Daubentonia madagascariensis; assembly: GCA_023783475.1. Taxonomy (NCBI): domain Eukaryota; kingdom Metazoa; phylum Chordata; class Mammalia; order Primates; family Daubentoniidae; genus Daubentonia; species Daubentonia madagascariensis. Next base: position 6,826,886 of record JAKFHU010001672.1, read on the forward strand.
TTGCAAAGAAAGCAGTAGGAATGAAGGATATACAAACATCCAGACCAGGTAAATTTTACCATATAAATTTAGCTCTGGAAAGAAGTATATTGAAATACTTCAAATTCTCACAGTCTTCTTATTCATAGTTCTTTTTTTTGTTCTAAATTTGAAGGAAGGATCTTGACATAAATAGCCCAGATATTATTGTTGGTATCCATGGTTGAAAGAAAGATATTGACAAGCACAAGAAAAAGAGATTTTAAAATTGCAAGCTTTAACTCAGATGTTTCTGTTTTATGTTCTCATACCCTATAGTTCCTAGTTTGGAATCTTTATACTTGTTAAGGATTCACAGAGGTGAATTATGAGACCAGAGTCTAAGATGTTTCCAGGGCTTCAAGTGCTTATCAGCATTCTGATATTTCCCCAGAGGGAAGCTTTACTTGCTAACATGTCAATTGTATTTTAACTTTATTTCATCTTAGTGGTGTTGTTACACTGATGATCTTAAGCCAATCAGACGTTCTGATTCTCAGGCTGTATGTGTGTATGTGTGTGTTACCTTTGCTTATGAAAAATGAGGAAAGGAATTAATCATTCCTGATTGACTTTTAAGACAGTAGTTCTGAAAGTTTTTGGCCTTAAGGTCCTTTTATACTATTAAAAATTATTGGGTAGAGGAAACCAACACCCTGAATTAGGTGTTTATCATTAACATGCCTTTTTAAAAAATTTCACTACATATGTGTATGGTCATAAATAATATGTATAATTTTTTTCATGTATTAAAATTTTCTGTAAATGGTTGTACACTATACATATCATTCTGCAACTCTCATTTGTTTGCTAAGCATTATATTTTTGTGATCTATCTGTGTTGACACAATTAGCTGTGATTTAAGTTCTTTATAGTGTTCCATTATGTGACTGTACTACATTTAATTAAACTCTCTTCACGCTGATACAAAAAATACATACATAAAAGTAGACATGATTGTCTAGACATGATTGTGAACTCCAAAGAGCTTTTGTTTAAGTGAGTTGTACTGATATTTACTAGAAATACTAGAAATTAAAACTGAAAAATGTAAAATACAAGCATGCATAGCCATATATTCTAATAGCCATCAGAACTATGACCCATTAGCCACTAGAGCTGTGACGTTTGACACATCCTGTCTCTGAAAACCTCCACTGTACACATCTATGAGAATGACAGTGAATATGGCAAAAACATTTTGTGTCGTTTGACCTTTTGGACCCCCTGAATGGATCTTGAACTCCAGGGAGTCTCATATCACAATTTAGAACCACCATTTAAACCATGTATGTGGCCAGGAGATGTCAAGGGGCCCGTGATGATGAAGTGGACGTTAGAGTTTCACTTTCACGATTTTTGCTTTTTTATTTCACTTGTCCTAACAAGTTTAAATCTGATAATTTTGTTTATAAAGAAAAAAAGGAATATATTGTGGTTATATATTCATTTTCTGGCTGATGGAACTCTGTATCTTTGGATCTAGTGTGGACCTAGACTTACATGCTATTTTTACATAGGAACTAGTAGGTCACCCCAGGCTATCATTTTTCATATGAATTTCTAATTTTATCCAAGACACAAAAAGTGAATTCTGGAGATATCAGTGGGTAGAGGAAAGACCATCTCATTGTAATTAATGTGGTTTTTATCTAAAGTATATTCACTAAAAGTTTTTTTTAAGCCCATGTTTCTCTTGCACATACACACACAATACTGTCATACATGTTTAAAGGTAAAATGTTTGGATATAAATTTTGTTAATAAAATACATTTCACGTCCCTGAAGAATCTTAGCTTTAATAAACAAAGCTCTCATGGAAAATAAAATATGTAATAGGGATGGCCGAGTGAATCAAAGTAAGTAGAATATAAAAGCGTAGGAAATAAACGAGAGATGACAGTTAATTAAACTTGTCTGAGTGAATGGCAAGTGGAGGACATATGTTTGTGGGGGAGAAGAGGACATGTGACTGCTTCTGTGAAGAAAGAATTGTAAAGTTAATCAAATTTGTATATCATTGACTGTATAAATGAAAGCTTTATTTTCAGTCCTCCTGGGATTCTACTAGTTTGACTGTCAATGATAAAACTTGTCAAAGATCTGGGAATCTGAAAGTCCTTGATAAATATCCATCTGTATATCCCCATCAATGACCAAGAATCAGTCCTCATCCGCAGAATTGGAACAGATGAGCTTGACAGATAAAGAGAAGATGGATCTAGGAGCTGTGTTTCTGGCAGGCAGTGCTGTTGTCCATGACCTGTGTGAATCACAGCTACCAGAAAACAAAGAGAGCAAAGAAGGCAATAAAGATGCACAGAGAATTCAGTCCTAGAGCACCTGTGCTTGGCTTCACACCACTATAGTTCTGGCTTTTAAAAAATCATTTTGTGTCAAAACGTCCTTTGTGTTTACTCCCCTTAGGTGACCTGCCACCAAAGAGAGTACCTTTTAGCAGGGCATTTATATTCTTCCTTTAACCAAAGCAACATGTAAATAACAAAGAGAATGAGGAGAAAGAGTAATTTTAACATAAACTTGAGAGTAGGTACCAGGATTATGTTTGGATCTTAGGGACTGGATGGGAAAACTAAGTAGAGATCTAAGGGTTGTCTAGTCAAACACAGTGTGGTTTCTTTGATTTCTTTTTACAGCTCTGAATTCACAAGTACGTAGTTATAACTCTATGCAGTGTGACTAAAAAAAAGTGCCTTTCTCAATGACATATTAAATAATTTTTTATAATTTCTATGACTTTATGTGTTATAGAATTGGCTTTCCCAGTATTAATGGGAATCATTGACAATTTGCTGCATAGTATCTCCTCAGTTGTGTCCACATGGTCTATCACATTGTGTTAGTGAATAATAATTTACTAAGAATATTGGTTTTAAGGAGTGCTGTATCAATGAAAAATAACACCTGAAAATCAATTTTAATTCTACTAGGACACCCAGGGTATTCATTAACTGCATCTACTATGTGTTCTACTTTATGAGCCAGCTATATTCAGTGCCCTTAATCACTCATATGATCAGGTCTGTAGGAAGCAATCGTACAATATTTTTTTCACCCCTATAGTTTCGTTTCCTTCTTTTTTCCTGACCTGTAGAATCAACACAGTATTGTGCAGAAGATTATCATTTAGCTCCCATTGTAGTGACAAGGTATGAATCCAATGTCGCTTACCTATTACAAATGACCTGTTTGCTCCTATTTCTTCATAAGCTTGGTAGACTCGAGAAGCAGGACTTTTTTTTTTTTTTTTTTGCTTAAAACAACAAATGTTTATTATCTCACAGTTTCCATGTGAAAATTTAAGAGCAGTTTACTGAGTGGTTCTAGCTCAGGGACTCTCATGAGGTTGCAGTTGAGATGTTGGCTGGTAATAGTCTGAAGGTTCAGGAATCTCCTTAGTCCTTCACCATGCCAGCCTCTCCATAGGCTATTTGCCTGTCTTCATGACACGGCCACATGCTCCTCCACAGCAAGTGATGAGCAAGAGACAGAGGGAGAGAGCGAGAGCAAGGAGGAAGTTGTAATGCCTTTTGTGACTTGCCCCAATGCTGTTCATGTTGGCCGTATTCTATTCATTAGAGGAGACTCACTTCAGCCCACACTCAAGGGGAGAGGAATTAGGTTCCACCTTTTGGAAGAAAAAGTGTCCAAGTATTTGAGGACTTTTTTTTTCTTTTGGTTGCATGCATCACTTTTATAATGTTTTATTCATGATTATAAGTGTGCCCATCATGCAGATAGCATTCATTGTCCCTGTTAGGTAGGTTTTCGTCCATCCCCTCCTCCCCCTTCCCCCCTGCTTGATTTCTGTTAGGTTTTACTTCCCTCTAAGCACAAGCATACTCTTCAGTTAGTTCCAATTTAATAGTGAGTACATATGGTGTTTGTTTTTCCATTTTTTAGATACTTCATTCAGGATAATGGTCTCCAGTTCCATACAAATTGCTGCAAAAGGCCTTAATTCATCCTTTTCGTGGCTGCATAGTATCCCATAGTATACAGATACCACATTTTGATAATCCACTCATGAATTGATGGGCACTTGGGTTGATTCCACACCTTTGCAATTGTGAATTGTGCTGCAATAATCATTCAAGTGTAGGGGTTTTTTTGATAAAATGACTTCTTTTCCTTTGGGTAGATATCCAGTAGTGGGATTGCTGGATCAAATGGTAGGTCTACTTTTAGTTCTAAATCTCCATACTGTTTTCCATAGAGGTTATACTAATTTACAGTCCCACAAACAGTGTATAACCATTCCTTTCTCTCTGCATCCACACCAGCATCTATTATTTTTGGACTTTTTAATAAAGGCCATTCTAACAGGGGTAAGGTGGTATCTCATTGTGGTTTTAATTTGCATTTCCTTGATGGTTAGTGGAGTTGAGCATTTTTTCATGTATTTGTTGACCATTTGTATATCTTCTTTTGAAAACTTCTGTTCATGTCTTTTGCCCACTTTTTGATGGGTTTTTTTATTTTTTTCTTGCTGATTTGTTTGAGTTCTTTGTAGATTCTGGTTATTAGCCTTTTATCAGATATGTAGCTTGTGAATATTTTCTCCTATTCTATAGGCTGTTTATTGCTCTGTTAATTATTTCCTTGGCTGTACAGAGGCTTTTTAATTTATAGTCACATTCATTTATTTTTGTTGTTGCTGTGATTGCCTTGGGTTCTTCCTCATAAATTCTTTGCCTAGGCCAATATCTAGAAGAGTTTTTCCAACATTTTCTTCTAGAATTCTTATGGTTTCATGCCTTACATTTAAGTCATTTATCCATCCTGAATTAATTTTTGTCAGTGGTGAGAGATATGGATCCTGTTTCATTCTTCTGCATGTGTGTATCCAGTTTCCCCAGCACCATTTATTGACTAGGGATTCTTTTCCCCAGTGTATATTTTTGTCTGCTTTGTCAAAGATCAGTTGGCTGTATGTGGATGGTTTTCTATCTGAGTTTTCTATTCTGTTCCATCGGTCTATGTCTATATTTTTGTGCCAATACCATGTTGTCTTGGTTACTATAGTCTTGTAGTATAGTCTGAAGTCTGGTAATGTGTTGCCTCCATATTTGTTCCTTCTCCTTAAGATCTCCTTGGCTATTTGGGCTCCTTTTTGGTTCCAAACGAAGCGTATAATTATTTTTTTTAGATCTGTGAAATATGACATTGGTATTTTGATGGGAATTGCATTGAATCTGTAAGTCACTTTGGGCAGTATGGAGATTTTGACAACATTGATTCTACCAATACATGAGTATGATATGTTTTTCCACTTGTGTCATCTGTGATTTTTTTTCTGAGTGTTTCATGTCTCCTTGTAGAGATCTTTCACCTCCTTGGTTAAGTATATTCCTAGGTATTTTGTTTTCTCTGTAGCTATTGTGAATGGTATTGAGTCTTTGATTTCATGCTCAGCTTGATTGTTATTGGTATATGGAAATGCTACTGATTTGTGTACATTGATTTTTAACCTGAGACTTTGCTGAATTTATTTAACAATTCCAGGAGTCTCTTGATGGAGTCTTTGGGGTTTTCTAGATACAAGATCATATTATCAGTGAAAAGCAGTAGTTTGACCTACTCTTTCCTGATTTGGATACACTTTATTTCTGTCTCTTGCTTGATTGCTCTGGCTAGGACTTCCAGCACTATGTTGAATAGAAGTGGTGACAGTGGGCACCTTTGTCTTGTTCCCATTCTTAAGGGGAATGCTTTCAACTGTTCCCCATTCATGGGGATGTTGGCAGTGGGTTTGTCATATCTGGCTTTTAAAATTTTGAGATATGTTCCTTCTATGCCTAGTTTGTTGGGGGGTTTTATCATGAAAGGGTGCTAGATTTTGTCAAATGCTTTTTCTGTATCTATTGACATGATCATGTGATCTTTGTTTTTGCTTCTATTTATGTGGTGAATCACATTGATTGACTTATGTATGTTGAACCACCTTTGCATCCCTGGGATGAAACCCACTTGGTCATGGTGGATTAATTTTTGATGTGCTGTTGGACTAGGTTTGCTAGTATTTTATTGAGGATTTTTGCATCTGTATTCATAAGGGATATTGGTTTGTAGTTTTCTTTTTTTTGTTGTGTCCTATCCTGGCTTTGGTATCAAGGTGATACTGGCTTTGTAGAATGAGTTGGGAAGGATTCCCTCCTTCTCGATATTATGGAATAATTTCTTCAGTATGGGTACCTGTTCTTCTTTGTAGGTCTGGTAGAATTTGGCTGTGAATCCATCTGTTCTGGGGCTTTAATTTGTTTGAAGATTTTTTATTACTGCTTCAGTCTTGCTGCTCATTATTGGTTTGCTCAGGAGTTCTATTTCTGCCTGATTGAAACTTGAGGGGTTATGTATTTCCAGGAATTTGTCCATTTCCTCTAAGTTTTCTAATTTATATGCATAGAGATTTTTTAGTCTTCATTGATGATGTTTTGTATTTCTGTGGTGTCAGTTGTAATATCTTCTTTTTGCTATCTGATTGAGCTTATTTGGGGTCTTTCTCTTCTATTCCTGGTTAATCTAGCAAGAGGTCTATCAATTTTGTTTATTTTTTCAAAGAAATAACTTTTTGGTTCATTGATCCTTTCTATTATTTTTTGTTTGTTTGTTTTCTATTTCATTTAGTTCTGCTCTGACCTTTGTCATTTCTTTTCTTCTGCTGGCTTTGGGTTTGGTTTGGCTTTCCTTTTCTCCTTCCTTGAGATGTGACATTAGGTTGTTAGTTTGTGATCTGTCTGTCTTTTGGATGTAGGCATTTAAGGCTGTGAATTTTCCTCCAAGGAATGCTTTTGCTGAATCCCATAGATTTTGATAGCTTGTATCTCTTTGTCCTTCAGTGCTAGGAGTCTTTTGATTCCATCTGGATTTAATTCTTGACCCAATAATCATTCAGGAGAAGGTTGTTTAATTTCCATGACGTTGTGTAGATTTGAGTGTTTCTCTTGTGATTGATTTCTTATTTTATTTCACTATGGTCTGAGAGGATACATGGTATGATTTCAATGTTTTTGAATTTGTTGAGACATGTTTTGTGGCCTAAGATATGGTCAATCTTGGAGAATGTCCCATGTGCTGATGAGAATATATATTCAGTGATTTTTGGGTAGAATATTCTGTAAATGTCTGTTAGGTCCATTTGTTTTAGAGTTCTGTTTCAGTCCAATGTTTCTTTCTTTATTTTCTGCTTTGATGATTTGTCCAGCTCTGACAGTGGGGTGTTGAAGTCCGCAGCAATTATGATGCTGCTATTTATTTTTTTGCTTAGTTCTAGTAGAATTTGCTTTATGTATCTGGGAGCTGCTATGTTAGATGCATATATATTTAGAATTGTTATGTCTTCTTGCTGAATTACTCCCTTTACCATTATATAATGACCCTCTTTGTCTTTCTTTACCTTTGTTGATTTAACATCAAGTTTATTTGATGTGCGAATGGCTATACCTGCTCACCTTTGGTTTCCGTTTGCATGGAATATTTTTTTCTATGCTTTCATGTTGGGTGTACATCCTTGTGGTTTAGGTGTGTTTCCTGAAGGCAGCAGATAATTGGGGTTTTTTTTTCATCCATTCAGCCAGGCTATGTCTTTTGAGTGGAGCATTCAAACCATTAACATTGAGTGATAGAATTGATATGTGGGATGCTGATCAGTTTGTCATTTTGGGTAGTACTTTATTGCTTTGTTTTCCCTCTTGTGCTACTGTTTTATAAGAGTTGGGAGTTTTAGGTTTTTTGGGAGATTTTACACTGGTGGGTGTCTATTGTGATGATTCATGTATCATGCAGTTCTGAGTATTTCCTGCATGGCAGGTATGTTCATGACAAATTCCTTCAGTGTTTGCTTGTCTGGAAATGACTGAATTTCTCCATCCATTGTGAAATTTAGTTTTTTAGGATGCAAAATTCCAGGATGGTAGTTGTTCTGTTTAAGAAGATTGAAGATGGGGCCCAAAATCCCTTCTGGTTTGTAAGATCTCCACTGAGAAGTCTGTAGTTAGCCTGAGGGTTTTCCTTTATAGGTTAGTTATTGCTTTCATCTTCCTGCTTGCAGAATTTTCCCCTTCATTTTGACTTTTGGCAGGTTGATTACTATGTCTCTTGGAGATGTCCTATTTGCTATGAATATTCCTGGTGTTCAATGACCATCTTGTATCTGGATGTCTGGATCTCTGGTGATACCAGGGAAGTTTTCCTCCATAATTCCCTCACAGAGATTTTTCCATGCTTTTAGCTCTTTCTTCTTCTCCCTCAGGGATGCCTATAATGTATGTTATTTCTCTTCACATGGTCCCATACCTCTCTCAGTGATTGCCCAGTCTTTTTTATTCTCTGCTCTGCCTCTTTGAATGACTGGGTTAGCTCAAGAGCCTTGTCTTCAAGCTCTGAGATTCTTTCTTCTCCTTGGTTTAGTCTGTTGCTGAAGCCTTTTGCTGTGGTTTGAAATTCCTTAAATGACTCTTTCATTTCTTTAGTTTGTATTATATCCTTTCTTATGTTTTCTAGCTCTTTAGTGATATTTTCATTGATTTCCTGAAATACATTTTTGTCTTCTTTTTGTTGGTTTTCAACTTTCTCTTCAATTACACTTGTCTTATTTGCCATCCATATTCTGAATTCCATTTCTGTCATTTCAGCAATTACCTTGTGGTTGGAGTTCACTACTGTAGCTCCATTGTGATCTTTTGGGGGTGTCAAACTGTTTTTTTTTTTATGTTGCCAGGGTTCTTTTGCTGGTTTCTTCTCATCTAACTCTTCTCTCGGCTTTGGGCTAATAGGTTTGCAGGGCACCTGTTCTCCTTTGCTGGGAACTCTACTGTTTAGTTAGGAGAAGGGGAGGATCCTAGATGGAGGTTTTGTGTCCTACTCTTGAATGCTGACCCATCAGGGGAGGGGTGGGTCCACTGAGAGCCTATAGAATAGCTGTTCTGTTTTGACCCATTCCCCTGTTATTGCCTCAGTTCAAGGCAGTGCTGGATGATCTTTGTGCTGGGTGGTGGTTTATTCCCTAGCTTTTTGTCAGAATTTCAAGTTGGGGGCTGGTTGCAACCCTCTCCATGGAGGCTGTTGTTGTGGGGGATTGCTCTGCCTGGGGTCACCCAGCAGAGGTGACAGTGAAAGCTGGGTGAGGCTATCTAGGCAGTGGTTGTGGGTTATGTGGATCTGGGCATTTGCTTGAACCATGTCCAGAAGTAATGAATGCTCAAGGCTGATAAAGCATTGGGCCTTGGGGAGGTTCTGACCTCCCAGCAGCAGTGTTGAAGACTCAGGGGTGTATTCTTGGGGCCCAGGTACAAATCTGAAATCTCAGGGGTAGTGTCACAGGCCCAGCTGGGGCCCTGGAGCCACAGGGCCAAAGCCTCAGGCCCAGGCATAGCAAGAGCCCAAGAGCTGTATCTGGGGATTACAGGGGCAGAGCTGCACAGATGGTGGGCTTCTCTGCCAGTGTGAAGACTGCTGATGCCCAGTTGGGCAGGCAGGGGTTTGTCTCAGTGGCCCAAGGGCCATGGAGATGGGCTGGCACTTCTGGGTGGCCAAGGTTATACCCCCACACCTAGGTCCTGCTGAGGCAGTCCTCCAAGCTTTCCCAGGTGGTGCCCGTGGTGTCTGAGGCTCCTCCTCTGCTCAGATCCCACAGAGGCTAGGAAGGTGCTCAGCAACCAATCACTGGGCATGGCACGGGGAAGCATCTGTTCCGTGTGCTCCCTCCTCAGCCCAGTGGGGGTGATGCAAAGGCAACTGCTGGAAAGCTGAGCCCCAAGCAGACCAGCATTGTGCACCTGAGCATTCAGGATGGCGCCAGCTGCAGAAACCTGGGATTGGTAGCCACCAGATCTCTGCTGCACCTGTTCTCTGGTGCAATGTCTCTGCACAGACTCTGAGCAGCTTCCCGATCAGTCCACAGGTCTGCAGTGTGAATTATATTGGGACACCCAGCAGTGTGAATTATATTGGAACACCTGGATTAATTTCTGAGATGGTAGATGGTGCTTGTAAGAGTCAGCCACACCCGGTTTGATTGAGTCAGTAGATGCTTTAATGGGCTGTACAAATTGTTCTCCCTGTCAGTAGGTGGTGCTTGCAGGAAACAGCCAGCTGCAGAGTTGTTCTCTGGGGCCTATGACTGGCTCAATTCCCTCCAGAGAAGCTCTCAAATGCCCCAGGCAGTGGGAGGGGCCCTGGGGCTCCCAAGGGATTCCTTGTTCTCCACCACAGCAGCGGTGGGTGGAGGAGTGAGGCTGGGCAAGACTGGGTCTGGAGAGCTTGCCTTCAGGTTCTGCAGAGGTAGACCCTAGAACTCTCTTGGTAGGGATGAAAGGTTGGCTCCCAGCCTACTGAGGAAAGCCACTGGGAAGGGACTGAAGTAGCCTTACCCAACCAGAAAGTCTGCTCATGGGAGAGGGGCCATCTGAGATTCACAGACTCGCTGTCAAGAGTGGGTTTCACTCTTCTCCCTCCTCCCCTGCCCCAGGAGTCTCTTTTCAGTGTCTTGTTGCAAACAGAAGCCCAAACTTGCTGAGCATGCCAGCAATGGCACTGCAGGTTGGGACCTTCCCTGCCCGAGGTCCCATCCCAGTCTGAAAGCATGGCTTTCCTGTGGGGGCAGGGGTGCTCCACCAGTTCACTGCAGCTCAGACCCTCAGTGCATTCTCCTGTCAGTTCTGCCCACGTGGACTCCCTTGCATCCCGAGGTTAGTTCTCAAATCTCCCCTCTGTGCCCTCAAGCAACATGATGGAGTCCTCAGGGTATGGGATCTGGCCTGCGTGCCTGTCCCCTGGAGCCCTAAGTTCATTCCCTGACCATGCTAGGGAGAAGTGTGCTGGTCCCTAGTTGTCCATGGAGTGCTCAAGCAGGCTTAGTGCCCCTCTGCTTCGGGATCAGCCCTTTACTGCGGAGTGCCAGTGGGTGGCTCCAGCGAGTGCTGGGGAGCAGCTCCAGGGAGTGCAGGTGGGCAGGGAACTCCCAGACCAAGCACCCCTATGTCCACTCAAGGGGAAAGGTGTGGGCCCCACTCTCTATGAAAATCTCAGCCTCGTGGGTGCACCAATAGAGGGGAGACAGCCACTTTTGAGAGTCCCAGCTCAATTGTCCCTTTTGGCTACAATCAGTGGGGGAGGAGGAGGAAAAAGGTCTGAATGGAGGAGAGCCAGCACTCCAGCCCACCATGGCTCTCTCCCTGGAAGGAAGCCCACATGGAATGTCCAAGCTGTGGGGTCACACAAATTCTCTGATGTCCACAACAGTCTGGGGAGAGTGGGGAACTGTGTGGGCACAGGTGACATGAAAACTGAAAGGCTGGAGCTCCCTGGGGTGGACAAAGGGATGCTATGTGTGGAGAAGCAGGATGGTGCCTGCCATCTTGGCTCCAGACTTGGCTAAGGGGAGCGACCCCAAAGTGGCTAGAAGCCCAATGCTTTATTTTCTGGAAGTTCCCAGTCCAGTGGTGGCAGCAGCCCTTGGGCTTGTGAGGGCAGAAAAGCTCTCCAGCAGCTCGGAGGCCTGCTGACTACCATAGGTGTGGGGGGAGGAGAAAGGAAACCCCCACTTAACCTCTCCATGGGACTCCGTCCAAGCTTGATCTCTGTGGATGTCTTTTTTCTTCCTGTTCTGCTCCACAACTTCTTCCCGTGGAATCTCTGGCAGGCTCTGGCACCTTTCCCCCCGAACTACAGCTGAGCTGTGTTTTCTCCCCCTCTCCTTTATCCGAAAACTTTCCTTCCCTCTTGGATGATCTGTCAGCCAATGCCTCTAGTGAGCCATCTTTCTTCTCTCCCTCATTTTTTTAATAATTCACATAAAACAATCAATTTAGTTGATATCAATGATAAATACTTTTAACTTCAACTTCTTTTTCACATATTTAAAATTGCTGAGGCTGGGTGTGGTGGCTCATGCCTGTAATCCCAGCACTTTGGGGGGCTAAGGTGGGAGGGTCACTTGAGGCCAGGAGTTTGAGACCAGCCTGGGCATCATAGACCCCCGTCTCTACAAAAAATAATAAAATTACCTGGGTGTGTTGGTATGTGCATGTAGTGCCAGGTACTCAGGATGTGGAGGCAGGAGGATTGCTTAAGCCCAGGATTTGGGGGCTGTCACGATGATCTGGCCCCTGCACTCCAGTCTGGGTGACAGAGGGAGACCATATTTCTAAAAAAGAGAAATAATAAAATAAAATAAAATAATAAATTGCTTCCTGAAGCACTAATTCAAAAGTAAAGGAAAGAAATATGCACTAATTGTCCAGGTTATAATGACTACAAAAGCATCATTTTAGTTTGTTTCAGACAGAATCAGCATCTCAAGAAAACATAGAGAAATTAAGAAAGAATCACACGGCTTCAGTAAAAAGTCAGATGGAACTCAGAATTAAAGATCTGGAATCTGAACTCTCCAAAATGAAAATGTCTCAAGAAGACTTTAATAATGTTGATTTGGAAAAATATAAGCTGCTCTATCAAGTAGAAGTAGAAGCTAGAAAATCCTTGTCATATAAACTAAACACGTAAGTCAAAATATGGAATCATAGAAAATAAATTAAGCTCATTAATTTGCCTTGAAAGCATAATTTTTGGTGAGACAGGTTCATGAGATTAGTAGGATGTGAAAGCTAACTAGATAATATAATTTTGGAAAATGATGTAGGTAAATGAACTTACCTTTAAAATGTTCATCCAGGACTGTTTATGTCTCTACCCCTTCTTTTGGTTTTATAGGGCTTTTCCCCCTTACTATTCTCATGTAGTTAACCTGGTCCATTAGTCTTTCAGCTAAGTATTTTTGAAGCTTTACAATTTGCACAGTGATATTGTTCTAAAATTGCTTGTCACCGTTCCCCTAAATAGAAATATTAATGAGTTTAACTATTTTTTGGAAGATGACCACTTAAACTGAAAGGGTCAAGTACTCCTCCTCCTGCTACTCTCAGCACCTTCTGGCACTCGGTAAATTAACGTTCCTTGATGGTGACCTTCGGAATTATCAGTAGAGGGTGCCTTGAGACCAGTGGTCTTTTATAGCTTTTCTACTCGATATAAAGTGGCATCTGTGAAATGGGGAATGATTAACATAGGATGACGGGGAGTATAACTCACCAGGTGGTCAATAATAATACTTTGCTCAGCCTGAGGGTCAGTGAGTGGAAGACAATGGCAGGTCCCCCCCCATGCCTTGGGAGCAATGTTAGGAGCTCACTGCCTTTGGGGCTGCCTTAGTTCTTTTCGATCACCAACTCCGCTATCTCGTTCTCCCCTTGGAGTTGGTTCTCTGAATTATTCCTCAGTGAGAAATGCTTGGTTTTTCCCACATGATGAGTGAAATGTACAAGGTGAAAGCAAATGGTGGAAATGTCTTTGAGAGATGTTTTTATTCAATCTCTAAATTGGTTTACTAAATACAAGTATTTGTAGTTGTTTTTTTGGTTTTAATCTTTTTATTGTATATATTTAAGGAGTACAACATGATGTTTTGATATATTATATTTATACTTGGATAAATGGCTGTTATAGTCAAACAAATTAACATATTCATCATTCTACTTTCCATTAAATACAAGTATTTCTAATGGCATCCTCAAGGATCTTGTAAGTGGAGCGATTCCAGAGGGCAGCAGGTGTTACCTGTTAAGAGATACATCATTGGTAGCCACTTCCCTCCCTCCTTACTTTGTTTGAGTTACTTGTTTTTTTGCAATTCCTCTAGGAATATATGTACTTCTTTAGGACAATTTTAAAACTTTAACTTCATCCAGTAGGCGTGCTCTAACAGAGTTTCAGAGTTTTTTCAGAGTTAAAACACTGTTTAATGGGAAATTCCATTTACTGCAATGGTAACTTTTTTAAAAGTGCAATCATTTAGGAATCATTTAGGAAAAAGTGAAACACTAAGCATTTGTCTTTTGCAGTATTCACAGAGCTGAGGAGAGGCTAGCAGAGCTCAGTACCAAACTCCCTGCAGACAAATAGCAGATCTTCATTTACCACTCCTGTTATGAGGACAGTCATAGAGTCACCTTGTGGTGGAATTCTTAATAATGCTTTAGGTCTCAACAGAGAATTGATTCCAAGGGAAAACTTAATGATCCCTACCTCATGCCCGGGGACTTCAAATAATGGCATGAAGAACCACTTGATCAACGTTAGTTATGTTATCTTTTTTCCTTTGGGTTTCAGATTCCTGATAGAATTTAATTCTTCTTTTGAATTTGGTGAAATACTGAGTTGTTTAATTGACTTATGCTTGTTAAGTAAAGGTCATAATTATCTGTGTTAATAAAGAGAGGAAAGAGAAATGTTACAGTTTTTTGAAGTCCTTACAGCTCTCATTTTCAACAGATACCTATTTTTTAACTTATTCAATAGATGGAACTAAACTGACACATTTTAAATTTCCTTAAAAGCTGAATTTAAGTTAGATTTTAGAAATTGGATATCACGGCCTAATAAGTTCAGGTATATTTAGAGGTGCTTTGGCTTACTTTCCAACTGACTTTAGCTTGGCTGTTGATAACATTTTTAAAGATTTCCTGCCCCATCTCAAGTTTTCCAACCTTAATCATAAGTGGATGATTAGCATCCTAACACTTAACCACATATGCATGTTTATTATTTAAAGGAATCCCAGATAAATATGTTTATGAATTAAATAAACCTGTAATATTAAAAAAGATAAATTTCTGTTTTTCAATTAAAAGTTTGTCATTTTCTTATATAAAAGTACATCCTTAATTGTTATGGTACTTACAGCATTTTTATCTGAATTATTGTAAAATGTACCTATTGCTGGGCAATTGTATAGCACTTTTAAAATAGGTAAATTGAGCAAATATTTGTATTTTTTAAATGGTGCTCACTTCTGTGTCTCTATCTTGTCATCACTCAAGTGATTGATGACTAAGATGGCAATGATATCAAGAATCCTTAAGTAGCAACTACAACCAATCAGATTTAATTATATTCTTCCTACTCAGAATTCTATATAATGCCAAACATGGTCCCCAGTTCTCATGAAGATGTAACAGGAACCTTCCAATCCAACCCTGTGATTTCACTCAATATATATTAGGAATCCATTTCTGGGGGCCCTCAAAATAAATCCAACAATGAAAAGCTGTATCAATTGTAGAATTGGTAAGGAAAAAAAAAGAAGTTGAACTATGCTTTAAGATATTTGTCTAATGTGTGACCATTTTTCGACTAGGAGGAAAATTTTAAAAGCTGGGCAGAGTGGTGCATGCCTGTAGTCCCAACTACTAGGGAGGCTTAGGCAGGAGGATCGCTTGAGCCTAGGAGTTCAAAGCTATAGGGTGCTGTGATCATGCCTGTGAATAGCCACTGCACTCCAGACTGGGCAACACAGTGAAGCCCTGTCTCCAAAAAAAATTGCAAAAACATAAAACATTTGTTTGAACAAAAATTCATCAAAAAATAGCAATTAGTTTTCATTGTGTATCACTGTTGTTAAAATATTCATTTCAGCCAATGTACCCTGGTGTATAATTTTGATGGTGTTTTTATAATCTCCTTAATGCAGAGAAAAGTAGCATAGGCCTATGTTAAACGAGGCCTTGTTTCTTTCCCTGAATTCATGTCTTAAGAAATCATAGGAGAGCAAACCTCAGGCAGACTACAATTTCTCTGAGCCTACGTTGCCCTTTATATAAAATTAGGGACTTTGACTAAATCAGTGACATTCATACATTTTTAAAAGATTTTATGAGAAATATAACTTGTCTTTTTTTTTTAGAAAAATTGCATGAAACCATGTTATATAGGGCAGGGAGAAGTACAGCTGTCTAGTTAAAGGAGTGTTGGGGACTCAGAAGCTGTGAGTTAAGGAGGTCATAGGGTAAGGATCCCTTCATCCTGCAGTGTCCTCAGTCGAACCTTAGATTTCTGTGGGACATAGTTTGAAAAGCACCAGTTATGAGGGAATCCTTCCAATTAGCCAAAATTTGCTGATACATTGTTCACTTATACATAATTTTCTCATATTCTTATATATTTTCAAAATGGAATAGTACAAATGAAGTTGTAGATGTGCTGCCCTTACTAATGTTGGACTTGAACCTGCCTCCACCACTGGAAACATAATCCCCACCTGGACATGGAGAGAGAGGCCACAGAGAAAGGAGGAGCAGTGTTATTAAAAATAGTTTATGTGTTTTACTCCAGAAGGAGCTAATATAGTTTTTGATTTAGTATTAATATTATGCATAAGCTAAACTGAAGTTTTTTTTTATTTCCTCTGGCAACGTTCAGTTTCTCCTAAGCTATTGCTCCAACACCGCAAAAGCCATGAATGGCACCCTTGTCTGACTGAATAGGACAGGGATTAATGTCCCCAAGGCATTTTTCTTTCCTTTTTCCTTCCACAATCTGTGCCAGACACCGTATTGTCATTCAACTGGGGACAAGAAGTCTGAACTTCTATTAAGGGAACTATGAAGAAAATGTGTGACTTCAGGGGAAATAAGAGTAAAATGAAATGAACTTTTAAAATGTCTTTTAATATTTGCCAGTTTTCACTTGTGTATGTAGATAAAACCACCGCAGCCTCCCACTAGCCAGGACAAAAGTGGAGCCATTGACACTGCAGACCCTTTTCCTCAGCTTCTGGGGAGCAGAAAGTTGGCATTTGCCAGGTGGACAGGAGGGAGAGGACCTGCGGCAAGCCAGACCCCACAGGTCATTCCACGTTGCTGTGACCACAGGGCAGGCATGGGGTGCCACAGAGCGAACGACTCCCTCCAAGGTCTCCATTAAAAAGGAATTGGTTTGTGGTTATAATATGCTTCCTGCAACATAGTAAGCCTTAAAATGAAAGTGTCTGTTGCCCAGCCTGAATGATCGACAAGTCCGTGTGTAAACCTGTGCTGGTTTCTGTGTTTTGTCCTCCACGCCTTCTTAAACAATCATCCCTTGAAGAACCGTCTCAGAGAGTATCCTCACGGTGGCTGCCATGTGCCTTATTGACACACTGGTTTATGGGAAGCGTGTAAAAGGAAAATTGCACATAGGCAAAATTCTCTCCGAAGATCAATTACTTAGTTACCGCTGTTTCCTTCCACTAGAATGTAAACTCTTTTGTTTAGTGCTGCAAATCTAGCCCCTGGAATAGCACGTAGTCAGTGCTCAATACACAACTGTTGAAAGAATTCTAACACTTATTTGAATGAATTCCTTCTGCCTTCAGTTTCTTAACTAGCAATGCTGACGTTAGGGACAAGCAACATGAAAAAAACTTTAAGTCAAAAGGGCCACCTGTGTCCGCAGCAGGAAAAGAGGAGGAGAGGGCGGCGGCGGCGCCCCCTGCCCACAGAGGGATGTTGGGGCCCCAGCCCTGCTCAGCTCTGCCTGCCCAGCTGCCCTGAGGCCGCGGCCGGCTCATTCTCCATTGGTGAAGCCATGGTGCTGGCAGCAGGGCATTTATTGGCTTTCACAGGTGGGATTTAAAGGCTTTCACAAAGTTTTCAAATGATTATTTAAAACTTTTGCTGGGCTCCCAAATTTTGGTGCCCTATGGGCCAAGCCACACTAGGCAAAGCCAAGTTGCAGTCCTTGTCTCCTCCTATAACAAGAGGAGATGAGGACACAGACAGGGGAGACCACGTGAGGACACAGGGAGAAGATGGCCATCTGCAAGCCAAGGAGAGAAGCCTCAAGAGAAACCAACTCTGCAGACACCAAAATCTTGGACTTCACACCCCCAAGACTGTGAGGAAATAAATCTCTGTTGTGTAAGCCCCCTAGTCCATGGTACTTTGTTGTGGCATCCAGACTGACTAACACATTGCCCTGGTTTGATTTTCTGATACAGCTGACTGACAACTGGATTACTATTGGGTTTCTTCATTTTGGAGTCTCACGCATTGCTGCTGGCAGAGCACACGGCAGAAGGTCAGGCATGCAGGAAGCTCTCAATAAACACTAGGGATCTGTACTAGCTTTACTATGAAAGTGGTTGTCTTAAACCCCACAGGAGAACACACGATCCAAGTTCCAAGGGATGTGTCAGTCGAGTTATAAATCAAGGCCACAGATCTCTGCTAGGTATATACAATGCCACACTGGGTATGGAAAGGGCTGTGTTAGTGACACTGGCTTTTCCTCAGATTTCATTAAAAGTGTCTTTATAGAATTCAGAGAAACAAGAACATTGTGGCGTTTTTGTTTGTTTGTGTTTGGAAAGTCAGGAAATTCCCTGGTGTAGAACCAGACAGCTTGTGCCTCGAGTTCTCTTTAGCTGGGAATATTTATTCATTTGAGGGACGTTTTCCAACTCCGGGTGCTTATCTGTAAAGTGGATGCTACCAGTCCACTTGCCCAGTTTAATGGCAAAGCCCTGAGGAATACAGAGGTAGGGAGAACAAGGCATAGCTGTCCCTCGCTCCCACCCCATGACCCTACCTGGCCGTGAGGCCTTGATCAAGGCATGGACACCTGCAGTGGTAAGGGATTTGACAGAGCAGCTCTTGAAGTCCCTTCCAACTCCCCTGTTCCTCTGATCAAAGAATAAGTTTGCCAAACTCCCATATCCTGGACTCTGCTGCCAAGAATCAAACAGTCTGGGGATTGTGCCCCTTATCAATTTAATGCTCCACAGCTTCAAGTTCATCCTTCATTGCCTGCTCTGAGAAAATGGATCTGGCCCCTTTAGATGTTCTTCCTTTGCTGGCTGGCATGATGTTAAGTTTTGTCAGAGAGGGCGGTGGCAAGACATAGCAAAATGAGGGGTTTTCCTTCCTGGTCCTGTGTGCCCACTTAGCCAACTCCTACCATGCACGTGGATCCTCTGGTGCCAGGCTCCTGCAGCACATGGTGGTCAGCTGCACCCAGCAGCCAGCAGCTTCCTCCAGCATCCCACTCAAGCAGTTTGTGGTTAACTTCCTCCAGTAAGGCACTTCCCCTTACAGAACAGCTTACCCTGGCACCCTTGAGCTGCATTTCCAGCAAGCCGCACAGGCATGGTACCAACAGCAACTTCTCAGCCATTCAGCGAGTCTTGGCAGTGGTCCCTAAAATGAGGGCTGATCTCAGCCTGGGGGGAGTGGCTGCTCCGTATAGCTGTTCTTTCTAGGTTACTTAGAGATCTCTTTACTTCTTACTAGCCAACCCCTCATTACTCTAATCCCCTTTCACAGTTATGTCAAACTTCCCTGTTCAAATTGACATGTGGTTTCCTTTCTCTTGATTGGACCCTGACTGGTACAGAGTTGGTACCATGAGTAGTCTCAGGACAAGACCGGCAAAGATGGCATTTGGAAATTGGTTTGGGTGTGCGTTTGGGCTCGAGCACAGTACTGACCTCCTTGCCTGTGGGAAATGGGATGCTACTAAGAACAGACTTATAATTTCAAGTGGGGCCTTATATCAATCCTGTGCAGACTGCTAATAAACACCCTCCCGATCCAGGCAGTGGGACCAGGCCCCAAGGGTGACGGTAGGCACAGCCCTTCCAAAGGACATTAGGGATTTCACCTGTGACCTTGGGGAAACCAGATGCAGGACTCTAGGCATTGCATGGATTCCTAGAAATGTTTGTAAGTGGCCTCAGAGCCATGGGCCTCTGCAGCGCTGCTTGGGAGATAACATAACCCTGAGCAAGGGGTCCTAGCAAAGACTCCTGGACAGCTTAGCGCATGCTCACCCATCTTCAGATCAGGGGCACGAGGCATCTGTCACATGTCCAGAGTACCACACCACTGTCACAGAGGGTCTGAAACCAGGATTGGCGTACAAATAAGAAGGCATATCTGGTCAAATCGAAATGATTCAAATAATGCTACTGTCCTGGCTCCTCAGCGTCTGAGAAGAACCAATGGGGCATTCCTTCAGTCTGGCTGTATTCCTCAAGATCTCAAATCAATCTCCTTCTCGGCGTCCTCGGTACCAGCAGTATCCGCATCAGCCATCTGGGGAATCATCAGCAAAGCAAACCCCAGGCCCCACTCCAGACCAACTGACTCAGAACCTCAGGGGTGGAACCCAGCAGTCTGTGTTTTGACAAGTCCTCCAGGCGATTCTGACGTGCAGGGAAGTATGACAGTTACTTGTTTGATGCAGGTGTGGACTTTGGCACTCACCACTTAAAAATTGCTGAGTGGCTCCCCAGCACCCACCTAACAGAGGCTTACCGCCCACACCGCACACAGCTGGTGCCAATCTTTGAATTCACTTGTAGAGTTTGTTTTAAAATGCAGGTTCCTGGGCCATCTGATTTAGTAGGGGGTGTGTGTGTTGGCAGGGGTTGGGGGAGGTGTTCCAAGTGATTCTGATGCGTGTTCACAGGCTGACTTTGCGACACACCTTCTCCATATGTGCCCAGGTAGGTCGTGTACCATCTATCAGATGGAGAGTTATAATCTGCTTCATGGCCTCCTCTCTTCCTTTCCTCAATTGTGATGCACCTGTGTTACTGCTACTTCCTGGGTCCCCTGGGTCCTTCTTACCTCCTCCTCCTCTCTAAAATCCTCCCACTCTGTACTCAAAGGCTCAGCTCAAAGATTACCTCCTCTTGAAGCCTCTAACCCTCCTCTGCATTCCCACCCAGCCAGCCCCAATGCGTTCCTGGTGCAAATGCACCACATTATAGTTAGCGACGGGCCCAGCTAGTGCGAAGACAGGGACTGGCTTATTCGTCTTTGACTCCCCAGGGCCTGGCACTCAGCAAGAGATTCATACTTATTTGCAGGCCTTTCAATCCAATTTATTTCAGTCCAATTCGATTCAATGCAATTCCACTCAGTTCATGGCAGCACAATACAAGAGCCCCCGGGAGCCCATTATAGCACCAACACACAGACACCAGGCCTCGAGAGTCCCGGCTGGAAGGAGCTCACTCGTTTCTAAGGCATGATACTCATGTTCGTGTGAAGCATTATTCAGCCTGGGCACTGACTTCTACCTCCACCCCAGGCCCCGCTGCTGCTGAAGCTGCCAACCCTTCTGGAGTCCCCTTTCCGCCCTCCTCCCACGGACACTCATCTTTGAACACTTCCCTAAGATGGATCTGGAAGCTGCTAAGGTATGTGTTGCAACCATCACACTGCAGGGGTCCATTGGCTCGCTTCACACAGAGCCCTCTGTCTCCTGGCCTCAGTGGCCATCTATGTAACGGGGTGACAGCAAGCTGACCCAAATGAACCTGCTGCTTGGGTTGCCTGGTTCATCCAGTACTCACTGGTGGGGACCCACATCCCCCGTCCTACCAGCTGGCAAGGTTGACCTGGTTTCCTGGGAAATCTCCACCCAGAAACAGTGCACAACAGCTGCTATTCATCAGCCACGAAGCCCTCATCACACAGCACCCCCAGCAGTGGCTTCCCAGAGCCATTACGTTGAGGGTCCAGTTGAGTGAGTTGGTGCTGTCCTAAGTTTCACAAATAGCAAAATGGTGCAGAAGACGGCCGGGTCTCCATGATTGCCTGTCCAGGGGATTCCTGAAGCAGCCGAGGCAGAGGGCGCAGCCCTGGCACCTGGAGACCCGAGGTGGCCGCGCTGCAGATGGGGCAGTCCAATGCCATCAGTGCGTCTCCCTTCTCCTGCGTCTGAAAGAGCAAAGGGAGACAGTGACCTCCTGAGAGGCTTCAGGACGCCCGTCAGGCACTTCCCTACCGGGCGTGAGGCATGTGGCAGGACAGAGGCAGCAGGGCGAAGCACTGTCTTACTGTCAAAGGCTCTCTGTGCTATTCTGTCCAGTCCAAATGTTTCCCACAATCAAAGATCCAGAGAACCTCCCCTCACCCCACCCTTCCTTCCATGACAATCTAGGATAAGGTTCAAAGTTTCTAAAATTGGTCCATTCTGTGATTCTTCAAAGGAAGGATAAATACCACGCTTCTTTCTTGGGATTTAGTTAGACTTTCATGCTTTCAGTAAAAATCTGGCATAAAAGAAACCCCAAAATTTAGCCATGCTTCATGAGTACAGCAGTGAAAAATCACAAAGACTCATCTGGAGAGATTTGGAGGTAATCAGCTCCCAAGTATTCTCACTCATTCTTTCATTCACTCAACAAACATTTATTAAGTGCCTACTGTGTGCCAGGCCCTGGACGAAGAGCTGGGCCACCACAGTGAGCAACGTGCAGTGGAGCAGGGGGAGAGGAATACACCATGACGGCTCAGTCAGTGCAGATCAGGCACCATACCCAGGGCTTAGGTTAGGGGAGAGACCTAACCTACCTGTGGGTACCTGGAGGGATGATCTAAGAAAGCTTCCTTAGAAGAGGTGTCATGAAAACTGAGGTTGTAAAAAATAAACAAGACCACATTTGGGCCGGGCGCAGTGGCTCACGCTTGTAGTCCTAGCTTCTCTGGGAGGCCGAGGCGGGTGGACTGCTTGAGCTCAGGGGTTCGAGACCAGCCTGAGCAAGAGCGAGACCTCATCTTAAGAAGAAAAAAAAAAGACTGCACTTTTCCCAAGCCATCAGTGTCCATGGCACTAATAACAGGACAACCCAGCAGCATCACATGGCCTTTGAGATGCAGCTCAGAAAGTGACACAGCATCCCTTCAGGGCTATTCCTGCCAAAAAGGCAGAATCTGAATCTAATGTCAAGGAAACATCACACAAACTCTCATTAGGCAACATTCTGCAAAACAAACCAGACTGTACTCTTCAAAAATGCCAGTGTCCTCTAAATTTTTTTTTTTTTTTTTTAATTAGCCAGGCAGGAGGATGGCTTGAGCCCAGGAGTTCAGGCTGCAGTGAGCTGTGATTGCACCACTGTACTCAATCTGGGCAAAAGAGCAAGACCCTGTCTCTGAAAAAAAAAAAAAAAAAAATACCAGTGTCATGAAAGACACTGAAAAAGTAGGTGTTCCAGAATAAAAGAGACTAGGAGACATGACAACTAGATGTAATGCATGATCCTGAACCAGGAAAAAAATAGCTGTCAAGAGCATTAGTAAGACAATTAGTGAGATTTGACCACAGTCTGTAGCTTAGAAAACATTGCATAAATGTTGCCTTTCCTGAATTTGCTAACTGTAATTTGGTTATGTAAGAGAAAGTGTTTGTTCTTAGGAGATAAACACTGGTGTATTTAGGGGTAAAGGGACATGATATGTCTGTAATTTACTCTCAAATGGCTCAGAAAAAATATATATATGGTGGGTATGTGTGCACGTGTGCGTATACATATGTGGCGAAATGCTAACAATGCTCTGGGTGAAGGTGAAGAGTATGGGGAATTTCTTTGTACTATCTTGCAACTTTTGTGTAAGTTTGAACTATATCAAAACTAAAGGTAACCCCCAAACTGGGGGCTTGGCTAGGGGGTAGGGTGACTGGCCCTTCCTCCTAGGGAGAGAGGGCAGCCTGTGCAGGCAGAGGTAGCAACGGTGTGGTGTGCACAGGAGCAAGCAGCCCCACTGGAGTACAAGGTCAAAGGAGGACTAGAGCGAGAGAGGTTTCAAAGGGCAGGCCAGGCAAACAGCAGAGGCTCTAGCCTTTGTCCTGCCTGCTGTGGGGAACCACTGGAAGGTTTTCAGCTGGGAAGAGAGACAGGCTCAGAATGCCATTTTACAATGATCACAGCAGCAGCTTCTGGGTGGTGGGCTGGAAGGGGACCAGACTGGCAGCTGGGAGAGTGGGAAAAGCTCTCGCGGTGCTGTAGGCAAAGGCCGGCACCACCCGCACACGGGCTGCAGGGCTCTGGCAAGTGCTTACTTAACAGGCAGGAACCAAGAGCTTGCCATGCGGGCCACAGAAGAGCTGGATTTAGGAGATTAAGAGGTGGGAGGATGGACAGGCTCTGCAAAAAGGAAGTTTCTTGTGGAAGTGAGATCAAAAATACTGACAGAGAAAGTGGTTTAGGGAAGGAAAATGACCAGTTCCCACACTGAGTCCCAGGTGCCTTTGGGACATGGGGTGTTTGGATGCACGGGTTTGACACTCCCTGGAGCAGTCCAGGTGCTGTGGCAGAGTGCATGGGGGACTTCTGGGGTCAGACTGCCTGCTTCCACATGCCGGCTCGCTCTCTCACTAGCCGGGTGACCCAGACAAGTTGCTTCATTCTATGCCTCCATTTCCTCAGCTATAAAATGGTGATATTAGAACCTATCTCAAATAGAGAATTAAAAGAGTCAACACAAGTAAAATGCTTAGAAGAAGCCCTGGATCAGAGCTAAGTGCTCAATGAGGGTCAGCACCTCCCCAATTTCAGATGGCCTCTCAGCCATCCAACAAGAGGGTAAGAAATAATACAAAGTGGGCAAGGTATGCAGCCCTGTTTCTGTACAAGGACAAGGCAGGTGCAGGCTCCCCACTGCCACCAGTGTGCTTGTGCTGTCCTGCCACACGGCTAGTTAGGGACTTCATGGGTGTAAGCCCCAGAACCCCCTGGAGCCACAACCCCCGCAGTATGGCTATGGGAGAACAATATCGCTTGTAAAAATGCAGATTTCTGGCCAGGAGCAGTGGCTCACACCAGCACTTTGGGAGGCCAAGGTGGGAGGATCACTTGAGACCAGGAGTGTGAGACCAGCCTGGGAAACACAGCAAGACCCCATCTCTACAAAAAATAAAAGAAAAATTAGTGTGGTGGTGCACACCTGTAGTCCCAGCTACTTGGGAGGCTGAGGCAGGAAAGGATCCCTTGAGCCCAGGAGATCAAGACTGCAGTGAGCTATGATCGCACTGCTGCACTCCTGCCTGGGCGACAGAGCCAGACCCTATCTCTAAGAAAAATTAAAATTAAAAAAAATTTTTAAATGGCAGATTCCTGGGCCCCAACCCAGAGCCACAGAATCAGACTCTCTGGAAATGGCACCCTGAACGTTGCGCTGTAAGCAAGCCAAACCCCTTGCGCTACAATCTTATGGGCAATTCAGTCTGCAAATGCTGCCTAAGAGCAAGAACTAATTGTTGAAGTAACACATTTCATCTTTTATCTTGTCATCATTTGGATCCTTTAATTTATATAATTCAATAAAATATGTAAGGTTCTAAGTGGCCAGACAATTCCCATCATCTTAAAAATGGCAGTACTTCCTTGAAAACAAAATTACTCTATGGGAATACGTTTTTTAAAAGACCCAGGTAGGTTGAGGTGGTTGTTATTGCCTTTTACCTTAGCCTGGATAACAGATGACTTTTGACCAAGGAAGAAGTGATAGCTCTCTTCGTGCTGTGATAAGGGAGAGACGGCAGATTTTTTTCTAAAGAAGGTCTGCAGAGCAGAATTAGGTCATGGACAAGGAAGCTGATTTGGGTTCAAGAAGGAACTAATAGTTGAGCAGTCCAAAGATGGGACAGGCCACTGGGCCAGATGGAGGTGGTCACACAGCTGGCTGTAGAATAGAGTCCTGCACTGGGCAGAAAGATGGACTGGATGACTCTTTAAGATTCTTTCCAGCTGGCCACAGTGGCTCATGCCTGTAACCCCAGCACTTTGGGAGACCAAGGTGAGAGGTTCACTTGAGGCCAGCTCAAGGCCAGCCTGAGCAACATAGCAAGACCCCGTCTTTACAAAAAAACAAACAAAAAAAATTAGCCGGGCGCAGTGGTGCACACCCATAGTCCCAGCTACTCAGGAAGCTGAGGCAGGAGGATTGCTTGAGCCCAGGAGTTTGAGGTTGCGGTCAGCTGTGATGACTCCACTGCACTCTAGCTGGGGTGACAGCGCAAGACCCTGTCTCAAAAAAGATTCTTTCCAACTCTAACATTAAGTAGGGGAAAATAATGAGACCCATGACTTTTAAACAGAAGTTCACAGTGAGGGGGGAAAAAGTTGCTGAGGATGGTTTTTAATTGGTTGACAAGTGAACATTGCTTATGAAATGAAGAAATAAACACTCCTAGTAGTGAAAATTAGAAGGCTACTCTGGGCCAGGCACTGGGATCAGCTTTTTTTACATGCAGTATCTTTAAAAACCCAACAAAACACTTGACATATAGCAAGGACTTTATAAACGTTCATTGGATTAACGATTAATAATAACTCTAGTTACTCCTATCCCCATTTTACAGATGAAGAAACAGCCTTAGGTAAGTTAAGTGACTTGTCTAAGGTTATCTGGCCATTAAGTGGGTGAGTCTCATTCAAACAAGGGCTAATTCCAACAGCTATAAACCATCATACTACACTAATGCCCATAAGTGAAAACATTTGATTTGTTCATCTGAGGTCATCAGAGGTGGTTGGCTTCACCTGTTCTCAGAGAGGGTTTCTTTTGGGAGACAAGGTGAATCTAGAGAGCATGTTTTGTGTGGTCAGCCAGCTGTACAGGTGACCCACAGGGGTGTCTCCTACAGGATTCATCTAACACATACCATTCAAATAACTAAAAAATTCCAAGATTATTTCATTGATATCTTAGCAAAAGCAGTATTTTTCACTCTAATTTGCTGTTTAATTTTGGGGTGAGGGTGGAGCACAGCCATGCACAGGCTTGCTGGGTTGGCTGCAGTAGGTAGATTGCTTTAGGAGCGAACAATTCCTCAGTCTTGTCTTCTCCCCAGGCTTCTCTAGCTTTCTGGCAATACCAAAGGGCAGTCCCTGCTGTACCATCTGTGAGCAGCAGAGGGGAGAAGGACACACCCATCTGACAGGCATCAAGGGAGCCTGGGGATACTACCAGGTATGCTTTCAAATGTTTTCACATCATTTGGAGAATTCTTGCAAAGGAGGAATACTACCTATTTAAAATAAAAACCCAAGAAACATAGACGCAAGTGACTAATTATTCCCTTATAAGAAACTCAGTGGTATTTTCACAAATTCTTAGTGACACAGTTTCCTGACTGGAGCTACTACTCAAAGGGGACTTAAACTTCTACTTTTCCTTAGGTTTCTTTCCTCACAGTGTTCTTGTTATGGCCAGTGGGCAGGTTTTGTGCGCCTATGATAGGTTATTTAGTGGTTTCTACTTGGTATAATTTGGTAAGCTTGTCATTAAGCATTTAAGGAGGAAATTAAGTTTACAATTCACTCACAATTTAGGAACCAACTTTCCATTTTGAAGCTACGGCTGTGATCTATCTCCCTAGTGTTTCGCTTCCCTTTGTAGAACTCACCTAAGGGAATTTCACATAAACCATACATTTGGTTGCCAGTTTCCTTAGTTTTTGCTTTGATAAATCCCTCCTGGTCCAGCTACAATGTACAACCAAGATGTACATTAAACTTCTCATTCTTGTATAGAATCCTTAAGGTGCAACAGTCTGCCCTATGAGCCTGGAAGTCCCCAACCAGAGATGTGGGCATCTGTGAACCCATAGCATGGCAATTCAGCCTACTACCTCCTGGGCTTTCAGCGAATGGTGACTGGGAGGTGACCTGGAGAAAGAACCTTCATATGAGGAAGGCAGCACATCACGTGAAGGCTCTGGACACAGACAAACCTGGGTTCAGATCTCAGCTCTTCCACTTAACAGTTAAGTGATTTTTAGCAAGTTATTTAACCTGTGTATTCAATTTCCTTATGTGCAAAATGGGGATATACCTACTTCACTGTGACTGTGATAAATAATTCATATTTATTAAACACCTACCATATGTGCCAGGTACTGTTTTAAGACTTGGTGAGCTTAAATAAAAATTTTTGCTGTTGTGAAGCTTCCATTTATTTCACAAGGGGTGACAGGCAATGGAAGGACAAGGTAGCCTGATAGTAGTAAGGGCATGAGGACAACAAAGCTGGGTGTGTGACATGGGGTGCTCACGTGATGTCTTCCCTGAGGGACGTTGGTCAGGGAAGGCTGACAGCAGGGACGATGAGGGCTGAGACCCAGGCAGAGGGGATTATGCCAAGGTCCTGCCCCGGGACACGCGTGGCCGGGTAGAGCATGGGAAGGTGGCTGGCGGGAAGCACAGGAGAAGGCGAGGCAGGGAAGCGCCAGAGCCTGGAGGGCCCTGTAGGCCATGGGGGAGCGCCCGTGGGAGCCAGAGAAGGGTGTGAGTGAGGAGCCTGGGCTCCGGGGGCAGGAGGGGCTGCACTGAGCATGCACCTGGCACCAACTGGGCAGCAGCAAGAAGGATTTATGACTTTACAGATAACATAGAGGAAGCTGGGGTCCCTGCAGAGGAAAAACACTTTCAAGGGTTTTCTATTAATAATCTATCTTGATTTTCTTTGAATATGTAAAGTGACAAATACATCCAAGTTTTAAAAATTGGCTTGTTTTCTTTTTGGGCTACAGAAAAGCTGTCCACAACCATTGTGATTATTATACTCATTGTAGGAGGCTCAGGTAAATTTAACATTGCATTTATTGCTTCCATTATAAAATATAAACACATTACAAACATTTTGAAAAGGAAAAAGAAAATCCACCACCCTAACACAAAAACTGCTTTAGCATTTTGGTATTTTTTTTTTTTAGACTTTGGATTAATCCAAAATTTAATACTGAGGGTTTCAAGCATTGTAGAGAAGACATAAAAATGCTGGTTGTTACTGTCCTAATATTTTTTTATTCTTCAAAGCATTTTTTCCTTTCAGCAGAAAAGACTGAAAACATTATTACATAGTTACAAAGACTGATTCTCTAAAGTGTGCACAGCCTCTAATTAAAAGTTACTTATTCTATGAAGAACACATTGATTCAGTTCTACCGCTTTAGAACAAAATCTTAAAGAGAAACAAATTGTAGGTACTAGTGACTCACTGGGTACACAGCCAAGAAAATTAAATAAAAAATCCATCTCTATTTGCTTAGAAATGTTTAAATGGTCAGCATATGCAGTCTACGCAATTATTGGGAACAAAAACCCTTCACAGGTGAGTGGGAATGGGGGCGGGGAGACCTTACTTAATGGGGGGGAATGTCTTTATGACCATTATCTGAAAAGCCAACTAGCTGACAGCCGGATACAGCTCATGTAAAACCCACCTTAAATCAGCTTTATGCTAAACAGCACTTTGTTATTTGAAATGTCTAAATGTTTTATGTAGAAAATGTGTGAACTTTGAAAATAATTTCCAGAGAGAAATTCAGATCAAAGTTATAATTTTTCCTCTGGCTTACTATTTTAGATTCCTTTTGTGCTTCTCACCTTTAAGACCAAGCAGTAATATGCGTTGGTACTTTAAGAAACATTTCATGTTGCACAAAAACACTTTTAAGACCGGCTTTAATTAAGTGATATGTAAATTAAAAGATGCACTTGACAGGACAGGAGACCAGTATAAGTAGTAGGTCAGATTGACAAAAATAACCAAGAAAGAAAACTGCTCGCTTACATCTTGGGTTTACCAAACTCAAAAAAAAAAAAAAAGATTTCCAGATACTCAAAGAGCAGGAACATTTCTCAAAGCTGCTCAAAACTTTCTCAAGCTCAAGAATTGTAAGGATTCATTATTCCACTTTCATTAAATAGTCTCAAAAAATACCCAGATAACATTTTCAGACATAACTACCAGATAAAACTTCACACTGCAGAAGAAACAAATCTCATTAAAATACACTGCCGGAAAACACATTTTGAGTTTGCAAGCACTAAAATTAAAATAGCAAACCCAAGACCTCCTGCAATCAATTAGAAAATACAAAAAGTATTTTGAACCAGAGATATTTTGCCCAAACTGAATAAATTCAGATTTCCCCAAAGTTCTGTAAGTTGTTAGATTTTGAAGTGGAGAGAACTGAAATCTTTATTCACAGCAGAGCTAAAATTAGTAACAATTTATTAAATACTTATGTGACAAACACCATATTCAGGGCTTTATAAGATTTCAGGTTGGATAAATGAGATAGTCATGCCGCCGAAGAATGACAGGAAGTTAGACTGGGAAGGCTCATGGAGAGATGTAAATATCTGTCATCTGTTAGTTTGGGGTTACAGTAAGAACTTTCAGCAAAAAACGAGTCACAGGCAGTTGGAATGGCACTAAGGAGATAACTTAGGTCTAAAAACCAGGAATGAAGTAATCAAGAGTTAGTAGATGAAGCCAAGAGAAGTGCCCGGCTCTCGTAACAGGCTAGTCCAGAGAGCAGGACGATGAGCCTGAGCCAGAGTGGGGCCAGTCAACTGAATCATCCCAAGAAAAGCTCAGCACAGGGTCAGGGGAGCGAAGGTGAATTTGGGGGCCGGTGGTCAATGGGCTAAACAGGGAACCGAGAATGAAGAAGTTTCCAGCAAGCAGGGAGCCATGAGCTCCTAAGACAGCAGGGCTTTGTGGGCAGAAGCTAATTAGAAAGAAATTGAAAAGAAAGTCTAGTAAAGAAAAAGAAGCCAATATAGGAGATATTTTAACAAAGAAGGGAAAAACAAAAAAAACAGGAATGCAGCTAGAGGCAGAAGAGTCACACGCAAGACTTAAAACAAGAGGGTTTTTGTATGGATAGGCACAAAAGGAAAGAAGCCAGACATGGAGAGGACGTGGGAAAGGTTTACAACTGGAGATAAGTCAACAATCTGGAAGGGACGGGAGCTGATTGGTGACAGTGAAGAGGTTCAACTACAAGGACTCAGCTCTGAGCACCTTGTGTAGATGGCAGTTGGTGCAACAAAGTTCTCACTGTGTAGAGATGACCACAAACACACACCGACAGGGTTATTTCTTGAAATCAGACCCCCAAGGCCATCATTCAGTGTGTGAAAAGCCAGTGTGACCAATGGGTCACAGATTCTTACAGGTGGTTCCTGAAATGTGAATAATTCTAGGCAGGGGGCTGCAGTATAAACCAGATATGTGCTATTCAGGTGGACTTCACCTAAGGAAGAAGACCAAACATTCGCATACCTCCACTTAGAGTGACCCTTTGGCCACTGCCACAGCTGCAGACTCAGCTTCAAGAGCAGACAGCAGCCTGCTGTAGATCTGATTTCCACATGGGAGAGACAGTGCCATGGGCTTGTAGGGCCAGATGTAAAAGATAGATCATCGGTATGTTTCAGCTATGAAGAGGTCAATGATTATGAACTGGATGAGATATTAAATGAAAGACTTTCAAATGCACATACTCGAACTGCTCAGGAGAGTTCAAGGGGATGAAATCCTGTTCTCATATGTACTGGGGACCAACTGCTTTAAATCTTCTACCATGGATGATGGCAATGGGTCCTTTTATGAAAGCTATTGTCCAGACAGAGTATTTACAAATGTAGTTTGATTCTGGACTGTGATAGCATAAAAAAAATAAAGCACATCAGAGAATATAAAATGCCAAGCAAATCCTAAGTGTTGCAATGAGAACACAGGTAAGTGTATTTCGTGCATTACTGTGAACGTGCTCCCTGTCAAAGGATCCATATACCTTATTCCAACCAAGCTGGAAAGACCAACAGACCAAATGTGAAGAGTGGGTGCTTGGGCTCCTGCAGCCTGTTCATCATGGATAACAGGGTCTTTCAGAGTAGTTGTGAGGATGATATGAGGACATATGTGAAAGAGCAGATGCCTGATAGACTCAATTTGAACACCACTTTTGACTAAAGTACTTTTCATACTCCTTTCTAAAATGCCTTTAGACCTTAAACACCTATTTCAACAAATGTTAAGATGGGTGATCAGAACAGTATGATTTCTGAAAAAACGTTATTCAGAAATAAGACTGATTTTATTTGGGTGGTTCATATGCTGAAATTCTGAGAAATGAGTTTCAAAAATGATTTGAACACCAACAACTTCACTGGAAAATATGTAGCCTCTTCAAGTGTTCTGCCAAAAAAAAACACCGGATGTGCAGGTGTGCTAACAGATCTATTATAAACACTCCCCTTGCCAGCCTTATTACTCTGGTTCATTACTAAATCCACAGTGCTAACCAGATCTACACAGCCATCTTTAAACTTTTATTCTTTAGTTAAAAAAGAACACTATTTTTAGCTTGTGTATTCAGAATTTAACTATTACTCCACATCAAAGTCCAAAAAGTACCATAAACTCTTTACCACCCCATGCTTTTCATGGGATGTTGCAAGAGCAATCATTTACATAGTTTACTGAGTGCCGGGCAATGTTCTAAGCACTTTCCATATATTAATTCCTAACAAACCTAGGAGGCAGGCACCAAAACCTGAAGCAGAGTGAGATTATGTAACTTGTCTCCACCTAAGAAGAGAGGATCTGGGATTTGAACCCAGGCAGCCCAATATGAGATTTTTTCTTTAAAGCCAAACAACTAGCTTTAAAGGAAAAACCATTTATTAACACTGCATTAAGTAAGGGTTTAGGGCTGACACTTCAAGTATATCTCAGTTTACAAAAGAACACACTGAGACTCCTGGGAGAAGCTGCCTTTGGTTAATGGCCAAGGCAGACTAACAAAGGTCTCCTAATTCCCAGGCTAACAAACCATATCACCTCTTTGTTCAGCCTCACAGAATTGCCAATGATAGTGGCTTACCACTAGGAATATTTATGAATCCCACTAATCACATGGAAGAATAGCAAATGAAAACCGGCCCACATTTTCTCGTTCTTCCTTTAAACAGTAGTAAGTTCCTACATAATTGTGAACTAGAAGCTGGGGATAAAAAACAAGATACAGAGCTCCTAATGCAGAGGGAGACAGACAAGTCAACTAGGTGAAAGACTGCCATAGGTACTGACAGAAGTCTACATAAGGGACAGTAGGGGAATAAAAAAGGCACAAATCATCTCTGATGATTTAGAGACTTTAAAGGTTTTCCTTCACGTGCTTTCCAGGTACACTGGATTCTCTTTTTAATGCCCCACTGTGCCTATTAAGGGAAATCCAATAAAACAGAACAATGACTAGACAGAAGCCTAAACCTGTAATCCCAATTCTAGAACTATCTGGTTGTATAACCCAAGAGCAGACACTTTACTGTCATCTCTAACATGAAGATGGATCTTTCAACCCTTTACAGCTTGAAAATCCAATCAAGCTATTAAATCTAACTTGCAGAAAATGTTTTTAACGACCATGATTCTGTTAATCAGGAAGGCATTTAAAGAAACATAATCAATAGAGATTAAATAGGGTATTGACAACTGAATTACCATAGATAACAAAAATGAAATGTCAAGTTTCAAATAATTATATATACATACCACAAATTAAAATTAGACAAATCAGTTTATAATAGCTCAGAAGACTCTTTGGGGCTTTATATACTATTGTACAGTATAGCAAGTATATATAGTATATTCAGTACTGAGGTTATTTGAACTTTCCATATTCAATATGTAACCTTGACCAAACTAATTAAATTCAGCTTTTGTTTTTTCCATCTACAAAATGAGAACAATATCACCTTCCCTCAGTGAGTTGGTATGAAGGTTTATGAGATGATAAAAAGGCCCAAGAGAACATAGCACATGACTGATGTTTAGTAAATGAATTCCCTACTTCCCTAAAAAAGCAGCTAAATGATACCCAAACCTAAGAGCCAAATCCCTAAATAACTCTAAAATCTAAAAAAAGAAAAACCCCAGAACTTCAGATGATATAATTAACATAAAAGGCCACGTTTTTATATAAATGAAAAAGGATAAAATCATACAAATACTAAGTTCATAACAGTCCTAAAGAAATTATTTAGATGATTGCAAGTCAGTTCTTCAGTGTTGTTCTTCCTTCCTAAATATCCTCTAAGGATGATCTTATATACAGATCGGCTTAACAATGAAACCTAACATTTCACTTACACTAATAACAAGGATCTTGTTCATGTTAGGATGCTCTTCACTAAGCTGGAGGTAGTAGTTCAAAGTAGGATTTTATTTAAGAAAATTAGAACAAATTTATTAATTTTAGTTCTACAGCTATAAATGATACCATCCAAAATTGTGGAAGTACTTAAGTGTATCTGAAAATGTTTTTATGTTTAAGCTAACATCTAATTTTGGAACTAAAATAAGGGGTGTAATCTATCAAAATCTTGGCAAGAGATAATATGTATTGCTAAGAAAAAATTATTTCATTATTCAAATGCACTAACCAAGTAAATTTTCCTTCATACCAAAGGTATGGATATCATTGTACTGCAAAAGATGAATGCTACATGTGAGCCTTGCATATCATTACAGTTATCTACTGCACCTCCAAAATAACACAAGTCATAAAGTAAAGGTTTCAATGTTACATTACCACCATTTACTTCTCCCCAACAGTCAGAATACAGTTCTAGGCTGATGAGCTACAAATACGCTTTTAAGGCAGTAGTTCTTTAATATATTTTAAGGTCTAAATTTGCCTTTTCCTATCAAAGTCACATTTTCTGAAGCTGCTTAAAATTAAAAAAACACATTAGCATCAAGTCAATGTTTCTTTCCTTCTGATTTCTACCTTTACTCCTTCCCTGAGGCTTCTAACTCAGAAGTCCCATTTCACTTTTCCCCTCCTTGGACAATGCTTTAAGAGGGCACGATTAGTCCTAAAATTCACTGTGTAAGACCATGAGATAAATGATGAAGCTACACAACCAAAGCGAGACCCACGCTTTATCAACACATTATTCTCACACGTTGAGGCAACAGGTTTGATACACAAGATCCTTAAGTTCATTTTACATATTCTGAAACCAAGCTGTTCAAAAGATGAATTCTGAAACCATGGTTGGTGTGGCAAATGAATATATCAAAACAAAGAAAAACTTCATCCAAATATTTACATTTAAAAAAGACATTTAAAAAACAGGCTACTTATTAAGTGTGCTTAAACAAACCATGTGTGGAATTGAATTCCATTCATTATGGAGTTAGTTTCTGCTAAATACTTACTGATGCTATAGTAGACCCCTGGCATCTGAGCATTTAAGAGTTTTCAACTGTTGCCAACCTATACTAAAAAAAAAAAAATGACAAAGAACAAATTCTACTTTTCTGAAGGCACTAATTTGAACCTCAGAAGTAGAAGGGCTGGTATGTAAGGCAAGTTACTTAGGAGTGAGGAGGGCTGGCAGCTGTAGCTCGGTGTGGTTTTGCAATGTATTACCAGGTATTCAATAAGACTCTCTAGAGGCCATTTAAATACTGTAGTAACACCTTACTGCACTATATTCTAGCAGTTTCACAAACTTAGATATTCACAAAAATGTTTTGGAACATATTCCTTGAGAATGTGAAGGGTCTCCTATGTACATTCAACAAAAAAAACATGCAGAGTTACTTAGAGCTCACAGAGCTTTTTCAAAACAAACTACTGATCATACAGCCCAATTAAAAACTCAAACACTTTATATTACAGGCATAGAAAGTTTATAGTCCAGCAATGCCAGTATAGGTAATTTGACATCTTAGCCTCTGCTTGCAAAGTGATTAACAATTATAGAATAACTTCTCTATTCTATTGTCATTGGCTTTGGCTCAGATGTTTAAATACTTAAACAGCTCGGAAAGATTTTGTGTGTGTGTATTTTGTTTTGTTTTTGTCTGTGTGGGCATGGGTGTGGGGGGCATTGTACCAGACGAGAATGAAGAGAGGTGAGGAATTAAACAGCCACTAAAATTCCATTTACCACTTCCTTACAAAATATATGTGGCAGAATATGGCTTAAAGACAGAGGGAAAGCCTCTTATTTGTTCCTATTATTTTACTTTACCCTTTTCTATTCTGACAAGAGTGCCAAACTTAATTTACTGCCTAGGGTAAGAGTAACTCTCTAAGAGGACTTTATGAAGTCCAGTTTAATTTTGGTTCTAAGGTCTTAAGCACAATTTTTGGAATTTTTCAGATTAACTGAAAACAAGGTATGTCAACAACCAAAACTCCCAAAAGATTAGATAAGAAACGATTGGTTAACAGCTTTAAAAATATCCAACTCATTTTTTTTTTTAAGACTAGGATTAGTTGGAATATATCTCTGTCCCTACAATTTAATTTTCTGCTTAGTCTGTAGACCAAGGCAACTTTTCTTAAGAAGGGGTGCATCTATTAAGGAGAGAAAAATTATTTCTTTAAAAAAAAAAAAATTGAGTAGGTCTGAAATCATTCCAGAGCTATCTCTGGGTCAGAAGTACAACAACAATGGACAACACAACCCAATTTGCACAAATGTACTGTTTTCTTTTTTTTAAAAAATGGGGGTAAGGTTAGGTTTTATATATCAAAGTCAGCAGAATTTTCATGTTTCACAATTTTGTTGCTAGAGAGATCCCAAAATTCCTTGAATTTATTTGGGAAGTTTTCTGAAGGTGTGCATTATAGTAAACAGCAGCAAAATACCAAAACAATTCTATTGCTAAAAAGCAGCTACTCCTGCTTGTGCCTTTAGAATACTAGTTCTTACACAGCAACAATAAAATGCTAATTTGTGCCACCAACTGAAATTTGAGCTATTCCAAGAAAGAAATAAATTGTTCTCTTTAAAACCATTCAAGGCAGGACATCAACAATCATATTGGGCAAATATTGATTGAGTTTTGGAGGGAAAAAAATCAGAAAATGTCAAAAAGGAAGAGACAAAAGCATAATATTTAGTATTCTGAAGGCTTGTTTCAGGTAGTTCAACAATGATTCTGGTAAGACCAACTGCTCACATACATACACACGCACACACAGATTTTAATGGTTTTAAAAAAACCAGATTTGTTACTTTAGAAAAATGAATGCAGTGCATTTTCAGCAATATTATCGCCACAGACTCTGATTTCTCAGTCCACACATAAGTAGTAGTTGCCTTCTATGGTGATATGGCTTCTCTGCACTAATTCCCATCAGGCCGAAAAACATTAGGGCAGGTTAAGTAAAGACTGAATTGTTGCACAAAGGAACATTTACTCATCAGATCCCACTGATCTCTTCTGTGCCCGTTTCCTGGGCAACCTTCTTGGTGAAGCTTTATCTGGAAGAAAAAAGAAAGTTTTAAGCTTGCCTAATTATTACAAGCATATTGGATTTAAAAGACATTTAAAAAGTATTTTCCTTCAACTTTACCACTAAGTTTAAAACACACACATGCAAGAATACCATCAATTAATAATAATAAATGCCTATCTAGCCACAGGTTTTTAAAATAACCTTTAATAAAATCTTTCAAGAGGTAACTCCAACTAAAATGACACTTTTTTGCAATTAGGGTAGAAAAAAGATCTAATCTTGGTTACTATACTGTTGAAGATATCATACAAAATCATCTTGAATTCTATATCTTGTTTATACATGCACAAGTAAACACTTTTAGAAACAGTTTAAAAGGCATGATATTTGCAGCTCAAAAAAATTTACATTGGTTACACATTAAAAGATTTAGTATTAAAAAATGCACTCATGTAGTTTGCATGATTTTTCACAATTTCATAAATTTACCTGGAATAAGCAGCAGAATAAAGGACATTAGATAGTATTTCAATGCTAAAACTATTCTACGCACATAAGCATTATCTTTTTACTTCTCTCCCTTTATCTCCTATATAGATTCTCAGTGGGGTCTATTTAACAGAAAATATATTTGTGGTGAGTCTTTCTACTTCTGTTCAGTAAGATGAATCATCTGTAAGTTTCTTTAAAAAGCGAAAGAAAGGCTGGGCTGAGTGCGGTGGCTCACGCCTATAATCCTGGCACTCTGGGATGCCCAGCCTGGAGGATCACTTGAGCTTAGGAGTTGGAGACCAGCCTGAGCAACAGCAAGATCCCGTCTCTACTAAAAATAGAAAAAAAATTAGCCGGGTGTGGTGGCGCGGGCCTGTAGTCCCAGCTACTCAGGAGGCTGAGGCAGGAGGATTGCTTGAGCCCAGGAGTTCGAGGTTCCTGTGAGCTAGGCTGACACCATGGCACTTTAGCCTGGGCAACAGAACAAGACTCTGTGTCCAAAAAAAAAAAAAGTGAAAGGCTGAACATATCTTCTATTATTGTCTTTTTCTTATTTTCTAAAGATAATTTACATATCAGGAAGATAAGCTCATTACGGAATAAGTTAGAAATAAAAATAATTTTTCCAGTTTAAAAAAAAATGACAGGTTGGAAAAAGATCTTCACTGAAGTATGAAGTTTGTTCGTACTCACCAAAACATATAAAATTAAGCAAAAATACTGTTAAAATTGAATTTAAAATAATACGATTTCATGATCTTAAAAAGTATATTTTTAGCTCAGTTCACAGAAAAGGCTTAGAAACAATGGGCCCAGTATAAACGATATCCCTAAAGTCTAGATTTTAATTTCTGGTGTTATTAGAGACATAGCTAACTCCACATCTGGGGCAGAGAAAGTACAAAATAAGGTTGGATTTTCTTGCTGATAATTCCAGCAAGTAAGGGATCATTCAAAGATCAAAGGGATAAGATTAGAGGCAGTTCAAAAGGGCTCCCAATAGCCAAAACTGTCACAATTTGAACATAAGAAAGAATATTATTGACTGAGACATACTGATCCCATGAAAATCCAAGCTGATATATGATAATTTTTTTTAAAAAAAGGAGAAAATGAGAAAAAACTCATTTGTCACCATCCGGGTGGATTTTATATGAACTCTTTACTTTGAAAATTGGTTAAGGGAAGAATTAAGCATTTATTCTGCCTTTCTAGTAGGAACTATCATTTAAGTAAGCAGAGTCCCAGTTGATTGAAAGAAAGCTCTACTTTACAAAAGACTGGCAGTTAGTAAAAACAGAAGAAATTACAATTGAAAATAATCAATTTCAACTTCTGACACATTACTGATTCATGCAAGGATTATCAACAGGTAAACAATTTAGAGAACTGAATATCTTTGCGATGCCAAAGTAGTACCACACAGGTAACTTCTACATGCAAGAGGAAATATCTACTGGTTACAAGGAAAGATCATGTGGCTACCACCCTAATCTAATGCTCCGTTCAGCTTCACTAAGGATGGAGCAACCAGAGACTATTTCTTGATGTAATAAAGGAAAAAGTTTATTATGATGCTATGATGTATTAGCTATGATGTATGCTATCAGCCAAAAATAACTAACTTAAATATAATCAAACCTATAGATTTAACATCCAGTCTAGCTTGAACTGGTTATAAATTTAAAAGGACTTAAGAGATACAACCAAATGCAGTTCATCATCCTGCACTGGAAAAAATCAGTTGTAAAGGATATTTTCGAAACAATGGGAGAAAGTTCAATATGACTATTATATGTAATAAAATAATAACTTTCTAAGTGTGATGTTATTTCAGACTAGAAAATGTTATTTATTTGCAAACTGAAATATTTTAGAGGTAGTGTGTCATAGCTGTAATTTAAAGTATCTCAGCATTAAAAAAGTTTAAAGAGTGACTTTTGAGAAATCTGCATTCCAAAAGAGCAAATAATCATGTTTGTGCCAACTACACTTATTTTTTCACAGCCTTCTTTCTCCTTAAACTCTAGCCCCTGACCCTTTGGAACACTCTCTCATTGGATATCACAGCATGAGGACAGCTTTGATTTCACAGGGTGAGGCTACGTCTAGAATCCCCCGGCTCTAGGGTTTGGTACAAGTAATAATAGGGAGAAAAGAGTGTGTTTTTGTGTGAATGTGTTATGTGTCTTCCATCCATTTTCAAATCCTAAAAACAATTAAAAAATAACATGCCTCTCAATGATAAGCTTGTGGAGGACAATGTAACAAAAGTTTCTTGAATTTGATAAATATTTTATCGTCTTAATTGGATAACTAGATTAGCTTAATGCTCCTTAGAAGTTCTGTTGTTGCTTGTGAAGTTTTTCAAAACAAGAGACTCATTTAAACAGAAAAAGAGAAGGAAAAATAGAAGTAACTTTGGTGGTAGATAAGTTCCCATGGTCCTAAAGCAAACTCAGGCTGGATAATCAGACTTTGAGAAAGATAAGCAAGTATTGTTAAAAAAAATACTTAGTGATGTTAACTCCATCCATCTTTAAGTATTAAGTCTCACTGGGAAAAACACATAGGCTTTATAATGAGACAAACCTAGTGGTGAATCCTGGCAAGTTACTTTTTCTTAGGAGCAATTTTCTCATCAACAAATATACAGCTTCTTATCTTGCATGCACAAAAGACAAGCAACATATTTTAAATTCTTTCCTTCACCAAGGCGTCCTGACTTCTAATAGGATACTTTTTCCTAACTTTTAAGCTGCTTATGTGTTATTCATTCTAACACATAATCACATACTGCCTCTGACTAGTCAAATTATTTTTATATGTGCTCTATTTCCTTAAACAGAAATGTAAATTCCTGAAAACCAGGAATATTCTAAACTTCTTTTAACATACCACTCAGAACCTATAGCATAGTATGACAAAGTAGATATTTAATACTTGCTGAATAAAAATACAATTATACACAATCTGAATTTTGCTCTACAAGCATAATTCTTCTCAGCTTTTAAATTCAGGGACAACAATGTCAGAGAGAAAGGTACCATGAAACCAACTGCCCACACTATTTGTCATGTAAGAATTCTTTTGGAGGGGTGGCTCCATAGCTGTTACTTTGACTTCAGTTTTTAATTTTATTTTTTATGCTTTTTGAATGTAGATTCAGCTAATTCTCTGTAAGACATTCAAAATTTAACTATTCTGTGAAGAACTTGAGATAGGCCATGATCTATACTTCAATCCAATTCTTCTTGCCATACTAAGTGTCAAGACAATATGAGAAATTAGTGGCTATAGAGAAAGATTATTTTCTCCCAAGATTTGAGCTACCACCTATGCTATACATCCCGATGTCTCCAAATCTTGACGCACTTAAGCCCTAAAGCAGAACTTTAAAATGCTTCCTGGACATCCTCATCTGGATATCCCAAATACTTTTGAATCCAAACTAATCTCTCCCCATCCATATATGCTTCTCTTCCTTAGATTACGGGACATCAATGGTATCATCTTCCACCCAATTGCCTAAGCTCAGAATGCTCTTTCACTCACTCCTCCCTAACACATCCTGTCACCAAAAGCCCTGTCTGCTCCACCTCTGAAGTACCTTTCTATTCCCTTTTACTCTTATCACCACTGCCTCTGCTTAGGCCCTAATGATTTCTCCTGTGCTTTATTGAAATCATCTAAATTGGTATCCCTGATTTCAGTAGTCCTCCACAAAGCTACCATAATTCCTTTTTAAAACACAAAACTGTAATCCCTCTGCTTTAAAGTGTGTGATGGCTCTCTTTTATCTAGAAGTCAAAAGTCCTTAGCATAGCACATAAAACCCTGAACACTCTTTCTCACTCAAATTTTCATGACTTCAATCAAATGTCAACCCCTCCTGTGAATGATTTCCTACACTCCTAGAGGGGGAAAGTCCCTCCAGTGCTCACATTACTTTGTACCCATTTTTAATAAAGCACCTGCCATACTGTAATTATTGTTTCAAATAGAGAAAGCTAGCTCACAGAAAGCAATAAGGAAAACAATTCAGGAAAAGGACTTGAACAGCCAATTCACAGGAAAGAAATACTAAACAACCAATACAGTCATCCCTTGGTATCGGCAGGGGAATGGTTCTAGGACACCCCCCCATACCAAATCTACACAAGTATATTCAAGTCCTACAGCCAGCCCTGTGGATACAAAAAGTCGGCCCTCCCTATATGCAGGTTTTGCATCCCTTGAATACTGTATTTTTGATCCGCATTTGGTTGCAGATGTGGAAGCTGCTGATATACAGAGGGCAGACTATATTGAAAAAAATCCACATATAAGTGGACCCTCACAGTTCAAACCCCGGTTGTTCAAGGGTTAAGTGTAAATACATGTGTAAAGAAGTTGAACCTCATTCTTAAAGAAATGTAAATGAAAAACAGCAAGATACCATTTTGTATCATAATGACAGATTAAGATATTTGATAATACTTGAGAATGAGTAGTGAAAATGGAGAACAAACCGGCTATACGGAGAACATAAACTGGTACTTTTAGGAGAGAAATGAGGTCCTTTCCATAAAAATTAAAATGTACGTAATCTTATATGTAATCTATTCTACTTTTAAGAAGTTATCCTATAAATTTATATGTAAGAATATTCACCACAGCATTATTTTTAAGTGAAAAACTGGAAATAACTTAAACATCATTCAATACAGAACAGGCTAAAACTATCACAACACATTTATATAACAAAATACTGTCTAGTTATTAAAAGAAAGAGGTAAGCACACATGTAGCTAGCATAAAGAGACATCTAAGACATGAAAACTCAACTTGTAGACCCACGTGGACTGCATGATGTCATGTGAACACTCACGTAGAAACAATACACATACATGCTTATAGATGTATAGAAAACACTTGGAATACATAAACTTAACACCAATTATTTATGGAAAATGGGATTAGTGAAGCCAGGAGCTGCCCTTAGTTTTTCACTTCTGTATTATTTCATTTTTTACGATGAGGCTGTATTGATTTTATAATAAACATTTTTAAAAAGTCTTTCTACAATTGGAGGACAAAAATTCTACATTCGTTTATAAAGATCACCATTTTAACAAATTGCATATGTAATAAAACTGAAATATATCTGTTAGGTAAACTACCAGGAAATACTTTGGGTTTATTCTTTCAAACTGAATGGGTATTTAGTAGTTTTTCTAATAAAATACAGTACTAAAAACTGTTCCATTAACTCATTAAACTTGCTATAAGGTATTTATGTGCTATATAAGAGCCCCCAATACTCTATCAAACATCATTAAAAAATTAAACACCTCACCTCTTCTACTTTGCACTGAAGCAACAGGAAAGAAAAGAGACAGGAAATAGATTAGGAACATAGAAAATTCACACATTTGTAAATAAACTGCAGATTTGGAAGCATTACGAAATTAAAGCCTAAGAAATACTACACATAGAATAAATCTTTAAAGTCTCCACTAATCATTACACTAAATTCTACACAAGTAATGGAACAGACACATGTTAAATAGTACAGACCAAGCACTTTTTGCTAAATCTAAGATATTTAATTTTCACTTAAGAGAAAACTTTCCCAGCCAAATTTGTTAGACTACTTACTGATCTGATTCAAAGTTTCCTGAGGAATCCAACTCATGTCAACATCATTCTGACTTGATGTACCCATTTCTACTTTCTGTATGGGTCTCTTGCGCTAAGAGAACATAAAAACATATTTTAAAGTAGTTCCATTACATTGTTTACTCTAATTTTTAAGACCACACTAGTCTTAAAACATACTCCTACTCAAATATTTTACTAACTACGTGGGCAAAACCATGTCTAACACTATAAAGAATAAATGATAAAATAAATCTTCACAACATTTATTTTTAGGTTTTAAAGAATTTTCCCTTGCTATAAACCTTCATATGTTATTATACCATTGGCAGACCAAATAAGAATGTCTATTTATATAATGATTTTCTTTCCCTTCAGGAATCAAATTGTAATCAAAGAATAAATTTGTTTCCACATTCAATAAAATTCAGGATAATTGTTAAAATGTTGCATGCAGGCAGTTCCTTCACTGTAAGCTAAATAGAGTTAAACAGTTGGCACAGATAAAGCAAAAACATAAAATCTCCTTTAAGCTAACAATCGCAACTTAATCCAAGAGCCTCAAACTTTCTCCCTAGAGTATTTACAGCAAAACTGCTAGAAAGTAAAAATGATTCATTTTTTTAGCCTTGCTCTAAAAAAAATCAAAACACACAAAAAACCCAACTTAATTATCTACATAAGAAAAAGTATTATTATAACTATATAGTTCATAAATTAGATTCTGAGTACACAGAAAGATAACTAAAAAATGGCTTCATTCAAATGGGATAAAAAAGTTAGAGATGTAGTTATGTCTAAAACATAAATTTTAGCAAAAATTCAAACTATTATGAAAATGAGGCAATGAAAGTTTTAGAAGTTAACATTTAAGCACTTCTTTTAAAGAAAAAGTGCTGGCCAGGCATGGTGGCTCATGCCTGTAATCCCAGCACTTTGGGAGGCTGAGGCAGGAGAAGCGCTTGAGGCCAGGGGTTTGAGACCAGCCTGGACAACATAGTGAGACCCCATCTCTACAAAAAAATTTAAAATTGGCCGATGTGGTGGCGTGCGCCTGTAATCCCAGCTACTCTGGAGGCTGAGGCAGGAGGATGGCCTGAACCCAGGAGTTGGGAGGCTGCAGTGAGCTATGATCATTCCACTGCACTCTAGCTTGGGTGACAGAGACCTCCCCCCATTTCAAAAATAAATAATAAATAGA
Source organism: Daubentonia madagascariensis (assembly GCA_023783475.1). Taxonomy (NCBI): domain Eukaryota; kingdom Metazoa; phylum Chordata; class Mammalia; order Primates; family Daubentoniidae; genus Daubentonia; species Daubentonia madagascariensis. Next base: position 6,870,932 of record JAKFHU010001672.1, read on the forward strand.
AATTTAAAAATAAAAAATAAGAAAAAGTGATTATTAACATTATTAATTTTAATATAGATTTGACTGCCTGACTTAAGACTTAATAATAAACATTCACCAAAATGGCTAATAGTTGTTTAGGGTCTAATAGATTATACTAATATATTTGACATAATTTGTGTTATACTTTCCCATTGAGAGGAACAGCCAAGCTTTTGTTTTTGTGGGGTGGGGGGAGAGGGAAGGAGATAGGGAAGGGAAAGGGGAGGGGTAGTGAGAGAGGAAGGACTCAGTTGGGGACAACCAGAGTGACAACCCCAGGTGATACCACTTTACTACCCTGACCACAAAAACAGAAGTTTGAGTCATAGAGAAAACACAGCCAAATTCTTTTTCTTTTTCATATGAAAGGACTCATTTATGAATTAAGAATTATCCCTATAATTACAAGTATTAAGGCAAATATAAAGCTGGATTGCTTACAGATAAAACAGCATATCCATGCAAAAGTATAGTAAACAAAACAATGAAATCTTTCTGGCTTTGAGGACTAAAAATTCTAGCATAATTTAGAGTTACAATAACAGTAAGACTGTAAAGATCATTCTGGAGGGTACAAAGGACAATAATTGTATATGTGCACGAAAGTCTAAATGAATCCAAGTTACATGTCCAAGGTCTCATCTTAAGGTTTTATTTTAAAAAGGTTCAACAAAGCTGTAAGTATACAAACCTACAGTCAGAAGAAGCCACAAAGAACTAGACTGTGCTTAACTTAGTACTGTATTGACTTCTGAAGTATGACTATAAGAGGTGTTCATCTATAATTACCTTTCTAGACTCTAGAAGTTGATGAAGGCCAACAACAACCAGAAGCCCAAGACCAGCAAGGAACATATACATAAAGATTCTGGCATGAAAGAAAATATAAACTGGCTTTAATTCATAGGAAATACCACAGCTAATTACAACTGTAATTTTAACACATGACATAAGCTTTCCAAATAACTTGTAGGGAAAAGGAATATAATATTTTTCAGTCAACTAAAATTCAGGCAATTAGTTTTATAAATTTAATTTATATTTAAGAGCAATTAGTCAATAAAAAAGCAATTCCATGATCTAAAATGAATAAAATTACTTCATAATTTATACTACATTCAAAGCTCACAGTTTAAAATAATTGTGTTAGGTTTTGTGTGCCTCAAACATTACATTATTTTGCACAATTTGATTTAAAAATTACTTCAGGTGAATTACATGTACGTTCACAGCAAGAATCATTCATCATTGAGAAAGAACATGTTTTTCAAGATAAAATCTTCTGATTTGTTTTCAACAGTTATTTTAGACTTAGCTTACGCTGGGGAACAGCTTCTGAGCATGAGGTAAAAAAGAATTTAGAAGAGAGGAAGGCCTGAAAGCCAACTGCTATCTTTTAAAAAGATTTTTGTCAGTTTCACCTATCTTTCCTAACTTGATATTAATAGTTATAAGAATCATCTAAAGTATGAATGACTGTAGTAAGGATTTCACCAAATCTATATAGTCCATTCCATTCTCACCATTTAAAAAAATTTGCTGAAACAGGAACAAACCTTCCAGTCCTAACCTTATGAGCTCAAGACCTACATATATAACTTTCACTTACGTTTCTCCATCTAACCCATCTTCTCTTTCAATAACTGTAACTGTCTGATTGAAGACTGCATCTTGGAATACATTGCCCTGTTTAAAAAAAAAAAAATCACAAAAATCTGAAATGTATTGAAAATATGAAAGCATGTAAGATTTCTTAAAACTGTTACCCTAACAGATATACTATCGCTTTCTCATCACTTAGAAGGCCAGTAAACTCAACAGTGCCATATGTAATTGTACTATTCAATGTCAGGGACTCAACATGTCACTTTCTCCTATAAAATAAAAATGTCACCAGGCTGGGCACAGTGGCACCTGCCTATAGTCCCAGCTACTAGGGAGGCTGAGGTGGGAGAATCTGTTGAGCCCAGGAGGTCGAGTCCATCCTGGGAAACAGAGTCAGACTCCTGTCTCAGTTGTCCCCCACTTTCTTTGGGGTGGAGGTGAGAGCAGAAGGGAGGTGTGTGAGAAACCAGGAAAACAAAATAAAAATGAGATAAAATGTGCAGGAAGCAACAAAGCTCACAGAGCATTCTTACATCAGCAGCTCTACCTTCTGTTATTTGCAATCCTCCAAAACAAGGAAGGAAGCATGAAAATGTACAGTAGTAGCTGCAGAAGCAGATCACTTTAAGAAGTGGACCTGAACAAAAGTCAAATTCATATTCTAAACTGACAATGGGCTGGAAACCAACTTCTTTATAATTAATGGGTTGGTGATTTTCAGTACCAAAACATTTTTCTGTTGTGGTCTTAAAACAATTTTGTCAGTTCAACACAATGTTAGTTTTCAAATACATCAGAATCACTGGGACAATACACAGATAGTTCACAGTGTTAAACGCTTCACACAAACACAGTACTTTTTCAAAACTGTCACTTATTGCTGAACTATAATTGTACGTTTTACTTCAAAATCTTTCATTTTGCATTCCTCTATTGACAATTCCAGGAATCAGAATATGCTAATGAAAGTAACATTCAAAATGGAACTGAAACTACATATATGCTTGCTGGACTGCATTTAATTCTACTTGGAAGGATGAAAACTCTTCTTCCTCTCTACTAAGTAATTAGGAAGAAAGGGAAAACTTAATTGCAGCACAAGAAATTTAACTCAGACATAAGGTAAACATGTTAACACTAGGGTGATGAAAAGCCTGAATTAGCTTCCAAGAGAGAATGAAATTTCCTTCTCTGAAAACTTTTTGAAAAGGGAATGGTTTAGATGTGCTCTCATCTGAAGAAGAACATAACAATCGGCAGACAGAAGTCAACTCCCAGCAGTAAAATTCTAGTGGGTTTCTTTCATTTAGTCACTGATGACTGATATATCATATATATATCATATATATAACATACATATTAAAAAAAATAATACATCTGAGCTTGTATCAGGACATTTGGTTCTCATAAATAAAAATGAAACCGTAGGTCTTGCTGCTAAAACTACCGTAAAAATATCTGGTTATATCTTATCTGTGAGTATATAAAATGATGGAAAAACAGTTGCAGAAAGTCTTTAAAACTTAGAAATACAAGCAGTAAAATGGGCAAAATGTAAGCAACAAAAGGAGGTACAAAGGACATTACTTAACAGATCTTAACATCTAAATCAGCAGTAGACGCCACTGTGTGGCTTACTGCTCCTTTTCCTGTTCAGATCCTGCTCAAGTCACCTCCTCTCTCACACAACAGCACCTTATTACACATATCTCTAGTATGCATCCCTTATCACACTGTTTTACTGCCTGTTTTTGTGCATCTCCCCCCTGGATTATAGACTTGACAGAGACATGTAATTTATCTTTGCCTCTCTGGTGCCTATCACAATTTCAACCACAAAATAGGTACTTGAATGAATAGAATAATATTTATTTAAACAATTGCAATTGTCCCCATTCATCTCTAACCTTACAAAAAAAATGGCGGCTTAGAGGGCCTTACATTCATATCTTTGTAGTTCAGATTGATGACGAGGCCAAAGGGTCGTCCACCCATGGGCTCTGCAGGAATGAAGGAGTACTCAAAAGTTGCTTGTCTCTGGGGTGGCACTATAGTGTTCAGAGGAAGAGCTGTGAAATTCTGGATATAAAACTGGTAGTCCTGAGGATAACGGAATGAGGCATCTAAGGATTCAACAATGAAATCTTCTGTACCCTTGTTTGTAAAGCCTACCAGGAACTTCACAATGTTATTTGCTGGAAAATCTGAGAAACAAAATAGAGACAAGAAAATTTGAACACATGCAAAGAGTTCAAAATAAAAAAGACATTACTAATAGATTTTGACACCCTTTCCTACTGCATATGAACTTGGTTTCAGAATCCTTTTCAATAGAGCACTCCAGTCACCCACTAAGTAGAAGTTAATCAATTAGAGTTGGTGTATAACCTTTTGTCAATACTCTAGCATTCCAACATATGGGTTTAACTGAGCATCTCAGTTTCAGACCAGGTTACATTAAAATTATGTGGTCTCAGAAAGAGTTGTGTACTTTTAGCAGCAAGATTATCATGCAGCAGGGTTACATGTTTTGGTGAAGTCACTTTCACCTCTAACTCAGTATGCCATCTGTATAGATAAATGGAGAAAAGAATGATAGAAAGATAAAAGTCTACAAGGATCGCCTGAAAACTAGTATTTGTTAGAACATAAAAAATTAATCAGACAATCCATCTCCACTTTAAGCAATTAGTCAAAATGCAAATTTGAAGGTTAAGACCCAAGGAGGCAGGTACAAAAATAAATGAAACAAAAATTGTTTAATCAAATTATACTTTTTGCAAGCATAAAGTTGGAAGTACATGGAAATAAAACAAAAAACTTGAGAAGACCAAGAAAATTAGTAACTTTCAATATTAAGTCTTCACTAATTATACTGTAGTCTACAGAGCTGAGTTTCATCCAGTACAGTACAGGCTGTGGAGTCAGATTGTCTCCACAATCTATTTATGAACTGGGTAACCCTGGACAAGTTTCTTAACCTCTATAAGCCTCAGTTCAACAATAACTATGCTCATAAGGTGTGTTAGGATTAATATATGCAAAGTATTGAGAACAGTGCCTACCCTATAGCCCTAAATAAATATCAGCCATTAAATTTACTTTCTTTTAATGAAACCTAGGCTCTAACCACGGCCTAATTGAAAAGTTTTAATATTTCATTAATATTTAACACTCAAAATATGACTAAGTCACTTTGCTGCGGCAGTCTGAAAAAGTTCTAAAACATTATCTTTGAAAAGGACATTTAATTTCTAGTCAAACTGAGCAGTATTTATTTTTCCCCTTAGTTCAAATGCCAGCAACACTACCCTACAGATATGGGTATTCATATACATGAGAAGGTTTTTTCAAAATACTCGTTTGCACTACATTTGTTATGTAAAATAGAATGATTAATAAAGATCTTGTGCATTACCAATGCTTCCCAAAAACCCTAAGCTTGTCATTTTAAAATTCCTATATCTGAATAAAAACTAATACTTCTGTATTACCTTCTCCTTTTACAAACAGGATAGTTGTATCTGCACTCGGTGAAGCTTCAGGTTCACCAGATACATCTTCTTCCTCTTTATCTTCTGCCTAAGAAAACAACATTAAAAAGGGATTACTGTGGGAGAAAAATGAATCATCTTTTAAAAATAAAGACTTCACTAGATTTTGGGCAAAATATTGCTTCTCCATAGCTTTATTGGGATTAGCAATATGAATACCACTGTCTCTTAATAGTTAGAATATCTAGGGCAGTGCATCTTGAACAGTAATGTGCATACCAATCCTCTGGGGATCTTTCAGATCTGATTCAGGTCTAGGGTGAAGCCTGAAATTCTGTATTTCTAACAAGCACCCAGAATATGCCAAGGCTGCTGGTATCTGGACCACATTTTGAATCGCAAGGTTCTAGAGCAGGGGCTGGTAAACTTTTTCTGCAAAGAGCCTAATAGCAAATATGGCTTTGCAGACCATAAAGTCCCCCCCTATTGCAACTACTCAACTCTGTGACTACAGTGTGAAAGCAGCCACAGACCCTAAGTAAATCAATGGGCACTAGATTTGGCCTGGGGCAACAATTTACCCACCCCCATTCTCAAGCACCTTGTTATCAGCCTACAAAGATAGCCAGTCACATAACAGAAAAATTTTCCCATGAGAATCTCTCACATAATTTGGAAGAAATTGTTAAAAAAAAAAAAAATGTTGCCAAGGATCTTATTTGGGTGATAGAAATGTCCTAAAACTGAACTGATGTTGCCCAGCTGGGCAAATTTACTAGTTAGTTGTATGCTTAAAACAGGTGAATTTTACAATACATAAACTGTATCTCAATAAAGTTTTTAAAATATGAACAAATTTTACACTTAAAAATCTAAACCTCAGTACAGCATCATTTCTCCAGGCATTAAAAAGGATTACAGAGATAATCATATATTGGAAGTGTTCAGGCCCTTAAATTGAGATGCTTAAGGGCACCACTGTTTACTGGCATTTAAGTTTTCATTTATGTAAAATACTCCTTCTCCCAGTAGATAACACTTCTCAAGGGCAAATACTGTCTTATAATTTTAAAACTCTCCACACTTAGTTCATGCACTTGAAAAAGCACTCAAACATTTGTTTAATGACTGCGAAACTGTTATAAGTTATATTTTAAGTATTCTTAATGATTTTCATTTAGTAAGAGTAAGTTTCTACTTTTGGGGAAAGAGACTCACAAGTAGGAAAAGAGATCAAGGACAGGAAGGCTGGAACCATAAGCTGTAGGAATAAAGAGGAAAAGGTATACTTGAGAAACAGTTAAGAAAAATCATCCCTAAGATTTGATTAATGGGTTTTAGAATAGAAAAAAATGGAAGACATAACAAGGCAACAGCTCAAATCACTACAGCCATACCAAACAAGAAATAATTTCTGGAGATGGGATGGATGGTAATGCTGAATTCCATTTTGGACATATGAAATTTGTGGTACATATGGATCATCCAGATGAAGCTATTCTGCAAAGAGCTGGAAATAATAGGTATGGAACTCAGTAAGGCAGGTGGCTAGAAATGAGATCTGAAAGTCATCAATACAAAGTGGTAGGGGTTGAAACCACAGGTCCTACCAACATAAAGGGGGTGAGCAGAGAAAGAGAAGGTAGTAGAGAGAACAAGAAGCAGCAGCTGGGCAGGGAAAACTAAGAGGGGGATGCCACAGAAGCCAACATGAAAGGATTCAAGGAAGGCATAACCAGCACATGCTAAAAAGAGCTGCAACAGGATAACAATGGAAAATAGGCCAGGAATTTGGCAATTAGGTTGCTGGTGACCTTAGCAAGAATAGTTGTACTAGATATATAGGATCAGACCATGGTTGAGAATGAATGTGAAGGGAGCAGAACAGAAAAGCTGGACAGGTTATTCTTTCAAAAAGTAAATGGTGCTCGTAAAGATGAGAAAGTGGGTAGCAGCTTAAGGAGGATGAACAGTACATAAGCACATGTGTAGCTTAATAGAATCAACTCACTGAGAAGGATCAATGCTTGAAGTCACAAAAGGAGAGAATAATCTAACAAGATCCCACTGGAAGAGATGGGAACAAGAGCACAGATGGAAGTGTTAGCCTTAGAAGATAGCAAGGACAACCCATTATTAAGGAGAAAATGCAGAAAGGATGGGTGAATAATATATTTAGAAGTAGACAGTACAAAATTTGATAGAGTTCACACTTGATGGCCTTCTTCACTTTCTGAAATTGAAGGCAATGTTGCTGCCAAGACTGAAAAGGACTGATGTTAGGCGTTTAAAACTGGTAAATGTTTGGAACACTAGTTGTGGAAAACTGCAAAGTATATATAAGTAAAGGTAGATAACTCATATATCTTGTAGCTAATCAGCGTATCGTAAGATGTATAATGCTTATTACTACCTGCTACCTCATAAAACTCCAAAATATTTCAGCTATTACAGACTACCCCCAGAAGGAGAGTAAGGATACTGGCAGCACTGGCTGCCTCTGGGAACATGGCTTCAGTGGCTAGAGGACAGGCACATGAGAAAAAACTTTTCAGTATGTACTTTGTACCTTTTTAAGTTCTGAGCCATTTGAATATATTATCTATTTTAAATAATAATTTTTAAAAGTCAGCTAGTGTTATTACTGCTATAGTTTTTGTTTTAATAAAAATAACAACAAAAACCACTATCCATTTCTGTCTAAAAAAATGCTTTCTGAAATGATGACAAGCTACACTGCAACCCACAGCTTTACAGAGTAAAAAAATAAACAAGAGCAGAAAAGCCCCAGGTTTTTTAAAAAGGTTTGTATTGTAAAATTTTAAACCAATAACTTGTAACTAAACTAGCTCTTGGTATCTCAGATCTTAAGAAAAACCTCCTTTCCTTCTTTTGACTCTGGGACACAGGCCCAGTAGCAAAGGATCGTTCCATAATCTCCCAATTCCTTGATGCCTCGGCAGCTGAGTATAAGCTGATAATATAAAAATCTTAGGAACAACAGGCGAAATTCTAGCTCATTCTGGGCGTGACTTCTACAGCAGCTTTGGCTCTGTGGTCCCATCTTTCTTAGACACAAGCCTACACACAAGCCTACCCCTGCTGATATGGTTTAGCCCAAAGGAAGGAAACATTTTCCCTGCTTTCCTTGTCTCAATTAACCCTAATCATTTTCTGATTTGAAAAAATTAACAAAGAAGAGCTACTAAGACTTTTGTACTAATTGGCCAGGGTAGGAAGTGGACAATCAGAGTTGTTCTTTTTCCTCTAATGGTGCTCAAGACAGGCGAAATGATTAAGGGTATGGAGAAGTTCTGGCCAACATTATAAGGATATCAAGGATCTAACAGTTCCCTTCTCTATTCTCTTCCTCCATAATAGGTACATCCCAATGCCAGAGAGCCCAAGTAATTTCATAGAAATGGTTATCACAATATAATCCATCACTAAATTTCTGTACATGCCCAAACTTCAGAGCCCCAAATACCATTTTTAATCCTAAATTCCTAGACAGATTCCCTTCCAATAGTCACTCTAAGTTATCTTACATAAGTGGCACTTTTAGAACAATCAAACATTTATTACAAACAATGAAGTAGAAATGTATCGATCTAGTTTAAACTATTAACTTAATGAACTGGTTTAAAGATGAAGAGCCCTAATATAAACCCTAGAAGTATGGGTATACATACATATGAAAGGCTTGACACATAGATAATCAGTAAGGTGTTCCTAAATAAGAGGGAATTGGGAAAAAGTACACAAATTAGTAAGGCCATTCTATTCAGATGAAATAGAATGTCAATGTATGAAAATGGTAACTCAAAAACATCAACAAAATAGCAAGCTGATTATCTTAGTTGGAAGGCACACTCCATAAAAATTAAGATAAGTCAAAGGAGAAACAGGACTCTACATATTAGGCTAAATATTTTGATATTGAAATAACAGAACAGGACATGGGTGGTTTAATCTTGAAGGAAATGACAAAATCTAGAATCATGAAAGGTTTCAGGTTCAAGTGTGGTATGAAAGCAGAAAAAAAAGAATCTGTATAGGATAGATTACAGTAGTCCCCAAAAAGAAACAAAATTAGCCAGCTAGATGCACGCTGCAACAATCTTGATCCCACCCCAATATTCTTACTGTCGTACTATAATTATACAGTAAAAATTTTATAGCTGGATAACTTCCATGAGATCTTTCTCTAACTCCCTTATTCTTCACAGGACATATTTTACATATAGTTTATTATCTGCTTCTCACCCCCTGCCACCAAAACACATACACCTACCCCAAAAACAAAGTCCAAGAGAGCAGAAAACAGCGCCTGGCACACAGCAGGGACTCAAAAATACTTACTTATTGAATGAAAGCAAGCAAGAGGAAACTGAGATCCAGTGAGCTAAGTCAGAAAGCTAAGCAGCATGTATCCCAAATCTATCATCAACCCATGGTCCAGTATTATACCTTCTATATTGTTACCCTCCTAGATTCATGTCCATATGATCTTGAATTGTTCTTAACTATTTCACGTCTCCTTCCCTGTTCCAAAAAATACTCATGCTCCATCCTCAATGACTGGGCCGGCCCTATTTTCCAACTTCAATCTACTATGATCACATTAACAAGCCTCTAAAATCAAAAATTGCATATTTTTCTATAAAAAGAATAAATTCTAGATGTATTTATACATTCTATATGTATTAAAGCTGCAGTCCCCAACCCCCAGGGTGTGGACCAGTACTGGTCTGTGGCCTGGTAGGAACAGGGCTACACAGCAGGAGGTGAGTAGCAGGCTATTGAGCATCATCTGTATTTACAGCCACTCCCCATTGCTCGCATCACAGCCTGAGAGCTCCGCCTCCTTGTCAGATCAGCTGCAGCATTAGATTCTCACAAGAGCATGAACCCTACTGTAAACTGTGCATGCAAGGAATCTAGGTTGCAAGGAACCTAGGTTGCACACTCCTTATGAGAATCTAATGCCTAATGATCCGAGGTGGAGGTGAGGCAGTGACGCTGGTGCTGGGGAGCAGCTGCAAAATCATCCTGAAACCATCCTCCCTCCAAACTCCCCCACCTCCTGTCCATGGAAAAATTGTCTTCCATGAAACCAGTACCTGGTGCCAAAAAGGTTGGAGACCACTGTATTAAACAGTGTATAACACTAACCAAATCTGTGGGTTCATCTTCTTCGACCTCAGCTTCATCATCTTCATCTTCAATTATTGAATCTTCCACGGTTTCTTCATCCTCTGTAAGATCTTGAGCCACTGCTAATGAGCCTAATAAAATATAAAACAAGCAATTAACCTTTACTCTGGAATACCAACGTTTTTTAAGATCAAGTATAGGCAAGAAAATTTTCCCCTTGGAGTTACTCAATGTCCCAGTTCACCTGAACGATGCCAAATTACAATGTACCTAAGAATATTTATTTTATTTTACTAGCAGTCTTAACAACTCCATGTTAATTTTAACGTGAAATGCTGTTTAATTTTAAAAAGTACCCATCAGGTGGAAAAATGAACTTCAGAAACTAAAGATGGCCTGAAGCCCAAATAAAGAACTTCAAGCAATTTTGTTAAGCAAATTAAGGAAAATAAGTTTGCTGCAAAGGTAAGAAACTCCTAAACTTAAGCCCTGTCATTAACCATATAAAAAAAAAAAAAAACTGAGGTCTAAAAGAAAATAGCATCCTCAGTATCTAGGCAAAAAACAATGTTATTAGATTTGACTACAGCTGAAACTCTTAGGATTTGACAGCATATAATTCCTAGGAAAAAAATATCTGTATCATATCCATGGTAAAAACTAGCTTGTGCAAAACACATTGTTTAGTAAAAACTATATTGATAACTTCAGGGTTGATAGCAAAGAATCCCATTATTTTTGCATATGGCTTCAAATATGCTTTAAGATTTTATTTTTCTCCATACTAACCACAAAGTAAAAGAACATAGCTGTAATGCCATAAAATTACAAATCATAGCTTTATAGGCAAAAGTACTCTAAATAAGTCACATTAAAATGATTTCAGGCAAGAACCTTAAAAGAATTTCCAAATTCTAGTGTCTTCCACCATTTCTCAGAAAAAATGATGATGTGGCAATTCAGTAGAGAAAAAAAATGTGGGAAGAGAAGCATGTGTGATACCGAGGAAAAACTATGTATTAACAACCATGCATTTTAAGTCTTCCATATCCTTGAGTTCTTACTGCCTATTAAGATTTCTGCAAAATATTAAAGAACATTGAACCACGCATTATGAACTGAAAAACAGCTTCCATGGCTTGCTGAGTAAAGACTAAAATAGTGCATTCATAGTTTACAAGTCACTTTCAAAAACCAGTAAGAAAAATATCCATGTCTGACAACGTAATTTAAAATTGTAGCTAAACTTGAGGACTTCTGAACATATATAATGGCCTTTCACCCTACATTTCAGTGGCTATTAAACAATTTTATTATTTTAATGTTAACCAATAATAATTTTGTTCCTATAAAGTCTAACAATTTTCAACTGGAAAAACTGAGAAAACATTTTCTTGAAAGAAAAAACAAAAAATGTTTAGAAGTTATTAATTCAGTTTAGGAATTTTCTCAAAAAGACCTTTTTAAAACCTGAAAAATATAGTCTAGATTCTCAAACTAGAATCTAGTTTTAGTAGATTTGTCAAATTTTCTTTAAAAAGCTGAACAAGAACAAACACCAGCAAGCAACTCCTAGAGGAAAAGAATCTCTATACCTGCATATGAATTCCTTAACAGTTGTGGTTAATTCTCCCACTCGGTTTTCTACCCACTAAACACAAGCCAGTCACTTCACTTTTCTTTGTAAAACAACTCCTGGATAACTGTCGCTTTTGTTCATTCGGCCACACAGCGTGCTTAAACTTATAGAATGGAAAGCAATTGTAGTGATCGTTTAGACTAATTCTTTCACTTTACAAATTAGAAAATCGAAGTTCACGACAAAACCAGGGCAAGAAACCAAGGTGCCACATTTTTATGTTCCGCTAAGTTATTTTCACACCAGTTTCACTGTTGTAAAGAATAAACCCAGATTAAAAAAAAACAACATAGAACTCGAAGCAGACCGTATTTTTCCAACACAATACGACGCTTCCACAAGCAAGAAAAAAACCGGTTACATTAAAAGAGAGAGAAGGCAGAAGTAAGAGAGACATCCCACAGGGATTCTTCAGTCCGCCTTGCAGTAGGGGCGGATAAGGGGGTGAGGATGGAGAGTTTCTCTGAAATCAAGCCTCCTGGTTAATTCACAGGGATCAGGTGCTGACAAACGAGGCAGGTGACCATAGAAAAAAGATGCTCTAACAATTTAGATGTGTAGAAAACAAGGGTTTCAGCAAATGAATGAAGACGGACTCCCAGCGTGGAAGCTAAAGACACGTCAGCCCAGAGCGCGAGAGGATGGGGGTGGAGCGGCGCTGGAGGCGGCCAAAAGAAATAAAGCGGGCTGTGGCGCGCTCGGAGCGCAGCCGTGCCCACAGCCCCCTCGCTTGCCTCCTCGAGCCGAGGACCCTCCGGCTACGGCCGTCTCTGCAGGCGTGGGCCCAGGGCCAGAGGCGCAAGCCCGGCCCTCGGACGGCCACGAAGCAAGGTCGCCCGGGCGCTGCACCGGCGCTCCGCGTGGGAAGGGCAGAGGCCGCAGCAGGGTCTCGCCCCGGCGCGCGCTGCGGCCCCTGCTACGAGCTGGGGCCTCGGGAGGAGGAGGAGGAGAGAAGCCGGAGAGGTGGACGCGGACCCTAGGAGTAGGTGCCGCCGTCGCCTCCAACTTCAAACTTAACGTCGCGGGCGTCTTCTTCCCGGCCAATCCCCGCCGCCCACTGCCCTCGCCTTACCTCTGGGGCCGCCTCGGAGCAAGACAGTGGCGGGGAACACCAGCAAGAGAAGGAGAAGCAGGCGGGGGAGGAGTCTCATGGCGCGGCCAGTGCGGTGTCCGGTCCCCGTCCGCGAGGGCTCTCGGCGGCTCCGGCGGTAATGGCGTTACTCTTCATCCGGGCTCCAGGCGGCGAGGGGCGGGGCACGTACCACGCATGGGCCTTCGCCACGCCCCTCCCCTGACCGAGGGGCGCCGCCGACGTGGCTGCTCCGCGCTCGGGGGTGGGGCGTGGCGACCGCCTGCTGAGTCACGTGGCCTGTTTCCGGGGTGTCGGGCGTTCCAGCGAGAGTCAGTATCCTGCCGCAGTCGCCGCCTGGACACGTGCGGTTGCCGCTTGTTGCGCCCTGCCCTTTCCGCTCAATTAGTGTCCTCAGTGGCTACTTTATTTGGATGATGATAACAGTGATATAAGGAACGTGAACTGCCTTTATGTGGCATTTAAAAGCCAAAAAAAAAGGATTTTTTTTGGAATAGATAACATTGTTTCCCTCCCGCCCAAAAAAACCATTAAAATATATACAGTGGATAAATACATACAGTGGAAAATCTTTTTCCCATATGTGCCCGCACCCTGTGCCATAGTTAAGGACAGTTATGAAGTGTGTATGTGACATTCCAGAATTAGAAATCACCTAGAACACTTCCTGGCATTTAGTAAGCATCTGGTAACTATACAATGGGTGCAGCAGTGGCTGTGTAATTTTCTTTAGTCTCCTTCTCATCTATTTTGAACTTTGGGTTGCTGCAATAATCTTGTATTTCATGAAGTTAATCTGAATACCAGGTACGTTTGGACTGGACCAATGTGAGATGTCGTCTAGATGACGGAACAAATAAGCTAGCCCTTACTAGGTGCTTACTGTTGTTGATCACTGTTCCTTAGAACTGTGCCTTCGTATATCCCTATGAGCTGTACCGTATTATTACTAAGGAGAAGACAGACCCAGAGAGGTTAGTGATTTACCCAAGGCTTCAAAAAGCCAGCAAATGGCAGGTGCAAGATTTGAACAGGTCAGTCTGGTTCCAGACTCCACACTACTGGCCTAGGACACTTGCTCTTCTACTGTTGTCTGTGCTTAAGATCTCATTGTCCTGGGGTCCCTGCAAAGGCAGCTTGCAGCTGCTGCTGCCACTATCTACTTCTGTCTGCTAAAGTCACAACCTGACTGGGCTGGGCTGAATCAACTTAACCCCATTCCACCAGGCCACCAGTGTGGCCGCTGCTGCTTCTAGGACACCCTGCAGAAGTGAAGGGCCTCTCCAAGAGGGCATCCTCTCACTTTGCTGCTGCCTTTGCTCCTGTACCCAGCTACCAACCCGGCCATTCTGTCCAAAGCCACCAGGGTTGCTGACCCTGCTTTGATGTGGCCAAACCTTGTTGAGTTCTCCACTGACAGGAATAATCTCCCTCCCCTACTTTGAGGCACTTTCTGCTTCCTAAGTTTCAAATGAGACCTGCTCTGAGCTCCTGATGTCTGATGGGTTGTTGTAGAAACACATCCTTCTATTAACTTGCTGCTTTCTCCTAGTACCAGAACCAAACTGATGGAGACTACATAGAAGGTAAAGTTATAGACTCATGCTGTACTCACAGTCACCTCTGCTCTCCATCACTGCCACGGGGGTGTCTCACTGACTCTCTTTTTCCTTCAGAGGACTCATTTCTGATAGGAAGGACGTCTCATTCCTTATGTTAAAGAGATTCCTGGTAGGTCTGTCTCACCAGTTGTCAGGAGATGTTTAGACGTAGCCTGAACCAAAACCACAAGGAGGTTTTGGTCTAGATCCAGTTGCTTGTTGCACAAAGATCCAATTATTGAAACAACAAGGATTGCCAAGGAAGAAAGGAATTTTTTATATGACAGACATTTTGCCGGGAGAACAGGAAAAGGGGCCTTAAATCCGTCTCCCCAGCTAATGGAGATCATGGGCTTTTAAAGGAGCAGCCAGTGCCTTGGGGCAGGTCATGGTATAACTAACAAGGGCTACATGCTTTGGGGCAGGTCATGTGCATTGGGGCAGGTCATGGGGGGTGGTGATTCTTCACAACAGGAATCTTGCTCAGGGGCCTTTAGAATCTCAACTCCTTTGTCTTGCAGAACATCCACCATTTCTGGGAAACAACTCAAAAGTCAAGTAGTCAGTTGAGGTAGAGGATTATATAGGTGTCACTGAAATTTGTTCAGTGGGAGGCCCAGTTACAGTGTAAGAATAATTTAGTTTAGTTTAGGCTTAAGCTGGGATTTCCACTCTGATGATGTTATCAAATGATTACTGAAAGCACGGCCTTGCTAATAAACTATCTAATGGAGAAAAATAAACTATCTAACCCACTGTCTCTAAGAATAACTGCAGGGATCTTAACTTGCTGTCTTTAAGATTAATCACATGGGTCTTAACTCGCTGTCTTTAAAAATTAACTGCCTGAAGAGATTGTTTTACAGGATTTGAAAAGAGCTGAGCAGACAAAAAGGAAGTGTAAATCCTCCTCCTTTACATTCACCAGACCAGTATGGCCAGACTACTGATCAGCCAGTCCCCTGGAGAACGAAAAAAAGGGGAAAAAAAGAACACCCTAACATCTCACAGCTGTCTCCTGTTAATCAGTCTGCAGCAATAAATTTTTCTTTATCCCTTTGCAACCCCTAATAAGAAGCCCAGTTGCTTGGCCTCAGAGCCAGCACTCCTCCTTTCTTCCTTTCTTGTGCTGAACCCTTTCCCTTCTCTTTAGGAGGAAGTAAAATAAACTTTTTACTTCTTTCTGTCCTAATCTTTGCATTGAGAATTCTTTCTCCACCTTCGTTGTGAGCCCCCCCCACACCCTAACATCTGGTGGCCCGTACAGGGACTCACTTGTCTACCTCCCTACGGGGAGGAAGTCACTTCTCTGCCTCTGTACGAGGAGCTCACTTTTCTGCCTCTGTCTCAAGACTGCTCCCTCCTCTGCTACACAACTCTCAGTACATCCCTCTTGGTGAAAATACCATTTGGAGTTCCGTGGGTCTCTTGGGCTCTGGAAGTGGTCATATGCTGGAGGTTGGGAGTGGTAGCTTTTGTCTAGGTTTGGTCTAGAAGGGAAACCCAGCGCCGGGTCTACCACTCGGGAGGGTGCCTTGGAAGGATGCTTCCTAACCACCCTTCCCCTGGGGGAGCCTTGGAGGGATGCCTCCTAACTGCCCCCATCAGTCTTCACCCAGATCCATGGACACTTGGCTTTGGGGAAGATCTTTTGGTCTTGGTCTGGGTCAGAACTCAGGGATGCCCATTTCCTGGCCAGATCTCTAGGTTTTGGTCTGACTCGAGTCAGGGACACCTGATATCTGATGAGAACTCTGAAGGTCATCTGGGGATGCCCTTCAGACCTATTTTTCTATCGACCTATGACCATCCCTAAAAAGTCCTTTTCTTTCTCCTAGTTGTTGTCAAGGGCAACGTTCAGTCAGCCCACCCAAGGACTCTCCACTGGGATGTCTTCTTAAGACCTAAACGTTTAGTCTTCTACTGCAATATAGCCTGGCCACAATATAAGTTAGATGACCAGGAGGTTTGGCCCAAGAATGGATCTCTTAATCGATTACTAATGGATTTTATTTGGGACTTGAATTTTAGACAACCAGCTACTAAAGGTGCAGCAGGAAAAAATAAAGTGTGCCTACTCTGTATGTTACTGATGGGATGAACTTAGGGAAAATAAAAACATACAGAAAACATATACCTGTATGACTATCCAATTAGTATAAAAAGCAGTAGCCTATGGATCAGGGAAGTGAAACGCTCACCCTGATCTGAGTGCTCACCAATTCTGCATCCCTATGCTCCACATTCTCCCATAAAAGCAGCTATCCCTCTGTGTGCACCCAGAGCTCTCCACCCGATGGGTGCCAGTCCTTAATTGATGGAATTAAGAATTCCATCTACTAATTTATATAAGTCCTCCCAAGTATTTCCCCATGTTCTCTCGCTCTCACCTCTGCACCTATCTTTTTGATGGCATTTGTTTTCCAGGAATAGTCTACATCCTGGTTACTCTCATTCATATAGCTCAGGCAAATCTGCCTTTGATTCTCCACTTCTGTCATTTTATTCCCTTAGAATTTGTAGGAGCAGGAATTACATTCCCTTTGATTACTTAAGACTTCCCTCTGCATCCTTAGCAAATGTATTTATTAAGCACTGCTTTTCATCCTCTTGTGTGCCCCCAGGCAACTGTGTGGCCTAAGAACTCCCTTATGTCCTCTAAATCTTTGCTCAAGTGTCACCTTCTCAATGAGGCTTTTCCTGACCTCCCACTTTAAAAGTACAACCCTCCTGCCCCCACACTTTCCATTCCCCTCCACTCTCCTCTCGTTCATAGCACCTCCTACTTCCCACACGACATAGTTCAGTGTGTCTCCTGTTTGTCTCCTGTCTGTGAACAGCTTGCAGCCAGGGGTCTTTGTGCCTTTGATTCCATGTTACAGAACAGTGCCTGACACCCAGTGGCAACTCAGTAAATACGTGTTGAATCAATGAAGGTATGGTATTGTTACAAGTCACATCTTTCTTCCGTAAATATAAACCCAAGTGTGATTGTAGACCTAACAAGAAATGAAAAGACATTGAGCAAAAAACCCCAAAAAGCTATGTTTATTATAAGTTTGCAAGCAAAGACTTAAGAGCTCTTTCACATAGCAAGGGCTAAAAAAAGAATTGGGTTTTTCATATTATACCTCTGAGGAAAAAAATTCTTTTGTCATCCTTATAAAAGGGGGAACTGTGGGAAAAGGAAAGAGGAAATAAGGACGACTTTAAAGGGAGTGCTGGCTCTCCAGCGCAACTCCTCTTGGAGGAAAGAGGTCCTCCAGTCCCTCCCCAGCACACTCCTCCTTGAGCAAAACAGATGAAATCACAACCACAACCCCCCCCCACTTGCCTGCATCTGCACACGCAGGCTCTGCCCTCCTTTCTGTTACAATAAAACACTATTTATAGGCTTATCAAAGGTCAACCACCATTTGTGGTTTAGATCCCGTCTCCTGCTCAAGGACATGTGGTTTGGAAAATAGCCCTCTCTTCTCTACCTCCCAGTAAATTTCTACTTCTCTAATTCATTGCTCCCATCAACATACAAATACACTATAATGTTGCCTGTCTTAAACAAAACTCTTCCTTGGCCTCTGTTGCCCTCTAGCAAGTCTCATTTCCCTGCTCCCTGGCACAGTAAAACATCACTATCTCACCTCTCCATTTCTTTCTTAGCCTATTTCAACCAACCTGGCTTTCATTTTTTTTTAATGCTCCACTAAAACTTGCTAAATCTGACGGCCCTCATCTGAACTTTCCCTCCTCCCATTCTTAAGCACTTGTCTCTCGAGGCTCAGTGGCGACCCTACTCTCCTGGTTTTCCTCCCACCTCAGCAGCGCCCCCTTCTCCTCTGGCCCCTGAATGTAGGCCTAGAAGGCATATAGTCGGCCCTCCGTATCCGCGGGTTCTGCATCCTCAGATTCAACCAAGCTTGGGTTGAAAATATTCAAAAATAAATAAGTAAATAAAAATAACAATAGAATAAAAATAATACAAATAAAAATACAGTATAACAACTGTTTACACAGCATTTAGTTGTTTTAGGTATTATAAGTAATCTAGAGATGACTTAAAGTATACAGGAGGATGCACATAGGTTATATGCAAACACTACACCATTTTATAAAAGGAACTTGAGCATCTGTGGATTTGGGTATCCTCAGGGGGTCCTGGAACCAAGCCCCCTTGGATAGCAAGGGGTGACTGTACTAAATAAGGCTGGAAGATCCACCTGCTTACATTCTGTGAGAGGGCTTAGAGGACACTCCGTTTACCACAGTGAAGCGGAAGGCACCGGTGACAGAGGCTGAGAAGATCAGTGGTCAGCCATGCTCTGGAGGCCAGGCTCAGGGGAAGAGATGCTGTTATGGAACTGAGCTGATAGCAACAGGGATGAGAAGATGAGAATGGAGGCCAGGTGGCACCGCTAACCCATGAGAAACAAGGTGGGCACAATGATCTCAATGAGCTGCAGAATGAGAGTAGGAGAGAGGTGATGGGGAATGGGCAGGGGCAGCAGCCCATAGAAAGCTACAGTATTAGTTGATGAAGCACACTCCTAGATGCAAGAGAGATGGGCACCCAAGAGTATTGCTTAATTTATACAATTAAAGAAATCAAGAAAGACCAGGAGACCAAGGGCAGTCATCCCAATAAAAAGTCATGATCCTGCTATTGTCTGAATGTATCCCCTAAAATTTATGTTGGAACTTAAACCCCAATGTGATAATATTAAGAAGTGGGACCTTTAGAAGGTGATTAAGTCATGAGGCCAGAGCCCTCGTGGATAGGATTAGCAACCTTATAAAAGGGCTGGGGGGAACTAGCTAGGCCATTTTTGCCCCTCCATCCTTTCTGCCATGAAAGGACACAGTGTCCATCCCCTCCAGAGGACGCAGCAATGAGGCACCATCTTGGAAGCAGAGAGTAGCCTTCACCAGACTCCAAACCTGTTGGCACCTTGACCTTGGACTTCTAGCCTCCAGGCTGCGAGAAATAAATTTCTGTTCTTTATTAATTATTCAGTCTCAGGTATTTTGTTATAGCAGCAGGAATGGACTAAGCCAGATCCTTTACTCAGCTGGGCCTGAGCCAACGCTCAATCCCAGAACTGAAACAGAAACCAGGTTCCTATGATGAAGAGCCCTGACACACCACAATAATTGCCATTCAGTAGTTAATACCCATCCTTCCTCAAAGGGACCTATGGCCATTTACACACAATAATCATGCATTGTGGAAAGGGGAAGCCCTAGACCATCTGAGGATTGTTGAGCACAAGTCAGAATTGATATTATATCCAGGACCCAAAGTGCCCACATGGCCCCCTTATAGAGCAGGAGCATATGGGGGCCAGGTAATAAATGGAGTCCCAGCCCAGAGCTAATGGTGGGTACTTCAGGTCATCAGACCCACCCATACCTGGTCCCTGAAGGTACAGATGGAATGAATGGACATACTTGGTGGTTGAAAGAACCCTCACATTGTTTACTTGACCTGCGGGATAAGAGCTAATAAGAGTATGAAAGGCCAAGTGGAAGCTTCTGAAACTGCCACCACTACTCTCCTCCCCAGCCAAGATAATAAATTAAGAACACAACCTCATCCCCAGGGAATGGTAAAGGTGTGTGCCACCTTCAAAGGGGTGGTGGTCTCTGTTAAATCCCAATATAATTTGCTAGCTAACCCCTATGAAAACCTGATAGAAGCCTGAGCATGAGTGAGACCCCATCTCTACAAAAAAATAGAAAAATTAGCCGGGCACGGTGGCACATGCCTGTAGTCCCAGCTGCTCAGGAGGCTGAGGTGGGAGAATCACTTGAGCCCAGGAGTTTGAGGTTGCAGTGAGCTATGATGATGTTGCAGCACTCTAGTCTGGGTAACAGGGTGAGACACTGTCTCAAAAAAAACCAAACAACAACAAAAAACTTGATAGATCATGGCAGATGACAGCAGAATACTAAAACTTTACCAAGTAGTAGCCCCAATGCCTCAAGTTCAAACGCAGCAGTTGATCACAGTTCATCCTACTAACCCTTCTCTTGCATGTTCCCCAGGAACAAGAGTGACCAGAATCCTGGAGAAACAGTGGGTAGAAGCAGTGAATGACTGCAAACAGGATAGAGGACATTTCGGGTGGGAGCGATGGAAATATTCTAAAACTAGATTGTGGTGATTATTGCATGACTCTAAGTGTACCAAAAATCATTGAGTTATATACTTATAATAGGTGAATTTTATAGTATGTAAATCATCTCTCAATAAAAGGAAGAGTATATAAAAAAGATACATTAGTTGTAATAAGTCCTCATGTATGTATGTACTATAGTTTTTATACCTACTCTTCCAGTTACCAAAGCTTTTTCATTAGGGATAATCAAATCCTCTCATCCAAACAAGCGGAGGAATGCCTCTGCAGAGTAGTTGGGCTGCGAAATCTTTACAATTCTCTTCTCATAACACCTTGTTTGGCCCTTGGCCCCATTCGTGATAAGAAGCCCCAACTGTATTATAGTGTTGAATTTTCACCATATCATGCTCACTAGAATTTTTATAAAAACATATTCAATGGTTCTTCATGCAAGTTTACCCTTGCTAAATACAGGAAGATCTTTGTGCAGTTTCACACCTGACCCTGAGGTGCAATCATGAATTCCTACTAATTCCAAAAGTCCTTTGTAATTTTTTCAGACTGGATCTGCTAGGCTTGAATTACATATTGCTCACTCATACCAATAGTTGTGTTTGTACAGGAAAACGTTAACAATCTTTTAAAGATAGACAGAATATACAAAATACTTACATTCTTTTATATTAACACAGCTCTATAATTGTTCTTAAACTAGAGTAACCATGAACTCACTTTCTCAAAACGCTGGTACAGAGGCGCCAGGACCTGAATCTAAACCTTATGATTCCATGTTCAGTGCTCTTTTTGCTATTCCATACTGTCTCCATGCACTATAATTTAGGGAATAATGTGCTAAAAGGTCACAGATAAAATACTATCAAAATGAGGATGAGAGTGATATTTGAATTAGGCCTTGAAGGCTACAAATGTTTTAGACATGAGTCACTGGGTGGTGGAGATGGAGAAGGGAGGACATTTAGTGGCACTGCAGGAAAAGGAAGCAATATGGGCAAAGGCACATGAGTAGTCTGGGGATGGTGCACAAAAGGCAATGAAAGCTGACTATGGAGTAAAGACTTGAAAACCTGTCCATAAAATAGAATTTAGTGAATTATAATATTTGTACTCCATGAAATAGTATACAGGCTTTAAAAATTAGAGTTATGGAGGTGGGTGTGGTGGCTCACACCTATAATCCCAGCTACTTGGGAGGCTGAGGTGGGAGGATCACTTGAGCCCAAGAGTTTGAGACCAGCTTGGGCAACATAGTGAGACCCCATCTCTACAAAAAATGGAAAACATTAGCCAGGCATGGTGGTGTGCAGGATACTCGGGAGGCTGAGGTGAGAGGATCGCTTGAGCCCAGGAGTTCAAGGTTACAGTGAGCTATGATCAGGCCACTGCACTCCAGCCTGGGCGACAGGGGGAGACCTCATCTCTAAAAACATAAAAATAAAAATCAATGAGAGTTATGAAGACTGGCAACATGGGAAAACAGCTATCAGAAACACTGATAGTTTAGATAGGCTACTTAATTAGGATAATACGTGAAAGTGCTTCGTAAACTGTAAATAATCTTTCGCCAGGCATGATGGGGAGTGAAAAGAGGAACCATGATGGCTTTAGAGGAGAACAGGGTTCCTGGAAGGATTTTTTTAAGGCCAGGGTAAGAATTCAATAAAGAGTTATAAAGTAACAGTGTGAGCAGGTAAAAATGATCGCTGGAGCAAGTCCTCAAGGAGATGTGATGGGTCGGAGTCTAGGGGACAAGAGACGAAAGGGACCCGAGGGAAGGAGAGAAAATTGGTATGTCCCCAGGAATCGGGAGGGGAGAGGCAACGGTCCCCCCACCCCCACGCCGTAATCGTCTGCTTCGCTCTGTGGAGGCAGAAGCTGTGGCTATCTCCACCTCCACCTCTTCCCTCGACCCCTACTACAAGAAGAGGGTGAAGCTTCCAGCTGTGCGCTCCCTCAACTTATCATGCCACCACTCACAATCGCCCTGGATGTGCCCGTCCCCATTTCCTGCCTTCCAGCCTCAGAGGGAGAGCTGTCGCTGTCCCCTGGCCTGGGCTGGGCTGTGGACCCCAGTCTCTCTCTTCTCCTCTGAGACCTTGTCTCACCACGATCCCTGCTCTCTCCTTCATCTTCAGCCCCTGCCTGACCACTGGAGCCTTCTCAGCACACTGATATTAAATCTCCACATGGGTGCTTCACAGCAGCCTCAAACTCACCGTCTCTCTCCCCACAAACCAGCCGTCCCTCTTGTCTTCTCCACCTCAATTAAGGTGGGCCCCGTCCACCCAGAGCTCTGCTAGGCTTCCCAGGCCCCTCTTTCCACTCCCTCGGCTAGCCAATGCCCACATCCTTCCACCTCACCTTTGCAATCACCTTGCATCCACATCTTCCTTTTTATTTCCACGGCGCTATTTTAGTTCCTAGTCTTGGTTTTTCTTGCCTGGAGCACTGTCACAGTAGCTTACTGTGACTCCTGATTCCAGCATCACCCACCATCAAACCACCCTTTCTATCACTATTAGGGCAATCTTTCAAAAATGCACACCCTGCTAGTCACTCCTCTATTTAAAATCCGTCAGAGCCTCTCAGCAAGATAAAGTTCAAATTTCTTAGCATGGTATAATGCTCTTCAGTATCATCTTCATCTCTTGCCCTGAAAAGCGTGGGTTTTAGCCATTATTTGTAGTTCCAGGAATGGAACAGGGTACTCAGGTCTCCACGCTGTGAGTGTGCTCCCACTTTCCTCGTCTGTCTTGGGAAGACCTGGTCAGCAGGGAAGATCTGGCTCAGGTGTCATCATTTCTATAAAATATCCTCTGAGGTTTTCTCATGTGGTCCATGGCCATTTTCTCTCACAGTTACGCCTGTCACTGTTCTAGAACAGTTTACTTCTCCATCTCCCCCAATGGATTATATACTCCTTGTGATCGTCACTTCATTTTCCTTTGTATCTTTGGCATCTGACACAGGCCTGTTACCTAGTTTATTGAAAGTCATTAAATGTTTATGGAAAGCAAGACTGCCTTAGACTCTGCATCCTTGAGCTATACGCCAAGGGAGGCACATTCATTTTGAGACAAACCATAGGTAAAAGATCATGAATGTCTCATAATACACATGTTGAATATAGCACTTATGCACACAGTCCTGCTTGTAGACCACCGTGTTAGTGCTTGCTTTCCACCTGCTTCATCACATTTCTGTGCAGATTCCAGACACTGCATTAGCCATCTTTATCTTAATAGCTTCCTTTCTCCTACCATAATTTAGTTCTGTCTAGAGCATCCCATAAAACTACTACTACTACCACAATAATGTCTCTTTTGAAAACTTGAATAACTTCCAAAGCTTGCAATGCCTAATTTTCTAAAATGAAACACTGTTATAGCTGCAACTCACAGTGTATTTCTCATGGTTGAATTTATCCTAAGTTATGTTTCAATGTTTTGAATTTGAGAAATTAACAAATTTTGTTTCAAAATTCATATAAGACCTGTCTTACAGAATTCCTCAATAAAAATAACAATGATAATAATAGCTTTTGTTTATTCAGGACCAGATATAAACTCTACATATATTTTCCTCTTATACTTACCTGACTAATTTAAGTACAAAACTAACTTTGATGAGATAAAATAATGTCTTCCCTTCCAATCAAGGTTTATTGTCATCAATAGTTATACCTTCAGCCTGGTTCTGGGATTTATTAAAAAGATAATATGTATGTTATATACATTTATTTTTCTGATGCATCTCACAAAATCAGCTGTCTCTGGCTCCTTTGTTTAAATTCAGAAGTAATTCCTCAAAACTACATTAAGGTGTCAAGACCATCCTGAGCAAGAGCGAGACCGTCTCTACTAAAAACAGAAAAATTAGCCAGGTGCAGTGGTGGTGCATGCCTGTAGTCCCAGCCACTTGGGAGGCTGAGGCAGGAGGATCTCTTGAGTCAGGAGTTTGAGGTTGTAGTGAGCTATAATGATGCCACTGCACTCTAGCATGGACAACAGAGCAAGACTCTGTCTCAAAAAAAAAAAAAAAACTATATTAAGGTGGACATTATAAGGGTTAGACTTTCAGAAACTAGTCCTCTACTTTCATCTGGGTTTTAATTCCAAAGGATTTCAGAGTTAGTGTCTTTTAAAATTTGGTTGGTGGTAGAAAGAGCTTGCCTGCCTAGATCAAAAAAGGATATCCTGCAAGGGAAACACAAGGTTGAAGTGAAATCCATGACTATTTTTGTGTGTCATTATAGGCCTGATAATATGGGAATGGTATTCTGTGAGAATATTTGGAAAAGAAGCCATTGTAAAGGACGTGAACAGAAACTTTTCAAAAGAAGATAGACTAATGGCCAACAAACATATAAAAAATTGCTCAACTTCTCTAGTCATCAGGGAAATGCAAATCAAAACCACAATGAGATATCACTTAACTCCAGTGAGAATGGCTTTTATCAAAAAGTCCCAAAACAACAAATGTTGGCATGGATGCAGAGAGATAGGAACACTCATACACTGCTGGTGGGACTGCAAACTAGTACAACCTCTATGGAAAGTAATATGGAGATACCTCAAAGAACTAAAAGTAGAACTACCATTTGATCCAGAAATCCCACTACTGGGCATTTACCCAAAGGAAAAAAAAGACATTCTATAAGAAAGACATCTGCACTCAAATGTTTATAGCAGCACAATTTACAATTGCAATGATGTGGGAACAACCCAAGTGCCCATCAATACATGTGTGGATTAATAAAATGTGGTATATGTATACCATGGAGTACTACTCAGCCATAAAAAACAATGGTGAATTGTTACATCTGGTATTATCCTGGATGGAGCTGGAGCCCATTCTTCAAAGCAAAGTATCACAAGAATGGAAAAACAAGTACCACTTCTACTCACTATCAAATTGATACTAACTGATCAATACTTATGTGCACACATGGAAGTAATATTCATCGGGTGTTGGGCAGGTGGGAGGGGGGTGGAGGGGATGGGTAAATTCACACCTAATGGGTGCAGGGCGCACTGTCTGCAGGATGGGCATGCTTGTAACTCTGACTTGGGCAGTGCAAAGGCAGTACATGTAATCAAAGTGTTTGTACCCCTATAATATTCTGAAATTTAAAAATAAAAAAAATTTTTAAAAGGAGCCATTGTATTCATTTGTTTATGTGTGAGTATAATAGTTTTGATTGTTCACAGGAATAAATTATAAGAAAGTAATAACATTTTTTGGAATGTAAAACCACCATTTATGCAGATTTTAATATCTCATCTGTATGGATTGTTTTGGGTAGTATACTTAGTAATGACTCTTCCTGGAGTGGTTGACAAAAATGATTAATGTTTAATCTTCAGTCTTGTTTAATCTAAATCATTTCTATTTCCTTTTAAAATATCTGGCATCTAAAAATGAAAGGAAAAATGTTGCATAAATTTTGGGAAAAGACTGGCACTCAGTGACAGAACTCCGAAACAGCCAATTTTTAATTACATATGGAAAAGGGGTACAAAGAAAGCTCATAGATAGATGAACTCCACAAATAATACCAGTACTATATTTTAACTAATATTTTTGTTTGTTCCAACCTTTCTCCCACTAAGGAACACTATAAGGGACAAGGTTGGCTGAGTTTCATCCTGCTTGGTTTGGTTGGAAGCTGGCAGAATGTAGAAAAGGGAATAAAAGCAAAAATCTGAATAATTCATGAAGTGACTTACCAGCACAGTATAATTAAAAATTGATAGTATTAAGGTACCCTCATAAATCAACTATTAGAAATGCCGGTCTCAGTCAGGGTGTATAAAGACTTGCCCTACTGATTACTCCCTTCTCCCCAAAGCTATCTGCAGTATTTATGAATACACACCCATGGCCTGGGGTGGGACAGAGGTGGCAGCAGCTGCATCTTCTATTTGGAATCACTCCAGCATCAGTCCTGGGTCCCGAGCCTAACTAACATTCACTTCTATTTAGTACCTATTATAGGATAGATGCTGGGGGATACCAAAATGAATATGAGACAATTCCTGCACTAAAAGAGTTCTAGTCAGGTCAAGGGACATGTAAGCAGAGAATTGTAATGACATGTTACAGGTGCTATTATATCAAAGAGTATAGTGTGGACACATGGGAGGAACAAGTCAGTTACATCTGGGAGACAGAGCAGGAAAGTCTTCAGAGGAGATGGAGCTTGAGCTGGTAGGTATTTGTGAATTGGGAACTGAAGTACATGGGAGAAAAGAAGTTGAAGAAGAACATACCAGGTGGGAGAAGCTACATGGGCAATAACAGGAAGGCACAGAAATAACACAGCACACATAGAAGTAGAGTGTAGAATTGTGGTTATTACAGGCTGAGAATGGGGGGAGGGGCAGATAGGGAGAGGTTGGCTAATGGATACAAAATTACAGCTAGATAGGAGAAATACTGTCTAGTGTTCTATAGCACTATAGGGTGACTACAATTAACAATAGTTTATTGTATATTTTCAAATAGCTAGAAGAGAAAATTTTGAATGACACAAGGAAATGATAAATGTCTGAAGTAATGAATTTGCCAATTACCCTGATTTGATCATCACACATTATATATACGTATCAAAATATCACTCTGTATTCCATAAATATGTACAATTAATATGTCAACTAAAAATTTAAAAAAGAAATAATATGCATGTTTAGAAAACTGCAAGTGGTTAGACATGGCTGATGTGCATGATGAGGAGAAAGCAGTGAATGGTAAAATTGGATAGGAAGGCAAGAGCTAGATCACAGAGGACCTTATATGCCATGCTAAGAAGCTGGGATTTGATCCAGAATGTGACTGGAAACCATCTAAGGGTTTTATCCAGGGCAGGGGCATGATCACATGTTGTGTTTGAAAGATCAGTCTACTCTGTGGAGGATGGAATGAAGGGTAGCAGAACCAGAGGCAGAAACACCAATTAGGAGGTGACTGCACTAGGTCAGATGAAAAATGACAGGGGCTTGAAATGAAGCAGTAGCAGTGGGGATGGAGTTAAGGGGACCAGGACAAACTCAGAGGGAGGGGTTTCCAAGGACAAGACAAGCTATGACAGGAGCAGGGAGAGGCCCTCATCTGAGGACAGAGGGTAAGATTAGCTGAACATTACAGAAATGTGACTTCAGGAACTCATATTTAATCTTGTGTTATTGTCAAATTACATGGAAATATAACACTCTTTATAATGACCATCAAGGTGACCTACCAAGGTCATGGACTTCGGATGATTCTCTAAGCTTCTTGGTCTGTAGGAAATAGAAATAGAAAATAATGTAAAAAAAGGGAAGGGAGGAGAGGACTAAAGTAGTGAACATGAGGAACAAGTATGCCATTATTTAGCATCATTTTTTCCTCACTTTCAAGGAGCAATTGTCATTTAAGATAGAAGTACAAGACTCTCGAAGATTAAGTTTTTTGGTATATAATAGATGGATCACTCTCACTGCACTTAAATAAAAATATTGAGCCACAGTCTCATTACATTTAACATTCTCATAGATTTACTTAGGATAAGATTCTGGCTATCACTTGAAAACCTAAGGAATTTCCTTGAAAGTGATGAAGATCTAGAGGCAAAAATAAGGCATCACTCAAGTGGACTGATGAGAAGTTATTTTTTTAAAAATTAAGAAATAAAAACAAGACATCTGAGACTATTAAACTGCTCGCTTTTATATCCCTATTTTCCACTATTTCCACTACGAAAGACAACTGACAAAAGCAGTTCCATAATTTTGAGATGATGCAGAGGTAGTCCAAAGCTCATTCACACGCCAAATGTACTGAGACCAACTGGCCAACGGGAGCCTTCCGAGATGGTGGAGGCTAAAGGCTGGTGAGGTCTGGAGTCTTCTAACAAACGATCTTATTAGCTGGAAAGGGCCCTTGAGAGCTCTTCTGCCTCATCTCACCCCCTTGCTTCAAGGCCAGTCTAAATCTATATAAATGAGCCTCATATCCATCACGAAAATAGGCCAAGTAAACAAATGTCTGAACTGGTGAAACACATGTATATTTATATTCAAATTTCTTATTTTAAAATAATTCTAGAAAAAAATATTCTATAGTTTCTCTCAGTAACTTAGAAGATCCATATTCAGTTTAAATTAGCATTTACTATATGTGATATGCTAGGCATCAGATCACATTCTTTCATATTAGGAAAAAAGTCATAATTAACCTATCACTTTGCAAACAACTAGTTTAGATCTGCCAAGGGGTTCTGATTTTCAAAATATAGTTGTATTTGCAAATGGTATGTTGAACAAACATGACTCATGACATAATCAGAATGCAACTTTAATTGTGGTCTCCTACTTCTACCTTAAGCTTTTTTCACTCAGGGAAGCTTTTCCTTGGCCATTGGATGAATACACAGCAAGCCCAATGACTTTTTTGGCCACTCTAAGCTAACAGTCAGTCCTCACTGTGAGGCATCAAATAGTCTCAATTCAGTAAGTAGAATGTCCAGCCTTAATACTAATCAGTCCTTTAATCGTCATTCAAAAGCAGGACTTCTCCTCTCCCTCTGTCAGCTCAGGCCTGTAGCTAGTGGACATCACTGTCTTTGGGGACAGTTTCTGCCCTCTCTTTGCTCACCTCCTTCTCCATTTGCAAGAGGAGGGAGAAGAAGTAAGGTGGCAGGGCAGCTCTTACTTGGCTGGTAGCTTCAGAATCTCAACTTGGCAAATGGCTAAAGCTGATTCTTTCTCTCTGGAGCTTGCCATTGCTAGGACCTCTGTCCTGCAGTTCCCTTGTCCCAAGCTGATGCATCTCTCTTCCAGGTAGTCATTCGATGCTCCTTCCTGAGCCCCTAAGAGTCTGACATTCTCTTCCAGTTTCTTGCTGCTGGTATCTCTTCAAGCCACCTAGGGCAGACCCTAAGATAACTCACCTCTCACCTGCATGGTTCTTAGGGAATTATCACACCCATCCTTTGTCCTGACAAGCTCTAGGAGGAAAGCCACTCAACACAGCCCCTTTGCCATGCTGCCACAGCTTGCCTTAGTTTTCTCAGGTGTGAGTGAATCACCAGTTCTCTGTGTTTCCCAGCTTTTAGGGATAACACATTCCAAAACTTTCTAGGTGATTCCCTGGAAATCTCTCATAAGGCTTTAGGTAACAGAGGTAGAATTACCTGGGGGAGATGGGAGCTCATGACATGATAGACTCAAAGAAATCTCTTTTCTAATCTTCCCCACTCTCTACACTTTTTATATCTTGGATCTGGCCAAGGGATAGGAGTCATGGAAAGGTTCTTTGAAATAATTTCCTTCAGAAACTCTGCACATGGGGAGAACTCACTCTGACTTTGGGAACTGGTAACTGTTTTTCTAGCACCTGAGGAACTGGGCCAAGAAGAGTCTCACTTTAATATCTTACCATGTTCTTAATACCACAGGGTTTGCGCATATACCTTGTAGAGCAGATATTGAGAGTCTTCTAAAATAATAGATTATAAGATTTAATGTTAGTGTAAGAAAATCTGGTCATAAAATATACAGCAGGAGGCGGGAGGATCACTTGAGGCCAGGAGTTTGAGACCAGCCTGGGCAACAGTGAGACCCTGTCTCTACAAAAAATAAAAAAATTAGCCAGGCATGGTAGCACATGCCTGTAGTCCTAGCTACTCAGGAGGCTGGGGCAGGAAGATTGCTTGAGCTCAGGAGTTTGAGATTACAGTGAGCTATGATCAAGCCACTGCACTCCAGCCTGGGCCACAGAACGAGACACTGTCCCTTAGAAAAAAAAAATACATAGCAGGGTAAGTAATTTTGTTGTAGAAAAAAATCTTAGTGCATAATTTTTATGGTGTCTTTCTTAGAGGTGACTGTATGTTCCGTAAGGGCAGGGAAACT
Organism: Daubentonia madagascariensis; assembly: GCA_023783475.1. NCBI lineage: Eukaryota > Metazoa > Chordata > Mammalia > Primates > Daubentoniidae > Daubentonia > Daubentonia madagascariensis. The sequence continues at coordinate 6,901,566 of JAKFHU010001672.1, forward strand.
GGCTTTCCGTTTCAGGTTCTACAAAACATTAATCAAACAACTATTTTATGCTAAGCAAACTATGAAGTATTTTCACATGATTTATCTTGTTTATCTTAAATTGAGATAAAAATTATTTTTAAAAAATGTATTATTCACTGTATTTTTTTTAAAGTTAAAGAAATTATTAATTTCTTAAAAAAGGAAAACTTACCTTGACTTTCTGACTCTTTCTTTAGGCTTTCTAATTAAATCTTCCAAATGTTTATTTCTCTCTTCCAAGCTGAAGGAAGAAACAATTGAATTTTATGACTAAAATTGACTTTTCTAGACTAATTATTTCTTAAGATTCACTGGAGGATTTGAGTAGATAAATTCAAATGGTAATCTAGTTATCTATATATCATCTATCCATCTCACCATATATAAACTTGGGATTCTTTCCTAGCAACCAAAATTATTTGACTAGTTTTTCCTTTTATAGTTTCCAGTGGTGAGGAAGGCAAGTAGATAGTATTATAGTAAATATTTTTTATAAAGTAACATTTAGATATCCTTCTATTTGTTCACACAGTGGTGGGTACAGAATTGATCCCTCTGTGTGAGTAAACCCAACATGATCCTGGGGGTAACATGTTAAAATCAAGCCCCCTGAGCTGGAAACTGCTTTAACATGGGAAAATGTGTGATAGTGTTACAGGATGGCCACAGCATTCAGGCAACCTACTAGAGATTTACTTGTGTTCTATTTTTATGGCTTTTTAGCAAGAGAGATACTAGTGTTTCCTTATTGCCCCTAGGAAAGCAAATTCAATTAAGATACTCTCCTCCCCAAACCCATTTTCCCATCCAGGGAGCTTATGAATTTTCTGTGGCTGCTGCAACAAATTACCACAAACTTTGTGGCTTAAAATGGCACATATTTCCTTTTTCTGGAGTCAGTTATGGGGGTTAGGGTCTTACCCTGGTCTTCCCCCACCCCCCAATGTGGCACCTGCCCAGGAGTCTGAAATGTTTTTTCCCAGAGTTCCAGAATGGAGACTGAAGGATACCCAGAGACACAAAGAAATAGAGAAGTCCAGAATGATCAAATGAGGTCACTACTAAATTAAATGATGGTTGAGGAGCCAGAAGTCATCCTAATATCAGCTTCCCAGGTCCAGGTTCCACAAGAGCCTTCTGGGCTCCCACCAGAGAGCCTCAATGAAGACTCTGTTGAGGACATTGAGAACATGCCACAAAGGAATCCTCCCAACCCTGCAGCTTCCAGGCAGAAGTCCAGGAAATTCCACTATGAGGATGCAGCTGGTCCCAGGGATGTCCTCAGACATCTCCAGGAACTTGGTGGACAGTGGCTGAGACCCGACATTTACACAAAGGAACAGATTATGGAAATGCTGGTGCAGCAGCAATTCCAGGCTGCCCTGCCCGAGGAGCTCAGAACTCAAGCACAGAGATGTCAGCCTGTAGTCAGAATCACTGGCTAAGTCTTGCTGCTTGCTTCTTGCTCAGCTTACATGTGAGAAGTAAACCAGACGTACTCTTTGATGCAAGATCCAACTGCAGCCATGGGAAGTCTGAACCTGTTTCCTTTGAGCTTGTCTTTGGTTGTAGTAAGAATATATCAAAACCCATGTCTAGACCTCTTTTCGGCTGAGGCAGCTTTATTTCCTGGGACTATGAACTCCAGAAGTAATTTCTTAGGACAATCAGCCCACTGCTTCCAGCTCTTCCAAGAGCTTGTTTTTCTTCTGCTGGATGCCTCCTTTTCTGCACTTTGTGACATGCTTTAATGTATTGTTGTTATGTATCCAAAGAGGTAATCAGCTTTAATGTTCAGAATTCATGGTTCGTTCTTTGGTGGCATGAATGGAAGCTTACGTAACCTCGCCAGTAACTCATTTGGGATGCCCTTGAAATATTAAAGTTTGGTCCTTAATGAAAAAAACAAAAAAGCACACATTTATTCTCTTCGGGAGGTCAGAAGTCCAAAGTCAGTTTCACTGAGTTGAAATCAGGGTGTCATCAGGGATGCGCTGCCTCCAGAGGCTCTGAGGAGAATCCTGTGCCTTGCCTCGCTCAGCGTCTGGAGGCGTCCTCATTCCTGGGGGGGCGCACAGCCCTGCATCACATTGAATTTTATCCCCCTACTCCATTGTCATATTGCCTCTTCATCTTCTGTCATCAAATTTCTCTCCACCTCACCCTCTTATAGAAACTCTTGAGTTTGCTTTTAGGGCCCACTCAGATAATCCAAAATAATCTCCCCAATTCAAGATCCCAATCACATCTGCAAAGGCTCTTTTGCCATATAAGGTAACATTCACAGGTTAGGACTTGGATATTTTGGGGGGACATTCCTCAGCCCATTGTAGAGGATAAACAGAAGCTTAGAGGAGATGAAATTCTATTGCAGAGGTCTAAACTCAAATGCCTATGGAAGGGTCAGGCAGGTTTGTGAAAGGAGTGAAGCCAGGTGAATGGTGATTCATACAAACCAAAGAGCATATGCCCCTAGGCCTCACCTAAAGGAAGAAGTTGCTACTCAGCTCTTGCCACATGGTGCTGTGTGGAAACACTGCAGCAATGATGTCAGATCTTCTTTTTAAAGAGATTTTTATAGGAAATTTTCCCTTTTAAATTTTGACAATTAATTTTAAAATATTTTAAACACTATATGGACAAAACAAAACACATATGCCTCAGGATATAACTTACAGGTTGTCATTTTGAAACCTATACATCTTTTGTCCAGAGATATCAGGCTTTGTTTTCAAAGGGTAAAGAGGAGAAGCTGCCAAACCCAGGAAGAGAATATTAAACAGACCCTTTGAATACCAAAAGTCTGAGTCTATCATGCTTTATTATCAGAGAAATGGCATGGAATAAATCTTTTGTATTTCTAGATTTGAAAATAACGGGCCCAAGTCTCGGGGGAGGGAGGATATCCAAGGAAAGAAAGTGAAAGTTTTTCCAAGCATGCAACAAAGTAATAGTGGAATATAGTCACACAATGCTTCTGTGTATAGAGCTGAGCACAAAAAGCTACAACCTAAGCTCAAGTAAAAGGAGCCCTTGGTTTATCGTGGAGGAAGCGATATCTTCCTTGGAGGGTGTGAGAGGTCTATGCTAAGAACTAGGCAAGCAAAGCAGCACCACTGAGTGGAGTATAAAGAGTGGTTTTAATTTGCACTTAATGATGATGAGAATCTTTTCAGGTGTTTATTTGCCTCCTGTATATCTTCGTGGTGAAGTGTCTGCTCAAATCATTGCCCATTATTATTGGTTTGTTTTCTTGTTATTGAGTTTTGACAGTTCATTACATCTGGATAGAAGTTCTTCATCAGATATATGATTTGCAAAAATACGTTCTTTCAGATTGTGGCTTGTCTTTTCATCTGTTAATGGTGTCTTTGGAAGAGCAGTTTTTAATTTTGATGATGTCAAATTTATCAAAATTTTCTCTTATGGCCTTGCTTTTTGTGACATGTCTAAGAAATTGTTGCCTAACTCAAGGTCACAGAAATTTTCTCATATGTTTTCTTCTAGAAGTGTTATACTTTTAGGCTTTATATTTAGGTCTGTTATCAATTTTGAGTTTATTTTGTATGTGGTGCAGGATATATTTCAGCACCATTTGTTGAAATGACTATCCTTTTCCCATTTCATCACCTGTGTACCTTTGTCAAAAATCACTTGTCCATATAGATGTGGGTCTATGTCTGGACTCTCTGGTCTCTGGTCCCCTGATCTTTTTCTGTTTTACATGAATGCTTCCTGTTTTGATTATTGTGCTTTATAAAAAGTCTTAAAATCAGGGTTACCCTCCCATTTTGTCCTTCTTTATCAGAGTTCTTTTGAATGTCCATATGAGTTTGGTATCAGCTTGTCAATTTCTAAAGAAAACAAAACCACAAAAAACACCAAACCTATTAGGATTCTGATGGGATTGCACTAAGTCTATAAATGAACTTGGGGAAAATCTTAACAATATTGAGTCTTTAGACCCACTAAAAAGGTATGCCTCTCCATTTATTTAACTCTATTTTCTCTCAGCTGTGTTTTGTACTTTTCAGGGTACAAGTCTTTCACATATTTTTGTCAAATTTACCCCTAGGTAGTTCGTATTTTTGATTCTATGAGAAATTTTTTAAAATTTAATTTCTGATTGTCCATTGCTAGTGTATAGAAATACAGCTGACTTTTGTACATTTGTCTTGTATCCTGCCACCTTGCTAATCTCAATTAAATAGTCCTAGTAGCTTTTTTGTAGACTCCATCAGATTTTCTACATAGATGATCATGTTGTCTGTGAACAAATTCATTTTTGCTTCTTCATGTCCAATCTGGATGTGTTTTACTTCTTTTCCTTGCCTGACTGCACTGGGCAGAACTTCCAGTACAATGCAAATAGAAGTCTTGTTCCTGATCTTAAGAAAGCATTCAGTCTTTCATCATTAAGTATACTGTTAGTAGGCTTTTTGTAGGTCCTCTTATTGTTATTGAGGAATTTCTCTTCTGTTCCTAGTTTGTTTAGGTTTTTTTCATCAAGAATGATGCTGGATTTTGTCAAATGCTTTTTCTGTCTATTGAAATTATCATATGCTTTTTCCTTTCTAGTTTTTTAAATATACCGACTAACACTGATGGATGAAATTGTTATTAGAGATAAAGCTGACCCTTATTTCCATATAAGGCAACATTCACAGATTCTAGGGATTAGGATGTGGATCAGCCATTTATCTTTACCTATCCTTTTTCTTATGCTAATGCTTTTTCACTAAAAAAGAAAAGAAATCAAAGAAATACAATGGGATTGTAACTACAAATAGGGCAGTATTAATGCTATTCTAATTTGCTATCTATTTAAATGCACCTATTTTCTGGCGTTTACAAGTTCTAGAGATAAACAAATATTCACCTTATTCTCTGTGATCAAGGTATATAAATGCACGGATTTTTAACAGCATGTTCACTCCAATCAGATATTTTGATCACCCTGTACTCAAACTATAATGAAACTTAGAAAGAAAGGTTATGGATTTGCACTTAAATTTTCTGTGATTTTTATTTGGTTTTGCATGGAAAAGCATTTACAGGGTATTCACGTGGGTAGAAACCACAGTTGCTGTGAAAGGGCAGTGAGCTGTCATCTGTGAATTCAGTGTTGTCTATAGGAGATAAGGCACTAGAGGTATTCTTCTAGGACTCTGTTGATATTCTGTGGATGATGAATAGTAAACAAGTTAATGTGGACGACTTTGATAAGTGACTTCAAAAACCATAGAATATGATCAGGGATCACATGATGAATAGGCAATGCACTAGAAGATAACCTTGCATAACAAGGTAGTGAAACTGGATAAGATGGGAGGAAGGACAGGAAATGAACTGGAATATTTTTATGAGAGGATCCACCTCTCACCAGGATGTTGTCATAATTGAGATAAACAGAACAAGTCTCAAATTTCACAGGAGGGTGTTCCAGAATCAGGAAGGTATGGAGAAGGGACTTCCACACCTGAAACAGACATGGCCATAGGTGTTAGAAAGAAAGTGGTATTTGGAAAAGAGAGATGCAGGACCATCTGAATCTCTGTAGTCTTGTGGAAAAGCTACCTGATTCAGACTTGGAAGACAGAGAATGCACCTCTAAGGAAATGGCATTTGAGCAGAGTTTGAAGGATAATATGAGGTAACTGGGGTGAGGCCAGCCTGAGCATTCCAGGTGGAACAACATATGCTAAAACCCAGAGGCAAAAGGGAATGTGGTAGATTTGAGAAACTATAATATCTCCATTGTGGCTAAAAGCAAGTCAAGGAACGGTAAGAAGAGATCAGAGAGATAGGCAGGAGCTTGATCATGAAGAAACCTGAAGGCCATGTTAAGGATTTTTTTTTTTTTTTTTTTTTTTTTAGATAGGGTCTCGCTCTGTTACTCAGGCTAGAGTGCAGTGGTGTCATCACAGCTCACTGCAACCTCAAACTCCTGGGCTCAAGCAATCCTCCTGCCTCAGCCCCCCAGGTAGCTGGGACTACAGGCGCACAGAACCACACTTGGCTAATTTTTCTATCTTTTGTAGAGATGGGGTCTTGCTCTCACTCAGGCCGGTCTCAAGCGATCCTCCTGCCTCGGCCTCCCACAGTGCTAGGATTACAGGCATGAGCCACCACACCCGGCCCCATGCTAAGGATTTTTGCTTTTACCTAAAAGGGATGGAAAAATCACTAAAGTGTTTTAAGATGCAAAATGGCATGCACAGATTTATATTTCAGAAAGATCATTCTAGCTGCATATACAAAGTGGACTTCACCAAGTGTCTCCTTTTAGTCTTTGAGAAAGATCAAATGTCATTAATGGCTTTTGCAGTCAGCAGCTTTTTCTAAAGTCTAAGGCCTATGAATTAAAAAATTACAGTATAGCCTATCAATGTATTTGGAGAACAATACCTCAAACTCCACTAAATTTTAAAAGAATCAATAGGCTAGCACCAACTTAAAGAAACACTACTCTAATGATGTGTGTATTTGATAATTTTTGAAGTGGCATATACTTTTTAATGAGCTCAAAACTAATTCAGTATAATTAAACAAAAATATTGTTCTTCATGGACACAACAGACTAGATTTGATTTTTTAAGTATCTTAACCCTTAAGTATCTTAATCACATAAAGTAAATCAACTCATATGATATCTAGCAGTGGTCTCAACCTGTCTAGACACTAGAATCAAATGGACAGTTTGTGAAATATACTGATGCCCAGATCTCACCTGGTATTTTAGCTTATTTGATCTAGGAATAGGGCCTGGACATCGGCATTTTAAAAAATGCATTCAAGAAAATTCTAATAAGTAGCCACAGTTGACAATGCTTTTTCCTTTCTTTCTTTCTTTTATTCTTTTCTCTTTTTTTTCTTTTTTTTTTTTGAGACAGGTTCTCGCTCTGTTTCCCAGGCTAAAGTACAGTGGTGTCATCATAGCTCACTTCAACCTCAAGCTTCTGGGCTCAAGCGATCCTCTTGCCTCAGCCTCCCACATAACTGGGAATACAAGGTGCATACCACCATGCCTGGCTAATTTTTAAATTTTTTGTAGAGACGGGGTCTCACTACTGCTCAGGCTGGTCTCAAACTCCTGGACTCAAGTGATCCTCCCACCTTGGCCTCCCAAAGTGCTAGGATTACAGGTGTTGCCTGGCTGACAACTGACTTTTTAAATAAAGCTTATAGAATTCAGATACCATGTCTCTTCTTGAACACAAATTGGGTCAACCGCTCAACTGAAATACATTTATAATTTTTTTCATTTTAAAAATAACCGGAGTAAAGCAATATTGCCAAAATGATAGTTTGACATTGTTTTTAAAATATTAATTTATTTTTTATTTTGATATTTCCTGAGTCCATGATTATTAAGCATTGGCTGAATTTTCTTGGTTATAAGCTGGGGAGGAGTCTAATTTTACATCTCTTGAGTATACAGCATCCTCTTCCCCGTTCAAACTTAAAACTTGCCTGCGTTAGTCTGAAAAAATGGGAAAATTATTTTACCATTTTTTTTGGCTTGGAAACAGTAGTGAAAACCAAAAGCAAATTTTCCAAGACATAAATGCCTTCACTTTTAATTATCTTGTTATCTTAGTCCTATGGAAAGCTCATATTTTGGGAGGTACTTTCTACATAAGATTAGATCATTTCTTTAAGCTCTAGTGACAGCCAGCACAGCATAAACTGGGGAAGTGATGGAGGCAGAAGCATGTTAGAAGTGAGGATCACAAATCAGTGGAAAACTGTGCAGAATTTAAGAACACTAATTTTGGAGTGTTTCAAGCTGAATCTCATCCTGATAAGAGCATTTATCTGGTACTTGATATTTGTATGGATAGATTTAATTTAGTGTGCATTCAATAACTTTTTGTGAATAAATTCTAAGCACTGCAAGGTTATTTTACTTGAATACTATGATAACATACTCTAAAATTTTTGGATGTTTCTTACTAATTCTTTCACCACCCCTTAAAATCAAAGGGATCTCTGAGAAAGGCAGATGAAAATTTGGTTGCTTAACTCTGTTCGAGCAGTCCAGACATCAAGCAGATTAGCTATATTAATGAAGAATGGTCTTAATTTATAAAACTGTACATTTTTCCTCTTTCTAGGAGTATTAGAAAATGAACTTAGAAGCCAGAGAGTGAAATAAAATGTTAGTAAATATTCACAAAATTAAAGATGAATTTGTTTTTTCAACTTACTGTGCAATCTGGGAGTGGGATATCTCAAGTCTTTGGTCAGCACATTCAATAATTTCTTCATATGATGTAACCTTGAAAAAATAAGCAAAAGCGGTTATTCTTTGATAAATTGTAGAATTTTTATTTAATATTGTTCTTTTTTTTTTCTTTTAAGAATCACCACAAGTTGAAGTTCAATTATTTGACTCCTATCAATGAAAGTTTTACAACAGGCAGAACACCTTCCTTATATTTTGGGATCAGGAATATGAATAAAAATAGAATTATAACATGCCGATTTATCACAGAAAATGTGTCAAAAAATGGCCAATTGTAGTGAGTCAACTATAATCCAGTTGTCTTCCACACAAGGAGTACATGTATCAACTAAGGGTTATAGTCCATTTGGTTAAAGTTAAGGCAGTTTTATAAGGTATGCTAAAACACTAAGTTGGCAAGATTTAGTATTACCCTGAAAGTGAAATAGCAATACTAAGACTTTAAATCGCCTACAGCAGAATGGAAGGACACACACAATGTTCTTTCCTAGCTTCTAGCTAAAAGGCTAATGGGGGTGTTTTATAATGCCATTAGAAAGTAAAAAGGATCAATATAAATGTGCTACATCATCCCACAGATCTTTTTTAGCTCCAATATTCTATTATTTTAATATTTGTCATAGTTTCTAAAAGGCACAGATATTTCCATAAGAAAATTTGTACCTTATTTATTAAGTTGCCTAAATGTCTTTGATACTTGTCATTTTCTTCAACAAGTCTGTTGCAGTGGTCTTCTTTTGACTCCAGAAGATTTCCCAATTTTGAGATCTGTTGGAGAAACATCAGTAAAAGTACTAACCTGGAAATAGTCATGAAAGCTATATTTGGATGCTAAGAACAAATGAGAACAGTGAGTTATACTTTATTCCAATATTCTCTTAAACTGAGTTCTACCATAGGTGAATCATGAGATGCTACAAACCAGATCCTGGTTAGATTTCACTTAGAATAGACGAGCAAAGTTAAAATGTGGTTTTACCTTTTCTCATATTTTGTACTATGAAACAGCTCTGCAAATAACTAAACACCTATTCGTGCATACAAATATTTATCAGCCCCAAATCTTCACTACCTTCTTTCCAAGTATAACCAATGCATAGACATATTTGATTCTATCTGAAGTAAAGCACTGATGTTGTGCTTGATGATGCATTTGCAGGTTTGAGAAATATTCTCCCCTGCATAAATGACTGCAAGTTTTTTAAAAGATTCAGCTTAATGTATTTCATGTCCTGACACCTATGGTCCAATTTTTATCTGCAAGAAAATCATTAAAAATTTAAAATTGTGTTTCTATAAAAGACATCTAGGATTACTTATCAGGAAACAGTATTCGCAAGTTCCCCTAGCAGTTACCTTAATTTTCAAAGCAATTATAGAAGAAAAACTACAAAAACTTTCCCATTAAATAACAATGTTAAAAATTACTTTCAATCTTCTAATGTTTTAAATACACTTATGTGTCTGTAGTAAATAACTCTACAGAAAGCAATAGCAAAGTAAATTTGCTGCAGAAATAGCAACTTTCTATTTCTTTGCCTCTTATATAAATAAATTAATAGGAACAACATCAAATCAGTGGTCTTACTTTTCTGACTACCTACATTATTTAAGGTAGGTAGTGCAGATATTATTATCTCAATTCAACAGATGGAAATAAAATGAAGAGAATTTAAAAGATTTTTGAAAAGATATGTCTAGAAGTGGGAAAATACTAGAATCTATATTTATCAACCACTAGCGTAGGGCTTTTTCCATTCCATTCCATTGCATCTCCTCACTACATCCTGGAGGGTGGAGTTCCACTTTTACCTTCACATAACTTCATGACATTTCACTGAAACAATGTGGAATTCCTTTCCACTTCCTGTTCTTCATTATAGACCTCGGGGCACATTTTGAATTTCCTTAATGGCTTTCGGGATCAAAGTAATAACCTTTTTAAGTCCACAAATTGAATTTTTTTATTTGCTAACCTCAGAATAAAGAATAGCAAAGTATTTCTTATAGAATAATATTTATTTTAGAGATAAAAATAGCTCTGTAAAAAGTAGTTTTTCAGATTACCACGAAAAGGAAGAAAACATTTTCAGTTTCTGCTAAAGAGTGTAAGTTTTAACTGCTTTAAGGGTATAACTGACATACAACAAACAGCAGATACTTAAAGTGTATAGTTGGTAAGTTTTGACATATGTATATCCTTCTGAAACCATCACCACAATCAAGATAACAAACATTTCCATCACCCCCCACCACCAAAGTTTCTTCTTGTCACTTGGTAATCCCTCTCTCCTGCCCACCTGCCCTGCCCTGACTCCCACACTCTCTGCCAGTTGCAGATCTGCTTTCTGTCATCACAGATTACTTTGTATATTCTACAATTTTATATAATGGAACCAACAGTATTTACTCTTTTTTGTCTAGTTCTTTTCACTCAGAATGATTCTTCTGAAATTCATCTATGTTGCATGTATATCGGTAGTTCATCCCTTTATTATTAATATTTCACTGTATGGATATACCATAATTTGTTTATCCATTCTCCTGCAGACAGACATTTAGGTTGCTCTCAGTTTTGGGCTATTATAAATAAAGCTGCAAAGACCTCATATGTCTTTGTATGAACACAAGCTTTCATTTTTCTTGGGTAACCACCAAGGAGTAGAATGATGGAAGGTGTATGTTCAACTTTTTAAGAAACTGCCAAAATGTTTTCCAAAGTGGTTGTACCGTATTACATCCCCACCAGCAGTGTGTCAGAGTTGCAGTTGCTCTACATCCTTTCCAATTTTTAGTCTTTTTTTATTTCAGACATTGTAATAGGTGTGTAGTGGTATTCATTGTTGTTTTAATTTGCATCTTAATGATGCTGAGTATCTTACCATGTGATTGTCTGTCATCCCTGTATCCTCTTTTTTTAAATTTTTTATGAATACATAATAGTTGTACATATTTATGAGGTACATGTGATATTTTGATTCAAGCATACAATGTGTAATGATCAAATCAGAGTAACTGGGAAATCCATGACTTCCCATGTATCTTCTTGGTGAAGTGTCTCTTCAAATCTTTTTGCCCATTTAAAAATTGGATTGCTTTCTTATCATTGAGTTTTGAGAGTTCTTTATATATTCTAGATACAAATCCTTTATCAGATCTGTGATTTGCAAATATTTTCTCCCAGTTTACAGCTTGTCTTTTCACTTTGAGCTCAATTTTTAAAAGTTAAAAAAATTCAAAATAGAAAAGTTTTGGAAGGCACAGTCTATTAAAGTTAAATCACTAAAAAAAAACCTCTAAAACATTTATATAAAACAATGCCAAAAGTACTTTATCAACTGCAAAGTAATATTTATGTAATAATTTACAGGGTGGTGGAAACATTTTTCTTTTGTAAAGAAAGATACTACTAGATGATCTTGAACATGGGTGGTCAACTATATTAATGACAGCTGTCTTCTCTTAATGTGGTATCTTTTCCTTGATGACTCAAAGATGCTATACTGTTTCAGATCTGGATGCTAGGGAAACTGAACCCACTCAAAGTCTTCACAAAAAGAAAGCAGAGTTAAATAAATAAAGAGAAACTGCAGATTAGTAAAACCAACTGATATGCACTGGACCTCATACAGCAGCAGATACAGACCACTGTGAGTCAAACTGATGACAGGTTAGGTGACAATCGACATTCCAGAGCTTTGCTCTGCCCTGGATGCTCCTACCCACCAGACAGTTCCAGAGCCAAGCCTTCCCCATAGGCTGTCTTCTTCCTGGCCCTAGATGCTTGGATCCACAGACACTGTACCTGGTGCCACTGCACCCCCATCCCAACCTCCTGCTTTGTATTTGATTCTTTTTTAAATTTTTTTTTTTTTTTTTGAGCTAGAGTGCAGTGGCATCACATAGCTCATTGTAACCTCAAACTCCTGGGCTCAAGCAATCCTCCTGCCTCAGCCTCCTGAGTCACTGGGATTACAGGTGTGAGCCACTGTGCCCAGCTTCTGTCACAATTCTTATTCTTTGAAAATATAATACGTGTTAAAATCTGTGTTAAATGAGAACTGTTAGCATCTGCATGTAGCAAAATCTGCAGGTAAGACTTTCCCACAGATATAATTAGTAAAGCAACATATTGAAAAATATTCCATCTCATAGAAGTATAAATTAAAAGGGTTTCATGATTTGTTTAGAAAAATTTTAAGTGATAACGTTTAATGCTGGCAAGGTGAAATAGTACCACTGACACACTGATATCTGCAAGGTAAAGTTCAACTCTTTTCAAAATTTATTTGATTATATACATAAAGATCTACATGCATATTTATACCTTTAAAAGCAGTAATTCCACTTCTATAATTTATTCTAAGGAAATAACTTACAAAGGAAAAATGTCTCTAGATAAAAGTGGAAAAGAACCTAAATATCCAATGGTTAAAAAAATTATTGTATGTCCACTCTATGGAATATTATTCAACCATTAAGAATTACATATAATCTATAAGGATTATACAGTAACAAGTAAAAATGTGTAATATGTTAATAAAAACAAAATTCAAGAGTGTATGTAAACTTCGATTTCAACTCTGTAACAGCATGTGGACAAAGACTGGATGTGTCTGAAATGTTCTAGTATGGGGCTGTGATTTATTCACATGTTAAAATATTATAAAGGAGTGAAAATGCATAAATTGGAACTACACATATTACACGAAAGAACCTAGCAATTACAAGGTTGGGCAAAATAAAACATTACAAGAAGATATACAAGTTACTATAACATTTGTATAAAGAGAAAGACATGCAAGACAATATTATACATTGTTTAAAGATACATATGTATGTATACAGGATATAAAGTCACATATGTATATAAAGGTAAATGCCAAATTCAGGATAATAATTACCACTGGGGGGGTTGGGGAAGAATGCAATTAGAGAGGGGACACAGGAGCCTTCAACTATATTGATGTTTATTTCTTAACCTGAGTGGTAGGTATATGGATGCTTGTTATATTATTTTTTGCACCATTTCATGCAAAATATTTAAAATAATTATTTCTTAAAATAGCATCACAGCCCATGCATAAGTGGAGATAAGATATAAAGTCTAACAAGACTCCCCACCCCAGGTGCTTGAAGGCTGGGAGCAAGTACAGCAGTAAGCTCTCCCACTGCCTCAGCACCTCCTTTCCTGTGTGGCCTGCACATGTGTGCTGGAGCACATGGTGCAGATGCAGACCCACAGAAGTTGTGATGGGTCTCACCAATCACCTTGAAGATGTAGGCTCTAAGGATAAGGCCAAACTAGGCATAGGGCCGCTGGTGTTGGATGAGGTCCACTGAGTCAAGGTGGGACTGCTCAGTCATGAAGCCCTCCAGAGAAAAATTTCCTGGGTTGGAAATTTCCCCTTTCTAGTCCCCTCTGTATTCTGGATTTGTGGACATAGTTCCAAGTTAATAATATATTAACTCACCTCAATATATTATGAGGCACTGAAATCTAAATCACTAAATAAATATGAGGTCAACACATCTTGTATTAGTTTTCTGTCGCCGCTGTAACAGATTACCACAAATTTAGTGGCTTAACACAACACAAAGTTATTATCTATAGTTCTGCAGGTTAAAAGTCTAGTACAGGTCTCACTGGGCTAAAGTCAAAGTTATCAACAGGGCTGTGTTCCTTTCTGGAGGCTTTAGGGGAAACTTTTCCAGCTTCTAAAGGCTGCCCACATTCCTTGGCATAGGTCCTCTTCCTTCATCTTCAAAGCCAGCAAATGCTGTAGCTCTGAATATTCTTCAGTAGTAAAATCTTCCCCTGAAATGGTTCTCCCTGCTTTTAAGGACTCATGTGATTAGCCTGGACCAACCCTGATAATCCAGTATAATCTATCTCCGTATCTCAAGGTCCTTGATTTAATCACATCTACAAAGTCCCTTTTGTCACAATTTCCTATATTCCTTACTTTATTAAGGGATATAAGGTCCCTTCTGCCATGTCCTGGAAACTAAGGTGAGGACATCTTTGGGGTGCCATTATTCTGCTACCACACACCTGTAAGAGGATCACTGAGGCCCTCCATGACTTGAAGTGCAAGTGGCCTGCATGTATGGCAAAGCCAGGGTATTCAAGACCCTGTCTCAAAAAAACAAAACAACGACAACAACAAAAACATTAAACAAGAATGTACAGGTAAAGAACAATAGGCAGATATGAAGACAAGACCTATACTATAATGCCATATATTTTTGGTAATAAACTTCCTGGTAGCTAAAACAAAATGAATATCTGGTCAGTTACATGGTTGTCATTATTCATGTGATGAAAACATACCTGTTTCTAAAGAGAAGCTTGTCCTAGTAGGCCTGAGGTCTCAAAGGAAGTTCTCATCCAAGTGGCACTAAGTGAAACAACAATCTCTCTGTAGCAAATGAGAAAGATTTTTCCTAAGATTGCTAAGGGCCTAACACCAAAGCACAACTCAGTAAAAGCAATTCTCTGAGGGCCAAGATAGTATGTTCCAAGCAGCAGCTTTCAGATAATAGGCAGGACCCAGGTTGTGTCTCTATTAAGTAATGAAATGAATTTATGACCAATATAAAAGATAAAATGGAATATAACAAAATAGAATTTAAAAACCCAATGTTTCAGCTGTGTGTGTGCATATGCATATTCGATCAAGACGTAAAATGTATTTTTTTAATTGAGGATTACTACTAGAGGAAAAAAGAACTGCACAGCTAATCCTTCAGAAATAACAAGAGCTCTTAAACAAGCTTTTGCTAAGAGATGGTCAGTAAATAGATTGATGTGATATCCTCTGACAGGGTATGTCACACAAATATTGTTTCTTGTACTTGTTTTAAAATTCCATATACATTTCTAATTATGTAATTAAAATAATATTGAAACTGTTCCCTATAACAAAAATATAAATATTAAATTTCATGTTACAGTTGAAAAAAAATAAAATAAAATAGGACTTAGAGAAATCAGATAAGGAATAGGGTCAGAGTTATCGGAAGCAGTACCGTAAAATGCCCATGATGCTTGAGGGAACAAGAAAACAGATGGTAAGGTTGACATCTTCCCATGGAAACCGAGGAACTAAGATTCCACCTGGCCAGACAGTCCTTCCAAACTGTGTGAACTGTGTGACTCAAGTTCTAATGATCCTAGACTCTTGCTCAGGAGGTCAGTCAACTGCAAAGAGGCCCACAAACTATAAAGTATAATCGAGGTAACACTGTGCCAAATCAAGGAACTGGTAGGTATTTTTCATAGTTCAGGTGGACTATGAGATACCAGGTCTTGATTGTTTTCTTTTGGTTCACTTAGAAAATTTTTCCTAGAGCAGTAATTTCCTACTTTGCCTAACATCTGTTCTTTTCTTATTCTTGTGACTACGGGGGATGAATATGAAAACGAAAAGAATTTGCTACTTTCTGAGTATTTTCTTTCTTTTTTTTGACCCCATACCTGCACCCTGAGTATTTTCTTCACAATTTAACAAACTGCTAATTTTAAAGGCTACCAAAACAATAAATTAGGTAAATGTTTTATGCAATATATGAATTGCCATAGTGAAGTAGTACATTTTAGGATAGCATTTGGTTTTGAACTTTAACTATTCTATAATACTGGTTAGAGGATATCTTATTTTTATAAAAAGGTTCCTATTTTCCTAAAGTTGGGATCTAGGTGGAACGTACTCTCAGCCCAACTTAAACCCTGAACATCGGTACTGTGAACTGGACTCTTGCCTTGTTCCCTCTGACCAAATTCCTGACTTTGGTGGACCTTATCAAGGTCTTCTAAGACCAGGAGACATTTTGCACTTGTCAGTTAAACACCCGGGATACTAGAGCCAGTCAGAAGGCAAAGCTGGAGTCAAGGACCCTGTCTCAGGACAGAGGAGGTGAGGAGGTGAATAGAGCAGATAGACAGATCAGAATTGTGAAGAAGAACCAATGGCAGGGGTCAGAAGGACCACAAGAGAAGCACATGACAATGCCCTGGGACAGGTGTGAGCTGTCAAATTGAACTCCAGCAGACGAAGTCTTGCAGGCCCAGAGTTCCTCAGAGAATGAGGAGTGAGCCTTCTGGAGCACACTCCGCATTTCAAAAAAAAAAAAAAAAACCCTTTTTATTTTAGAAAATTTCACACACACAGAAGTAGAAAGAAAAATATAATGAATCTCCACGTACCCATCACTTAACTTCAACAGTTATCAACGTCTTTCCACTATTGTATTCTCTCTCGCCAACCCCACTCCCACCCCCACTCTGCCACCTTTTTGTTTTCCTGGAGTATTTTAAAGCAAACCTTGTCATCATATTAATTTACTCATAAATACTTTTCAATATGTATCACTAATAGATAAAGGCTTTTAAAAACACAATGATACCACTACCACATCTATTAAAGTCAAAAATACTCCTTAATATTATGTAATACACAGACTGAGTTCAATTTTCCACTATTATCTCACAAATATATTTTCACAGATGTTTTGTTGGGTTTCACACACCGCATTTGATTGATTTGCCCTTTAAGTCTCTAGTCTCTTTTAGTCTGTGACAGTTATTCCCTTCTCCCTCCTTTTTCTCATGTCTATTATTTATTTATTAGTATTCCCCACATTCTGGATTTGTCATCATGATGTCATCTAATATGTTTCTTTGCCCACTGTAGTTCCTGTTCACTGGTAGATAGGTCTAGTAGCTAGCTTTTGGCTTCCGTGGTCCGTAAGAATGCGTTGTGTCGTAGATGGTGTCATGGGCTTCCTCTGCACCACGTCAGGGGGCACAGGTCTGACTGTCTCACCTTCAGCGGGGTTGGCATTGATCAGCAGGTTCGGGTATTTGTCAGTCTGACCCATTCATTAAAAGCTCCTTATCAGTCTTGAACCTAAAGGTTTCAGTAGCCATTATGATAACAGCTTACATTCCTTATTTTATTCATGGATACAAAATATAATTTTCCAAATGTATCTTTTCTTCTGCTTTTAATAGCTTACATTCCTCAGTGAAGAACTCTCCCTCAACAGTTATTTGGTTCTCTGAGATCGGTTTTGTGCAGCAAAGCCTGCAGCATGTTTTAAAGGTATCATGGTGTGTCTGACACTCTGCCATTTGTGACCTTGTTCCCATTCCAGCTCCCATTGCTGGGAAGACTAAGCTTCACTCTCGGCATCTCTGTATCACCAGGGCCTGAGGCACAGATGCTACTAATGAATGACAGAATGTACTGAGTGCTCCCCTCCCATCTCCCTATGCCCACATTTTACAGGTCTTCAAGGCCCAGTTGCCATCTCCCTCACAAAGCCTTCCCCGATTCTCCCACTTAGAAGTTATTTCTTCCTCCTCTGAACTCCAGTCCTTTGACAAATATCTACTGTTAGACGCCAGTCACTGTATCTCTTTTCTAAAAACTTTCTCTTTGTAAATTATTATTAAGGTATTTTATCTTCTTTCTCAGATTCCTTAGTAGTAGGCCTTATGTTTTATTTAGCTTTCTATCTCCATAGTGACTAGCATTGTTCAACCTTTTGTGGGAAGTCAATAATTACTTATTGAATGAAAAAAATTAATAAATTAGAAAAGGAAAAACCTTTGAACCCTCACATCATTGGATTTTTCCTTTTCTCTTAAAGGTGAATGGTATGTAATGAATTTAGTATAGAATGCTGCTTTTTAATAATTTAGAACTATGATGGTATACATCTCTAACTGCTATCAAAAAATTAATTGTTAATTAATCTTTTTCATTATAGTGAATTGTTAAATTGCTCTATAACTATCTAGATACCAAGACTATATTTTAATTTTGTTCTAATATATTTTTCCTGTTTTATCCACCTTTATGTTTACATGCCATCTAAAGCAAACTATGAATGCTATTTCCAAAAGCACCCCATAATCATGGTTGTTGTACAAAGCTATTATGGTAACATATGCAACAATATAAATGTGCTTCATCCACTATGAAAAATAGCACATATTTTTTTATTTCTGCATTTTGAAAGAAATAAATCTGATTAGTCTAAACAAAACTAAGTGGGACAATATTTAAAATTTCAAAACCCAAAAATGTAAACTTCAATTTTGTACTTTTATGGGTGAATAATACTTCCATCATGCCAATGTATGACTATTTTAATAAGCAAATTTTCTGAAGGTTGATAATTTCTTAAGCTTGTTAATAAAATGATGTTGTGTGTGAAAATGACAGCAAGGCAATAAAAAGTCTTTCTTACCAAGAAATCAAGCTCCTCATTTAGGTTGTGGTACTTATCCAGTTTGACTCCCAATAAAATAGGTACATCTTTTACATTCTTGGCTTCATCTGAATCAAAGTCTGTGACCTGAGATTAAATATATTTGTGCTCACTTTTAATATTTTTATACTTTTTGGAACACTTGACAATAAGTACTTTATTACTTCAAAAACCAAAGAGATTATCAGTGGCTGGAATTATAGAAGTACAGAACTTAGAGCTAGAAGGACTCCAACAAATTTACCCAAAGAACATAAATATCTGGAATTGTATTTTTTAATGTTAAAGTATGTAGTAAATGTTAAACTTACCTCCATAATGTGATCTTGAAATGCTTTTTCATTAGCAATTAATTCTCTAAAGGTTATGATTCTGTCTTTATGTTTCAGTAGCTAGGGAAAAAAAGAATTTTATATTTCAGAACAAGAGAGGAAATAAAACTACATTCTATAGCATTTATAATAAAATCATCAAACCATGCACAGTTCAATCTCTGGTGTCCCAAAGATATACTGTTTTTACAGTATACACACACAGCTCTTGTGAGGAAAAGAGTTCACACAGCAGGCCTAAGACTGCCAGGCTAAGAAAGGCCTGCTAGCAAGGCTGCTCCTTGACTGGCATCTGGAAACTTGGATTGCAGGAGGGTTTCCATCATTCCCTGACCTGTTTATCCACAGCATGTGGTTTAAGCTGGCATCTGCTTTCCTTGTAGGGGTCTGGAACTTTAATACACGCTAGGCAGAGGGTGATTATGTGAACAGCTCCTAATAAAAACCCTGGACATTGGGTCTCTAGCAAGCCTCGCTGCAAGATAACACTTCACACCTGTAGTCGCAACTCATTGCTGGGGGAATGAATGCATCCTGCGTGACTCCACGAAGATTCTTGGAAGCTTGAGTCTCATTTCCTTTGGGTTATGCCCCATGTGCCTTTCCCTTGGCTGATTTTGCTTTGAATCCTTTTGCTGTCGTAAATCAGAGCTGTGAGGACTACTCAGTCCTTCAGCTAATCATCAAACCTGGGAGTGGTCTAGGTGTCTCCAAGGAACTTATCCTAACATACAATTGTTATTACAGTCTGGCTATTAAAATTCTTCCTTAAAGAAAAAAAAAACCAAATTTGTTTGGATGCATTTCTTATTTGTTCATTTGTTCCTTCAGTATAATAAATCTTAATATTCAATATTCAAACTTCTCCAAGTTATTAGTGAGGTAAAGTGTGCTGCACAAAACGTTTTATTCTTTATTATGAAAATTTTCCAATATTTAAAATAAACAGAGAAAAAACTTTAATGAACCCCCATGTAACTATCATCCAGCTTCAAAAACTAACAACTAATGGGCAATATCATTTATATCCCCAACCACTGCCCTCCCCTCTCCATCCCCGCTTCACTGAATCAAATTGTAGACATCATGCCATTTCATCTGTCAGTATTTCTGTAACTAAACCAAAATTAACCAAAAGAACATGAATATCTGAAATTGTGTTTTTGTAACATCCTCAATTGGGCTTATATTTGATGGCTGTTTACAGAAGTGGAGGCCAGTAGTTCCTCTGCATGGCTGTGTTTATGCCTTGCTCGTTTCCTCTTCAGGTTAGCTAAGAGACAGAGAGATTCCCCAGGACACCTGCAACATGTCAGTTCAGAGAAGTGGTACAGAACTGAATTTGCTATAATCCAAGAGTCCAGGTCTTAATTTTACCCTTCAATCTCTATACCACCAAACCAAGAAAAGAGTAACTGAAGAAATTCCAGGAATCTCTGCCTTACCCTTCTCCCACCTGAAAAATAAAACTGTTTTCAGTGTTTCCATTATCCCAAGTGATGAAGTTTGAAATCACTATAGGAATGTCAAAATAAACTATTCTTCAGGACTCAGTAGTGCCATGCAAAAGTGAAAAAACAATCATACCAAATTTTTTGTATATGAACAAGATATTCCAATACGGACTTAAGTTGCAAAGTAAGTCAAATGTTGAACATTATATTTCCTTAGTGAAGGGCATAGTAAAATTAATCTGGTCCCCAAAAGTAATTCTTAAAAGAATCCAAACTTTAGGAGTTACTTCTTCACTACCATTTTTTTCCACTAAAAATTATACAATTTGTAGATGAAGAGTAAATATAGTACCTCTTTATCTAAAATTTTCTTTTTAAGATGAAAGTGCTTCAATTTTTGCAGCATTATATCGCTAACTTTCTCACTCTCTTTTAAATGTTCAGCATCAGGATTGGTGATGTCCTAAGGGTAAGGTTTGAGAAACTATATTAAAGGTTTTTAGTAAAGCTAAAAGGAAGAAGCAAAAACATAAATGAAACAAATCTCCCTTCCACAATAACTGACCAAACCAAAGGAGGTAAAATTATATTGAACTTTATTCTTAATTACTCATCAGAAGACATCTAATAAAGCATTAGTATCAAAGACTATTAAGTCACACCTGTATATAAGTTGTTACGGGGACAGACTAGTATAGTTTCTGGGAAGCTAATACTCATCTATAATAACTATGCATGCTTACATATTCATACATACATCTCCCCTTTAGCTTAGTCAGTTTACCAAATCCAAATTTTAAACAAATTGCTATACCTGACACCAGAACAATCAGCCATCCTCAACAATACTGAAACTCTAGATATTTCAAAGTTACCCTGAATAAATGTACTTGTCCCAGTATAACCTAGGGGTCAAAAGTACATGAGTTTGTATCTGAGTCGTGTGACTTAACCATATGTGAGACCTTGGACAAAAAACTCAACTATTCTAATCCTTGGTTTATTTCTCCATGTTAAAAAAAAAGCCTAATAATATAAAAAATGGTGTAAGGATTGAATGAGATAATCCATGAAAATCAGGATAGTAAACTTAAATGCCTCCAAGGATAGATCAGGAAGTCAGTAAATACTTGCTGAGTGCCTGTTACAAATTTAAAACTGTATTAGATATTAGGCATACCCAATATGCCCACTTACATACCAAGTCTCTGCTCTTGAAGCCTTATGTTCTAGTGGGAGGGTTACTTATACAGAATAGGCAAATAGATAATATTTGTTTGGGGTGGGATGAGATCTACCAAGAAGGTTGATGGCACAATCTACTATTGAGAGGTCTGGTAGAAAAGCAGTAGGCAGCAAACAAGACTGTGAAAGGCACAGTAGTCACCAGTGAGACAGGAGAAATCCAAGCAAATATAGTGAGCAAGGAAAGTTTGATAGGGCAAGGTGGGGTGGAAAAGTTTGTAGCAAAGAAGAATCTGTGCCACATTCAAATTCAAGTATTAAAAAACAAAACATAGTCTGTGGGCTACCACTTTGTGATCTCTGCATAAAATGCTTAGCCCAGTTTCTAGCATTCAGTAAATGCTAGTGTTCAACCAATTTTAGCTAAGACAAAACAGAAATAACATTTGTGTTGGATCAAGAACATTGCCAACCCATGCCCCCTAATCTTGGCTCAGATAAGTGCACTTAAGATCAAAGGAATGTACAAAAACAGGAGGAAAAGGAAGAAAGAGAGCTAGCTAGTTTGAGAGCCTATCAAGCGTATGTCCTTTAATATATGCTCTTCATTAAATGTGCTTATAAGCTCCCAAGACAGCAGCATCATTTCCCCATCTTAAAGATGAGGAAACTAAGGCAGAAAAAGTTTGGGTTGCTTGACCAAGTCACACAGCCAGGAAGTGATGAAGCCAGGATTTGAACTGACACTAACTTCACTTTTCATTCTACTAACGTACACAGCTCCATACTTCCCTCCCTCTGGCCCCACCCCAAGCTCTATGTTAGATTGGGCTAATAGCTCATTAATGTGAACAATCACTAATCACAAGTACTGCTCTGAAAGAGCATTCCTGAAATGTGGGAAGCACCAAATGAAGGGGTTCACTTGATGCCTTTATTGTTTACCTTATTACATTTGTCTCACTTTAGACTTGTGGGAATTAGGTGTTCAAGAAAGATAAACAGAAAGAATAAGTAGGAGAAAAGAAGGGCTGATTGGTTGGTTTAGGGGTCTGTATTTTGTCTTCCATTTTTTTCTTCCACAACTTAATTCTGTCACCTTTTATTGCATCTCTTTTTTTAGTCTAATCCCAATATTTTTTTCTCCCCTACTAAAAAATCTGATTTTTTAAAATTACCTGGCATGTGAGAAGTCCTACCATCAGAGCCAGAAGACTGTACATTTTGGAGGCCAGCTGAGAGGTTCTTTTCACATCTGGGGGATTCAGGCCTGCTTCTTCACAAGGTGGGCAATTCAGGAACAGGTTAGAATTTGTCATCTTTGTATCCTACATGTACACAATTCAGATTTGTCACAATACAGATGAAGAACCCGAAATAT
The DNA here is from genome assembly GCA_023783475.1 of Daubentonia madagascariensis. NCBI lineage: Eukaryota > Metazoa > Chordata > Mammalia > Primates > Daubentoniidae > Daubentonia > Daubentonia madagascariensis. Next base: position 6,924,468 of record JAKFHU010001672.1, read on the forward strand.
CTTTTAAGTAAAATGCTGAATAAAATACCACTCTTAAAAACCTTGGGCAGTAGTTCTCAAACTTTTTCATCTCAGGACCCCTTTATACTCTTAAAAAATTATTGAAGACACCCCAAGTCTTTTGTTTATGTGTGTCATAGGTATCAATATTTATTGTATTAGAAATTAAAATGGAGAATATTTAAAAATATTTATTTACCAATTCATTTAAATAAATCCATTTTGTATAAATATAAATAACGATTTTTAAATAAAACAATTGCCACACTTTCCAAAATAAAAAATTAATGAAAATAATTTTGCAAATATTTTTAATGCTGGCTTAATTGAAGATAGCTGGATACTCATATGTGCTTCACACATTCCATCAGCCATGAGGGCAATTACATCATCATGTCACATAGCTTCTGGAAAACTCCACTGTACACTTGTGAAAGAATGAGAGCAAAAAAGTCAATAATGTCTTAATATTACTATGAAAACACCTTTGACCTCACAGATGCTCTTAGACCACACTTTGAGAAAATGGACCGAGAGTTTAGTGAAATGCAAATCTATAAGCAGAAGCAGAGTAAGTGTGAATTTGGGGGTGTTAGAGAAATTGATTAGTCAAAATAAAACAAAAAGCTTCACTTTTTTAAAAAGAAAGCTCAAGAAGAAAATTGTATACTGTACTAAACTTCTGTACAGTTACACTACTTCATTCAGAGCTTACCAATTTAAAATTTGTCACAATTTGGTTAGGAGCTAAACTTAAGGTCATCTTTGCTTAGGTCAGTGGTTCTCAAAGTGTGGTCCCTCGACCAGCAGCAACACCACCACCTGGGATCTTGCTAGAAATGCACATTCTCAGGCCCCACCCCCAGACCTACTGAATCAGAAACTCTGGGATAGGGCCCAGCAGTCTGTGTTTTAATTAGGGGATTTTAATGCATGTTCATGTTTGAGAATCACTGGCTTAGATAATCCTTATTTCTTAGAGCTTAGAGAGATCTCAGAATTTTTAAAGTTTAGAAGAACAATATTTTCCCATGAACATTTAAAAATAATACAATTATTTACTTGCAAGCAATACTTATAATGATTACAAATTCATAAGAGGGTCCACTAAGGACATCTTCAAGGTAACATCAGTTCAAGTTATTATAAGAAATACAAAAAATAAATTTATACATTTATACATTTTTCTAGTTCAGATTAGCCTTCTTTCTAAGCAAAGTTAATAGGATTTTACTATGCATACTTTAAGGCAGGCCTACAAAACTGAAATAGAATAGATGTGCTCCAGCTTGTGAAAATTAACACTTCCAGAATGTTTTTCCAGGTTCCTGACTGCTAAAAAAGCTTTTTGAACTACAGATAATAAAACACTGCATCCTCTCCAAACATATCAATATGAGGTTCTGATGTCATTTTTAAATGCTTTATAATTTGATACAATTAATATGTGATATAGGTTTGTTTTACCTATGCAATTGTACTATTTAGTTCAGAGGTGGGGAACCTGCAGCCTTAAGGCCACATGTGGCCTTCTAGGTCCTTAAGTGCAGCCTTCTGACTGAATCCAAATTTTATAGAACAAATCCTTTTATTTTTATTAATATATTTTGTTCATCTTTTATATTTTTATTTTATTTTTAAAATGAACATATTTAAAATACCAAAGAATAAAATAAGTTTCAACTAAATAATCCTCCCAAATTGACCAGCACAATTAGAACATCAGTAAGCCACTAAATTGATGGCTACTACGCTCATGATTTAGTCCTAACTTCCTCCCCCCCACCTCCCACCCCCACTGGAGCCACTACCGCACAAGGCTGGTTGGCAAGAATTTACAGGGGTCGAGTATGCCAGTCTGTTATCAGCTTTTGACAACGGTGCACTGTTTTTCTGTTTGAAGTGGAATTTGTGAACAGTTGCACAGCTCTTCGGTATTTTTTAATTCTGTCTGCTTAACAGCCCATCATGTCAAAGAAGACCAAGAGAATGCCGAAGGAAGAAAACAGATGTTTTAATGAGAATTGGGAATTGCAATATTATCTTGTTTCTGCCAAAGATAAGATGATTTGCCTGCTTTGTGGTACTGCAATATCAACATTAAAGAAATTCAGTGCTCATTAGCATCATAACACTCATAAGGACCAAAAATATTTTAAATCAGAGGGAAAGGCATGAAAGGTTGTATTGCAGAAATTAAAAGATGAAAAGCAAAAGCAAAGACAATTCTTTCAAGCAGCAATAAGACCTGGAAATAATGCCACTGAAGCAACTTATAAAGTAGCTTATATATTTGGGTGAAAAAAGGGAAGTCATTCAGTGAAATGACTGAATTGTGAAAGAATTGTGAAAGAATGCACTGTCAAAGTTGTAGGATGCTTAGACCCTGACAACATTTCAAAGTACAAACAACTGCCTCTTCCAAGGAGAACCGTAGCTGACCAGCAGCATGAATTAGCCTTCAATTTAACAGAATAACTTCATGGAATACTTCAAAAGGAAAATATATATTATTCAATTGCTTTGGATGAATCATGAACCAAAAGAAACTTCTTATTTGATTACAGCTAAATTAATGCAGCCTTCCAACATGAAAAGGTTCCCCAGCCCTGATTTAGTTTTATTGTTGAATAGGATTGAGAGCCACACTTAGGAAATATTTTCTCAAAGGTGACTTCTGGGAGATGCTTCAGATGATTGGTAATGGGTACCCACAAAATTCCCAGGTTAATTGTCACCTCTACCAAAATAATCATAAGAAGCCACAAATGGCTGTTCTTTAAGTTGAGTACTCATGAACCAAAAGAAACTTCTCCAAACCTGTGGTGTATTTTCCTTTGTATATCCGTACCTTTTTTTGTTAATAATTCTTTCTGCAAACAAATATATGTAAGTGCCATGTCTAAACTTACATCACTAGACTACTAGAAACTCTTGAAATTCTGCATTAGAGATTTGGAATCTGCATCAATACCTTGGTAATATGTGACTCCATTACTTCCTCTAATTGCTCCTTTAACTGAGCTATCTCAAATTTAGGGACATAACTTTGCTCCTCACTTCTTGCAACCTGGTGCTTAAGTTTTGCATTTTCATTTTCTACTTCGTTGATGTGCTGCTGAAGTTTTGTACTCTTAGCCCTTTCATTTTCAGATACAAATTGCAAATTTTTAACTTGAGTGAGCAATTTCTGAAGTCTAGATTTCAGTTTCTGTCTTTCTTCCAGGTTTTCCTTTTCACGTTTGTGGAATTCCTCCTGTAAAGACAAGAACTCTTGTTCTCGGGTCTCTTTTTCCGTTTTCAACAAGTCCCAAGCAGAAGCGGTGGCCCTTTCCAATTCTCTTTTGAGTTGTTGCAGCCTCTCTATCTCTTCTTCTTTCTTGCTTAAGGTTTTGTCCATTTCTAAGCACTCACTCACAGATTTATTTTTTTGTTGCATTTCAGTCATGTACCTTTCCTGTAAACGCATATAATTGGCCTTTATCTTCTTAAATTCAAGGTGTAAGGCTTGCTTCTCATTTCTAGATTCCTGAAGATGTTTTTGGGTGTTAGCTAAACTCTCTTGCAAATTCTGCAATGTCTTTTTAATGTCATTCTTCTCTAGGATTACTTTGTATTTGTCTTCAATTAATTCTTCAACATTCTCCTTTAGCTTATTTATGATGTCAACAAATACTTGCTGTTTGGTAATCTTCATCTGTAGTTCTTTAACCTTCTTCTCTAAATACAGGTTACTACACTGGAGGTCTTGGATTTGTGCTTGCTGCTTTCTGTTAGTATGTTTTAATTTCCGTAAGACTTCATTTAAAGCCATGTCCTCTTCCAGAGGTTGTAAGCTTTCAAAGCTTTGCTCCATGTCAAGTGTCTTGCAGTTCTCCTGAGATGTTCCACTACTCCAGGAGATGCCTGCTGGAGACCAAGTTGAGACAATCCCTGGCCTGTCCATACCCTCTGCTGTAACTTCATTTTGGTGACTGACCGACATCTCAGGAATCTCCCCAGAATTCTGTATTTCTTTTGAAGAAACTGCACTCTGTAAATCATAGTAGACAAAGTAAGTGTAAAAGAGTAGAAATATCATGAGCTTTGAAGTCAGATAGAGCTGACCTTGAATTCTAGATCCCTTTTACGGTTTCCTCAGCTATAAAAACAATAATGTCTACTTCCAATAAAAATACCTACTTAATAAAAATTAATATCTAAGTATCAATCACTAAAATATATGTACAGCACCTAACAGCACAGCGAAGCACAAGCAGTAGGTATATGACACAGATACATATTCAATTTACTTTGACAATAGAAAAATTAAACTTTTATACTTTCACCATTTTCTATGATACAAACTTTTCTGAACACATATAAAATGCTTTCTTTGACTTCAAATGAATTAAAACAAATAATAAATGTATCAACCACCTTACAGACTGCAAGGTCTCTTTTGAATACTTTTTTTATTCCTTATGTAGATCATTACCTCATTATGCTGTGACTGCTATGAACATAACAATGGCAGAAGATCATGCCTCATGACTGACTATGCCCATGAGACAGGTTTTGGGGGTTTAATAAAGGACAGTGAATTATGGTAAGAAACACTGAAATTAATATGACATTAAAAACCCAGTAAAACGTATCTGTAGGAGTGGGCTGATTCCCTACAATTTAGAGCTAATGGAGCCCTGTGTACTTTTTGTTTTCATTTTTTTGAGCCCATCCATCTGTAGAACCCGGTATTTTAATGATTTTTCATTACTCTGGGATAAAGACAACTCTCCTTATTGAGGCCTACAAGGCCCTGATATCTGCTCTTGATATCTGGTATGGTTTGAATGTGCCCCCCAAAGTTCATGTGCTGGACACTTAATCCTCAATGCAAAAGTGCTGGAAGGTGGGGCCTAATAAGAGATGAATAAAAATGACTAAACGTTGTTATCACAGGAGTAGGTTAGTTATTGCAAGAGTGGATTTGTTATAAATGTGATTTCAGCCCCCTCTTGCTCCCTCAGTGTCACTCTCCCTTGCCCTCCACATTCCACCATGGGATGATGAAGCATGAAGTCCCTTGCCACATGCCAGCACCATGCTCTTGGACTTCCTTGCCTCCAGAACTGTGAACCAAATAAATTTTTATTCATGATAAATTACTCAGTCTGTGGTATTCTGTTATAGTAGCATAAAAGAGACTAAGATAATATCTGGCCCACGCCACCTCTCCATCCTTATCTACTACACCTCTCTTGCTTCCTCCAACCCTGATCTTCCTGGACACCGAGCTTCCTTCGGGTCCTAGTAGGTAACATGCTTCCTGCAGCCACAGGGGTTGCAGATGTTGTTCCTTCTGAATGGAATGCTCTCCCACCCACAGTTGCCTAATTAAGTCCTATGCATCCTTTAGAACTCAGCTCAATGACCACTTCTTCAGGGATGCCATTCCTGGACTCCCTGACTAGGGCAGTGTCCTTATCATAGATGCCCATCCTACTTATATTTACAGCACTTATCACAGTTGTAAGTTTAAATGTAACTTTACATAGCATTATATACACTCTACATACATTTTATATGTAAATTTTATTCATGTAACTTATAATAGTTGCAAGTTTACATCTATTTGTGTACTTATTTCTTTAATATCTATTTCTTGTAGTAGGATGTTATTTTCTTTTTCTTTTTCTTTCCTTTTTTTTCTGACAGGGTCTTGCTCTGTTGCCCAGGCTAGAGTGCAGTGTGTCATCATCATAGCTCACAGCAGCCTCAAACTCCTGGGCTCAAGCAATCCTCCTGCCTCAGCCTCCTGAGTAGCTGGGGCTACAGGCACACGCCACCATGCCTGGCTAATTTTTGTACTTTTTGTAGAGATGGGGTCTCACTCTTGCTCAGGCTGGTCTTGAACTCTTGGCCTCAAGTGATCCTCCCACCTCGGCCTGCCAAAGTGCTAGAAAAAAAAAAAAGTGAGCCACTTCGCCCAGCCAGGATGTTATTTTCATGAGGACAAGAACCACATCTTTTTGTTTGTTTTTTAACCTTTATATAACCAAACACACAGTACAGACCTGGCACATAATAGATGCATGAAAGTACCTACTGACTGACAGAAATATGACTAAATGCAATGGAAAGAGGAAAGAACAATCTTGATAAACCCTAATCAAGCAGATTTTTAAAACGCTGTTTTTCAGAAATCAACATGGGGAAATAAAGTTCTCTTTTAAATGCAGCCATCTACTTTCAAATAAATGAATGAAAATTATTCATACTTCTTAATGAAACATAAGAGCCATAGCTTTTCTGATCAAACTCACATTGAAAAGGTATTATTTACACTATTCTTGAATTATATCAATTTGCCCACACCAATTCCTAGAATCTTTATTTTTTGTTCAGAGAGTACATGGAATTTATGCTGTTGGTATCTTCAGTGCCCTTAGGATACTACATATGTGCTCAGAATCAATAAACCAAAAGACAAATTAATGTTTTCACTTTGGTAGAAAAATTAATACTTTTTGCTTGTTAATAGAAGTCCAACATGATAGAAAAATCTTAAGCTTTTCTTGCCAAATAATTTAATTAACATCACTGTAAAACCTATCCATTACTGTGAACTCTACTAGTTCCAGCCAGTTTGATTTAACAAATATAATAAAAACTTATTATAGTCAAGGAGCCATATAGATGCTATGGTGCATAAAAGGATGAGTTAAGACAGAATCCTGATCCTCAAAGAAATTACCATTTGGTAGAGCTAATCCCCAAGCAGGGACTTGAATTTATTAGAAAAATTTGTTCCTGAATTGGTTAAGACTTCAGAATGCATTTTCCCCAGAAAAGAAAAGTCCCTCATGCTGATTAGATGATTTAACACTATTTAGGGAAAAGGCTCAGATTATATACTTGTATTTTTTTAAGTCCTTCAATATTCCACAGGCTTTATTGACCATCAACAATCTTACCTCCTCTGTTTCATAATTAACTCTCAGATCAAGCAGGTTAAAGCTACTCTCTTTATAAAATGGTTTTTCAACGTTATTGTGTACACACTTTCCTTATAGAAGAAGCATTGAGGTTGACTAGGGTTGAGGGCAGATTCCTCGGCAGTACTGTTAACCAGTGAGTTTTCTGTGAATTCCAGTGTCTCTTCACTGCAGTGGATTAGAGGTGGGCTTTCAGGAGGCTGTCTAACACACTCATTAGCAAGTCTGTCTTTATTTGTAGAAATGCTAGTTTCCATTGGATTTTCTTCATTAAATGAATCTTCCTTCATATTGGCATCTTTTGCATAATAATACATATGGCTTTGCAATTCTGGCTTCTCTGTCATTTCATCATTAAATGCTTCTGTCCAGTGAAATTTGCAAATAGGTTCAAATTGTCTCAAGGAAGTTATGCTGGTAGTGTCAACTGGCTGAATTAGTACATTCTGTGAGTAATTTCCAATGTTGTGATCTTATAAAGAGAAGGAAATAAAAATGAGTTGATCACAAATTTATGTGGTAAGTTATATTTATGAAATAAACTGGTATATCCATTTAAGAATTATATATTATTTCAACTTTACTTGTGTGGATTTTGGCACGGCTTTGTGCTAGCAAACAAAATAAAATTTTTTACATGAAGGAAAGTAGTACCCAAATGACTGCTACAAAAAAGCTTGTTATGTATCATTCTGGTTAAATACCATTATAGGCCAGGAGCGGTGGCTCACACCTGTAATCCCAGCACTTTGGGAGGCCAAGACAGGAGGATCACTTTAGGCCAGGAGTTTAACTCAAGACCAGCCCAAGCAAGAGCGAGACCCCATCTCTACAAAAAATAGAAAAATTAGCTGGGTGTTGGTGGTGCATGCCGTAGTCCCAGCTACTCAGAAGGCTGAGGCAGGAAGATCGCTTAAGCCCAGGAGCTTGAGGCTACAGTGAGCTATGATGATGCCACTGAACTCTAGTACAGGCGACAGCAAGACCCTGTCTCAAAAAATAAATAAATAAATAAATCATTACAGGAGCCAGGCAAAGTGGTTCACGCCTGTAATCCTACCACTGTGGGAGGCTGAGGTGCGAGGATTACTTGAGCTCAGGAGTTCGAGACCAGTCTGAGCAAGAGTGAGACCCTATCTCTACCAAAAATAGAAAAAATTAGCTGGGTGTGGTGGTGCCCACCTGGAGTCCCAGCTACGCAGGAGGCTGAGGCAGGAGGATCACATGAGCCCAGGAGTGTGAGGTTGCAGTGAGCTGTGATGACTCCACTGCACTCTAGCTGGGATGACAGAGTGAGACTCTGTCTCAAAAAAAAAAAAAAAAACCCAAACAAACAAACAAACAAACCCATTACAACAAATACCAAGATATCTTCAAAATTCTTTTGTTGTACTGTAATTTTAAACTGTTTTAAATTATAAAATATTTCAAAAGGATACAAAAACACAGAGAATAGTATAATTGCAAACAGAGAGAAACTTGTTTATTTCATGACAATCCCCTGTGATTGTTACTGTTATTATCCCTACTTTACAGGAAACTGAAACATAAGAGATGTTAAGTCACTTATGTAATGTCACAGAGGGCTAAGCAGTGCAGCTGAGATTCTAGAATACTACTTCTAAAGGCTATGCTATACTGTTTCTCAACACGACAAATTATGCAGATTTAATGCATGTTTTAAAAAATCAGAAGCAAATAAGACAAAACGAAAATAAAATGTTATAAAGTTAATTAATAACCCCTCCCTTATAACTTTTCTCCTTTCCTTCTTCCCAGAGATAACCACTGTACTGAAGCCTGTATGTACTCATTCTCCCCATACATATTTTTCTACTTTTACTACTCATTTAGGTACTGTAAATAATATAGTCAGGTTCCTAAATAATCAAGTTCCCGCACTTCCTTATTTTGTGACACCCTTAATGTCTCAGTAATTTTTTCACAGCACCTCTAAACCAAAATACCTAACAGTTCCATTTAGTAAGTAGTTAAGCTCATGTAAATTAGTATTTGTCCTAAATTATTGGTTGTTTGAGAATACACACAAACTAAAAGAAAAATATAACCTTTTATTTTATTCTTAAACAACCACACTTACTACTTGGATGTGCACTGTTGGGCACCGCACAGCATCTCAAACCTTGGAATTGGACAATACCACCCTCACTTCCTATTTCTCATTAATTTTCACGCAGGACTTGCTTTTTATCATGCAACCTTCAAAAACTTAGCTTTTTAAATAAGACATCATAGGAAAGACTATAGTACAGATTTGTATTGAAATAGTGAACTACCTCGAGCTAATAGTTTGTAGGGTCTGACAGATGTCCAGATATCACTGTTTCCCTCAAATTCCAAAATACCCTGTAACACTCTAGACAAATGATGAATACATATTGTTTTATGCGTTTTTATATTTTATATAAATAGCATCACATTATATATATCCATATAAAATAGTCTTTATTTCACCCAAAATTGTGCTTTTGAGACTTAGCCATGTAAATACATCTGGTTCATTCTACTGAAGGATTATAGTTTATTCCCTTTTTGTTGGCAATTTGTTTCTAATTTTGCTCTCAAAAACAGCACTGTGGGCTGGGTGAGGTGGTTTATGCCTGTAATCCTAGCATTTGGGGAGGCTGAGGTGGGAGGATCACTTGAGGCCAAGAGTTCAGTTTGAGACCAGCCTGGGCAATAGTGAGATCCTGCCTCTAGAAAAAATAAAAAATTAGCTGGGCATGGTGGTACGCCTGTACTCCCAGCTACTCAGGAGGCTGAGGCAAAAGGATCACTCGAGCCCAGGAGTTGGAGGTTGCAGTAAGCTATGATGAAGCCACTGCACTCTAGCCTAGGCAACACAGCGAGACCCTGTATCCAAAAAAAAAACAAAAAGCACTGTAACGAACATCCTTATACACGTTTCCTTGTACACCAATGTAAGAATTTTTGCCTAGGCTCTGCGTATATGCCTAGAAGTGGAATTGCTGGATTATAGAAAATACATATCTTCAACTTTATTAGATAGTGCAAGATTACTCCCCAAAGTGGTTATACCAATTTATATTCTACCAGTACCCTAAGGGCTCCTTTGTTCTACATCCCTCCAAAACATGTCAAACTGATAAGCATGAAATGGTATTTTATTGTGATCTTTTAAATATACATCCTTTCATGTATTTAATGGTCTTGCAGCTTTCCTTTTCTGTGATCTGCTTATTATATATTGTTATGGGCTTAATTGTGTGCCCCCAAAATCATATGTTGAAACTCTAACCCCCAGTACGTTAGACTGTGACTATTTGGAGATAGGGCTTTTAAAGAGGTAATTAAGGTTAAATGAGCTCATAAGGTAGGCTGTAATGCAGGATGACTGGTGTCCTTGTAAAAAGAGAAAGACACCAGGGAGGTGTGCACACAGAGAAAAGGCCATGGGGGTACACAGTAAGAAGACGACCATCTGCAAGCCAAGGAGAGAGTCCTCAGATGAAAGCAACCTTGACCTTAGACTTGCAGCCTCTACACTGTGAGAAAATTAATTTCTGTTGTTTAAGCCACCCAGTCTGTGGTGCTTTGTTATGGCAGCCCTAGCAAACTAATACATACACTTTGCCTGTTTTGTTATACCTTTTTCTTATTGATTTGGAATTCTTTATTACAGATACCAGTTCTTTGTCAACTATATATATTGCATGTATCTTCTCTCAGTCTGCAGCTTCTTTTTTACTTTGTTGATTATACTTTGGTCATACAGAAGTTTTTTTATTTTAGTGTAGTCAAATGTATCAATCATGGTTTATATTCCTCATGTTGTAAGAAATCTTTCCCTTTCCTGTCATCATAAAGGCATTTTCTAAACTCTCTTTTAGAAGTTAGAACTTTGTAGTCCACATGTAGGCTTTTACCCATGTGGAATTTACTTCTGTATTTTGTGTGAAATCAGGTTCTAATCATTTCCTACATTTAGAGAGCCAACTGTTTCAGCACAATTGAATGAATTCCCCCACTGGTTTATAATTACATCACTCTCAAATACCAAGTGTCCACATATACAAATGGGTTTATTTTTGGTCTCTGTAGCCTATTTATTCCACTGGTTTGGTACTCTTCTACTTATAACACATTGTATAATTACCATAATTCCATAATAAATTTTGTTATCTAGCAGGACAAGTCTCCACATCTTTTTCAAAATTGTATTGGGTATTTAACTTTTTTCACTTCTAAATGAGAATGTCAGGATCACTTAGGATACATGAAATTGCATTAATTCATGATTTCAGGAAAACTGACCTCTTTACAATATTGAACATGAAACATTTATTTTTTTATGTCCTCTGGGAAAGTTTTATATTTTTTTCCCATAGAAATCTTACACACCTTTTGTTAGATTTATTCTTAAGTACCTCAGTTTGTGCTGCTAGTGACAAGAGTAAGTTTTTGGCTTTTTGTTTTTTGGTTTTTTTTTAAGGTAGGGTCTTGCTTTGTTGCCTGGGCTAGAGTGCAGTGGTGTCATCATAGCTCATTGTAACCTCAAATTCCTGGGCTCAAGCGATCCTCTCACTTCAGCCATCCCAAGTAGCTGGGAATACAGGTGTGTGCCAACATGCCTGGCTAATTTTTCTATTTTTTGTAGAGATGGGTCTCGCTATGTTGCTCAGGCTGGTCTCAAACTCTTGGCCTCAACCGATTCTCCTGCCTTAGCCTTTCAAAGTGCTGGGATTACAGTTGTGATTCACCACACCCAGACTGCTATTGGTTTTTTTATATTCATCTTATATCCAGCATTTTTCTAAACTTTCTTATTAGTTTTAATAGCTCACCTGTAGGTTCCTATGAATTTCCTATGTAGAAAATCACATATTTGCAAATAATGATCATTTCTTCTCTTCCTAATACTTGATACCACTTACTTTTTTTAGTACCTGCATATACTGAATTCCATAATTTCAATAAGGCTTGTTGAATCTTTTAATTTTAGGATTATTAAAAATAAAGACATTTCTATACAGTATTTGGGTTTGCTTTGATGAACATGATCAATGTGCCTCATTATATGATTAACTCCTAAATAGCTTTCAACTATCAATTTAAGACTAGAATAAGAGATTTTTGATTATATCAACATACATCCTTTAAGATGTTTGTGTAGTATAAAAATCTGGTGTCTGAGACTGGGACTTGAATTACAGCTCATTCACTTGAAGCTACGTGATCCTGGGCAAGTTACTGTCCGAGTCTTACTTTCCTCATCTCTAAAATGGAGATAAAAACAGCCCTTATTTCAATTTTTTTTAAAATTCCCATTTCAATAGGATTCTTTGTGGATTAAGCGTGATAATGTATATGAAGTGCTTAGCACAGTACCTGGCTATTATTATTGTTGTTATCACAAGACACACAAAAAATCTGTTTCTCTGTTTTGCATATTGCCAACAAAGAGATACTTACCACCTAACAAATTGTCTACTGTGCTATAAACATCTTCAGAAAGTGTGGACTTATATTCATCTTCCCTTTTTAAATTCTTTATTTCATTCTGTATTAATAAAAAAGGCATTAATATTAATACTTCAAGCAAACATCACAAGCTTCTTCTAAAGGTATATGTACACTGTTAATGTAATTTTGCTGCTAGAATATTTTGTGGTGCAGGTAGAATGTGCTTTCTAGTATCTTCTCCCCTCTATATTTGGCTCCCTTTTAGTAAAACTGTGCTATTAGAGTTGCAATTTTAAATGATGATTAAACAAATGGATTGCTATTTTAATATTTTGGCCAGTCAAATCATATGACTATACAGAGGGTTATATGATAGTGTATATAACTTACTGATAATTCTTTAATGTTTATTAAATCTGGTCTAAACAGGATTAAGGTAGTTGTTATTCTAGTTTTTTAGCACTGAAGATATATAAAACAGGATTCCAGTAACAAGGTGACATCTGATTCCATTAAACAGAAATTTATAAAAATTCACATAGGGCTTATTCTTAAAGTTACCTTAATGTTATCTAAGATGAAAGGGTTTATTAAGTTAATAAATAGTACAAATTAGATAGTAATGAAAATATTTTAAATGTTTGAGGGAAACATTGGTTTAATTATTAATAATATATCAAGTATGTAGACCTAAATGATACTTTAAAAATATTCTTCTTATTAAAACCAGCTGTCTAAAGCCTCTGTTCAATAATGCCTTTTTAATATGTTCCACATATTGAATGTGCTTGAAGTACAATAAAAACAGAGTTACATCTTACAACAATCTGTTTTTTAGACTTGTCATTAATTCAGACCATTCCTCGTAGATTTTAAAAGTATCAAGAATAATATACTTGAAAAATAAAATAGCACTGTTCACAGGCATTGATGTTATATTTTATACAACTCCTTGGGACTCTACTACTTACAGAATTTCAGAGATAATTTCTAAGTCTAGTCTTCTCGGATATTATTGTTTTAATTAAAATATGCTCTTTGTTCCTTTGGTCTATAAATTTATTATAAAGTATTCTTTATATGCTTTTAATGCTCAGTGAACTCCAAGAGAGAGGACTTCCTTACATAAGACATCCATTTTTTTCAAATTTTAGTACACAGTATCTTGGACCCTGATTAACACTGTAATACTATAACTGAATTTTTTTCAAAATGAAAAGTTTTTTATAACTATAAAAAAGAATCCTGAACATTGTTTAAAAAGAGAGATAAAGTAAAAAATACTGAAAAGCTCACTACTCAGTAAGAACCAATGTGACCATTTATCTATGTTAACAAGTTTCAATTATATTTAAGGTTGTATGTTCACTGTATGTTGTACAGTAACTTAATTATCCCCCTACTGGTGAATATTTAGGTTATATTTTCAATGTTTACTTATTAAATGTCTTATTTGAATACTTCCTAGAGATAGAATTTTTAAAATGCAGTTTAACTCTTGACTTACTAACACTAAACAGTCCTTTAGAAAGGCTTTAACAATTTATAGGCTGAATACATGAAATTGTCAGTATTTTCTGAACTACAAAAAGGCAATTTCATATGGCACAATTTAATACATGCCTATTATTTTCCTACACTCTTGCTAATAACTATCAAACATTTAGAACATTCATGATCATCTTGGGACATAACAATCTTTTATTTTTTGAGAAAGGGCTCTAGGAATTTTCACAAAGATAGGAAGGGAGTCATTTACATGCAGGGTGCTGTCAATGTCATTATGAATGACAACTGAATTATTTGCATAGTGACATATTGGAAGATGCACTAGACCAGAGGTAAGGCCCCTTGGGCTCTCATCCTGCCTCTGTGTCTGAGTTGTTGTGGCCATATCCCCTGGCAGCACTCTTCGGACTTCATAACTATACAAAGGATCAGTTTCAACACTCTGTAAAATTGTGTCTGTCTTTGTATGATAACGGAACTGGGAAGACCAGACCCTGTATTCCCCTTCTCTATGTGTCCACTGGAGAGTCTTTTATTTTTCCTTATATTTTTTGAAGAAACTTTCCAGTGGAAGACAATGTGAATGCTGAATACATCTGAACCTCCCAGAACTTGTAAGCGATGCACACCTGAGGCAAGTCAGAAGTGATACTGCTGGTTTCCATACTGATGGGAGATTCCAAGCGAGTTAAACCTTGACAAAGACTGCTGACATTCAAGGCATCCAATTCCGACATGCTTTCTAATTTTTCACGAGAAGTATCCACTTCAAAATGTACAGGATCTGAAGGTGATGACCAAAATTTTTGATAGTCCTTGTTCCTAACTGTTGGATGGTGGAAGGCCTCTTAAAAAAACATAATTTTAATGTCTATTAGTATGTGCATACAAAAAGGGTTTTCTCCCCATCCCTCTTCTCATTAAGAAAGCAACAAAGTTCACCGCCCTAAATTTTATCAATAAAATGTCATTTGTTATCAGAAAAATTAAAAATTTTAGTCTACCATGCTAATTTGGTATGCTTATAAATACTGACTTGGACAAAAACAAGTCAATATACGTGGCTACTATCCAATAATTCCCTAAAAGGCTTGGGACCTAGAAGGTGAAGGGATACCTCAGCTACTTAATTAAGGGATATTTACAAAATACTATCAGAAACCTATTAGGTTCCATAAAATGCTTTATTTCTATTAACTTGATACCTTTTACTCGAACACCTCATTATCAAGTCAAATCCAACATTGTAAATCAGTTTCCCTCATCACTTCCCTCTGGCACACCTACTCTGTCAGGTGCCTGGATTTGAAAATTTGCAGGTGTCTTGGCATCCCTCTATCTCATCGTCCATGACTATTCAGTTACCAAGTAAGTCCTGTCCATTTTTCCACGAAAAATGTCTTTCAGGCTGGGTGTGGTGGCTCTTGCCTGTAATCTGGGCACTTTGAAAGGCCGAGGCAAGAGGATTACTTGAAGCCAGGAGTTGGAGACCCGCCTGGGCAACATAGTGAGACTGTGCCTCTACAAAAAACAGAAAAATTAACTAGGCGTGGTGGCACACTTGTAGTCCTAGCTACTCTGGAGGCTGAGGCAGGAGGATCCCTCGAGCCCAGGAGTTGGAGGTTGCAGTGAGCTATGATGACACCACTGCAATCTAACCCTGGCAAGAGAGCAAGACTTTCTCAAAAAAAAAAAAAAAAAGGCTTTCAATAACCCATGCTTTCTCTCCATCTCCTCTGTCATGTCACCCTGGTTCATATCCTTGTGACCTCCTCAGGCCTGTTAGGAGCTGAGAGTAAAAAGGATGTCCAATTACACCGAGTCCAAATTCCTCTGCTTGACCTTCTAGGACTTCCATAGTCTGCACCGACATTATCTACCCCTGCTCTAGTCAGATCAGGCTCATTTTCCTGCAAATAGATAATGTTCCTTACCATTTCAGTAATCTGTCCTGGCATGTGCTTCTCTCCTAAAGCCTTCCCATATATCCATTCGTCTATTTTTAAAATTCCTGCAATGTCTTTAGTCTCTAAATCTCTCACAACTCAGCACTTACTCATTTAATGTTTCAAAGCTTCACCACAGTATCAAGGGTGTTAGTGTTTGTATTTACGGATTATAAATGCCTTAAGAGTCCATGTATGGCTTTTCAATACCCTTACTGCAAATGGGCCACTGTTGTCTACACAGTAAATATTGTTTTCAAACCTTTGTCATCACCCAGCAAAGTATAAAATAGTAAGTCAAGCTGCCTAATCGAAACTGGAGAAAAGCCCTACTTTATGCTCACCTTTTTCCTGTCTTCCAAACACATAAATGCTGCCTGAGTTGTGGTAAAGGGGATTTTTTAAATCCTTGCTTTGTTTTTCAAATGCAAAAAAAGCACAAGGGCCTTATTTCTTAAGGTTTTTTTTGTTTGTGAATCCAGAACTTCCAATTACACTTCTACAACTTCGTTCATCCCTCGCAGTTGGGCTCCAGCGCGCTGGAACGCGCCTGTGTGACGTCCGCCCGCGCCAGCCTATCTCCGCGGGGAAAGGAGCCGCCCCCGGGGCCCGCCCGAGCCCATCGCGGGCGCGGAGTGCGGGGCTTCGGCGTCCGTGTTCCCAGAGTAGTGAAGTTATACAAGGGTATGTCCCCCCGCCCAGGCGGAACAGCCCGTGGGCTAGCCGGCGCGTCCTTCTACGGGAGAAACACACAGAGGAGTGCAGACACCAAGACCTCCGGGAGGAACGGCCGACACAGGCCCAGCCTGGAAGGCCACTGAATACGCCCGCCTGACACGGCGGTAGGTATGTCCCTCCCCCGCACCGTCCGGAGCGGTCCCCAGGCGCACAGCCCGGCGCGGGGGCGGGACTTCCGGTAAGGCCGACTTCCGGGTGGGGCGGGGCTTCCGGGCAGGGGAGCCGGGGGAACTGGGGTGTTGCTGCTGTTAGTCCAGACGTCGGTAGCGCGTGGCGGACGCCCTTGGCGTGTTTTTGAGCCGTTTGCGAGGCGGGCATCCGCGCAGGGGCAGTTGGATAGGCCGCGGGTAAAGCCATCACTGCCGCTTCTGTCCCAGCGCAGGCGGGCGGCTTCCGGTGGCGCTGAGGACTGGGCGCGCGTCCGTCATGGACTACCGGCGGCTGCTGATGAGCCGGGTGGTCCCGGGGCAGTTCGACGATGCGGATTCCTCCGACAGGTAGACGGTCGTAGACCTCACCGACTCTGTTCGGATTCTGCTCTTTCCTTCTCTGCCCCCTCGGGGAGTTGACACTTGTTTGTGGGGTAGAGGGAGACTGGTGGTTCATCACTCAGTCTCTTGATAGCCTTTTGCCTCTTTGTGCATTCCCGTCGGGTCTTTCGTCTCAAATCGCCGCAGAGTTGAAAGCCACGTGTCGAGGAAGTCAGTGGTTCCCAGGTCACCTAGCGTCACTGAGAGGCAGAGTTGGGGATAGCGATTGGGAAACATAGGTTTTTGCAGTCTAACTACATTCAGCGTTCAACAAATGTTTATTGAGCACTTACTGTGTCCCAGGTTCTGTCCTTCGTGCTGGAGATAGTGATGAACAAGACGAAGCAAGTCCCCGCTGTCATGGAACTTTACCTTCTACTGGGGAGGGCATACCATTAAAAAAACCAGATGATATATATATGCACATAATTAAAATAGGTTCATATACTAAGTAACGACTTAATTGTCAGGGAAAGGTTAAGTCCAGATTGGAAAGACGAGAAGGAGCTAATCTCGGGAAGAGCGGAGGGAACAGCATTTCAGGCAGAAGGGACAGCAAGTGCCGATGTCTGACGGTGGGATCCCTCTTGATTGTGAAAGGAAGACCACCAAGACCTCCTGTGATGCTAAGGAGTTGAAATTATTCTACGTCTTGTAGAATGCCATAGGAGAATTTAGCAGAGGAATGACATCATTTGATTAATGATTTAAGGGAATCATTCTGCTCTGTAGAAGATGGTCACAGAGGGCAAGAGTGGAACGGAGAGACCAGTTCATAAGTAATAAAGTTATCAGATTCAAAGATGGTAGGAACTAGAGCTCAGGTTCTAGAGATATGTTTTGGAGGTACAAGTGGTAGGGTTTGGTGGTAGATTGGATGTGTGGTCTGGGGAAAGAGGAATGAAGAATTACTCTTACCTAAAAGTAAAATGAAACATATTACAGAATTACTTTGAAATTCCGAAAAAAATGGTTTGTACATTCTGTTTACAGTAAGGATTCATTACATGTCGATTTTATTAATCAATTGGGGATATTTTCAATAAATACTTGTTGACTGCTTTCTATGTGTCCGGTCTAGTCTTAGGTGGTAAGAATACATTGGTAAACACCACCCTGATCAACACAGAGCTTGCACTCAGGCTGGGAAACTCATAAGAAATAATTAGATAAACTATTTGTGTTAGAGTTTGAGTAAGTAGTACAAAGGAGAAATGGGTGAAGAATAGGAAAAACTTCCCTGAACAACTGATAGTAAGATGATATTGGAAAGATGAGTTTGAGTAAGGGTTAGCCAGAGAAATGGGAAGGGTATTGCAATTTTGTGGTTACAGATCAGTTTCCAAAAGGCCTTAGGGAAGAAGTTAAGCAGGAAGAAGAAACACAGCCAGTGTAGCTGGTGAATAGTTAATGGTAAGGAAAGTGCACTAATTTATCATCCGCTGCAGGGTATTGTGAGGATAACTCAGTGGTTCTCCACTGGGGACGATTTTGCCATCCTCACCCCCACCAAGGGAACTTTTGGCAATTTCTGGAGACATTTTTGTTTGTCACAGCTGGGGGCGGTGGTACAGTAGTGGTGTCTGGTAGATAGAGACCAGAGATGCTGCTAAACATCCTGCAATGCGCAAGACAATCTCCCACAACAAAGAATTATCTGGCCAAGATTGAGAAGCCCTTGTGCAAATGCAGTTATAACTTTAACATGCCACCCTAGGTTATTGGCAATGAAAGGATCAACTTATGGATTATATTCATGAAGTCCTAGTAAATAGCAGATGTTTAGTGATTATTTTGTTCTCTTTCTACCCATGTCCATGGGGATTTGGAGCCCTCCTAGCCATGACTAATTAATAAATCTGAATTTACTTAAACTCATGTCTGACTGTTTTTAAGCTGATAGTACATATTATCAGTTGTTTTACATGGTTTCTGTCTTTATTCTCTACATGAGAGGTCAAAACTGGTAGGACCCCTATTAAATTTGGCCTGCAGACATATTTTGTTTGATAAGCACAGTGTTTTGTAAAAAATATGTCAATTACGTGGAAGATTTTACACAAAAATCCAGATTTCTGATTCTCTTGAAAAACTAAGAAGATCTGGGCCTGAATTCTCACATGGGGTGGTGGGGAGACCTACTAGTTGTGTTTCCTTTACCCTGGACCTCTTCTCCCAGTTTGACAGTCCCCACTTCTGTTGTCATATAACCGGCCTACTGTACTCATTTGTAGTTCTTGGGCCCTGTATTGACCATTCCTTCCCTTCATGAACAAGGGTGATTTGGAGTTTTGTTTAACACAAATCTGGATACAGCTCCTTTTGTTGCAAAGTGGTATTGAGTTCGAGGTAAGGCTGCCTTAGACTTATTCCCAAATTTTGTCAGAAGGCTTTCTTTTTCTCTTAAAGTAGCTCTGTGAATGATTTTCCTAGAGTCAAGTCTGGTATACTGATCAAAGTTAGTTTATTCCACAGAGAGGAGACCAACGTAAATTCTAACTTCACTAAGGCAGAAGCAGATTTAACACTTGATGTACTTCTTCCCTGGTAGGCTTTGGGCGTGGACAATAAGCAAACAACTGAAAAACAGGAGAACTTGGTATTAAGAAGATTGAGCTTATTGGGAGATATGTTGTAAAGGAAACATTTAGATTTATGGATATATATTTAGTTTATTATAGCCTAAATAAATATGTGAGTTCAGTTAGAGTATGTCTAAATATGCCAAAACATTGTTATTTCTAGTGAAAACACAGACTTGAAGACAGTCAAGGAGGAGCATGGCATTCTATTTGAAGACCTTCAAGGCCATGTGAATGAGAAGGGTGAAGGTGAGACGGAGGAGGAGGAGGAGGGTTATGACGATGACGACGGTTGGGACTGGGATGAAGGAGTTGGGAAACTCACCAAAGGTTATGCCTACAACAGAGCAAGTAACCCACAGGTATTTTATAAACGATTCTGTACATCTTGTGTCTTCTTTTTTAAAAAAACATTTGGTGATTCTGGAATTGAACAGCTGAAAGATTTTCTTCAGGTTATATTGTTCTATAGCCCCTGCCTTTCTTGATTTTCACTCTTTATCCTTTCTATATTTCTGATAATTTCCTGGGTATGGATTCTTCCCAGAACCGGTAAATTAAAAAGAGTTATTTAAGGGCTCATAAGATTATGAGCTTAAAAATCTGCATAGGAAAGGACATGAATAGGCAGTTTACCACAAATCATTAATCACTAGTGAGGTGAAAGTCAGCCTCATTAGTAATTAAGCGAATGCAGATTAATTATGTACATGTGTCATTTTTTCACCTGTGCAACTGACGAAGACACAAAATATGTCATTGATTGTCAAGTAAATAGGTATAATTATTTGTAGGATAAATTGGTATGTGATAAAACTTTAAAAGTTTACAGCTGCTTTTATTCAGCAATTCTAGGAGTATGCCAAGATTTAGTTACAAGAATGATCCTCTAGGATTGTTTATGGTGGAAGAACACTGGAAACAACCTTGAACCTTGATTAAATTTACTGTGGAACTAATTCACACAATGGGACATTATGCAGCTACAGAATGTGTTGCAGTGGTACACTGTATTAATGACACAGGAATATGTTCACAATCTGCCATCGTCTACCATGTGCAACAAACAAGTTACCAAACCATGTAAAGCCTGCTTCTCAAACTGGAAGTACCACTGTGTTAGGAGTTTGCAGAGCCATAGGATTAACATGGTGCATCTTCCTAGAGCATAAAGATTACTGAAAGATATGGAGAGGGAAAAACCAATGATATTCCTTTGACTATTAAAACAGCTATATCGTGGACCAGATGCATGTGTTTTTTTAAAAAAAAAACAAAAGAAATTTCACAGTTATTTATGGTCCTGTTTTGGTAACTCCTCCATTGATTCACAGTGAAGCTTTGAGCAGTTTCAACATGGAGTATGATCCCTTTTAAGAAAGTTGGGGGAAAAAAGACTGGAAGTATATGTGCTTAAATGTTATCTTTGGGTACTGGGATTATAGGTGATTAAAATTTTGCCTACCTTTTCTATTGTGAACATGTGTTATTTTAATTTAAAAATTATTTTAAAAGTTAAAGTGAATAGAAATTATTTTTAAGTTCTATGCAAATAAGAAACAACTGAGCCTCAATGTTCCATGCTAAGATAAGAGGATTGAATCAGTGATTGTTATAGATCCTTTTTTATCTATAACTCTTATTTATGGGTTTTGGATGTCATCTCTCCTTTTTTCCTCTTTTTGCCATTATTTAAGTTTGTGCATAGCACCAGTCTAAGTGCTAAGCCTCATACTTAAATCTTACCCTTTGTTGAGATACTGGATGCAACATGAACTTCTGAACCAGTTTAATGTTGATCTTAGCTCTTTATTATACCTGTTAGAGGTAAATTAACATTCTCAAATTTTAAATCTCTAAACCAGTCAAATTAAAAAATGCATTTAATTTTAATTTGTTATTTCTAATAAAAGGAATATGTCATAGTGAAGTAAAAAAATAAAACAAATCAGATTGTGCAGACTCTTCTAGCCAGTAACTTTAACCTTCTATTTCAAATGTCTTTTAAAAAAATTTCATGAGTATATTTGGTTGATTCTTACCTTTGGATACTCCTGTAAGTACTGATGCTTTAATAGCTAACTATGAACTAAAAAAAAAGACCATGTGATGATAAACTTTAGGTTTGTATTTATAACCAGTGCCCTAGACTCTGGAATTCATTTCTTCTAGGCAAATCGACAGACTTCCAACTGCAGTTCAGCCAAAATGTCTACTCCAGCAGACAAGGTCTTACGGAAATTTGAGAATAAAATTAATCTAGGTGAGTTTACAAAATATATCACCTCACTGGGCTATGAGGAAATTCTTCAAAAACCACAAAGTGTTGTGCAATTTCACTAGATCAAGAAATTAATACAGTCAAGTGTTACCAACTCAATAATAATGCTTAGAAAAAATAAAACTTTTAGTGATTTAGAGACATGGCTTCAAGGAAAGACTTTAGCTTGTCCTTTTTTAGTTCTGTTTCCTCACCTTTTGTAGGAGTATGAAGTTATGGATATCTATTCAAGTTGTTGTCTGTTCTGTATTAGATTTTGTAGCAGTGTCATCTTGTAGTAGGATGTTAAAAATGCTGGAGTTTTAAATACAGTTATTTTGTTTTACTGGAGACTTTTTATGTAAGTGTAAATTATTTACTGAGTTGTTTAATGCAGGGAATCAGAATGTTGATTTGAATCATCACCTCTTAAAAAACTGCAAGGTCATCTTTCTATTCTTGTAGATCTTCACTTGTTATTATCAACTTAGCACAGTGTCTCTTGTATAAGCTGTCAGTGCATGCTGAATTAATATAAGTGTTTTAGGGTCTTCATTGCCTTTCATAGACCTATAACTTGAAATGAAACTGAAGTTTTTAGAATTAAACTTGGAATTCAGGCAGTTATGTTATCTGTATTAGTCATACAAAGTATTAACAAATGTCTGAATTTAATGTGCAGTCTTTTTGAGGAATTTCTGCATCTGGAATTCTGTGGTTCAAAAATTACAGCTATAGTGATGAAAGTAACACTTGTGCTATGAAGGAAACACAACTTAGTGCTTGCCTTTAAAAACATTAAAATTTTTTTTCTTTATTAAAATATATCCTATCTATAATAAAACATTTAGAAAGTTTAGAAGAGAAGGAAGAGGGGAGAAGTATCCTATTCAGCAAGACTGTTAATGTCTTTTTGTCTTATGTATTGTTTACATTGTGGGTTTCTTGTATTTTTAGAGAAGCTAAATGTTACTGATTCTGTCATAAATAAAGTCACCGAAAAGTCTAGACAAAAGGAAGGAGATATGTAAGTAATATTTTAATGATAAAACGTGGGTGATAGGGACTAATTCTAGACTAAGTATCATGTTGTTCATAATTCTTTTACAAAGGCTGTTCATTTGTGTACTTAAACTAATTTTGGTTTGTTTGTTTTAGCTTAAATCAGAGTAGTTAATGCCTTTGTAAATTGAAAATATTAAATGAATTTTCTTAAGAAATGTATGGTGGCTGGGTGCCATCCATGGTTCACACCTGTAATCCTAGCACTTTGGGAGGCTGAGGTGGAGGATAGCTTGAGGTCAGGAGTTCAAGACCATCCTGAGCAACACAGCAAGACCCCCATCTACAAAAAATTTAAAAATCCTCTTAGCATGGTGGTGTGCACCTGTAGTCCTAGCTACTCGGGAGGCTGAGGCAGGAGGATTGCTTGAGCCCAGGAGTTTGAGGTTGCAGTGGGCTGTGATGACACCACTGTGCTCTAGCCAGGGCAACAGAGTGAGACCCTGTGTCAAAAAAAGAAAAATAAAAAGAAATACATAGTAAAACTGTAATCTTGTGAAATTCACAAATGTGCTCTCATGGGGATAATAGTGTTTATAGATTTCCATTTAAACTAAAACGTGTAAAAATGCTCCCTTTTTAAAATTTATTAAGAATTATTCCCTTCCATAAAGTATTTTTAAAAATTCAAGGGAAGACTAAAAACTGCATAATGATATAACTGAGAACCGATTCTGTTTACACTTACGTTCTCAAAGCCAATTGTCTAAGATCTGGCTAATTTCTCTTATATGCTAATAACTCTAAAGTGTAATCACCATATTATAGAAAATGGCACTAAGATGATACAACTAGCAGTGTTAGAATTGAACTTAAAAACCAAGTTTCTTCTGATTTATTGCTATATCCAAGAGATACCAGCTTTTTGAGAGGTACTACAGTCGTTTGTTATTTCATTGGTGTCTGAATCTTTGTCCGAGTTTAAACCTGCTGTATTATTTTAGGTTAGTGTGCTAGATTGAGTCACTCTTTGTGAGCTGAAGCAAATTAGTCTATATTTGAAGACTGTCTTGAAATGATTAAAAAAAAAAACGAAAACTTTGTATCTTTCTACAGAATAACTCTAAAGAGAAAGTCTTATAAATGACTTTAATTCCACTGGGAGACTGAGGTGGGAGGATCGCGTGAGCCCAGGAGTTTAAGTCTAGCTTGAGCAAAGTAGCGAGACTCTGTCTCTTTAAAAGAAAAAAAAAAGACTTAAATTCTGTACTACTAAAATCATTAAATAATTTGAAGGACAGTGCAAACAGACTTGATGTTTTCCCTTTTTCAGCGTAGTTCACTTTACCCCAGCTGTTTTTTTATTTAATGCTTCTGAAATATGGGTAGATTTTTTCTTCTTACTACGTTCATAGTCCTTTTGCCCTAGAGAATTGAATTGTGTGTTCAGGGGAAATGAACAGCATTTTACCAAGTGGTGAAGAGTCTACAATCAGATCATAAAATCTGTTATTAAAGTAACTACCTACTTAGGAACTTTCATGAAATAAAGTACATTTAGAAGTTTTTTACTTTAGCTTCTCACTGAATTTTGAATACGTCAACTACACTTTTTTGTTTTTGGTTAGGTATCGCATCAAAGATAAGGCAGACAGAGCAACCGTGGAACAGGTACAGTTTAAATTTATTGCAAGCTCTTATTTTAAATTAGCATTTCTTTTCTCTTTGTAGTTTGCTTTCATCTTTCTTGCTTAATGCTAACATTACTTAAAATTATTCCTACGTAAAATTACTCCTTTTTGTAGTTTTGAATTTAGAGATCTACATTTTGCTTTATAATGGGATTATTGGTAGGTAAATTAGAGTCATGGTCCTTCCGTGGCCGTGCAAAGCCACCACAAAATGCTTTCCCTTTCTTGGGGGAAGCAGAGAGATTATCAGACCAGGAATCTTTCTTAAGCAAGGGCTGCAGGAATTTTATGAGCTTTCCCAAAACATAGGTTGGGTATCTGCCACAAAGCAGGGGGTATAGGTGTGAGAGAGAAAGAAAGGCAAGTAATGCTTTCAAATTTCCAATTAGAAGTTCTTTTCTTTGTTTAGAAATTATGCTTATTTTATTTTTTCTATTCAAGAAGTAGAAAAATGGGCCCCTAATTTTTGTCCTGATTGGAAGTTAGCATTGGTCCACATTTTTGATGTGAAGAAAGTAATAAAAAGGGTCAGAACGCAGCTATTGTCACCTACCACTTCTCTCTCCTTCCCGTACACATATACACAGACACGCATTTTAGAATAGTAGCCTTTTCTACCTACAGATCCTTAATTTAAGACATAAGCACCCCTTCTGTCATATACCTCAGTCATAGCACCTAAGCTGAAATCCAGAACCATCTGTGCAGTTGAAGAATTCCACTGTTTGGCAGTAGCAAGGGCTGAGGTCTATGTCCTCACTGTCCTCTAATTCATTTTGTGTGATTTATTCCTGTGGTTGAAAACAAAATACGGTCCACTTGAGAGAGATGAGGTAGCCTTAAATTTCAAAGACCATAAAATAACTTAGGCAGAAAATCCTTTTTCTCTTTCAAAATTAATTTTGAATGCTAGAGTATATGGCTTGAATCTTAAGCTGTCTTTTAAAAATATGTGTTTATCTATAAATTTATCATTTCTTTTTTCCTGTTTTGTTCTTAAGCCATTTGGTATATTGCTCCTTCCTATGCCCCTCCCTTGTCCAACTACCAGTTTTGCAGAAAGGCAGTTCTCTACCTAGATTCCTGTACTCAACCAGCTGACTTCCCCTCTTAGCTTACCTTTGCAGTAGCAAAGGAATGGAAATTAGTGCCTGTTCACTCACTTTCCTTTCATTCTTCTCTAGTTGCAATGGCTATAGTTTGGCTTTTAGTCCTGCAGTCTTCCAAGGTTGTTTTGTTTATATTAGCCCTAGGTTGCTGGCATGACCTGAGCCACCTTGTTGAAGGATAGACCCTGAAGTATTAGTTGAGTTTAGCCAGTTTACACTGTCTCACCACAGGAGCTGGAGGGGCCACATGAGCCAGGAAGAGCTATTGGCCGGTGTCCCTTGAAATTGCATTCAAACATTTGACTACTTAGTTTCAGAGGTGGATAAGAACAGACTTTAAGTTCATTGCCTTCTGTTTGTTAAAGAGGACTTTGAAATCCTTTTTACTGAAAATTCAATTACCCTGACTTGGAAGGAGACTCTTACCCTGATGTACTCATCTATAATGGCAGGAGTCTGTGGACTGGCTAAAGGGCCAACTGTTAACTATTTTAGGCATTGTGGCTCACATATTCACATGTAGTTTCTGTTGATTATTCTTTTTTTTTTTTTAAGCAACCCTTATAAAAATGTAAAACCCATCCTTAGCTTGCAGGCTGTAGAAAAACAAGCAGAGGCCTGGATTTGGCCTATGGGCCATAGGATGCTGACCCCTGGTTTAAAGACAGAAGAATTCTGCCACTATTCATTTTTATTCAGCAACGCTGGATCCTTTGGAGAGCCTGGTCCAATGCAGTAACTACTGAGCATTTGAAATGTAGCTAGTCTGAATTGAGATGTGCAATAAATATAAAAGACATACTGGAGTTTGGAGACTTAGTGTAAAACACAAGGTTAAATATCTCACTAGGGACTTTTTATATTGATACATGTTGATGTGGTGACTACAAAATGTACTATTACTTATGTAGTTTGTGTTGTATTTCTATTAGCTAACATTGGCCAAGAGTCAATTTCTATTTCCCTTGGACTTGGTAGACTTTGATTTTCATGACTGAATAAACTTGTTGGTTTGTTGTCTCCAGTTCCTTTGATCGTTACCTCACATTTTATTTGTTAAAAATCAGAATGAATAAAAGCACCATAATAGTGACTCTCACATAGTCAACCAGGATAGCATACTACAGTTAAGCTCTTCAGTTTAGTAATTGTCACAGGTTTTAATGAGGAAGTTTTGGTACTGTCTTTCTGAATTTTTAATTTTTTGCATTTCTTTTTAGGTGTTGGATCCCAGAACGCGAATGATTTTGTTCAAGATGTTGACTAGAGGAATCATATCAGAGATAAACGGCTGCATCAGCACAGGAAAAGAAGTGAGCTTTTCTTTCAATGACTGAATGTTCTTATGGTAGTTTTCTTATTTCAGATACCAAATGAAACTAAGGCACTTAGTAAATGCATTGTTCCTTTTAAAAGAAAAGAAAAACAAAACTATACACGGGTCAAGAGAGTTTAATACAATGTTTCTGAAATTGGCTTTATTAATATTTATGACTAGGTAGAAAGTTGTGCACATAACCATGCCGTTTCACTACCATTAACGTGTTGTGTCATTGAGTCTATCTGGTTGTGCCCAGCAGTAAGCTTAGATGGTCGGCTTGTTACAGGCCTGAGTCCTAATCAAAAAATTACTAATGGAGGTAGGAGTTTATGGTCTCATTTCTATGAGTCAGCGAGTCTTTCTCATTTTTTTCTTTATATATGGATGTAGAGAAGGACAGACATGGTATTTTTTAATTAGCAGCTTATTCTGTGGGAAACAGTTCTCAGTAAAATTCAATTTATAAATTAGTAGATGTAAGAATGTCTTTAAATATTTTCTGTGTACTTGAGATACTAAAAAGTTTGAAACCACTTCTCCCATGTAGTTAGATTGTATTTTGCTATACAGTCTTGCATTGCTTAAGGACAGGGACACATTCTGAGAAATGTATCATTAGACAATTTTGTTGTGTGAACATAATAGAGTATAATTACACAAACCTAGATGGTATAGCCTGCTATACCTGGGCTGTATGGTATCACCTACTGCTCTTAGGCGGCAGACCTATACAGCATGTTACTGTACAGAATACTGTAGGCAATTGTAACACAATGGTAAGTATTTGTGTATCTAAATATTGAAAGGGTACAGTAAAAATGCAGTATTATAATCTTATGGGACCACCATCATATACACAGTCTGTGGTTCACTGAAGTGTCTTCATGTGGCACATGACTGTATTTGTGTGTTGGAGATATATTTACTGTTCCTTTTGATAAGATGTTTCATATTTTAACTCACATCTTCAAAAAATAGTGGCGTTCTTTACGCATATTATTTCAGCTCACTTGACTTTTGAGGTTAGAATCAAATAGATTGAAAAAGTAAAAAACTGTTTGTGGTTATTAACACAAACTTCATTTTCTTTGTTTTTGACTTAAAATAGGCTAATGTATACCATGCTAGCACAGCAAATGGAGAGAGCAGAGCAATCAAAATTTATAAAACTTCTATTTTGGTGTTCAAAGACCGGGATAAGTATGTAAGTGGGGAATTCAGGTGAGCTTAGATTCCTCCCCCTGCCCCCAAGTTGGTTTAATTTCTGTTTCCTAAAATATTAACACAGAATAATGGAATAATTGAAGTAAATACTTTTCTTATTCAAGGTTTCGTCATGGCTATTGTAAAGGAAACCCTAGAAAAATGGTGAAAACTTGGGCAGAAAAAGAAATGAGGAACTTAATCAGGTGACTGTCTGGGATGTGTTTATGTCTGTGTTGTGCCCTGGATGCCACCTTCAGCCCTTCTTACCAGCAGATCCCAAATGTAGGGACTTCTTAGGGCCATTCAGTTCTGTTAGACCTGCTGAGGTAAGCAGAAGAAACAGATTTCTGGACAAATAAGAGCTACCTTCTCTATTTTCTGTTCTAAGAATCCATTACAGAAATATTCTGACATGATTCATTTTTATTCAGCAAAGCTAGATCCCTTGGAAAGTCTTATAAGCTGTGTGAAAACATTTAGATTTCTCCTGAGGATAATGAGGAACTGTCATAGGGTGTTAATTAAGCAGGATAGTGACATAGTCAGGTGGTGATAATGATGTGTCACTTTTTAATAGGTATTGGAGTCCTAGACAAAATCTTGTTAAGTGTTAAACTCTTTGTTTATCATAGTTTCCTTTTCCTATTTCAGTCCAGTTTTGGACACATTTATATATTTTGTTTGCACTAATATCTATTTGTCAGATAAAGGCCTCTTACCTAGTTGAGATCAAATTTCTTTAAAATTTTGGAATTTTTTTTCTTTTTTCAGTGTCTTTTAACTTTTTATATGCTGTCTGTACCCAGGTGATATACATTGGATAGTTGAGTATTAATTAAACAAGTACTACTTATTTTGAAAGTCCTTCTGAAATCATCTTGTGCTCAACTCGCCATTAGGTATGAGTCCAGCTATTTTTTTGAAGCATTTTTCAGTCTGATCAACTCAAAGGATAATTGTAGACATATCTGTTCTATTTCATCAATTCTAAGATGCACATTTTTTTCAGTTTAACATTTCTAGAATTGGATTGGGTGTTACAGGCTATGGGATATAATAGTTTAATTACCAGTGTTTTGTCAGTCTACATGGTACATAATGGTACCACTTAAAATTATTGGTGTCTTAGAGTTTATGAAATACAGTAATAAAATTGAGAGGCCTTGGTGCTATTTCCTGATAGCAAAATTAATCTTGTGGTCGGTAGCTGTTGAATTTATTTAGATGCCTTTTCAACTTTTCAATTGTCCTTTTATCTTTTATAATGTCACAGGCTAAACACAGCAGAGATACCATCTCCAGAACCAATAATGCTAAGAAGTCATGTTCTTGTTATGGGTTTCATTGGTAAAGATGACATGTAAGTATATGGAAGGCCTAATAATTACATTCTTAAAACTGTATTTTTAAGTACTTTGAATTATCCAATATATAATATGAATATTTACCATTTGAATAGCTTTTTCATGACTCTTTCCTACTATATTAGTGTATAAGTGTTTTCAATTTATTCTACCTTTTAAAGTCCTAAAATGCTTCAGAATAACAGAAGCATTTTAGGACTACGTTTGAGGGATGTTTTATATAGTGTGTTGGGAAAGCACCTGTTTGTTGGCAACTTCTTGGAATGGTTTATCTGTCATGAGACAAATTGTCCCACACACAGTTCACATGATGAGCTGTAGGAAAGAAACATATGCAGCGATGTAGTATAAAGCAAGAAAACTTGTTCTTGGTCATTTTATTTTAGTTGTTTATTTTATTTTTATTCAAGGCCTGCACCACTCTTGAAAAATGTCCAGTTATCAGAATCCAAGGCTCGGGAATTGTATCTACAGGTCATTCAATACATGAGAAGAATGTATCAGGATGCCAGACTTGTCCATGCAGATCTCAGTGAATTTAACATGCTGTGAGTGTGTTTGTCTCTTAGAAACCACCCATAAGTCATTTCATGTCCATTAAAACAATAAACGAAGCCCAATCCAAAAAGTCATACTAAATTCTAAAGTTTTACGGTTGGCTTCCACATGGGAACCATGTAAGATATGGTCCCTGCCTTCAGTGACCTTAGTTACAGAATTGACCACTTCGATTATTAACAGAGTTAATGGACTTTGGAAATTTTCTCAGTTTTCATCTCTTGGTAGTCAAGGTGGCTTCTTACCTACCTTGGTCATTTTATGAATTACTTCCCTTGCTCTTCAGAGTAGAATTTTTAAAAACGAAAAAAGGTAGTAAAGTAGTAGTATCCCAAAGCCTCTGTATCTGTGTCCCAAAAGGTACCATGGTGGGGATGTGTACGTCATTGACGTTTCTCAGTCTGTGGAGCATGACCACCCACATGCCTTGGAGTTCTTGAGAAAAGACTGTGCCAATGTCAACGGTGAGTGGAAATTGTTTGTGTATGTTGGTTCTGTACTCAGTTAAGCTGTTGGTATAAAATCTTGTCACTAAATTGTTGGGTGCAGTGACACTTAAACCATTTGCTGCAAGGTAGTATATATTTTTATCTCTTTGTTTCTCTATAAAGTTGTTAAAATGATAACCTTTTTTCTTGTAAAAGCTATCACTATCACTAACGTTTTTCCTTCTGACAGATTTCTTTTTGAAGCACAGTGTTGCTGTCATGACCGTGCGGGAGCTCTTTGAATTTGTCACAGATCCATCCATCACACATGAGAACATGGATGCTTATCTCTCAAAGGTAAGATGGAAGAAGAAGGAACGCAATAGAAAATAGCAGTGCAAGTTCAGTATCCCTCATCCAAAATGCTTGGGACCGAAAGTGTTTCGGATTTTGGATTTTTCCCAATTTTGGAATGTTTGTATTATACTTACCCCAGTTGAGCATCCCAAATCAGAAAATCTAAAATGCACAATACTCCAATGATCATTTCCTTTGAGCATCATGTTGGTGCTCAAAAAGTTTCAGATTTTGGAGCATTTCAGATTTTGGATTTTTGGATTTGGGATGCTCAGCCCAAATCCACATTTTCATTTGTGTGACACTTCTGAGGAACTCAGATTGCATAGTATAATTTATTCACTTTGACAGCTTCCTGAGACCTTTTCCTTCTGATTTCACAGATGAGGAATCAAAAGTATAGCAAAACATCCAATGGTAAAGGCAGGTTTCTTTCTTTTCCCCCATCATGAGTCAAATTGGTAGCTGGGTTTCTTGACTTTAATCATCTGGCAAGATTACATAGACTGTCAATGTTTAGTAAGAAACTTGTTAGTTTTTTTGTCATTAATCCTTTCCCCATGTTCATCAGGGACCTTTCTGAAGATAGAATTTTTTTAAATTGTAAAGTAAACATAACATAAAATTTACTATTTTAACCATTTTTATGTGTGCAGTTCAGTGGCACTAAGTACATTCATATTGTTGTGCAACTATCACCATTGTCCATCTCCAGAACTTTCTCATCATCACAAACGAAAACTGTGTACCCTTTAAACAACAACTCCCCAACCCCTGGCAACCACCATTCTACTTTCTGTCTGTATGTGTTCAACTACTCTAGGTTCCTCTCGTAAGTGGAATAATACAACATTTGTCTTTTTGTGACTAGCTTATTTTGCTTAACGTAACGTCCTCAAGGTTCATCCATGTTGTAGCATATGACAGGATTTCTTTCCTTTTTAAGGCTGAATAATAGTCCGATGTATGTATATACCACATTTTGTTGGGTCATCCATCTGTCAGTGGACACTTGTGTTGCTTATACCTTTTGGCTATTGGGAATAAGCTGCTGTGAACATGGGTAAACAAATATCTCTTCAAGACCCTGCTTTCAGTTCTCTTGAATATATACCCAGAAGTGGAATTGCTGGATCAAATGGTATTTCTACTTTTAAGTTTTTGTGGAACCACCATGCTGTTTTCTGTAGCAGCTATTCCATTTTACATTCCCATCAATAGTGCACCAAGGGTTCTAATTTCTCCACATCCTCACCAGCACTGCTTATTTTCTGTTTTTTCTGTCTCTGTACCCTCACTAATGCCTGTTTTTTTCAGGGTTTTGTTTTGTTTTTAAGAGACAGGGTCTTGCTATGTTGCCCAGGCTGGAGTGCAGTGGCTGTTCACAGGTGCCATCATAGCTCACTACAGCCTCAAACTCCTGGCCCCAAGTGATTCTCAGCTTCCCAAGTAGCTGGGACTACAAGTGCACACCATTGTGCCTAGCTGGTTTTTTTTCTTGACAATGGGATACCACCTCATACCTGTTAGGGTCTCATTGTGGTTTTGGTTTGCATTTCCCTGATGATTAGTGATAAAGCATGTTTTCCTGTGCTTCTGCATTGTATACTTTTGGAGAAGTCTATTCAAGTCCTTTTTTTAATCAGGTGGTTTCAGTTTTTTGCTGTTGAGTTGTAGGAGTTCTTTATATTTCTGGATATTAACCCTTTATCAGACATGTGATGTGCAAATGTTTCTTCCCATTCCATGGGTTGCTTTTTCATTCTGTTAATGGCATCCTTTGCACAGAAGTTTTTAATTTTGCTATAGTCAGCTTATCTATTTACTTTTCATGACCATGAATTTTGAACATTTGGCACATAAGCTCCTACACAGGTTTTCAGGTTTTATCCTGCCTTTTCATCTTCTCCCTTCCCATGGAATGCCTTCCCCTTTCTGCCTTTATATCTGCTTGCTGGTGACTTTAAGCTCGGTCAAAGCTTTCTCCAGGAAATTCACAGAATCATTGTTCAAGTATATTTTCATATTACATAAGTACAAGAGAAGTAGTCATACTGTGTCACTTCTTACTATACTAAGTTCTTTTTAAGAACTGACCCTTGGTCACTTAGGGTGACTAAGTTCTGTCACCCTCTTCTAGATTATGAACTCTTATGGGACAGTTTTATTGTGTATTGTGTATCACCAGTACCCAAGCAATACCAGACACGTACATAATAGGTAATCACATGCATCAGTTGAATCAATAAATATTGCATCATTTTTATTTCTAAACTCTTTAATTTTGGCATTGATTTTAGTGTCTACACTTAAAAAAAAACCCTACTCCCACTATTCTTTCCTTTTTTCTATATGAAGTAGAGAACAGATACTCATTTTTACAAGCCAAAAGAACCCTTTAGAATCTTCCTCACCTTCTTAATTTCAGTCATTGTTTGCTCAAAGAGCTTTCTTTGGTGATTTTCACTGCAGGAGCTTCAGAGCCATGTACCCAAGATTTAGGGACAGTCAGCCTTCTTTGCAAGTCCCTTCACTGACTGCTCAGGAATTAGGAATGGTTCTTTCATTCTTTGGGTCTCAGTTTTTCTTTAGTAAATACTTCCACTAATTATTTAAAAATTAGGAAAAGTAGTATTACTTTTGAAGAAGGGGGGCTAGGGATCCCCCTAGTCTAGAAAAGAAGAGTTTGACTTACTCTGTTACTTTCAGGTTGACAGCAGCCTCTGTGGTGAGGTCTGGCTGGAGAGCTCACCTATACCATTAGAGCTCATTAAGTGCTTTCAGAAGTGTGAAGAGGTGAAACTTGTAAAGATTTAGAACAAGTTTATACTTAAACTGGGAAATGGATGTGTCTTCTGTAGGTTGAATGTAAAGGAAAGTAGTTTTTGTTTTCTTTCCAAGGCCATGGAAATAGCATCTCAGAGGACCAAGGAAGAAAGGTCTAACCAAGATCATGTGGATGAAGAGGTAGGATTTATTATCCATTCACAACCTTAAGAAACACTTGTGTTTTGAGATCTTTTTTTCTGTGTTGCTTAGAGCATGAACTTGATTTTAATAGATAAGCAATTTTTTAAATGGTAATATTTCCTTGAGATGTATTGTAGTACATAATTTAACTATGTTGCAAAATTAAATTCCAAGTTGCATAATTTATATTCTGTCTTATGGGCCTATTCAGCAACCTATTATATTAGCTCATTGTCCTAGATGGGGAAATTTTTTACAGATCCTATTAGACTATATGAGTGAAGAAGGAAAAGCCTGTTTTTAGTTTGCAAATGTGAATTTTTAAATTACTTAAGTGTTGATTCTAGAAGTATTGTAGATTTTAAATATTTATGCTTTAGCAAAAATAACATTATTTTAGTCTAGGCAGGGAGTCAGGGTATTTTTTTGTGAAGGATCCATAGTAGGCTTTTTTTTTTTAATTCTCACAGCTCTTAGTGTGGTGGATGAATATGAGGTACCCTATGTTTATCAGCAGCTCTCGATCTGTTTTCAGTGCAGCAGCTGGGTAGGTGATTTCCCATGTAAGAACACATTTCTTTGTAAGGCATAGCCAGGCAGTGTTTTCCGACTGTAACTTCATCCCTTTCCCTCCTACTCAGAAAAGCTTTTAGGAATGTAAATGAAAGGGGAGATTATTCTAAGGATAACTTTGAATCTGCTATATTGGTTCTTTTTCTGCCTTAAAATAAGTTATATGCAAAATTTAGTGTTTTATCATTAGTAACATTACTTTTGAGACACCACATTGCAGGTGTACACCAGTGCGTGCCAACACTTGGCTGTGAATCAGTGTTGGAGATGATGAAGAACATAGATTCCTCTGTGACTTCTTGGGGGTGAGGATGCTGCATGAATGTGAGAAGTATGTGGATAACAGTTTTGATTGTGCTTTTCCTCTCTTATCTATTAGGTGTTTAAGCGAGCATATATTCCTAGAACCTTGAATGAAGTAAAAAATTATGAGAGGGATATGGATATAATGATGAAATTGAAGGAAGAAGACATGGCCATGAATGCCCAACAAGACAATGTAAGTAGCTTAGTTTGTATGTAGCAAGCAGATCAACAAAAGAAGGGGACTGTCCCAAACCTGTTTGGGCCTTTTAAGTTCCTCTGATCTTGAATGCTGGCTTCTGAGCTAGTGCGATGACTGGTTCCCTTTGCATTAACATATCCTCTGTACACACTGGATGTAAAGGGAATTCATTGGTATTTATGAGAGGGGATGATGCAGTTGAATGAGTCCAACAGACTATAATTATAGAAAAAGGAAGACTCATATAGAAGTCTAGGTTAATGGTATAAATGGTTATTATACTAGATCAATTAACATATATTTTTCTTAAATTAACATACATATTTCAGGAAAAATTTATTTCTGTTGAAGGACCAGATAGTAAACATTTTAGGCTTTGCAAGCCAAAAGACAAAATTGAGGCTATTATGTGGGTTCTTATGTAACAAGAGAGAAAAAATTTTCCCCCAAACTTTTATTCATGAAGCTAGAAATACTTCAGTAATAATTGAATACAACTTTTTATAGTACAGGTCTACTAAAAAGAGAAGAATGGAATTGTTGAGGGGCAGATAACATTTCTCTCAGTTGGGGTTCAGTTAGCGTTTGCCCTCATCAAATTGATCGCAAATGTTTATCTGTAAAAACTCCGAGGTGGCTGGTTAGATTTGGCTTGTGGGCCTGGTATACCTGGTGGACATGAATAACACCCATATTATAAACTCTGTTACTATGAGGTAACTTTTTGATACCTTTTTATAATCACAGAAGATTTAAGTTAGCCCACAGTGTTCTTAACAGGTGCAATATGTGTATTTCACTGTCTGGCTTTATATTGATTCTTGTCTTTTTGTTTTTGGTTACAAGATTCTATACCAAACTGTCACAGGATTGAAGAAAGATTTATCAGGAGTTCAGAAGGTATGAAGAACATATGTTACTGTTTATGTGAAGTCTTTTAAAGGATATAAAACGTAATGTAAAGTACTATTAGAATTAAATTACTTTCAAAGTCTATGGGCATTTTCCGAAATGTCCTTTTGTGTTCTTTCTAAGTATGATAGTGAAATTTGGAAATTTATTTATTTATTTCTCATTCTGTCTTTGAATTGTTCCGTTGTTGTAGGTGAGGCATTTATGTTTTTTGTATCCTAGTCTTCATTTGTGAAGTTATTAAGGATAGTCATGTGTTTCTTGGTAGTTTTTACAACCAGCTTAGAGAAACAGTGTGGAATGTGGTCTCATACCAGTGTGTAACTTGTTGAAGAGCAATATCATGTGTTCAGCAGTCTTACTGTGCTGGATTCCTGTAGTGTTCTTCTTAAAACAATCCTGTTTTGTTTTACATTTTAGAAGGGCAGGGATTAAGTAATTCTAATTTAGACTGTAATACAGTCAGGGCTTATTTTTTTTAATCTTCTAATTAAAGGCTTCAGTGAAGGATCACAGTTTGCTTTTTGAGAATTGTGTCTTTTCTGTGCGAAGAATTGATTTAAGGGAATTCCAGCATTTTGCATTTCTGAGTTATAGATAACAGGTATTATAGGGACGTTGTGCTTTGAATTCCAGAGCAAGAAGATTTTGTAGCAACTAGCTAGAATATCTTTTTGTACAATTGCCTTTTAAAGATGTGGTTTTATCTTATAAGAAGGAAACCTCACTCTTTTAAAAACTTCATGCTGCTTTAAAAAACTTTTAAATTTCAGGAAAAAATGAAAATTTCTCATTTGAATATTATTTTCTCTCTCAATTGGATTAGCTTATTGCTAGAAATGTGGTTTATAGGAAAATAGCTGTGAAGGTATCCAAATAAATATTTATTTTTGACCTCTTTGTATATTTCACATCCTTCCAAATCCCAACTCAATCCTCCTGATTAGCTGAAAGAAGCAGAACAGTCCTGTTGTTGATCCAAGGCACCCAGTAAAGCCGTGGTTCCTTCACTGGGGTACATCCATGAGCCTTACTGTAATGGCTACTTTCAGTCTTCTTCCCTGATGTTAATTCTGTTGTTTTGATGTTTCAGTACAGGATGTTATTTTCAAAGTATATCTGCAAGGCTGAAATCTGAATTCTGGCATTAACACATTTAATAACAACAGATAACGAATTAGTTTAGAATAACATGGTTCTGTAATAATTTCAAGGTCCCTGCACTCCTAGAAAATCAAGTTAAGGAAAAGACTTGTTCTGATTCAGAAGATGCTGCAAGCTCTGAGTGCTCTGACACAGACTCTGAAGAACAAGGAGACCATGCCCGTCCCAAGAAACATACCACTGACCCTGACATTGATAAAAAGGTTAGCCGAGAACTTAAATTTCATTTTCTTCAATGTGATAGCATGGCCACTCTCATTCCTCTTTGCTCAAGGACCTACCTAGATTATGATGGCTGAAAACATTATTAATAAGTACCTCTAATTATAGTTTTAATACCTAAGTGTGACTTTGCTTTTGGTGGTAACATTGTCTAGAGATTGGGTTGCTATTAAGAGCTCTTTAGGCACTGCATAAAAAGACAATGCACTAAATTCAGTATGTTGATTAAAAATGATTATCATGCATGTGAAGTACAAATGATGTTAGGGTTGACTCATGGTAAAATATTAAAGAGCCATTTCAGGGAGGATTTACAGCCCGCTCCAATGTTTTCAGAATCTAAGACTGTACAATAGTCCCTCCTTATCCACAGTTTCACTTTCTGCCATTTTGATGATGGTCAACCACAGCCTGAAAATATTAAATAGAAAATTCCAGAAATAAACAAATTCATAAGTTTTAAATTGCTTGCCATTCTGAGTAGCAGGATGAAGTCTTTCTCTGTCTTGCTCCCTCCTGTCTGGGACATCAGTCATCCCTTTGTCCAGCATCTCCATGCTGTCTGTGCTCCCCACCTATTAGTCACTTAGTAGCCATCTTGGTTATCAGATCAACTTTTGAGAGGTATTGCAGTATTTGTGTTCAGGTAACTCTTATTTTACTTACTAATGGCCCTAAAGCACACGAGTAGTGATGCTGGCAACTCGGAGAAGGCATAAAGTGTTTTCCTTTAAATGAAAGGTTGAAAGTTTTCAACTTAAAGTAAGAGAAATAATCTTATGCTGAGGTTGCTAAGACATTCAGTAAGTATGAATCTTCTGTCTGTGAATTTGTGAAGAAAAAAGAAATACATGCTAGTTTTACTGTCACACTTCAAACTGCAAAAGTTATAGCCATAGTGTGTGATAAGTGCTTAGTTAAGATGGAAAAAGCATTAAATTTGTGGGTGGAAAACATAAGCAGAAAATGTGTTCCAACTGACGGCCTCATGTTGCACCAGAAAGCATTGAGCCCCATATGAAGACTTCAGCAAGGAATTCCCTGAAATGAGTAACACAAAGCTATTTGCTGCAAGCAAGGGATGGTTACACAGATTCAGGAATAGGTTTGGACTTAAAAATATAAAAATTACTGGAGAGGCTGCATCTGCTGATGAAAAAGCTGCTGCACATGGTACAGTACAATAAGATATTTTGAGAGAGAGAGACCACATGCATTCACATAACTTTTATTGCAATATATTGTTATAATTATTCTATTTTATTATTATTAATCTCTTACTGTGCTTAATTTATAAATTAAACTTTATCATAGGGGTGTGTGTGTGTGTGTGTGTGTATATATATATATATATGAAAAAACATAGCATATTTAGGGTTTGATACTATTTGTATTTTCTGGCATTCACTAGGGGTCTTGGAACATAACCCCCACAGATAAGGGGGACTAACATATCTCTTTAACCCCTAACCCTAGACATAAGAGACACTGTTGATTGAATGGTATGTGATGGCTATGTAACTATTATTTTTCCGTCTTAGCTTAATCCTGTGAACCTTATAAAATTTGGATCCTAAGACTTTTGAGAGACATACTCAATTACTAGTACAATTTCTCTCTGTGTCTACTAGAAACAAATATTTTGTCTCTTTCCTACCTTTATTTCTATTAGAATATGGAATTTGTTTTAAAAAAAAAAAAAGTAGTTACAAACATTTAACAGCACCCTCTGGGATATTTCTGTTTGGCTGTTTTCAAATTTCCATTAAGAATGCTCAGAGACAATTTTCATCCCAAGTTCTACCAACACCCGTAATCATTTTCATTTTTTAATGTTACACTCATTTTTATCCTTCTCTGTATATATTTTTATTTAGTTGTAATACTAAGATTACTCTGAATGAATTAAATTTGTGGGTTTTTACATGTTGTTTGCTTTTTACAGGAAAGAAAAAAGATGGTCAAGGAAGCCCAAAGAGAGAAAAGAAAAAACAAAATTCCTAAACATGTGAAAAAAAGAAAGGAGAAGACAGCTAAGACAAAAAAAGGCAAATAGAATGAGAACTATATTATGTACATTTTCCATCAGTTATTTTTCTCACTTGAACCCTAAGGTGTATCTGAAAGATGGCTTATTGATTTTAACCAAATTGTTTTTATGGCACTATGAAGATTGATTCAAATGTTTTCATGTAATTATGTAAAAAACTCTAAGCTGTAGAGTCTACATCCAGTCACTGACTCTGTCTAGTGTTGACAGAGGATTTATTTAAGCTACTGTTTCAATGAAAAACTTTGTACATTTTTATTTTTATATTTTTTTCTCCTGCAAATATGTTTTTAGAAGCATCATAAATATTTAAATGTAACAAACTTCCATAATCATTATGTGAGTGTAAAGGCACTTTGGACGAACTTGGGAAAACTGTTTTTGCTTTCTTTGTACATGCCAAAGACCCATCTGAAATCATTTGATAATAAGGCCATGGTTTATATAAAAGGGAGTCTTACTTACAAAAGAATTTACTTGGCTATTGTTATAATCCTTCACTGCAACTCTGCTCTTGGGTCCATCGATGATCATTTGTAATGTACTTACACTTCATCTTTTTGGATGTTCTTTTTGGAACTAGGGCCTCTTACCATTTGGCGTGTTCATTTATTTATCAAATATTTGAGTATTTTAGGTGCTGGGGATACAGCAGGAAACAAAACAGACAAAAATTACTACCTTTGGGTAGTTTACATTTGAATAGGAAGGTAAGACATTAAGCAAAATAAGGAAAAAACACTGTATCATCACGTGATAAATTTTATGAAGAGAAATAATGCAGAAAAGAGAAAATGCCTGGAGAAGTAGGGGTTTGCAATTTGAAATTAGGTTCCTAGAAAGGCCACACGTAGAGGTGATATTTGAGCATATACTTGAAGAAGGTGAGTCATGTGCATATCAGAAGGGAAGAGCATTATAGGCAAAGCAAACTGCAAGGGCAAAGGCCCCGAGGCAGAAGTGTGCTTGACATGTTCCAGAAATAGGGGGCTGGAGCATCATAATCAAGGGAGAAAGTTATAGATGAAATCAGATGGTATAAGATGGGGGGGGAGGGTTTTGAGCAGAGGAATGATATGATCTGACTTCTGTTTTAAAAGTGTCGCTCTGGCCTCTAGAGAATTGACCAGGAGGCAAGGGTGGGAGACCTGTGGGGTATGTTTGTTGTAGTAACCCAAGTGAGAGATGCTGATGGCCTAGTCTGAGGTGGTAGCAGCAGACATGGAGACAAGTGGTTGGACGTGCTAAGGGAAGAGATGAGGAGTATGAGAGCAAGCCTTAAGGGTGACTTTAGGGTTTGTGACCCAAGAAGCCACTGAAATGACTGGAGTTGCCACTTAACTGTGATGGGAGAGAATGTGGGTGGAGCAGGTCTGGAGGTAGGAGGGTGAGGTGAAATAAAAGCTTATATTGTGACAAAGCACAAATATTGGAAGACATTAGCAGTTTAGTTTTTAAAAATTTTTTTACCATATACTTTATGTTAGAACTGGCTGTTGTAGCCATTGCATCAGAAACAATTTCTATAAATAAACCCCTAGTTTCCACTTAAAACAGAAGCTTGCACCTGCTTACTTGATGGTGGGTTATTTGAAGGAATCAATTGACCTCTCTATTATGTTTATGATAATCCTCCCTGCCTGACTTTAAAGTTCAAAATATGAAATATAATTTTAGTGAGACACCAAAGCAGATCCTGTAACATAACCTACAGTTAACACGACAAAAGAAAAAGCAAAAACACGTAACAATTCTGTACACATTTGGGGAGTTTATGTTCAGAATCTTCCAGTTCTTGTATTTGTTTTGGTGTGTTTGCACCAAGTGGTCACCTCCTCAGGGCTGTCTTCTGCTGCATCTAATGCAATTTCTAAGTTTGGAATCAATTCCACTTGGCCAGAAGTAGCATTAGCAGGATTGAGGAGCAATTCATTGTCTTTTACATCATTACTGGGAGAAAGTCACTTGTAAAACATCAAGATTTGGTACTGTAGGGGGATTCTAACCTACAGAGAAATGTTTTTCTGATACTTCTTTTGCTGATGTGGCTATTCGCTGTTTGGATTCTGGGCCATAAGGCAGTGGCTAAGTAGTAACCATCAGTAGTAGTATTGGCAAACTTGCCTGAAACTATATTCTCCTTGTTTCTGTCTTTCTCGTCAGGAGGCTTGGAAGGAGCCTCAACTTAGGAAAACTAATACAGGGCTACTTGCTGACTTTGATTACAGTTGAATTTTGATTGCTTAACAGGTTTTAATGTTAATGGATTATCAGTTGTATAGTTACTTCCCATATAGAAAGATGAAGTTTGGGTCTCCTGGCCCAAAGCTGAGGATATTATTTTGTCAATTGTCAGTATATCTGATTTTGTATCATACTTTGTTGATTTTTCTCATCCCTTAAAGTAATGCAGAGGTTTCTAAGTTTACTGTGAGAAATCTTGATAATTGTTTTTGAAGTTTTAATACAAAATCACATCTCTTTCCCATGCTGCTGTCATTCTTATTCCTTTGATAGAGCAGTTTAGGGACAGAACTTTCCTCAGCCCAGAAGCTC
Organism: Daubentonia madagascariensis; assembly: GCA_023783475.1. NCBI lineage: Eukaryota > Metazoa > Chordata > Mammalia > Primates > Daubentoniidae > Daubentonia > Daubentonia madagascariensis. The sequence goes on from JAKFHU010001672.1 coordinate 6,966,443, forward strand.
CACCATTTGAGTGTGGTCTTTGGGTGAAGAAATGGGCACTGTGGCAGCTATTTGCCTAGGTCTGTGTCAAGTATGATGAATCCATGGTTCTTGCCTGACATCAAGTTTTCTTCAGCTTTATCTATAACTTGATGAAGATGGACTCCAGATGTTGAAAAACTTTATAGTTTGGTACAAAGAGTTTGAGAAGATCTTGTCTTTTCATGAGTATTATGTTTAATTCTGTACTTATTGATAGTGGTTTCTTGGCTGTGGGCCCATCCTGTTTTGTGGCTGTGATTTCATTAACCTTTCAGCTTAGAAAATGAAGAGATAAAATAAAAGATTCTTCTAGACACTGGTAAAAATTAAACTTAAGGACATTTCAAATGTTGGGCTCTGGTATCTCTAAAAAATTCTTTTCATTTTCAAAAGCTTGACAAGTTTTTAATTTTTTAGTGGTCTATACACAATAAATAAAGACCTTGAACATTTAGAGCTTTCCTTTGATTTCTGGGGTTTACTTGTTAGTGATGGAAGAGTTAAAAGGACCCACAGCATGAGCAAATTCTATTCCTCAAGTATAGTAGTTCCTGTGACGTTTTTTGTGACCACATTGAATGGGTAAGGTTGCCAACCAGTGGGATCATAAATAAGAGCTCTCCACACTCTGCCCCTTGACTTAGATGAGGTTATCCCATTCCCTACATCTTGGAGTTTTTAACTTCCATATCCTTTGGGTTTGTGTTGCCTTGGACATAAAGGCTTTTATAAATGTTCCAGGGGAAACCATAATGTTGGGTATCAAATCATTTTAAGCCAGTTTTTAAAGGAAAAGATGACTTACTGTCTTGCATCTATGCCCTCCAGAGATCTTAGTCCTAGCTGATGGCGTGGAAGCCTTTGGACTTGAATTTGGAGAATCTGGGCTGCATTTGTGGAATTCTTAACTTTGATCTTGGGCTTTCCTTCTTTTCTGCATCACCCCACATCCTTCTGCCTTGGTTGCTGGCAATCAGGATCATGAGGAGGTGGCCCTGTACAGCTAGAGCAGCCTCACTGCTGCAAAATCTTTTTCTTTTTTTCTTTTTTTTTTTTTTTCCAGAATGGTAAGGTTTTCTCCTGGTGTATGAGCAGAGCTGTCTCTAGATCTCTGAGATGGGTTTCCATTATCTTGTATTGGTGCTACTTATGGTTTTGTTTAAAGGCTGGTCAACTTTTATCATCTTTGGGTGAATTTTTAACCTTTACAAGTTCTGTACAGCATATAGCTGTCACGGGGTCCTATAATTTGGCAGTGAAAAATGGTGGTAGATCCTTTGGGACCAAGTCAGGGTGTTAGAATGCTAAGCTGGTGAGGTAGTGTCAGAGAATGGGGTGTTTTTAAACTTCAGTTGTAGTATGAAGGGTTGCACTTGCTGGGGGTGTCTAGGGTGCAGCCATGGGTGGGAGAGGCTGTAGTAGGGCAGCAGATAAAGGCACTGAAGGCTAGAGGGCAAGGGCTGAGGCCGGGGCTGTGGAAGGGTCATCGGACAGGAGTGGTTTGAGTGTCAGTGAGAGAGAAGCTTAAGGTCTTCAGGGACTGAGAGGAAGTGGGCTGGGGACAGGGTGGCACCGATGCCTGCAATGGAGGGGAAGCGAGTTGCCTCTGATGACATAGGGCGGAAGAGGGTGGCAGGGGAAGAGGCACCCTCAGGGAGAGCCAGAGTTTAGGTGGAGTAAGGAAAGGGAACTCTCAGGAGAGAAGTTAAGGATAAAGGAGTTTTTGTTGGTGTCTGACCATGAGTTTCAGAGGGTACTATGGGAGTGTTTCAGAAGTTAGAAAGTAGGAAGGGAGGTCTAGTTTTTATTTGACCTCAGGTATAAGCCACATTGTGGGCTTGGATGCATCAGATTCTCAGATCCTGATGCCATTAAGTAAGCAAAAATACCTCGCCTACCCCAAAAAATATTGAGCCTGAATCTATTATACCTGGCCTCTGGATGTAACCAGCAATTTACAGGAAATAGAGACACAGGAACAGGAAAAATGATACTGAGAGGATATAATCAACCAAATCTGGAATAAGGGAGAGTCCACAAGAAAAAAAGGAGGGAGAACTATTATAAAAAGCACAAGAGGTCTAAAGACACATCTCCACGCTGTGGACTTCATGTGCATCCTGATCAGAGCAAATCAATTGTAAAAAAATTACAGGGTTTTTTACACAAATAAGGAAAATTGGAAGTGGTATAGGTATTAGATGATACTAAGGAATTGTTCATTTTACTGGATACAATAGTGATACTGTGGTTACGTTTTTCAAAATTATGTCTCCTCAGATATCTACTGAAATCTTTGTGAATAGTATGTCTGAGATTGCTTTAAAATTACTCCATCCCTGTCCCTAAAGAAAAGTGGTGGTGAATGAAATAATATGAACCGATTAGCAGAATGTTAATAATTGCTGAAGCTGGGTATTGGGGATGTGGGGATTTATTATACTATTCTCACTATTTTTGTCTATAAAAATTTCTATAAGAAAATGGTTTTACAAAATGAGTTAAAGTATATTGCGCACTTAAAATAGCCTGTCACATAGTAGTACTGTATTTTACAAGAATCTGTGTATTTATTATTTTACTTACTACTTTTAAGTAACTTCATTTGCCTAGGCATCAGGTTTAACCGTGTGTTCTAGAAAGTAGATCTAGGCAGAATTGTAATGCCTGCTGGTTCTGGCCTAGCTTGGTGTTACTTGTAATGCCCTTTTGGTTCTGAAATTCAGATTCTACTAGTGAATGCAGTTAGAGAATTTGTATATTGAACAAATGCTAATAGTAGTTTTAGTTTTGCCAAATCTGATCCTTGTTTTAAAATATGTCACCTTCTCCGTGAGACCTGTCCTCATTTGAAATTGTGGCCTGCCCTCACATGCCTTGTTATCCCTTATTCTACATTACTCTTCTCTAGCTGTTCTAGCAAGCTTAATAACTCACTAATGGGATTTCCTTATATGTAGCGTGTGTCTTCCCTCACCTTCCAACTTCTGACTAGAGGTAAGCTCCACAAGGGCAGGGATTTTTTGTCTTGGTTCCATTTTGTATCCCAGCATCTAGAATGGTGCCTGAAACATGGTAAATGCTCAATAAATATTTAAATGAATAATATGTTGTGTTTTCTAAACAAAGAGGAGGCTATTAGAGCCATTGGACATGCCCCTCGTTTTCATGAAAATGAAATGAGTTGATGTGGGTTGATTGGCGCCGCTCATCCTGCCCTGTGTGATCCACGGCACGTGTTTGCAGGTGGCAGCCTGAGTCAGGTCTGCGGGCCAGAGTGCTGCGCCCTGCCACAGAGCCTGTTTGTTCATCAAACCTTGACATGGACCACGTTCAAGCCGATGGAACTGATGCATTTTAAACTAGACTAAGATGATAGAGTAATGCTGCTATTTTGATCTTGACTGTGCAAGACCATTGGGATATCATCCGTGATGCTCAGCCAAAAAAGTGGATTGCCTAACGAATTAATACTAAATCACCACAATATGTGAGAAAATGGGAGGCTTTTGAAAACAAGCTGATATTCACATGTTGCCATTTCTTCCCAAATGTTATAGACTGAAAAATGTAAAGATATATTGATTTCAAGAGGTGGTCCTGAGTTTAAACAAGACCTCTGCTTACTTGAGAAGCTGACAGATTCCCACAGTGACACACCATCATGATCCTTTGCTTCGACAGAACATCAAATAGTTCCCCAGTGCCAGGGGATTAGGGTGATTGTTAGTGGGCATTGAGTCTTGCCCAATCTAGGTTATTTATTTATTTTTTAAATGATACCAATATTGACAGCAATGTTGGGAGGCTGTCTCCTGCTGCACGTAAACATTGTCAAGGCTAGCTCAAGGGGGATGGGGTCACTGACTTTAACCCAAGATTTCTCTCGGCTGTTGCTAGTAACCTGGTGTGAACTGGGTAAGGCACTTCCCTTTTGGGGGAAATTCCTCATCTGTAAATTGAGGAAATTGGACTACCTGCTCCAATTTGGTTTAGATGGTCATACAATTTTTTTCTTTAAAATTCTGTTATTTAGCCGGGCGCGGTGGCTCACGCCTGTAATCCTTGCACTCTGGGAGGCCGAGGCGGGAGGATCGCTTGAGCTCAGGAGTTCAAGACCAGCCTGAGCAAAAGCGAGACCCCGTCTCTATAAAAAAAAAAAGTAAAAAAAATATAAAATTAAAATTCTGTTATTTAAAAAAATCTATCAGATCAATGATTTAGAAAAAGACTCTTCAAACATCAGGGGCCAGGTTGGAATTATTACATCTCTTTAAAAAGCTTTTTTGATTAAAAATAAACGGGGTTAAAGTGCCAGCTATCACACGAGTCAGGTTTGCTTTGTACTTGAATCATACATAAGGCAGCTTTTATTCTGTGCTGTTTTAGTTTTGTGGTAGGAATTCTGTTCATTGTCCTTGCAGTAACTTTTGCTCCTCTAGAGGGAGGTGTGCTCTTGGGTACTGATTATTAACCGCACTTTGAGTATGGTGGGTAGGCGGCTGAGTGCCACAGCGGTGGACTGCACAGGACACACATGCCTCTCACAGAAGGGTTAAGTTGACTGACCCCATGGGCTCGTGTTTGGTAGTTGATTTTTAAATGAATCCCCATTAAAGGACTGGGGGGAACTAATGCCTCAACACTTGCCAGAGGTTGTAGTTCATCTAATCAGGAGTTGTTTTACCTTAAAATAATGTATAGGGAGTCAAGTCCAATCTTTCTCCCTCACTGCAAGACCCCAATGATTAATAAATAAATAATAAAATGGCAAAAATACAAAATAACACACATACTTCAGTAAAAGAATAACAACAAAAATAGATTTCAAAAGGGCCTTAGACTGGGAGTTTGACATGCTATTATCTTACAGAGGACTCCTGTCATCTTTCTGGGCTTCAGTCTCCTCATCTATAAAATGAATATATTGAACTGATAAAGTCTGATAGTTGTAGAGCTGGCACTGTTCAGTATGGTAGCCACGAGCCACACGTGACTACTGAGCACTTGGCAATGTGACTGGTCTGGATTGGAAGTGTAAAATACACATTGGATTTTGAAGACAGTATTAAAAAATGTGTAATTTTAAAATGTTGAGTACATGTTGAAATGATAGTATGTTGCACATACTGGTTCAAATAACTATATTAACATTAATTTCACCGATTTTTACTTTTTTCTGTGATAGAAAATTTCACGTTCCATATGTGGATGTGATATATAGGATAGAATAACATGCAAAGGAAGGAATAGGCAAGTTATTCCTAATGTCCAATCGATAAGATTTTTTAAGATTTCATATTTGGAAATATTATTCCTGAAGAACAAAAGCAACAAAAAGGTAAAATTGCCATTCCAATTAGTTTAAATACAGACAACATATACAGTATGTGAAGGACAACGAGGCTTCTTAAGAATAAATGAATAAAAGGAAACATAAAATTCCATTTTTTCCCAGCAGTATTTTGTTAGTTTGCTCCTCACCTTTCTACTCATTAGACAGAAGAACATCGCTCTAAGCTCCCTTCCACTCCACCTCCAGGCATGACGTTTTTTTTCAAATCTCTTGTTTCAGCTTAAAAAAAAAAATCCATGTGAATTTTTCATTCCACTTTATAATGAATTCCTATTAAATTTGTTTGAAGTTTTAAATTACCATCAAGTAATATTGATGCTCATTGAAGTTGTTCACCGCATTTAACCTGTGGTTTTCCTGTGGCACATCAGGACTATCATAATTGTTGGTTTTTTTGGTTTTTTTGAGACAGAGTCTCCTTCTGGTCGCCCAGGCTTGAGTGCTATGGCGTCATTTTAGCTCACTGCAACCTCAAACTCCTGGACTCAAGTGAATGAATCTCCTGCCTCAGCCTCCCGAGTAGCTGGGACTACAGGAGTGCCACCACGCCCGGCAGATTTTTCTATTTTTAGTAGAGATGGGGTCTCGCTGTTGCTCAGGCTGGTCTCCAAACTCCTGGCTTCAAGCAATCCTCCCACCTCGGCCTCCCAGAGTGCTAGGATTACAGGCACGAGCCACCACGTCCAGCCCTCATAATTGTATTTTAAAGCTTGTTGCTGGTGAGGAGAGTATAGCAGGACTTTTGTTGATTGGAGGATAATGGTATCTATTGTATTGCAGTTAGGATTAAATGAGATTTAATGCAGGTAACTCATTTAGCTCACAATAAATATTAACAAAAATAAGTATTGGTTATCATTCTCATTGGTTCCTAATAGGTGCTATTCCATATAAAATGAAGGTGGGGCTACAGGATTTTTTCTCAGACTTGGAAAATGTTGACTTGAATAAGGAAACATACTTTAAATTATGAACATTGCATCAAGACTTCTCTAGTATGTATAGAGTACCCATTTCATTTACAGTTTTGTTAATATTTACACAGGTGTTAGTAGGTAGCCATGTGCTATACCTGAAAAAGTCTCAGATTTGAGTTCACAAAACCTGAATTTTAGTCCAGGATTCTTTTTATTTATTTATTTTATAATGTGTACCCTGCCTGAGCCCTGGAGTTTGAGACCAGCCTGGACAATATAGTGAGACCCAGTCCTTTAAAAAAAAAGAATTTTTAAATGGTTTTCATTAAGCTACATGCTCAATACTATCAATAAAAAAGATCAAAGCCATTTAGAGGAAGAGAGAAGTTGCTATAGCAAAAGCCAAATAGGCTAATGTAATTGTTGCCTGACTGAATTTCCTGAGCTATTAGGCAAAGGAGCAGTGAGCTAGGGGAAATCATTTGACTTTTCCGACCTACTCCTTGTCCGCTCAGCTCCATAATGAGGAGGTTGGGCCGGGTGATTGCTAAGGCCTCCTCCAGTATTGACTAGCTGGAAGAACAAGGCAAATCCAACTTTCTGAACTTAGTCTTTCGTCTGAAATGAGGACAGTATGAAGGTGAAATGTGATGCCAGTGAAAGTTCAAAGCTTGACACTAGGAAGTACTTCATTAATGCCAGCCAATGACACTAATCCTCCCCTAAGAATTTTAAGAGCCTAACACATTCACTGTGGTGTTATTTCATTGCTTTGTTACCCTCTTCCAAAACGAGTAAGTGTTCTTTGACAAGCAGGATCATTTGGAACTTAAAAACAGCACTCCAGAGCAAAGTGGTCTGTGAGTCCCAGCACAGCCCTTGGAGGAGGAGGGGAGGGTCACCGTGGAAATGACCTTCACCTCCAACGCTCTGCTGCTGGGAATATGTTCTCAGGAGCACATGAGGGCTTTTGTTTCCACTGGAGATGAATTCACACTAAATTGTAAATGGGTCTTTCCGTGGAGGGCAGTGGAAGGAGTGTGGTGTGAAGAGAGAACCCCACAATGGACAGGGTGGAGAAGTCCAAGAGCCAAACTTACTGACTTCACAGTTTTCCCTGGGCCAGCCCTGCCCTGGCCTAAAAGAGCGGGAGCAGCTGGTTCGCTTTTAAGGCCTCCCCATCTCCTTAAGAAGCCACTCCTTATTCAGGACATGGGACCTCTGTGTGCCATTTGTGGGTGGAGATGGGACTGGAGTAGGATGAGCTGGTCTGTCCAGTCAGGCAAAGGTGAGCTCACCTGGGGGCGCAACTGTGGGGCGGGGGCTGTGACACCAGCTGAGCATTTGACCTACCCCACCTGGGGACCCCAGAGTTCCTCTGGCATATAAGCCAAGTGGTAATTAGGATTCTGGAGGAGAGCCGGGGGCTTGGGTGGTGGTGTTTTGGGTGCTTATGTTTGTTTTGTTCTGTGTGTTTGGTGGAAAGTGGAAAGCTGGGAGCTCTTGCTTTGCTGGAAAGCCCAGCTCTGGTTAGGTTCCCCCTTCCCTCCTGTAGTAGCTTCACTGCTGCTTTGCATTTCTGAACAAGTACACCTTGTGCTCACTGCCTTTGGTCAGTGTCCTCCAGGGAAGAAAGTGTCTTGACCAAAGAAGCAGCGTGCAGACCTCGGGTATTTGCTGGATTCGCTCTCTCAGCATCGCTCTAAGATAACTTTGACCTTGGCAGCGGTCTGAGCCCTTGCCCGGGATGGCCCAGAGCGGGCTTCTGTGCTCCTGCCTCTGGGGACTGGAGATGGGGAACACAAAGTAGATTCTCTGGGACAGCCTTCCAGAGGGAGAGGCAAAGTTTCCAAAAGGTGTCGCAAAGACAAAATCCAGCTCTCTAACTGGACGGGCTTGCTGCAGACAAGGGAGTTCTGGGGGGAAAAAAAATCCTCGAAGTATCTTAACAATGGAAAACCGTTTTTGTAACAAAGAACTAACAAGCCCCTACAATAAGGCAAGTCTGGAAAGATCGCTGAACAGTTGTATTTTGGGTTTGAAATTTCAGCTGCTTCTATCTTCAAGCCAAAGAGACCACCCCCCGACAGCCTCAGTGGGCTCTCTCTGGGCCAGCCCCCTCCCCGGGGTCCTCGCCCCTTTTGGTGTGGGCTTTGTGCCAACCGCTGTCAGCATCCCAGCAAGCACAGGAGTCTGTCTTCAGAACCGTGTCATTTGAGGGGGAGAAGAATCAGAGTTGGTACATGGGGGAGCAGGTGGCTTGGATGCTGCTGGTGGAGGCTGGGTGTGTGTGGGTGGGCTGGCTGGGCTGCCGGAGGCCCAGGTACTGCTGGCTGGAGCTGCGGTTGCGTAGGGGCAGCACATGCACTGTCTGTGCTCGATGGAAAATGAAGTGCCTGCAAATACTAAAGGATATGAAAGAAGGCTGCCCAGTGTGTATGAGCAGGGGTGGATGCTGGATCCATCTGAACCCCGTGGCTTTTAGGAATGTGGACGGCCGGTACTCGCAGATGTTCACAGGCGGTAGAAACTACAGACGAAGAGGCCAGCCCCTCACAACTTGGGGTCCTCCTAGGATAGTGGGTGAGGACCAGGTAACTCTTGGGTTTGGTGGTCTGGCCTCTTGGGTTGCTCTTCTTTGTGCCCCCTTCTTCAGATCACCTCTTCCAAGCAGGATGAGCAAGGTCCAGTGGTCCAGGCCCCTGGAGGAGTCTTCAGGCACCTCCTGGCCATGGCCCACTTGGTTGTTCCCCACCTTAGGACTGTCATATAATCTATGCTCTAGATGTGGAAATGGGATCCACTTTCTGATGGCCGTTAGGGCCTTTCTCTGTCACACATAATTTTTCTTTCTTTTTTTTTTTTTTTTTTGAGACAGAGTCTCACCCTGTCACCCCAGGTAGAGTGCAGTGGCATCATCGTAGCTCACTGCAAGCTCCAACTCCTGGGCTCAAGCCATCCTCCTGCCTCAACCTCCCCAGTAGCTGGGACTACAGGTACGCACCACTAATTTTTCTATTTTTAGTAGAGACAGGTTCTCACTCTTGCTCAGGCTGGTCTCGAACTCCTGAGCTCAAGCAATCCTCCCACCTCAGCTTCCCAGAGTGCTAGGATTACAGGCGTGAGCCACTGTGCCTGGCCTGTCATGCACAATTCTAAGAAGATGAAGGGAAATTGGAAAGTGGTGGCTGCGACCGTGACTGCCAGCATCCTGCCCTAATTCTGAAGTCAACAGTCTGTCCCTCCCCAGGAGTGGCTAACGCTGCTCTGGAGCTACTTCCTGTACCCCACAAGCGACAGAGCTGCCAAAGCCTCTCGGCCTCCCATGAGTCTATTCTGATTTTGTGTGTGTGTGTGTGTGTGTGTGTGTGTGTGTGTTAGAAAATGTAAACAGCAAAATGAAATACCATCCAGTTAACTATCTCTTTCCTTCCTTGGGTTCTGATTTATGTACCTTTCATGCTGCATTCTTTTTTTTTTTTTTTTTTTTTTTAATTTTTTTAGAGGTGGGGTCTCGCTCTTGCTCAGGTTGGTCTCGAACTCCTGAGCTCAAGTGATCCTCCCACCTCAGCCTCCCAGAGTGCTAGGATTACAGGCGTGAGCCACCGCGCCCGGCTTCATGCTGCATTCTTGAAGAGACTTGTGCTATGTGGAGTCTGGCTGGAGGTCTCAACAGAGGTTTGAGAGCTAGGAGTAAATGTTTACAAGAAACATAGATGGCTTAGATCCTTTTCCTAACATCCATCCCCTCACCAAACTAAACTAAACTAAAGACAACCCCCCCCCAGCAAACAGAAAGTTGATGAAAATCAACAATAGCCATATAGTTCATTCACTATATTTTTTAAAAATCGAATATTATTCTAAGCCTATGGACAGTACACTATTGGAGAATATATGGGGTTATATGTTATCTCCTGTCCTTAATGTTGCAGTTTTCTTATGGAATAACATACAAACACACACCCACACACACACACACATGCTCATACACACATACACCAAACCATTTGGAAATATATAAGGGTTATGTGCTAAATTGTGTGGCCCAGACAGTATATGCCATAGATATATGGAGAAGGAGCAAACTGCATGGATTGGAGCAGCTGGGTGGGCCTGGCAGAACTGGAGCCTGAGTGAGGGATGGGTATGTTTGGGTGAGGAGCAGGAAGGTGAAAAGCTGAGCTAAGTGGCACAGATGGATCCCAGGGAAGTTGCTCTGCTTGGGTGGGAAAGCGCATCAATTGGTGTGCTTTAGGTTGCAAGTGACGATAAACCCTGACTTGTGCAGCTTAAACAGGAAGGACAGAAATTTCCTTTTATGTGATAACTGTTCCAGCACGGAGCCCGACCAAACAGAATGGACACTGGCCATGGTGATGGAGCAGGTCCTGCAGGCCTCTACTGTGTCCAGTCTACTGTGTTTAGTCTTTACCCTTTGGTGGTGGGGCAGAGAAGGTCTAGGAAATTCCAGGGGCAGGAAGAGGGGCTGGGGTGATAGAGGCATTTAGGGGGCTCAGGATGGCAACTATTAACAGAGCAGCACAGAACTATTTCAGTATGCTAACAACTAATTTGTCTAGACCAGTGTATACCTGCCAAACATGAGCCCCAAACAAAGCAAATGTATCAATCATACACTGGCAGTTTAGAGGTAGAACCATTCTGGGTGGTTAATTCAGCAGTTCAGGGATTTGCACAGTCTCTAAAACTTGGTGAGGGCTTCAGCTGTAACTTATTCCATTTACAAAGACACAATTTAATCTAACTATCCTTTTAAACTAGTGAATCTTACTTGTCTCATGGCTAAAATTTTACAATCAAAGCTGTCAAATCTTTATGCTTGTATACATATACTCATCTATACGTTTACATATTTTTTTTTAATATAAAAGGTTTCTCTCTCTCTCTTGCTCAGGTTGGATTGCAGTGTTATTAAAATTATTACAGAGGTAATAGTTTTATGGCCTTAAAACATATACTAAGACAGCCTAAACCTGTCGGACCAGTAGACTCAGAAGAAATATCTGAATTAAATTTTGAAGATGTTTTTATTTTACTTTTAGCAACAATTTTTAAATTAGCTTTATTTATCAAAGATTAATAAAGTCACATTAATTTGAAAAGAATTTGGGCTTATTTATTTAGTGTATGAGTGGTCATTTATTCATAAGTTAATTTAGTACATGTGGACAATATATAAACACAGACATGTATACATGTATATATAAAAATAAAGACTAGCTGGGTGTGGTGGCTTACACCTATAATCCTAGCACTTTAGGAGGCTGATGCAGGAGGATCACTTGAGCCCAGGAGTTTGAGGTTACACTGAGCTATGATGATGCCACTGCACTGTAGCCTGGGTAATAGAGTGAAAAAAAAGCCAGATAAACTAAATAGATATAAAAAATTAGAAAAAACTTAAAAAAATTATAAGAAATTATAAAAAATTTATAAAAGTTTTATTTTATATGGTTGAAATTGAATAAAATTAAATAAATCTACTTATAAGATTTTATTAAAATTAATTTTAGCATTCATCATTTATTGATACAAAGATAAAATTTGATTTTATCTTTTAAACAAAATTTTTATATAATATTAACAAGAAATAGTAAAAAAATTTTATTTACCTTTTAAATAAACTATAAAAAAAGAAGAAGGGAGAGAGGGAGAGACAGGTTCTGTTTGTCTCATGCTGTCTATTAGCTCTTTTGATTGTTTGAAAACCTGAGTTTTTTCTCTATCAGATAAGAAAAGGTTTTCGAAATCTTTGCATTATTACTTTGGCTAAGTGAATGACTTTTACTTTACAGTGACTTGTGATCCTATTTTGGTTTTTTGTTTGTTTGTTTGTTTTGAGACAGGGTCTCACTTTGTTGCTGGGACTACAGTGCAGTGGTGCCATCAGAACTCACTGCAACCTTGAACTCCTGGGCTCCAGCGATCCTCCTGCCTCAGCCTCCCAAGTAGCTGGGACTACAGGCTGCACCACCATGCTTGATTAATTTTTTATTTTTATTTTTTAGAGATGGGGTCTCACTGTGTTGCCCAGGCTGGTCTTGAGCTCCTGGCCTCAAGCAATACTCCTGCCTCAGCCTCCAAAAGTGCTAGGATTACAAATGTGAGCCACCACACCTGGTCTGTGATCCCATTTTGATATCAAGTTGATATTTGACATACTTTGAATCAAATTTCAAATTCTAAAATTAAGTCTTTTTGACTCAAACTAACTTTGACAGAACAAATAAGTTCTCCGGAGGGCCAAGAAAGACATATTAGGCTTATTTGGTATGTTAAAATCATGTGAGAAGCATTGCCAAATAAGAAATGATATTTAACTTTCTTTAGTTATATTTATATAAATATATTATTAATATGTGTTCCAAAACTATGTTCGATTCCTAAAATCTGATATGTCTTAGTATATGCAATAAATTGCTTTATTCCAATGCTTTTTTTTCCTAAAAGCCTTTTTTTTTTTGAAATGGGGTTTCACTCTGTTTCCAGGGCTAGAGTGCAGTGGCATCATCACATCTAACTGCAACTTCAAACTCCTGGCCTCAAGTGATCCTCCTGCCTCAGCCTCACAAGTAGCTGGGACTACAGGCTGCGTGCGCTACCATGCCCGGCTAATTTTTTATTTTTTTGGTAGAGATGGGGTCTTGCTATGTTGCCCAGGCTGCTCCTGGCCTCAAGCAATCCTCCCACCTCGGCCTCCCAAAGTGCTAGGATTACAGGCATGAGCCACCATGCCCCACCTCCTAAAAGCTTTTTGCAAATCCTGAAGTGTTGTGTCAAGCAGGGATCTGCCCCCGACTCCACCCCTCTACTTCTTGGAGCTGCCAGGTTTGGCTGAGTCTGTGATTAATCCAAGCAAGAACACAGCAGAAGCCAGCAGGCCCTGTGGCCTGATTCTGAGGTCAGCCCCTCACACTCATGTCCTTTCCTGCCTCTGACAGCAGGAAGGAATGCATTTCCAAGACTCCAGGGTGTTTGGGCTGAGAGCTCCCTGTATCTGTCTCCTCTGCCTTCCGCATTATCTCCACTTTTCTAAAGTGCAAATCCCTCCCTTTCCTAATTAAACAGTATTCTTGGTAGCTTTTCCCACACCTTAGCCACCATTCCTTTCATCCTTTCCAACAGTAAAAGGACTGGAGTGCTTTGGTTAGCTCCCTCCTGTCTCTGGAGGGTGTTCTTTTACTCTTTAAGGATTTATCACTTAACCTAGGCACGTAAGGAAAACAGATCTTGTCATCAAATGGTGAAATTTCCTGAAAATAACAGGAGTACTTGGCCCTTGGGTTCCCATATTGAACACTAAGTTTCAGAGACTCCAGTCGCCTTGTAAATTTGTGGAGGGGGCTTGAAGTCTTAAGAAACTAGAGAGTTACCAGAGCTGGGTGTGGGGAGGCAGAGGCAGCTCAGAACTGGCGGTGCTATGTTCTTATGGTTCCAGAGGCAGCTGTGGGCTCAGGGGAGAAGGAAGGGGCTGGTCCCACAGAGTTTCTCAATCTTGCTCCGTGAGCTACATCTCTGAGAAACAGCTGGAGGCAGAGGTGGTGCCTGAGGGCTGCAGGGATGGGCAGCCACAAGGACCAGAAGAAGGGAGGCCATTCAGGCAAAGGTGATGTGGTGTAAAGAAATGATAGGCAGCAAGAATGTGGCTGAGGGAGGGTAGATTTTGACCAGACCTCTGAGCTAAGAGAAATGATGGTGAGTGAGAAGAGAAGACAATAAATCCAAAACCTAGTTTAACACATGAGTCTTGAGAATAATCTGTTCATTTAAAGAAAAAAAAAAGGATCTAGTTCCGTACATGATGCAGCATGGCAGGTGAACTATTATGTGGGGTTCCACAAAGAAGGCCTGGCCAAGGACTTGTAATGCCCCAAATCCTGCCTGGGGAACTTCCAGAAGTCAGAGGGTCTGACCCTTCTAACTCTCTGACTCTGAAAATCAGTTTTACCATGATTAGGATAAGAAGATATGGGGGCAAGTTTTCTTACAAAGTTGAAAACTTGTTAGGGCCATTTTAATTTTATATCTAGACTGAAATACAGGAAACTGGCCTTTGTAAAGATATCTTTCAGTTCTGTAAAAAGCATTGGTAGGAAGTAGACATCCTTTCTGTATGATTTACATTCCTATGAATATTTCATAATTATTATCATTCCTTCAAAAATTTGTCATGAACTTCTTAGGGAAATTGAAATAATTCTACCTGTTCTGGGTGAGATATGTTATTCATTTTAATGTTAGCCTAATATAGTGATATCCAAGGGATTCCATTTCTTTATTGTGGAAAAAAAAGGTCTGAGCTTTATATGAATAAGTTGTTTAGTTTAGAATAAACACTTTTTCCATATTTCTTTGTTTTAATTGTCAAACGTATATATGTACTTATTTTTAAAAGCAACTAAATTATTAAACTTTTTAAAAAGGCCACTTCACCTATACCCACTCCTTAATTTTTCCTTTCCTAGTGCCAGTTATGTTATTTTGGTTGATTCTTTTGGTATTTACCACGATAACCCTAATTAACAAGCTTGTATTCCTATTGCTTTAATTTTCAGTTTAAGGCGTTAGTGATTTTCTTTCATTTATGATAGTTGAGGATTTAGCTCTTATTCTCCACATATGTACACTTATATCCTCTTGCCCATACTCCTCAGTTACATTTTATATTGATTTCCGGTACTTATACTGGTGTGACCACTTGCTGTTCAGAGCCAACCTTCTAGTATCGCAACTACTTTTTTCTTTTCTGCTTAGCTATCAGTTTTTCCCCAAATTAATCATTATCTTTATTTAAAATTTGCTTACTTTTCTGTGTGGTTGTGACTAATTCAATTCCCAACTCTCTGCTCATTGTCTGGATCCCATCCCAACAGGTTCATTTTCATCACACAACGTCCCAATTTCATCTTCATGCAGCCCCGCAGGCCTGGCTGCCCCCACGCTGGTGTACAGTGTCACCGGGGGTCTCCCTTCCCCATCACATGGGGATTTCCTTCATCTCTTCTGCATTGGGTCTCCAATTCCCTGACTTATTTTTCATCTATCATTTTACTCTGAGAGATCTCCAATTTTGTCTTGAACTTTTCATTTTCTGATATTTTTAATTTCTGTCTCTTTTTTTTCTCAGAATGCTACTTTTTAATACCATCCCATTCTTCTTTCATGAATACATGAGTGCTGAATACATTCTCTTCTCTCTATATTGCTATAATAGAGTTTTTTTAAAAAATGCTGTCCAGACTAAGTTTTGTTTTTGTTTTTTCCTGAGACAGGGTCTTGCTCTGTCACCCCGGGCTAGAGCACAGTGGCATCATCATAGCTCACTGCAACCTCAAACTCCTGGGTTCAAGCCATCCTCCTGCCTCAGCCTCCCGAGTAGCTGGGACTACAAGGTCTCCCCACCATGCCCAGCTAATTTTTCTATTTTTTGTAGAGATGGGGGTCTCACTTTTGCTCAGGCTGGTCTCGAACTCCTGGCCTCAAGCAATCCTCCCACTTCGTCCTCCCAGAGTGCTGGGATTACAGGCGTGAGCCACCACGCCCGGCCCAGACTTAGTTTTAAGGCCCTGGTAGAGATAGTTAGTTCCCCTTCTTAATGCTACAGGGGGTTCTGGAAGTTATTTTTTCCCTGCAGCATCATATTTCCCCCAAGTTGCTTTTCCTCCTTCTTTCTTTGGTCTCTTTGATGTTAGAGACTTTTGTCAAATGTCTATTAACCCTTGGTGGCCTGCTTATAATTAAGAATTGTGTTGACTGAGGGCTTCATTGCAAGGTGATCAGGAATGGCCCTCTGACAGGGAAGCCTCTGAGTCCATACCTCTAGGCCCTTTGGGCAAGCCAGGCTGGGTGTGCGTGCGTTTGTGTGCACACACACACACACACACAGACGGTGGCTCAGCCAGCATCCTTCTTGGAAAGTCTGGCCACTGAGTGCTGGGAGCTCTACTGCCTCATTCTTTATTTTTATTTTTATTATTTTTGTTTTTTTTTAATACTAAGGGGGGGTTGTGAGGAGGGTTGTCTAGTTGCATTGGTTTTTTGTGTGGAGACAGAGTCCTCACTCTGTCGCCCTGGGTAGAGTGCAGCGGTGTCATCGCAGCTCACCACAAACTCCAGCTACTGGGCTCAAGTGATCCTCTTGCCTCAGCCTCCCGAGTAACTGGGACTACAGGTGCATGCCACTGCCCCTGGCTGATTTTTTTTACCTTGAGACGAGGTCTCGCCATCTCGCTCTTGCTCAGGCTGGTCTCAAACCCCTGAGCTCAAGCCATCCACCTGCCTCTGCCTCCCAGAGAAGCTAGGACTACAGGTGTGAGCCACCGCCCCGGCCTGCCTTATTCTTCAGAGCATAAACATTCACACCATCTTCCCCCTCCACTAGCGGCTCCTCACTGCCCAACTGCGCCCCATGTCCCCAGTCCAGAGACCCTCTCCTTCACCCTGCCACGAGAATAGATCCCCAGGCTTGGGCTGCGGTGGGTGAGGGGGTCCGGGGATTTAGCTCTTCTTCACAACTCCCTCCTCACCAGAAGCCAAGTCACTCCTCCTCCACCCCTAGTTCCAGTGCTACCAGGCGCTACCACTTCCTGAGTCTTCAAGGATTCTGGGGTGTAAGTGTCAGCTCTCCCTTCGTGTGTGTTTGTTCAGCATTCAGCTTTTCTCAGGTCAGCTAAGGTCCCCTACCACGGTCCATCTGGTTTCCAGCTTCTGCAATTTTATCTTCTCTCTCATTCCCCTGTCCCTGGGAGTTTAGTTTGTTTTGTTTTTATCATTTCAGGAGGGAAAATTAGATGTGTGTGCTTGTTACCTATCGTTTACCCGAACTACATAGTAACAGAATTGCTTATTGTAGTTGAGGATGTACAAACACTGAGGAAATGGCTGAGATATCTTATCTTATGGGTGTGTGCCCCTAGGAGAAAAGGAAATTTAAAAAATTATATTCAGGTAAATGCCCAATTCTTTTATCTCTATATTCTCTTAAGAATCTTGTCAAGCAGGCCAAGGAAGGTAAAGGAGAAATAGTATTCAGTAGCTTTTTCTGGTCAATCTCTCTCTCTCTCTGTTTGATAGAACTTTAAAGATCATACGGATCCTCACTTATGACAATGAAAAAAGGGAATCCCAAGAGGACAGGTTTACCTGGTGGGCAGAAGGACTAGAAGAATTTTATCACTGGCGTTGTTTAGAATTGCCAGCCCATGGTGATAATAAAAAGCAGAGGGAGTTTTGATTGGTTTATTATTGTCTTTAAAATCTTCACATATAAAGCCTTGTCTGCATCCTACTGCGCGGTGGTTTTAGTTGAGGAACCTGGGAAGAAGAAGCTCATAGTGACGAGGAGGAGATTTTAGATTTCAGGCAGAAAATGGAAAGTTTCTGGGATTTCAGAAATTTTCAAACTTGAGACACTGTAACTATTGTTTCTAGCTTTTTTTTTAATTGTTCCATCTCTATAAAATTCCTTATGTGGAAATATATGTTTTCTCATGTTTACCTCTATCCATTCGTGCATTGAATACATATTTATTGAGAACCGACTATGTGCTAGCCCTGTGCAGGAGCTGAGGGATGTGCAGCTATTTAAGACCTCCCTCAGGGAGTTAGTCTGTAGTCTAGCTGTAGAGAGAGATATCTTTTTAAAAAATGCAGGACAGGCACAGTGTGACAAGTGGTAGAGAAGTTTTCTTAACTACAAGCTACAGAGAAAGCCCAGAGGATGGGATTGATTTTGCCTGGGGGCATCAGGGAAGCCTTCAGTTGGAGAGGGCTTCCAGATGGCAGCGTGGCTCCGGCAGGGCAGGTGGTGATGAAATCATTCAGTAAGACTCAAGAGCAGAACTTGTGTTGGAGCAAGGGTCCTTCCGAGGGATTTGAAGATGACGCTTCAGGCAAGTGATTTTTAAACTCAGCTCCATAGCAGGGCTAACTGCCCAAGACTCCCTGGGGACCCTGACTCAGTCTTTCTTGGGCCTTCAGAATCTCTATTTTTAAAAAATTCCCAGGTGTGTCCATGAGGTTTAGAAACCACTGCTTTAGGCAGTACAAAGTAAGGAGAGAATGTAAACAGATTGGCATTTTAGAAATGTCCCTTTGGCCAAAAGGTGGAAATTGGGCTGAGAAAGACATTGGAGGCAGGAAAGCCCCCTGGGAGGCTCACAAGAGAGAAAGCGGGGGCAGGAAGTCGGGATGGAAAGGACAGTGTAGAGAAGGGAGCACAGTCTTCCAGATGACGCCCAAATTTCTGCCTCGGACTCGAGCAGGGTAGACAGTGTGCCACTCCACCGAGGTGGGAAACCCGCAGAAGATGAGGTTTGGAGAGAGAGAGAGTGATCCTTTGGGGCATAATGAGTCTGAGCTATCAGTGGGCAGGTGCAGAGTCTGTGACAATTGGAGTCACCACTTCGTGGGGTGGTGCTGCACAGCTTAGGAATGAGCGAGATGTGAGGGTGAGAAGTCGAGAAGAGACCTTCAAGGCAGGTAGCACAGCAAGCATGGGGGTGGGAGAAGGTGGTAGGGCCAGAAAACTGGCAAGAAGGCGGAGTTGAGAGGAAAAGGAAAAGCATAGTGTCCCCCCAGCCTGAAAGAAGAAGGGTGTGGTCAACCAGGCCTTCCCCAAAGGCCACCTCCCACCCTGCGCATCCTGGGAGCTGGCAGCTGCAGCCCCGAGGGAAAGGCAGGGACAGCAAACCTGCGAATCTCCCTCAATTATGTTTAATCTCCTTGCAGATTTCATCAGTGCTCAGCAGCATTTTCTCCCAGAGACAAAAGCGGGAGGGGGCTGGGGGCCTGGGCGTGGCTCCAGCAGCCCTAATTGCTGAGCTCCAAGTTCCCATTCCTATCACTTGGGTGTCCTGGAGAGCGAGTTAGAGGAACTGCACCACCCCACCCTTCAGGAAGAGGCCAACTCAGACTGTGCATTTCTTTGTACATTTCTTCCTGTTGTTTTCTGCTGATTTTTGCGGTATACGCCCATTGCTCAGAGATCCTTCTAGATATCAAAAAAGGACAAAGACATTTAAGGGGAAAAATGAGTTCTTCTCCATCATTCTGTGCTCTCCACTGTTTGTATTTTCATTTGAGTTTAAAGGAGACATTATATACCCATTAAAACAGGTTCATGGAGGCCCTATTACCAGGTAAAATATATTCTGTAAGCCTTTTTTTTTCCAGCCAACAAAAAACCCAGTGTTTTTCATGTGAAGAGCTCAAGTCTCATTATGTACACAAATGAATTGATCTGACCGGCACTCCTGGGAAGGGGGAAAGAGTAACTTATCCCTGTGTTGTAGAGCTATTTTTTGTAATTTTTTTTCTTTTTATTACCTCTACTAGAACAGAATGTAGAGCTGTTTTTTGGATAGATGATTTTGGGTAGGTGCTACGAGTACATTCATTCACTTACTCATTCAGCAGATCTTTTTATTGATTGCCTACTCGGTACAAAATAGTGTATATGAGACTATGCCCTGCCAACAGGAACATGTCCAGCTGGGGAGCAAGATGTAACATGCATGCAAAGGTTTAAAAACACTGCAACATACAAGGCTTCATGTCATTCCTTGCCAAAGAAAACACAGAACTTAAGAGCTTTGGTTCCCCAGGAGTGGTCACTTAGGTTGGCTGTGATCTGGGAAGGCTCTGTGCAGAGGTGGGCCTTGTGAGTTGTGCAGCAGTAGTGGCACATGGACCTTGGGCACTCTCTAGCTCTCTGTGTCTTCCTGTCTAGAAAGAGATGATGGTCCCTAGCTAGCAGAGTTGTTAGGAAGCGCTCAGCAAGTGTAACTCCTGTGATTCTTCCCTGCCCACCCCCAACACTGATTTACAGCCCCCCAACTCTGCTTCCCAGCCCCTACCACTTCTCAGGCCAGGTCAGAGCTGTCTGCTTCCGTGTCTGCTGCCCTCACTAGCAGTGTCGCTGTGAAGTCTCACCTCTTGGCACATAGTGAGGACTTTGTAAATATTTGTTGAGTGAGGGAATGAACAGCATCCTAGACAGAGAGTAGAGAGTGTGGGGCCAGCATGCGCTTGGGGTTTTCAGGGAGAAGTGAGTCAACCTGTTGGGTTGGAGCTGAAGTGTGTGTGGGAGAACAGTGGAAAGGTAGCCCAGGACCCAACTGTGGCACGTCCTATATGTTCACACACCAGGCCAAGAATTGGGACTTTGTCCTGTTGGTACCAGAGAGACACGGAATGGTCGGGAACAAGGGACTGACAGGGCGATGCGGGGGGACAGTCAGCCTGTGCTGCTTCATAGGGTGGACTGCACCAGGCCAGAGGAGAGGAGGAGAGGCCAATTAGGACTGTCCCAACAGCTCAGGGGGGACAACACTGCCATTCTCAGAGTGGGAATATAAAGGAAAAGATACAGTTAAGAAAGATATGCGTCTATCTTCCATTAAAGAACATTTTAGCCACTGATAGGACAATGACATGTATAAGTTAAAAATCCAGACAAGTTTCATTCAGGCCATAGCAGAATGGCCTCAGCTTCTGAGCAGGAATTGATCTGAAACTGACCTTTCACTCCCAAGGACACCACTCTTGTACATACGGCCTGCTCTCCCAAGCGTGGGTGGAATCCTCTCTGGAGACCCGACAGAGGCGACAGTGGGAGAGAGGAAGCCCTTATCTTTTGTGCCAATGATTTGGTTTAGTCTCAAGAGAGACTCGTAGCAAAGAGATTCCTCTGGAAGGGGCATGCATGTGCATGTGTTCACGTGTGTGTACGTGTGTGTGCATGTGTATGTGTGTATGTTCACATGCTGTGACGTCTCCAGGTCTTATCTTGACCTAAACGTTGTCCAGTTGCGGCTGATCCTAATCTCTGTTAAGACTCTCTTGGCTCTCCGCGCCCAAAGCTTCACTTGACTAGCCTTAAAAAAAAGAAAAAGAAACAGAGAATCTCTTGGGGGCTCAGTAAACCTGGGCTTGAAAACTACCACAGCTGCACACTTACCTGAGATTGGGGCAGGACAGGTTTCAACAAACCTCTTGGCCTGCAGGCAAAGAGCTAATGGCAAAAATGACTATTCAAATACAGCTTGGGTGGGCCAGCTTTTTCACTTTTTCCAGGATGAGTTAATTTGGCAATGATGTTGGGCATCTTGGCAAACAGAGGAGAGAATGAAAACATGCAGGGTAAAGTAAGAAAGAAGGTGTCATGCAAGAGGGAGAGGGGGCAAGGCCTCGGAATGCAGAGAGGGAAGGGGCATCTGTTTCTAGGTCATAGCAGCTGCAGGAGAAGAATGAAAAGGCTGGGGAAGAGCCAAGGACGATGGGCGAGAAGTGCATGGAACTGGAAAGAGAATATTTGACTTAAAGGAAGTTTCAACTTTTTTCATAACTGGACCAGAATGTATTTTAAATGTGTTTTAAAATGGGCACCTATAAACCCAGCTACTCCAGTGGCCGAGGTGGGAGGATCCCTTGAGGCCAGGAGTTCGAGACCAGCCTGGGCAACATAGTGAGACCCTGTCTCTAAAAAAAAAATGTGTATAGAAGACATCCATCATGGGAGAGTATATGCCACCCAATTCTTGTTTTGAGTATTAGGATATCTTGGAATCAGTGTGGATCAACATTTTGCATTTCTGAAGCATTATTCACAATAGCCAAAAGGTATAAACAACTCAAATGTCCATGAAATGATGAATGGATAAACAAAATACGGTACACCCACACAACAGATTATTATTCAGTCATAAAAATGAATAAGTTCTTTTGCAACATGGAACAACGTGGATGAATATTGAAAACATGCTGCGTAAAAGAAGCCGGCTACAAAAGACCACATATTGTATGATTCTATTTTAATGAAATGTCCAGATGAGTAAATCCATAGATACATAGGGAAGATTAGTGGTTGCCAGGGACCAGGGGGAAGGGGATGGGAGTGACTGCTAAAGGGTATAGAGCTTCCCTTTGGGCTGATGAAAATGTTCTGGGATTAGATAGTGGTGATGGTTGTACAACCGTGTGCATACACTAAAAGCCACTGAATTGTATACTTTGAAAAGGGGAATTTTATGATATGTGAATACTATCTCAATTTTTAAAAAATTTATGTTTTCAACTTTGGGCCTAATCATTTTGTTTTGTTTTTATTTAAATTTTTTTCTTCCTAGAAATAGTATTACAGTACGTGATTCAAAACTCAAAAGAAGTGAAAGGATATAAAGGAAAATTCTTTCTCTCACCACCTTCATTGTCCTGCTATTCAAAAAGTAAGCAATTATATCCTGGTTTTTTTTCTTTTCTTTTTTTTTTTTTGGAGACAGGGTCTCACTCTGTTGTCTGGGCTAGAGTGCAGCGGCGTCATTGCTGCTCACTGCAACCTCAAAATCAAACTCCTGGGCTCAAGCGATCCTCCTGCCTCAGCCTCTGAGTAGCTGGGACTCCAGGCCCGTGCCACCACACCCAGCTAATTTTCAAATTTTTTGTAGAGACGGGATTTTGCTATGTTGCCCAGGCTGGTCTCAAACTCTTGGGTTCAAGCGATTCTCCTGCTCAGGCCTTCCAATGTGCTGGGATTACAGGTGTGAGCCACTGTGCCTGACCCTAATTTTTTTCTATAAAGGAGACTATCACCAGTAATTTATTTCTGACTCCCTCCTGATCTTGAGATCAAGCCTCTAAGTATCTCACCACACTTGGCTTAAGTCATAATTCTGCTGTGACTGATGGTTTGGAGCACAGCTTTACTGATTGGTCTGTTTGCCCTTCCACTTTCAACACTTTCAGTGTCAGCACCTCCTCCTCTCCTGTTTTCCCTCCCTCTTCTCTCTCAGCATGAGAAAGAAATTGTTCCTTGTGCTGTCACTGATTCTTTGATACTCCTCTCTTTAAGAGGTGGAGCTTTAATTCCCCTCCTCTTGGGTTTGGGCTGGACTTAGTGACTCATCTCTAATGAAAAGAGTATGCGGAAATAAAGATGTGTGGCTTCCCAGACCAGGTCACAACAGGCATCTTGGCTTCCTCTTTGCTCTCTCAAACCCCTTGCTCTGGTAGGTCAAGCTGCCGTGTTGTGAGGACACCCAAGCAGCCTTATGAGGAGGTCCACGTGGTGAGGAACTGAGGCCTCCTGCCCGTAGCCATATCATTGAGCCATCATGGAAGTGGGTCCTCCAGCCCCAGTCAAACCTTCAGATGACTGCGGTCCCAGTTGACTTCTTGACTGCAACCTCATGAGAGCCAAAACTGCCTAGCCAAGCCCTTACCAACTTCCTGACCCACAGAAACTGTGTGAGATAATAAATGTTCATTGTTGTTTCAAGCTGTTGAGTTTTGGGGTGATTTGTTATGCAGCAATAGAACAACAAAGTCTATACTTATAGAAATTATGATTGATATGAATCTCAATCACCCGTAGCCCTTGTGCCTCTGGCATCACCTGTGGTGGGTGCTAATGTGTCAGGAGTACAGTGGTACCCCAAATTTCAAAGCTCTGAAATATCACCTAATTGAGTAGCAGGGAACACTGGTATTTTCCTAAACTTTCCCTCTTCCCCAGTTATTCCTTTTAGGAGTTAATGTATGTCTTAGGAGTTAGTTTTGTTCACCCATATAATGGGAGCTGCTGCCTGCAGCTCTGCAGTCTGTCGGGGATATTGACTTGCTGCCCCTGTGCTATACTGCCCACTGCTATTGTCAATGGTACAGCTACATTCTACTCCCCCACCTCTCCCAGCCTGTTCACACCTACTCTTTGGACTCCTTCTTCTCCACCCCTCAGATGACATTTTGGGCACATCCCAGGACTTGTCTGGTCCCTCTCAGATAAAAAGTGATCACTTCAAGGCCTGCAAACCAGTCTCATTTTAGTAGATCAAAGCAGGGTGGGGAGGAGAGAGAAGGCTGGAAAGGTAAGGAGGGAGAAAGACAGAGATGTTCCTGGAATAGTTCTTTCTTGAGTTAATATCCAAGTTCTCTGGGCTGGGCAGAAGTTTATGGCTGATTCTGTCCAGTGAAACAACATCCATGAGATTGTTAGTGATGCCCAATCTTTTGAAATGCTGAAGGAGGGATCCCTAAAGATCTCCCATCTGAAGTTTCTCTAACACAGGTGAATGCATTTCCCCCAGCTGGTCACGGCCGCTTCTGCCTGCTGACCTCTACTTGTCCCTCCAGGTGACACTCTTGGGCAGTTTCTTTGACAACCTCAGGCCAACTTTCTCTAGACTGGCCCATCTCTGGTCCATGGGAACAACTCTCAAATTCCGAAAGTACAGACATTTCCCATGGTTTTTCGCCCTGAAGCATCCTGAGATGTGGGTCCAGCATTAGCCCGTTATGTCCCATGAACTCGGGGAGGTGCCAGGGAGACACAAGTCTGGTCCTCTTGAAGGCACTCCCACTGGCACTGAGGCAGGGGAGGAGCTGTTCTTCCCTCGGGCAGAGGAAGTGGGAAATGCCAAAGCACTTCAACAATTTTTTTGAAGAAATTCTCTCTCCAATTTTTCACTCCCTTCTGGAGACTTCAATTTTTTATACAATTGAGGTGGGTGGTTGGCTAAAGGGCACAAAGATAGTTCTTGATGACTTCCTTATGAACGATCCTTCGCTAGCTTGAAACAAAAAATAACAATTGATGTCATCTGTTGAGGGCTGTCTACACGGAAAGGCAGCCAGATGGTTCCAACGAGAGGAAGCACCTGTTGCGGCCTGAACATCCCTTTGCCTCCTCACCTCTGAGCGTTGGCTCATGGATCCTTCAGCCCAGAGAGCAGTTCTCCTCCTGCCTCCCTGTCCTTGTCCTCACCCTGCCACTAGAGGTGATCCTTCCCTCCCCCAGACACCCCAGTCTCTTTTCTGTATCTCAAATGTGACACTTTTCCCTGTCTTCCTCAGATGCCCTATTTCTCCTCTTACAAGGCAAGGTCATGGAACAAAAGCTCCATGTCTGCTTTTACTTTTTTAAAAAACCTTTTTTTCCCAGTATAGCTTTTAAATTTTATTTTAATTGTGGTAAAACACACATAAACTTTACCATCTTAACCATTTTTTTTCTCCATGTGGTTAAATTTTTTTTGTAGTTCTCATTTTTTCCTAAGAAAAAAGCAAGAAGAAAATAATTCAGAGTTTATATAAAACATCTTTACATTATTTTTTCCAAAAAGACTAGTATTTGCACAAATGGCAACAGAAACAGAAACAAAAACAAAAATCCCTTCTGGAAGGGGCTGGCTGTTCTTCTTCCCCTCCCGCCTGGCGCTGGGGCGGGCAGCTGGCCAGGAGGCTATGCGGAGGTGGATGGAGCTTAACCATTTTTAAGTGTGTAGTTGTCAAAGATAAGCAAAGCTGGATGTTAGTTAAAGCATAAAAACAAATTTTATTCAGTAACCATTGCAGTAGGAGAAAGAGCAGAGCTCCGTTCAGGTGTGCAGAGGTGGCTGGGCATTTTAAAGGGAGATGGAGGGAATCCGGAGGGGGAGTGAGTGGGGCTTGAACAGAGTTACAAAAGTGAAAAATCACAAAAGGCTGGTAAGAGGGTTGGTCAGTGCAAATGCGATTAGGCCAGCCAGCTTCCTCTGCTAACCGGCATTCATCAGAGTTAGGTGCTGCCTGGAACGAATGGTAAATTCCACTTGTCAGCCTTGAGTTTTTCCAGACAGGAACTCAAGGGGGGCTGGATTTTCCCAGGGATGGGGCTGTAGGCTGCTAGAAGCCATGCTAGAGTTTGATCAAGGCTCTTAGTGCACAGGTTTGGATTAAGTCTTTCCTGCTGGGAGTTTTTGCAGTTCTCCCAGGACGGTGGCATTAAGTACATTCAAGTTTTGTGCAACCGTCACCACCATCCATCTCCAGAACTTTTTCATCCTGCAAATCTGAAACTCTGTACACATTAAACAATATATCCTCATTCATTCCCCCCTCAGCCCATAGCAACCCCCATTCTGCTTTCTGTCTCAATAAATCTAACTATTCCAGGAACCTCGGATAAGTAGAATTACACATTATTTGTCCTTGTGTGACTGGCTTATTTCACTGAGCATAATGTTCTCCAAGATTCATTCATGCTGTAGACTGTCAGAATTTCCTTCCTTTTTAAGCTTGAATCATATTCCAATATCACATTTTGTTAATTTATTCACCTGTCCATGTGTGACATTTGGCTTGCTTTCATCTCTCAGTAACTGTGATTAATGCTGCTAATGCTGCTGTGAACATAGGTGTCATGAGTGGTGCAAGGTCAGACATAACCAGGTCCGCATATGTTTGTGTCTTTTCACGAGACCAGACTCTTACTGATGCATATTCAATCATAAGAGCCACGAGCTACATGGAGCTCCCAAGGGGGCAGTTCTCCTTAGTACTGTCTGTTCACTTAGTAGTCAGAGCTGCAAGCACACAGGCTCAGGCTGATCCACAAGTCAGTCAATATTGCAAACCAAACACAGTAGTATACTTAATCAATATATAAATGTTATAGATTAAAAGAGAAAAGGGGATAGGAAAAGGGGTTACAAACCAGTTCAAGGACAGCAACGTGGACAGGAAGAGTGTCCTGGGCTGATCCGGTCGAGTCGTTAATATCTTGCAAGGCAGAGTCCTTGATTTGGGCAGAGCCTTCAGTGGCAGATGCTGGATGCTGATCATGAGTGACAGCAAGATGGTGTCTATTGAGATGGCAATGTTACACTGGTGAAATCTACTGGGCACCGTGGCTCACGCCTGTAATCCCACCACTTTCAGAGGCCGAGGCAGGACAATTGCTTGAGGCCAAGAGTTCGAGACCAACCTGAGCAACACAGCGAGACCCTGTCTCTACAGAAAAATTTTTTTAAAAATTAGCCAGGCGTGGTGGCACATGCCTGTAGGCCCAGCTACTCCGGAGGCTGAGACAGGAGGATCTCTTGAGCCCAGGAGTTCAAGGCTCTAGTGAGCTTTGATCACCCTACTGCACTCCAGCCTGGGTGACAGAGTGAGACCGTATCTCTTAAAAAAATAAAAATAAAAATGAAAAACACAAAGAAAAAAAAACCTGGTGAAATCCTTCTCTTTTAAAAGTCTGGTGAGGGCTGAGAGTAAAGGGTTACATCCTTGTCTGGTTGGGTGTAGCCTGTATTGATCAGGTGAACACCTGGTCCCTGTTGGCATGATACCTTTTGAAATATGGGATGGAGTCTTTTTCTAAAATGGAGTTACTTATGTCAAGGGTGCTCTCTACAGTAGGTATACAAATATCTCTTTGAGACTTTGCTTCCAATTCTTTTGCTTATTTATGTTTTCTTCTTCAGGGCTGACCACCTGTTAGCTCCTGAATAAATGCTTGTTTAAAATATTGTTGAATGAGTTTCTTGGAAACAGGAAAAGCCACAGCAGCTCGGCTGAGGCCCAGCATGGAGACAGAGATTTCAGGATGCCCAAGTGTAGTCAAGGGGCTCCAAGACGAGGCCACAGAGGCAGTGCCAAAGAGGTCACAGAACTGGTTGCACCGCTGGAGAGCTGGGACTCCTCAGCCTAGACTTGGGAACTGAGGCTCAGTCCCAGGGAGCGGTGTGTTGACTCTCTTGCTGGCCTTGGGAGCCTTTGCAGTTGCTGTTCAGCCTCTGCCTAGCAAGCGCCTCCTCCAGCTCTTTTACCTCTTTCTCCAACCACCTTAGAACCAGCATGCCCACAGTCAAGTTGCTCTCTAGCATAACACCCTGTTTAGAACCTTCAGAGCCTTAGTCTAGGTTGTAATGGTTTCATTTGTTTACATGCTTACTTATTATCTGATCCCCAGTGTTAAAAGGTAAACTGAGGCACGTTACAATATTAAAGAGTTTATTTGAGCAAACAGTGATTCACGGATCAGGCAGCACCAGACCACATGTAGTTCGGGGCTTCACCAAAGGGACAGGAGAAGGCTTTTACAGGGTGAACTTGGAAGCAAGGCAAAGGAATCATTTCCGTGGAAATGCCCTAGTTAGAAGCTAGTTGCCAGTTTCTGATTAGCCTAGAATATGACCATTTACACTGAGTTGGGTTTCAGTTTTCTGTGCAGGAAGCCAGGCTTTCAGACAGAGCCTCCTCAGTCTAATGACCTCCCAATTAATTATTTTAGCACCAACGACGCTGTTAGTGCCATGAGGGCATGGGTCTTACCTGTCTGTATCCAAGCAGTGCTTGGCACATAGTAGGTCGTATTTAAAAAATTGTGGAATGACTATGATTATTTTGTGTACATGAGCAATGTAGGCACCTCTGGTTATAGTCTAAAGAGTGCTGGGGAAGAGTGTGACTCCACAACCCTGGTCAATTAAGCCTCACTGACCCAGGAACTTAGGAAAGAGCTCTGGAGCAGGCAGCTAGAGAAAGTCCTGGCAGGTAAGTAGAACTCAGATAATCATGACCTAGACAGGGTCGGAAGGTCTAGGTACAGGGCACAACAAAGCCCTACGCTGGGACTGAGATCAGGTACAAGACTCCATTCATTAGAAGAACCAATGAGAGCAGACAAGACCCAGCCAAGAGGAACCAGCTCTGAGACTGGAGTCACTAGACTGGGTTGGGTCCAAGGAATGCTGCTGGGGGAGTCTGGTCAGTGGACTCAGAGCATGAGATTTGAGTGCAACCAGCCAATCAACTCCGTGTCTGCCCTGATTCAGGCAGTGCTGGTCTAGAGCTACGGTCCTCAGCCCCAGGCCGTGGACCAGTACTGGTCTGAGGCCTGTTAGGGACCAGGCCACAGAGCTCTGCCACCCACCCCCCACTCTGTTCAGTGGAAAAATTGTCTTCCATGAGACCTAGGAACTGGGGTCGCATAGCAGGAGGTGAGCAGCGGGAGCAAGTGAAGGCTTCATCTGTATTTACAGCCATTCCCCATTGCTTGCATTACCGCCTGAGCTCTGCCCCTGCCCCGCCCCGGTCTGTGGAAAAATTGTCCATGGTGCATGAAACCGGTCCCTGGTGCCAAAAAGGTTGGGGACTGCTGGCTGAGGGTAAATACTCTCACCATTATGCCTATGGGGCAATGGGAGCCAGAAACCAAGCAAGCCATCGTAGCAAGTGTGGTACATTTAAACAATGACATTTATAGCACATAAAAAACACAGACCATGAAGGAAAGTATGAAAAAAGTGAATGTGTTAAAATTGAAAACAAATTTTTTTGTAAAACAATAGCATAAACAATCAAACAGATAATTGTACACCAATGTTCATAGCAACATTATTCACAATAGCCAAAAGGCAGAAGCAACTCAAGGGTCTACGATGGATGAATGGATAAACAGAATGTTCCATAGACATACAACGAATATATTATTCAGCTTAAAAAGGAATGAGCTGGGGGGAAGGGAGAATGGGGAGCTGTTGTTTAATGGTTATGGAGTTTCAGTTTTGCAAGACGAAAAGGAGTTCTGGGGATAGATGGTGGTGATTGCAGCACAGCAATGTGAATGTACTTAATGCCATTGAACTGTACACTTAAAAATGGTTAAGATGGTAACTTATATGTGATGTGTATTTTACTACAATTTTTTAAAAAAAGAAAGGAATGCTACAACATTATGCTAAGTGAAATAAGCCAGTCACAAAAGGACATATTGTCATTCCACATAGATTTGGTCCCTGGAGTAGTCAAACTCATGGGGACAGGAAGTAGAATGGTGGTTGCAGGGCTGAGGGGAAGAGTGATGGGGAGTTGGTGTTTAATGGGGACAGAGTTTCAGTTTGGAAGATGAAAAAGTCCTGGAGTTGGATGGGGGTGATGGTTGAACAACACTGTGAATGTACTTAATGCCATTGAATTGTACACTAGAAAATGGTTAAAATAGTAACTTTGATGTACTGTCTATATAGTTTACCATAATACAAAAAGAGCATAAACAAAAGGAAAAGACAAACTACCGAACAAGGGAAGATATTTGTTAAAGTTTTATATCTATATTTGTTTATTTACCCTGCCTGGGTTTCTGGATCAGAGAACAGACCAATTATTTGCTCACCTAGAAGCCTGATTGCCAATTCCCCATGCCCCAACTTCATCAGGCCAGCACGGTAAGACCTGTACAAATGTACAGGCATTCATACCACAGGGAAGAGCTCCGATATGATGGATCTCAGCACAGAGAGAAGCTGCTGGCACATCTGTGCCCCCCTCCTGCTCTGGAGGTGGAGGGGGAGACCTTTGTCCTTTAATGTAAACACAAAGCCACTCCAGGGAAAGGAGAGGAAGGTCTCTGGGTTTTTACAACCCTTTGGAATGTAAGCAAATTGCTCTGGATTTATGACCCTTAGAAAATGAAGAGAAAAGAGCTCTGGGAAAAGGGAGGCATTCTTTATCTTTGTAGCATGTCAATGGCCGTTGCTCAGAAAGATCCTGAAGGTGCAGGAACACTGACAACTCCAGGGAGGATGGCCTTGCAATGATAACTACAACATATATAACCAAAAAAGAACTAATACGTGATTATTTAACTCCTATAAACAAACAAGGAAAAGAATATGCAATCCTATCAAATATTGGATAAAAAAATATAAATTGGTAACTTATAGAAGGTGAATTCTAAAGGGCCTATTGGCATTTGAAAACATTGCCAGACTTACTAACAATTAGGGAAATTCAAATTAAGATGGGTACCAACCACATAATGATATATTTCCCAATATTAAAGAAAAAAGTGAAGTGTTATATTTCAGGTTATAGGAATTTGTGAAGAGAATGAAAGTATGATTCTACTTATATGGAAAATCCAGAATAGGCAAATCTATAGCAATAGAAAGTAGATCAGTGGTTGCCTGGGTAGAGACTGTGGGAGGTTGAGGGACAAATTGGGAGTGACAGATAAAAGGAGTAGGATTTCTTTTTGGGGTAATGAAAATGTTCTACAATTGACTGTGGTGATGGATGCACAGCTCTGGGAATATACTCAAAGCCACTGAATTGTACACTGTAAATGGGTGAATTCTATAGTATATAAATTATGTCTCAATGAAGCTATTTTTAAAAAGTAGGAGATGAAGATTGTATGTAGAGCATATTGACATAATAATACTCTATTGTATACTTGAAATTTACTAACAGAGTAGATCTTAAGTGTTCTCATCACATACAAAAAAATTGTAACTATGTGAGGTGATGGATATGTTAATTAGCTTGATAGTGGTAATCATTTCATCATGTATATATGTATATCAAAATATTATGTTGTACACCTTAAATAGAGACAAATTTTATTTGTCAAGTATACTTTGACAAAGTATAGAGCTGGAAAAATTTTAAAAATAAAGAAATAAATAAAGGGGGTGGGGATACCATTTCCTTCTCACTAGACTACCAAAAAGTAAAAAGTCTGACTATTCTGTATGTTGGCGAAGTTGTGGAGAGATAGGAACTCTCCCACTGCTGGTAGAAGTGTAAGTTGGTACTCATTGGAAGAGCAAATTAATTGGCAACATCTTGCAGAGTTAAAGATATGCCTACTCTGTGTCCCAAAAATTACACTCCTAGGCAAAGATACTTGGGGACATGGGCACAAGGAGACATTTACAAGCATGTTCATGGCCACCTTATTTGCAAGACTGAAAATTTTAAGGGACTTAAATGTCCATGAACAGGAGAATGGATAAGTAAATTGTTTTTCTTTCATACAATGGAACACTATTCAACAAATAAAAAGGAAGAAACTACAGTTACATGTATCAATATGGATACATCTCACAAACATAATGCTGAGTGAAAAAAATCAAGTTTGCAAGCAGATACATATGGTACAATGCCTTTTATATAAAGACATGCAAAACAATAACATATTTTTATTATCATATAATATATGAAGCAATAGTGTAAAATATGCATGGGAGTGGCACATAGCAAATTCAAGATGGTAGTTAGCTCTGGAAAGGTTAAGACAAAGAGGGTTGGAAGGGGTACCCAGAGACTATCAACTATACCTGTACAGGTTTGTTTCTTTTAAACAAAATTAATGTTGATGTTTGATAAAGCTGATATAGATATATTTGCAATATTAGCTGCACTTTTCAAGATAGTTGAAATACTTCCCAATACTAAACAAAAAAAAACAAGTGAAGTTTTATGACATCAGGCTGTGGGAATTTGTGCAGAGAGTGGAAATCCGCTGCACAACGGAAGCCAGGGCTGGGAGGAGCTGCGTGCTCACCCCCCAGCCTCCTCCACCCACCCTGGGGTGGAACCTGGTGGGTGGATTGGCAGCCATTGACAGTGCTGTCTCCACCGTCCTCACCACACAAACACAGTGGGGAGGAGCTGGTGGGCAGTAAGATGCTACCTGTGCAAACATTGTCCCTATCCTGGGGGCTGTACAGTTGACCTCCAGGCCAGAGGGACAGAACACAAAGGCTCCCCCTGTGGTTATGGCCTCCCATCCTGGACCTACTTTCAGTTGAGGTCTTCAATCTGGGAGGGACTCAGACTTTGCAGTTTACCTTATTATTCAGAAATTGTGCCCCAGAGCCTCAGCTGCCTCTTAGTTTATAGGGTGACAGGCTGGAAGACTTTAAAAATGAGACTGCTTTGATGACTCTGCACTCCTTGGGCATTGAGAAGCCGTTATCAGTGTTGCCATGACAACCACAGGGCATATGAACAACATGGTGGAGGTGAAAGGTAATGTCAGACACTGATAACTGTATATTGTAAAACCTCTTAGGAGCCTGAACTATGTACTTGATTCACATTGGATGGTTGGGTTTGAAAGGCAACTTATTCCCAAATGACCTATTAATTTTATTCTTTTTTCAATCCATCGCATTGTAATGTCACTTAGCAAACAATTATACCTGGTACTACTCTTAAAAGGAGCATGTCTATTAATTGCGTTAAGTGCAGAGATAATGTCATCTCCCTAGTTTGTATAAGCTTTTAAACAAGCACGACTTTCTTACCTCCATACAGTGCTATGATGTACTCACATTAGCGTGGTTTGCAAATTAGACTCTAAAGAGTCAGAACAATTAAACTTAGAATAATTAAAAGCTCAGAATAATTAAACTCCCAGAAAGCTGGAAGTGAGGGAAGGGTAGATTCCAGATGTCATTTTCAAGAGGGATGTTGTCTATAGCTGGCTTCCTATGTCCAGCTCCTTGCTACACAAGGACCAGGGGCAGTCCCTGAGAGGTTATTAGAAATCCAAAATCTCAGACCCCACCCAGACCTATTGGATCAGATTCTGCAGCTTAACAAGGTCCCCACGCGATTTTTATGCACATTTAAGTTTGAGAAACACCGACTCTTACAACGTGAGGCAAGGGCTTTCCAAAAAGATGCTGGCATTGTAAGAAATAAAGTTTAAAGAAAGATCAGACACTCCTGGAACAGTTAAGCAAGAAAAGCTTGCTAAAAGCTGCTCCAACATAGATTCTCTAGGCTGTCTGGAAGTACTAGGTTGCTATTCGTGGATTATATTTTGCACAATATTTTAACTCTGTTTCTTCCACTCATTGGAAATATGAACTGGATTTTGGAAAATAGGAAGAAGGATGGAGATGGAAGGGTTAAAAATAATAGGCAAGTCCTGAGTTCTCGTTGGATCATCCCCTTGTATGATACTCAGCATGAC
The DNA here is from genome assembly GCA_023783475.1 of Daubentonia madagascariensis. Taxonomy (NCBI): domain Eukaryota; kingdom Metazoa; phylum Chordata; class Mammalia; order Primates; family Daubentoniidae; genus Daubentonia; species Daubentonia madagascariensis. The sequence goes on from JAKFHU010001672.1 coordinate 7,000,287, forward strand.
CGTGGCCCCCATTGTGCCTCAGTTTACTGGACTTTGAAACAGCCCTCGTCATTTCCTAGGACTTGCACGAGGGTTCCTATGCCAATGCTTGCAAAGGCCTTTGAGGGCCTGGATGAAAGCCAGTGCGCAGGCGCGAAGCTTTCCTGGGGCTGAGCTGCGAGCGCCAGGAGGGTTCTGGATTCAGAAGCCTCCTCACACTTGGGCGCAGTGTGCCCACTTTCATCTCAGCTCCTGGCTGCTATGGAGGAAGGGATGGGGGCGGAATAAGGGAGAGGAGAAGGAGATAAAGCAGTCTCATGCATGGATGAGTCAGAGGAAGCCTCCTGTGTGCCTGGCAGCTCCATGGCTCACCAGAGCCAGGGCACTCCCACCAAGGGCTGGAAAGAGCTGTAGGTTCTCACATCACTGTTGTGAGGTGAGGGGGACCACGCATGCATGTCCCCCAGCCTCCCAGTGGGAGGGGTAATTACAGGATGGCATTATTAAGCAGAGGGTTGGCTGTCACACACGTATCAGCACGTAGCAATGGAGGTTAGAGAATGTCTTTGACTCTCAAAGTGATTTTCAGACATAAGCACGAAATAAAATGTCTGTGAATGAGTGACGCTTACAGAGTCTCATTGCGGAAGTGGTTGTAAATGGGCAACTCCCAGAGCAAAACATCACAGGTGTGCCTGGCGTAAGGACATGCTATATATACAAACCTGAAGTAACTTCCACAACAGATTAGGTGGGGGAAGGAGGTGTGATTCTTCACATTGTACAAGAGACTTTGCTTTACAAAGGGAAACATCTCTGGGTTTTTTGTTTTTGTTTTTTGGTGGACTGTATGCATAACATAAAATTTACCACTGTAACCATTTTTAAGCGTACAGTTCAGTAATGTTAAGTACATTCACATTGTTGTGCAACCATCTGCACCATCCATCTCCAGAACTTTTTCATCTTCCCAAAGTGAAACTCTGTCCTCATTAAACAGCTCCCCGTTGCCCCTCCCCCAGCCCCTGGCAGCCGTCTTTCTACCTTCTGTCTCTATGAATGTGACTCTTCCAGGGACCTCTTTCAATTTTTTTTTAATATTAAACAGGGGGAGGGGGTTGTGAGGAGAGTCGTCTAGTTGCATTGTTTTCCTGTGTGGAGACAGAGTCCTCGCTCTGTTGCCCAGGGTAGAGTGCAGTGGCATCATTGCAGCTCACTGCAACCTCCGACTCCTGGGCTCAAGCCATCCTCCTGCCTCAACCTCCGAGTAGCTGGGACTACAGGTGCAGCCATGCCCGGCTGATTTTTTTTTTTCCTTGAGATGGGGTCTCGCTCTTGCCCAGGCTGGTCTCGAACCCCTGAGCTCAAGTGATCCTCCTGCCTTGGCCTCCCAGAGTGCTAGGATTACCGGCGCGAGCCACCACGCCCAGCCTCTAGCCAGGTACCTCATATAAAGTGGAATCATATAGTATTTGTCCTTTAGCCACTACCTGATTTCACTAAGCATAATGCCCTCAAGGTTCATTCACGTTATGACGCGTCAGAATTTCTTTTGTTCAGAAGGCCGATGACATTATATTCCATTGTGTATATGTACTGCATTTGGTTTATCCATTTCTCTTGTCTATGAACATGGTGTACAAGTATCTGTTTGAGTCCCTGCTTTCAATTCTTTTGGGTATATATACCCAGAAGTGGGATTGCTGGATCATATGTTAATTCTATATTTAATTTTTTTGAGGAACTACCATACTGTTTTGGTTTCAATTTCTCCATATCCTCACCAGCATCTTGGTGCCTTCTTTTCTTTTTTTTAATTTTTTTTTGATAGTAGCCATCCTAATGAATGTTATTGAGAGGTGTCTAGGTTCTTTTAAATAGCAATATTTAAAAATAGAATTATGTCTATTGGCCAGTGGTGGTGGCCGAGCACTTTGGGAGACCAAGGTAGGACAATCATTTGAGCCCAGGAATTTGAGACCAGCTTGAGCAATATCACAAGACCCTATTTCTACAAAAAATACAAAATTTAGCCAGTTGTGGTGGCATGTGCCTGTAGTCCCAGCAACTTGGGAGGCTGAGGCAGGAGGATCGTTTGAGCCCAGGAGTTTGAGGTTGCAGTGAGCTATGATGACGTCACTGCACTCTAGCTCAGGAGACAGAGTGAGACCCTGTCTCAGAAAAAAAAAAAGAAAGAGAGAGAGAATTATGTCTATTAAAAACAATCTATACTCAAATTTTAGACAACTGGAATAAATAATATAGTAAAATATACATAATTTCCTAGTTATACTTTAAAGGCGGGATGAAGCTGAAGGTGCAGAAAGTGAAGTTTATTTGCCTTGGTTCTTGCTCCGCCTCATTTTGAGACTAGCAGGGCCGTCTTGTATTTACTCCCTCCCCTTCTCCCAGCTCCCAGGCCTGTGCTGTTCTCCCCTGCTGCAGACACTCAGTGTAATGTGACTGCTGAGATATTAACACAGGATTGTCATCAGGGATCCCAACTGTCCTCAAAACACTTTGAAAATAGCACTTTTTAACGATGTCACTGTTAATCTGTTACTGTTCTCACTCAGGCCACTGTGCTGGGATTGAAAGGCTGTGCTCCTGAGCCCTCGCCAATCGCGGGCTGGCAAGCACTGCAACTGAAGGCCAATGGAGGGCTGTGTGGTGCAATGGGAGCCATAGCGAAGCACCTACGTCTACTTATCAGGGAACTGAGGGCTCAGAGGTGGCTCCTGGGAAGAAGTGACTCCCAAGCTGAGTCCTGAAGATCAAGCGTGAGTGGGCCAGGCAGAGGAGGAAGGGAGAAGGAGCACGTAAAAAGGCCCTGTGCCTAGAGAGAGCCGATTTATAGGAAGAACCTGGAGTAGTTCAGTGGGGCTGGAGTTCAGTGTTTAGTGAGGGTGGGTGGGGGAGAGAAGGTAGGCAGGATCTCAGTCATGCAGAGCCTTAAAACTATGCTGAGTCTGCAATTTATCTTGTGGGGAACACACAGGCATTGATTTTAAACCAGGGCATGGAATGATTAGATTTTCTTTTTTTTTTTTGAGGCAGGGTCTCACTCTGTCGCCCCGGCTAGAGTGCAGTGGTGTCATCACCGCTCACTGCAACCTCAAACTCCTGGGCTCAAGCAATCCTCCTGCCTCAGCCTCCCAAGTAGCTGGGACTACAGGTGTGGGCCACTGCACCTGGCTAAGTTTTTTCTATTTTTAGTAGAGACGGTGTCTCACTCTTGCTCAGGCTGGTCTCGAACCCCTGATCTCAAGCAATCCTCCCGCCTCGGCCTCCCAGAGTGCTAGGATTACAGGCATAAGCCACCGTGCCTGGCCTAGATTTTCTTTTTAGCATGATAATTCTTACCCAAATGTGGAAAATAAATATGGCAATTAAGTTTCAACAAGAGTTTTGGTGGGGATAAACATTAAAACCATAGCACCGGGCAAGAATGAAGTCAACGACAATGTATAAGTGCTAAAATGGTATAGAGTATTTTGGGAGCATATATACCAGAAGTATATTCCAAGAGATTTGGAGCATCAGAAAGACTTTCTGAAAAACTTCCCTGAAAATGACATCTCAGCTAAGACCTGAAGGAGGAGCAGGACATAGCTGGGTGAAGGAGAGGTGGGGGGTGGGGGGTTCCAGGCAGATGGACTAGTAGATGCAACTTTTCAGAGATGAGAGACATCAGAGCTTTCTGAATGACTGGACCACCGGGATGATTAAGGGATGAGGTTAATGAAGAAAGCAGGACCTGAACCCAAAGGGCCCATAAGCCACATAAAGGAGGCTGGACCTTGTAAGAGGCATAGGATGTTATTGAGAGAAAGGATCAGATAGACATCTTGGAAAGATCAGTCTGGAGAATAATTGGATAAATAGTAACAAGAGAGACTAGACAGAACTCGGTGAATTGTTAGTTAGATCAGGGTTTGCAGAAGGGCATGGAGACTTCCAAGTTTCTGACCTGGGTATTATTTAATATAATTTAACCTCATAGTGGAGGTTGAGGAAGGAAGATCTAAGTTCCATGTTGGACCTGTTGATTTTGAGGAACATTCAAGTGGAAGTACTTAGGCAGTTGGATATACATTCTACCTACAGATGGAACAGTCATTGGCACGTAGGACCTACATGGTACAGAAATCATGGGAGTGGGTGAGATCAGATAGGTGAGTCTGCAGGGTGAGAAGAGAAGAGAGCTGAGGATGGAAACTTGGAAAGTTCCAACATTAAAGGTTCAGGCAGAGGAAGAGGACTCTGCAGAAGAGGCTGGGAAGGGGCCGTCAGAGGTACGAGGAAGACTCAGAGAAAGGAATCAAGTACGACAAAGACGGAGTTTCCAGGAGGACAAGGTCAAGCATATCAGATGGAGAGGGTAGGTAAGGTGAGAATTGAAAAGTGGCCGTTGAGTTTGGCAGGAATGGTTTCAGTAGGGGGATGTGGGTGGGAGGTGAGGAAGGGGAGACTTCAAGTCAATGAAGGGGGAGGCCAGTGCCATCCTTGATGGTGGAGCAATGTCCAAGCCAGCTAGGGAAGGGTCAATGGAAGCAGCAGTCACAAAAGCAGGTTAAGTCCATGGCTGCAGGAGGAAAATGCTAGTAGTCAAGAAGGTGAGACCCAGCCAGGGGAACGGAGACTTTTAAGGGATTAAAGACCAATGACTCTGGCTGGCAAGGGATCCTGAACCACCAACCACATTCATTATTGTTGCTCTTATTAATCTCGAGCTTTGATTATATTCCCCCAGGCAGGAAGCAAGACTTTTATAAATGTCATTTAAGCAATCAGTGAACATGAATTATTGAGCACTTACTGTGGGCCATGGGCTGGAGTTATAAATATAAATAGGTGCCTGCTCTTGAGTGTCTCATGTCCTTTGAAATACTTGCATTTGAAAAGGCAGAGTAGGCCTGGCACAGTAGCTCATGCCTGTAATTCCAGCACTTTGGGAGGCCAAGGCAGGAGGATCCCTTGAGTCTGGGAGTTCGAGACCAGCCTGAGCAACATAGCAAGACCCCCTTCTCTACAAAAAATAGAAAAATTAGCTGGGTATGGTGGCGCACACCTGCAGTCTCAGCCACTTGGGAGGCTGAGGTAGGAGTATCAGCCTGAGTCCAGGAATCTGAGCTTACAGTGAGCTATGATGACACCACTGCACTCTAGCCAGGGCAGCAGAGCGAGACCCTGTCTCAAAAAAAAAAAAAAAAGGCAGAGTAAAACTCTAGATTAATTCCTAAAGCATCAAAAATGATAAAGAATGTAGAATTTAATAGTGTTACTTGTTTTTTTGTTATATTGGGTACAGAGAAAAATTAGCCTTGTAAAGTCTTGCCTTAACAACTTACATCCCCAAGTTCCAAGGAGCCAACCAGAAAGGAAGGCAAAACCTGAACCTAGAGCTCTGTGTGGGTAGAATTCAGAGTTGGGGCAGATGGAGAAACAGACCAGAAGGCAGGGATGGGAAGATCTAGGCTGGTAGGGCTTTTGGGACAAGCTCAAACCAAACTTAAGTGGCCTTATCCCAAATGGATATGGATTATAAACTGGAAAATTTCTTTTGATTTATTTGCTCTATAGCTTTTAGGGGAAAAAGTTATTATACATAAAAATACTAGAGGGAAATAGACCAAAAATGTTAACAGTGATTAGCTCTTAGTGGAGGGATTAGGGGTGATTTGATTTTCTTCTTCATAACTTCTCATGTTTTAAATATTTGTCATGAAGAGTACTAATTTTATAATCTAAAATAAGATGCTATTTTTAAAACATAAAATATCAAAAAGAGACAGGTTTGTGTCCAAGTGGAGTCCCCAAAACAAAACAAATGAACCCCCTGACCCCAAAAAAGCAACAACAAAAAAGAGACAGGATGATGATAACATCGTTTCATCCAAAGAAAAAAAAAGGTAGAAGATACAGTATTGGTAGGAGAAATACTCAGAAATAACCTAAAAATCTCATGCCATGCTTAACCTTGTCAGAAATTGGAGACAGTCCTAGGCATTTTCTTTAATCTATTACATAAAATCAAGAAATAATAGATCTGAAAGAGATCGTGTGATTTTGGCCAACACTGAACACATTGTCTCTAGAAAAGGAAAATGACTTGCCTGGGTTTGTATAGTTATGATCCACATTTTTCCTATTATTGGATATGTAATTTTGTCTTGAAAGTCTTGAAATTCTCAAGTAGAAAGTGGAGAATAAGGGCAAATTAATATTGAATTATAATTCTTAATCGTGACATTTTTATGGATGAAAAGAAAATGATTTGATGCTTCTGATGAGAGGGTGACATATTCTAAAATAAAGGATCACTACTAACTGAAATAGAGTTTTTAAAGTTTAATTCGATCGGTAGGAGGGAAGTTAATTTCTTCAAAGACATGCCTGGCTATTCTTAAATTCAATTTTAATGAGTATTTGTGGGATAGATGGAGAGGTGTTTGGGGTATACGTCCTTGTTTTAAATAAAATTCCCTTTCATTGACTTCATAGGAAGAGGGCCTGCTTTTCTTTGTATCAAATCTCTGAACAAAAGAAGTGAAATGCCTGTCCTACAAGTTGCTGCTGGTGCAGGCAGGTCGACGGATGTGCTGCCACTGGTGGAGAAGAGAAACTTGCAGTTTTCCACACCCATTCCTGAATTGCGAGAAAGAAAACCTACCCAGAAGCTGGAAGGAATCCAGAGGACCTGAACAAACCCACGGCTTCTCTCTTGAGAGAGAGGCGTGTCCCTTCCTTTCTTAGGTCTGCCTAAACCTCCAGATTAATTGCTTTGCTTGCCTGGAAGGCTTTTCACTGGGGCAGGCTCGGTCCTGATCAGCGACGTTCCAGGCTGTCAGGATACACACACACTTAGGCGCCTCCATATGTGAAGCCCCAAAACCACAGCTGCTGCCCTAGGACTTTGTAAACCCTGTCAGCCCTTTAGGGCCAAAGAGACCCAGCAGTGAAAAGCCCGGGGAAAGTTTGTTTTCCTTGTCATGTCTTCAAAATAAATTAGGGAAAATGATCACAGCTAAATTTGAGAAAATATTGGCGCAGCTCTCAAATTCTCTAGATAGAAAACAAATTTTTCTTCTCGAAATCTGAGTTCAGTACCCTCTGGGGTCAATTTAAAAATCCCACTGCCTTTCATTCCAATGCAGATGTCTGTCAGGGTAACATGATGGGGTTTCTTCCAAGGAACTCAGAGCTTGATAAACCTGGTTACAGAGAGAAAACTATTGGTAAAGGTGCCCAAAGGAACCAATAAGACCACTCAGGGTATTTGGCTCAGACACTTGCCTGAGTGAAATAAAGCAAAGAGCTATTTAGTCAGGATTTTTTTTTAAAGATTTTTTGCATTAGTGTAGAAACATTCTTGTGTGAGGTAAGGGCTACATTTATTTATTTATTTATCTTTTGCCTTAGCATCTTTTTTGAATATCAATGGATCATAAATGTCAGGGCTTATTTCTGGACATTCTATTCTATTCCACTGATCCATATGCCTGTGCTTAGGCCAATACAAGGTTGTCTTGATTACTGTAGCTTTACTCATAGAGTAAGTTTTGAAATTAGGTAGTATAAATCCTCCAATTTTATTCTTCTTTTTCCAAATTGTTTGGTTCTTCTAGTTTTGTTTTGCATTTCCATATAACTTTTAGGGTCAGCTTGTCAAATTCTTAAAAAAAAGCATAAGATTTTGATAGGGATTTCATGGAATCCATAGATCAATTTAGGAAGAATTTCCCTCTCAACAATATTGAGCCTTCTGATTAATGTACCTCGTGCATCTCTCTCTATTTATTCAGATCCTTAGATAAATATCTAAGCATTGTTTCATGGTTTTCATTGTAGAGTTCTTGTACTTCTTTTGTTAAATTTATTCTCAAGTATTTTATTCTTTTTGATGCTATTGTGAATGGAATTGTGTTTTAATTTCATTTTGGGGGTGTTCATTGTTACTATATTGAAATACAATTAATTTTTGTGTACTGGTCTTGTGTCCTGGCACCTTGCTGATCTGGTTTATTAATTCTAGTAATTTTTTTGTAGATTCCTTACGATTGTCTACATACAGGATCATGTTGTCTGTAAATAAAGACAGGTTCACTTCTTCCTTCCCAATCTATATACCTTTTATTTATTTTTCTTGCATTATTTCACTGGATTCCAGTACAGTTAAGTCCTCACTGTTGTCCATAGGTTCTTGGAAATTGCAACTTTAAGTGAAGCAACACACAACAGGTCCTTTAATAACATTGTTTTGTTCAACATTGTGTCATTATAACATTGATGAGAACATAAAATTGGTTTTGTTACATGTCGTTCGCTTAAAGTTGCAGTTTCCAAGAACCTATCAATGACAGTGAGGATTTACTGTACAACGTTGAATAAAAGAGGATATCCTTGCCTTGTTCCCAATCTTAGAGGGAAACCATTTGGTATTTCACTGTTTTAATTACTTCTTTTTGCTTTTTATGTATTTCTTTTTATTATTTTATAAGCTTTTTTAGAAATCTGAATATTTTTATTTTTTACATTGTGGTGAAATATACAAAACAAAATATACTATTTTAACTATTTTTAAGTGTGTAGTTCTCTGGCATTAAGTCCATTCCCATTGTTGTGCAACCATCACCATCATCCATCTCCAGAAATTTTTCATCTTCCCAAAGTGAAGTTCTGTCCCCATTAAACAACAGCTCCCCAGTTCCTCTCCCCTCAACCCCTGGCAACCGCCATTCTGCTTTGTGTTTATGAATTTGACTACTTTAGTACCTTATATAAGTGGAATCATACAGTATTGTCCTTCAGTGGCTGATTTATTTCACTGAGCTTATATAATGTCGTCAAGGTTCATCCATGCTGTAGCGTGTCTCAGAATTTTCTTCCTTTTTAAGGCTGAATAATATTCCATTGTATGTTCGTTCTTTCACTATTAAGTATAATGTCAGTTGTAGGGTTTTCATAGATGTTCTTTATCAAATTGAGGAAGTTTTTTTATTCCTAGTTTTTGAGAGTGTTAAAAGAAGAATCTTAAACAAATTTAACAGAGTTTGAGCAAAGAACAATTCGTGAATTGGGTAGGCCCCCGAACCAGAATTGGTTTAGAGAGATTCCAGCACTGCCGTGTGGTTGAAGATTTATGAACAGAAAAAGGAAAGTGAGGTACAGAAAATGGAAGTGAGGTTCAGAAACACTGGATTGATTACAGCTCAGCATTTGCCTTATTGGAACACGGTTTGAACAGTTGGCTGCCTGTGATTGGCCAAAACTCTGTGATTGGCACTAGAGTAGGTTACAGCCTGTTTACATGTCCTGTTAGGTTACAGTTCACTATGGATGGAGAAACTTTTAGGCTGAACTTAAAATATATAAGGGGGCAGCTTTAGGATAAACCTAATTTAACAGGACATTATATCGTGAATATAAATTGGATTTTGAGAAATAATTTTCCTGCAGTTGTTGAGATGATCATGTGGTTTTGCCCCTTATGCTATTAATATAGTAAGTTGTATTACTTGAATATCGGGTGTTAAAACAATTTTGCATTCCTGGGATAAATCCCACTTGGTCATGGTGTATACTCATATGCTTTTTTCTAAGTGTTACATAGTTTTAGCTCTTACATTTAGGTCTATGATCCATTTTGAGTTACTTTTTGTGTATGATGTAAGGAAGGGGTCCAAAATCATTCCTTTGCATGTGGATATCCAGTTGTCCCAGCACCATTTGTTGAAAAGACTATTGACTATTCTTTCCCCATTGAATGATCTTGGCATTCCTGTTGAAAATCAATTGACTGTAAATATATTTTACAGCTTATTTCTGGACTCACAATTCTGCTCCATTGATCTATGTGTCTTCCTTGTGCCATACCACACTGTCTTGATTACTGTGATAACTTCGTTATTACAAATTTTGACAGGAAGTATGAGTCCTCCAACATTGTTCTTTTTCAAGATTGTTTTGGTGAATCTGGTCTCGTCTGTTGCCCAGGCTGGAGTGCAGTGGCGTCATCACAGCTCACTGCAACCTCGAACTCCTGGGCTCAGGTAATCCTTCTGGCCCAGGACTACGGGCTCATATCATCATACCTGGCTAATTTTCAATTTTTTTGTAGAGACAGGGGTCTCACTATTTTGCCCAGGCTGGTCTTGAATTCCTGGCCTCAAGAGATCCTCCTGGCTTGGCTTCCCAAAGTGCTGGGATCATAGGCATGAACCACAGTACCTGGCCTGGGTCTTGTATTTCTTAAAGTCCTTTTAACTGTACCATACCCAGGGAAGACTTGCCTTCACTGAGTTGTGATTTAGGATTATGCACTATACCAGTGGTTCTTAAGCTTGGCAGTACAGAAGAATCACCTGGGGGGCTTTTTAATAGCAGCTGATAAATGGGCCCCATCCCAGACCAGTTAAATCAGAACCCCTGGAATGCGAGGCCTGAGCATTGGTAGAACTGCCCAGCTGGGCTCAATCCGATTTGTTGACCCTCAGAATCATGAGCAACTAAAATGGTGGTTGTTTTAAGTTTTGGGGTGGTTTGTTAAACAGCGATAGATAACTGATACAAAATGTGTATCCCAGAGTGAGAACCACTCTATTAACCTTTATTAGAAGGTTTTACTTTACTTTGCTGCTTTTGTGATAGGAATTATGATCAAGATACTGTCTATTTTATCACAAGGGTGAAGGGTGAAAGCTAATATGAAATTGTACATGAGGTATATATTTTAGAAATAAGTTCTTAGAAAAGCTAAGCCTCTCCTGAGGAAGAGTTTCTTTTCCTCTCTAACAATTAAAACTATGTAACTGGCCATGCTTTTCTTTTCAGTTTGGCTGCTAGTAAGCAAAAAGTGAAAACTGAGGTTTAATTATGGTGACTATGTAAGTTCTGTAGCCTGTATGATTTTGGTTTATTTTCCCTCTTCTGTTATTAACTTTTATTTTAACTGCTTGTGTTTATGTTATCCATGGTTCTATTGTTTTATTCTTATTTATATTTAGTCATGTTATTTTATGTATCTTGTGGTAAATCACTTCAAATCCCTTGGGGGGAAAAGTGGGATATAAATAGAAACATTTAAGACTTTGATTTTCCCTATAGAGAGCCTAATATAGTGTGCAGAACTTCCTGTTCTCCATTAAATAGGTTTTGAGTGCTGAAAAGGGATGATAACTGGCTAACAGTGAGAGATCAGGAAAAACTAGGTTAACCTCTATCGGTTTGATCGGGACAAGGATCCAACCAAGCCCAGCCATCATTTATCAAACACTTACTGTGCTAGATGCTTGAGCAGAACATTGTGCTGTAATCTGGGCTGGGTAAGGATGTCTGCTAGAGATCCCAATACCATGGAATTTGTGATGATATTCACATCTGTAAAATGGGTTAACAATGCCTACCTCACAGGAATGTTGAGGGTATTAAATGAGAGTATTAAATATTTAGAGCACCCACCACAGAGTCTAGCACTTGGTGGGTTTGTAAATATTATCTTCCTTTCTCATCCCCTTACTCAATTAGATGCTGTGATAACTTACTAAAATTATATTTACTTTACAAAAGAATATAATTTGTCAAATGTGCAAATGAACTTTGCCATGTCTTGATTCAAGGGAATTTCTAATATTTTTTGACAGGAGAGTAAGGAACAATAGACACCAGGCAGTTTTGTGTAGAATCATCACTTGAGGGCTTGCGTAGCAGAAACATTACGTCGCTGGAAGACATTAGAAGAGAAAATAGAGCCATTGGCCGTGGAAGCAGCTGGGTGTGGAATGAGACTTGCCAGCAGCAGCAGTCCTTAGAGAAGGGGTCAACTGTCCCCTATGCAAGGGGATTGACTCACTGGCCTTAAAGCTCTCTCCGTTCTCCAGAGCACCTCTTCCCCTGTGAGCCCCTTGCTCTGCCTCCACACCCTTCAGTGTGGACCCAGGACACCAGGACACCAACAGTAGGGCCCTAGTGTCACTCAGGAAGCCCATCAGAGAACTGTCCCCATAGTATCCATTTCTGATTGTCCTTGTTCTGCCCCACTTGCTTGTGATAAAGTGACAATTTTTTAAAAATTGGGGATGGAAGGTGGCAAAGGAGACTCTTATGCTACTGGTTTCTGGAGAGCACAGTTGAGCTCTAAGATTGTTGTCTCAGCGGTTCCTAGGACTGCTCCTTCTACCTCAATCTTATTTTTTCAATCCAATAACGCAATTTAGGTTGTGTATTTTAAGGTGAAGACAAGTGAACTGTGCGGTGGCTTCCTTCCTCACTCACTCAGGAAGATAATGTCAAAATCCCTGGGCTTACTCTACCTTTAGCTCCTACCTTTGCAGTGTCACCTCCCACTAATGTACCCTCCACTCACAGTGATGTAGATCTATAAGGAGTTGTCCCAAACCCACCACTCTGTGCCTTTGCACATGCTGTTTCCTCTTCTTGGAATGTCCTCCCAACTTTTGTATGCCTTGAAAACTCCCACTAGTTCTTCCATATCCACCTTAGACTTTAGCGCCCCTGTAAAGTCTTCCTATCACCCCTCTCAAACCCCACTCACTTCTTTGTGTGCCTTTCTCAGACTTTATTTTCATCCTTTACTTGCACGTCAGCGTCCCTTGCTACACTACGAGTTCCTTGAATACAAAATCTCTACATCATTTATATTTGCATTTCCAACACTAGACTATCCCTTGTACATGTGGGGGTGATGAACGTTTCAGCAATTTTACCTTAAAAGAAAAACAATTCATGAAGGGAATTTCTGAATTTACTGTACCCCAACAGGCTGGCAATCTACGTGTAGTATTAACCCCATCTTATTACTGGGTAGAGTGAAAATTACACCCGTTTAGGGACACTCCCAGAAAAGCTAGTAAATTTTCTCAAAGTCTTTGTTTATCTATAAGATGGCATGATGCCATAAAATAAGTAATTATACATGTGAAGTATATAATATACTGTGTAATTACAGATGTGATGCTAATTGAATCCACTTCCCCGTAAGAGCTGTCTCTTAACAATTAGTATTTAGGGCCAGCTGTGTGGTGTATCTGCTCAATGCGATTGAAACAGAATAAAGCAACCAAAATAAAACCAAGCAAACTAGCGGTCATATCCAATCCATCGTAACATCACTTGTTCGAAAGTACATATCTATTTTAAGACCCTCTTTTACATTTTAACCAGGGTGGCATATTACTCACACCTTTATATTTGTGCTCCTCAGGAGGCCCATTTCATTTAGGAGGTTTAAATATGTGAGGACACGTTCGATTTGCAGGCAGTTCACCCTTCAATTTAGTAGTGGATATCCCTGAAAATCCGTTCCTGATCCAACCGAAGGCTTAAATGAGGCTTGAAGTAAATAAGGATCATATGCTCTCCCTTTTAAACATGTCCCTGTCTAAAAATTGAACTTAAACTTCATTAGTATTCCATGGATGTCATTTTTTTCTTCCTCAAATTACCTCCATACGCTCCTTTCTCCATCTCATAGAGAAGTGGAATTCTCTGCAATTCAACAAGCATATTTTGAATACCTACTATGTGCCAAGCATTATGGGGCATAGGATCCCAATGCTCATGCCATTCTAAGTCCTCAGTATTGCAGCACTGCGGAGCCAGCGCCCTAGGAAGTGCAAGGGCAGCACTGTTGTGGCACAGCTAGCGAATCCCAGAACATCCCAGAAGGAAGGTTTAAAGTCAAATCCCTGTGCAGAGACAACATGACTCTATGCAGCTTTGTCTTAAGATAACGCGATTTATAATGCTGCAGAATAGGAAACTGACAATATTTTATCCTAAAAAGTAAATTAAAAGGCTAAAGTGCAAGACATTGTGCTTTTTTTCTCTCTTTTTGCCTAGAGAAGAGAGCTGGAAGATTGAAAATTTTCTAGCTGAGCAAGTTTCAGGCAACTGTCAGCTGAGATCATTTTTTATGTTCCCAAATTTGATATGGGACTTTAGCTTTGACATGGCAGAGGAAGCAAGTACCTTCAGAATTATAAAACTTTGGCATAGAAAGTGACCTTAGAGATCATTATATTGGCATCTTGGGGCGGCCCAGAAAGCCTCGGGGTCAGGCTTCTGACTCCAGGGGTGAATCTTGCTATCCCATATTTGCTGGAGTAAATCTTCCTTGCCTACGATTTTTATGTATTTAGGCATATTTTGGTGTCTAACACAAACATCTTTGGAATAAAAGCCTGGTCATCACCACCCACTCTCCCAATTCCAAAGAGCACCATATTCACTTTGCACCCTGCAATCATCTCCTTGTATCTGCTAACTCTCCTTTTATTTTATTTTTTGGAAATTTCTTTTATTATGGTAACATGTATATAGCATAAAATTTGCCATTTTAACCATTTTAAGTTACCATTCAATGGCATTAAGTACATTCACAACGTTGTACAACTATTACCATTATCTGTTTCCAAGACTTTGTCACCACTCTAAATAGAAACTGTAGGCATTAACAATAACTCCCCACTCTCCCCCTCCCCCAGCTGCTGGTAATCTCTACTACACTTTCTGTGTTTACAAATTTTCCTATTCTAGATATTTCATATGAATGGAACCACACAATATTAGTCCTTTTATGTTGCCCTTATTTACTTGGTATAATGTTTTCAGGGTTCATCCATATTGCAGCATGTATCAGAACTTCATTCCTTTATATGGCTGAATAATATTCCATTTGTATGGATATATCACATATAGTTTATCTACTCATCTGCTCATGAACACTTGGGTTGTTTCCATCTTTTGGCTATTGTGATTAATGCCACAATGAATATTGGCGTACAAATGTCTGTTTGAGTTCCTGTTTTCAATTCTTTAGGAGTAAAATGCTGGGTCATATGGTAATACTATATTAGGTTTTTGAGAAAATGCCAAACTGTTTTCCAGAGTGGCTGCACCACTTTCCATTCCCATAATAATGTACCAGGTTTCAGTTTCTCCACATCTTCACCAACACTTGTAATTTTCTGTGTTTTTGTTTTTTTAATATAGCCATCCTAATGGGTGTGAAGTAGCATCTCACTGTGGTTTTGATTTGCACTTGCCTAATGACTAACAATGTTGAGCATCTTTTTATGTGCTTGGTGGCCATTTGTACATCTTCTTTGGAGAAATGTCTACTCAAGTCCTTTGCCCATTTCTTAAGCTGGGTTGTTCGTCTTGTGGAATGTTAGGAGTTCTTTATATAATCTGGATATTAAACCTTTATCAGATATATGGTCTGCAAATATTTTCTCTCATTCTTTGGTTGTCTTTTCACTTTCTTGGTTATGTCCTTTGGTGTTTTTAGTTTTGAAGTCCAATGTATTTTTTTTGTTGTTGATTGTGCTTTGGTGTCGTATCTAAGAATCCGTTGCCAAACCCAAGGTCATGATTTATCCCTGTGTTTTCTTCTAAGAGTTTCGTGGTTTTAGCTCTTATACGTAGGTCACTGCTCCATTTGAGTTAATTTTTGTATATGGCATAAGAGAGGGGCCCAACTTCATTCTTCAGCATATGGAAATCCAGTTTTCCCAGCACCATTTGTTGAAAAGACTGTTCTTTGCCACATTGAATGGACTTGGCACCCTTGTTGAAAATCATTTGCCCATAGACACATGGGTTTATTTCTGGACTCTCAATTCTATTCCATTGGACTACAAGTCTATTCTTATGCCAGTAGCATACTGTTTTGACTACTATATCTTTGTACTAAGTTTTGGAATTAGGATGTGTGAGTCCTCCAAATTTGTTCTTCTTTTCTAAGATTATTTTGGCCCTTTGGGGACCCTTGCAATTCCACACAAATTTGAGGATCACCTTTTACATTTCTGCAAAAATACTGCCAAATGTCCTTTGAACTCTTCCCATAAAGAGCATTCAAACAACTGCCTTCTTTCCCAAAGGCCACCCTGGTGCCATCTCCCCTCAGGCTCTCTGCATGATCCTTATCACTGGTGTTGGTCTCACCTGCCTGCCAGGACAGGTTAATCATCTCTTTGGATGCAGACTGCCCAGAGCTTGGTCTGCTCAACCCTTTTATCAACATTATGCATGTGAGGATACATCAACTTTGAGCTCCCACCCATGAAGTTCCTTTTGGAGGCTTAAGAATCCTTTCTGACATGGGCCTAATGGTTTTTTGAGCTGTATTAAGAGAGCAAGGGGAGAGTTGGTGGGGCTGGGACCTAGGGACCATTTCCATGGATTAAAATGAATGTGCTTGTATTCTATCTCTGCCCTTTTTATCAACTAACCCTGTTGGTAAGGCCAAGGGAAAAATCCTATGCGGATCTATGAGGTACTGGCTATTGTCTCAGTGTGAAATTGTTGAGCACCCAACATGTACTGAGTTAGGCAGTGTAACAAATACACAAGAAGTCCTAAATTCATAACCTCAAGGAGTTAGAGTCTCATGGGGGAGTTTACATGGCATATGAATGTTGCAAATATCTGAAGCATGTGCATAATACATTATTTAATATCATGGTGCATTTTGTGGTATAGACAATATGTGTGATTGGGGTTCAGCTGAGGGAGAGTACCACGTAAGCTGCAGTAATCATGGAGGGCTGCATGGAGAAGGCAGTATATAAACCAGGATGGATTTCCAGAGGTAAGGAAGAAAAGAAAGGATATTCTAGCAGGTGCAAGAGATGTGATGAGGGGAGACGACAACAAAATCCAAGACGTGGTAAGAATTTAATGCCTCTGTGAACCAGTGAAAATCTCAGTTTTAGTATAACCTACTGATATTGGGGAAGAAAGAGGACCCAGCTGCAGAGCCTGGGTGGGGCCAAATTGAGAGGGCCTTGAATTGAAAGGAAGCGTGTGGAATTGTCAGTGTCTCGGGACTTATGAACTCATCCTACACAGTTGTGATAGCCCCTGCACTTCCAGTTTCTAGAGGACCCATTGTTCTCTAGGTGAAGGTGGAATGTGCCCTCGCCAACACATCAGCAGGTGCAGGAGCTTGGAACAACCGCCAGGCACGCCCATCCATCCGTCCCCAGCTTTTGTTCTGTGGCCACCACCCTGGTCAAGGCCCTCCTCACCCCACACCTGGAATGACTGAAACAGCCTCTCATCTGATCTCTCTGCCCTCAAGCTCACCCCTGCTCCAAACCATGGGCAAACCAGTCTAATGTGCCTGCAACAATGTCAACGTCATGTCTTTCCTTTGCTCAAAATTTTCGCATAGCTTGGATCTGAACTTCTTCTCGCTCAGGCTTTCCATGATCTTGCCCACTTTTAGTGTCCCACAAACTTCCCACTGTGCCTGCAAACAAAGCAATCCTGTTTGCTTCATCCATTCAGTTTTTCAACTATTTTGCGTCTGTCTACTACACCTCAGGCATAGGTAGTTACAGGCTGAACTGTGTCCCTCCAAAATTCATGTGTTGAAGTCCTAATCCCCAGGACCTCAGAATGTGACTATATTTGGAGACAGGATCTTTAAAGAGGTAATTAAGTTAAAATGAGGTCAGGAGGGTGGGCCCTACTCCCATATGACTGGTGTCCTTCTAAGAAGAGGAGATTAAGACACAGACACACAAAGAGGGAGGACCACGTGAAGACACAGGCTGTCTATAAGACAAGGAGAGGGGCCGCAGAAGGAACCAACCCTGCTGACACCTTGATCTTGGACCTCCAGCCTCCGGAACTTGTGAGGAAATAAATTTCTGTTGTTTAAGCTGCCCAGTCTGTGGTACTTTGTTATCAAATCCCTAGAAGACTAACACAGACCTCTTTGCCAGGCCTTCCTCAATAGTAGCATTTATATGCATGTGTACACATTATTTTCTTACAAAAAATGAGATCACACTGTACATATTTTGCAACTAAATTTTTTAACTTATCAATATTCATGGACTTCTCCCATGTCAGTATTTATAAATTTACCACATTCTTTTTAATATGTGCATGGTATTCCATGTACTTCCCTTAGTCTTTTTAACACAAAATGTCCAGGACATCCATTTTGTTAAACTCCTAGCATCCATAACACGAGTGAATATATTTTATTCAAAGATCTAGGTTGTGTTCAGAATGCGAATATGGGTTAGCACATGAATTTTCCATGGAAAGGACCATAGACATCACTTCCTAAAACTCCCATATTTTAGAGATGCAAAAACAAAGGCTCAAAGAATTTCATGGCTTTCCCAAAGTCATCCCAACAGTAAATGCTCACCACAAGGGAAGAATCCACACCTCCAGGGTTATTCCCACTATATCACAGTGCCACTGAAATGGAGAAACCATGAGTACTTTCCCTGGGACTGCTATATAGAGGTTCTATTCCGTTAGCCTATCCAATGGTCACATTTTATTAATAAGGAATCAAAAAACAAAGAGCCAAAGGTGACCCTGAGTCAGCTGGTATATCCTCATCTCATAGATGAGAAAGCTAAAAGCCACAGTTCCCTGGGGAGGGTTCTGAGAGTGAGGAATATTTCCTGTAACTGAAATCATACAGTACGGGGCATTCGTGTGTGGCCTTTTATAAAACATGGATCTGATCATCTCCCGCTTCAGTCCCTCCAAGAGCCTCCTATTCCACTTGCAGTGAAGCCCACACTTCTCAAGGCTCTCGTCCTGATCTGGGTCCCAAGTTCAGCCTCTCGTCCCTGCAGCTCACTATGCTTTTGCCATCCTGTTCTCCTTGCCGTTCTGTAAACAACCAAGTATTTATGGAGAAGCTATTTAGTGTAAGACCAACCAGCACATGTTAGAGGAAATACAAGTCAGATTTAATCCCAGTCTTTAATGAGCTTTATATATGTCTCTTTCTCTCCCTCTCTCTTAATAGATGGATAGATGGGTACAGATAGAATAGTCTGGGGCATTCATTCTTTCATTCAATTATTCAATACAAAATTATGATTTGTCTATACATTTTACATCCAGAGCGAAGCACTGTAGACACAAAGTCCAGCAAGACAAAGACCCAGAGTCCAGCAGGGAGGACAGCCTGGCAAGTCAGTTGTAAGAATGGCACACACTGAGTGCTGGAAGGGATTGGAACAAAGAGAGGGCTCCCTCAGCAGTGTGGGAGGGTCGGGGAGGCTTCTCAGAGGAGGTGACAGTTGAGTGTGTCTTGAGGAGTGACAGGGAGCTAGTAAGTGTAGGAAGTGGTGGAGAGTGGGTTGGAGGTGGGGCTGGGGAGGATGAGGCAGTGAGAATCCCATGTGCGCACGTGCAAGACTCAGGCGCATGGAAAGGCATGGGGAAGGACGTGCTGCACTGGGGGGAAACTGCATGCACTTCTGTCTTGGTAGAAAGGGGCGTGCCACAGCAACAGGAGATGCTTTCAGGGCCACATGTGGATGGCCTGACAGGCTGAGGTGAAAAACCACCCCTACGCCCAAAATTTTATTCGAAAGCATATTCTATTTTATTACCATTAAAAGAAAAGTTAAATATAGGATTATATGTGTCTTTTGTAGAGCACTGGATTTTATTTGTGTGTCACAGCAGCTAGGGACCAGTTAGAAAGTTATTTTATTAATTCAAGCCAAAAAATCATAAATTTATAATTTCATGAATACCTGTCATACATGGTAGTTTCTCTCTCTTTCTCTGTCGTGGGTGTGTATATGTATACCTACAGGCTGAGCATCCTTAATCCGAAAATCCAAAATATGAAATGCTCCAAAATTTGAAACTTTTTGAGCACCAACATGACACCACAAGTAGAAAATTCCACGCTGGACCTCATGAGACCAGTCCCAGTCAAAACACAGTCAAAACTTGGTTTTATGCACAAAGTAAAATATCGTATAAAATTACCTTCAGGCTATGTGTATAAGGTGCATATGAAACATAAATGAATTTTGTGTTTAGATTTGGGTCCCAGCTGCACGATATCTCATAATGTATAGGTATACATTACGGAGATATTGTGGGTTCAGTCCTAGACCACCACAATAAAGCAAATATAGCAATAAAGTGAGTCACACAAATTTTTTTGGTTTCCCAGTGCATATAAAAGTTATGTTTATACTGTACTATAGTCTATTAAGTGTGCAATAAATAGCATTATGTCTAAAAAAGTACATACCTTAATTAAAAAATGGTTTATTGCTAAAAAATGCTAATGATCAACTGAGCCTTTAGCAAGTCATAATCTTTTTGCTGGTGGAGGGTCTTGCCTTGATGTTGGTGGCTGCTGACTGATCAGGGTAGTGGTTGCTCAAGGTTGGGGTGGCTGTGGCAATTTCTTAAAATAAGACAGCAATGAAGTTTACCACATCAACTGACTCTTCCTTTCTTGAAAGATTTCTCTGTAGCGTGTGATGCTGGTTGATAGCACTTCACCCACAGTGGAACTTCTTCCAAAATGGGAGTCAGTCCTCTCAAATCCTGCCCTTAGTTTTATCAACTAAGTTTATGTAATATTCTAAATCCTTTGTCATCATTTTGACAGTGTTCACAGCATCCTCACCAGGACTAGTTTCCATCTCAAGAAACTACTTTCTTTGCTCATCTATAAAACCAACTCCTCATCCATTCAAGTTTTATCATGAGATTACAGCAATTCCGTCACATCTTTAGTCTCCACTCCTCATTCTAGTTCTCTCACTATTTCTACCCCACCTGCAGTTATTTCCTCTGCTTAAGTCTTGAATTCCTCAAAGTCATCCATGGGGTTTGGAATCAACTTCTTCCAAATTCCTGTTATGTTGATATGTGACCTCCTCCCACGAATCACAAATGTTCTTAATGGCATCTAGAATGGTGAATCCTTTCCAGAAGGTTTTCACTTACTTGGCCCACATTCATCAGAGGAATCACTATCTACAGCAGCTATAGCCTTACAAAATGTATTTCTTAAATAATAAGACTTGAAAGGTGAAATTACTCCTTGATTTATGAGCTGCAGAAGAGATGATGTTGTGTTATCAGGCATGAAAACAACATTCATCTCCTTAGACATCTCCACCAGGGTTCTTGGGTCACCAAGTGCATTGTCAATGATCAGGAATATTTTGAAAAGAATCTTTTGTTCTGAGCAATAGGTCTTAAACTATTGGGCTTAAACTATTTAGTAAATCATGCTGTAAACAGCTGTGCTGTCACCCAGATTTTATTGTTCCATTTATAGAGCACAGGCAGAGTAGATTTAGCACACTTCTTAAGGGCCCTAGGATTTTCAGAATGATAAATGAGCATTGGCTTCACCTTAAAGTCACCAGCTGCATTAGCCCCTAACAAAAGAGTCAGTCTGTCCTTTGAAGCTTTGAAGCCAGGCATTGACTTCTCCTCTCTAGCTATGAAAGTCCTAGATGGCATCTTCTTCCAATAGAATGCTGTTTCATCTACACCGAAAATCTGTTGTTTGGTGTAGCCACCTTCATCAGTGATCTTAGCTAGATCTTCTGGATAACTTGCTGCAGCTTCTCCATCAGCACTTGCTGCTTTACCTGGCATTTGGATGTTATGGAAATAGCTTCTTTTCTTAAACCTCATGAACCAACCTCTGCTAGCTTCAAGCTTTTCTTCTGGAGCTTCCTCACCTCTCTCAGGCTTCATAGAATAGAATTGAAGAGACTTAGGTCCTTTCTCTTCATTAGACTTTGGTTTAAGGGAATGTTGGGGCTGGTTTGATCTTCTATCGGCAATAAGACTGTTTTGCTTTCTTATTATTCGTGTGTTCACTGGAGTAGCACTTTTAATTTCCTTCAAGAACTTTTCCTTTGCATTCATAACTTGGCTTACTTTCTGGTGCAAGGGGCTTGGCTTTCAGCCTTCCTCACTGTGGAGACAAAAGTGATTCCATCTTCGATGCTAATCCACCATGTTGACTTCTGATTAGTCCCAGTCCCAGGAATGCCTCCTGATTCCTACTTAATTTACTGTCCTTAGTGCAAGAACATGTCAACCTTGATGTTATCACACAAATTATAGGCTAAAACACATAAGGCATTCTTACCTGTTCTGGAGGGTTGCCTTTAATTGTCTTGCTGGAGCATGTGCCCCCTTTGCCTGTGGTGTATAAGCCCTGGGTCTGGGAGTAACAGGACAGAGATATTGCTGTCTTGAGGCCACCTAAGACAATGCTTCTGTCTGTAAATTCCCCAATAAGACACCCTTTACCGACAAACTGGATTTGTCTGTCTTGTTCTTTGGTTTGGGGGCCGCTTTGCATATACGACCCTTTCACAAAACACTCGCTAAGCTTAATCATTTCTAGCTTTTGATTTAAGGTGAGAGACCTGCAACTCTTTCTTTCACTTGAACACTTAGAGGCCACTGTAGAGTTATTAACTGGCTTAGTTTCAATATCGTTGTGTCTGAGGGAATAGGGAGGCCTGAGGAGAGGGAGAGAGATAGGGGAACAGCCAGGCAGTGGAGCAGTCAGAACACACACAATAGTAAGTGATTAGGATCACTGTCTTATATGGGCACAGTTTGTGGTACCCCAAAACAATGACAATAGTGACATCAAAGATCAATGATCACAGATCATCATAACAGATATAATAATAATGGAAAAGTTTGAAATATTGGGAGAATCACCAAAATGTGACACAGCGACATGAAGTGAGCACATGCTGTTGAAAAAACAGCACTGACAGACTTGCCCCATGCAGGGTTGCCACAACCCTTCAATTTCTGAAAAACACAGTATCTGGGAAGTGTCATAAAATGAGGTATGCCTGTACATACAAACATTCCAAAATTCGAAAATATCTGAAATCCCAAACAGTTCTGGTCCCAGGCATTTCAGATAAGGGATACTCAACCTGTATATATACATATATAAATTTTGAGTGATTTTTTTTAAATCCCCTTTTGCAGGTGAGGAGACTGAGGCTTGGAAAAGCTGAGTAACCTTCCTGAGGCACACAGGTCGTGAGTGAGCAGGGAGGGGATTGGAGGTTGCCCACCTCAGGGCCATGTAGAAAATCCCGCCCCAGCTCCCTGGACAAGCATGGCCTGAGCTGAGGGAGGCTGAAGAGAACGGGACAGAGAGATTTCAGGGGCAGAATTGAGACCATCTGAATGTGGGGTGAAGGAGAGGAAGGAATCTAGAACAATTTCTAAGTTTATGGCATGAACCACTGAGAGATCATGGCATTCCCTGAAGCTGGGGGAAAAGAAGGCGCAGGTGAAAGTAAACAAGCCCACGCATCACAGTTGTGTGGGGCAGAAGAGATTAAGTGGCCCTGACCAAGGGTATCGGCTCCAAGGGGGCCTTGTCTTTTAAAAGGGGCCTTGGATGAAGACAAAGGAGCTTTCAGTGGGTGAAATTGCAATGGAGAGCCTTCTAGGGCAAGACATAAGTAGGGAAGCCTGAGGTTGTGTGCAGGGAGCCCCAGGGGTAGGTTTTGGCCATGGTGCATCACGTGTGGCTTTGAAAGGCAGGCAGAGCAAGGTGTTTTAGGTGGAGAAGTAGAAACCCTTGACTGGGCTTGCTGACAGAGTCAGTCAGGGCTGGTCTAGGTTGATCTAGAATGGAGGGAGACTGGGAGAGGGGAGACCAGCTAGCAGGGTTTTGCAATAATACAAGGAAGAAGTACTGGGCCCTTGTATTGGGTGGGGACCAAAGAAGAGAACAGTGAAAAGAGACCAGGGGACAGGCAGTCAACAGGCTTTGCTGACGACAGGTAAGGCTGGAGGGTGGGGAAGTAGTCCATGACCACGTAGAAATTTTTGAACTTGGGGCAAAAGAAATAAATTCAGTTTGGGGAATCCTGGGCTGAGACGACAATGGCCAATCCAGGCAGTGCAGCCCAGGAGAAAGTTGGCGATGTGTTTGGAGAAGAGTCGGCGCTAGATTTAGGCTCATCCTCATGAGGTTACCACTGAAGTCTTGACAATGCCTGACACTATGGAGGGCAGAGCGAAGAGACAGGCAGACAGCGGAGGATACAACCTTGTGAAACAGCCAGTTTACAGGGTGGGAGGAGAGAAGGCATCAAAGGTGAACGAGACGATGTAGGAGGAGAATTAGGGCAGTGCAGAGGTTCAGAAGTCTGGAATAGGAATTTCAAAGAGGGGGTGGCATAAATAAAAAATCACTTCAAAATCCAGGACCTTAACTATTTAGCATGCTGCCTCTTCTTTAGTGTTTTGGGCAAAGAGCAGATACAACCCTTTCCCTTCTTTTCTGCCCTTACTGTCTCTGTGATACACTGGAACTTTTAAAAAAGACTTTCTAAGTAGTGCTAACAGAGAACAAGGCAGAACACACTAAATATCAGATTTGCAGGGTATATGGCTCTAGCGCCAGCACAGCCGGGTTGCTTCAGGGGGCCCCCTCCAACGGGGAACAGAGTTCTCCACACCCCGGCCCAAAGGTGGCTGGATCCTTTGAGGCCTTGTCTCGGCACCCCCCTTCCAGGGGGTTGGCGGCTTCCTTCCACCCCTCACACAGGGGCACCTGCCTTTACATCTAGCATTTGAGTCTGGACGGGATGGTGGCCTGTCCAGGGCCTGGCTTCTCTGTTCCTTTGCCCATGATGAGTGACCCTTCATCCTAGTCAGAGTCACTCTCCTGACGAGACCGTGACTCAAGCAGGGCCAAGAGTACAATGAGAGGTTGAAGGGCTACAGGCACCGCAAGTGTGTCAAGATCAGCGTTGTGAAGTGCGGTGGGGGTGCGGGAGAGAAAGGAGGCAGTGTGCTCCCACAGAGGCAGGTGTCGCCAACCCTGCAGGGGTGGAGGAGGCCAGGGCTGAGAATGAGCCTCAGGGAAAGGATGAGAAGGACAGCACTGGCTTTTGGCAAAAGTGCATTCGTTGCAGGGCAGGTTGGACCAGACCAACGCAAATGGTTACAGTGCGAGTGTGGAGGGCATGGACAGACAGCTCAGCCGGAGACATTCGGCCCGTTCCTTCTTTCTCTTACGTCCGTGAACGTGGCCACTGCAGTCTCTGCTCTGGTCTCACCACCGCAGAGAAGCAGAGGCCACACCATTCCTCCCGGGCTCGCTGTCCCCTGCGGGGTGGGCGTGCCCCTCTGCCTTTCTGAGGGCAGCTCTTGTGGCCCACTTGGAACGTGCCTTCGTCTCAGGGTTCCCGTCTCCTCCATCTGTCCTATCCTTGCCTGCTCCTCTGACTTATAGCTGGCCACGATTTCATAACTTTTGCCCTCCTGTAAAAGCCCTAAACCAGAGCTTTGAGCTCAGCTGTGCAAGTACAGAGAAATCACACCATGGGGAAAAAGCACAAGCATCACAATTCATTTGTTTTGGTTTTGGACCCACATTTGTCACAAGAGACAACAGAGAAAATCTGATAACCTATCCTCAATGATGGACTTTCAGTCTACTCATCTTAGTTTCTTCTTATTTGTAGCCAGTCATTTCCCCAAGTCTATGACAAGACATGTCACTTTTTTCCTCAAGGGCAATCAAGCCTCTTATTGTTGAGGATATTACAAATACATGCTTGTATCTGAGTCTCCCTGTTGTCCCACCTAAGTATAAGAAGAACACTGCTCAATACTCAGCTTGAACTATTAGAGGGAATTCCAGGATGGGTCCATTAGTGGGCAGTCTCTTTCTCCTGAGAACCGATTTTCGGAAGAACTATATGTCTCTTGCTCCCTGTGGCTGTTGCAATAACATCCTTATGGTTCTATTTTTTGACAGGATGCTGGGCCTGGCTGACAGGGCAATACTTTAGGTGTCCACTCACTAAGATAGGATGCAAAAGATGTGTGCTCTAAATGCTGTCACTAATTAATAGTGGGACCATAGGTAAGTCATTTCCTCTCTCTGGGCCTTGATTTTCTCATCTATAAATGGAGGGTTTGGATAAGATCAACAATATGCTGGTAAGTCATTTAACAACCAGTTCTTGGTGAAGTGGGGGGAGAGAGAAGCCCTGATTTGTAGTGTTTTTCAGTTTCTATGGTATAAATAATCCCACCAAAGGCCAATTTCAAACTACCAATGTGAAGCCCCAGCTCAAGAATTTCCTGAAAATTAAACCATTGGCTCTATTGGGCCAGTACGAGCCAGTTCCAGGACAACACTGGACAGGATCAATACTGCACATTATTTTAATAATACAATTCTATAGCAACAAAGAAAATTAAATATTTAGGAATATATCTAACTAAGGAGATCAAAGACCTATATAGAGAGAATTATGAAACACTGAGAAAAGAAATTGCAGAGGATGTAAATAGATGGAAAAGCCCTACCATGCTCTTGGATAGGCAGAGTCAACATAGTAAAAATGGCTTTGCTACCTAAATTAATTTACAGAATCAATGCAATCCCTATCAAAATACCAACATCATTTTTTGCCGATCTAGAAAAAATAATTCTACGCTTCGTGTGGAACCAGAGAAGACCCCGTCTAGCCAAAGCAATCTTAAGCAAAAAGAACAAATTGGGAGGCATCTGTCTACCAGACTTCAAACTATACTACAAGGCTATAGTAACCAAAACTGCATGGTATTGGCACAAGAACAGACATGTAGACCAATGGAACAGGACTGAGAACCCAAATATAAAACCAACCTCATACAGTCACTGATCTTTGACAAATTCCAGAAAAACGTACACTGGGGAAAAGTGTCCCTATTCAACAAATGGTGCTGGGAAAATTGGATGGCCATATGTAGAAGACTGAAAGTGGACCCACACCTCTCACCTCTCACAAAAATCAATTCACAATGGATAACAGATCTAAACCTAAGACATGAAACCATAAGAATTCTCGAAGAAAATGTTGGAAAAACTCTTATGGACATTGGCCTAGGCAAAGAATTTATGAAGAAGACCCCCAAAGCAATCACAGCAGCAACAAAATAAATACATGGGACCTGATCAAATTGAAAAGCTTCTGCACAGCCAAGGAAACTATCACTAGAGTGAACAGACAACCTACAGAATGGGAGAAAATATTTGCATGCTACAACTCTGATAAAGGGCTGATAACCAGAATCTATACAGAACTTAGGAAAATCAACAAGAAAAAATCAAACAACCCTATTAAAAAATGGGCAAAGGACATGAACAAAAACTTTTCCAAAGAAGACAGAATGATGGCCAGCAAACATAAAAAAGTGCTCAACTTCTCTAATCATCAGGGAAATGCAAATCAAAACCACAATGAGATATCACTTAACTCCAGTGAGATTGGCTCATATCAAAAATCCCCAAATAACAAATGTTGGCGGGGATGTGGACAGGTAGGAACACTCATACCTGCTGGTGGGACTGCAAATTAGTACAACCTCTATGGAAAAGAATATGGAGATATCTCAAAGAATTAAAAGTAGAATTACCATTTGACCCAGCAATCCCACTACTGGGTATTATCCAAAAGAAAAAAAGACATTTTATAATAAAGACATCTGCTCTCGAACGTTCATAGCAGCACAATTCACAATTGCAAAGTTGTGGAAACAACCCAGGTGCCCATCAATACACGAGTGGATCAATAAAATGTGGTATATGTATACCATGGAGTATTACTCAGCAATAAGGAACAATAGTGAATTAACACATCTGGTATTATCCTGGTCGGAGCTAGAACCCATTCTTCGAAGCGAAGTGTCACAGGATTGGAAAAACAAGCACCACTGGTACTCACCATCAAACTGGTACTAACTGATGAACACTTACATCACACAGGGCAATAACATTCATCTGAGGGCGGGCGGGCGGGAGGGGGGTGGAAGGGACGGGAAAACCTCTCACTGAATGGATGTGGGGAGCACAGTTTGGGGGATGACCACGATTGTGGCTCTGACACGGGCAGAACAGGGGCAATGTGTATGGCCAAAATGTTGTACCCCCATGATATTCTGAAATTAAAAAAAAAAAAAAAAAAAAAACTAAGGAAAGAAAAAAAGAAAAAAAAAAAAATACATCCAACAGGGACCTGGTGATTCTGTTGTCTTCTGAGTGCAGAACTCTCCCATTTGGATTTGAAGTAACCATAAAACCAAATGTAGTCAATTCTATTATTTAATGTAATCACATGACTTTGTCACGAATGCTGTTTCTGAAAATAGTAGACATCAGTTACGGACACCTCAATCCAGACTTCTCACCTTCACCTCTGTGACTTCCTGTTCTTACCTCAGTATGATGTGCTGTGCCACCAGGTCCTTGCCTGGCTGCATCTCTCTCAATATTTAGGTCCACTCACATGTCACTTACCTAGAGAGGCTTCTCTGATCACCCTAACAAAGCCCCCAAAGCTTCAGTGCTGCTTTGTTTTCCTCATGGTATATTACACAATCTCAAACTATTTATGGTTTTTCCCACAGAACTGAGGCCTTCTGCCTTCTGGGGTATCCCTAACCAGAACCCAGAACACAGTAGGTGCTCAATAAATATTTGTTGAATTTATGGATGATTCTGAACTCTGTAAAATATATCCAATTTAATAAAATTGTGATGGGCACAAGTTAAAAAAAATAAATAAATAATAATAATACAATTCTATAATATTGTATATCTAAAATCCCCTCCAGCCCTAAAACACTACGATTCTATGACTCCAACACTGGGTGATTTTTTTAAATTTCCAGGATACACCCCAAGCCTAATTAACAGGGCTGGCTTGCCGCATCAGCGCATCGGCATCCTGATTAAAGCTGGCTTCTGTCCAGATTTGGAGCAAGACGCTGTGGAACTAGAAGCTGCTCTGAAACTGTTGTCGTGGCTGTGAGTTGGGGAACCTGGGCCTTGAGTTGCCAAGAGTCAATCTAGAGCTTTTGGTCAGATGGTGATGATTCATCACTACGTTATTTCAACCACTGTTTCCCAGGGTGCCTGGAAGCAAGGAAGGCTTGAGAGTGTGAAGCAGACAGAGGAAAAACAGGCAGGAGGAGAAAGGGACTCACCTTGGGCAGGGCCCCTGCTGAGGTGTAGGCAGGTGTGAGTCACTCCTCTCCTCCTGGGCGGCCACACCTTTTGTCCAAGTCCTGAATGCCAGGTGGAGAATCTGCCTAGACCAAGTGCCCTTGATCAAGTCACAACAGGTTTCCTGAAAGATCATTCCCACCAGAATGAATGGAATCATTCATTTTATGTTAAGTGTATTTTACCACAATTTAAAAAAAATTCTACATACACACCCCCCAAAAACAACAACTGAAAACAACCACCACCAAAAACCTTGGGGACAAACTGCCTGGGTTTGGATCCCTATTTCAAGGCTTTATATGAAAAATGAGCTTGGACAAGAGCAGGTTGGTCTCTTCTGAAACGTGATTTATTTCTTTTCAAGGTGTTTTCTAAATGCTTACAGAACCCCTGAAAGTGCAGAAGAGAGAGCAAAGAGGAAGAAAAATGCTTTGACATCCGGGAGCATGAGGATCAGAGAGAGAAGGGTGGCTTTACATTATCTAGTCTTACCCTCGCAACCACCCGCCTAACCCACTTGCTAGAGAACTGACAAGCTGAGGGCAGTGTGGAATGTAATGGGCAGGAATCTTCATGATTTGCCGTATTACCATCAAGATCTTTCCACTGAGTGTGTGTGTGTGTGTGTGTGCGCGTGTGTGTGTGCAAAACTGGTATTGAATTAAGAGGAAAAGGTCTAGAAGGGAAAGACTTGGTATATAACTAAATTTCAAAACCTTAGGCACATCCTGAAACCCATAAGGATGGCTACTATTAAAACAAAACCAACAGAAATTAACAAGTGTTGATGAGGATATGTAGAAATTGAACCCTTGTGCATTGTTGGTGGGAATGTAATATGATGCAGCCGCTGTGGAAAACAGAATGGCAGTCCCTCAAAAAAATTAAACACAGAATTACCATATGATCCAGCAATGCCACCTCTGGGTACATACCCCAAAGAACTGCAAGTAGGGTCTTGAAGAGATATTTGTACACAACAGCCAAATGGTGGAAGCAACTCAATTGGCCATCAATAGATAAATGGGTAAACAAAATGTGGTCTATCCATACAATGGAATATTATTCAGCCTTAAAAAGGAAGGAAATTCTGACACATGCCACAACATGGATGAATCTTGAAGGCATTATGCTAAATGGAATAAGCCACTCACCAAAGGACAAATACCGTATGATTCCTCTTATATGAGGTACTTAAAGTAGTCAAATCCATACAGACAGAAAGTAGAATGGGGGTTGCCACGGGTTGGGGAGGGAGAAAAGGGGAGTTGTTGTCGAATGGGGAGAGAGTTTCAGTTTTGCAAGATGAAAAAGTTCTAGAGATGGATGGTGGTGACGGCAGCACAACAGTGTGAATGTACTTAATGCCACTGACTTGTACACTTAAAAATGGTTAAGATGGTAAATTTTATGTTAAGTATATTTTACCACAATTAAAAAAAAATTCTACATACCCACCCCCAAAAAACAACAACAACAACCACACAAAAACCTGGGACAAACGCTGATTGGATCCCTTTCATGCTTATAAAAAATAGCTGACAAGAAGACCATCTGAGCGTGACGAAAACTGTGGATTTGATCCTATTTCAAGGCGTTTAAGTGAAACAAAGTGGCAGGTAAGTTTGACCATCTGGCCTGTTTGGTTATGTAAAATTGAGGAGTCACAACAAGTGTTGAGGTTTAAAGCACCAGTTGGGTTAAACTTTCCCCATTGGAAATGTTATGTCTCATAATTCAACCATGCTAGTCGAGTCATAGACATTGGTGGAGTTAGAGACTACCTTGGCTATCTGTCTTTGCTTTTAAACAACTTTCCCCAAAATGGAAATGATTATTTCCTGCCATACATATTCACATCCATAAATACCCCCGTCATTAAGACCCCCATATAGGTGGAGTAGAGACAAGCTACTACCTCTAGTGAGCATTCTTAATCTGTCTTTTTTGCTAATTCTGAATATCAGAGCCTCGCTTTGCCCCTAGGCAAACAGCATTTGGGGCAGAGGTGTTTTATGTTTATCAACACGAGCAAAGATTAGACGTTTGTGTTCTGTGAGGAACTACCAGAATAATGTCTGAACTGTACGGTGTCCACGTGAGCTCTAGAGCAAGGCCTGCAGGAAAAAGCCAGGTCCACGGCTATGGCAGTGATGATGGTTGAGCTGCCTCCTTCCCCCAGGATCCCACTCTGGGACTTATGGACCCCCTAAAACCATCTCCTTGCTCCTGGCTGCAGCAGCCAGCACTCGACCTTCAGGAGATTGCCTGGGAAGTTCATCTGATGAAGGCTGAAAAGGAAAGGACAGGGAAGAGAACAGAGAAGCAATACTAGGAAGACCTGATATATGGGCTTGAGAGCTTTGAGGAAATATTTAGGGATGAAATATGGCAAAATAGGAATATACGGTATTGTAACACCGATGAATATTTCCAGAACACTGGCTCTCAACTGGGAATGGTTTTGCCCCTCCCCTCTCCACTCCCCAGGGGACAAGACATTTTTGGTTGTCCCACTGAAACGGGGCACTACTGTATCTAGTGGGTAGAGGCCAGGCATCCTATGGAAAATCCTGCAATCCACAGGACAGACCTCCATCACAAAGAATTATGTGGCCCAGAATGTCAATAGAGGCTGGAGTTGAGAAAACCTGCTCTAGAACAACCAGAAGGGTTAAAAGAAGCAATTTCCTCTTCACTGAGGGAAAGATGAAAGAAAAGAGCTATTAAAATGGATGGTTACAGGAGAGGCCCAAGGAAAAAGGATGACTTTTGTACACTATTTGACGTTTCTTAATTTTAATGTCAATGACTTTACCTTTGTATTCACACACACACGCACACACACACGCGCACACAAACTGCTCACCAGAGGCTACATTTGTTACATTTATTTATTATCTTTTTGCAACAGAGATACATTTAAAACTGGATTTGCTGTGTGTGTATGTGGGGGGAATTCCTTTATAAAATATCAAGGCTTCTTTATTTGGACCTTCACTGTATTAGTCAGAACTTGTTTCCAATCTTGCTCAACATTCGGAAGGAATTTGTCCAAACATGAAATCCTTTTAAACTTCACAGTGGGTTATACCTGGGAAACAGTTTTATGGACCACAGATTAAAGTGGGAAAAAGGTTTGGAAAAACTGCACTAAATGATCTGTGGAGAACTATGAAACAATAAGAGTTTCCTCTACGCCCTGGAATCCTAAACCACATCACCATGTTTTCCTGGAACACCATCCTCAATAGAGCAAGGTAGAATAGTTCCAGCATGTTCTGTGTCTGAGTGCTTGGGTTTGGATCCTGTCTTCAGGAAATAAGTTGTGTGGCCTTGGGAAAGTTACTGAATTTCTTTGTGCTGCTGTTTTTTCATCCAAAAAAAATAAGGGTAACAATGGAATGTACCTCATAGCATTGTTGGGAGGATTAAACGAGATAATGCAGGTAAAACATTTAGCACATGCCAGGGCATTGCAGGCCCTCTAGAAGTTTCAGCTGTTACAGTTAGAATGGTAAAGTGGAACATGGTGTATTTATCAAGGTTAAAGAACAGGGTCTATTTACTTTTAAATACAATCAACTTTTGTATGATTAAAATAAAAATAATCTGTAGGTTGTTTTAAAACTTGTCAAAATGTAATTAATTTTCTTTTCTTCTACTCTAGAAATGACAAGCCAAAATTATACTGGCACCAAAGATTGCTTACAAAATTAGAAAATAGGGTTAGTGAAGAAAGAGGCCAAGAAAGAGAATTTAGATAATTTACTGTGAAAGAAAGTTTAAGAACAGGTTCTATGTTTATGCAAATCCTAGATGCTCAGTAAACGTCTATTGACAAATGGAACTGAGTGATATTTTTATGGAAGATGAGGAGTAATACAATCATTAGAGAAGGTGGTGTACAAAAGAGGAGAGAAATCACAGTAGAGGTGAGACACTGAGCTTGAAAAATACTATTGCAGAAGTTTTGGAGAGCTCTGGCGCTGACACTCCCAGTGGTTGTCATCCCTGCCTGCACCCTGGGTACCTGTAAGAATCCTATTGCTCATGCTCCAACTGGACTGATTAAGTCAGGACAGGGAAGGAGGGCTGGAGCCCAGGCATCTGTATTTTTAGAGTTTCCTATATGATTCCAATGTACATCCAAGGATCCCATTTGAAGTTGCAAGGCTCATATGCTTTGAAAATGGCTCTATATTAATAAACATATGAAACCATTATAAAGTGCTACCATTGCTCTTTGAGAGGAAATTCATGTGTTTGACAAATGTATAGTAGCCTACTGTAGCTATGTGCTTTTGGAGGAATACAAAGATGAATAAGTGGATTCTTCCTCTCAAGTTGTTTACAATCCAATTTATGATAGATGGCATTTAAGTTAAGCAGAAAATAAAACTTCCTGACCATAAGGTTTTCTGATGGCAGTGAGATAGGATGGCTATTGAAGGATATTGAAGGGGTGTTGAGGGGTATCAAGGGTAGAGGATATTAAGAGAGAGAGTTTTGTTTCAGGAAATCACTGAAGGAAAAACATCTGTGTGAAGCAACAGAGGAAGTCAGAAAATCCAGGAAAGAGGAGGAAGAAATTCATAGCAAATGGAGATTGAGCATCAGAGTTTTTAAAAAGCAGTCATAGATGGTTATGAAGAGGTGGAAGTTTCTGAGGAAGGATAGCCTTGTTGCGAAAGGTAAGAGGACCTCGCTGCTGAATTTGAGGTTTTATTTGGGAGCTTCCACTGGTCTATTTTACTCACTGGGCTTCTCAGGTAAGCCAAGCACATAAACTCACCTAGAATTTCTCTGAAAGACTTACCATATGCCATTTGCATCTGACTTTCAAACCGAGTAGATTTACCAACATTGAGACCAACTTAGTTAAGTATCAGTACCCAGGGGTTTGTAATATGAATCAAACAAGTGAACAGACAGAGGTTACTGGGAGCTTCATCTTTATTGGTCACCTGTCTAATACCAACTTTGCTGAGACTGGCAAGCTCCACACCAGGCTTGCAAAATCTCCATCTGCTTATGAAAGCACTAATGGACCTGCTGAGCTTTCAAACTGTAGGACAAACCTGCTCCTTCTTGCCTAAGTGCCAACAGATTTAGAAATGCCTTTGACAGTCATTCCCCAAGCTTGAATACAATTAAATTTTTAAAAACGGATAGTGTGGGTTCTTTTCTTATTAAAAAGTAATACCTGGACTTGATAGAAAATTCAGAAAACATTAAAGTATAAAGGAGAACATAAAAATCACTATAATCTCGCTATCCAAATCATCATGATCTCACTATCCTTTTCATAGTTTGGTAAATTGCCTCCTGGTCATGTTTCTTACAATGTGGGATTATGTAGCATAGACAGCTTTGCTAGTCTACTCATTTAACATTCTTGTTAAATAATATTAAAAGGGTAAATCATTTTTCTTTCCTAGTTGGCTCATATCCGTTAAGGAAAATGGCTCTTCTATGGCATGAATTCCCGTTGGTGGGTCGTATCCTCCATGACATACTGGACACAGCATTTGGTAAGAGAATTTTCCTGCACCCCAGATGCTTTGTGCTGAGATTGCTATTAAACTCAGTGAAGAATGATTCCATCTGACATAGGGATTGTTAAGGTAGAATTTGCTCATTCCCACTATCATAATATCCTTGGAGATAATGATATCCCAGGTTTGGGATAGTAGTTCCACTACCTAAGAGGACCACTGGTGTGTGGGTAAAACAATCTGCATGTTATCATAATATGTGCCTAACTGACTATGTACTCCACCCTCAGGACATGTTCATAATAAATGCTCATTATTTCTTAAGCTTGCCTTTTCCTCTCATCTGGCTATCGCATCGATCTTCATTAGGCAGTTCTTTCGACAAGCATTTATTGAACACTGACAGCACTGGCATTGTCAGAATGCCGATGATCAGGGCCTTCCCTAGGAGATGATTTCAGACTAAGGATTAATGGTTTGGGGAACCTATGAGCAATGGTTATCATTCCTGGCTGCACGTTAGCATCACCTGGGAGGCTTCTGCGAAGGCCAGCACCCAGGCTGCACCCAGACCAGGTGACTCAGCATCTCTGAGGATGGAACTCAGGCAGGTAGCTTTTAAAGCCCCTGAGTGATTCTGATGTTCACAGCCAGGGTCGAGAACCAGTGCCAAAAAGCAACAATTCTTATCGACTTCACTGCATGTTAGAATCATCTGGGGAGATTTTTTAATAAATTAAATTACCTGGCCTCCACCCCAGGACAAATGAGTCAGAATCTTTGGAAGAGGGATCTGTGCAACTGTATTTTTCCAAAACTCCTTCAGAGGATCTGATACACAGCAAGTATTGGGAATCATTGCTATAGGCAATCTATTGAATGAGAAAATCTAGGGTTGAATCCATTTCTGGGCTCTTAGGCCTTTTGAGCCTCACATGACTGTGGAATGATGAGTTACCTCTGAGATGCTGTGTTGGGTAATGGAAACAGCAGGGCCGAGAACCTGAAGGCATGGGCCATGTCATGGCTTTGCCATATAATGTTTACTGTGCAATGTCAGATAAGTCACATAACCTCTCTGGGTTGGGAGTCCTGTCCACCTCCTTATAATCCAGTGTTCTTTCTCTCTTCCTTCTTTTTTTTTTTTTTTTTTTGAGACAGAGTCTTACTCTGTCACCCAGGATAGAGTGCAGTGGCATCATCATACCTCACTGCAACCTCAAGCTCCCGGGTTCAAGTGATTCTCCCGCCTCAGCCTCCCGAGTAGCTAGGACTACACGTGCGCACCACCACACCCGGCTAATTTTTTTTCTATTTTTAGTAGAGATGGGGGGTCTCACTCTCACTCAGGCTGGTCTCCAACTCCTGAGCTCAAGTGATCCTCCCGCCTCGGCCCCCCAGAGTGCTAGGATTACAGGCGTGAGCCACCGTGCCCATCCAAATCCAGTGCTCTTTCTACCATACCTAGTGTTTTTTTATTTTTCTCTTCCTTAATTGATATTTTACCCGTTTTTGTTTGGTGATCAGAACATAGATATAACGATCCATTTGTATATAGTTCTTAATGCAAGTACCGAAAATATGAAAAGCTACACAATTGTAATTGTTTTCCAGTTATCCTATTGACTTTCCAGCTTAAAATTTGGAGATAAATTGTTCTTAAAAAGAGGTTCTCATTGACTGGCTTAAAAAAAAAAGAGGTTCTCAAATGCTATTATCTTAAAACATTGATAATTTGTTGGGTCTAAAATTTGACCAATTCATGATTTAATATCATACATACTATATACTCAAAAATGTCCAGTCTTTCACAGCACATTGAGAGAGTTACTAGGAAAAATTGTACTACCAGGATCAAAGATGTCATGGGGGGCACCTGATTCTGTCAGGGGGATCCCAGAGCAAATAATTTTACTAAAAGACAAGGGAATAAAGTTAAGTAATAGAAAATGTTTACAAGTTAAATGCATGATTATGACTTCAAATTGCTATTTGATTATGCTTCTTATTATAGGATATTAAAAACCGCCAACACATCTTCTGCCACCACCCCATCCCCAGCCTATAGTCAAAGCCTCCCTTAATTTGACTTCCACTTATTCCGGTTATACTGAAAAATATACAAACAGCCCATGAACTCACTTCTTAAAAGAATTATTTACACTTATTGAAAAAAATTTTTTAAGGATGGGATAGGTTTCTTCCTTCTTACAAGTGTGTATGTAGAGCTATTAAGACTTGCATTCACGAAATAGTTGATAAGACCATTCCTCTGGCTTCTACAAGAAGGCAATACTGAGATTATCAATGAGACTCAGTTTAGGATGTTAATCAGATTCGGCTTCTTTCTCTCCCGCTTCATCAGAGGCTGGCCTCTTCTGGTTTTAGCATCTCCATTTTCTGCAGGTTGAGTCTTCTTTAACAGTTTTGCTCCCCCTTTTTCTTTTGCTTGGACTTCTTGCCTTTTTTTTTTTTTTTTAGAGACAGTGTCTCACTCTGTCACCCAGGCTGGAGTGCAGTGATCATAGCTCACTCTTACTGCAGCCTCCAACTCCTAGGCTCAAGCGATCCTCCTGCCTCAGCCTCTGGAGTAGCTGGGACTATAGGTGTGAGCCTCTGTGCCAGCCCTGCTTTTGTTGTTTGTATGTTTCAAACCAGTTTCAACATCTGCAGGAGCAGGTTTGGATGCCCATCTAGCCAGTCTTTCCAGTATTGCCTCTTGAGCTGAATTGTCCTTTTTCCTGGGCATCTTGGCAGAGGCTGTGGCCAAGATGGGGAACTCCTGGATGTCTTTGGGGACAGCCCTGCAAGGGCCTTTGCAGAGCTGGCTGGCTGGACATTGTAACTCTTGCCACCTCTAAGCTGCTGGGACTCTGTTTTCAAACTTCTTAAAAGCACCACAACTCCTTTTTATTCGTGAAATCTTGCACAGAATCCTGATATTTAATAGGACTAGAGATGGAACTGTCCCTTTTGAAGTGGAATGCTGATACACTTTTGGGGAATGCTGATACACTTTTGGGGAATGCTGATACACTCGACTGAAAATCCCACCACATCATCACATGATGCTGTTAGATTTTCAACTTTAAATATGAAAAATGATAAAAATCCTTTTGGGGATTTTCTTTTCATAAGGAGAAATTACTGGTCACTTCTCCCAATTCTTGAGGTTGGAGACAACAAGGAAAAGGGGTGGATGTTGATGGTGAAGAGCTTGGGAACTAATAGCTGTCATAGTCCTGCCCACTCATGTCAGTGGAGGAGGTGACCCCTGGGTGGGATACCTCACAGGA
The DNA here is from genome assembly GCA_023783475.1 of Daubentonia madagascariensis. Lineage (NCBI taxonomy): Eukaryota > Metazoa > Chordata > Mammalia > Primates > Daubentoniidae > Daubentonia > Daubentonia madagascariensis. The sequence continues at coordinate 7,037,900 of JAKFHU010001672.1, forward strand.
CAGGCAGGAGCCAAAGTCTGACTGGGTTAGAATGCAGGCCCCACGTCGTGTTCGCCTTCATCATCCACTAAGAGTGAGGTGGCAAGTGAGAGGCAGGAACATTTCCTCCCGAGTGACAACAAAGTTGTGACACAGCCGTAATAGACCTGGTCATCTCTGATGTTCCATAAGGACTACAATAGAAACTACTCACTTAGCCACCCTTATTAGGTGACCCGTGACCTTGATTAATGACCACTAATCTGTATTCATTGTTTACCAGTAGATTAATAAGGTCTTTGGTAATACCAGAGACAAAAACAATTAGGAAAGTACAGGCTAGATGACCGCATGACTGGCAGAGGACTTAGATTTTATCTGGCCGATCAGTTTTGGCTCTATAGTAAGTGTAGCCCAATATTTCCTTTAATTATGTAGGACTAATTTCTCATGTCCCCGGGAATCTCTAAATACTTGGCGCCCACGATTAGGCACTCTTTCTCTTCGTTGCTAATATTCTATCCATCAGCCACACTCTTTAAAGAAAGTACATTTTGAAATTGCTTATGATTTTATATAGATTTAATTACCAATGAAATAGCCTTGAAATTTTTGTATAAGTATTTTAAGTAAACTTTTTATTGAAGTGTAACATACATATGGAAATATATACATATCATAAATATACACTGGGACAAATTTTCAGACTCATGGACGCACCATGTCCCTGGGTCAAGAAATAAAACATTAGCTGGGCATGGAGACATGCGCCTGTAGTCCCAGCTACTTGGGAGGCTGAAGTGAAAGGATTGCTTGATCCCAGGAGTTTGAGACCAGCCTGGGAAACATAGTGAGACCCCATGTCAAAAAGAAAGAGAAAGAAAGAAAGAAGAAAGGAAGGAAGGAAGGAAGGAAAGAAAATGTTACCAACACCCCCAGAAGCCCCCTTTTGGCTCCTCCTGGTCACTCCCTACCCAAGGTAACCACTACCCTAATTCTGACACCATACACTTAATATTGCCTGTTTTCAATTTTTTTTTTTTTTTTAACAGTTAACCAGTTTATATCCATTCCAGTGGACAGAGAGCTTCCTTGTGAATATTTTTACTTCAGCAATCATAATGGTAAAGAATACTTTTTTTTTCACCTTTTTCCTTAGTGCCCTAGTGTGAGTTGGACCAACTTGATATAAAGCTATAGAGCTCAAAGGATGAAACATCTTTCCCACAGATGGAGTTGGTCTTCTTGTTTAATCACTTGACCAAGAGGTGCTGTGAACATCTCTTTGGCAGCTGGTGCATTTCAGTGCTTATTTGTGGATCAAATAAAAGCCATATATATTTGCATATTTTGTTTTATGCACTCATGGAGTGTGCATGTGCACGTGTGTACACACACACTAAACTTTCTGTTTTTCCCTGCCTTGATTTCTCTTGTCCTCTTTCCTTGTCTACCCCAGAATATCCTTGCCTTGGGCTGCTCGTACAAACCTTCCTCCACAAATCCTACCCTCCAGAATCAATTACCCCTGCCTTGAACTGACTTACTATTTATCATACAAAAGGCACACACAACCGTGTAGAATCCCATTTTACTTCTACTTTTGATGTAAAGACCATAAGAAATCTACGTGTGGGAGGGGAAAGAGTAGTCAAAGCAGCTTAGAGTGTGTGGCTCCTCACGTCTGCCTGGAGCTCCAGCCTGAGTTTCTCTTGAATGAGGATGGAATGTCTGTGCTTATACATTTGTTTGCTGAAGCCATTGGCATCCTATTCATTAACTAATTCATTCATTTGTTCAACAACTCTTTCCTGAGTCCTATATATGCCAGACATTGTGTTAGAGCCTGGACTTTCCAAGGAGGAGCTCTGTTCTTCAGACCAGAGGGAAACTTGGAAGCCCAAATAGAGTACAGTATTTACAGATATGACCTTTAGAGTATAAGCAGCACCTAATTCCTTAAAATAGAATAGAATATTGTTGCTTTTAATTATGCCATGCCCATGATAAGAGCTCTGTACGTATTTTGGGATGAAGGTGATAGTATTGTGCATGTTTCACTGGAATGAATTGGTACAAACTCTGGATTGTTTAGATTTAAATGAACCCAGATCATTATTATTTTTTAAATTCAACCTAATCTCTTGCCAGTTAAAGTTATTATGATGCATTTGCAGTGGGTTGTGTACAGGCCTGTTTTTTTCTTGGGGTAATACTGATTTTTAGGCTGCTTACTTATATTCTACCTTTGCGTATTGCCTTACAGTTGAAAGTGTTATGGCAGAAGAATCTTAGATATCTTTTTAAATTTTTTTTTTTTAAGAGACGAGATCTCGCTGTGTTGCCCAGGCTGGTCTTGAACTTCTGGCCTCAAAAGATCCTCCTGCCTTAGCCTCCCAGTCGTTGGGATTACAGGTGTGAACCACTGTGCCCAGCGTGAAATCTTAGGCATCTTTAAGGAAGCATTAGGTAGATGTATAAAGGAAAGACTGGATATCCTTTTTGTGTTATGCAGTAAGTCATATATTTTGTGTTTCACATGATTTCTTCCAGGCTTATTCAGAAACATCTTCTACTCAGATCATATAGCCTTGACTTTCAATAAAAAACAAAGATGAGTTACAAAAAGCATTCAACAAAGGGCACGGGGCAGGGGGAGAAAATTATTCTCTTCCATGGCCAACATTCTGTTATCAGTTGACAGTTTGCACACCTATAGCTTTGACCAAACTTGTAACTGTTAGTTGAGATTTCTCTGATACCTGGGAAGAAGTAAGAGCTATTGAAAATGAACTCCCTGAATTGTGTTTAAATCCTTCCCACTGAATCTAGGACTGTTAATCCCATTCACACCTGTAGTGATTATGTTGCATAATCAGTGAGTGGAGACCCTCCCCCTTCTGTATTCTTGTTGAATAGGGAAGACAGATAAATGTCATCGGCTCTGCCTTAAATTAAGATTCCTTCCCATGAAAGAATTCTGGACTCAAAAGGGAAGCTGACATCACCCTGTCCACTCTTGGCTCAGGGCTAGCAAACCTGTAGATCAGTGGTTCCTAGTCTATGGGATGTGAATGCCTGTGGAGATGAGGCATTTTAATCCTGGGTTTGCAAGGATTATTTATACACTGCATAAATAGTGTATCTTACCTACACGTACTATTTTTTGAAAGCCTGGAGATGTGTAATTGTGATTAACAAAATACAAATTTGTATAAAGGCATTGCTAAATTAATGGAAGTTTTTTTTATAATACTAATACATAATTACTAACAGTATTTCCTCCACCAGTTGCAAAGCATAACTTTGCTTAGGTACAGATTCACAGTTTTTAATAATAAAATGGTCCTCATAATTTAAAAGTTTGAGGGTCATTGTTTGAGAGTGTTGGTGATCTGTGTTTAACTCATGGATGACCTCCTGCTAGCTCTATAAAGTACTGAGGTATTGACATCACCAAACTGTTATAACTGGCACAAATACATGAGAACTGCTCTGCACAAGACACGATATTCTTGACAGCATCCATTCCTGACTCCCTGTCTCACGGCATTTACAATCTAATTGGGGGATATATGATATAAGCACACAAAACATTAAATAACAAGTTAGGAAAATGCAAGGAGAAAACATATAGTACACGATTAATTGCCAGATGCTGTAAGCTCAGAGGAAGGGGGGAGGGTGAGGGGAGAGTGGGAAGAGAGGAAAGGGGAGGAAGGGAAAGCAAGAGTGAGAGAGCAAGAGGGAGGGTGCCCAGGAGAGAGAGAGAGGGAGAGAGGAGGAGAGAGAGATGGATAGGGTGGTGAGAGGGAATGTGTCCCCCCCCAAGTCTGGACACCAGGGCAGGTTTTTATAGGCTCTTATTCCTGTCTCTGCTAATTGCCACCTGACTGACCATGGATGGGTAACCTGACCCTGCTGAGCCTCCATTTTATCGTCAATAAAATCATGATTATATTACCTCTCTCATATGTTAATATGAAGATAATTTATGACAAAGTGTACTCAATGCTTTATATTATACCTAGTATATAATATGTGCAAACTAAAGGGCAGCTATTACTTATTCTGTTAGATTGTAAATCCCTCCAGGATGGGAGGTATGACTTATATATTTTTGTTTCCCCAGAATCTAGCACAATGCCTGGTTCAGGATAGGTACTCAAAAAATAATAATAATAATAAAATAAAATAAAGAGAGAGAAAGAAGGAAAAGAAGGAAGGATGAATTTTAAAAAATGAACCATGGGCTTTACTGCGTGGAGAGGTAGGAGGGGATTGCAATGAGAGATGACGTGAACCAAAGCGCAGAGGCAGGAAAGCACCACGTGTGCAGAGGGTAGACTGGGGTTCGGTTGTGGGCGACTTTTCGTGCCAGGCAGGGGAGTGTGGGTCTTTTCTGCTGACAGCGGGGAATCAGTGAAGATTTTTGAGGTGGCGAATGACATGAGGAGAGCGCTCTCAGTGGGTTGTGGTGCAGAGGGTGGAAAGGAAGGGGGCAATATGTTCTAAGCATGAGGTGGTCCCATCCAGGGAACAACTGCGGAAACAAAGAGAGCCCAGCAGTGTTAAACTAAGGGGAAGGTAGTGTCCCTACATCTGCTCTATTCTCTCTGAATTCTTAATGTGGTTGAAAGGGGCGGCCTTGCAAAAATAACGAGAAAATACCTAATCCCACAATTTCCCCTGTTGAAGATCAGTCCTATGCGTTCTCTCACTAACAGGCACCTGCAGGAGTTCTGTTTTGCATAACTTGTGAAAAGAGCTGAATGCACGGATAAGAGATGTAAGTCTCTCTCTTTCAAAATTGTTTTTTGAGAATCTGCTTTTACAGAGTTTCTGAGTAAACAGCAGGAGAACAAGCTCCAAGCCTCAGCCGTATCTCGAGGACAGAGTCACATCTCCTGTGATAGTCCCTTCTCCAAGGAAGGCAGGAAACCAAGTCTTGGACTTTGACATCCTCGCAGTTTTTGTTATCTACCTGCTGTGGCTTTTGTTATCAACCGACAGCCATCGCTATTTTTTTCTCTTCATCCCCCTTAAAATCAGAGAGCTGCTGAGCCTGGCTGCTGGTACCCCCCGTCTCTTTCTTTGGGATGCGACACCACCTCCCTGCTCTCTTCCTCCCCCTACGCCTCTCTCTCTCTCTCTCTCTCCCGGCTAAGAAGATAAAATAAGCGTTTTTACTTTGATATATCTTAATCTCTGTGTGACAAATCTTACTCCACTCATTCCATGAGCACCTACTGGCCTTTCCACCCTAACAGTGGTCATTTAAAGCAGCGGTCCCCAACCTTTTTGGCACCAGGGACTGCTTTCATGGAAGACAACTTTTCCACGGACTGGGGGCAAGGTGGGGGGATGGTCTCAGACTAATTCTCACAAGGAGCTCACAACCTAGATTCCCCTCATGTGCAGTTTAGGGGTTCACACTCCTGTGAGAATCTAATGTCGCTACTGAACTGACAGGCGGCGGAGCTCAGGTGGTGATGCCAGCGATGGGGAGCGGCTGTGAATACAGACGAGGCTTTGCTCGCTCCCCAGCGCTGAGCCGCCCGGTCCTAACAGGTCCCTGGGGGTTGGAGACGGCAGATTTAAACCATCTACCAACATGCACGCTGACTCTTGAATTATAAGATAACATTTTGAAAATCATTGTGGGTGAATATCCAGCTGGAGAAGAGACAAACTTAGTTGGAGGGATGGATAGGTGAGGAGTGTGGAGCATGTGGCATGAACTGAGATAAAAAGTAAAGGTGATTTGATGACCAGTCTTTTTTTTTTTTTTGCTTAGAGACTTGGGAAGTTCAAGAGGGGCAAGGGTTAGGATGGGTAATGGATGATGAGTAATCTGTAAAATGTGGACCTGAACACAGGCGGCTAAACTGCCAATGAGAGAGACTCACTCGCATGGACAGAGGCGTACTGGGAGTCCAGGGACAGGGCTAGACTGACTGAGAGCACATGCGGAGATGTCAGCTGTTTCAGTTGGAGTGAGGGAGGAGCACAGGTAAAGCCTGTGGGACAGAGCCAGACTTGGCCACTCCCCATTCTCTGTTGAAGAGGCGGTGCCCATGTAACATTGCTTCCCCCTCCACTTTCCATGGAGCCCTGCCCTTCCCCCCTCCACTTTCCATGGAGACCTGCCCTTCCCCCCTCCAATCCCCATGGAGACCTGCCCTCCCCCTCCACTTTCCATGGAGACCTGCCCTCCCCACTCCACTTTTGCTTGAGTGAGAGGACAGGGTGGAGCCTGGCCAGGGGAGCCAGAGCAGGCTGCCTGCTTTTGTTACATTTCTAGGAAAGAGATCTGTCTCTCTGGAGGAAGTTATTCTTTCTTAGATAAAGGGACCATCTCTGGGAAAAAAGATACAGATTAGAAAAAAGAAATAAAGAAGAAAAAAAAAATAAGGACTCTTTCTCTTACTCTTAGGGGGATTTCATTCATTCATTTACCATACTTATTGAATTAAAAAAATAGCCACTTTCTTCTTCCAATAACTACCATGTTCATTGACTACTCGACTTTGTCTTCTGTTCATCACATGACATCCTCTGAGTTGTGTGAGCTCCAGGGATAGGTAAGAACACTCAATTCAGTAATGCTTTTCCTGTGACACACAAAGATGCCATTAGGGCTAGGCAGTCTCTTAGGGTTTTCAAAATTCTTCGGAGAATTAGATAAATCCAAGAAGACTGGGACAAAATCACATGTAGTATTTTCTTAAAGAAGTTTACAAAAGATAAGATGCTCTAGCCCAGAACTGGAACTTTAGCATAAATCTGATCTGAAACCTTGGGTAAAGATATAACAAATACTATTGGGGAATTTGTATGCAAATCTGAAAAGCAGGTGGCCTTTCACCTTTCTTATACCCAACTGGTGTTGATGTCAATTGGCACAACCATTTGAGATAACAGTTGGGCCCTTTTTTTGGGAAGTTGAAAATTCACGTACCCTATGGCCCAGCCATTCCACCCTGGGATGAACCTACAGGAAGAACCAAGAAACGTATCTAAGGATGTTCAGAGTAGACCTATTTGTAATAGCAAAAATTTATAAATGAACTAAATTTCCATCAACAGCAGAAAGGATAAATCCATTGTAATATGTCAATACAACAGAAAGTTATTAAACTAACAAGATGGAAGACAAAGTATAGCAACATGCAACAAAATGAATGAATCTTAAAAATATAATATTGAGTGAGAAAGTTAAGTCCAAGAAGTTACATGCAACATTAAGTCCTTTTACAATGTTAAAAACAACTAAAATTAAAGAAACTTTTCCAGAATAGGTATATGTGTGATAAAACTATCTAACACACATAGACATACCAGGAAATGAGTGGTAAACTGCAAACTCAGCATTCAGGATTGTTAGCTCAGGTGAGTGGACATAAATTATACATATTCTGGCTGGTGGGTAGGTAGATGTTCTACATATTATTTTACAAATAGGGCGATGGGGGCCTGCAGGGACCAATGACAGGTGTGTGTCACGAGCTCGATGTATGATTAATCCATTTCTGCACATCTGGGTGGGGCGGGGTTGGTGGGAAGCTGTCATAGGTCTTGCAGGACACAGACAGACCTGATAGCTTTTCAGATAGAACTACAGGCTGAGTAGACAGAGGAATGGAGTAGATATATTATTAGGGTTTATTATCCAGTGCCTGGCAGGATAATCAGTGCTATGAAGGACAGCACTCCTGCCCCAAGGAGTTTTCAGCCTGTTCCAGACAGACAAAACAATAGAGACATTGAATCTGAGTTAAATATTACAGCTCTGGAGTCTGTTGTTTTCATTATATTTTTCTGACTACAAAGTTATGTAACTCAAATGTTTTTATTGTATTTTTCTGACAATAAAGTTATTGTAAAGACAAAAATTTGGAAAATACAGAAAAATATGAAGAAGAAAATCTATTCATTATTCCAAAACCCAGAGATCATCACTGATAACCTTTTGGTGCACTTGCCTCCTGTGGACTATTGTTAGGTAAGAACCACTGAATTATCCCTCTGTTGTATATTTTCTGACCAAGGCAACTTAGCAAAATGGTTCAGACCTTGGCTCTTTTGGAGTGAGAAGAGCTGAATTTGGATCCCAGCTTTGCATTTACCAGCTGCATTCCCTTGGCAAGTCAATCACCTTCCCTGGGCCTCTGCCAGGTCTTGGTAACACCTGGGTTTCTTTTGATGAAAGGAGGAGCAATGAGCAATTACAGTGTCTGACACACAGTCAACCTTCAATGAGAGCTGTGATTTATTATCAAAATAAGGTGCCTGGTTCAGGGCAGTGATATTCATTTAGTTAAAAGATGGAAACTTTTAACTTGGAAAAGGTCCCCGAATAGCAGAGGGATTCCAGGATTATGAAAGTGGGAAGGGCTACGTTATTTTTGGCCTAAAGAAGGCCTGGTGGGTGACTCCCAATATGTGAAGACTGAAAGCTGCCCCAGAGGATTTGAGAGCCCAGAGAAATAGGCTTAAGCTGCCCTTTCAGCATAATAGGAGGTTTACTTCTCCCCCTCCAGTGAGAAAAAATGCCTTCAACACGAGAAGAAGACTGGGTAGTGGTGGAAAAGACAGTGAGCAGGTGGCACCATATTTCAAGCCTCCATGTTGGCTGCAGCAACCCTCTGAGGACAATAATGTGCTCTATTTCCCCTGAACTGGGGACCGAGTATGAAGGGCAGGCACTTGGGTTGAACCCCCAAAATTTATGTTGTAAAATGATGGGATATCTTGACTACTGAAGGTTTTGTAAAATGTACAAAGAACCAGGGTGGCTTTGGACTTCTCAACAGCAACTCTGCAAAAAGAAGATAATGGAGCAATGCTTCCAACAATCTGAGGGACAATTTTTTATTTTTTTAATTGAGGTAAGGTCTCACTATGTTGCCTAGGCTCAAATCCTGATCCTCCTGCCTCAACCTCCCAAGTAGCTGGGATTATAGGCATGTACCACAGCAAACAGCAGAGAAACAATTATTTCTAAACTAGAATTCTGTATCTGGCCAAATGATCAATTAAGTGTGTAATGGAATAAGGACACTTTCAGACACACAAGTTCTAAAAAAATTTACCTCCCATACACTCTCTCTGAGTAGAGTTGGTGGAAGATGCGTGCCACCAAAATGAGAAAGTAAACCAAGAAAGTGAAAGGCTTTGGACTCGCCAGAGGGCCAAATCCACGGCAGGTGAAGGGGATGAGGGTGAAGAGAGATCCCACCTCAACAGCCGAGAAGCTGGTCTGGGGAGTGTCAACTCAGACTGGAGCAAGCCAGAAGATTCTAGGAAAGATTTCTTCAAGCAATGAAATTAATAGAATAACTGATGTGAACGTTTGTATCAAGAAAATATTTACTCAACTAGGGGAGAGTGTGGGGATAAATTAATAATAATAACAGACAACCAAGAAAATGGGGGAAAAAAGGCAGATATTAACTCTGGGGGATGGGGAAGTTGTAAAGGAAAAGGTTATGAACGTTTTGCTACTTAAAAAGAGCATAGCAGTGTTATTTACAATAGCCAAAAGGTGGAAGCAATCCGATATCCATCAACTGATGAATGGATAGACAACATGTGGTATATTCATACAATGGAATATTATTTAGTCTTAAAAAGAAAGGACATTCTGATGCTTGCTGCGATATGGATGAGTTTGAAGACATTACACTCATGGAATAAGTCCAGTTACAAAAGGACAAGTACTGTATGATTCCACTTATATGAGGTACCTAGAGTGGTCAAATTCATAGAGACAGAAAGCAGGATGGTGGTTACCAAGGGCCATGGGGGGTGGGGAATGGGGAGTCAGTGTTTAATCTATTTGCAATGATGAAAAAGTTCTGGAAATGGATGATGGTGATGGTTGTGCAACAACGTGAATGTACTTAATACCACTGAGTTGTACACTTAAAAATGACTAAAAGGGTGACTCTTATGTGTATTTTAGCACAATAAAAAATCTTTAAAAAAACAAACCAAAATGCCCTGTAAGGTACTGTACAAATGAATGGAATTATAATTATTTTTCTTATAGTGATAAATATCAGATTTTAAAGAATCTGGTGTTAGGGATCTCACTTTCATTTACAAAACCAGGTGTAAAAACTACTTTTTTCTTATAAAATTGCATGTCTTTATTTTTAAAATCTATGGTTAGAAATATATACCGTAACAAATAGTCTTCTGTGCATCCATCTTCCAGCGATAACTTCTATGCCTTAAGATCACTTTATATGTGTAAATTAACATATAATTTTTAGTGTAAAAAATCTGACCATACTCTATATATGGCTTAAAAATTGCTTTAAAAAAACCTTTATAACACATTTTGCCTTCTTTTCACATAAGCACACTCATTTTCTTAACTTTTATTTTTAATAACTCTGGGATCAAGATATATTTCATATTAATATAAGCATCTCTTAAAAAACAAGTCCCTCTGTAGTTAAAAAGAAGGTTTTAAGATGCCTCCTTCTGTATTTTTCATATTTTCTCAGAGACATTAAATGTTGATTTTTGTTTTACAAAGAAAGTAATTCCAATTTTAAATCATGAGATTGTTTTTTCCTTATTCAGTAAAGCAAAATAAAAGCTTGTTTAGAGATGACAGATGATGTTTCTTCTGCTTGCCTTGGTGGGAAAGGACTCAAGATGCTTTGTTCAATTCCACCTGAAGCCAAACTGCTAAGCAGTTAAAACTCAAGGAGCAGTCAGACAGGTTTAACAAGAATGATGTGTACCACTCCACACCCACCTTTGCAAGACAGAACTGCTTCAAGGGTTGTTGAAACTGCTGTGAAACTGTGCTATAACTTTTTCCTATATTTGTAATGTTTCTGTCTCATGCCAGCATGGTTTAAATGTTTCAGATTAACATTCTGCAAATTAGTAAAAAATTTACAAATCGAATCAAGTTAGATCTGCTGCCATGGGCACTGACTTATTACAGGAGAAAAGACAATCCTTTGGGTTCTCCTGATTTGCATGACTTTTTCTTGAATCCAACTCTTGCTAAAGGGAAGCATTCTCATTTGGAGGTTTGCAGTCAGTTTACTTAAATCGTGAGGAGCTAGTTAGGGAAACAAGAAGCAGCCCAGTTCTCTTAGAGTTTCCTGAGTACAAATGGCCCATGGATTACTGAAGGTTTCAGGAGGAAACTCTCTCCTCTTTCTGAGGTCTGCAGCCCTATGCTGCAGGTTAGGGAAGGATCGCTAGGAAGACCCTATGAAAAGTTGCGTGCACTCCACAGGGCAAGATCATCTTTCTAAATACCATTTCGTGGTGGTTGTAACTGCCCTCTACTAAGTGAATGTTTCCCATCCATATTGAATGCTATTTGTCATTGATGTGAAAAATTCTATTACTAGAACAAGAGTGGATCACTGGCATTGAAAGCCCCAGGATTTGCACCTTGCCACTTTCAAAAAGGCTTTAAAAAAAAAATGCTTGCTATAACAAGTTAAAACAAAAAACCCACAGAAAAAAACAACAAAAAACCCCAAAAAACAAAAAAACAAATGCCACCAGAAAATAGTATGCACCTTTAAAAGTAATGTTAAGATGTTTTACATGAGGCTGGAAAATGCTCATGATATAACACTAAATTAAGAAGCGGAATACAAACTTGTATATAGAATCTAACATCAGTTAGGTAAAAAATTCATTGGGGGGGAAAAACTGGAAGGAAACCTACCAAAAATGCTTGGCATGATTGCCTTGTCTGGTTGGTATAATTATAGATGAAATTCTCTTAGCTTCTCTCCATGCTCTTCTGCCTTTTCTGAGTATTTTACAGCAGGATGTTTCACATTTTGCCTCTTGCTTTAGTGGTTAAGATCACTGAAGACAGAAACACGGACATTTTCCTTCTTCTTTAATCTCTCTTATGCCGACACTTCTCTCTGCAGCAGGGAGCCAGTGTGTGCACAGAAAATACTTCGTGATAAGATGATAATGGTTGCAGAAACTTGTTATTGCCTATAAATGTCTAGGATTTTGGAAGATGGTCACTCCAGAAACTGGGTTACATGTCATTTGCATTACATTACACCCCAAATTAGTTTTTCATTCTGATTTTATGTTGTTTAGTATATGAATCCCCAATTTCACTTTTTCTAAACAATGGCAGCTATGTTCAAACAGAACAAAACAAATACTTGCACTACGATTTGAGAGCATCAAGAAAGACAATCACCTCACCTTTAGCAATGCAACTGAAAATAGTAGGAGTAGCTGAGTGGGGTCGCTGGTGCCTGTACAGCCTGGGCAACATGGTGAGCCACTGTCTCTAAAATATGTATGTACATATATAAAATAATAGTAATAATTTTTGGTGTGACTTCTGCAAAGCAGGCTTATTACTTTATAGTTACTGCATATCCAGACATCCTAGGCTCTGGCCCAGGAAAATAACAATTGATAGGATAGTTTCTTGGTTTCAAGTTGATACCAAATCATTGCTCAGAAATGTGTTCTTTCACGCCTGATGGGACAGGAATTTTGACATAGTGGAAAGGGCATGAGACTAGGAACAGACAGAATTCTGGTATTTTAGATACCAACTAATAACTCAGGGAAGTTTCTTAACCTCTCTGGGACTTACTATTTTCTTTTTATTAAAAGGTGCGGTTTGGTTTATATTGGTGCTTAAATTGAAGAAATGCTTCTGGGGCCAGAGCAGGCACAGGCCAGGTGCAGTGGGTGGGGACCGGCCTACAACCAGTCTGGTACCACCATGATCTGTTTCTGCTACTGGCTGTCCTCCTAGGGTTTCATTTGAAGAAAGAGTTCTGAGGCTCTACAAGTTTTTAAAACAACTGGTAGAAAAGTTCTTTAAGGCAGCTTTAGTTTCTGTAATTCTCTATGGAATATAAATTTTGAAGTCCTTCAGTAAAAGCTATTCATAAGGTTCTTCATGTTGCTATTAGCACATGGTATAGCCACGTGGTGTTTGCTGATAACTGAGTTTACCACCAATAATCTGCATCTTGACTTTATAGAAGTTTGAGTATGTGTTCAATCCCAGCATGTTAAATAGATTGACAGTCCCTCACAATCATGAAAAGCTTAGAAAATTACTTTGAGAGTATATTAAAAAGGTTAATTATTTGGCTCTTGTATTATATTTATCGACTGTGTGGCTTGCGCACTGAAATAAGTGTGAGCTATTGTTTAGCATGATGGGTTAAAAGTCACTTGACCATGGGCATGTGTCACCCCTGGGTAGTCATAGCTGTGCTAGCCATCACTGGTACCCTTCACCTCCAGCCTCCCATCTAGCAACCTTAGACTCTTATTTATTTATTTATTTTTGAGACAGAGTCTCACTCTGTGGCCCTGGGTAGAGTGTAGTGGCATCACCATAGCTCACTGCAACCTCAGACTCGTGGGCTCAAGAGATCTTCCTGCCTCAGCCTCCCAAGGTTGTTGGCACTACAGGCATGCCCAACGACACCCGGCTACTGGCTACTCTTTCTATTTTTAGTAGAGACAGGGTCTTGCTCTTGCTCAGGCTGGTCTCAAACTCCTGAGCTCAAGTGATCCTCTCACCTCGGCCTTCCAGAGTGCTGGGATAACAGGCGTGAGCCACTGCACCTGGCCATACTTGGACTATTAATGAAAAAGAGGATCAGGCAGGAAAGTATGGTTGAATCCTCAACATCCATGCTATCTAGTTAAAGGCAGTCAAAATCATACTCTTAAAACACAAAGGATAGCGCAATTTATTTGTGCAAAAACCAAAACAAGTGGCAACAATAAAAAAAACTCATCACTGCAGTGATAGAAAATAAGATGTTTGTCTCAGCTATTTAATTTCTAAAAAGTTAACCACCCTCCCGTAGCAAAAATGAAAAACCACTATAAACAGAAAAATTCTCCTGTTCCTGAAGAACATTTAAATCAAGGAAAATAAAGATAGTTCTGGGCTAACATATATATTTTACAAACATTTTCCTATGTCTGAAATGGACTTTGTATGTTTTATCAAACTGCTTTCTTCAATGAAAGCTTTGAACAGTTTCAACAACTTTAGGAGAGATCAATCTTATTTTTGTATCTTGAGATCCTAGGTTTCATTATTTCTGGAGGATTCTAATTTATTCCTACAAATGGAAGAGAAAGAAAGAGTAAAACATACATATATATTCTATCACTAAAAATGCAATTGTCTGCCATTTTAGTAGACATTTTCTTTAGTTCACATTATAGTTCCAATCCTAACTTCTATCTTTAGTTATGATTTATTAAAAATGCTACTTCCCTGACAGGCAGAACAGTTATTTTAACTCACAGGCTGTAAATCTTTGTGTGATGAAGGAATATCATTTACCAACAAAGAGATATAGCAGAGTTCCCATGGGATTTTGAGCAAGTAAATGACTCCTCTTAATCTCACTGAAATCAAAGTGTTCTGTTTAGTTTTAAAAATCTGCTCCAGGTGTGACTGATACCTCTTTCTTGACTTCAAGGTCATTTCTAAGGTCAGAAAGACAGAAAGTTGCCTGTCAGTGATCTGTCTCTATCAGTACAAGGGGAGCTATCTCTGAGTGGCAGGGAAAAAATAGCTGACCTTGGTCAGGCCAGCTAGTGAAGACTTTGCCAGACTTTGGATTCTGAACTTTTAAAACCTAATTGTAAGAAAGAAACTACTTTTAAATCCCTTTGCTGTGCTCCCACAATTCTATAAATATGCCTTTATTATAGCATACCTAATATTGTATTGTAATTTTGTTTTCCTATCGCAGAATTTGATATCCTACAGAGCCAAGAGCTGTGCTTTATTCATCTTTGTGTGTCTAGCATTGAGGCTATTGTGTGGCACATAGTAGATTTTCAGTAACTGCTTTTTTGTTTGTTTGTTTGTTTTTTATTCAGTCCCCGTAGAGACCGTCAAAAATTGCCAATGCCGACTATATTGCAAGTCATCATGGCGGGGTATTGGGAAAAGTTTTCAATTAGCAATAATCGCACCTCGGATAAATCTCATTGACTATGATACTGCCACTGCGCAAAGCTAATACCTGCTTTTTAAATGGATACATGTTAAATGTCTCCAAGAGGGAGGCTTACTGATTCACATATAGGATAAAGATGGAAACATTAAAGGTGAAACTTCCACATCCAACAGGCTGGCGAGGTGGCTCACACCTGTAATCCTAGCACTTTGAGAGGAGCAGGAGGGTCACTTGAGCTCAGAAGTTTGAAACCAGTGAGCAAGCGTGAGACCCCCGTCTCTACTAAAAATAGAAAAAATAGAAAAAATCAGCCAGGCATAGTGGTGCCTGCCTGTAGTCCTGGCTGCTCGGGAGGCTGAGGCAAGAGGATGGCTTGAGCCCAGGAGTTGGAGGTTGCAGTGAGCTATGATGATGCCACTGCACTCTAACCTGCACTCTACCCGGGGTGACAGAGTGAGACTGTTTCAAAAAAAAAAAAAAGGAAAATTTCACACTCAACAAAGAACTTTTGGTTTAATGGGTGCTACCTTAGCTTCACAGTTTTCAAGAACATTCACGTATTTTATCTCATTCGACTCTCACTGTAGATCGGGAAGGTTGGTAGGGCAAGTATTATTATTATTTCCATTTTGCATGTAGAAGTCGAGCTCTTGCCCAAGTAGTTGGTGGCACTATGGGCCTCTGAGCCCCAGTCTTCATCGTGAGATGAGCCAGCCCAGTGACTGGTGTGTGTATGTGAGGATTCCATCTGTGTAGCGTGCAACCCATTTATTCCATCCTCTTATCTGCCTTTGCCACCCTTGGAGAAAGGTAAATGAAAGCCACTGTCTTCTCAGACCTGGCATTTGTGTTCTTGGGAATGCCTGGAGAAGTGCAGGAAGCACTGGCAGCCACAGGGGTGTGATTGGTGGGTCGTGCTTTTCGCCTCGTGCCCTGTTTCGTAAACAGATTCCAAGGGCTCTGGGAGTCTGGGTGGTGTTTGGGAGCCTGGTTCCTACTACCAAATGTGAGCTCTTTGGGGCCTCTTGGTGAGAGGAGCTTTCGTCACCACCGGGAGGTGGTTCATAGATATGTGTGTTGTTTTTAAGGAGAATTCTAGCGTGCAACTGCATGCCCTTTTTATTACCTATTATTGGAAAAGAGGAATCCATGAATTTTTAAAATCAAAGTTTTACTATAAGACTTTTTAGGACAATTGCCGTGACTTATTCATCTTCATATTTTGCAGAGTTTGGCATTGGCCCTACCATATAGTAGGTTACAATTACTTGCTGAACAAATGAGGTACATAGAGGGAAAACATCCTAAATCAAATTTTGTACATTATGCACCGACACCCTGAAATGGCCTTTCTCCCCTCCAACCAATGGATACTGTGGGCTGTTTGTGCAGATGCTAACTTCCAGACATTGATTCCGTTTCAGAAAAAACATCGTCCTGTCTATACATCAGTGTTTGTACAGGTTGAGCATCCCTAATCCGAAAATTGGAAATCCAAAATGCTCCAAAATTTGTAACTTTTTTTTTTTTTTGAGACAGAGTTTTGCTCTGTAGCCCTGGCTAGAGTGCAGTGGCGTCATCATAGCTCACCGCAACCTCAAACTCCTGAGCTCAAGCCATCCTCCCACCTCAGCCTCCCAGAGTGCTAGGATTACAGGTGTGAGCCATCACACCTGGCCTCAAAATCTGAAACTTTTTGAGCATTGACATGATGTCACAGTGGAAAATTCCACACCTGACCTCATGTGATGGGTTGCAGTCAAAAGTTTGCATCATGCACAAAATTATTAAAAATATTATATAAAATTACCTTCAGGCTATGTGTATAAGGTGTATATGAAACATAAATGAATAGCATCTTTAGACCTGGGTCCCACCCCAAAGAGATTATATTGCATTATGTATATGCAAAGATGCCAAAATTCTGGTCCCAAGCATTTTGATAAGAGATACTCAATCATTTAAACACTTGCCCACATTTGCCTTTATTAAAGATTAGAGGAAACTGAGACAATGATGGAAATCACTGGTTGTGCTAACAGTGGTAAACTTTTATCTCACTGTACGTTTGACTCCTTGAATTTAAGCTGTGAAGAAGAAGAACAAGACATTTTGTCAAAGATTGTGCCTAAAAAATGGAGGTGTCGTTAGAAGTGCTATACTACCAAAAATTTTAGAAAACTCCCCCAACTCCCTTTACAACATGCAAATGTATCAATAGTTTGATTTTTATCATTTGTTTTCAGTTCATAAACGTTTCTGAAATACATTGTATACAAAGGTAAGTTAGCTGGTATTGTTTGGGAAGATGAGAAATATTTATTATAAATATCTTTAAATGGTGTTTAATATTTAACAGTTTCGCACATTATAGTAATAGAAACAGCTTTTCGTGGATGGTGTGACTGGATCTGTATCTAAAACCAGTTCAAGGAAACTACGGTGTAGTTAACACTCAGCCACTAACTGGGAGTGGCCCCCGAGCAAGTTGCTGGAATGTTCTGGCTCAGAGTTACTCATCTGTACCAAGTGGATGATATCAATCCAGGGCTCTCTGACGCCCTCGGGCTCAAGTCCCGGGCTACGGCCACTGACTCGTGCAAAGAACTCTTGAGTTCCAAAAGGGACCCGGCCTGGGGAGGAAGTGTTCAGGAGCCCACGACAGACAAACATCCCCAAAGTTCCTTTACATACTTTGGAAACCGGGTCTGGGGGTTGAAGTCTTAACAATTTCTCATTTAAAATGACCATCAAAAGGGAAAATAAAAAACATTGCAACTTATATTTTCATGTTATCTCATGAAAACAATAGCCGTAGCGTTTCTCTCTTTATCTTTATGCCAAAGAAATGAATTATTTATGGTGAGGATTTCGCCAGAAAGCGGTGGTTCTCTGTAAAAGTCGTTTTTACACGTCGAAAATCGGACTTCCGAGGCAAATTCCTGAATTACTGGAATAAAAGAAAACAAACAAAAAGGCCCCCAAACAAAACTCCATCAACTAAGCTTTCTCTCCTTAACCGTGTTTCCATTCAAAGCTTTGTCGGCAGCGTTTCAAGGGATGAACAAAAGTAAATGTTTAATAAGTAATTGTCCACTCAAGTGGCCCTTCCATTCCAGCTTATTTCCGCCCTGGGGACTGAGGAAATCCTCAAAAGCCAGGTCACGCTTTCCCCGCCCGGGCTGCCCGAGCGCCGGGCGCAGCGGTCCCGGCGGCGCACGGCCTCCCCGCGGTCGCTGCGCCAGGGCGGTCGGGTCGCGGGCCCCCGCCCCTCCTTGCCCCACTCAGGCCTCTGTGGCGCAGGGCGGAGCCGCCCGCCGGCGGGCGCAGGTGGAGAAGGTTGGTCGGAGTGCGTCGGTGACACCGCGGGGGGCGGGGGAGGCACGGCGGCCGCACCCCGCCCTGGGAAGAAACCCGCCAGGTGTGGCTTGGGCGTCGGGTGCCAGCGGGGAGGAGACTCGCGCCCCCGCCGACCAACACCAACACCCTGCACCAACCCAGCTCCTCTGCGCCCTCGCCGCCCTGCAAGCCACAGCTCTTCCTCCCCCTGCTGCCCTCGGCCAGTCGCCGTCCCCGCGCTCGCCGCGGCCCGGACGCCCTGGTGGAGAGTAGTGTCCTCGCGACACTTCTGCACTCTCCCCGCCCCCATTCCCTGGTTTTCCCCCTTTCCTCGCGCCCCCTCCGCCTTCCCCGAGCGAGCCGGCCCGCCTCGCTTATGCCTCGGCGCTGAGCCGCTCTCCTGAGTGCCCGCCGACATGAGCTGCAACGGAGGCTCCCACCCGCGGATCAACACGCTGGGCCGCATGACCCGCGCCGAGTCCGGCCCCGACCTGCGCTACGAGGTGACCTACGGCGGCGGCGGCGGCGGCGGGGGCACCACCAGGATGTACTACTCGCGGCGCTGCACGGTCAACGACCAGAACTCGGACGGCTACTGGTGGGTACCCGGCCGGAGAGCTCCGGGGCCGAGGCTGCGGGTCCCCACCTTCTCCTAGCACAATCCTAGCACGCTGGGACAGGGAGGGCCTCCTCTGGCCGACAAGGAAACCCGGGCCAGAAGGAGGAGAGGCTTTTGACCCGAGATCACGAGAGCGTTTCCTGGCCGCGCTGGGAGCAGGACCCAGGTGTCCTAACGCCCCGCGCGCCGCGCTGACCCGAGTGGGTGTGTGGGTGCGCGTGGGGACAGGCGCGACTCCTTTCCTGCGAGCGGGAACTCGGTCCCACCTTTCTCCTCCGCACGAGGGGCTTCACCCACATCCCCGCCCGGGCCAGCGAGGGGCCGAGGAGGGCGCGCGGAGGCCGGGGAGGCTCCCCGCTGCCCCCCGCGCGGCGGGCCCAGGCTGCCGTGGCCTTTGTCCGGGCCGCAGGTAGGAGGTCAGGAGAGGCGGCGCTGCGCCCTCGAAACCCAACTTCTCTAACTATACTCAAAAGTGAAACAGTAAAGGAGCGGGGGCCCTGGCCCTGTCTGGCGGACACAGTGGCACTCAGTGCTCCGCCGTCTCTACCAGCTCGTCCCCGAATTCCTGGTCACCCCGATACCACGACCGCGGCGGTGCCTGGGCTCCTCAGCTACCCGAGGACATTTGTGTGAAGGCTGCGCGTCCCGGCGGGCGGAGTCCCGTCCCGAGGAGGACCCACCTCGGCCTCTCATGTCCCCCAAATGAAGCTTCCCCGCAGGGGAGGCCGCTGGGCCCGGGGGTCGCAGCTCGGCCGGGAGGCGCCAGTTCCCCCATGGCGGCCGCGCAGCAGCCCCCGCCGGCGAGCTCACCTCTGGCCCGCGTCTGGGCCCTTTGTTTCCTCCTTTTTAAAAAAATGCCAGAAGTACGACTCCAGTGCCTCGGTCGCAGAGCGCTGCCTCAGGGTCTACCTTTTGATGGGGACGGTGTGGGCTGGGGTTGTGGGGGGGGGGAGGGCGACGCTGGGGGTCCGCCCTGGCCACGGCGCCCCGGAAAAGCACCCCCGGGAAGAGGGCTGAGTCCGCTTCTTCGCATCATCGCGGAAACTGACTGAGGGGGTCCTTTGGCCGGGTGGGAAAGATAATGACTGCTTTCTTTCACCGGGTCCCGGGAGCTGACTCCGGATGCCCACGCAAGCCGTGAGAATTTTGCAGCCAGCACCCTCCCCGCCCCCTGCCAGCCTTTCCCACGTCGGGCTTTTGGGAAAGAGGCCCTGACATTATTTACCCTGAATTGTGGCCCTAGGCTGGGGAGGAGCAACCTGAATACACTCCAGGAGAGTTTTGTTTTGCAAGCAGTTTTGAAGGTGGAGACTACTCGAGTTGCAACCTGTTTTCGGTTTAGATTTAGTTATTTATTTCTGCAGCATCTTTGATAATTCGTTTTCTCTTTTTTTGAGTTAGCAAAGAATTGTCTCTTGGAGCTCTTTGTTTTCTGAACAGAACACGCCTGGGGATTTCCAGGAAAAATGTGCCAAGCAATAGCAGGGGTGAAAACTTGGGGTTTTGTTTAAAAATTTTCCCAGCCACGTAAATGTGAAACTTTACTTTTCTCTCGCAGTCTTCCAGGATTTGGGAAGCACATTCTTTGAATGTGTGGGTTACACACCGTTTAAATCAAAGTCAGAATGTGTAAGGCTTCTTTAGTAGCTCTTCTTTTTGGCATTTTATGAACCAAATATTTATTTTTATTATTAGTTAGTACTTAATATGCTTCTGCTGGCTAGATTTCTTATCTTTTAAATGGAAAATAATGCTATTAACTGAATATTTCACTCCCTTGGCTCCTACATTTTGTAGAGAAGTAAAATTTTAATTAATAAGTTGGTTAATGAACTGCATAAAGACACGTGTTTTATTAGAATTTCTCATTGAAACATTTAATTTTGGGGGGCTCTATGTTTTTCATTGTATGGTATCATTTCTTGTTTCTGTTTTTCCAACTTAAAGCCTGTTTATAAACCTGTCAAGTTTTACATCTCTCTGGGAAGGGAAAACAGACCGAGCGAAAAATGACCTCACTTTGAGAAAGGCTGTTTTTCCTCCTCCTTGGCGTTGATCTGCCGGGCTGCAGGGTGTCAGGCCCTGGGCTTGAGTCGGCAGGCAGGCGGTCATTCCTTCTGGCCACCCAGGTAATGGAGTTTTCTCCCAAGCCTGTCCCGGCCTGTAGTGGTGCTGCTGAATACAAAATAGCCCACAAATGCTGACTTCTGCATTTTCAAGTAATAGCGACCGACTGAAGAGAGACAGGGCACGCAGGGGCACCAGTTTTTCTGGTGGCATTATGGTTTTGTGCGGAGGGATATATTTGCCCATGGCATTCACTTTGTAGAAGTAGGGTAACCTCTGTGCCCAAGGGAGCCACGGCCCTCTGCTAAATGAATGATGATTAAGAATTTAAAAAGTATTTTTATGACCAAAACTTTTTCTAAAGAAAATTTTTTCATTTTTTTTTTAAAGCACAAAAACTGGTGTGAAAACTACTGGTTGAATTCCAACTCATTTATTTTAAAAACTGCTATTTTATTGGCTGAATTAGATTGGTGATTTTTTAATTGAGTGTATTTAACCCTTCCCTAAATAAACTAATTTGAGTGCGTGGAGAGCCCAGATCTTATTTTTCTTTTTAAAATGACTTTAAAACATCTACCCTCTGTCCTTTCCACAAATAACACTTGTCCATTTTTAGGACAATATTAGATATCATTTGTTTTGTAAATTCCCCCACCATCTGCCTGTTCTTTGTGTCTTTTAGATTGAATGGAATCTGCAACTCCTTTATTTTTCTCCTGTTCTACTTAATATTTTGTTAATGTTTGGTAAATGCTACGTGCTTGATAATATAATAGGCATAGTTTTGAAAATATAAACGGGATTTTTCTTATATAGGATGTTATATTAATACTGTTTTCAATTAAAGCAGAATTACTCTAGTCTTATTTCTGCAGTTAAAACAAAGTACAAATCTGTAGTGAAATGTGTTACCAAAGTAACAGAGTCCCACAGGTAGATCTTTCACCGATCAAAGTGTGAATTTTGTAGGATTAAAAGCAGAATATACTCATTAAGCTTCAGAAATATGTGGTTAAAATATTAATACTTACTTTTCTCCAGATCTCATGATTTCAAAGCTGAAATACATGTGATCACTATTTGATATACATTTTAAAGTTTGTTTTAAATTACCTTTTAAAAGAAGCCTGTTTCTTAGCATGAGATAAACAGGTCCATTTGTACTGAATTTTAGAGCAGGAGGGACCACTAAGGATCACTTAGCTTCCAGAAACCCCACTTTTCCCCCTTTAGATTCAAGAAGCTGAAGTATTGCCCACGATCCCGGAGTCCAAGGCTCCTCACCTTGGTCCTCCCTGTGCCTTCCAGCTTGACTTTTAGACTGGACAGGCCTGTAACTACACAATGAGAGTATCTTAAATGCCATTTATTCCTTCATTCAGCAAGTATTTACCGAGCATCTGTCGCATGCACTGTGTTAGGTGTCAAGGTCAAGGTAAAAACATAAAGACTTGGAAGGAGTGTGTGCTCTTTAAAGGAGGATAAGTACATGAGTGCTAGAACACGAAAGGGTAATGCACAGGAGGGGTATACATGGCTTCAGAGGCTTCACAAGGAGACAAGGTAACATCCCCGTTGTTGGGGCACTGGTAAGACTTTATGGAGGAAGTAGTGTTGAATTAGATTTTGGAGTATTTCAGTTGGTAAAGATGGGTGGGCAGAGAGCCTTCCAGGGGGAGAGAAGAGCATGAGAAAGTCAGAAGCCTATGGAGTAGTTTCCTTTTTGAGCATTCACTCTATTGAGGAGGCAGAAAGAAGAAAGGAGGAAGGATCATTCAGGCTGAGCACAGGAGACCTCGAATGCCATGGAGAGGGATTTGGACTGGCAGAGGGGAGCCATTGCAGACTTTCACTGAGATCAATGAAAGTCTCCTCCAGCGAAGGAGCAGGGAAGCGAAATGATCACAGCTGAGCTTTAGGACTGGGTCTGTGGCAGCTCTATGTAGGGTGGGGCGAAATGGGGAGAGAATGCAAGACAGAGTCAGCTTAATTAAGGAAGCCATTGCACCAACGAAAGAGGGAGGGAATGAAAGTCTGAGCAAGTGCGAGGGTGGTGGTAGCAGGACAGGAAAGTAGATATTGCCGAGGCGGAGTGATAGCTGCACCTAAGAACCAGATGTGAGAGGCAAGGGAGAGCCTGAGAAAACAGGCTCAGACCTGGAGCGATCACGGAATAGGTTTTCTAAATACTTTCCTGGGAAACGATTGCAAAGTAAGATTCAGTTTAGCTTAATATCTGGCAGATAACATTTACATGGTTATTAAATTTGAGTAAGTTGTATATTTTATAAAAATATCAAATCTGTGGTTAATAATAGTTACCATTACCTGGCAAACCCCTATGATGTGCCAGGTATATTATGTATGTTATCTCAAGCCTCACAACAAACTTCCCAGTTTACAGATGGGAAATGAGGTTAGAGTAGTTAAAGGACTTGCCCAAGGTCACACACCTAAGTGTTTGAGCTAGATTGGAATCCAGTGTACCAGGAGGACCCAAGAAAAGATCAAACCTTTGTTAGAATTCATCTTTTCTACTTGTAAACGCTTTTCTATCTCATATGAGTTTTTACTTCTTTTTAATCTATTAAATTCCTCAGCCTGCGTTTCTGTGAAATATTTATTTCATAACCATTGTGTGCTTTCATTAGTAGAGTTTCCACCTACTTAGGAAAAAAAAATTTTTGATTCTGCAATGAGCCAACTAATTGTTGGCAAGATCTATGTAATGGGACAAAATAGCTTTCAACAATAGTTAATTTTTTTTTCTCTAAATATGGGCACAATTTCATTGTCGTTCAGGTGACTGAAATGTCTTGGGAAGGCAAAAACTGCTGATGCCTCTGATGCCTCAATGCTGACTTTTAGGGTGGAGCAAAGGAGGGCTTGGGTGTGACTTGGGGCGTCTGATGTGACTCTCAGCTAACCAGTCTTTCCAGGCAAGGAGGTGCTAGAAGGAGCTTTTCAGTCCAGAGGCTTGGGTGCTGCAGCTGGGAGCCTTGCTCCCGCCCCTTGATTTTCTCCTTCTCCCTACTGCTGGGCTGGTCCCAGTGGCCCCTCCGCTTTGCAAACGGTCAGGTGTGGTTCTGATGTTGAAGCCACCGCCCCACAGACCTTAAGACTCAGGCATGAGCCACTCATTTGAAGTGACAGCCTGTAAAATGCCAGTGCAGTCCAGTGATTTATACCTCACCACCGACACCTTGGGGTGGAAAGGTCCAAGTCGTTCAAAGACCTTGTGAATGTAAAATCTACATTGCAAGAAAATGAGGACATATTAGCCAAAAGCTGCAGCAAACAGATGTAAGGTTCTGCTTGGAATCATAGTTTTTGACACACAAACATAACATCCCTAGCTTCATCCGGCACCTGTAGTGGGGGAAACAAAGGAGTTGGCATCTTGATGGATAACCAGATAGCTTGTAAGCAATGTTTTTTTTTTTAATTTCAGTAAAATAATTGTAAGTTTTTGCATAGGGAAATAATTCAAAATAGAAATCCCTATTTTGGTATTAAATTTGGCATTGATAAAATATTTATATGTCATTCCCACTTAATAAAAGAAAAAAAGAAGGAATCTGAATTTTCTTATCCCTTCCATAAGTTTCTTTCATGCTCTTAAAATGTGTCACTCTTTGGATTGTCCCAAACCATCATTTTTGAGTCTTGTAGGTAATCTTAGGAACTCCTGAAAATACCTCACACTTAACTCCCAATCCATGTCTTTCTTCTACTCTTTCCCTTTTTTCCTCCTAATCCCACCCCCAATTTGCTGCAAAATGTCCTTAAAATTATGGACTGGGGCAGAGATAAAAACACAAAAAATGAACTCTCAGAACAATGTCATACAACAGCAGCAACCTCCACAGTAAGAGCTAGCATGAGCTGAGGAGGTAGCTTCTTAGCTTCTGCAGTGCCCTGTTTAAGCCTCACCTCTACCCTGGGAGGTGGGTGTTCTACCTGTCACAGATGCAGGAACTCCAGGCACCGGAAATGGATGTCACTTTGACTTGCTCCAAGTCACAGGCTGTACAAGTAGAATTGGCAGAGCTGCGAGTGAACTCCAACTTTGCCTGACTTCAAAGTCTTTGTGAATTTAATGATAGGTGATCAGTTTTCTACTCCACCCCACCCCCAGCCCAGCAACCCCCGCAGCCCCACAACCCCCACAGCCCGGCAACACAGTCTGCCAAACACACAGTGTGAAAATAAAGAACCATCCTGCCAGAAAGGAAGTGGAGCTCCCACAGTTCTTGGGCAAGAACAAAATGAAGACTCAGAGGAGACCCTCTTTCTAAAATTTATAGGAAAAAAACCCTCCTTTGGGCTGGGGATGGGGGGATAGGAGGATTGATGCACTCCCTGGTTGAGCTTCTGGAATCAGGGTAATGAGGTGAGTGCTAATATCTTCTGCTCAGTCTTCTGTTTGCCTTTGTTGTTGTTCTGCTTTACTAAGCCAAACAAACATGCATAAAATACCTTCTGGGTGCAAAACCCTGTGTTGTAAGTTTAAGACTAAGATGTGGGACTTTGCTCTCCAGGAGTGGGGTAGTCAAGTGACCAAAAACTAGTGCAGGAGTTGGGCAGAGGTGTGATCAGGAGAGTTCCGTAGAGGAGGCAGCCATTGGTCTATAACTTTTGAAGGATGGATACGTGACACTTCCAGGTGTTTAGTAAGTCTTAGAGGTAAGGTATCATCCTTAAATGAAGAAGTAAAAATATATTTTTTCTTTTTGCATAAGATCCTTTGAAGAAACTCAAACAAAATAGTATATGTGAAAAATGCTTTGAAAATAGAGCTAAGCAAAGAGGCTTTAAGATCAATATCAATGCATTACATAATTATCATAATTTCCAACACACATTGACCGAGCTTTTCCTAGGCTGTTATTCAATGAACCTGAATACAGAGAGACATATGACTCCTTCTGGCACACGTACAAGAGCCTGTGTTGATTGAATGAACAAAGGAAAGGACAGAGAGGAAGAGAGAGGTGGGAAGAGGAAGGAAAGAAGGAATCCAGTGGAAGAGAAAGTACATTAACAAAAAGAAATACAGAGTTAGGCGGCATGGGCCAATGAACAGTATAGATTATTATAAAATTATTTTTATAAAACAAAGAGTAACTTTATTTAAAAAATATTTTTACCTTGTAATGCCCCTCTTCAAAATATTTGTCTTGTATTTTTTTCTATAATATTCTTGGCAACAAGTGTTAAACTAATGCTTTAAGACAGCTAATTTTGTACTGTTATTTTTAACGAAAAGAGTGTTATCTGAAGGTAGTAAAATAAAACATAGAAAGCTCTATAATAGTGTTCACAGGTTCATGTGGTCCATCCTTGGACTAAAATCCAGAACTTGTTTTCCTTTTAGCCACTGATGAAGGGATCTCTGTGCAAACATTTGGAACCATTACTTGTTTAAACAAGTTTGAGAACAAATTAAAAAAAATGTTTGAGCAGGCAGGTTCTTTGTAGTATGAATCGTTTGTCTTTGTGAGTTTGAAGATAAAACAGAATGTCAGAAGAGTTAAAAACTTTTAAGGATGAATGTTATTTTTTCAAGGAGAGCTATTAATTTTAGTTTAGAAGTCAGTAGTCTTTTGATTGATTTGACCCAAACGAGTTTTGTTTTCTTCTTTTTTAAAAGCACGTGATGTCTTCCATCTTCTGTGCCACTGAAATGGGATTTAAAAATTGAAACTTGTGGCTTGTTAGTTCGATTCTTAACATGGTTTAAAAATCTCCCCACCCCTAACACCCATATGTAGCAGTATTAAAAATTGCTTTGAGGCTAGGGATTTTTAATATCCTTATATACTTGTTAAATAAGTACATCTATTTAAAAATTATTTCTTCATACATGATAGAATTTTGCATTTTCCCAAAGTGCACTATATAAGTTGAAGAGGAAATTTAGTTACCATTAACCAGAACATAGACTTTTGTATTGTTTTCAATAAGGAAGAATGAGTTTGGTGGTTTCATAAAATTGAGTTACAGAATGAGTGAGGTGAAGAAATCTTGGATATCATCAAGCCCAACAGATGGAGGTCTAGAAAATTTCTCAGACAAAAAGATCTAAAATTATGTGGTCAATAAAACTATATATATAATCTTAGAAAGTTTTGAATTACACACAGCTTTTTAAAAATGCACGTGTTCCCTGAAGCAAGCTTTCCTGGCTCTAGTGCTAAAGAATCCGCGCTGCATACATGGCTGGTGAATGATGTCAGACTGGCCTCATGGAGAAAATTCTTTCTACCTGCACTTCCTCCTTGCTATAAGTACAGCCAGTTATGTGTGGATTCTTCATTGGGCCTGCTAAGACAAGCAAACTGACATTTCAAGGTGGATTCTCTTTTCCCCAATCACTACTGCTCAGTGGACCTGGGTCTCCCTCTGCCTTGTTTTGGTAGACTGAGCCATTCACGCAAGGTGTACACCTGGTTCCCTTTCTTGTGTAGGTCTATCTCCCAAAGGTATTCTCGGCCACACCTCAGACTGAAGTGGGATGCTTACGCATGAAAGACAGGATAAGGAGACCTTGCCTTAAGGATCAGACACAGTCTTGAAAAGTTGTATATAAGATGAAATTTGGTTAATCAGATCATACTTTGCTGTGGACAAATAGCAATACCAAAGATTCTCAATTTCATTGTTCCAACACTGTAGCTTTTCATCTTTTTGACCCTTCAAAAGATTAGATTTCTGTGCATTCCCCTTTCTGTTTACTAAAGTACCATGCAAAACATAGAAGGGTTTTAGCGGCTATCAAGGGCATGTTATGGTGAACATATGCAAGTCCTTTAGAAAAGCATGAAGAACTTTTTTAATATTATTAACAGTATGTGAAGTTCCTTTTTTTTTTTTAAGTTCAGGTATGTGTGGGTGGGGGAAAACAGATAAGGTGTCTTGTCTTTATAGAGATGTCAGCTGACCTCTAGGAATGTGTTCTAGAAAACTAGGGGGAGGGAATAAAAAAAATAGAGAAAACCCACCAATATGTTAAGCCAACATTTAGTTGTCAACATTTAATTGCCTTATCCCCCTTTTCCTGGATGCAATTCATTTCTAAGTGTTGTGTAACTAACTACTCTAGCAGTTGGGTAAAAAGAAGCTGGTAAGTCCTATAGTTTGTGGTCAAATGAATTTGGTCTTGTAAATTCACTTTAAATAGACTTGTATGTACACTTTGGTGCACTCATTCACAATTGAGTTTGACCTCCCTGTCCCTGTTTTTAAATACATTTTTGTTTTAGAATAGTTTTAGATTTACAGAAAGGTTGCAAAGATAGTACAAAGTTTTGGTATACCCCTCACCCAGTTTCCCATATCTGCCTCCATCTTGCAGCTCAGTTTTTGATAGTTTTTATAATGGCACACATTATTAAATCATTTAAGAAACTCTGACTTTCCATTGTGCTAAGAGATAACTCTTTCATGCTTGGGATATGCTTGGGGCTGCATATAAATTGTGGGAATCAACCTCGGAACCAAATTGCTGAACAGAATTTCTAAATGTTTCTGAAGAAAGGTTCTCTCATCCCCCTTTAATAAAGAAAACAAATATAATTACACAGGACCTTCCCAATTCCTTATTCATCCTAGGGTTCTAAATGAGGTTTCTGAATTTCTAAATTTTTTCCTTTGTCTCTTGAATTTCTTTATTTTGTAACAGGTACATTTTGCAAAGTGTTCTGAGTTGGTTGGAATTTTGCACAAGTTGGGACAACAGATGTAGTCTTGTTTATATATTAGCAGTGTAACAGATGTGCCACATTTCCTGTATAATTCTGAGTGGAAGAAAGAGACTGGTTGCATTCATGGGGGAGAAGGAGAGGCTGTCCTGGTTTTGAGAGGTGGACAGTTCAGGAACATTGCCCGGGCCTGCCTGGAGGAGCCTGTGTCATCATTTGGGAGTGGTTCCCAGGGAGGGCTGGGTTCCTCACCCACATTCAGCTAGTGCTGGCTTGTTGGGGAGCCTTGCTTGCAGGGAGGGACCCCAAATAGGTAGAAGAAGAAAGTACTTCCCTATGATGAGATGATGAAGTCAGGCGCTGTGGGAGAAGTTCCCACATTCTTGTGATCCTGTCCCATCTGTGCATAGTACAGCCGTTGTTTCCTAAACTTTTTTTTTTTTTAATAAAGACTTTCTTTAAAACACAGAAAGACACACACACATAAGAGAAAATCCAGCTGGTTAGACAGGCATCAAGCAGATAAAAGCAGGCATAGGCTGGCCCTGGCTGAAGGGCTGGGTGAGGAACTCCACGTTCTTGAAGCACATTGATAAGGACTTTTTTCAAACATTAAACAATAATTTGATATGCTTTAAAGCTCTCTTAAACCAAACTACAGTAGGCTGTGCTGCAGTATAGTGTATCCTGGCAAATTTAAAATACTTTTTTATTGTGCTTTCCTTTTTTGTGGATTCACTCATGTTGGTTGAGGAGCAGATTAAACTCCTGCCGTCTCTTTCTTTAAAATATAGACCATTAAAATAAGGACCATCTGCAACGGTTCTCTTCAACATCACCGTTATGTTAAGGTTTCTGCCACAGGTCTTTCAGGAAAGTGCCGCATTTGAAATGCACATTGAATGAGCCTCATTGTAGAGAAAAATGTTCATTCTAGGAACATCTTGAAGGGAGAAGGGGCTTGTTTTTACATCAAAGATACTGAACTTAAATTTTCCATCACTTTCTTCACACCATGATTTTTCTACATTATCGTCTTTCACTGGAAATGCAGAAAATACTTTGTAAACTAAGCTTTTTTCTCTTCTCCCACGTTCCTTCAGCCAGACTTGCCAGGGAAATCCTCATGTCTATGTCTGACACCTTGAGGTCTCCTGCAGAGGGACTTGTGGAGACTTGGCATTAGGGACCACTGTGGGATGAAGTGATATATAAGCTGAAATAGCTCTGTGTCATTTACATTGCCAGAAGTGTGCTTTTACAACTCAAAGGAATATTTCTGGATTGGATCCTGGACTTGGGGGGAAAAAAAGCTTGCCGTGAAGGACATTACTGGACTAACTCATAAAATTTGAAAAAGTTCTGTGGATTAGAAAATAGTGTTATATCACTTTTAAATTTCTTTCTTTCTTTTTTTTTTTTTGAGACAGGGTCTCATTCTGTCACCCAGGCTAGAGTACAGTGGTGTCATCATACCTCACTGCAACCTCAAATTCCTGGGCTCAAGTGATCCTCCTGCCTCAGCATCCCAAGTAGCTGGGACTATAGGCATACGCCACCACGCTCAGCTAATTTTTTCTATTTTTAGTAGAGAGGGGGTCTCGCTCTTGCTCGGGCTGGTCTCGAACGCCTGAGCTCAATCAGTCCTCCCACCTCAGCCTCCCAGAGTGCTAGGATTACAGATGTGAGCCACCACACCGGCTAAATTTCTTGATTTTGATTATTGTACTGTGGTTAGATAAGTGAATATCTTTATTCTTAGGAAATATATGTTGAAATATTTGGGGGTAAGAGGGCATGAGTATTCTCAAACGGTTCAGACAAAAAATAATATATATATACACACACTCTTACACATAAATAAATACACACATATATGTGGAGAGGGCAGAAGAGGGATGAAGGAGACATAGCAGTATGTTGACAATTGGGAAATCTGAGTGAAGGGTCTCACAGAAGTGTTCTTATCCCATTTTTGCAACTTCTCTGAAAGTTTGATATTATTTCAAAATTGAAAAAAGTGACTTCATGTTTGGCTTCTTTGTGTTTGCCTCCTTAGTCAAACCGGTACAATGTCCAGGCACCAGAACCAGAACACCATCCAGGAGCTTCTGCAGAACTGCTCGGACTGTTTGATGCGAGCAGAGCTGATTGTGCAGCCCGTAAGCTTTCTTCTCATGGCTTCTCCCAAAGTGCCGTCCACACCTGTTTGTGTTCCTAGTTAGCTTTGACCGTCCTAATCCTAACCTGTACATCCCTGTTCACGGACCTCTTTCACGTACCAGTGTTTTGGAGATGGTCGTTTTCAGAACAGACTAGAGAGGGATGTGTACCTTCTTAACCTATTTGTTACGTTGGTTTAGCAATGGGAACCAGTGTTCAAACACAGGTTTATTTTTATTTATTTATTTAAGAGACAGGTCTTGCTCTGTCACCCAGGCTGGAACGCAGTGGCGTGATCATAGCTCACTGCAGCCTTGAACTCGTGGGCTCAAGTGATCCTCCCGCCTCAGCCTCATGAATAGGTGGGACTATAGGTGCGTGACACCACGCCCAGGTATTTTTTAAAAAATTTTTTGTAGAGATGAGGTTTCGCTGTTGTTTCGGGCAAATCCCAGGATGGTATAGAAAAACCGCTCTCCAAACTGAGATGGTGCCGAGAAACCAAGGAAATGACCCAGTCCAATCCAGCTTGATGGGTTAGATGTATTTATTAGAGGTTACTTACGCAGGGCTCTCACACCTGGGCAGGCGCAGGAGTTCTGTGGAGAGTAAAATCTGCACTGCCTGCCTGTTTGTGGAGCCTTAAATTTCTTTCTGGCAAGTGAGGCAGAGCTCTCTCTCTGCATCATTGTATATTTACATACAATACAGGTTAAGCGTGCATGGTACTTCCCATTAGGCGGGGACTTTAGTATTACAATTAACTAAAGGGTACTAAGGGAACTAAGGCAACTTAAAACAGTTCAAACTGGTCTTAAGACTTATGACCATCAATGCAAAAGGAGCTACTTAAGAATACCTATTGTGCTTTGTATTTCTTTCAGCTTTTTTGTTTTGATCTATATCTCTAAATTCAAAGACACCTGCATGAGTTCTGTTAAAAATTAAAAGCCAGTGGTGGGGAACTTGTAGTTTTCCCTTGACTATGTTACCCAGGCTGGTCTCGAACTCCCGGCTTCTAGCGATCCTCCTGCCTCATCCTCCCCAAATGCTGGGATTACAGGCATGAGCCACCATGTCCAGCCAAACACAGGTGTTTTTCCCCCGACAAATGATTACACTACAGATTGCCACCCTTTTGGAATTGCAGCAACCCCCTGTTATTTACGTGACTTTGTAATACTTTTCTCTTCTTAGACATGCAACCTGATATGTTTCTATCCCTGGATTGGGATGGATTCTCATGCACACCATTAATTTAATAAGATTTTTTTTTCAGGGACAATGACCATATTGGTAGAAAAATTCTATTAGAGAAACATAAAAATGTGGACAAATAAGCAATTGAAAATTGAGGAAAAATGGTGACATTTGTGAGAACCTCATGATATTTCTTGAGATAACTGAGATATCTTACGATCTCATCGAGTCAGGATTATAAATCATGGGTTCCATGATATTTGCTGTGTAAAGTCTTCATTTTAAAACACGGTAGCATTCACATTTGCTCCAAGTTTGCTAAAAACAGACTAGAGAATGGTGGGGTTGTACCCACCTTTTCTATCCCTTTCCTGAATTATCTTATCTTTTTGGCAAAAGAACTGAGTTCCAGGCTCCCTGATGCTGACATTAATGTTGGGGTTACATCTGGAATCTGCCTCATCCCGAGTACCCCTGTTAAGTAGTCTATATTTGAAACAGAGATCTTAACCAAGTGAATTTATGGGTTCTGTTGGGAGAATATCTTAATGTTCTAATTTCTTAATTTATATTGTGTAGGTTATAGCTCTGGCTTATTTTGTCTAATTAAAACAATAATGTTATTTGAGTCCATGTACAAAGATATTTGGGGCTCAGCAAACTAACTTGATTCCAGTTCTGGTTGTTTCAAGTATCTGATTTGAAACATACTCCTCTAAATGTTCATCACAGTGCCTCGATTCCTTTGCATAAGCAAAATAGAGGCACCAGTGACTTAATATGAAACACATCCACACCCCAGCCCTGGACATGGTGTGTAGTGACTATGGATACGTTTTAAATGTAGTTCTAAAAATTTACCTGGTGTCATGTTCTCAGTTTATTTTTGCTTATATGCATTGAAGTGCAATGAAAACATGTTAGGGAGATAGTATATTTGCTAACATTTCTTTTTAGAGAAATGAGGTTCATTTGGCTGAGGCTGAATGAAAACAGCAAATGTAAAATTCTAGAGAAAGCTCGCAAGTGGCACTGGAGCAGCAGAGGAAGCTTTCTATTTAAAAAAAAAAAACCACTTTATTTTGAAATAATTATAGACTCACAAGAAGCTGCAAAAATAGTACAGAGCAGTCTGTACCCAGCACCGTGCTTCTCCCAGTGGTGACATCTTACATGACTATAGTGCATCATCAAAACCAGGACATTGGCCCAATACAATTAACCAGACAGAAGCTTTCTTTTTAAGAACTAAAAAGTTATGTTCCTATAAGATACAGGTGAAGCTCATTTTTGTGTGTAAAAGGCCCTATCTGGTATAGTGGTACAGTGTCCTTATAGTGAAATTCCCATTAGATGGGAGTTGTGTGTGAATACGAAAGATCACATTTAAAATATTTAAGCAAGGGGAAGATTAGTATTCTGTAAATATGCTTTTAAAAGCCAAGTGAAGATATAAAAGATAGTCAACAAATTTTGGTTCACGAATCTCCTTCTATTTACCTTCTTGTCTCAAATTAATAAGATGATTTTCAGTTAGAAATCTTTTGCATTGAAATGTGGGGAACTTTAAATATTTCTTATGTTTACACTAGAAGCTTTTGCTTCCATTAGCACACATGAAGCTTTTCTTTCCAGTATTATGTGTTTTCCTTCAAGTGAATTCTTTCTTTTAGGAATTGAAATATGGAGATGGAATACAGCTGGCTCGGAGTAGAGAACTGGATGAGTATTTTTCCCAGGCCAACGATCACATGGAAATCGCTGACAGCTTGATCAGAGAGATGCGGCAGATGGGCCAGCCCTGTGACGCTTACCAGAAGAGGTACTGCCCACAGAGCGTGGATCAGAAGGATACCATTACACTGAGTCCCATGACCCAGGACTTCCTTTGAGGGCAGCACAGTTATGTTCCCAAGGAAAGGCTCGCTCACTTAGTATTTCGCAGCTTTATGCATCTCTAATACAAATTGACCAGTTCGTTATGAGATGTTAACTGTACCTCCATTTGGAGGGCAGCAAAGGCTTCCTAAGAGTCTAACAGCAAGTCAAGCTTACTTTAAAAAATTAAAAAATGAGACCCTTAGAGTTGGAAACGAAGACTTTAAAGCAGAAATGTGTAGTCTGAATTTACTTTCCTGCCACCCAGGGCCCAGGGTATTAGGAAAATCCCCAGGACAAAACTCATGGGAGAGCGAAAGGTGCTACCAGGTTAGGCAAAGGCAATTACACTTTCCATGATGTTTCAGGCTTTGGGCCTCTTCCTAAGATTTAATTTTTTTGTATGTGATCAAGATTCAAGTCATGGGATAAAGAAAAAAATCTTCAAATACCATAAGACATTTGTGGCCTCTGTGTTGACATAAAGGAGATTCAGAAAAGGGAAAATTTGCCCCGAATGTGTTTTCATAGGCTGTCTTCCTGCAATGGTGTCATTGTTTTTCTTTCTTTTCAGACTACTTCAGCTCCAAGAACAGATGAGAGCCCTTTATAAAGCCATCAGTGTTCCTCGAGTCCGGAGGGCCAGCTCCAAGGGTGGTGGAGGATACACTTGTCAGAGTGGCTCCGGGTGGGATGAATTCACCAAGCGCGTCACCAGTGAATGTCTGGGGTGGATGAGGCAGCAGAGGGTAAGCAGCTTCCTGAGGGATGACACCCCAAACCTGTGGAGGCCAGGTGCATAGAGCATGACAGGGTCAGACCCTGTGTTCTGTTCACAGAGGGTGTTCTGGACCTCAGATGGCAGGAACAACTTGCTATTTTCAGAATTTTCCTCCTATACAATTTGAAAGTGGTCTTCTGTTTTGAAATAAATGAAATCTCAGATAGGTTTTTGTTTTCGTGTGGCTTAGGGAATTAGCCTCATTGCTTTATAGTCATACTTTATCACACAGGTAATATTTAAGAGGTATAATTTAATTAGTAGACTTTGACTATCCAGCTCTTACTGTTCACAGATAGAAAATCTGTTGTGGGAGTTTATGTGCCAAATAACTTCATTTTTCTACTCCAGTGACAACTTACCTTATCTGTATTACCCATAGGTACTGGGGGAAAAAAGCACGTTGTGGTGGTTCATTTAAAATGTTAACAAATTGAAGGAGCTGGAAACAGTAAAACTGGATATTCTGGTTTGGGCTCATTGGTTGCTTACCTTATACTTTTGAAGTGTCAGTTGTCTTGTGCAACCATCATGTCACTGGTGTGGGAGTGAAGTAAAATAATGGCAGAAGTATATGCTGATCCTTTCCCTAGAACTGGAGTTTCTACAAAGTATTTTTCAGTGCTAATTATTGTTTTGTTGTATTATGTAGTAATTATGCCCTATAATGAACAGGTGGCAGTAGAAATATGCCATAATCATGTAGATGGGAATTTGAAAATGAAAACCTACTACGGATGAGCCATCCTTCCCTTGAGAAGGTGGATGTGTTAGACTGATAAGTTGTGGAGAGATTGTTTGTTACACAGTGTAGTTGTGGTTGTAAGAAAGCTTGGTTTGATTAATTGTTGGACCAGCTTAGCAGTGGTTCTAAAATGTCTCAACTACTTTAAAATTTTTGGGTGTGTTCTTGCCTAGGTGGGGAGGAATTTTGCAACATTCATACATTCACTCATTCATTCCGTTAACTTTTTCTACCACTTATTATAAAGGCTATAAATACAGAAGGTGGGACTTACAGAGGAGAAAAGTCAGTTAAAATCCCAGAAACCTAAATACAAACCTATTTGTATGTTTTCAAATTCCCTCCTGGTTTTTGAACACACATTGCTTTAGGATTTTATGTGTATTGGCATTGTACCAGAAACCAAGGGTTCAAAAATTATTGTCCATAGTTCTGAAAATGAGTATTGTTGAAGAGAACAAGATACGTACGCCCAAATGCCAAATTTCAGTCTAGATCAGTGTGTGGTTGCCACGTGAGAGCTGCAATAAAATCTTGCTTAGTTGGGAGTGGGGGAGAGATGGAGCTGCAGCCCCCGTGGAGTAGAGGGGTCAAAGGAAGGCCTGGCAGAGTTCATGGGGCTCGAACTACACCTTAATGATCTGTGATGATAGGCGAAACAGCCTTTGAACCAAATTAGTTATGAAACATCATATCCCCTAGTGTTTTCTTAGTCAGTATAACAGTTACATAAAATGACAGCCCATAATTTGTCATTTTCTGTGTTCATAATGGGCATAGCTTTTTAAGTATACTTTACAGCAAAAGCTCAATGTTTTTAAATTTTGGGAAAAGGCATTACGACATGAGCTCAGTTTTATGTCATTTTCTAACAGAAGCAATTGGTGAGTGATGCTTTTCAAATCAGGCAGGCGGCCCTCGTGGTTTTAAACAAACTAAAAGCTGTTAGGTCGCCTATTGCAGGTTTGCTCTGGGATTCGCTCTGGCTCCTTTTCTCTTATCCCTTCTTCCCCCATTTACGGCCGAATGTATTACCTTATTCCCGGGAGACCAGGCTGCTGGGCCCAGCTGATAAGGGAGCTGTTGCCCCAGCAGCACAATCAGGAGGCCGGCATGCATCTCCTCTGCCAGGTTTTGTTTTGTTTCCCTGGTTTGTGTTTGCTGATGGACGGGTCAGATACTATACACCTGGCTGGTAATGAAAGGCGTGCCTGGAGCCTGGTCATCTCACTAACTTCCCAGTGCACACACCTGGCTGTTTCTGTTTTAAAGCCGAGACAGCTGCAGGAAAGGAGAGCCAAAGTCCCAGGTAACTGTCAGTTGTCTGACTTTAAAATGGCCCCCCTCTCTGGAGCCTTGCCAAGTATGTTAGAACATGGATGTGGCTTAGAACAATGTGTATTATGTTCCTGCTGCAATCCCTGGTTGGAATGCTTGCCCTTGGCATGTCCAAGAGATGACACAGGTGATTTGGAAATTTACATGTACTCATGCAAAAGAGAGATGAGGTAATGGACTTGCCCCAGAGTGAAACTTGGGGAACGATGTGTTTGATTCTTAGTATGTGACATTCTTAAATTTGAGACTCTAATAAATTTAGTCAGATTTAATTTTTTAAAAAGCTAATATAAATTCACAACCTTAATATTGCAACATTAATTAAGACCTTGAGTATGTATAGTAACTTCCCTTTGAAATGGGCCATAGAGAGTGTTGCACCCTAAAAGGGAAAGGTAAGTGCTGGATTTAAAAGAGCCAACAATTACATTTATCAAAACAGTGTAAAGAAATAAACAACGAAAGATACTTTTAGGTTAGCTATTTAGCTTGGGAAGCAGTGCATGATTGTGCTTAATGATTTTTGATGCACATTTAAAAATGATCGAATAAAGAAATGTCTATGGGTATTTTATAACATTATGTCATACATGTGTGCACACATACTAATATCTATAGGCATGCTCACTTGCACGTGCACACATATATTTCTTTTTCTTCAGAAGACATGATCTTAGCTTATGTCCCTTGGTGCTTTGATTCCTAATGTATACGTAAGTGAGTCAGACGCAAAAAGGCGTGAAAATGAAGGGCACTTCTCTTTCCCTGTCCCTCCGCAGGCAGAGATGGACTTGGTGGCCTGGGGCGTGGACCTGGCCTCAGTGGAGCAGCACATCAACAGCCACAGGAGCATCCACAATACCATTGGAGACTATCGCTGGCAACTGGACAAAATTAAAGCCGACCTGGTACTTTCAGTGTTTCATTTTAGAGTCTTAAAAAAGCATACTGAAAGACTGTATAGTTACAATTTAATTACAGTTAAATCCTAGGCAATTTGGTCTGAAACATTAGTCTATTATTTCTTTCCCAAGAGACTGGAAATTTTATAAAATCCCATTTTATAAATGGGTAAGTGGAATCAGGTAGCCCTCCTAGAGATTGTATTATCCCTTGAGGAAGAGTTAAACAGAAGGTTAAGGGTGTGCAAACATTTGTTTGCAGTTTGTAAATAAATATCTTTGGAGGTGGTAGTTCATTTGTGCAGAAAGCAGAGCATCTCTTCTGATAGAGAAAATGCAACGTTCCTATGCAGTGGCCTGTGTCGTTAATGAATCCTTTGCTAGGTGGTAATTAAAACGTATTTCTGCTGAAGGAAATCATGTCTCATCCTGACACCCCTACTGTGCTGAAAAAGTCAGACTCAAAGCTGGGTTGAGGATTATAGCACAAAATATTAATCTGATCTTAAGTGCTTGGTTCCCCCCAGAGCTCTACACTTTTAAATCACTAACTTTTTTACTTAGACCAAAGCTACTCATCCCTTGTCTTCTTCCAGCTTTGTTTTGGTTCACCTGAGTACCTGACCAACTTTCTGCCTCATTTCTCTGCTATCTAGGGAATCCTAAATTATATTTTGAAATTTAAAAAAAATTTTTGTAACAAGTAAGTCTTT
Organism: Daubentonia madagascariensis; assembly: GCA_023783475.1. Taxonomy (NCBI): domain Eukaryota; kingdom Metazoa; phylum Chordata; class Mammalia; order Primates; family Daubentoniidae; genus Daubentonia; species Daubentonia madagascariensis. Next base: position 7,076,305 of record JAKFHU010001672.1, read on the forward strand.
AAGTGACTGCGTTCAAGCCTTTCCTTTGTGGAGGTGGCACGACGAGGCCAGCGAGGGTTTGCCTTCAAACCACCTGAGGAAATGTCCCCGGGGGGGGTGAAAGATTTCATAGAGCAAATACTTCTTTCTACTGAGGGATCTGAGGCCAGTATCTGACAAAAAGGAGGTTTAGAAGGGCTGCCCTTGCTGTACAAATCCACACGGCAAATTAAAGAATTACCTGCTTTTTCTCATATTCTAGCGTGAGAAGTCTGCAATCTACCAGTTGGAGGAGGAATATGAAAACCTGCTGGTAAGTCAACTTATTTCTCAAGTGCACAAAGGCTCCATTGTTCTTAGTTCAATTCAGTTCCATAAATACCAGGCACCTCCTGGGGGTGAGGCACCTGCTTGGCATAAGGACCCTGGAAAGTGTGCTAACGTAACAACCCTGGAAGTGTGCTTACGTGTTGTTTTCAAGTTGTGTGACATAAAAATGGCACTTGTTAAATACTTGCAGTTACAGCAGTAAATCTTTGCCACTTGTGAATTGTGATCTTCTTTATGAAGTATAAGCAAAAATAAAACTTTTTTTCCTCAGATGGAGGTCTGCCAGACCGTCATCCCCATTTTGTGATAGACTCTGTATCAGTTACTTGATTGAAAATTAGAAGAGAGATTTCCATTCTTCTGCCTATTTGTGTCACCCAATCTTCACTTTTTCAATGTTTCCTTGTTGGCAGTGACACTTTTTAAATAACATGGCTAGTGGTGACACAGCAGTTTTCCTATTAGGGCTGGGATGTGACTGATGGCATTTTAAATATTTAAGGGAAGGAAAAGATTTATCTAAGAGTCCATTTTCCCCTTCGTAGTTAAAACTAATTTTTTTCCCTATCTTTTTTATTTTTTTATTTCTAAAACTAATTGTTAATGGGTACAAAAATGCAGTTGGATGGAAGGAATAAGTTCTACTATTCAATAGTACAGTAGGGAAATTATAGTTAGCAATAATTCATTGTATATTTCAAAATAGCTAGAAGAAAGGAATTGTAATGTTCCCAACACAGGGAAAAGATAAATGTTTGAGGTGACGGATATCCCAGTCACCCTGGTTTGATCATTATACGTTGCATTCATGTATCAAAATACCACATGTACCCCAAAAATATGTACTATGATATATCAATAAAAAGTACAAAAAAGAGAAAAGGTTATAAGAAGACCTTATTTAGGAAAATTTTAAAAATTCTTAAAAAACCCTAATTATTGGCTAGGCTTGGTGGCTCATGTCTGTAATCCTAGCACTCTGGGAGGCTGAAGTGGAAGGATCACTTGAGGTCTGGCGTTCAAGACCAGCCTGAGCAAGAGTGAGACCCCGTCTCTACTAAAAATAGAAAAACTAGCCAGGTGTGGTGGCTAAATTGGTAAATTGGTTGTTAGATGAAAAGGCTTGATCAAGAAAAAAGCAAAATTAAAAAAAAGGTTTGTTGCTGGGCATGGTGGTGTGCCTGTAGTCCCAGCTACTCGGGAGGCTGAGGCAGGAGGATCGCTTGAGCCCAGGAGTTGGAGGTTTTAGTGAGCTATGATGAGGCCACTGCACTCTACCAGGGGTGATGGAGTGAGACTCTGTCTCAAAAAAAAAAAAACACCCTAATTATTGAACCCAAACATCATTATATGGATCATGATCCTTTGGGAATAGGCTGTTTCACCGAATCTAAAATTGTTGTCTTGTTCACTGCAAATTTGGATGGATCTTTTTCCCATACCAGGTGGTCAGTGAATGCATAAGATTAACATTTTTCCTATTTTTATGACTTTTTTGGTAAAAGGGATCGCAGGGGTTAATCTACGAGATCTGCAGAGAACACCATTCACCTGCATATTGTTGTTCTAACACTGCTTTTGAACTTCCTGTGCAGAAAGCATCCTTTGAGAGAATGGATCACCTGCGACAGCTGCAGAACATCATCCAAGCTACATCCCGGGAGATTATGTGGATCAACGACTGCGAGGAGGAGGAGCTGCTGTACGACTGGAGCGACAAGAACACCAACATCGCCCAGAAGCAGGAGGCCTTCTCCGTAAGCTCCCCTGTGTAGTTGTAGATGGTGTAGATGCTCACCGCGAGGCTGTTACCTTGGAGGGATACGAGGGCCTTTCAACAATTTAGTCAGCCACTTGTAATTCAGCTTCAGTGAAATGGTCACGGAAAACCCTTCCTGAACACTTTCCAGTGAGTTCAGAGGGGCAATACATTGTTTAATGTCCCAGAAGACAGTAGTGTGTTTAGATAGGGTAGGAATTCGTTCATTCAGACAATGCAGGGTGTGTGTAGCACTGTAGTAGGGTGGATTGAAAGCTGGAATTAGAAAACCTCCGCATCATAGCTCTGTCTCTCTTCCTCTGTGACTGTGGACAAGCCATGTCACTGGTCTGATCTCAGCCACATTCTGTCCTGTGTCAAAAATCCTTTTCCAGCCTTAAAAATGCTATGGTTCTTGAGGAAAACATAGCATGATTCTTTGGCATTGTTCCTTTCCAAAATGCAGTTTTGTATTTAACTTCCTTTAAATACTGTGGGAGTGTTGGAAGCTTAATGGTGACTTAGTGATTGATTGATTGATTTTTCTATTCACAGATACGCATGAGTCAACTGGAAGTTAAGGAAAAAGAGCTTAATAAGCTTAAGCAAGAAAGTGACCAGCTTGTCCTCAATCAGCATCCAGCTTCAGACAAAATTGAGGTAGGCTTCCTGAGGTTTATATTTTTGTTAGGAAAAAAAAGGAAACTTTTCATAAAGTAAGACTATACAAATGAATGATTCTTATCCATCATGAAGCTATACTAACTTTATTTTCTATTTCGGGATCAATACCCTAGGTTAGGGGTTGGCAGACTTTTTCAGAAAAGGACCAGGTAATCAATGTTTTATACTTGCAGGCCATTTAGTCTGTGTCACAATTATGTAACTCTGCTGTTGTAATGCAAAAGCAGCCATAGACAATATGTAAATGAATGCATATGACTGTGTTCCAATAAAACTTTATTTACAAGTGCAGGAAGTGGGCCAGATGTGGCCTTTGGGCTGTAGTTTGCTGACCCTCTGTCCTAGGCTGCCATCTGTGCACTGTGCTCAAGGATGAAATTAGTTGGTAACACTGATATGGCCATACTGATTGATTGTTAGAAAAATTGAAACTTCCATATCAGTTGGTAAGAATCACTGCTTTAAGCCCCCCACGCCCTTCGCCTGGATGCCTCGGCCCTCCCCATGATCCAGCAACTGTCCAGGGACAGGGCTTGGTGCTGCAGAGGGACCCTGCTCCAGGGCTATCCCTGATGTCTATTCTGATTGGTCAGTAACTCTGTGATTCAGATAATATATATTTTGACTAATACTCCTAATGGTATCTATTCATGAAACTGATTTTAAAATTTAATTTCAACCATATGATATTCTCTGGTGGGAAATTCTTTTTGTAATTGAGAATGAAAAAAGATTACTTGACTTAGAATTAGATAAAAACTGTTTCCTAGCTTTCCTCTGGGCTCACATATCTCTCCAGGAACGTATGCATCTGTACAGCTGAGTAGGGCTAAGACAGCAGACATTTTCTCGTTTCAGGCCTATATGGACACTCTGCAGACACAGTGGAGTTGGATTCTTCAGATCACAAAATGCATTGATGTTCATCTCAAAGAAAATGCTGCCTACTTTCAGGTTTTTATACTTAGTAATAATTTCATTGTCTTTTATGTTGTAATACCTTATCTTTCGAGTATATTTTGAAAAGCACTGAAGATAATCTTGAAAATATTGCATAAATCCTCTTACTGGTTTTTAGTGTAGAGGAGCATAGATTTGTAACCTGGCCACTAGTCACTCAAGTAGTTTTCTGCTGTCACATATGTAAATACTTTGTGCCCTTTCTTTTCCTTTAGCCACCGAGTAAAGAGAGGCTTAGGGATGAGAGTCCTTGAAGCACAGCTACTAGGTGAAATTGCTTACTGAGCTACTTCTCATTGGCATGGAATCCCTCTCATCCTTAACAGTTTTTTGAAGAGGCCCAGTCAACTGAAGCATACCTGAAGGGGCTTCAAGACTCCATCAGGAAAAAGTACCCCTGTGACAAGAACATGCCCCTGCAGCACCTGCTGGAACAGATCAAGGAGCTGGAGGTAGCGTCTCAGACCCAGAACTTCTGCAGTTGCACCTGGGGTGGGAGATAAAACGCACTCCTGGATGCAGCTCACGCTGCTGGTTGGGATTCCTGTACAAGCACACCCAGAGCCCAAGCAAGCGTTTTCTTCATCTTTCAGTGGCTTTTCTCAAAATGAATTTCTTGACATGCTCAACTACTGTTGAGAATTAATTTTAGTGTCTCAGTAATTTGCTTGGCACGAAACAGAACACTGGTTACTTAACATGATAATTCCTTAGGGAAAGCATACTTTAAATTTTATCAACATAGTCCTTTCACACAAGGATATTCTTTCATGTCCACTTAATTCATGGCTATGTAGCTTCTGGAGAGTCTTATTATGAAAGGTTCTCTTATTTCCTGCTTTTTTTTGTGGCTTTTTACAGCTAATGCAACTATAGTGATATTTAATTTGTAATGTCACAGTAGCTACATGAATGCCATTTGAAGATCCCCTTTAAAATTCACAGGGTATCTATGTTAAAGTATGATTTTATTTGCAATTGCAGAAAGAACGAGAGAAAATCCTTGAATACAAGCGTCAGGTGCAGAACTTGGTAAACAAGTCCAAGAAGATTGTACAGCTGAAACCACGTAACCCAGACTACAGAAGCAATAAACCCATTATTCTCAGGGCTCTCTGTGACTACAAACAAGACCAGGTGTGTACTCAGTCATTCAGAATGATATGAAAGTTTTCCCTTTCTTTACATTGGATTTTTGTTAATCAAGAGAGCAAAATTTAATCCATGTTTCAATAATTGCCATAGTCAATGTCTCTTATATATAACGAAGCAAGCTGTTGAACAAATGCAGCAGTTCTGTTCTGAATCATATGATTGTTTTCAATAATTAGAACAATAGTTATTTTTAGAACTTCAAAAAATTCTATTTAGAGCTTAATACTTCTAGTATTTAAAACTTATTTATCTGTGATCACTCTCATCTTTAAATTTCTGATAAATGAGAAATAACACTATTAAGCTGCATATAAAGTGAATATCATTGCAAATTTTATGCAGTAATTGAGCAGCATGTCAATTCTTCAGGCTCGCTGGTAAATATAAGCATTTATATAGAAAAATTACTTGTTTTTAGTAATTGTATGATTCCCACAGCTCTTATTTTTTTATTGTAAAATTATGCAGGATTTAACAAATACAAAATGTGATTAGTTGGTTAGATAAACTTTATTAAACAATGGTTTTTATTCTACCATGTGGAAATGTGTTAAGAACTTGAGTGGTGAGGAGAAGAAGTTGAAATGGAGATTGAAATACATAAAAATCAAGATTGTCGTGTTGTTATGACAACTAGGTAAGATAGTTGTCATATTTCAGGTAGTCATTTTAAGAAGCTGTGTAGATGCTGAAGTTAATTTAGAAGGGAAGCTTTTTAGATGCTGGAGTTAATTTAGAATGTTATTTTTCTGGAGACTGATCATAGAACTTTTTTAATTTTAATTTTTAAATTTTAAGAGCAAATGAATGAGACAAGTGACACTTTCTGCTAAAGTCTAATATATAAAAATGAATGCACAAAAGTGGGAAAATGGTGGAGTGAGCTTTTGCTTTACAAAAGGATTTTGTATTATAGATTCTTCAGACTATCTTTGAAAACTCACTTCCCCTAATTCACTTAAAATGTAGCTCACTTTATATACCTTTTAGGCTCCCATGTATTATTTAAGAGCATCGGTATTGTTGGGTCGTGTATGATCTGCTTTATTTGAGGGTGAAAAAATGAGATAAAACCTTTAACAATTTGCATGTTTTCATCTCTGTCTTTGAGATAAAAGATAAAAACGTGTACTGATGAATAAAGTGAAACCATGGGGCTGCTTGCCTTACAGAAAATCGTGCACAAAGGGGATGAGTGCATCCTGAAGGACAACACTGAGCGCAGCAAGTGGTACGTGACAGGCCCAGGAGGTGTCGACATGCTCGTTCCCTCCGTTGGGCTGATTATTCCTCCTCCAAATCCACTGGCCGTGGACCTCTCTGGCAAGTAAGTTCCCAATAGCCACAGCATGAATGTCAGTGGGGAGAAAGAGGGCTAGTACTTATACAAGAAGCTTAGACACACAGTTCCTTGCCATAATCACCTTCTCAAAAAAGGAACCTTGAGAAGGTCACCTTCACTTTGTCTTGCGATTTTATGTTGAAGAGACTATCGTTATTGGAGGATAAAAAGAAATATCTGACTGTGTAGGAGGGCTGGAGTGAATAATACTTGTCATACACTTTGAAGGTGTTGTTTTAAGGTTCTTCTTTCCTTCTTAGAAAATCAGTCATTTTATATGTAGCCAGAAATACAAAATGCCTTTAATATCAATATTTGCTCATCAATAGGTAGAGCATTCATTTTACAGATTGTCCATGGCAGATTCTTTTAAGCCTTTTAGTATGGAAATCTTCAACCACACCCAGAACAGGGAGAGTAGTGTAATGAGCTCCCGCATGCTCACGACCAAGCTTGGGTGGTCATCAGCGTCAAAGGCACCTGCCATCCTGCGTTAGACCACTGTCAATTAAAATGTTGCTGACAAACAAGATGACAACAAAAAATTGTAGTGTGTATTTCAGCCAATAATGTATAATATAAATTGAGAACGTACTTTTGGGGAGTAAATGAATCCAAATCCATTGGAATGTTGACTGTTTTGAAAACTATACATATACCAGTTACTCTTTAAGAGACTGTTTTATGAATAGTTTTTTGTGCAGTTGTGTAAGCATGTCCAGGTTTCCCATTTGGGATGAAGTTTGAAAGTCTGGCTCTAGTGCATTTTCCCTTTGTGCCTCCTAGGATTGAGCAGTACTATGAAGCCATCTTGGCTCTGTGGAACCAGCTCTACATCAACATGAAGAGCCTGGTGTCCTGGCATTACTGCATGATCGACATCGAGAAAATCAGGGCCATGACTATTGCCAAGGTATGTCCTTGGGACCACTCAGGCTGCCCAGAGGGAGTGCCATACTGCTCCCTGCAAGTGCTCGTTCCCACCAGTTAGACTATAGCTGTGCAGCTAATGCTTTTGTATCTTGTCACATGAGTCAGCTTAGCCTTCCTTAGAGGTTCTGGTCCATCCAGTGTGGAGAACAGGAAGAATTAGCATGTGGTTGGTTATGAGACAAAGAGGTTATACTAATTCAAGTGGCCTGATAAGCCGAAGTACCTGTGGAAAAGGCCTTCAATGTAATGGATAGTTAGGTCATAAATGATTAACTGGACATCATAGGGGTAAAAGATGGGATAGAATTCTTAGAAGAGCACCCAAAGCGTTAGTTACTCTAAATCAGTGGTTTTCAAATTATGAAGAATCCTAGGTGTGTGTGTGGGTCCTTTAGGGGTGATAGGGATGGAAGTGAGGAAAGGGGCACAGGATAAGTATGTTTTGGGGTCCCCCAACCCATTTTCCTTTTTTAGTCAGAGCTGCTTTGCTGTGTTCTGCTTTATATTTGGGGCTTCTGAGTAATATTTCATTTGAAGAAAAAAATTCTGTAGGAAAAAAAAATTGGCAACCTACTGCCATGGTTGTTGGGAGCAATGTCTAAACCTGCAGACCTTTTATATCTTAAGGGGTCTATGATGAGTGTTGCCTCGAGCGCCATCTAGCAGGAACAATTTTTTGGCCAACTCTTCCGGATTGCATTGTGTGGGCAATCATAAATCTCAAATCACTTCTGCCTGGTTTGCTTCCAGCTGAAAACGATGCGGCAGGAAGATTACATGAAGACAATAGCGGACCTTGAGTTACATTACCAAGAGTTTATCAGAAATAGCCAAGGCTCGGAGATGTTTGGAGATGATGACAAGCGGAAAATACAGTCTCAGTTCACGGATGCCCAGAAGCATTACCAGACCCTGGTTATTCAGCTCCCTGGCCACCCCCAGCACCAGACAGGTGAGCTTGGGACATCTTTCTCTTTGTACCAACTGTATATGCAATTTAAAAAAGCAAGTAGCTTGCATAAAACTAGTTTCAGAACCATTTCTTTGAAAGATATATATCCAAAGTCATTTACACACTAAATTTTCAGAATCAAATCAAAGGAAGTAGGTATACTTTTATCCAGTAAGGATGCTTTTTGAGGCCTAGCACCTTGCTAGCTAGGAATTCTGATTTTTGTGGTCCTCACTTCTTTTTCCAGTAACCACAACTGAAATCACTCATCTTGGTACCTGCCAAGATGTCAACCATAATAAAGTAATTGAAACCAACAGAGAAAATGACAAGCAAGAAACGTGGATGCTGATGGAGCTCCAGAAGATTCGCAGGCAGATGGAGCACTGTGAGGGCAGGATGTCTCTAAAAAACCTCCTTCTAGCAGACCAGGGATCAACACACCACATCACAGTGAAAATAAATGAGCTCAAGGTGGGTGTCCATTAGTATTTTGCCTGATTTCTCTGTATATTTATATTTATCTGCAAATGAATTAAAAAACCCTCCTGGTTGAAATGTTTATAAGCAAGAAATATTACTTTTCAAGAAGACAGCCTTCTGGTAGGATTGCCTTTTTTCTTTTCCATGTTTCTAAATTTGTAGAAGGTTATTAGGTTGGGGGCTAAACCACCTTTGCTATTAAGTTTGTGGGTTGCTGAATTAGGCTACAGTCCATCTCAAAAGTTTTCACAAACATTAATTTGGCTTCTTATGTAGAACAAACTATGGCATGGGCTAGACAGGTGAAATTATCTTTATTTATAGGTAGGACTCTGACACGAAGAGATTTGGTTGGTGAGGTAGGATCTCAAAGCCATAGACAGAGCTGTGACTATAGTCCAAGTGTGTCAACTCCTAACTCAGTGATATTTTCTGCTCAACCAAGCCTGGGCACTGCACTGGAATGTCCAAGATACGTATATTCTAAGTAAGAGGGCCACATTTACACAGTGCTAACACGGCCATACTGAAGAAATAAATGAAAAGTCAACTCTCTCTTTCTTGAATTCTTTACATTTAGTGGACTTTTAAAGGGCAAAAATCATCATAAGAATCACACAGCTACAATGCAGAGTATTAACCTCTATATGATCATGGTATGCCAAAATTATGGTATACAGTAATATGTTGCTTAGTGACAGGGATACATTCTGAGAAATGTGTCATTAGGCAATTTTGCCATTGTGCTAACATGATAGAGTATGCTTACAAACCTAGATGGTATCCCCTGCTGCACACCTAGGCTAGTATATAGTATAGTCTATTGCTCCTAGGCTACAAACCTGTATAGCATGTTACTGTACAGAATACTGTAGGCAATTGTAACATGATGGTAAGTATTTGTGTATCTAATAATAGCAAAGATACAATAAAAATATGGTATTATAATATGGGACCACCATTGTATATGTGGTTCATCGTTGAGTGAAACATCATTATAGGGCATGTGATTGTGTGTGTTTATGTGTATGCAATGGAATATTATTCAGCCTTAAAAAGAGAAGATAATGCCATTTGCAAAAACGTGGTTGAACCTGGAGGACATTATGCTAAGTGAAATAAGCCAGACACAGAAAGACAAATACAGCATGATCTCACTTATATGCAGAATCTAAGAAAAAAGTCTAGTACATGGAAACAGAGTACAACCATGGTTACCAGGGAGCAGAAAGGAGAAGGAAATGGGGAAATGGTAGATCAAACAGTACAAATTTACAGTTATGTAGGATGGATAAGTCTAGAGTTTTAATGTACAACAGGAGAACTACAGGTAATAATGGTGTAGTTATATTGAAAATTTGCTGAGCGTAGATCTTAGGTGCTCTTAACACACATATTAAAAAAAAGTAACTATGGAAGGTTAATTTGCTTACCTATAGTAATCATTTCACTATGTGTGTGTGTGTGTGTATATATATATATATATATCAGAACAGCATGTTGTACACCTTAAATATCTATAATAAAAAATACAGTAAAAAAATTCACAGCTAAATCAAAAGAATTTTCCTTTTTTGACAGAGTGTGCAGAATGATTCACAAGCAATTGCTGAAGTTCTCAACCAGCTTAAAGATATACTTGCTAACTTCAGAGGTTCTGAAAAGTATTGCTATTTACAGAATGAGGTGTTTGGACTGTTTCAGAAACTGGAAAATATCAATGGTGTTACAGATGGCTACTTAAACAGGTAAACACAACTAACACTAATCTAAAATATTTTGCTTTTCTCAAGCTTCATTTTTTCAGACTTCATTTGCTTTGGATGCTTGGCTTACTGGAACCTTTGCCTTACAGTTTCTCTTATTACTAGAGAGTTACATTATTCTGTGGTTTTGAGAGAGTGTCCTCTAGACTAGCATGTTAATTCCACTATTCTGAAATTTAATGTATCTTAGAACTAAGGTATACTCTAAGGGTCAGAACTTGAGAATTCTTCGGTGAATTTGAAATGGTGCTCTGAAACATGATAGAGAAAAAAAAATTACTGCTCTTGCAGCTTATAAAATTGGCAAAATAAATTTTTATTCATATTAATATTGTTCTTTTTCATTAGTAGTGATGAGAGCCAAATGTTCACAGTCTCATTATGCTCCCAGCAATTTTGTCTGTCTCTCCTGCTCTCTCTAGCTTATGCACAGTAAGGGCACTACTCCAGGCTATTCTCCAAACAGAAGACATGTTAAAGGTTTATGAAGCCAGACTCACTGAAGAAGAAACTGTCTACCTGGACCTGGATAAAGTGGAAGCTTACCGCTGTGGACTGAAGGTAACTTGAAGGGTTGTAACAATGGCCCCGCTTACAGGAAATAATACAGGACTCAGCTCCCAATTATAAAGCCTCACTAGGTTTTCATGAGTTTTGAGGATTACTAGATTCAGTTGGCTACACGTGGTTGATATCAGTGATCTCTAGAACTCTGTTTTCCAGAGTGTGTTAGCAGAAACTACATGAGAAAGTATTTGCAGTACGATTAGTTTAAGGAATGCTGAGTTAAACTGGTTTCTTTACTACAGGACTTCTCAGAAGCTTTAATATGTTAATATACATTATAATTATTCAGTAATGAAATGTGATATTTAGCATTTCTCAAACTAAGTTACACACTGAATCCTTTTTTAAAATTGAGTAGCACAAGGATCTAGATCATTGGAACAAATACTGGGAAATGGAATTCAGTAAATGTGTTTTTTTCCTGGATTGTTTTCACTTAAAAATATGAATATTCTAAAGAGTGTCATAACTTTTTTTTTTCCACATTTGTAGTGTAGCATACAGTGGGAGAAGGCATTAATTTGTAGTCTTTTTTTTTCTCTCTTGCAGAAAATAAAAAACGACTTGAACTTGAAGAAGTCATTGTTGGCCACTATGAAGACAGAACTGCAGAAAGCCCAGCAGATCCACTCTCAGACTTCACAGCAGTATCCTCTCTATGACCTGGATCTGGGCAAGTTCAGTGAAAAAGTCACACAGCTGACAGATCGCTGGCAAAGGATAGATAAACAGATAGACTACAGGTGTGCCAACCTCCTTCCCCATGGTCTTCCCATTTGGATGTTCCCATGATAATGTCACTTGAAGGGAGCATTGTCAAAAACAGAGGTTTTGTTTCATGTTGAAGTTAGGCATGACAAGCTCTTTTCCCAGACTGCCTGTAGGCAGCTTTGTTTGAAATGGAAAGAGAGTGCATCACAGAGGCCGTCCAGGGTCTTAGAGACACAGCAGAAGCCATTTAGCCAACTCTTTTGTGTCCTATAAACTCTTGTTAGCACTGTTCAAAGGAGTGGCTGCTTTGAGTAAGCATTCTCCAAAAATTTATCAAAATTAAATTTTATACAAAAGAAATGCCTTACTACAAATGAGGGTCGAAAAAAACCCTCCAGAATTGTCTTGCTTGTAGTCCATTTTACTAGCAGTGCTTCTAAAAAATATCTGTACTGAGATACAATGCACATACCATACAATTCACCCATTTGAAGTGTACAATTCGGTGGGTTTAAGTATATTCAGAATCGTGCAACCATCACGACAACCTGAGTTTTGAATATTTTCATAACCCTGAAAAGAGACCCCCGTGCCTGTTGGCAGTCACTCCCCATTACCTGCCAATCCCCCAACCCTTGGCGATCCCCAGTCTGCTTTCTGTCCTATGGATTTGCCTATTCTGGACATTTCATTTAAGTGGAATCATGCAACAGGTGGTTCTTTGTGACTGGCTTCTTCCACTTCGTATAATGCTTTCAGGGTTCATCCATGCTGTAGCATGTTTCAGTCTTCATTTCCTTATTTTCTATTTTATTGTTTTCATTTCTTTTTATGGCTGAATTGTATCCCATTGTTTGGCTATACCACATTTTTATTAATCTTTTCATCAGTTGATGGACATCTGAGTTGTTTCCAATTTTTAGCTATGAAGAAAAATGCTGCTATGAACATTCATGTATAAGTTTTATGTGGGCATATGTTTTCAGTTTTCTTGGGTATATGCCAAGTGAATTGCTGCATGACTGACTGTTACATATTTTAGGAAATAATGATTTTATAATAAATAAATAATAAAATAATGATTTTATTTTATCTATTTTCCCCCAGATTATGGGATCTAGAGAAACAAATCAAGCAACTGAGGAATTATCGCGATAACTATCAGGCTTTCTGCAAGTGGCTCTATGATGCCAAACGCCGCCAGGATGCCTTAGAATCTATGAAATTTGGAGATTCCAACACAGTCATGCGATTTTTGAATGACCAGAAGGTATAAGCCAACTTGTCATTTCATAGCTATTTTGAGATTAATTGGGTGTAAACTGTATTTCCTGTGGTTTTCACAGCAGTGCCTAGGTTTGAAATGATGAATATTTAATATTACTAATCCATTTTTTTGAATATTAAAGAATACCCAGAGGAAAAGCAACTGAGATATTTACAAAGAAATGCAATTATGAACATAGAAATAATGTAATGTTCTTCTCATGTTATAGTAAAGTATCTTTATAAATTGAGGTAATAAGATCAGAAAACAGTGCTGAGTAGAAAATAACCTCTTATAAGTTGAAGAGCTTCCTTCTTTTTTCTGAATGGAAAAAAATGCTCATCTCTTAAGCTGTAACTGTGAGAAAATGAGGCCAGTACTTGTAGTAATAAACTAAAGGAAAAAAAATAACAGTGGTAAAAGAGTGAAATAACATTTATTAAAAATATTCGTATACTTTAACATTTGTAAATATTTTATTTTTTGTATAGAACTTGCACAATGAAATATCTGGCAAACGAGACAAATCAGAAGAAGTACAAAAAATTGCCGAACTTTGTGCAAATTCAATTAAGGTAGGTTGGTTTCATAAAGAATGTTGCTGTTTCATCAAGAATATTAACTGCATTATTTGCTGATTTGTTTTAAAGGTTATAAACTTCTTGAGGATAGTGATTATGGCTTTTATATATTCTCTCCCAAACAAACCATAAAGGTTTGTTATCCATTAACTTGAATTCATTCCATATTTATTCCATACTGTCAATATCCACGCCAATGTGCTGGTCTCTATTATTTAGATTGGTGGTATGGGCCAAATCCTCCAATTAGCATACAAAGATGTACTGCTTGGTTTAGTAGTATATTATTAGCTACTTGGACACTAGTGGCACATTATCTTTGGGGTTGGTCATTAGAAATGCAGCTTGATGATTTAAAACTGGAACTGTAGCTATTAGTGACTCCTTTTAAGTCTATGAAGAATGTTTTTCTTAAACTTTATTATTCTGCAGGATTACGAGCTCCAGCTGGCATCATACACCTCGGGACTGGAGACTCTACTGAACATACCTATCAAGAGAACCACGGTTCAGTCCCCTTCTGGGGTGATTCTGCAAGAGGTATACATGTCACTGCATATCTCTTAGAACCTGCCCCTCCTTCTGCCTCTTCTCTTTTCTCTGTCTCCTGCCTGTCTTCCCTCCCGTCCATGGATTCATCTTTGTAGAGGGTCCATTCAAAAAGGTTTAATAGCAGGTTACGCTCCCTCCATTGTGAGTCATTGATGATACATTTTCAGAAATGATCAAGGGAAGTCTAAATCTGTTACTTAGTGTCTTTGCAAAAATTGGGCTTAAATTTCTGGGTTCAATGAAGAAGATTTCTAAAAAGTCAAAAATACGTAGATTTCTAAAAGACTAATTCTTCCCAAAGATGTCAGAGAACATCACCTGTCAGATGTTTTAGGGGAGACAGGCTGGTGTGATGAGGATGGGATACAGTGTTTTTGACCCTTTGTTTTGCTGTAGTTCTAGGTTTTGGAATTAGCACACCTGAAAGAAGAGAATTCACTCTTTAAATTATCATTTCACCATTTTATTATTTTAGAAAACAAAATTGGTCAACTTGCATAGGACTTTTTTTGAATGTGATGCCTTTTTTTTTCTTTCCCTCCTTTTCTCCAAGGCTGCAGATATTCATGCTCGGTACATAGAACTACTTACGAGATCTGGAGATTATTACAGATTCTTAAGTGAGATGCTGAAGAGTTTGGAAGATCTGAAGGTAATTTACTTATTTTATTTCCTTGGAGCATGAAGAATGAAAATGGAATAAAACCTTATTATTACTGCCTCATTATAACATGGATTTGGACATACTCCTGGTAAAACTGTATTTCCTCTAAACATTTAATATAATTTCTTTATAAGTCTGGGGTTAGCACCATGCTCCAGTACTCTAAATGGACTTTGATCATATTTGCAAAATTACAGCTACTTTACTTTGCCAAAACACAATAATTTCATTTAATGTTTGGTCAAGGAATTTGCTTTATTTCTTTGTGTTAAATTAAGGATAAGAACATCCTGGATTAGCTGGATTTGAATTTTTCATACTAAGTGATTGTTCACTTTATTCCTCATTGCTGATACTCGAATTGAGTTTATATGGAAACTTACTTTATACCTTGAAATAAAGGGAACAAAATTTATGAAATCATAAGCTTTTGATCTTGAAAGAAATTACCTCATTTTACAGATGAGGAATTTGAGACTTAAAGACAATATATCATTTGCTAAGATCATATGAGCAGCTGACTGAAGAATTATGATGAGAATCCAGATTTCTTGAATTTTTGTCTAGTAGTTCTTGCCTGGAATCACTCTGTATGTGTGTGGAGGGAGTATGTGTCTGTGTGTGCATGTGTGTGTGTGTGTGTGTGTGTGTGCATGTGCAGGTGCGTAAAGAGAAAAGAGAATGGACCTTGGCCTGTGAGGGGAAAGTACTGCTTCTTTCCTGGGATGCGAGGTGTTTTTCTTTTAACCTAATTTCTGATTTCACTTTCACAGCTGAAAAATACCAAGATTGAAGTTTTGGAAGAGGAGCTCAGACTGGCCCGAGATGCCAACTCGGAAAACTGCAATAAGAACAAATTCCTGGATCAGAACCTGCAGAAATACCAGGCGGAGTGTTCCCAGTTCAAAGCCAAGCTTGTGAGCCTGGAGGAGCTGAAGAGACAGGCTGAGCTGGATGGGAAGTCGGCCAAGCAAAATCTAGACAAGTGCTACGCCCAAATAAAAGAACTCAACGAGAAGATCACCCGACTGACTTACGAGATCGAAGATGAAAAGAGAAGACGAAAGTCTGTGGAAGACAGATTTGACCAACAGAAGAACGACTATGACCAACTGCAGAAAGCAAGGCAATGTGAAAAGGAGAACCTCGGTTGGCAGAAATTAGAGTCTGAGAAAGCCATCAAGGAGAAGGAGTACGAGATAGAGAGGTTGAGGGTTCTTCTGCAGGAGGAGGGAGCCCGGAAGAGAGAATATGAAAATGAGCTGGCAAAGGTAAGAAACCACTATAATGAGGAGATGAGTAATTTAAGGAACAAGTATGAAACAGAGATTAACATTACGAAGACCACCATCAAGGAAATATCCATGCAAAAAGAGGATGATTCCAAAAATCTTAGAAACCAACTTGATAAACTCTGCAGGGAAAATAGAGATCTGAAGGACGAAATTGTCAGGCTCAATGACAGCATCTTGCAGGCCACTGAGCAGCGACGCCGGGCTGAGGAAAATGCCCTTCAGCAGAAAGCCTGTGGCTCTGAGATGATGCAAAAGAAGCAGCATCTGGAGATTGAGCTGAAGCAGGTCATCCAGCAGCGCTCGGAGGACAACGCAAGGCACAAGCAGTCACTGGAGGAGGCCGCCAAGACCATTCAGGACAAAAACAAGGAGATTGAAAGACTCAAAGCTGAATTTCAGGAGGAGGCCAAGCGCCGCTGGGAATATGAAAATGAACTGGGTAAGGTAAGAAACAGTTACGATGAGGAGATCATTAGCTTAAAAAACCAGTTCGAGACGGAGATCAACATCACCAAGACCACCATCCACCAGCTCACCATGCAGAAGGAGGAGGACACCAGTGGCTACCGAGTCCAGATAGACAATCTCACCAGAGAGAACAGGAGCTTATCGGAAGAAATAGAGAGGCTGAAGAACACATTAGCCCAGACCACGGATAATCTCAGGAGGGTGGAAGAAAACGTCCAACAGCAAAAGGCTGCTGGCTCCGAGGTGTCTCAGAGGAAACAGCAGCTGGAGATTGAGCTGAGGCAGGTCACTCAGATGCGAACGGAAGAGAGCATGAGATATAAGCAGTCTCTTGATGATGCTGCCAAAACCATCCAGGATAAAAATAAGGAGATAGAAAGGTTAAAACAACTGATTGACAAAGAAACAAATGAACGGAAATGCCTGGAAGATGAAAACGCGAAATTACAGAGGGCCCAGTATGACCTGCAGAAAGCAAACAGTAGTGCGACTGAGACAATAAACAAACTGAAGGTTCAGGAGCAAGAACTGACACGCCTGAGAATCGACTATGAAAGGGTTTCCCAGGAGAGGACCGTGAAGGACCAGGACATCACGCGATTCCAGAATTCTCTGAAAGAGCTGCAGTTGCAGAAGCAGAAAGTGGAAGAGGAGCTGACTTGGCTGAAAAGGACGGCCTCCGACGACTCCTGCAAGAGGAAGAAGCTGGAGGAAGAGCTGGAAGGCATGAGGAGGTCGCTGAAGGAGCAAGCCATCAAAATCACCAGCCTGACCCAGCAGCTGGAGCAGGCGTCCATCGTTAAGAAGAGGAGCGAGGATGAGCTCCGGCAGCAGAGAGACGTCTTGGAGGGCCACCTGAGGGAGAAGCAGAGGACCCAGGAAGAGCTGAGGAGGCTGTCCTCTGAGGTTGAGGCCCTGAGGCGGCAGTTGCTCCAGGAACAGGAAAATGTCAAACAGGCGCACTTGAGGAATGAGCATTTCCAGAAGGCCATAGAAGATAAAAGCAGAAGCTTAAATGAAAGCAAAATAGAAATCGAGAGGCTACAGTCTCTCACAGAGAACCTGACCAAGGAGCACTTGATGCTGGAGGAAGAACTGCGGAACCTGAGGCTGGAGTACGATGACCTGAGGAGGGGCCGAAGTGAAGCAGATAGTGATAAAAATGCAACCATCTCTGAACTCAGGAGCCAACTGCAGATCAGCAACAACCGAACCCTGGAACTGCAAGGGCTGATTAATGATTTGCAGAGAGAGAGGGAAAATTTGAGACAGGAAATTGAGAAATTCCAAAAGCAGGCTTTAGAGGTATTCACAAATATTTGATCGCAGCTTCACTGTTTCTCAGATTATTCACCCTATTATCATCTAATCTGAACTGTGCTCTTGCTACTTACATGGATGCTTACAGAAAGTCGAACCTTTCTATTTCTTGCTCTGTTCATGACTACCTACCTGTCATAATCCAGATAACTGTTTTAAAGTCCTTTTGGTGCTGGGTGCCCAGCTATTCTATCACTGCATCAAATGCCAGTCTGTGTGCAGCCTGTGTTTGGCCCTGCTTTTAAGAACTCTAGCATGTGTTTAACATCTATGATCATTTCCTCTGAATGTTCTACTCTACTTTCTAGAAGATAGCTCTGATTTAGTGTGTGCTGTGATGCATGTTTGCAATGAAAATTTTTCTAAATAGAAGCCATATTAAAGTGTTTCTCTATGCAATTTTGAAAACACTGTTTCATGCTGGCTTGGATTATTTTTCCGCATGCATTATTCTCCTCTTTTGATGATGGCCCTTGTATGGTTCTTTTTGTTTGGCTTTTCATCTTTTAACCCCTAATTTTATAATAACTTCTTTAACTTCTAATACCTTTGACTTCTATAGACAATATTTGTGTGGGGCTGGGTGGGATGTGTGTGTGTATGTATCCATACATTTGTATTGCTTTGTCAAACATGTTAGTACAGCTGTAACAGGTGAGACGTAGGTATAGCAGGTATGATGACCTTGAATAAAACTCCCCATATTTTTTCAAACCGTAATTGTTAAGAGTAAGACAGGTCTACAACTTTTCCTAATTCCTTCTATGGAAAAAAATAGTAAGTATGAAGCCATTAATCAAAGTGGCAACATATATTGATAGAATTTCTTCCATGAATTTTTAAGATAACAAGCTCACAGTATATCCAGGGAAAACAGAAAGGAAAAATAAGTAAACAAGTTTTTTTTAAGGTATA
The DNA here is from genome assembly GCA_023783475.1 of Daubentonia madagascariensis. Classification (NCBI taxonomy): domain Eukaryota; kingdom Metazoa; phylum Chordata; class Mammalia; order Primates; family Daubentoniidae; genus Daubentonia; species Daubentonia madagascariensis. The sequence goes on from JAKFHU010001672.1 coordinate 7,094,988, forward strand.
GGAAATGAGGTTAAATTATGATAGTAATATGATGTAATCAAAACATTATTTTTTTTCCCATTTCTTTCTTTTTCAATTTTAGGCATCTAATAGGATCCAGGAATCAAAGAGTCAGTGTACTCAGGTGGTGCAGGAAAGAGAGAGTCTTCTGGTGAAAATCAAAGTCCTGGAGCAAGACAAGGCCAGGCTGCAGAGGCTGGAGGATGAGCTGAATCGTGCAAAAGCAGCTCTTGAGGCAGAAAGCAGGGCGAAGCAGCGGCTGGAGTGTGAGAAGCAGCAAATCCAGAATGATCTGAATCAGTGGAAAACTCAGTATTCTCGCAAGGAGGAGGCTATCAGGAAGATAGAGTCAGATAGAGAAAAGAGTGAGAGAGAGAAGAACAGCCTTAGGAGTGAGATCGAAAGACTCCAAACGGAGATCAAGAGGATTGAAGAGAGGTGCAGGCGCAAGCTGGAGGATTCCACCAGGGAGACACAGTCGCAGCTGGAGACAGAACGCTGCCGACTTCAGAGGGAGATCGACAAACTCAGACAGCGCCCGTATGGGTCCCACCGGGAGACCCAGACTGAGTGCGAGTGGTCTGTTGACTCCTCCAAGCTGGTGTTTGATGGGCTGAGGAAGAAGGTGACAGCGATGCAGCTCTATGAGTGCCAGCTGATCGACAAAACAACCTTGGACAAACTGTTGAAGGGGAAGAAGTCAGTGGAAGAAGTTGCTTCTGAAATCCAGCCTTTCCTTCGGGGTGCAGGAGCTATTGCTGGAGCATCTGCTTCTCCTAAGGAAAAATACTCTTTGGTAGAGGCCAAGAGAAAGAAATTAATCACCCCAGAATCCACAGTCATGCTTCTGGAGGCCCAAGCAGCTACAGGTGGTATCATCGATCCCCATCGGAATGAGAAGCTGACTGTTGACAGTGCCATAGCTCGGGACCTCATCGACTTCGATGACCGCCAGCAGATATATACAGCAGAAAAAGCCATCACGGGTTTTGATGACCCATTTTCAGGCAAGACAGTATCTGTTTCAGAAGCCATCAAGAAGAATTTGATTGATAGAGAAACTGGAATGCGCCTTTTGGAAGCCCAGATTGCTTCAGGGGGTGTAGTAGACCCTGTGAACAGTGTATTTTTGCCAAAAGATGTTGCCTTGGCCCGTGGGCTGATTGATAGAGATCTGTATCGGTCCCTGAATGACCCTCGAGATAGTCAGAAAAACTTTGTGGATCCAGTCAACAAAAAGAAGGTCAGTTACACGCAGCTAAAGGAACGGTGCAGAATTGAACCACACACTGGTCTGCTCTTGCTGACAGTACAGAAGAGAAGCATGTCCTTCCAAGGAATCCGTCAACCTGTGACTGTCACTGAACTAGTAGATTCTGGTATATTGAGACAGTCCACTGTCCATGAACTGGAATCAGGTCAGATTTCTTATGACGAGGTCGGTGAGAGAATTAAGGACTTCCTTCAGGGTTCAAGCTGCATAGCAGGCATATACAATGAGACCACAAAACAGAAGCTTGGCATTTATGAGGCCATGAAAATCGGCTTGGTCCGACCTGGTACTGCTCTGGAGTTGCTGGAAGCCCAAGCAGCTACTGGCTTTATAGTGGATCCTGTTAGCAACTTGAGGTTACCAGTGGAGGAAGCCTACAAAAGAGGTCTGGTGGGCATTGAGTTCAAAGAGAAGCTCCTGTCTGCGGAACGAGCTGTCACCGGGTATAATGATCCTGAAACAGGAAACATCATCTCTTTGTTCCAAGCCATGAACAAGGAACTCATTGAGAAGGGCCATGGCATTCGCTTATTGGAAGCACAGATTGCAACTGGTGGGATCATTGACCCAAAGGAGAGCCACCGTTTACCAGTTGACATAGCGTACAAGAGGGGCTATTTCAATGAGGAGCTCAGTGAGATTCTCTCAGATCCAAGTGATGATACAAAAGGATTTTTTGACCCCAACACTGAAGAAAATCTTACCTATCTGCAACTAAAAGAAAGATGCATTAAGGATGAGGAAACAGGGCTCTGTCTTCTGCCCCTGAAAGAAAAGAAGAAACAGGTGCAGACATCCCAAAAGAATACCCTCAGGAAGCGGAGAGTGGTTATAGTTGACCCAGAAACCAACAAGGAGATGTCTGTTCAGGAGGCCTACAAGAAGGGCCTTATCGATTATGATACCTTCAAAGAACTGTGTGAGCAGGAATGCGAGTGGGAAGAAATAACCATCACAGGATCAGACGGTTCCACCAGAGTAGTCCTAGTAGACAGGAAAACAGGCAGTCAGTATGATATTCAAGATGCTATTGACAAGGGCCTTATTGACAGGAAGTTCTTTGATCAGTACCGATCTGGCAGCCTCAGCCTCACTCAATTTGCTGACATGATCTCCTTGAAAAATGGTGTGGGCAGTACCAGTGGCATGGGTGGTAGTGTCAGTGATGATGTGTTCAGCAGCTCCCGACATGAGTCAGTAAGTAAAATTTCTACCATATCCAGTGTCAGGAATTTAACCATTAGGAGCAGCTCTCTGTCTGACCCCCTGGAAGAATCTAGCCCCATTGCAGCTATCTTTGACACAGAAAATCTAGAGAAAATCTCCGTTACAGAAGGTATAGAGCGGGGCATCGTGGATAGCATCACTGGTCAGAGGCTTCTGGAGGCTCAGGCCTGCACAGGTGGCATCATCCACCCTACCACGGGTCAGAAGCTGTTGCTTCAGGATGCAGTCTCCCAGGGTCTGATTGACCAAGATATGGCCACCAGGCTGAAGCCTGCTCAGAAAGCCTTCATTGGCTTTGAGGGTATGAAGGGAAAGAAGATGTCAGCAGCAGAGGCAGTGAAAGAAAAATGGCTCCCTTACGAGGCTGGTCAGCGCTTCCTGGAGTTCCAGTACCTCACAGGAGGCCTTGTTGACCCTGAAGTGCATGGGAGGATAAGCACAGAAGAAGCCATCAGAAAGGGGTTCATTGACGGCCGAGCAGCACAGAGGCTGCAAGACACCAGCAGCTATGCCAAAATCCTGACCTGCCCCAAAACCAAGTTAAAAATATCATACAAGGATGCCATGAATCGCTCCATGGTTGAAGATATCACTGGGTTGCGCCTTCTGGAAGCTGCTTCCGTGTCATCCAAGGGCTTACCTAGCCCTTATAACATGTCCTCGGCTCCAGGCTCCCGCTCTGGCTCCCGCTCTGGCTCTCGCTCTGGGTCTCGCTCCGGGTCTCGCTCTGGTTCCCGCAGTGGGTCCCGGAGGGGAAGCTTTGACGCCACAGGAAATTCTTCCTACTCTTACTCCTACTCATTTAGCAGTAGCTCTATTGGGCACTAGTAGTCAGTTGGGAAGGGTTGCTATACCTTGGTTTCATTTATATGAATTTCCACTTTATTAAATAATAAAAAAGAAAACCTGCCTGGTGCTTGCAGTATAGTGATAGAACATTTTTTGCTTACAGAAAAATATAGCCATGGTTGAAATCAAATAGTAAAGGCTGTTCTGGCTTCTTATCTTCTTTGCTCATTTTAACTAGCATAGTACACTTGGATGTAGTGTGTATGAAGTGATAATCACTTGTAAGGACAGCACAAATTGAATTTAGAATTTGTTTCTTCTCTTCTGTATTTAGAATTTTGATCAATTCTTCTTCAACTTTTTTGGGCCTATAATACAGATTTCTATTCTTGGAGATAAAAATTAAATCAATCAGTGATATTTTAGTCATCATTCTGTTTCTCATCTAAATAGTTCCATTTTCTGTATTAGGAGAATATTACCCACCCTCCTCCACCCCCCAAAAAAATCCCACCCCAAACCGAGGCATTTTGGAATGTGTCTCCTTTAGTTTTAGAATGTGGATTGTATAACCCATATACTCTTTAATGTACTGATTTGGTTTGGTATTAATTTGACTATGTGTGCATGATAACAGCAATCTTTGCTTTTCTTTGGTCAAAGTTTTCTGTTTATTTTGCTTGTCATTTTCTGTGTACTTTAAAAAGGTGCCTTTATGAAGTTTGCTATTCTGGCAATAAACTTTTAGACTTTTGAAGTTTTTGTGTTTTAATTTAATAATATGTTTATATACACACGAAGGCACATAGCAGTAGCTTTTTGTTTATCATAAAATAGACCTAAAACCATTTGTTTACTAAATACCTATTAAGAAAGACTATTGGTCAGGTGTGGTGGCTCATGCCTGTAATCCTAGCACTTTGGGAAGCCAAGACAGGAGGATCACTTGAGGCCAGGAGTTCGAGACCAGCCTAAGCAAAAGCAAGACCCTGTCTCTACAAAAATAAAAAAATTAGCCTGGTGTGATGGTGTGCGCCTGTATGGGCGGCTGAGGCAGGATGATCGCTTGAGCCCAGGAATTTGAGGTTGCAGTGAGCTATGGTGATGCCACTGCACTCTAGCCCGGCTGACAGAGCAAGACGCTGTCTCAAAAAAAAAAAAAAAAAGACTATTAAAAATTCTTGTTAGAAGATGGCCTTTTGAAATTAGTCCTTTCAACATTTCTTGAGTGCCTGTTGTGTGCCAGGTGGAGTCTTTGGAAAGAAGCCTGTGTAAAGAGGCCAGCCTACAGGTCAATACCCTGTTCTAGTTTATTCTGGACAATGAGTACCAAGTAGCATTGGCAAAGTCACCATCATAGCATTGAAAAAACATGAGGTGGCTAAGATTCCTTTTTGAGTATCCTCAAAATAGATGGTGTTTCACATTGTCCCTTAAGAGGAAAGAATTGTCCTAGTATCTACAAAAATTATTCCTGAAGAGTTCCTGGCTCTCTGTTGAAGGACAAGGAAATACATCTGTTCCTTTGGATCAAAGAAAAACTACTGAAATTCAGACATTTTTCATTAAATTAACATGACTTTACTGAGTACCTACTATGTCTAGTATTGGGCTAGGTCCTATGAAGAGTCAGTAGAATTTACAAGTCCCCTGACTGCAAGGCATTTGCAGTCTGGGTGGAGACAGAAGACACACATAAAGCAATCAGTGGGACAACTTTCCTGTGTCAGCAGTATATAGTAATACAATTAAATTTTATAGATAGAAAATAGGAAAGCAAGTGAAATGCCAATTGTGTAGAACAAAAGTGATCCTTAAGATCAGATAATACTTAAGTTGTCAGGGCTTTTGGTACTTAGGGTGAAAGTGACCTCCATGCTCATTGCATGGGCCATTTTTCCTCCACAGCACTCATTTCTTCCTCATCTGACCTTGCCTTTTGCCCCCTCTCACAATTTAGAGGACTGGAAGTTAATTTCCTTCACTAATGAATGGCACTCAATTGTGCTGGGAGCCATGGATCACATGCTAGAAATACATGGTACAAAAATAGTCCTCATAATCTAAAAGGAAGAAGAAAAATGTGGTAAATGCTGTGTTGGGGGAAATGAAGGAAGTTCTTTATGCTAGAGCTGGGATGCTGTATTTGTCACACAGGCTGCCATGATAAGATACCACCTTAAACAGTAATGTATTTTCTCACAGTTCTGGAGGCTGGAAGTCCAAGATCAAGGTGCAGGCAGGCTTGGTTTCTGATGAGACCTCTTCATGGCTTGTGGATGGCCACCTTCTCACTGTGTGCTCACATGGCCTTTTCTCTGTGCCAAAGCAAAGGGGGTGAGGTTAGTGAGGTAAAGAGAGCTCTGGTGTCTCTTCTTATGAGGACATCAGTTTTACCAGATTAGAGCCCTATCTTCATGAACTCATTTAACCTTAGGTACCTCCTAAAGGCTCTATCTCCAAATACAGTCACATTGTGGGTTAGGACTTCAAAATATGAATTTGGGGCAGGGGGGCTATTCCATCCATAACAGAGGCCTAGCCTAGAACAGGGGCCTGGAGACCTCTCCAGCAAAGTGATGATCAAACAGAGGTTAACAACATCAGTGTAGAGCTGTTCCCTAGGTTGAAACAGTAACTAGAGTACAGTCAAATGACAGATCTTTCCTATCCCCTCCAAGCTTCTGCCAAAGTAAGCTCTGAGATGAGATGGGGCTACGTCCTGGAGAGAGGACATGCTTGCCCTGGCTAAGTTTTGATTTGGTTCATGTACATGGTGCATCCACAGAAAAGGGAAATATATACTATAACTTTTCAGTGAGAGCCATCATGGCACACGCAAAAATAGTCTCACATTTTCCACACCACTGGGCTAACTATGGAAATGCAAAAAAAAGTAAAGATAATGTGGGAAGAGTATGAATATATTACTTCTAGCACTACTCTCTTACCCCACATCTGCTTGCAGCTACCAGCCCACTTCTGTATTTTATGGTGCTGCCTATCTATGCTCTTTTTTTTTTAGGTGAGAACTATGCTATTTGCCTTTGGCAATAATTGTTCGCAAAAATTTCCTCCAGTTTCTTTGTCAGGGGTAAATAAAGTGCAAGGGGAAGCAAAAGTTTGATAATCAGCCTTGAAAAAATAAAAATATACAAGGGATTAGATTCTGGGAGTTAAAAGCACTTGGGGAAACTAAAAGGGCTGATCCCAGGTCTTGGGTAGGAAATATGCAAAGTAAGCTTGGGTCATCAAAGCAAGAAAGCACTCAAGCACTAAAGGGGGTATATCAAAGAGACACAGTGGTCTTAAGGTGGCTTCCACTGGCCAAATTTGGGACAATGTGAGCATCAAGAATTACGATGTTAATGGATATATAATACTGAATTTAAAAACCTTAAACCAATATATATATTTTTAAAGTCCTTGATTTCATATTGAAACAAACAACAGAATGGAGGTGTGGAAAGAATGATAGTTAATAAATGCAGAAGGCATCTTAGTATTAGAGAATCATCGTTTATAACTCGAATGTAATAATAGATTCAGTGAAGGATTGTATGAGGTGGTTGGGGAACAGGATATTCTTATGGTCTCAGGATAAAATCCCACAGATTACTTACCAATCACCAAGAGGAAAATGTACTATTAGGATGGAGAGATGCAGCCACCACCTTTTTTACCAAGTGATAAAATCTAGCATTGTTAATAGGAGAATCTAAGATATGTATCCCTATCGGTTGTAATAAGAGGTACACAACATTTCCTATGTATTATTCTTGCAAAAATGATTAAACTAAATCTAATCATGAGTGGGAAAAATCTGACAAATCCAGAATGAGGGACATTCCACAAGACAACTGGCCTAGGTTCATCACTAAATTCAATAACTTAATTTAAAAAGGAGGGTGACGGAGAGTGTTCTAGATTAAAAGAGACAATAACCAATTACAGCTCAAGGGCTGAAAAAAATAATAAAACTACTATAAAAGGAATTTTGGGGACAGTGGGGAAATTTGAATATGAACTGTATATTAAATGATTTTATAGAATAATTACTGTTCTTAGGTTTGATGATGTATTGTGGTTATATAGGACAATGTTCTTATTCTGAGGACACGCATGCTAACATACGTGGGGGTGAAGAATCTGCACTTTACTTTCAAAGAATTCAGCAAAAATAAGCGTCTGGGGCTGTGAATGTGAAGAGACGGAGAAATCAAATGTGGCAAAATGTTAATTAATGAGCAGAAGGACGGCTAGATGAACGCTCATTGTACTATACTTTAAACTTCTCTGTAGATATAAATCATCGTTTTCTAAAAAAGTTGAGGAGGAGGGGGCAATGCCTTTCAAGGAAGGCCGGGGGAAACGCACCCACCCGCGGAGCAGAAGCGGCGTCTGGAAGAGGTCGGAAGACAGTCTTAAAATGACAGCTCCCCACCTTCCCGGGGCTCTTCCCTATAGGCTGTTCCAGTCACGTGGCGCGTGCCCCCGCCCACAGCTCCCAGAGGCCCGCGCGCGCTGCCGGCAGTTCCGCCGCTTCCTCCCGTGCGGTGGGCTGCGGCTATGGAGGACGAGCCGCCTCCGCTGGAGGAGCGGCGGCGGCTGCAGGAGGAGCTCAGCGAGTTCGTGGAGAGCTGCTGCCGGACGCTGGAGGAGGTGACGGCGTCCCTGGGCTGGAACCTGGATAGTCTGGATCCCGGGGAAGAGGAGGCGGCGGAGGTGAGGGGCGCGGCAGCGGGGTGCGGTTGGGGACTGGCGGCCCGCGGTCTTGTGTGGCTGTGGCGGAACGCGCGCGGTGTGCGGCGCAGGGAAGGGCGAGGAGTCGCGGTCCGTGTGCAGAGCTGTAGCTGGCGCCCGGGACCCGACGGGCGCCGTGGGCCGTGGCGCAGCCCTCACGCGTCCGGGTCCGGGTCCGGGTCCGGGGCTGGGGCGCGCGAGGGCCACCGGGAGCTCCGCACCGACCGCCGGTGTGGCGCTGCTCCCGCGGCACTTCGGGTTTAAGGAAAACGGGAAGCATGCTGTGGATGGGGAGGGAAAGGCAGACCTGGTGTTTATTTAGAAAACACGTGAATGGATCTCAGAGTGCTGCTCGCAGAGGGGTTGGCGATTTGCTTTGTCATTTTGTCGTATGGATTCTGCAGTTGCACCAAATTCGGTGTCAGGAGAGCTGGGAGTTTGCCAGTTCGCCCTTCTCAGCCTTAAAATTGGACACATATGACTGGGACAACCCCGATTATAGGATTATTAAAGGATGTCACTAAGAGATGGTAACCGGGACGTTAGAATTGCTGTTTTAAAAATGTAGACGAGTATATTAGAGTGAACAATTCTGCTTTTTGTTCTTGTTTTTGTTTGTTTTTGGTGGGATGAAAGGAAGAGAAGTGGTCCACCGTGGGGTAATTCATGATCTCTAGTATTCTTTCTGGGTTTACTGTGCTGTAATAATTTTTCCCAGGTTTAAGTTACATGACTAATTCCCCAGAGGCATTTAAAATATATTTGATTTATATATACACTGTTCACTATTTATTGTATGAAAAGCACAGTGGAAATTTTAAAATCTTTATTTGAAGCTTGAATTCCATTGTGTGTGCCTACCAAACCTTTCCATAGGGTTGTTTACTCAGCATTGCATAACATTGGGTTCCTTGTATTAACACTTAAATAGTGTTTTGTATATGCTACTTACTCTACATTCCCTCATTTAAAACTCCTGATAACCCTATGAGGCAGGTACTGATGGCCACATTTTACAGGTGAGGAAACAAACACAGGTAGTTTGTTCAAGGATACACTGCTAGTAAATGGCAGGATTTGAACCCAGGCATTCTGGCTCTTAAGTGTGCTTAATTATGCTGCTCTCTCAAACTTTTTTGTAAAATCCTACAATTCTGACAGTCAGCTCTGGGTGTACTTCTAACTTTTGCAAAAGCAGTTATCACATAGTCAAGAGAGTGACTTGGTTTAAAAATCCTAGTGACATCCATAATTCCTAGAATAGGTGCAGTCCAGATAGTTAGTGAATCTTTCCTTTTCCACTGGTGTTTTAATACTGAAGTTTAGTGGACAACGGTCACGGTTCCTGTTCTTATAGAACTTAATTGCTTGGTGGTGGTGAGAGGCAATACTGAGAAATCAGCCGTTACATTATCATGTGATAAAGTCTGTGATGGATTGGGTTGGAATTGCTGTGGTACAGGTTATTGTAGGCTGTGGTGGGTCAGCAAAGTCTTCCTGGACAAAGTAAATTCTAAACTGATAAATAAAAGTGAGCAGAATTAGCTAAGTGAAGCATGGAGGAAGCATCAACAGCATGTATAGAAGTCCAGAGACAAAGGAGTGACTAGATCAGGAAACTTCAAATAGTTAAGGATAGCTAGAGCATAGAGTGTGGAGTTGAAGAGGAGTGGTTATGGTGGGTAGGGGCCAGATCTTAAAGGTCCTTGTTGGCTATATTGGAGAGTCTAGATTTTTTTTTTTTTTTTTAATGAGGGCAATGGGTGAGGCCTGGAAATATTTTAAGCCAGGGCATATCATGATCGTATTTGCCTTTTAATAAAATAATAATTGCTTACATTTATTGAACACTTGCTATGTACCAGGCCCTGTTTTAATTGCTCTGTGTGTATAAACTTATGTATAATTTATTTAATCTCCACAATAGCTTTTTGAGAGAGGTCCTGCTGTTATTTCCATTTTATCAATGAGGAAACTGAAGCAAAGAGAGGTTAAGTACCTTGTCCAATTTTGTACAGCTAGTAAGTAGCAGGGCTGGGATTCAGACTAGCCACAGTGTGTAGAATGGAGTGGAGGGCAGCAAGACTGGAAGCAGAGAGAGCAAAGTCTGGAAATGGCTGTTGTAATCCAGGAGAGAGGTGATGATATCCTGAACTGGGGAAGTGGCAATGGGGATGGAGTTTGTGAAGGGATTTCAGAGATATTTAGGAGTAAATTTAGGACTAGGTGATTGATTGGATATGACTGTTGAGGGAGAAGAGGCAGTTTCTTGCTTCAGCAAATGGGAGCTTTCACTGAAATAGGAAAACACAAGAGAAACAGGTTTGAGAGTTAGGAGACCATGAGTATAATGAATTTATTTTTGTTCATGTTGAACTTTTAGTGTCTTTAGTATAAGGTACTCAAGAGAGAAACAAGGTCTAAAGATCTAGATTTTGAGAGTCATCATGTATAGTGAGAATTGAAGCCGTGAGATCTTTCAGTAAACATATATTGAATTGCAAAAGGTCAGTGGTTTAGACCTACGTGAAGCACCAACGTATAAGGGGGAGGAGTAGAGCAAGGAAGACAGATCTTTAGAGGAGAGCATGAAGGATGTATCAGGATGACAGAAATGGACAACTGGAGTGTGACCTTTGAAGAGTTCAAATATTATAAGGCCTATGATATGTTCTTTGGCTTTAGTAACAAGAAGGTTGTTAGTGACCTATTGACTGGTTTCAGTGGGGTGATGGTGTCAGTGAGTTAGGAATGTTGCAGGTAAGGTTGTTGAGACAGTGAATATAAACAGATATTCCAAAGAGTTAGTCTTTGAAGGGATGGAAAGAGGGCAGAGGCTTTAAGGTGGTGGAGGGTTGAGGGAGGTTTTTTTTTTTTTTTTTAATACATACACACCCACATGGGGGTTGAGAAAGGCCTGCAGAAGAGGAGGTCTGGATGGTACTGGTACTTAAATAGGTAGTAAACATTTAGTGGTATAATTATTTCTTTAAAAATTATGCATCTATTTTCTTCGCTTCTGTTCGATTTTTATAGGATGAAGTTGTGATATGTCCTTATGATGCCAATCATCACATGCCTAAATCGTCTTTAGCAAAGCACGTGGTATCTTGTAAATTGAGGAAACTGGGCTATACCAAAGAAGAAGAGGTACCATATGTTTACTATATTATATAGATGTCATATAATTCATGCATTAATAAATTCACAGTAGTTAAAACTTATATTGTAAGGTTTTCTGACATAAAATAATAACCCTTATTTGTAGGGTAGGATGGTACTTGCCTAATTTCACAAATTATTGTGAGAAATATTTAAATTGTATTAATCTATAGTTTATATCAAATTTTAAAATAGTCAATTATCTGGTATCCAAGAACACTAAGGTTTTTTTTTTCTTTTTTTTTTACCATTTAGGATGAAATGTATAATCCTGATTTTTTCTATGAGGATGTAAAGATACCTTCAGTTACTTTGAGTAAGTATTAAATTATTAGATTATAATTTTAGAATATCTTAGTATAGGTATTGATTTTTCATTTTTGAATTATCAAAAAGGTGGATTTTATAAGCACGCTTATGATTAAAAAGGACATGTAGTACCTTAAGAGAATGTACGTTTGATTAACATACATGGAAACTAATTTGTATAACCTGAAATTTAGAGACCAGGTTTATATTAAAAAGGCAGTGAAAACCCTACAAAGCCTTGTATAGTGGGGCAGGTGCCTTCCTTCTTGGTTATAACAAAAATCTGAGCACACAACACAGATTGGAAGATAAGACTGAGAATGGAAATATGTTCCAGGGATTCATAGCATATTCAGAGGTTAAAGTCTTAGGCTCTGGAAACAGAATACCCTGATTCAACTGCTGGTTTTGTCACTAACCGACATGTGACCTTCAGCAAGGTAATAACCTGTTTATTGCCTAAATTTTTTTATAAAATGGGGATGATGATAATAGCACTTTGTGAGGATTAAATGATATGTGTAATATGCTTAGAATTGTGCTTGACACTTAGCTGGAGGCAACTAGAGGGTTACAGAGTTAATATAATTATAGCACAGGCTTTAAGAAATGTTAGCTGTTACTGGTTGCTAAAATTTGTAGCTGCTACTTCTGCTGCATTCTTAATTATAGTGTTTTATGAACTGCTTGATGTCTGGTTATTTACTGGGCTCTTGATCGGAAAGAATTCTGTGTTCAGATTGTGTAGTCAGTGATATGGATGTTTCCTCTCTTAAGATTCTGGAAGGTTTGTCTGTGTGCCCAAAGAGTTTGGATTGGAAACCAGTTAATTATTTAATTGTGGACACTGATGATTCATATTGTATTTATGGATTTTTTTTTGACAGATAAGGACTCCCAATTCCAGATAATTAAACAAGCTAGAACCGCAGTTGGAAAAGATGGTGATTATAACAATCAAAGTAAGTAGCATCATGGTTTGAGCTAATTAATGAATCAAATTATTTTTTTCTCACAAGAAAAACCTTGTGAAAACAGTTACATAGGAAAGGTTAAGTTTTACATTTAACATTGGGCTAATTTGCTTTGTGTCAACTTAATTTGTTAGATATTGCCTACTCAAATAGACCAGAGTCTCACTGGGACACTATTTTAGCTAGGGGTTCATGCTTTTGAATTACCTGGTGATTTTATACCTTGTGATTGCCTTGTGGATAATTTTTTAAAGATTATTTTTTAGTAAATGTAGATTGTCCTGACTTATGATGGTTCAGTTTAGGACCTTTCAACTTTATGGTGGTATGAAAGTGATACACAACCACAAGGTTTAAGGCTTTAAGTACTAGTGATTCTTTTACCAAAGACTCTTTGGAATGCATTTTCAACTTACAATGGATTTATCAGGACTTATCCCTGTCAGAAGTCAAGGAGCATCTGTAAATGCCAGTGAGTAAGACTGTCTTACCCTGAGATTTCTTCTAGAATGTTGAAATGCAATGTAAAAGGACAGGCTTAAGCTAAAAGAGATTAGTCTCTCAGCTTCCCTCAGAGTATTACCCTTTAAGTGAGTTGGTTTTTAATCATTTTAGATCTTGGATCCCTTTGAGATGATGAATGCTAGGAATCCCCCTCTCAGAAAAAAAGCACAAAGACAAAGTTTTATGTACAATTTCAGGGAATTTGTGGATCTCTTCATGCCCAGCTTTGGAGCTGGGTTAGAGTTTCTGCTTGGGACTTCAACAGAGACTAGGTTAGAATTTCTAAGCATAAGCTTTTAGAAGGTTGAAAGAAAATTAAATATATCAAAAACAGAAGTAAATGAGTTAATGAGAGTTTAGATTTCTGATGAACCTAGGTATGACATCTAGCCAAAGTCTGAACAGCTCCTCTTATAAGGATTTCTGAGTTGTCCTCTTTGAACCTTCTGTAGGTAGCTTTCCTTGGACATCTTGCCTTTTTCTAGCTGAATTATATTCACCAGGCTGTCGTCGTGGTTGGTTTTCTCCCTTGTTGAAGTTCAGGGTCTTTACCAAACATTGTTCTAAGCCAGTAGCTGGACTTAATTTCCCCGAGTTGCGCTGTGGCATCAAAAGGAAGACCATCTTACCCTTAGCAGTCTACATTACATGGGTTCCCTACAACAGCCAGAAGTACATTTCTTGTATTTCCTGTTTTGAAGTTCCCACTTTTGTTCCTATCAGCTAAATTCCAGGGTTTTTTCTTTGGGGGAGACATTTGACTCTCACCTTACATGGAGAGATGACTGAGCTGTGATCAGTGAAGCCTTTTTTGGCCTCTGTTATGGGTTCTACCAAATGCCCTTGTTTAGTTAGTGCACCCGTTTTTGTTTTTTGGAGGGGTTGATACTTAAAGGACTTTATTTGACTCTTAACTGGTTAGGTAGATTTCCTGAATTTATTTAGAATTGAAAGGGAATTTGGAGATCATCTAATCCAGCATCTGCATTTTACAGATAAGGAAACACACTCCATCTGATATATATGAGATAAAGTTCTGGTGTTTGTTCTAAGGGTCTTCAATATTTTTATTTTTTGAAAGGTTCTTTTTTCAAAGCTCTTTTGTGTATTTCATTTCTCTTTCACAACAAACTTGTGACAGGTTGGGCAAGTATTTTCCCTCCATATTAGGTGAAGAAACAGGCGCACGAAAGTGAACTAACTCTCACCTCTACTAGATATGTGCCCAGAGCCAAGATAATATGTGCTCTGCTAGCCAATATGGATCCGGAGCCAAGTTCTGAATTTTGGCACAAACTGAATTTTGAAAACTAATGTTTGTTTATTTTTAAACTCTCTACATTTAGTGAAATTTACGGACTAGGATTCTAGACATTGCTTAAATTTATTTATTTATTCTATCTGCCATGATTAAGTGGAAGAATACCACAAACTTCAAATCTGTACATATTCGCCGCTACTATCAATACTGTTCATTGCTTATTCTACTTTGTGTAAGCCTATTTTAAAGAAATAAACTAGCTGCTTAGCCTTGTATAAATGACAACTTCTCTGAGTTTTTCTTCCCTTATCTGTAATATAAAGCTATCTTTTATGTTTAGAGGAACAGAGAATGCTAAATGTGTCCTGGCTCTAGTAATTGGTAGCTACTGTTATCTAAGTGAAAATTAATTGCAGAAAGCAATATTAAGATAATGAAATGGGTGAGAGTTCTATATATGTGAGTAATTTAGAAAATGTTCTGTTTTTTAATGTATGTAACTGGCTAATGATGGCAGATTTGGACATGGTGTATGTTCTTACAAAGAAAGATTACTGTGATAGTTTTTCAAAAAGTTAAGAGGACTTTTGTTTGATTTTGAATTCTTAACACTATCTTAATATTTAATTGTTAAGAATAACTATTTTTATATTATCTGTAACCCTCTTTAAAAATTTTATTTTTATCCTGGGTAGAGTTCTGCAGTTTTTCAACAGAGATTATCTTTGTGGCCCACTTACGTCTTAGGAGTTTTAAAATCTTTTACCCCAGGACAAGAATTTCTTTGAATATCTTCTTATTGATGTATTTACTTTGAAAGGAGAATGACTAACATGAAAAATTTTACATTTTTCCATCTAATTAATATTTTGTTGGTTATACACTGAAATGTAAGGTTTTTGGCAAGGTTTTATGTATGTTTTCATTTCATCAGTCACGTTAGGTCTAAACTCAATGTATAGAATTCTCAATCTGTTAACCTTTATAAAAGCATGAACAATCACTAGATCTACATACTTATTTTCAGATATAGTTACTTTGGTTAATTTTAAAACTGAGATATTTTAATCATAAACAATCATTTTATATTTAGTGGTTTATCTTTTTCCTTCAGTCTTAAATATTCAAGTTGCTGTACTTCAATTTCATGAAGTGTATTTGAGTCGTGGCCATGATTTGAAGATGAGTATACTATGAAAGAACCTTAAAGAGACAGGATAGAATGGCTTTGGACCCAGTCTGTTCTTATCACATATGAGACTTTGGGCAGGTTATGTTACTTCTGTGGGCTTTAATTTCTTTATCTCTAATGTTAAGGAATTGACTCTATGAATTCTCCCTAAAATTCTGAATTTATATCAGTGACAATACCTCCTCCTACTACTATTTATTATTGTATGTCATATATTTAAGATGTCCTGTGATGGCAAAAGTGACTAACAAGGAAGAATGCAAATTTGTGTTACTAAAAAAGTAAAGTTTCAGTTGGGGTGATGAAAAAGTTCCAGAGATGGATAGAGATGATGGCTGTACAACAATGTGAATGTATTTAATGTCTCTGAACTGTATACTTAAAAATGGTTAAAATGTTAAATTTTATGTTATATATCTTCTACCACAATTAAAATTATTGCAAAAAAGGCAACTAGAGGGTCATGAGATGTTACGATTACAGCACATTCAGATATACCTCTAAATCATATAGAAATGTGCATTTTGAAATTTTACATTTTATATAAATATAAGCTTATTTGTGTTTATCCTTTTTTTTTTTTTTGCTAGAAATATCTATGTTCTGAATGATTTGAATGCAGTTTGTTGCTTAACTTTTCCTGTACTTTTTCTTTTTCAGTAATTGGGGTGAGTATAAAGAGGAATTAGGAACCTGAATGTACTCCTTATTTAAAGATATGCAGTATCCTTTTTGCAAATGATATCCTTTTAAAAGTGTCACTCAAATTTCTAAACTTTATCTTAATAGCTGTCACAATATTATAGTCTTGATTTGGAATTTTGGTTGAATTACAAGGAATTTAAGTATCAATCTTCACCATGAAGAAATTTGAGATCAATAAATCAAAGAAAATGCAAAAATATTTTAAGGAAGAAATTATATTTCTTTGTTTAAAAATAACAGGCAAAGGTTTATGTGGAGCTTGTTTGTCATACATCATTGTTTTCTAATCTTCGTGTTTTTCTCCCAGATTTTTATAGCCTATATTCAAAGGAATTGGGCTTATCAAAGTTAATTTTTTATAATTTTATATTATAAAATTAAATGTTTTTACACCTGGCTACATAAATGGACTTTTCCTAGTGCCTACCAGAGTTAGAATAAGATTTATTGACTTGAAAAGGAACCCTTCTTCCTCACTAATTCAAAACGTAGTAAAAATGGCCATATATTGTTATCCATAGCTGTTAAACCACAGCCTCAGATTGAGCTTAGCTCTCCTCTTAATTTGTAGACAAATGTAAAGTCATCTCTTTTTGTTGTAATGCTTAGTTCATAGTATGTTCTTATTTGAATTCTTCTTTTGCCTCTACCTAAGAAGTTAATGAGGTTAGACTTTATCAGATATCTGGGAAGAGCTACTGATTTGATGTTGTTCTGTGAACCAGAGTTACTACTTTAGGATAACCTAGCAAACATAAAAAGGATTCCTTTACACTTGATCTTAGCCAAAAGGCGAAGAAGCAGTTAGGATTCCTTTAGTAGCTCATGTTCTTTGTTTGCATTAGTGAATACGGAGTCTAGAAGGAATTGTTTTAAATTGCTTTTTTTACAGTTCCAATCATTTTTTTATTTGAGAAAATTTGAATCTCAAAACAAAAATTTTCTTCAATGTTTAATACATCATATCAAGGTATTGTATTTACTTTTTTTCATTAATGAGCAAATTTTGGAAAGTTATGTAACTACTGGGGGGCACTGATATTAACTTTTTTCAATTAATTTGATTAAGCTAGTATACTTCCTCCTTAGGAAATTAAAATGAGTTTAGTTTCAGTTGATCTGTCTTTCTTTGGTCTGAAGAAGCATGGGATTTCTGCTACTTAATTAATTGTTTTTTAGCCCCTAGCTCTAAGTCATTGCACAAATGGGATATATTTTGAATATTGACCAGCTCGATGTCTCATATGAAAAAGATATTTTTTACACTTTTTAAAATATTTCCATTGTTTATTTTCAAAGAAACATTAATGGGTATTACCTATTAAAAGCATTTTTTTCAGCTTTTATGGGGGAAAGCATGTAAATAGATAATATCTACTTTTGTAATATGGGTAGCCTTTTAAAAATTGTTACCCCAGAGGTTTTCTTAGAGCAAATTGTCTCTTCTGGTTATTACTCCCTGCCTTCATGGGATCTTTGTTAACATTGTTGGAGAGAATAGCAAGCATCTGTAATACATCTTTTGTGTGGCTACAGCATTCAGGATAGAGTCAATGTTTACCATTTATTGCATAGATTGATAGTTTATATATTTAGGGATTACTATGAAAAAAATAATTTGTGTTAATATTGCATTATTAAAGCATATGTTTAAAGATAAGTAGTAGATTTTTAAGTCCATAATGCTTCATGTATTGTTTATTCTTGTGGTTTTATTTTTACTTTAGGGATTTATTCTTCATTGCCTGTTGAAGTTCCTTTGAATCACAAACGGTTTGTTTGTGATCTAACTCAAGCCGATCGTCTTGCCCTCTATGATTTTGTAATTGAGGAGACAAAGAAACAGCGCTCTGATTCGCAAATCATTGAAAATGACAGTGATCTCTTTGTAGACTTGGCTGCCAAAGTCAATCAAGGTTTGAGATGAATATCATAGCTTTACATTTCTTAATTGTTATCTTATCTTATGAGTGTTATTAAGATTTAATTGTCAGGCCACTTTGAGTTGGAGTAGAATGGTTTTGTATCATTTCATATTGACATATAGTCAGCCCTCCGTATCTGTGGGTTCCACATGGATTCAACCAACTATGGCTTGAAAATATTTGGAAAAAATAGATGATTGCGTCTATACTGAACATGTAGAGACTTTTTTCTTGTCATAATTCCCTAAATGAACAATATAACAACTATTTACATAGCATTTACATTGTATTAGGTATTAAAAGTAATCTAGAGATGACTTAAAGCATATGGGAGGTTGGGTGTAGGTTATATGCAAATACTATACCATTTTACATAAGGGCGTTGAGCATCCATGGATTTTGGTATCTTTGGGGGAGTCCTGGAACCAATCCCCCATGGATACCAAGGGATGACTGTATATATTAAGATATTTACTCAGTGCGTGAAGTTTTACTTTGACTTTTACATTAATCATACCTTCCTTCTGTAAGAATGTTACAACCATGCTGTTACTTTAACTAATCTATGTACCTAAGCACTCTAATGGCTAGAAGAAAGGAATGATATAAAATTGAGCCCATAGGCCAGGTGGGGTGGCTCATCCCTGTAGTCGTAGCACTCTGGGAGGCCGAGGCAGGCAGATTGCTTGAGCTCAGGAGTTCAAGACCAGCCTGAGCAAGAGTGAGACCCTGTCTCTACTAAAAATAAAAAAATTAGCCAAGTGTCATGGTGTGTGCCTGTAGTTTCAGTTACTCGGGAGGCTGAGGCAGGAGGATCACTTGAACCCAGGAGTTCCAGGTTGCAGTGAACTTTGGTGATGCCACTGTACTCTACCAGGGTGACAGAGCGAGACTCTGTTTCAAAAAAAAAAAAAATTTTTAGCCCATGTATAAATATGATGTAGAATTTTTATTTTTGTGTGCTGCCTTGAAACATGTTGAAATACAGGATTGTGGTTTTCTGCCCACTAATTCATAAGAATTTAAAAGCTCCTGAGGACATAAGTTTATTTTATTCTTTTATTAGATAATAGTCGAAAAAGTCCAAAATCCTACCTTGAAATCCTGGCAGAAGTGAGAGATTATAAAAGAAGACGCCAGTCCTATAGAGCTAAGAATGTTCACATAACCAAGAAATCATATACTGAGGTAAGTGTTACATAATCTCGTATATCTTTGTTGAGATGTACAAAAATTTCCCTTTTGTAGTTTTCTAAATCTGTTCTATGAATTTCCACAATTCCTTGGAAGTTTTCTGAAAGAAAGTGGCTTCAGGCTGCACACCTGATTTGTGTTTGCTCCACCACCTCTAGACACACTCTTTCCCAGGCAAAATCTTTCATAGCACAAAAGCCTTGTATGAAGAAGTTGTACAGTCTTTAAAAATTTCTGCTTTTGAGAAAGTAGTATTGCATCGTGATAAGAGCATGAGTTTTGGCTTTAGGCAGACCTTAGCTTGAGTTTTGATTCTGCTGTTTGTCATTGGCTATTTGACTTAGGCAAGTTATTTGAGCTTTTTAGATTCGATTTTTTTCATTTTACAAACTTTACAAGGTTGTTATGAGAATTGATTGAGAAAATGCATGTGAACACAGAAATTTCTCAATAAATATTAGCTATTAGCTTTTTTCACAGAAGTCTTGGTGTGCATTTATGTACTCTACTAAATATTTGGGCTTAAGAATGTGCTGGTATAAATTAGCTATATGTTAGTCTCTTGGTGTATATGTAGACTTATTTTCAGATGTCATTTAATGGCTGGTTAGAGTTGATGAATTTTTTGGTACATGAATCCCCTTGCTCAGACTCTACAAATAATTTCCTCATTGATTCCCTGATTGTTCCCACATGATTTCTTCTCTCTAATTTCAAAGACCTTCTATAATCTGGCTTTATTTTACCAACTACTTTCTTTTGCTTTAGTTAAGCATGTCTCTTAAACTATATCTGATTATACATATTTAATCTTACCACCATGCCTTAATAAATACATGTTATTTTTTCACTAGGAATGCTCTTTGTTTTTGCCATTTTACATCTTGATGAGTTTAAGGGCCACTGTTTTCATGACGGGCTAGTTGACTCTGAACCATCACTCATTTATTATACTGATACTGTGTACCACACAGCTTAGCACTTAATCCTATGCTTTCTTTTTACAATTAAGGTATGTGTTTTAGACTTGCCTCCCCCAGTAGAAGCCTGGGACCATACTACCCTGGTGATTTCCTATAATGCCTCAGATACTTGGTTCATCACTTGTTTCTTTTCTGGTCTCATAACCTTGTAATCAAGTTTTAATATTGCTGCTAGTGTTCTTTACAGTTTTATGGTTAACCTTTTATTATGGAAATATTCGAACATACACTGAAGTGAATGGCATAGTCCCGGCGTGGGGAACCTTTTCCTGTTGGAAGGTGGCATTAATTTAGCTGTAATCAAATGAGGCCGCATTCAAGAAACTTCAATTAGATATATTAATACTTAAAAATATACATTATTTGTAAAAATCTACTATTTACTTAATAATTTCAAAAAATGAACACTATTTGTTAATTTTAAAGTTAACTTAACCTTGTAATGACTTTGTTGTGTCTGCTTTTTGTTGAAAAGCATTTGAATATTTGGTTGCAGCATGGAGGTCCACAGTTTCAGTTGATCCTCTAGATGGGTATCATTTGTGATCTTAAGGGTGTCTTGATTTGGGTTAGGTAGGAGAATGTAGATTCACAGCAATAAGTGGTTGAAAAGCAAGAAAGCATTTTTTGGGCATGTTGCGGAAGGCGTGGGTATTCTACTGCATTTTTACGTATTTCAATTGGATCTTTCTTGTATCAAACAATGACTTTAAAATGTCACCTACTGAGAGCTCAGTCAATTCCATCTGGAGTTCTTTAGGTGCCTTGGTGATACCAATTAGGTGAGGCTGAAATGCTAATTTGAGTGTGATGTCATGATTCTCAAAGTCAGTGAACCTTTCATTGTATTCTCCAATTAATAGGTCTATAACAGCTGCATATTCCTGAAATGATTCGTATATATCATCATGCTCATCAATGACCTTTGCTAACTGGAGAAAATGTTCATCCAAAATTTCCTTTTGAAGAAGGAATGTTTTTTAAAAAGATAGCTTTTATTGATATGTTTGAATTTTTGGCCACGTATCATATATAGACTTAGTTTTACCTTGCAAAGAAATATTCAAGTCATTTTGATTTGACATGATATCCTGCAGAAATGCTGCATTCCTATAGAAATCTTCTTTCAATAATTCACATTGCTGATTTTGTTCTTTATAAAATTAAACTGTCTGTTTTTGCAGAGATAAAATTTTAGCTAACGCATGTCCCTGTGATAGCCAATGCACTTTAGAATGATATGGCAAATCCAGACTGAATATCTCATCATTCAACTTTGGCATGTTATGAAACTGATGTGCCATGTTGCATTTGCACAGATGTAGTTAAAAATATTTATGCCTTGTTGCAAAGTGTCACTTAAAATAGTAGCTTTAGCACAGAGATTTTGCTTGATGCAGGATACAATGAGAAGAAATGAGAGCATCTGGATCTGTTAATGCTTTATCTGTGCAATAAACCCTTCATATTTTCCTGTTGTGCACTGTCTGTACCTGCACTCACTAAATTTACCAAATTCAGTCCAACGTCATGACATTTATCTTGAAAGTTATTGAAGATATCTATTCCCCATGTTCTGTTTGCAAGAGTGCCCGAAGCGAGTAACTCTTTGTAGCAAAGAAAATCTTCTGTTATGAACCAAATGAAGTATAAAACCTGTGCTGAGTCAGTAGTATCAGTTGATTCATCCAAAACAATTGCATAATGTGTATTTTCCTTTTGAAGTATTGCGTGAAGTTCTGTTAAGTTGAAGTCTTAATTCATGCTGCTGATCAGTTATGGTTCTCCTTGAAAGAGGCAGTTGTTTGTACTTTGAAATGTTATTGGGGTCTAAGCATCCTACAACTTCAACACCGCATTCTTTCACAATTTCTACATCATTGAATGGCTTCCCTTTTTTCCTGAGTATATAAGCTACTTTATAAATTGCTTCAGTGGCATTATTTCCAGGTCTTATTGCTGCTTGAAAGAATTGTCTTCGCTTTTGCTTCTCATGTTTTAATTTCTGCAATACAACCTTTCATGCCTCTGCCTCTAATTTAAAATATTTGTGGTTCTTATGAGTGATATAATGCTGATGAGCATTGAATTTCTTTAATGTTGATATTGCAGTATCATAAAGCAAGCAAATCATCCTATCTTTAGCAGAAAAAAGATAATATTGTAATTCCCAATCCTCATTAAAAAATCTGTGTTCTTCCTTCAGTGTTCTCTTGGTTTTTGACATGATGGGCCATTAAGCAGACAGAATTAAAAAATACTGTTGAGCTGTGCAACTATTCAGAGATTCCACTTCAAACAGAAACACAGTACACTGTTCTCAGAAGCTGATAATAGACTGGCAAACTTGACCCCATAAATTCTTGCCAACCAGCCTCATGTGGTAGTGGCACCAGTCAGCCGGGGGGAAGTTAGAACTAAATCATGAGCATAGCAGCCATCAATTTAGCCCTTACGGCTTACTAATGTCCTAATTGTGCCAGTCAATCGGAGAGGATTATTTCATTGAAACTTATTTTATTCTTTGGTATTTTAAATACATTCATTTTAAAAATAAAATAAAAATATAAGGGATGAACAAAAATGTATTAATAAAAATAAAAGGATTTGTTCTGTAAAATTTGGATTCAGTCAAAAGGCCACATTTAAGGACCTAGAAGGCCACATATGACCTCTTAAGGTCGCAGGTTCCCCACTCCTGGCATAATCTAAGCTGCGGTCCCCAGCCCCCAGGCTACAGCCCATTACTGGTCCGTGGCCTATTAGGAAATGGGCCGCGCATCACCACCTGAGCTCTGCACCACACACCCCCACCATGACAACGCCCCTGCCAATCCCCAGTCCATGGAAAAATTGTCTTCCATGAAACTGAACCTGGTCCCTGGTGCCAAAAAGGTTGGGGACCGCTGGTCTAAGGAACCTTTATGTACCCATAATTCGCCCACCTTCAAAAATTTTTAACATATGGCCTTCTTGTTTTATTTTACACCCCTACTCATTACCTATCTCCCCTTGCCCCCACACTTGGTAATTTTGAAAGTGGATCACAAATATATTTCATCTCTAACTACTTAAGTGTTTATAAATCTTTTAATGATTTATCATAGCTCTGGTCATGGCTTTTTCAACATTTTATCCATTCCTAGCCTCATGCATGTCCTACATATTTTTTGTTTGCTCTAGACTAGAACAAACTGACTTTGACAAATTTCAGCAAAACATTATTACATACTATGGTGACTATGCTCAACAAACTGCTGTGGGGTATGCAAAGATAAATGGCTCGCACACCTCATCCTCAAGGAGCTTATAGTTTAATAAGTGAAACAGACGTTTCAATATATGGATTGTGTTAAGTGCTAAAATAAAGGTGAAATCGAAGTGTATGAGAGGAGGGAGTGATAAAAGATGAGATTAGTAAGGGCTTCATAGAGAAGTTTACATTTGTGGGAAAGGGGGAAGCAGGGAGGAATAAAGGAATGTCTGCTTACTGACCCTTTCCCATGTGGTGGGCCTGTGCTGGGTGGGTTCTGTGCAGACAGTGGGCTTCAGGGCACTTAAGCAGAGCTCCTAGACAGGGTGTCAAGTGGGGTTTCTAGGGAAGTGTGAGAGCTGGAATTTGAGTGCAAGTGTGTGTGACTCATGCCACTCCGCTGGGTTAGACCTTGGCGTGGTGTAGGTTTTCCACAGGAGAATATAGTGGGAAGGGGAAATGGTGGATAAGGATTTTCCAGGAGGAAGGATTCGCATTCCTAAAAGTAGATAAAAGTACAGGAGTTTTTAAGAGATCCATTAGTAGCCCAAAGCTTAGGGCTTCTGAGGAACTATATTGAGAGATAAGGCTGGCTTCTACCTGATGTTGTAAAATCCTGGAGGGCTTTGAAGTCTTCACTAAGGAGTTTGGATATTGTTCCATTTTACTGTGGGAGCCACTGAAAGTTTCTTTAAGGTGGGGGGAAACACAGCCAGGCCTGAGCTATAGTGTCTGTCTTGAGATTGTCCCTTGTCTCCTATACCTTTGTCCTTAAAACATTTCTTATTTCAGCATTAGGTAAGTGTAATGTTCTATTTTAGTTTCATGTCTGCCTCCTCAGTGACTAGCCCTGTGCTTGATGGCATGGGTAAATAGGAAAGAAAAGACTTTCACGTCGTTCTTACAGGTAAAGGATTTAGTCTCATTGGGAAGGTGTCTGTGAAGTGACTATGTGTTTCATATTTTGTCTTATTAAGTCATATAATTAAGTCATCTTAATTAAGAATTAAGTCATAATTACGTTGTAAGGTTTAAAAAAGTTATTTGCAAATAATCTGTAACAGAGAGATTAGTTGCAAAACTAAAAATAGTACCAACAACTACTGTATATCCTTTACCCAGGCCAGCCATTGTTAACATTTTCCTCATGTGCGTATCATTTGCACTCTCTTTTTCTCTATCTGCGTATTTTTCACTCTCTCGATCTCTATCTGTACATAGTTTTTTTTTCCCGAACTATTTAGTGGTAAGTTACATAACATACAACATGACCCTTTATTCCTAAATACTTAGTATATTTTTTTTTAAGAATTGGGATATTTTCTTAATCATAGTATGGCTATCAATTTCAAATTTAACATTGATATAATACTTTTATCTGTTCATATTCCAGCTTGACCATTGCCTTTTTTATGTTCTCTAAATTGCACACGTCCCACAATGCGTTATGTCTTAGGTCTTAGCTAAATATTTGATTAATTGTTAGCAGCAATTTTTCTAGCTTTGTAGTGTTAATTTTTGAACAGCTTTCTTATCTGAAACTTGGTGCTGAACTCTCGCTAGGTGATTCGGGATGTGATAAATGTACACATGGAAGAACTCAGTAATCATTGGCAAGAAGAGCAGGAAAAAGCAGAGGATGATGCCGAAAAGTATGTCATTGTCTTTATTGCTAAAAATAGTCTCTTTTAATCTGTTACCTGTAATTGTTAAATTTTAGCATTTTTGAGATCCTTCATGGCATGCTATATATTCATCTAAATGTTTATTGTTTGTTGTTGTCAGTGCTGAGTGTTATTATACAAGAGTTGTTCTTTGACATTGCCCTTGACAGTTTGGGAGGGGAGCAGCCATATTAATGAAATATTTAAATAGCAAAACATAAGAGCTATGTTTCTTTGCCCTCTTATGTGGAATGTGACATTGTGCACATTTATTTAGACCCTATGTGACATTGGTGTGATAGAGAATGTTGCATTTTAGGCTGGTGTGTCTGTGTGTGTGTAATGGAGACCACTGGTAAAATGAACTGATTAACGTTCTTTTCTATGTTTCAGGAATGAAGAAAGGCGATCACCTTCTGTAGATTCACGACAGTCTGTTGGAAGCTATTTGGATGCTGAGTGTTCACGACATAGAAGGGATCGGAGTAGGAGCCCACATAAACGAAAAAGAAATAAAGATAAGGATAAAAACTGTGAGTCGAGAAGAAGGAAAGAGAGGTGAGTCTAATACTACATCATCTAACATTGAATTGTTTGCTTTTGAAAAGCAGAACAGGTCTTTCTGTTATAGACCATGCTGAGAAAATTGATAGAATAAGTTAGGGTAAGGAGAGTAAGTAATTGATGAAGATTCTTAACATTCATCATAGTTGAGTTCAAATAACCACAGCTGTAGTGACATAATTATATGTGTGATTGGATATTGGTTTCTCTTTTTTATCACTTACTTGCTTCCTAACCAGGATATTTGAAACTATTTAGGTAGGGAGTTAACTATGTTTAAAAGGTGTTTGCCTAGCTCTCTCTCTTCTGCGCCTTCCTTCCTCTTTCTCTTGTTCTTTCTCATTCTTTTTTCTGAAAATTCCTCAGTTAAAGGGTATATAGGGTGAGAGAGAAGGTCCAGACTTTGATGGTTAATTTTGGCCTTGTTAGTAAAATTTTGATAGCTAGAGATATGTGAATCAATTGAGGTCTGTTTCTATATTCCAGCTGCTTATGAGGCATCTACCTGGATCTCAAGTTCATCAGGTCCTTAACTTTTTCTCACGCTGCCCCTCTTTCCCTGTATTGCTATCCTGGTTAAAGAGATGACCTTCATCTGTTCACCTAAGTCAGAATCAAGCAGTCATTTTAGGTACTTCTTTCTTATTGCTTACCATCTGATCAGTTCCTAATTGCTGTCAGTTCTATCTTAAGATACCTCACATGCACCTCCTCTTCTCTGTCCCTCTTGCTGTCCATCTGGAAAATGATCATAGTTTTCCTAATTGTTCTACTTGTCTCTAAGATTATCCCATACGGCTCCATTGCTACTATCCTGCCAGAGTGACTATTCATTTCTTAGAACTCTCTGGTGGCAAAATTTGCCTTCTTTTGAATGGCTCTGAAGATCTCTGGGATCAGAGCTCCTGCCTACTTCTCCTTGTATTTTGCCACTACCCCATGAAATACATAGTTTGTGCCCTAGCCAGCCTGAATTACGTACAGTTCCTTATCCACACTATGCTTTTCCACTTTATGTTCTGCTGCTTAATTTTCTTTTAAAGCCAGCTTGGTAACCTGCTCTTCATCCTCTTAACACTCAGCTCCATCATATCCTGAAGCCTTTTCTCACTCATTGAAGTAGAACTGATCATATTTTCCATTTTGTCGCCACCCCACCTAGCATATACTTGTTCTTGAACTTACAGTTACTATTCTCCCTACTAGGCTATGAGCTCCTTGAAGACTGGGTCCATGTCTTTTTTAGTTTTATATGCACAGTGCTTGTCAAATAATAGGCTGTCAAGTGATATCTTGTCTCTGCAGGGTCACTGGTAATCAGGAACTAATAAAACTTACTGTATTGGTTTGGTAATTTTGTTTACCTACTATCATTTGGTTCATAGGTTTAAAGCTAGCTATGATATGGTCCCCTTCTCTTATAAAAATGAAACATTTGCCTAGTGATGTCTTGATTCATATGATATTTTGTAATTATACATATCCAAACTAACTCTTGATTATCTATCAGAAACTGTGCTCTTTTACTTCTTTCAAGTTTGTAAGTGTTTCTTCCACTTAATTTTTGACATCTCTAATCAATCCCCATTAGAAGTCCTCAAAATCTGAACATGAAATAATTTTCTTTAAAGAGGATAAACTGGGTATTAGCAAGAAATACTTCTCAATAGGGCAAGGCTAATCTTTGATATCCACCCTTGAGGTAGAATGAATTATAGGGATTTGAGATAAGAGCCAGAATGAAGAAATTAGACAATTTCTGAATTCTTTCTATGACTTTAATATTCTATTTGAAATGAATTCTCTGGTCATCTATCATTTACAGTTATTCAGTTAATTTTAGAGTAGAAATTCAAAGCATAATTTTTGAAAGATCATTTTGCTTATCTCTATTTCAGTTTTTTCTTTTAGTTTTAATAATTCATGTTTCATACTTACTCTTAAAAAATCACTGTTCAGTTCCAAGTGCATGTTTTAACTTGTTCTGATTTATGTCTGATGAAAGTAGTATATTACTGTTGAATTATTATTTTACAACTCTGATACTAAAATATCTATTATTTATAATAATTTTTTTTACACCTCTTTCATTTCAGGGATGGGGAAAGACATCATAGTCATAAAAGAAGAAAGCAAAAAATATAAATGAAGTATTTGTGCCTGTATTAATTATGCTTATGCCATGATAACCAATATGCTAATATTTTAATTGGAATTGCTTTGCCTAGGAAAGTGTGTTTATATGATTTAGTGCTCATTATTTTCAATAAATACTTATGCTTCAAACTGTGAGTACACTATATGCCCTACAACTTTGTTTTCCATATATTATAACAGATGGTTTGCTTCCTATTATTGATTTTGTTTTGTTCTTTTG
This sequence comes from Daubentonia madagascariensis, assembly GCA_023783475.1. Lineage (NCBI taxonomy): Eukaryota > Metazoa > Chordata > Mammalia > Primates > Daubentoniidae > Daubentonia > Daubentonia madagascariensis. Next base: position 7,123,087 of record JAKFHU010001672.1, read on the forward strand.
CTAATTTGTGTATCACAAAATTCTTTCATTTAAAATGTCAGTACTTAAAGTATATAAATTATGCATGAATACATTCTCATTATGAAAAATTAAACCTTACAGATGAGGGCTGACATCCCCTTGGAACACCATCTGCAGTCCCTTTGCCCACCCACCCCAGTGGTAACTCCTCTTTACCACTATGCCAGTGAATAGGAATGGGGAAAAACAATTAAACATCTGAAGAGGAATAGTCTGGCTAAATAAAATATGGTATAGTCATAGAATAGATTACGGTCTTGGAATTAAAAGAAATAAGCTAGATCTATACTAACATGGATCGATCTCAGAAACATAATGCTAAATGAAAATAGCAAGTTGCAGAAAGTTATATACAAGTTATATCTATGTACATAACAATACTATACATTTTCTATGTCTATATATGTATATAAATATATTTTTAAGGGTTCAGAAGAATCTATATCAAACTTCTAACAATGATTAGGAGGTATAGCTGGGAGAGATTAGGGGTAGAAACCGTGATTGGGAGGGTAATCAAAGGAAACTTTAGCTTTATCCATAATACATGAATTCTTTTTAAATAAAGTATTCATGTTTCACATGTTAATTTAAAATACCTTGTCATTTTCTGTTTTGTAAACCATCTTGTTTGAGGCAGTATTTACATACATTAAGATGCACCCATCTTAAGTATATATTTCATTGGGTTTTGACATATTTGTACCCCTGTGGAAGCACCATCACAGTCAAGATACAGAATATTTCCATTGCCCCCAAAGTTCCCTTGTACCCTTTTGCCAATCAATTCCTCTAACCCTAGCCCCAGGCAGCCATAGATCAGAATTTTTCATAGAAGAGAGAAATAAGTGGAAATTAGGATTGGGGTGGAGGAATTAGGGGAAGGTAGAATAGGATAGAGAAAGGAAAAGATCTAAAAGGTAACCAGAGCTCTTTAAAATTCAAAATTTTAAGTGTAGTATCAACTGCTGCAACCTATCCAATAAAATGTAGAATGAGATGAAAAGAGGCATTTGTTTGATCCTTGAAGGAATTCATTTTCCATACTCAGTTGTTTGTGTTTTGGCCCTTTCACTGGATTATGAGCTCCTTGAGAGGGTGTCTTCATCATAACCCCTGTGCCTGGCACTGACAGTTGTTAATTTGTTATTTTAAATTTTGACAAAAGCATTTCACACCCCGTCACCTAACATCTAGTTTTGATTTCCAGAGTGCTGCTGTGAATAATTACCGTAGTTCCCGTCCACCTTACCCATCCTTGAGTCCTAGCTTCAGTAGCACCTTGTCATCAACATTTCTTATCTATTGGCTGTAAGTAATTTTCTCTTCTGAAGTCTCTTAAAGATTAATAGTAGCTAATGTTTAGTGAGCTCTTACTGTGTGGCAGACTGTTCTGAGATTTTTTAAATTGTGTAAAATATACATATAAAATTTACCATTTTAGCCATTTTTAAGTGTGCAGTTCAGTGGTATCAAGTACATTCACGTTGTTACGCAGCCGCCACCACCATCCATCTCCAGAACTTTTTCGTCATCCCAGACTGAAAGCCTTAATGGGTGCCAGCAATAACTCCCCATCCACTCTCCCCTTTCCCCCACCCCTGGTAACCACTATTCTTCCTGTCTCTGTGAATTTGACTATTCTAGGTACCTCATATAGGTGGAATCATAGAATATTTGTCCTTTTGCGTCTGGCTTATTTCACTTAGCATAATGTTTTCAAGGTTCATTTATGTTGTAGCATGTGTCAGTACTTCATTCCTTTTTAAGGCTGAATGATATTCTATTGTATATACTCACCACGTTTTGTTCTTCCATTCACTTGTTGATGGACACTTGGGTTGTTTCCATCTTTTGGCTATCGTGAATAATGCTGCTTTAAACATGGGTGTACAAATACCTGTTCGATTCCCTGCTTTTAATTCTTTTGGGTATATGACTAGATGTGGAATTGCTGGGTCATAATTTTTTGAGAAACCACTGTACTGTTTTCCACAGTGGCTGTGCATATTGCATTCCTACTAGCATGCACAGGGATCCAATTTTTCTACATTTTGGCAGCACTTTTTATTTTCTGTTTTGTTGTGTGTGTTTTAACAATAGCCGTCCTAATGGGTTTGAAGTGGTATCTCATTGTGGTTTTGATGAACTCTTTGTATTAATCTTATTTAATTATCATATAATACTCTGAGGTGTAACTACTTTTATCACCATTTTAGAGATGAGGAAACTGAGGCTCAAAGAGTTAAATAACTGCTCTAATTTTCAGAGAAAGCAGTGGAGCTAGAAGTCCAATCCAGGCAGTCTTGCTGCTGGGTCCACACTCAATTTTTTTCCCCTTATAATTACTTATATACTGCTTTCATCCTCAACTAGGTTTTTTCTGTTCTTTTTTTTAAGACTAAGTCACACAGCTAGGTTTTAAACTTTATTGAAAGTAAGATATGTGATGATTATCTTTGAATCCCCAAAGCGCTTAGCATAATTCCCTAAGTGATATACGTGACAAATGTTTATGGGTGAGGAAGTTAAGGCATAGAGATGCTTAGTTACTTCCCCAGCACCATACAAGTAATAAACAAAGATAGGAATTAGAGTGCGTGCTCTTCACCACTTTATAAACATCTATTAACTGTAGGCTGTTTTTCATGGATTCACATCCTGGTAGTCTCTGCCATTTCATAGCAATTTCTTCATATCCAGAGTTCCCTGAACTCCTTTATAAAGCCCAAAAAATTTGAACATTTTACCACCTGCCATTTTGTTAAACTGATCCACAAATGATCTTAAACTTGCATTATATCTTGATACCACGTAGTTATGCACCAAAGTTGATTGCATCAGTCAACTTTGTAGTGAAATTTCACATGAAGACTCAAAAAAACAAGATTTCACAGAACCTCCTAAAACTAAGACTGCTTGACAATTAAATGCCCGATTCCTGGAGGAATCTGAACAAACATGAGGAAGTTGGAGTCAGCTGGGAAAAATGAGGACCTGCTTTACCCTCTCCTTAACCCCATCCCAGTCTCACCTCCTACTCATCTTGAGAAGGAAGAGATACGGGTGTCAATCTGCCATAGGAAAACAGTACGTATGCTGAATTGCCATAGGGGAGGCATTTGTGAGCAAAAAGATATTAAGGAAACTTCTCAGATATTTAGTCTGACATTGTTCACTTTAATTTGGATATTGACAAGGCAACTGCTGTGCAGAGCATAGGGCGGGCGCTGGTTATATTCTCAGAACTCAGAATTTTAAATTAGATGAATGATCTCCAAGTATTTTGAGTATGGCTAATTGGATAATCTCAAACTCTTTAGTGAAAATTAGTTGTCAAAAGGTACATTTGAGGTAAAATATTTTAAATTGGCATTTAAAAAATTTTTCTAGTTACCTATGTATCCAATAGTGTAGAAATATTAATTTAATGCTATAAACATGTGCATAAGTCTTTCCCCCATCTCCTGAGGACATTTTATTTTTAGTGAGTTTATGAAGGTCTAAGAGTTCTGGTGTAAAGCTTGTTGCATTCTGAGGATTAAAAAAAGAAAATCCACTTATATTTGCTTGAGTGTGTTTACGAGCCAATTTCCTTTTGTGTAGTTTGCTTTTTCAGTTGTTATAATTGAGCCTGCAAGTGTGCAAATTATTAAACTAAAGCTTTTTAAAACCACATTTGTTTTATTACACTGTGCTGCCTGCTCTATCACAGATTTGGGAGTTTTGGGTGTTACAGAAAGTCCTCACAGCTTTTGGATATTGGGGCTGGGACCACTAATTTCTAGAGCTCCCTTTCAGGAAAGAAAAAATAAAATCTGCCAGACTTAAGGGGCTGTGAGCTGGATCTGTCTTTATTGAGTAAGCGGAGTCACTTTCCCATTCAAAAAACAAGCCCACCGAAGAAAAAGGATGCTGCCTTAAAATAGAATATAAAGTCCTAAACTTATTTCAAGTGCTTTGGTTTAGGAATATAAGGCAGGAGGCACTTCTAGTTTGCAGAGTTGCTAGCACACCATTGGGACAATGTTAAGTGAAGAAGGCTGCAGGCCCGGGGAGTTCTGCCTCATGAGGATCACATCTTGTGGCATCAGTTAAGGGATTTGGGGTTGATTTGCTTTAATACTCTGTTTGTGAGGCTAATTTCCTATAATTGTGGAGCTTTAGTAACTCATGTTGTTCCTCCAGCTCCAAGCTGTGATTCCCAGTCTGGAATGAGAAAGGTAATTAAGGGAGCTTCAGGAATACAGAGCCTGGGCTTTATTTGGTATTGCTGACACTATTTAATACAAATGAAACACTTTTAAGTAATAAATTCTTCACATACTGGAAGGAACAGCCTTGATCAAAGGGGATAGTGGGATGAGTCAGATAGGTACAATACACTCTTCTTAGCAGTGTGGCCCTGGGAAAATTCTTAATCTCTCCATACCTCCTGTTCTTCATCTGCAAATTGGGAATCACGATACATCTTCAAAGGGTTGTGGGTGAGACTTGGAGATAATGAATGTGATTCGCCTCATGCAGTGTCTGACATATGGCAAGTACTAAATATCTGCCATTATTGTGGTTTGTAACACAGATGTGAGCTTTTTCTTTCTACTCTGGCTCCTGTGTCTGGTTTTGCTTATGGACCAACCTGGATACCTCTTCTTGTGCCCTCAGAGAATTCTGTCACACAATAGTATTAACAAACATGCCATACATCATTGAAGACTTCAAAAAGAAGTGTATATCGGGGGTGCTTCATGTTACCTCCCTCTAGGGCATATATACAGCTGGTACACACCTGAGTGGCCTACCAGTGTTAAAGTATTAGAATACTTCTAAACTGGTTGGGAAAATAACTGCTGTCCCAAGGCTCATCTTCCCTGTCCTCCTCTTTGCCCTGGAAATTCCTGGCCCTTTCCTAGACACCACCATGATCCCGTAAATAAAGGGCCAGTGCCTAGAGCAGCTCGGGGCAGCTCGTTGGTGGCTGTTCTGTTGATGACAATGCAGTTAGCCTCTCCTAAATAATGATACATATTAACATGGAACATACTATTCTATTTCTTACTTTGCCCTGTATATGGTGGGCCCTGTGTGCAGGTTGCTATATTGTGGGAATCCTGAGCATGGATGTGGTTACGTACACTTGAATGAGCCAAGGCTATCTGTAGGCAACATGGCATAGAGTAGAAGGGGAAATGGAAGTATGCTGTTGTAAGGTTCTCATACTGTACATGAACTGGTAGAATATTATTTGAAGATAGATCGTGATAAGTTAAGAGCACATTGTAAACCTTAGAGAAGCCACTAAATAAAGTAGAGAGGTATGACTTACAAGCCATTGTGGAGAGGAAATGAAATCATTAGAAACAACCCAAAAGAAAACAGGAAAGGAGGAAAAAGGGAACAAAAGAACAGAATGACTAGAAAACAAGTAGCAAGATGGTAGATTTAAACTCACCCATCCTGACCTTATTGAACATGAAATGTAAATGTTCTGAACACTCCAATTAAAAGGCAGACCCAGATGTATGCTGTCTACAAGAAACCCACTTTAAATGTAAGGACACATTTAGGTTTAAAGTAAAAAGATGGGAAAAGATGTACCATGCTAACACTAATTGAAAGAAAACTATATTACTGTCAGACCATATAGACTTCAGAACAATGAATATTATCAGGGATGAAGAGGAACATTTTCAAATGACATTCAATTCATCAAGAGGAAGCAATAATCCTAAATTTTTATGCACCTATAAGAGAGGTTCAAAATACACAAAACAAAGATTGATAGAACTGAAGGGAGAAACAGGCAAATTCAGTTATAGGTGGAGATTTCAACACTCCTTCCTCAGTAATTCATAGTACAAGTGGACAGAAAACCAGTAAAGAGATAGAGGACTTGAACAATACTATCAACCAAATTGACCTCACTGGCATTTGTGGAATACTTCACCCAACAACCAGCAGAATAAATCCTTTCTAAACATCCTTGAGATCTTCACCAAAATAGGCCATACTCTAGGCCATAAAACAGCTCAGGAAGAGCTGATGTTTCATTTGCTATCTAAAGGCAGGGACAAGCTGAAGTCCCAATTTGAAGGCCATCAGGCAGAAAGAATTCTCTCTTACTTGGAGGAGTGGTCAGCCTTTTTGTTCAATTTAAGTCTTCAACTGATTAGATGGGGCCCACCTATATTAGAGCAGGCAATCTGCTTTACTCAGTCTATGGATTCAAATGTTACTTTTGTTCAAAAATATCCTCACAGACACACCCAGAATAATCTTTGACCCAATAGCTGGACACCCCATGGCCCAGTCAAGTTGGTGCATAAAATTAACCATCACAGAAGGAAACAATAAAGAACAGAAATATCTGAAGCCAGCATGAGTTTAAAAAAAAAGAAAAAACAGAAATAAGTGAAATAGAAAACTGATAAAAGGATTTGAGGACAAAATAAAGAAATAAAGAAAAAAAAAACCCAGAAACAATTAAAAAAAAAACCCAAAAGCTGGTTCTTTGAAAAGATCAATAAAATGGACAACCTCTAGATAGATGGATCTATCTAGACTCTAACCAGAAAAAAAAAAAGGACACATAAATAACTGATATCAAGAATGAACATGGGGACATTAGTATATATTCTATGGACTTTAAAATGATAAAAAGAATATTATGAATGACATTATACCAACACATTCAGCAACTTCCATAAAGTAAATAAATGTCTTGAAAGACACAAATTACCTAAGCTTAGTCAAGAAGAAATGGATAGCTTGAAATAGTCCTATATCTGTTTAATAGATTGAATTCATAAACTTCCCCACAAAGAAAACTCCAGTCCTAGATGGCTTCACTGGTAAATTCTACCAAACATTTAAGGAAGAATAATATCAATTCTTCACAAACCTTTCTGGATAATGGAAGAGGAGGGAAACTTTCCCAGCCAGCATTATCTTGATTCCAAAACCAGGCAAAGATATTACAAGTAACTATAGACCAATCGCCCTCAGGAACATAGACACCTTAACAAAACTTTGGCAAATTTTTGCAAACAAATGAATACGGCAATATATTTTTTAAAAATACCTTATGACTAAATGAGTTTTATTACAGGAATGCAAGGTTGGTACAACTCAGTCAATGTAATTCACCATATTAACAAACAAAAAAAAAAGTACACGATCATCCATAGATGCAGAAAAAGCATATGATAAAATTCAACACACATTCATGGTTAAAAAAAACCACAACAAGCTAGAAATTGAAGGAAACCTCAACCCAATAAAGGGATCTACAAATGTTTTGTGAAAATCCCAGGACAATATAGAAAAACCGCCCCCCAAACTGAGAGAGCTAAGAGACCAAAGAATGACTCAAACAAGACCAGCTTGATGAGTTAGATGAGTTTATTAGAAGTTACTTACTAGGCATTTGCTCCTGGGTGGCACAGAAATTTCTTCCACAGGAGCTTTCTTGCATGCAAAATCTGCGTCTGCTCACCCTGTGGTGTTGCCTTAAATCCCTTCCCAGTGAGTAATGCAAAGTTTTTACATTGTATCTTTACTTGTTCACAGTGAAACAAATCACACAGACTCAGTACCATCTTCATACACAGTCATGCAACCCATGTTATGTTAATGATATTACAGTTTCCCACTAGGCAGGGATTTCAGTATTACAATTAGCTAAAGGGTACCATAGGACAACCAAAGCAGCTCTAAAGTAGTCAGGGCCAGTTTGAGCCAACTGTTTCAAGGCAAGAAAATGCTGAGGCACCCAAGAAAGTAGTGGGCACTTTTCCTGAGCCCAGTGGGTATCTTGGTACCTGTTTACTTTGTAACAATTTTGCTGAGCATAGTGTTTCTATTATGTGATAGGGAACCTGCATTTTTCCCCTCAACAAAAAACTGAGAGCTAACATTGTACTTAATGGTGAAAGACTGAATACATTTCTTCCTATGTTTGGAGCACCACTCAGGGCAATAATGCAATAAAAAGAAATAAAGTACATACAAGTCGGAAAGGATGAAATAATACCATTCTTTTTTCACAGATGACATGATCTTCTATATAGAAAATCCAATGGAATTTACAAAGAAAAAAAAGCTACTGAAACTAATAAATGAATATTTAACAAGGCCACAGGACACAGGGTCAATATAAAAAAATCTGTTACATTTTTATATACTACTAATGAAAATTGGAAATAGCATACAAAAGCATAAACTACATAGGGATAAATGTAACAAAATATATTTAAGGCTTATACACTGAAAACTACAAATCTTGCTGAGAGAACCTAAGTAAATGAAGAGATATTCCATGTTCACGAATCAGAAGACCTAGATGTTGCTAAGGTATCAATTCTCTCTAGATTGAACAACAGACTCAGTGCAATTACAATACATTACCAGCAGGCTCTTTTTAAAAAAAAATTTTTTTATAAAATATAGATAACGTAAAATTTACCATTTTGACCATTTAAAAGTATACAATTCAGTGGCATTAAGTACATTCACGTTATTGTGCAACCATCATCACCATCTGTCTCTAAACCTTTGTCAGCATCCCAAACTGAAACTCTGTACCCATTAAACAATAACTCCTCATTTCCGCCTTCCCCCAGCCCATGGCAAGCCCCATTCTACTTTCTGTTCCTATGAATTTGACTATTCTAGGTACCTCACATAAGTGGAATGACAATATCCATCCTTTTGTGTCTGGCTTATTTCACTTAGCATAACGTCTTCAAGGTTCATTGACGTTGTAGCGTGTTTCAGAATTTTCTTCCTTTTTACGGTTGAATAATATTCCATTGTATTTATAGACCACACTGTATTCATTCGTTTATGAATGCTTGAGTTGCTTCTACCATTTGGCTATTGTGAATAATGCTGCTATGAACATAGATATACAAATATCTGTTCAAACCCCTACTTTCAATTCTTCCGAGTGTATACCCAGAAGTGAAATTGCTGGATCATATGGTAATTATATTTTTAATTTTTTGTGGAACTACTATACTGTTTTCTGTGTAAAATAGATGAAGCTTGAAGACATTATGCTAAGTGAAATAAGCCAGACATAAAAGGACAAATATTGTATGATTCCACTTACATGAAGTATATAGAATAGTCAAATTCATAGAGATGAAAAGTGATATCTCATGTAAATGGAGCCATATAATATTTGTCCTTTTGTGTCGGGCTTACTTCACTTACCATGTCTTCAAGCTTCATCTACATTGTAGCATGCCAGAAGGCTTTTTTTTTTTTTAGAAATTGACATACTTATTTAAAAATCTATGAAGAAATGCAGTGGACCTAAAAGAGTCAGACCAGAGCAAAGAGAACAAAGTTAAAAGACTTACATTGCCTGATTTCAAGATTTATTATGAAGTTACAGTAACCAAGACAGAGCAGTACTGTCTTAAGGAGAGATGTATAGATGAATAGAGCAGAAGAGAGTCGAGAAATAGACACACAGATATATGAGTGGATCCATTTTTGGCAAGCTGCCAAGGTAATTCAATGAGGAGAGAATGGTCCTTTCAATAAATGGTGCTGAAACCACAGGATCTCCATATGGAATACAATGAACCTCGTATTTGACCTCATACAATATACAAACATTAACTTGAATCATAAACTTACATTAAGAGCTAAAATACATAATTTCTAAAAGACAACATAGCAGAAATTCTTTGTGACCTTGGGTTAGGCAAAGATTTCTTACATAGGACACATAAAGAACTAACCTCTTTAAAAGAGAAAATCGGTAAGTTAGATTGCATCAGCATCAAAAAACTTTTGTCCTTTGAAAGACACATTAGGAAAATTAAAAGGCAAGCCACAGAATGGGAGAGAATATTCCCAAAACATTTATCAGACAAAGGACTTGTATCCAAAGTATGGAAAGAACTCTTCAAATAACCTTCCAAAACTGGACAAGAGATTTGAGCAGATACTTCACACAAAAACATAAAGAGATGGTAAGTAAATAAGCACATGAAAAGACGTTCAGCATCGTTTGTAAGGGAAATACAATTAAAACCACAGTGAAATAATACTACACATCCTAGAATGGCTGAAATTAAAAAGTCTGATAATATCAATTGTTGGTGAAAATATGGAACAGTGGGAGCTCTCATATATTGCTGGTGGGACCGTATAATTGTACAACATTGTGGAAAACTGGCAGTTTGGTTTTTTTTTTTAAATTAAACATATGCTCGCTATACAATCCAGCAATGTTACTGCTAGACTAATCCTAGATTGCTCCTAGATTACCAAAAATAAAAGAAAACATAAGTCCACACTTGTTCACAAATATTCATAGCAGCTTTATTTATAGTAGCCCCATACTAGAAACAACTCAAATGTCCATCAGCTGGTGAATGGATAGACAAATTGTTATTTGTCTATTCAGTATTTTTATAGAATTTTTATCTATTCAGTATTATGTTTCTCAGGCATAAAAAGAAATGAACTGTTGATACTTGCAGCAGCATGGATGAATCTCAAAAGCATGCTAAGTGAAAGAAGCCACACATGAAAGAGTATATACTATATGATTCCATTTAGAAAAGGCAAAACTATAGTGACAAACAGCAGATCAGTGGTTGCCAGCAGTTGGGGGTGTGGAGAGGGGACTGCTTTTTGGGATGATGGGAATGTTCTATATCATTGTTGTGGTGTTGGTAACATGACTGAATACATTTGTTAAAACTTATCAAAGCATACACTTAAAATTGGTGAATGTTATTGCAAGCAAATTATACCTCAGCAATTAAAAGAGAAAAAGAATACGGATGGCTTCTTCCTTCCAGGAGCTCCTAGTCTACCTAGGGAGTCAAGATAGGCTTCTGAAAAAATTTAAGGCAAAGTATGATCAGGTGTCAGATATGGTCGAATTAAACATAATATATCATACCTGAGGTTGGCAGCTGTGACTCCACGCTCAACCATGGTAACCAGGAGAGCTCCTCCGTGCCCTGGGAATAGGGGAGGAAAGTCCAGCTTCCTTCAGGTTAGGAACTTAAAACTGAGGCTTTCTTGTTAACAAGTCAGCATGGGCTTTACTGTCTCACTTTTCCTCAATCTGGAAGGGTTCTGGAATCTTCTCTATGTAAGGCAGTTTAAAGCCACTGTGAGTTTTTTTGTTTAATTATTGAAAATTTTTAAATTTAAATATTTAAAAATTATTTAATATTTGTACATATGTATGGGGTACATGTGATATTTTGTTACATGCATAGAATGTGTAATAATCACATCAGAGTGTTTGGGGTATACATCACCTTGAGTATTTTTCATTTCTATGTGTTGGAAACCTTTCAAGTCCTCTTCTTTAGCTACTTTGAAATATACAATACACTGTTGTTAACTACAGTCAACCTTATACCTTCTATCTGACTGTATATTTGTACCCATGAGCCAACCTCTCTTCATCCCCCTTCCCCCACACACCCTAGCAACTGTGATTTAACTGAAATACATGCAGCATGCCTACCCTGGTGCTGGAGATTTGAAAGAAACACACATCAGGGCAATCCATCATTGAGAGAATAAAAAACTGCACTTGACAAGTACTGGAAAATTGGTAGTAAGGGTGAATAAATAAAAAGACTAACAATAGAAAAATATGGTTATTCCATACAAAGAATATTTGTGGGCACAGTCCTGGGAATCATGGGTTTTGAGTAGCGGTCTACTGGAGATGGAATGCCAGACCTAGTATTAATATGTGAACTAAAATTAAATAAAAGGCTTCCCCTCCTCCCCCCGCTGGCTAACTGAGTGGACCCCCTCCTGGCCAAGAGGATATCCTAAAACTAAATTGTCTGCCAGGAGGAGGAGGTCAGACATGCCTCCCAAGAGGGCACTGGTCAGCCCTCTTGCATCTTCCCAGGCGTCAATATCCTCACCCCTAAAATGGGAGCTAAGCCTATTTTCTCTCCCTATCTTCCAGGGATAGTCAGGCAAATCATAAAACACAAGCATACATTGTATACAAATCTCTTAACATTTTCAAGCAGGAAACTAATTTGCTTTCCCCAACCCTCCACCACACCACTGTAGTTTAAGTTTTTATTATCCCCTCAGCATGTTTTTGTAAACCATATTCTGACTGTTTTTTTCATTCTACTAGAGAAAGTCTTACTATGGCTGGAAACCATACATTGCCCTCTTTCTTTCTGACCTAAGAAAACACAATACCAGATACTAAGAGTGCAGCGCCCACATCCTATGGGGTGCTGGCAACGAGGTGCCGTGGAGAAGAGCTGGTCGTGGTGTCAGGGTTGGATTTGGATCCTCTGCAACTGGCTGTGTGAGGTTATATGAGCTACTCAATCTTTCCAAGCATTGGTTTCCCCATCCTTGTAGTGGGGATTGACAAAGTACCTACCCACACAGTGAACAGTAAATAAGATAATATATTGCAGTGGATACTGCAGTGTGCCACCCAGATCTCCCTCTTTAGAATGAGGTACTTTATTCCCAGCTGCCAAGAGGGATGGCAGATGACAACTTCCATTTGAGATGCTCCCTCAACTTGCCCTTGGTCAAAGGGAAACCCTAGCCAAGGTTGCAGCCCTTCTGGGAGGCTGGGGAGAGGGAGGAGATTGCGTCTAATGAATGGTTGATGTGGGAGCACGAAGGCCTGCGTCCCACTTGCCCCAGCTGCAAACAACTCTGAAGGACCATCCCGGCCCAGAATCCCTAACCCCACAGGATCAGCTAAGGCCTTCGTCATGATTGCATTGTAGCTCAACTTCTCCCTCTGGTCAATTCTGCTGCCTTCTCCATCCCATAGCTGCAGATCCTGAAAGCATCCCAACAGACATCTTGCATTTCAGTCTCTGCCTCAGAGACTTTTCCCAGGGAACCTGACCTAAGATGCATATGCAAAGCACCCCATTGATAGGAAGCCCTCAACAAAGCGGAGCTACCATATTTCATCAAGTCTCAGAAGCATTAATCATAAGATGCCCATTATTTTATAGACCACCAAGAAAGAAGAAGTACCCAAGGTGGGATGTCTAACAGGAGACATCCAAATAGAGCTGGAACACCAACCAAAGAGCGTCCTCCCTGCAGAATTGGACACCAAGAAAAAGTGCAGGGCTCAACCTTAGCACTGGGTGAAGGAAGGGGAAAAACTACCCTAATAATCTGAACTGAACTCTCTTTAAGCACAGAGTTGAAACTGAATGACCTTGGGTCGGTAGCACTCCAAGGACACTGGCAGAATCAAACACAAATACTCTCTGGAAAAACACAACTTCACTTCTTGCCAGCAGTGATCATAAAACCTGTCCAGATTTCAGAGATGTTACAATGAGAAAGAAAGGTATGTATATGCAAATCAATGAAGTCTGGCGTTATTCTGTTCAGCAAAGACACGAGCATACCCAGCTGTCACCTCAGTACTTCACCATAATCAAAACTGGCCACAGGAGATGACCGGGTTTCCTGTGAACCCTGAAGCTTGTCAATTCAAAGTAGAAATCACTGAGATAAAAGCAGAACCCCCCATGGCTAGAAATAACATATTCCAATAATGGACTGATAATGATACAGAAGAGCTTTCGAGAAATTCGGGGGCTGGGCTCCAGTCAGCAGCTACTCCTAATTAGCTGTCTGAACTAAGACAACCCACTTAACTTTTCTGAGGTTCATTTTTCTCACATCATCCCATCAATGAGAGAAAAAAATAGTTTTCCTTCCTGCTGAAGTATTATAATAGATGGGCAAGTACTTTGAAGAGTTAAATACACATTATTATTATTCAACAAAATGTACTGAAGACTTCCTACTTGTTTTAGATCCTAGAGATGCAACATTTACAAATAAAACAAAATCCTTGCCCCCATGGAGCTTACATTCTAGTGGATTCTAGTGTTGATACTATAAATCAGTTCTTCCTTTTGTAGCAGAATTTGATACAATCCTTGTACTAATGATGCCCAGAGAAGGTTCAGTCCCAAATGAGCAAGGCTTTGAACAACAAGGGTACAAAAAGTATGGTACTTGCCTATTTCCACACCGACTGCACACTTTGCAGCATTGGTAATAAACCGTTTGCTGCCTGAAGGTCACGCAGGGAAGGTGGGAATTGGGGAGGGGTGGAGGCTCTGAGCAGGGAATTGCTGTAATTGGCCACATCCTGCCACCTCCATCATCAGGGCCTTGGCGTCCAGAGGCCCTTCCCCACTCCTGAGTCCCTCTTCCCTGGTCCGGTCCCCTTAAGTCACAATCTCCTTTGAATCTGGACTGAAGCAAGGCAAGGATTCCTTTCAGATCCTTGAAAGATTCCTTAAGATTCCTTAAGGAATCCTTAAGGATCCTTGCAGATTCCTTACTGCAACAGGGAAGTAGTAAGTGCAGTGGTTAGGAGCAGAGGTTCCAAATGCAGGTACCTCTGGGTTGGAATCCCTTCCCTGAGACTCAGCAGCTGTGTGGTCACAGGCAAGTCTCCCCTCTAAGCCTCCGTTTCTTCATCTGCAACATGGGCGTGATAATAGCACCTACTCCACAGAGTGTTGTGGGGGTTAAATGAACTAATGCATGTGGGGCACACTGTCCCTAACATACCAAGTGCACACTAGGTGACAGCTATTGTCGTTGCTGTTTTGCTATTATTAACACCACCCCTCTCCAGTCTAGATGTGTGTCTCAATAGTGTTACTGACAGTCTTTGGAATGTTCCTACAGCTGGAGAAGAATTTTCGTAGAACTGAAGAGGATGCTTCCTTGTAAAAGAACAACAGGTAACACTTCCACAGCCCTCTGAGAAATGACAATTTGGAGGCTTCCCCTGTTCTGCCTGCTCTGGGAGGGAGGAGGGTGTCGACCACTTATCTGCTCACACCTTCCTCCCATCCCATCCCATTAGGCACCCACGTGGTACCCGGATTCTGCTTGACCCCCTTTCTTTACCCAGACCAGAGAGAGGCCAGGCAGTCAACCAAAGAGAGACAGGTAGGGGACAGTGAGAATGGTAAAGTGAGCGCCCCCTGGGGACAGTGATCCCCTTCATCAGATAACCAATGTTTGCCAACATTTCCCAATTCGAAAGGTTCCGGTGTTCTGAAATTAAGACTTTTTTCTCCATTTTGACTTTTAGTGTAATCGCATCCAAAGAAGCCTATTTGGAGCCAGAAAAACATGGTAAATTGTTTCATTTGTGTATACGAATTACCCAGGAGCCTCAGACCTCTTAGACTTTTTTGAAAGTCTTAATTGTTCCCCTGTCAAACAAAGCCACTTTTGCTAAAAAAAAAAAAGGGGGGGGGTTTAGATAGACGTTATTTTTTAGAGCAGTTTTAGGTTCATGGCAAAATTGAGCAGAAGGTATAGAGTTCCCATATACCCCCTGCCTCTTCCCTCCCACAGCCTCCCCTATTGTCAACATCCTGCCTAATAATCGTTTTAATGATCACCATTAGCTAAAGGGGCAGAATCTTTTGTTCATGAACCTCACAGAATAACTTGCCTTGTATATATAGTCACATTTTAACCTAGGGAAAGAAATTATATGAAATATATCTGTTCTTGATAAAATCATAATTCGACAAAGCTATAATTTTGCCTCCTTGGCTCCAAATTCTACTTTTTATTCAAAAAATTAAACAAACTCTTTATACCTATAGAATGTTTTTTGGCAGGGGAGTTACCGTTTGTTTTTCAAATGGATTGTCCACAGTGTGAACCTAAAATTAAATAAAAGGCTTCCCCCCGCCCATGGCTGACAGAATGGACCCCCTCCTGGCCAAGAGGACATCCTAAAACTAAATTGTGTGCCAGGAGGAGGAGGTCAGACATGCCCCACTATGCCCCCCTCCCTTCTTGGAGGTATCCTTTGTAATTCATCAACAGGCCTAAGGCTATGCAAGACAAACCTGCAGGTCCCCAATTTACACAACAAATATATGTCCAGTGACTTGTCTCTTATCTAAAACATTCCAAGCCTTTAGACAAAGCTTCATTTTTTTTTAACCAATTACAAGTCAAGGAGTCTTTAAACCCACCTATAACCTGTAAGCCCCCCTCCGCCCCCCCACCCTTCGAAATGGCCTGCCTTTTCGGGCCAAACCAATGTAAGCCTTCCATGTATCGATTTATGACATTACCTATAACCCCTATCTCCCTAAAATGTATAAAACCAAACTGTAACCCAACCACAGCAAGTCCACTTGCTCAAGGCTTCTTGGGTGTGGCTCCGGGTCATGGTCCTCAAATTTGGCTCAGAATAAACCTCTTTGAAGTTGTTTTACAGAGTTCAGCTTCTTTTCCGTCAACAACAGACATCCTCCTAACAGGGAGAAAATGCTTCCCTTTCCTCCTGCCTCTCTAGGACGCAGCATCCATCTCCAATTCTACCCCTTTCCTGTGACTGCCTCAAGTTCTTTTCTTTCTGCTTTTTGGAGTTATCATGAGAACTATTTGTCGACGGACAAATAGTTCCCCTCCTGGGGAACTATGTGTGTCCCCTCCTGGCTGTGCTCCTGACATACAGCAGCGGAGGCTTCATAACAGGTAGGCGCCTGCCACCGCCCCCTTGAACTTGGAGGTGAGCAGGGCAGATAGTAGTGGACGGATCCCTGTTGTCTCCTCACTCTCTTGAAGAAACAAACACTATTAGTCTCAAAATCGTTCACAGAAAGCAAGAAGTAAAACCTTTCAGAAACTTTCTGAAATTTCTAGGGCTTTACTGGCTTAATTAATCTTCTGAGAAGGAGCAATGTATTTGTAGGGAAAAAAAGGCTTTGCAATGAATCTGCTATGAGAGCCATAAAAGGCAGCTGTCTCAGTGGAAGAGAGCATTCTTTTGCTTGCTTTATCTAGGAATTTCACTTTCTCAGCTACTTTGCAAGCCAGCAACTTCAAAAAACCATCTGTGTTATTGCTGGGTAGATAACAGTGGGAGACATTCCTGTTGCTGACAAAAGCCACCCCTGAGAAAAGAAACAGGTTAGCCTTCCCCCTTTATTTGATTCTTTCCTAAGCTAACAAGGAAAACATGTTCGGTTTTTCATGTTGTTTGCACTAGCTGGGGGAGTACTGAGCGCTTACTAGGTGCCCTGCAAAGTTCTTTATATAAGCTCTGTGGGTGGGTGAGGTGGATTGGCATGCATTCTGCCCTCCTACTTTGCTTTCCTGAACTGCAGAGATTGGAGGAGGCTTAAAACCATGTTTCTAGGTTTTGTTGCAGCACGGGTCTATGACGAGGCTCTGGGTCAGCTGATCATTTGAACCCATTGATGGTTTGGCAGGCGAAGGGAAGTGGGGTCCTTGTTTCTGCAGCCTGTGCTGCTGCTGCTGCTGCTGATAATGAGCAAGAGCAAGTCGCAGGAGCTGTTTCTTCTGTCCCAGCAGGAAGTGTCTGTCTTAGCAGGAAGCAGGGCATGTGCTTTGCTGGTGTGGTTCTGGAAACACAAGTTCTTAGGGGCACTTCCTGGTGCTCTTGAGTCGAGGGCATTTGTCTGGAGCCACAGTGAAAGCAGCTTCCATATTATCATTGGATATTTGCCAAGTTGCATGATCCTGATCTTCGTCAATTTTTCCTGATTCCCTGGCACCTGGCTGTAGTAGAGACGCCCGTTCTCTCGGCCAGCCAGTTCTGGGGTGTTGTTCTGGGAGTTATTTCTGAAAGTTATTTCCACTCCTCCAGCCCTTTCAATGATTTTGGAAGTATCTAATTTCTCCACTAATAGTGTGTGTATTATGATGTCTCTTACACTTGAAATATGGTAGCTTCCCTTTATGGAGTTCTTCCTATCCATGAGGTGCTTTGCATAGACGTCTTAGGTCAGATTCCCTGAGAACAATCTACTTACAAGAGCAAGAGTGGTTTCTTCTGTCAGCCCCCAAACAGTGGTTAACACACTGCTGCGTTTGACTTTCACAACCACCCCCAAAGGCAGACATCACCAGTCCTAGCTTCGCAGCTGAAGAAACTGAACTTGGAGGACTCTGGGACTTGCCCAAGGTCACACCAGCTTGTCAGCAGGAATGCAGGTAGGTTGCAAACCCAGTTATATCCCCTCCCTACTCTGTCGCCACATCTGAAAACCTTTGTATGGGCTACACACATGATCACCTGGATATTTGTTCATCCTGTGTGTTTCCTAGTACAACATATTTGTGAGGGAAAAATAAGATCAAGGAGCCAAGCTGCCACCTTCCCACCTATGTCTCCTCCTGTTCTATATCTCTGAGTAGAACTGGAATTCCCTACCAGGGGCCAGAGGTGGGCTGGCCAGCCACCTTATCTCTGATCCCACAGTGCGTAGGTCATTAGCAAATACTGGATGAATGACCTTTGGTCGTTATGTTTTTGTAACCCAGTGTGTCAATATACATACAGGACAGTCAGCATAGTTGTTGGGTCCCTGAAGGATAGGCCTGTGTGATTTAGTGCCACTTCCAGACATTGGTCCAGGACCTGTACTGGGCTGGCTGCATCAAAGTCACATGGGGAACTTACTAAATCATGCAGATTTGGGAACTCTATCTCGGGAGATTTTAATTTGAAGGTCTGGGGTAGAACCCAGAAGTCTCTATTTTTAACAAATTTCTCAGATGCCTTGGATGCTCAAAGTACAAACTAACTTGATTTAGAAATCACAGATAGAGAACAAAAATGGTTATGGAAAAGGATAGTAGGTTGTACAAAGATCATGCTTATTTTATTGGACTTTGTGTTAGAGATTTGTCAGACATAAAGGAAAAGAAGACTAAGATTCTATTATAACTATCAGCCATGACACTTGCACATTTTTGTTGGTATTGTTTTGTTTTTGAGACAGGGTCTTGCTCTGTCTCCTGGGCTAGAGTGCAGTGGCATCATCATAGCTCACTGCAGCCTCAAAATCCTGGGCTCAAGTGATCCTCCTACCTCAGCCTCCCGAGTAGCTGGGACTATAGACGTGTCTATAGCCACTATGCCTGGCTAATTTTTCTATTTTTTATGGAGACAAGGTCTTGTGCTTACCCAGGCTGGTCTTGAACTCCTGGCCTCCAGCAATACCTCTGGCCTCGGCCTCCTAGAGTGCTAGGATTACAGGCGTGAGCCACCACAGCTGGCCATTGGTATTGTTTAATTAAAGTTCATTGACTCTGAAGGGGCTGAACGCAAATTTTTTGCTGAGCTCCACATTTTAAAAGCACTGTACACTAAAACTGAGGTTCACATAAGCCCCTTCTACATAGACACAATGTGGACTAATCATAAAAATGAATAAAATTTAAGGAGGGAACAATTTGTGGTGAACAAGAGGAGAATGCTCCAGTTTATATTTTGCAGGTGGCAACATGTGACCTTGTAATGTTCTTAACTCCAAAGGATTTCACTTGGAAAGGATGAGTGAAGGGAATACTTTCTTAAAAAAATTTTTTTAAAGCTGTGTTAAATATTTTTCTACATCCTACAGTGTTTAGAGCCAGAAAAGCTTCTGGAGTTTATCTGATCATTTCTCCCCATTTATTTTACTGATGAGGAAACGGAGGCCCAAGGCTGCCTGGCTGGTGTGTAATAGAATCAGGTGTAGATTCCCAGCTTCCTCTTATTCCCACTGTTTTTTCTGAATACTCACAAATACTGAGTCTCTTGAATTCAACACTGAAATGACACACATAGATTCAGGAATTATAGTTGTCTTCTTTAATTTTCCATACTGAATCTACAATGCTCTAGAGCAAGTTCCCACCTGCTGGCAAATCCAGCTGGCCACCTGTTTTTGTTCAGTCCGTGAGCTAAGAATGGTTTTTACATTTTTGGGAAAAAGCCAAAAGAGAAATAATATTTTCTGACACAGGAAAATCATATAAAATTAAAATTTCAGGGTCTGTAAAAAAAATTGTATTGGAACACAGTCACGCCCGTTATTCACATATTATCCATGACTGTGTTCTCTCTGCAGTGGCAGAGTTCAATAGTTGGACTGAGCCCTTATGGACCACAAGGGTAAGAATCTTTACTACGTTTCCCTTTACAGAAGTTTTGCCCACCCTTGATCAAAAAAGCTGGGGTTTGTTCTCTTTTTTAAAAGAATGATTCACAGCATCTTTAGTTCTGACAACGTTCTCAGTGTCCCAGTACCTTGTAGCATATTGAGTGCTCTTATGGGGCTGGTTCAGAAGGGGGCCCTGTGCTTGGGATTCAATGCTCTGCTGTTGCCTACTTGAAATAATTGTAAAATGATTTTATTGTTGAACTTACGTTTTGTACCTGAAGTCCAATGGGACAGTGGAGCCTCGGCTCACATGTGGATCTGTCTCCCTTCACCTTCCACCTCAGGCCTCCCTGGGAGTGACTCTCAGCCCAAGCCTGGTGGGAGCTTCAGAGGAGGTGCAGGAGGTGGGGGGCATTCACAGCCGGGCTCTTGCCCAAGGAAACATGACATTAAATACAAATAAAAGCCACTGTGACAGGTCAAGAGAGGGAGATCATAGAAGAAAGGAACTGCTTTTTGAACAAGGGGCCTACATTTTCATTTTTCATTCCAATTATGTAGTAGGCTCTGCGCTTCTGATTCATGCCTGGTGGTTTTACTGAATAACTATAAGGAGCTATTTGTCCTCATTAGGGAATGTCAGCACATAAGGGAGATGAATTGCACTTGTCTTTGCTCTTTTGTTTCCTCTGTCGGTATTAGCATTTTAAAATAATCACTCTTTTGAGGTACTAACATTTTTAATATTTATTTGGCAATGAAACAGGTCATTAATTTGGGAATTAAAGGCTAACATGCTCAAAAGTTATGAATTTCCCTTTTGGTGCAGAGGTTAGCTATAATACAGATACCTCCTACATCCTTTTTTCATGGTATTTCCATTTAAGGATGGCCGAGTGTAGTATGAGTTTACTATTTTTAGGAAAAAAATGCATAGACGTAATACAGGTGAAGAAAAAAAGTCAGTTTTGATTAAATGAACTATGCATAATTTGAAGGGCAATTGGTCTTTCACAACAATTTTGATATTGTAGGGGAGAAAAAAAAGTAACATCATCTTTCCCTTCACCCATTGCAAGGTTCACACTGATATCCCAACAATAAAAGATTAACAAGAGAAAAGCATAACAAACCTATTTAATCAAAGTTTTACATGACATGGGAGTCTTCAGAAATGAAGACCCCTAAACCAAGGGAAAACTGTGTTTTTATGCTAGAGCAGTCCCCAACCTTTTTGGCACCAGGGGCTGGTTTCATGGAAGACAATTTTTCCACAGATTGGGGATAGGGGGTGGTGTCGTGGGTGGGTGGGGGTGTGGTGCGGAGCTCAGGCGGTGAAGCGAGACTGTTTCCTAACAGGCCACAGACCGGCTATGGGCCTCGGCCTGGGGGTTGGGGGCCACAGTGACAAAAGAAGTGGACAGTTGTGGAGGAATGTGATCGGAAAAAAAGAGTCTGATCTAGTGGTAATAACCTGCGGGGAACTGAGAAAGTCCTGCTTGTTCAGATTCTTCTTGGCCTCTCTGCACACAGGGCAGGACACCTGTCACAAGAGAGTCTTATCACCTACGTCCAGGGCAGGGAGGTCAGAGAGTGATCGCTCTAGGTTTTATGGCTTGCCTCGGGGAGAAGAGTTCTAGTTTCCATGCCCCACCTTGGGGGAGAAGAGGAGGAAGGAGAAAGGAGGGTATGCGGAGGTCAAGAGAACTTCTTGTCTCTGAGGCCCCTCCAATCTCCTTCACTTCAAAGTACTCAGCAGGTCAAGGTGCCATACTTTGGGGTATTGCGCTCTGAGCCCTGGCAATATATTACAGATCAAAATGAATGCCCCAGACAGGAGCACAGCACAGGCATATGGTACATTTATATGATCACGGAGCTGCAGCATCTCATGGTTACAAAGCCCCAGGTGAGTGTAAGGCAGCTGGCCTGGGCCTAGTTCACAGACCAGTATGCGGGAGGTACTGCCCCATTCATTTGCTTAAAGCAACTAGGTTTTAATACATTTCATCCTTCTTCAGGGGTCTTAAAAAATTCTGATCTTTGTGGCAATTGTTTGATTGAGGGTTGGGGAAAGCTGAGGAAAGAATTGTCTAGAAAAAAAATTATTTATTCCTTAGAGGGCAAGTGGTATATAATGAGTAGAAAGGATTTCTATTGGTGAAAGACCCAGGTGAATAAACACAGTTTGTGCTTTTAAAAAGCACTTTATGTTTACATGAGTTAATT
This sequence comes from Daubentonia madagascariensis, assembly GCA_023783475.1. NCBI lineage: Eukaryota > Metazoa > Chordata > Mammalia > Primates > Daubentoniidae > Daubentonia > Daubentonia madagascariensis. The sequence continues at coordinate 7,145,292 of JAKFHU010001672.1, forward strand.
TTAAAAATTATTTTTATATTGGGTTTTATTTGCATTTTAGAAGCTATATTTATTGGTCTTCCAGGGAAGACAGCAATGATTCATGAGAATTCTTGGTTATTCATGATTATTAGGTAATTGGGTGATGATTCTCGATTATTAGGCAATTAAAGACCTTATTAGGCAATTTTCAGTTGATATACATTTTCTGCTTCCCCTCCCGTAGCCTACTTCACTCTCACTAAAGTCTCCATCATAAGCAGGGGCAAGAGATTAGAAATGAAATGCAAGCACATTTGGTGTTGCTATCTGTGATCAGCTCAGGGTGTAATGTTGGGGTGCTCTTAATGTACTCAGTGCCCTTGTGCTCAGTAATGCTCTCTGACTTTAAAATGAAATGCAAAAGAAAACTCATAATCAGTAGTCAATCACACTCTTGTGAAAGTTTGTATAAGCTATGCTGGGTTTTTAAATTTTGAAACTTATCTACCATCATAAAATAGAAAGATTTATCTCAAAGGAATTGAAAATCTCAGAGGGCAAATGATGGTAGAGAAATTTTTTTCAGGGATGAGGGGTTTTCTGATATCATAGTAATCATACTAGCCTTGCTTAGGCTGGCCCTAAGCCTACTTGTCATTCTGTGGTATCTAGGGATAGAGAGAGGACTAAGATTTCTGCTTCCTTGAAAGGACCAGCATGGAACTCAGGGGCTGACTTGGCTGCTGGAGCATCAGGAAGTAGAGAGTTCTCAGAGGGAGCCATGACTGGGAGCCTGCCCTGCGTGAGCGTGGAGGGCTCCCTCCTTCCCCTCATGATTCCCTGGCTCCAAGAACCCACTTTGAATCCAGCCTTCTACCATCCTTGAAGCTGAGCCTGGATCTCATCCTCACCCTGTGCCTGAAGGGTGAGGATTGTGCTGTTATTGGCTTGCAGGCCAGTTAGGGCTGGGGGATGGAGGGCTGGTACCAGATGTGACTGGGAGAAGCTTAGCTTTGGCCTCTGGGGGTGGATTTATAGAGAATTCTAGATTGGAGGGGTCAAACCCCTCCAAAAATGTGTGTTAGTTACATGGCATAACAGATAGAGTTTACTGTGAAGTATACAGGTCAAACAGAAGACTCAGGATTTAATACCAGTTCTTTCAACAACTAGCTGTGGCTTCAGGCAAGTGATGTAACTTCTGTCTTTGTTTCTTTATCTGTAAAGCAGGGGAATCTCTAGAATCCTTTCCACTAGTATAAGTCTTGGGTCTATGATCCTACTCAGAAAACTGCCATTAACAGTACTGATTAGAAATAATGTACAACTAATGGAGTACAAAGAGAAAAACTGAAAATGTGGTTTTGTTTGTGTGGTATAATAAATAATATGTCTGGTTTTTGTCCCCAGTTTCTGGCACAGAGCTTCAAGAACTTGTAATTTCCTGAGTGATAGGAGTGGTTTTGTTATGCTAATGAGGTGACTTATGGTGGGCCACCAGAAAAAACAACCACGTGATTAGAGTGTTGGAATTTGTGGCCAGCGCAACCTCCAGGGAGAGGAAGGGGCTGGAGATTGAATTCAACCACATGGTCAATGATTCAATCAATCATGCCTATGTAGTAAAACCCCAATAAAATCTCTGGATGCTGAGGCTCAGTGGAGCTTCCTGGTTGATGAACATATTGACGTGCTGGGAGGGTGAAGCACCTGGATTCCACAGGGAGAGCATTTGGAAACTGTGTTCCCCACTCCCCACAAGATCTTGTCCTACGCATCTCTTCATTTGGCTGTTCCCAATTTATATCCATTATAATAAAACTGTAATTATAAGTATAGCACTTTCCTGAGTTCTGTGAGTTGTGCTAGTGAATTACTGAACCTGAAGGGATGGTGTCTGTCAGCCAGAAGTGTGGGTGTCTGGGAACCCCACTTGCGGCTGGTGTCTTTTGTGGGGGCAGTCTTGTGAAGTACTGTGCCCTTAAGCCTGTGGAGTCTGACTCTAACTCTAGGTAGTCAGTGTCGAAGGTAGTCTAGGTAGACTGTGTTGCAGGACACCCAGTCAGTGTCAAAGAAATAGTGTCAGAACACTGTTTGCCTAGAATTAACATGAATTGCAATATTTTATATGGACTTCCACCCTTTATGTTTTATTACCATGGAGCCAAATAATGATTGCATCTATAATTGAATATGCCAGCTTCTGTTTATTTAATACACAATTATTTGATTACAATCTTAGACTCTTCATGGATGCCCAACCTTTACAGTTTGGTGCTCACTTACTCTGGCAATCTACTCACATGGTATGTTCATGACTTAAAATCCAAGCAAGTAAAATTGAGGGAGTACTTTAAAAAAATAAATCCATGAAGTCATCAGGTATAAATACAAAATCATTAATTGATAATTCAAATGTCAGATGTCAATGTAGAGCTAGAACCTAGAAATCCTCAGGAAAGGGTTTGGACTCTGATGATTTGAGAAGAAAAGTGTCTATGATAGAGACTAGATGTGCTTATTGTATCTGATTTCCCTTGACTGTCTGGGCATGTGGGAAGCCTTCCTGTGCCTCTCACAGTTATGTTAGGATTGCATGACTACCTTTGGCTGAAGAGCTGTGAGCAGAAGCAACAAGTGTCACGTCCAGGCAGAGGTACATAGGAGCAGGAGGGAATGCTCCGTGCCTATCAAACTCTGAAGCTGTGCTGACATGGTGGCATGATGGGATGGTAGAGCCTCTGTCAGCCTGGGCTCCTGAGTGACCGCAGAGTCCTCTGCTGAGCCACACTGGAACTGCAACTTGAGGAAGAAATTAATCTTTGTTATGTTCAGCCACTGGTATTTCAGGATTCGTATGTTACTGCAACACATCCTAGGTTATCCTAGCTAATATAGTAACTTCAGGTAACTTTTTAATATGGTGCTAAGTATCTATCCTGGGCTGGGCTCTTGAACAGGTCCCAATGACTCTTCCGACTCTCGGCAGAAGATCTAAGCTGGTGCTAAAAAACAAAGAGGCAAAGCCCGGGACATGTTTACAGTAGAAATAAGGAGTACTCCTTAGCCAGGGTTCCCTGTTGGTGTTTCACATAGTGACTGAATCGTCGAGCTGCAAGGACCCTTAGAGATCAGTGAGCTCACCTGGCAGACACCATGCCTTGCATACCTAAATCCATGCCTCACTCCTTCTTCCCTGTTTACAGAACCCACATGCTCAGGGAAAAGGCCTCCCTGGCCTCAGAGATGAACCCTCACTGGTCTAAGCTGGTCACGTGATCTCATCCCCCTTGCCCGTGATTGGCATAGGCATGGCCATGTGACATAGTTCTGGCCAATGTTGCACAAGAGACAGTCTGCTGGGAAAGGCTTTCCTTGCTCTTAAAATGAGATATATTAGGAAAAAACATGGATTTTTGTACCTCTGGACATGGGTATGTGAAGAGTGATGCTTGGAACTCTGGCAGCTGTTTTTGATCATGAGTGGAGCCTCTGATGCTAAAAGGGTGACTCAACGTGCTGTAGTAACGTGGGGAGCACTTTGGTTCCTGACGATATTGTTGAGACTCTGAATAAACCAACCCCCACCCTGGAAGTGCCCCACATGTGAACTTCTTAATATGTGAGATAAAACATGCTCATTATTAAGTCATTGTCACTTCAGTCCCAAGCCTCCTAACTGATGCACACACTCCCCTCTGTTTACATCTTACAGGTAGATCCCCTGTGTATTTACTTTACCTTTGTTTCACTATTTGTAAATTCTGGAAGAAATCTGGGTGTGAAGTAATACTGCTTTTTTAAAAAAAACCCAGGTTTATTGAGATATAATTCACATACCATACCATTTACCCATTTTAAAATGTACCATTCGATGGCTTGCAGTATATTCACAGAGTTGTGCATCCACTATCACAATCAATTTTAGAACTTTTTCACTACTCCAGAAAGAAACCCCGTACCCGTTAGCGGTCACTCCCTCTGTTAGTCTGCTAAGGCTGCCATAATAAAATACCATAGACTGGGTGGCTCAGATCATAGAAGTTTATTTTTCACAGTTCTGGAGGCTGGAAGCCCAAGGTCAAGGTGCCAGCAAGGTAGGTTTCATTCTAGGGCCTCTTTTCTTGGCTTGTAGGTGGCCACCATCTTGCTTTGTGCTCATGTGACCTCTTCTTTGTTTGTGTGCAGAGAGAGAGAGAGAGAGAGAGCTGTCTGGTGTCTCTTCTTATAAGAGCACTAATCCTATTTTATCAGGGCCCCACCCTTATGGCCTCATTTAACCTTAATTACCTCCTTATAGGCCCTACCTGTAGATACTGTCACCTTGTGGGTTAGGGCTTCAACCTATGAATTTTGGTGGGGGAGCATAATTCAGTCCATAGTACTCCTCATTCCCCCTTCCCCTAGCCCCTGACAACCACTAACCTCATTTCTGTCTCTATGGATTTGTTTATTCTGAACATTTCATATAAATAGAATTCTACAATATGTGGCCCTTTGGGTCTGCCTTCTTTCACTTAGCATGATAATTTCAAGGTTCATCCATGGTGTGACATGCATCAGCACTTCATTTCTTTTCATCCCTGAATAATATTCTTTTTTAAAAAATTCACATGCCATTTAATTGATCTATTTAAAGTGTACAGTTCAATGGTTTTTAGTTGTGGTTAGAGGTGTACAATCACTACCACAGTCAACATTAGAACATTTTCATTACCTCAAAAAGAAACCCTGGACGCTTTTGCTAATTACTTTCTGTCTTTATACATTTACCCATTCTGGAAATTTCATATAAATGGAATTATATAATATGTGGTCTTTTGTGACTGGCTTCTTTCACTTAATATAATGTTTTCAAGGTTCATCCATGTTATAGCATGCATGAGTACTTCATTGCTTTTTATGGGTAACAATTATATGTATATGCCACCCTTTGTTTATCCATTCATCTGATGATGGACATTTGGGTTCTTTCTACTCTTTGGTTATTGTGAATAATGCTGCTATGAACATTCATGTGCAAGTTTTTGTGTAGACATGCTTTCCTTTCTCATGGGAGTACACCGAAGAGTGGAATTGTGGGTCATATGGTAACTGTATGTTTGACTGAGGAACTGCCGAACTGTTTTCCATAGTGGCTGCACCACTTTGCATTCCATTGATTCATAGTTGTATGATTTATAACATCCCTGTTCCCCACCCAGATTTGGAACCAACTGAAGGATAGACAGAAGAGTCAGGCAGACGGAGAGCTCATGACTAATGAAAAAGCTTTAAGGAAACACAACCTAAGCATGAGGGGACCAGAATGGGGCAGACTCACCCCAAATCATTGGCACAGCTGGGCAAATGCAGGCCCCTCCCACAGGCCCCATTCCGTGTGGCAGAGGGAAGCTTTCTGCAGGCTGGGTATCCTCGGCACCTTCTCCATCAACTGGTTCTGTCCCCAGGAGGTGTGCAGGGTGCAGGAGGGGACAAGGGAATTTCTCTTCTAGCTGTTCCTTCATACAGAAGGAAATGCCAGGAGTGGGGGCTGACCCCCTTTTCATGCTGTGATTGTGAAATGACAATTTCATTTTTAGAACTTCCCATTTGCCTTGAGTTGCACTTATCTTTAAAATCTCTAGCCATGTCACAGTAACATTTTTTTTCCTCTGAGGTTTTTGAAATCTCTGTTCCCCAAGTCAAGGCCACGTGTTCACTGTGCCCAAGGCCCCCTTCCTTTGGGGCCATCGGCTCCAGGATACGAAGATCGTTTTCTCCTCATGTTGTGTGTCATCAGTCAATGGTTGGAATTCTGTGCAGAGACACAAGTTCTCTTCCACAGCCTCTCTGTTGTAAGAGATGATGTTGCCGCAGAAGGTATGGGCTTGCCACGCGCCATGGTTTTGCCAGGCTCATTCCCAGCGGGTGTCTGAGGGATTGACGTCTTCATCACTGCTTTATCTTGCTCCTGGGTTAGTATCTGAACCAGTGTTAGGAAACGCCAGTCATGTGCTGATCTCAGACGACTGGACTAAAATCCGGAACTGGAAGCTGGCGCTGTGATCTCTAACACAGCCTACCAGGCTGACTTCCTGCACCTGTGTTTTCCTATTTGTACATAGTTATGACCCATATCAATCGTACTATGGTGGAAGGCCATGTCAGTTTACTTCAAATGGATGGTTTTGGTAAGTAAGTTGTTACTGATGGAGGGAGGTTACTAAAGGGGCTGATTTTCTTTCTAAGGTCAATAACCTCAAGGACTTTGTCTCTGGGGCAACAAAAGTGGGGCAACAGAAGTGACACAGAAGAGAGGAAGTCTGACTTGTCTCTTACTCTCCTTCCCTATGTTAACTCCACACTTATCCCCACACACCTCAATTACATCCATGCCACTTGAGTTCTGGAATTGCTGAGGCCTATGACATGAGCCAACAGACATCTTTCAGAGTCTTCACATAAATTTAAAAATGCAAAAGGTCAAGATCACTTTGAGGTAACTAACTCTTTCTATTTACAAACCATCTCCTTCCTGGTTTTCTGAAATTATCAAGCAGTTATTGAGGTGGCTTTGATTACAATGCACCTTGCTTCCTGGTTGAGGGCTGCCACCGTTTGACATGTCTTTGCAGTTACTAAGACTATCCCCATATATAAGAATAGGTTCAGCCCCTATAATTGTTTGGTTTTATTTTAATATTTAATACACACACACTTCTCAGGATTACAAATAATGTTTCACATTTTACTTTCGGAGTTCATCTTCCCACCCTAATGCAGTGTGTGTGTGCATAAATGTATATACACACATATACGCACATATACATACACTCCTTTGCAGATTTATTGACATCCTAGAGCTAGGAGTTCAGGTTGGATTTCTGATAAGGGTTCAGGCACAATCATGGTAAGGGAACAGATGTTTCTATTATCTCTCTGTCTTTTATGAGTGGGACTTCTCCCTCCCTGCCTCTACTCCTTCCATAAAACATTTGTGTCCATGGTTCGCCATACTCAGAATGTATCAAGTGTGACCAGAGGAAAATGACTCTTCAACCTTCCTCTAAAGTCTGACCATCATGAGCCATCTCCAACATTGAAATACATCTCGTCTCATAAGGGTCTCCTCAAAAGATTCCTGATCATTTCAGCCAGAACCGTGTCCTGGCTGTGTCACTTATTTGTATTGTACTCGTCATAAATAAAAATGATGTATGAACAAGTCCTGATCCTCATAGAATGCCTGCAACCCCAGCTCCCGTGCCAGGCACATGACAGGTGTTTAAAACATTTGTTGAATGAAAGGGTGAGTGAATGTGTGGATTCCTCCACCAGATGTGAACATGATGGCCGGGGTGCTGTCACCACCACATATACCCAGCACCTGGTTCTGTACCTTGCACCATGAAAATTAAATTTATGTATGAATTAAGAATGATGTCAGTAAGCTGGCTGATGCAAGAAAACTATCCAATTTATAATAGCATCAAAAAGAATAAAATACTAAGGAATAAATTTAACCAAGGAAGTGAAAGATCTATATGCTGAAAACTATGAAACACTGATGAAAGAAACTGTAGACAACACAAATAAATGGAAAGATATACTGTTTTTTTTCATGGATTCAAAGAATTACTATTGTTAAAATGGCCATACTACCCAAAGTGATTACAGATTCAGTGCGATCCCTATCAAAGTTCTAATGAAATAGGAAAAACAATCTTAAAATTCATATGGAACCACAAAAGACACTGAGTAGCTAAAGCATCTTGAGAAAACAGAACACAGCTGGAGGCATCACACTTCCTTATTTCAAATTATGTTACAAAGCTGCAGTAATCAAAACAGTATGGTACTGGCATAAAAACAAACACGTAGACCACTGGAACAGAATAGAGAGCACAGAAATAAACCCACACATATGTGGTCAACTAATCTTTAACAAGGGGTTCACACTCAAAAAAAAGAAATTGGTTCCTTATTGTTCCCATACAAAAAAATGAACTCAAAATGGATTAAAGACTTAAATGTAAGATCTGAAACTGTAAAACTCCTAGAAGAAAACAGGGGAGAAGCTCCTTGACGTTGTTCTTGGCAATGATTTTTTGCATATGACACCAAAAGCACAGGCAACAGCAGCAAAAATAAACATGGGACTGCATCAAATCAAAATGTTTCTGCACAGCAAAGAAAACAATCAACAAAATGAAAAGGCAGCCTGTGGAATGGGAGAAAATATTTGCAAACTATATATCTGATAAGGGCTTAATATCCAAAATACATAAGGAACTCATACAACTTAGTGGCAAAAAAAAAAAAAAGATTAAAAAATGGCCAAAGAGCTGGAATATTTTCCCAAAGGAGACATACAAATGGCCAACAGGTATATGAAAAGGTGTTCAACATCACTCATTGTCAGGGAAATGCAAATCAAAACCATGGTGAGATATCACTTCACACCTGTTAGAATGGCTATTATCAAAAAGACAAAAGATAATAAGTGTTGGTGAGGATGTGGAGGAAAGGGGACCCTTGTACACTGTTCGTGGGAATGTAAATAGGTACAGCCACTATGGAAAACAATATGGAACGTACTAAAAAAATTAAAAATAGAACTGCCATATGATCCAGCAATCCCATTTCTGGGTAAATATCCAAAGGAAATGAAATCAGTATGTCACAGAGATATCTGCACTCCCAAGTTTATTGCAGCATTATTCACAATAGCTAAGATATGGAATCAACCTAAGTGTCCATCAGCCAATGGATGAATAAAGAAAATGTGGTCTATACACAATGGAATATTGTTCAGTCTTAAAAAAAGAAAGAAATCTTGCTATTTGCAATAGCATAGATGGCACTGGAGGACATTATGTTAAGTGAAATAAGCCAGACACAGAAAGACAAATACTTTGTGATCTTATTTGTATGTGGAATCTAAAAAAGTCAAACTCATAGAAACAGAGAGTAGAAGAATGGTCACTAGGGGGTCAGGGGGTGGTGGTGGAGATGTTGGTTAATGGGTATAAAGTTTCAGTTATAAGACAAGTAGTTTCTGGAGATTCAATGTACAGCATGGTGACTATAGTTAATAATGTATTGTACACTTGAAATTTACTAAGAGAGTAGATTTTAAGTATTCTCACCACACACACAAAAAATGGATAACTATGTGAGGTGATGGATATGTTAATTAGCTTGATTTTGGGACTCATCTCGCAATTTATATGTATATAAAAACACCATGTTGTGCACCTTAAATACTTATAGTTTTTGTCAATCATACCTCAATAAAGCTGGAAAAAATTAAATTTGTGGGTGAATGAGTGACTGTCAAAGTGTGCAATGTTCCTGGTAGTGTTCAGAACCCTGGAATGTTACAAGAGTCAAAAATCTGTTTGTGCTCCAAGGAGTTGGAGAATGTGAGAAGTTACACAGATACCAAGCAAGGGAACCAAGGATGTGGCTGAGCCCTGTTTGCATGATTTCTCAAGGTTTAATTCTTGCACAGGTTTTATTACACCACATGAGTAGTGATTTGTGCAAACTACATCCTTTTTATTTTCTAATACGAAAAAAGTTTTCAATGACAATCATACTTTTTACACATTGTAGGAAATTTGAGAAATAGAGTCAAATAAAAAAAATCATCTGCTGTCTCAATCTACCACTCAGATCCTCCCACTGTTTACATTTTGGTCTCTATCCTTCACTCACTCACTCACTCACTCAGCATGCATATGTTGAGCACCTACTGTGTCCCACGCATGCATTGTTCCATGCATGCATTGTTCCAGGGATACAGCAATGAATGATCCAGATTCCCTCTCTCACAGTCCAGAGGGGGAGCACAAACAAAGAACTTCCAGATGGCGGTGCTATGTTCTATGGGGAGAATTCAAGCCTCGTGCTGTGACAGTGAGTGACTGGGTGAGGCTGGTGATCAGGAAGTCTGCAGGGCCTCCCTGAGGAAGTAACGGTTGACAAGGCGCTGCTAGCTAGGAAGGGTGCGGGAGAGCTTTGCAGGCAGAGACCCCCAAGGCAGGAGCAAAGGCCCATGTGGCAGGAGCTTGCTGGGCAGTTAGAGGTGAAGGCTGAGCGGTTACAAGGGCCAGACCTCAAAAGGCTGACCGTGACCTTGTAGGCTGTGGCCATGAGTTGGGATCTCATTTGATTTGAAGCATTCTAGCTTCTGAGTGGAGAATGGATTATGGGAAGGCCAAAGAGGAAGCAGAGACAATCAGGAGGGTATCGCATTAGCCCAGGTGAAAAATGAAGGGCTACTGTTCTTCCAGTCTTTTAAAGAAAACATATATTTTTTAATGATACCTATATGTACAGATTTAATGTATTTTAGGGTGGGATTATATACTACATGTCATTTTTAATCCACTATTAAGCTTACTATTCATATTATGAATGCAATTCTATGTCACTAGGTAATCTTCAACGACATCATTAAAAATGGCTAGTCACTACGTCGATATTTAATGGTGAAACACACTAGCCTTGTAGGCTGATTTGTGGATTTCTCCAAAGGATGACAAAGAGAAACTACGTGCTGGGCTCTTAAGGCCCTATGGGACTCTTAGACCAAGAAGAGAATGAGTGGATTTAAAGTAGATTCTCGATAATGATAGTAATAACAATGCTAACAACAAGTCAACACTTATTGAGTGATTATTGTGTTTAGGCCCAGGTCTGAGGGCTTTACATGTGTTAACTCAGTGAGTCTTCCCCTACGCTAGCCTCTGTGAGGGAGGTACTATTATTCTCATCTTTATTTCACAGACGGGAAAGTGAGGCACTCTTCTAATGGGTCCCCCTGTTGATCCCACACAGAAATTACTGGATTATTAGAACCATGGAATTCCTATATGTACTGATAAAACATTTATTAAAAACGATGGGCTTTGGCCAAATTAGTGTACAATCATTTCTTCCAATGTCTAGACATCCTGGAGTTGTGACAGGTGGGCCAACACAGTACAAGGAATCTCAGGATGGATCTCACAATGAAAGAGCAGAAAACCATTATAGCACTAGTTGGAGGGAGCCATAGAACAAAATAGGCGTCAGGGAAGCCTGGATCGTGGGGACTTCTGGGGTACCCATGGGCTGTGAGGTAACTGATGGTGGTACTTCAATTCCTCATCTGCTGATCCAGCATCCTATGAAACAGGGATCACCTACTTTAAAAACACATTTGCAGGAAATCCCCATCAAGGTCTGCCCTTCTACCCAGAGTGGTGTACCATATTTGGGTGATAAAACAGTTATGAAATCAACAAGAATGTAATCGTTGGCCATTTTTGCAATACTGAGATCAGTCTTTGGGTCAGCAGGCAAATGAATGTGAAGTCTTAGGAACTTTGGCCTTTCATAGCCTGCTCCCTTAGCTCCCCTATCTGAATGTTTTCCTCATGGCTGCATCACAAATGTGTAGGAGACTCAAAAGGCAATTGAAAGGCAGTGGAGTTTTACCTGTAGGGAGACTAACTTTTGAACGCTTTTCATTTGATAAAAGATTTTTCCCATGTAACAGGTGGTCTTGGAGACACTTATGCTCAGGTTCTGTCCTAGAGACATTAAAAACAAGGTAGAAAATAAATGAGCCTTCCAGTTCAGCAAAGATGATAACAATGATTTCATGCCAAAAGAAATAGAATTATCAGGTTGTAAATCCATGGTTTCTTATGTTTCTCAAAAAGACTGAATGCCTTAGAAGAGAATTCTTTTATTGTATTTTATAGGCATTCGATACAAAAGGAGCTAAAAGGAAGCTCTGTCATTGGAACACTATGTAATCAGATGAAATGAGTCAGCTATAATGTTTTTTGCTTTCTCATTGTGAGAATCAGTCTAAGATTGGCAGACACTGGTGAGGGAGCTTCTTTATTGGGGCACTTCGATTCCCAGCGCTGTGGAACCTCACGGCCTACCTTGCTATGCTCACTTGGTGGGAATAACCGGCTCACCTGCCAGGGTGAAAGAGTGGGCAAGAAAGGGGGAGGCAGAAAGAGGCGACAGGTAAGAGTGGCATTTATTATTTATCAAGCTCCCAGGTCATCATTTTAAATAACAACACTCCCACCAGAATGTGGTTCTCATGAAAGAGACCTATAAGGCCCGCCTCCTCCCTGCTTTGAGCATTTCTAACTTGGTGTTTTTCTTTTGCCTCAATGCCACATACATAGGTGCAGGGTTAGTGTTTTCTACCCTCTTGGAACATTTGGGATGCTTGAGGTCATTGTGTGGTTAAGTACCGGGTGGGACTGAGTAACATGAAATTGGCTTTTTCAAAATGGATAAATACTGTGATTCAGAAGCAGCAAATACAATTGAGGGGCTCTGTTATGCCTGGCGAGGCTCTGTGGAAGTGAGCAGTCTTGGGGATCCATGGTAGGTGTTGTGCTCAGGTTGAAATGGAAGCGGTGGCCTGTGCAGTCAGAGCAATTTGAGATCAAGATCAGAATTTGAGGTGGTTGTTCAGAGCCTGTGCATAAGCCCGCTCAGCAAGAGCTCCCAAAAACAGCTTTGCACATGAAAAACACTTTAAGAAGTGCATTTTCCTTCAGGTGGCTCTCCCCATTTCCTCGCCATCCCCCAGCCCTTGCACCCCCCCATTCTACTTTCTGTCCCTTTGAATTTGACTAATAGGTGACTCATATAAGTGGAATCATACAGTATTTGTCTTTTGTGACTGGCTTGTTTCACTTAGAATTATGTCCTCCAGGTTCACGTTTGTATGTAGCACGTGTCAGGATGTCCTTCCTATTTAAGGCTGATTACTATTCCGTTGTATGGATAAACTACATTTTGGCCTGTATGTTCGATATGGCACTCACCAGTGACTGTTTCTTCTAGCCTACAGGCTGCATGGGGACAAAGAGACATGAAGGAATCATACTTTGAATCCATTCACCTTGATATGTGGCAGAGTATCTGGCATATCACAAGTGCATATTGCTCAAATAGGCCTGTTAATGCTCACTTTACACACACACACACCCCCCCGCAAGGTGGGAGGGAGGCATGACTGTTACTATGACACTAAGAGTGAGAGGGGGAGCCTGCTCCTAGTGATAGAAAGATGGCTCGATTGACTGATGGATTAGCTCATTCATTCACTGAACAAATACTTTACACACACCCATCATGTGTCAGGTGTTTTGCTAATGACCAAGGCTGCAATGCAGGTATAGCCTTTGCCTTCATGGAGTTTTCCAACTAATGGGGAGAAATTAAAAAATAATTTCCCAAATAAATATATAACCACAAGCCATGATAATATCTGGGAAGGAAAATCATAGATAGACTGTTTTATGAACTACAACAAAAATACATACTTCTTTTAATGAGTTTTTTTAATACAACAAAAAAAACCCTATATTCATTGGGTCTCTGACTCCTGATTAAAATTGACAGAGGGAAGTCTGAGCTCAAAACCTTCCTCCCTCCAAAACCCCAAAGCGTCGCCAACCACAGGGGACAGTCAGCACTTGCTGACAGTCAGCAAGTGTCTGTCAGCAGCAACGAAGCAAAGGAAAGGCTGATTTTCAATTACAAGGCAAGAAAGAAGCTGGAGGCAGCTCGGCAGCTCCATCGCATTTTCCTGAAACTCCTAACTTCACCCTCCACAGAAACACTATCTGGGAGAAATAAGTAAATGAAGTTCTGACAAATTGCACAAATGACCTCCAAACTGTAGAGAGGCAGGAGAGAGAGTGGCTGCTTCGGAAGAAGATGGTTGGTGCCTAACACAGGGGACCCATGGGACCTCCAAGCACGGCTGTGGAGCGGGAGGGCTGAGCTGCATTTACAGGTCAAGTGTGGAATGGGGGGCCTGTGAAGAGGAGGCGTGGCCGGAGACAAAGGAGGGAAGCCGGGGGATGTCCCAAAGCCAAGAGAAGAGGGTTTGCCAAGAGGAAGATCAGCCTGCTGTGATGAGAGCTGCAGAGCGATTCCATGGGATGAGAACCAAACACTGTCATTGGATCTGCAAAATGGAGGTGCAAAGTCCTGAGCCACGAACATCTGAATGGAGTCAGGTGCTCCAGCTAAAGACACTCAGGCCCCTTGACAGTCACTTTGACCTGTGGGGTTCCACTGCCGTCAATTCACAAGAGCTTGGTGGAGCTATATCTTAACCGTCCACTAAGATAATAAGGCAAGCACGATTCATGATCATTGCCCTAAAAGCGGGATCAGACGATCAGCCACCTACAATATATTATGCTTCCTCATCACATATGCACCTACAGTTTCCTCTTCCAAAATTTGCTCAATGTCTTACCCAATTGTCTTTAGTTTGCATGAAAAAGCTGAAAATCTAAGATCAAAAGGACATGTCTATCGAGGAGAAAAAGCCCCCGAGGCCAATCCACCTTCTTGCTGCTGTTGCTGCCAGAGACGACACCCCTTCTAGGAGCGGCTTCCTCCCGTCTTCACTTTCTCCTCTCGCCCCAACCAGGCCCAGCCTGTGAGCTGCGCCTCTCTTGAGCTAAGGATGCTTGCTGATTCTGGGCGAGCAAGTTGAAGGCCACTCATGGGGCTAAAGGGGCTTCTGAAAGATGTCCTCATCTCTGGCAGGCAGAATGTGAGCTGACAGTTAATCCTTTTCCATTTGGTATCAATATTTCCAGTCTGTGTGTGTATTCATTTTGTGAACCTTCAAAAACACAAATTATTATGAACCACATTACAAACCTGCCTCTGTTGACAGGATAATTCTTGTAGCATTCATTACGTTTTCTTTCCTTGTGTCTTTCTCTTTCTCTTTCTCTTCTCCAACTGAAGTTAACTTGGGTGGAGAAGAGAAGTCATCTCCAAGGCCTTTTTCCCCTGGTTCTCATTTACACACCCCTTTGGGAACTATATCCCGCTCCCAGGGTGGCAAAGGCTCAGAGGGGAACTGGCCGCAGCTCCCCGGGTTCACCAAACATTCCTGTGCCCCAAGAATCTCAGGAGTATTAGGGATGCTTGACATTTGGAACTACATACACCAGCAGGGGCCTGTTGTCATCAGTCCTCCAAGATGGGCAGAGATCCTGTAGTGATCTCTAGCACAGACGCGTGACCTAAGGACTGGACAGTTGGTGTGCCAGACGTGCTGGTGACAGATGACTGCAGGACCCCTCCCTTTGTCTTGGCCCCAGGCTAGACCCTGGCCCCATTCCACTTCTCTGGAGATAGGGAGAGAACCCTAAGAATGACTGGGGTTGACTTTCCCTCCACCCTGAGGAATATGGGCACCTAGTCAAAATTAATTTGATTTAAAGACTGTCTTAAAAATGCATTTTTTCCTGGCATACTTGAATTTGAGGTCAGAGAATAGTCATATGTGTCCCATATTATGTTAATTTGAAGAAGTTAAAGTGCAATCGATTCTTTTTATTATTATTATTATTTTTTAGATAGAGATGGGCTCTCGCTCTTGCTCAGGCTGGTCTCGAACTCCTGAGCTCAAGCGATCCTCCTGCCTCAGCCTCCCAGAGTGCTGGGATTACAGGCGTGAGCCACCGCACCCGGCCTGTACTATAAAAATATAAGTCTAACACTAAAATTAATTTTTATGTATCCAATACCATCAATTCTTGCTACTGTGGCCAGTGGAAAGAACAGCACCTAGACAGGGAGCCCACTTCTCATCCCAATCTCCTCTTCCTCCTTTGAGCCTTTTCCTTATTGCTTTTAACTAAACAACCGCAAGAAATTTTTTGGCTCCTTTGCCCACTTTCTCCTGTTGTAAGTTAGAAGTCCCGTGTGGCTGCTTTGGGAAACAGTTTGGCAGTTTCTTACAAAGTTAAATGTGCACCTACCATATGACCCGGCAGTGTCACTCCTAGGTGTTTACCCCAAAGAAATGAAAACATACGTCCACACAAAGGCCAGTGCTTGAATGTTCATAGCAACCGTATTCATAACAGACAAAAACTGGAAACAACCAAAATGTGCAACTGGTAAATGGAGCCCAAATTTGGTTTATCCACACAAGGGAACAGTCCTCAGCAAACTGAAGGAATGAATTGTTTTAACCATACAGATGAACCTGAAAAATATAATGCTAAGTGAAGGAAGCTAGACGCAAGAGTATGTATTATATGATTTCCCTTATATGAAATTTTTTAAAAAGGAAAACTACAGTGATGGAAAGCAGAGTGGTTGCAGGGGCTGGCAGGGGCTGGGGGGAGGGGATTGACCACAGAGGGACATGAAGGAAACTTTTGGGGTGCTGGAATATTCTGTATTAAGAGTGTGGTGGCGGCAACAGGTCTGTGCACATGTGTTGGAACCTCATTCAATTGTATACTTAAGATTGGTGAATTTTATCGTCTGTAAATTATACCTCAAAAGAGCTGACAGAAATCATAAGGAAGGAATAAAGATGAGTTATAAAGGTATTGACTAACTGCTTCCTGAATATTTGAGACACCTGTGAAAATGACTCCCCCTCCCTCTACCCACACACACCCCAGTGCTCTAGTTGGAAGGGGCCCTCCTCACCTTCTCTACACCCCTTCTTTCAGGGGCCAGGGAGCAGCCACCCTGACACTCCTCACTGGTGTCTGGCTTCAAGTGAAGCATGAGCCGACATTAACCCTTCCCTCCTCGCTGTCCTCTGTGGTAGGTAGAGGGGCACATGCGAGGCTTTCCTTTTGCCTGTGTCTTCCACTCTCACAGCTCTGTTGCCTGACTTTGGGCAATCTTTGTCTCATGTGTATTTGTCAAGGTTCTCTGGAGAAACGGACCAATAGGACCTATCTATCTATCATCTATCATATATCTATCGATCGACTGATTGATCAAAAGTGAGACACAAAGAAAGAGAGAGAGATTTTAAGGAGTTGGCTCCCACAATTGTTGGAGATGGCAAGTTTGAAATCTCCAGGGCAGGTTGACAGGCTGAAAATTTGAATAAGAATTGATATTGCAGTCTTGAATCCAAAGGCTGAAGACATAGGCAGAATTTCTATGTTGCATTCTAGAGGCAGAATTCTTTCTTCTTTGGGAGGACCTTGGTCTTTGCTCTTAAGGCGTTGATCTTGACTTCCAGCCTCCAGAACCATGAGAAAATGGATTTCCATTGTTGGAGGCACCTAGCCTGTGGTACTTCCTTATGGCAGCCCTAGCAGACTAGGGCAGCCTCCTTTTTGCAACTGCCTGGGTTCCCACAGCTCCATGTTCTCTTGGCTGTCTTCACACTGTTCCAACTGTCCTTTCTGGATGGCCTTCCTGCCCTTTGCCCACTCTTTGAGATGGTCAATGTCCTCTCTCACTCTATATACTCTGCCCAGCAGGTGACAGCCACTCTCATGTCTAACTAGGCAGACAATAACCAATTCCATGGCTTCCCCCGGACCTCTCCCCTCAGCACCGTGTCTGTGTGTAAAACCGCACACCTTCCTCTCGTGCTCGCCTCGTACTTCACACAACACAGTCCAAACCCACCATCCTCACCGTCCCCTCAAACCAGCTCTGCCTCCTTCACAGTCCTCCTGAGTTTGGTTCATGCCACCATCTTCCTTTCCACCCATGCTAGAGACCCGAGAGCCATTCTCGGTTTCTCCCTGTCCTTTACCTCTACAGGCACCTCCTAAATAGGTACAGATTGGGCGTTCCTACTTGGAAAATCTGAAATCTGAAATGCTCTAAAGTCCAAAATTTTTGAGTATTGACATGACGCCACAAGAGGAAAACTTTACACCTGATGTGGAATTCCTCATGTGACAGGTAACAGCCAAAACCTTGCTTCATGCACAAAATTCTTAAAAATATTGTATAAAACAAGCTTCAGGCTATGTGTATAAGGCATATATGAGGCATAAATGAATTCTGTGTTTAGAGTTAGGTTTCATCCCCAAGATATCTCATTATGTATATGCAAATATTTCAAAATCCAAAAAAATCTGACATCTGAAACACTTCTGGTCCCAAGCATTTCGGATAAGGGATGCTCAACCTATATTAAGCCTGTCCTGTCATTTCCATACTTACTACCTGTAGTAGTAAGACAAAGCCAACTGACTGCTTTCTCTTACTATACTCTCACAGAACACTTCTGTGACCAGATGTGTGGGGATGGGTGTCCTACATCTTAATTCTGACACCATCTACCTGGATTTACCGTCAGATCCCACAGACCGCTCAGTCCCACAAGACTGCCCCCACTTCAGATGCGGTCAGATGCAAGTCTAGGCCTCTATACTTCTGACTGGCTGGCTATAAATTGGGGGTCCCCCCAACCTCCTTCCCAGGTTTGATCATTTGCTAGAGTGACACATAGAACTTTGCTTACTATTGCTGATTTATTACAAAGAATATTTTAAAGGATACAAATGAACAGCCTGATGGAGAAATACATAAGGCAAGGTTCAGAAGGGTCCCGAGTACAGGAACCTCTGCCCCATGGAGTTGGGGTGCACCACCCTCTCTGAATGTAGATGTGCTCGGCAACCCGGAAGGAAACTCTCCAAACACAGTCCTTTTGGGTTTTTGTGGAGGCTTCCGTACATGGGCATGATTGATTATACCCTTGGCCACTGGTGATCAACTAAAACTTCAGCTCCTCTCCCCTCCTTGGAGATGGGGGGCGGTTAGGGCTGAGAGTCCCAACCTTCTAATCACACAGCGGGTTTCCCTGGTAATCAGCTCCCATCTGAGGCTGTCCAGGAGCCCTCAGCCACCAGATATCTCATTAGATGCAAACAGATACCTATCACTTCGGAGATTTCAAGGGACTTAGGAGCTGTGTGCCAGGAAACAAGATAAAGACCAAATATATATTTCCTATTATAAGTCACAGCATAATACTATTATATTAATACCTGCTCCAGTTCCATCTCTTGTCTGCACTACTGTAGTCATCTCCAAATTGCACTTTCTGCGCCCCCTCCCCAGGTCAGTCCCTGTTATGGTTGCCTAAGTAATTGCCTGGACCCCTGCCCTGAGCTCTTCCCTCATTAATGCCACGTATCCTTTAAGAGTCTCAACAGGTATCACCTCCTTAAGTTGCACAGGGAAAGACTGGGAAGATATTTCAGATGAGGCCGGAAGGACCAGAGGCAGCAGCATGCCCTTCAGAATACCGGTCGTGTCTTTAAAAAAATATATTCAAATTCGACTTCAGCTTTGCCATTTTCCCAGAGGTGCTCTTCAAGGGTTGTTTGGTTTATATGAAGCCGTCTACTGCCACCTCATGGCAAACAGTTGGAAAGAAACTTCCAGGCATAATAGTCTGCGAACTTCTAAAAAAAGCCTGATCATTCTCCAGCTCATCTCTCCTGGTACGATGGATAAATTGTTCTGTGCTCGATCTAAGAATATCGCCTCTTCTCGTGTGCTGGGAACTGTCCTATCTCACCCACTCAAGGATGTTGTTCTTAATGTTTCCCTCTATGTTGCATCATCAATGTTCTCTCTCGACTCTTTCTCATCAGCACTCACGCCTGCTGATAGAGCATCCATCTTAAAACGGCAATGAAGACTTTACCCTAATCCTACATTTCTCTCTAGTTACCACCCCATTTCTCCGCTCTCCTTAATGGCAAGCCTCTTCAAAAGAGTTTTCTATACTTGTCCTCACTTTCTATTTTCTTATTATCACTTGAGTCTATTCCCAAGCAGATTTTTGCCCCCAGCACTCCACCCAAACTGTTGCCAACTCCAATGGTCAAGTCTCAGCCCTCATCTTGATGCAACTATAGTTGACGTCGTTGCTGACTCCCAAGACCCCACTCTCTCCTGGTTCTCACTTCCACTTCGCAGGCCGTTCCTTCCCGATGCTGGTTCCTCCTCTTATCCCTGTGCTGCAAACATTGGAATGCCCACGGCTCACTGCTCCCCGCTCTGCCCTGTCCCATCTCTCCCTAAGCCACCTCATCCTGCCCCTTGGTCTCACATGCCCTTTCGGTACTGACTACTCCAACCCCCCCAGCCTCGCCCCCGACTTCCAGGCTTGACTCCACCACTTGAGTGTCTAACAGGCATCTGACAACAAACATCTTTAACAGCAAACTTTTGATTACTTCCCAACTCCCCGTCCTAACCAGCCCTTTTCTGGTTTTCTTCATCTCGGTAAATTGCAATTTTTTTTCTTTCATTTTCCAGTGACTCTTCTTTTGCTCTTTTCCTCATATCCGCATCTAATCCCTTGGCAGATTCTACCGACTTCAGTGTTTTCCCATTTCTTACCAGGGCCCCTACCATCAGCCTAATTCAAGGGATGATTCCCGGACAATTGGAAAAATCCCCTACCAGCTCTCTCTGCTTCCACCTTGTCTCCCCCATTGTCTATTCCTCTGCACTGGAGCCAGGAGCCTGCATGGTCCTGTAAAAATGGAAGTAAGATTGTGTGGCTCCTCTGCCAGAAACCCTTCAGGGCTCCCCATCTCACACAGAGCACAGTCCAAGTTCTGCGCCGGCCCCATGCTCTGCCTCACCTCCTGCGTGGCCTCCCTTGCTCAGCCTGCATCAGCCTCCCTGCTCCTCGGGTGCGCCAGGCTATCCCTAATGCTTCAAAGTCACACAGCCTTTCCAGATCCTCCCGTCTAAAATTGCACTCTTCCCTCCCTCCCCACCCAACCCTGTTTTTTCCCCCATAGCACCTCGCAATCTAATGTAGTTTATGAGATTGCAAGTTTCGCAAGAGCAGGACTTGGTTTGTTTGCTCACTGCTGCTTTCCCAGTGCCTGGCACATGGTAGGCACGCCAGAAATATCTGTCAGATGAATTAATGGAGACCAGTGTCCTAGGTGATCCAATTTCTGAAAAAAAGGTTCTCTCTAACCTGTCTGCTTCTGCTTGACTAAAGCAAAAGCAACAGTATCTTTAATCAATGTTTAATTAATTAGTTATTTTTATGGAGAGAAGCTGCCATTGCTAATTGTTTCTCTGTCTGGATGGAGACAGCAAGTTAGATTTTCAGGGAAGAATCAGGTGAGCCCTTTGTTCACGTAAATGTGCAGCAAGCTTTGCCCTACTGGGGTAGGAAACAGTCTTTTTGATGACTTTGTGAGACTGCCCCTCTCTCTGGTCACTAAAGTGTAGGGAGGTAAGGAACTTCCTTTGAGGAAAGGAATGGAAACCCCAATTCCCTTTTGAGGTGGTTCGTCATCCGGACCTCCACAGTCCAAAAGAGACGCCTCCCACCAAGGCAGGTCTACAGACAGAAAAGCTCTGAGGTCTCCATCGGGAGTCTGGCCCGGTGACCTGGGCTCAGTGGGGTGGCCCCGGTTGTGATGGGGGGAAGACGGCTCTGCGTGGTGTTGGGTGGAGTGCGTGCTTGTGAGTGGGACCTTGGGGGTGTGGCTGGTTTTGGGTGTGGAGCTTCCTGGGGAGAGATATCCTTGGAAAAGTGGAATTTTGCAGCCTTGAAGAATCATTGTCTTAACACCCACAGTAGCACCAGAGATCTTTTTGAATCAGACAAGATGAGTACTTAATCGTAATGCTTGCAATTCTCCCTGCCTGGCAGGGCAGCTAATTCCGGAGCAGCCTCCTTCTGGGGTAGCTGTGGTTTTCTTTGGCCCCAAGGGCATTTGTCTGAGTTCTGCTGTATGCGACTGGGTGGCACTGGCCTTGGAGACACTAGTAAGCACAGAGGGGTTTTTTGGACAATGCAAAGGGAAGCCACAAGCCTGAAATGTCGAACTTCCTGCTAATCTGGTGTGTCGTAGCCTCAGCAGGTTTCAATTTGAAAAATAAAAGTGATGCTGCCTTCTTCCTTGTACCCTAAGCTGGTGGGTGGCTCATTCTGGCCACGTAACAATCTGGCCGCCTCCTGCAGAAGCAAGCAGGGTGCCGCATTCCTGCCGTCTGTTTCTTCTGCTTGTCACATCGCCCACTCTATGGCCCATGTCCCAGGTTCCATCATACCAGCCGGATCACACCAGCGGGGGTGGGGTGGGGGGCCGGGGGGCTGGGGGGGCAGAATGCAGCCTGCATTCACCCGAGTCCTTCTCTCTGCTCCTACCCCTGTGGTGCTGGAGAATATCACAAGACCCCAGCTAGGTGCCACTAGGGCTGTACATACCCCAAACACCCCCTTCCACCCCTTTAACTTCCCTCTTCTCTTCCTTCACTTCTCCTTTGCTTGTCTCAAACTGACAGCCTGGCCACTTCCCCCTTCCCTCCGAAAATAGAAACCAATAGACAGAAACTTTTCCTACCTCCCGCCACCCAAACTGTTCCCTTCTCGGCTGATCCGTATTGAGGGCCTCCAAAAAGCCAGGTCTGCCCTCAACGACTCACATGCTAGCTCATTTAATTTATTGTTTGTCCTGCTTACTTAAAAACACAAAAACCAAAACCAACCAACAAAGCCCAAGGCACAGAGAGATCGAGTAATTTAGCTGCGTGCACACAACTAATTAGGGCCAGACCTGGGACGGGACCTCGGGCAAGCTGCCTCCAGAGCGCCCAGCTACGGCTCTTGGCACACACAAGCACGAAGGCACTGAGGAATCAGGTTGAATGGTCCATACATGAATCTAGGACTCTGCAAAAACAAGGAGGTTGAACTCCAGCTTCAGAGTAGAACGCCAGTCAACTCAATGTCAAACACAAGAGGAAAATAACAATGATTTTTAGGTAGGGAGGAAGTGGTGAAACCCAGTAAGTTTATATTTAAATTTTATTTTTTCAATACAAAACTAATACCTACCAAGTGAAGAATTTAGGGAAAATTTATAAAAGTGTAAAGAAAAAAAAATAAAACCACTAGGAAACCCAGTATACTTTGTTCCCTTTTAAAATCCAAATAACTCTGGGAAAAATACTACAGGCCGCTCTCCTTTACAGCTTTGTCTGAATGAATTTCAGATCCCTCTTGAAGTTATTGTGATAAAAGCTTAGGGGTACCAACTGCTCATCCCTCTCCCCTCTCTAATTGATAAAGAACTGATACAAGGGACCCAAATGGGGATCAAAGCATTCCTTTTACGAACAGCAACAAGGCAGGTGCTCATTCACCCTCAATGTGCCTGACCCTGCAATGCCAGCCTGAGACTGTACCTGGACCTCTCATGTCCCCCCCCAGTTTGAACCTGTGTGGATGGACAGGAGGGCCTAGCCTGACTTACCCACTGTATTATCAGGGTGCTCCGGAGAAACAGAGTCAATAGGATGTGTGTATACAGACAGAAATTTATTTAAAGGGAATTCCTCCTTGCTCTGGAGAGATCAGTCTTTTCCACATCAAGGAGGATGATCTGTTTTACTCAAAATCTACTGATTTCAATGTTAACCTCATGCAAATATCTAGAATAGAATAATTTTTGATTAAATATCTGGGTACAATGGGCTAGCCAAGTTGACACACAAAGTTAACTGTCACACCCAGCTAGCTGCGAGTGTCGAAGTGACAAGAGGCCCTGGCGGGCAGGGAGGGGGCTACCAAGTGGAGATGGAGGTGGAGGTGGAGGTGGAGAGCTCACTGTTTTCCAGTTCATGAGGCCTAAAGGCAAAAGGCCATGCTGGACAAGGGCAGGTACTACCTTGAAGATATTAAACAGAACTGGGAGCAGATCCCATTTTTTTTGGAGCTCTCTTTTAAAAAAAGAATACAAAATTAGATACCAGGCCTCGAAAGGGGCTCTGAAAACAAACTTCATTACCCCACAGTAAATCATCTATGAGAAAGCGTGCAGGTGGAACAGCAACAGGAAAGAGGCCACTTCCCCAGCGTTCCTGGAGCAGGTGGAGAACAGGTATCAATATTTGTGTTTTAATTGTTAATTGAAAGAATGAAATTTTAAGGGTGAAATTTGGGTGATGATTGGAAGGTTTGGGCCACTGGGCTTGCCTTGCCTCTAAACCATAGCTCACCACCTCCGTGGAAGAACAAATATTTGAGCTTGTCCAAGTTCGGATGTCTTTCCTCTAAATCAGGGGTTGGCAACCTTTTTCTGTAAAAGATCAAAGAATAAATATCTTAGGCTTTGTGGGCCATGATGGTTTCTGTTGCAATAACTCAACTCTGCCATTGTAGTGCAAAGCAGCCAGAGATAGCAGGTAAATGAAGGAGTGTGGCTGGGTTCCAGTGAAATTTCGTTTACCAAAATAAGTGATGGGACAGATCTGGTTCCCAGGCTGCACTTTGCTGACCTCTGCTCTAAGTCACTGGTTTTCCATCTTTGAAAACAAGATCTTTTCTTCAAATCATCTTCAATAGCATCTAATACATAAACCTGATAAAAGCAGTTGCTCCAGTTGAAGTTTTGCTAGGTGGGGGGCAGCCTAGAGACCAGTCCTCCATGGAGCTCCTTGGGTTCTGGGGACCCCAGTGTGAAGTCCACTGCCCCACCCCGTGTGGCCTCCCCCTAACATGCTCATAGGTGATCCTCACTGCATGTTGCTGTAATGTTACTTATTATCCCACAACTGGATTGTAAGATCCTTGAGCGCTTGGCCACGGCCTTTCCATCTTTTCTTCCTCACTGTAGTGCCCAGCATGATAAGAGGCTCAGGCACGGCTGTTTAATGTGGTATAACCTGGGAACTTGGTCTAACCTGAGTCAGTCCTTGACTCAAGACAGCCAGAGGCTGAAGTATAGATGCAAGAACTGGGAGAAAGCACGAGTTCATTTTCTTCCTAATGTGACCCCATCCACCAATTTGTCAGGCGAGAGAATGGAGCCCATTCATTCATGATGTCATTCACGTCTGAACTTGTGCCCTGACCAAGATTCTGCTTTCTCACATGTATTAAGTTTGGGTTTGTCCCCATTGTTTATGGAAATAAACTTTCAGGGTTATCATGGAATGATTAGAAGGAAGAAGGCAGGTGGCAGTGGTGGTATATATGCCTGTAAGTGTGTGGGGGCGTAGGGTGGAGGGGTTAGTCACTGTGTACAGTTCCTTACATAGAAGAGGAAGTATGTGCTGCAGGTGAAGAGAATGCCACTGTCAAAGGTCCTTACTTATGCCTAGAATGGTGCTCGGTGCACGCCCTCAATATTGGGCGAATTAAATGGAATGGTAGGTTTAAGGAGCCCTCACCATCCTGGTACTCATCTGAGCTCCTGAAGTTGTAGAGTTACTTGCAGAGAAAAGCAAAAATACACACATCATGAAAATATTACCTAATGGACTGGCCACGTAAAAAATCTTCCTCCACTCAAACATCTGTCCCAGATACCAAAAATCTCTGATGATGGTCTAACGTCACAAATACTCAATGATACCAGGCCAGAACAAATGGGCTGCATAATGACAATGCAAATCTGGCAAAGGAGGTAAGATTTTTTATGAAGTTAATGAAAATGATGGTGGACCACTGCTCAACTCTCATGCAAAGCTGTCAGCAAATGAGGCCTTGGAAGCCGAGGCCAGTTAAGGAATAAGGAAGAGAAAGCTGATAAGAAAATCAGGATAGATGCTTCAAAAGGAGATGATTTAAATATCAAAAGATCAAGAGAGATGCTTGGAGAATTGTTGAATCAAATATTTTTTGTAAAAATGACTGTGCTATAAAAAATGAAGGAGGCAATCTTACACAATCATAGACTTTTAT
Organism: Daubentonia madagascariensis; assembly: GCA_023783475.1. Taxonomy (NCBI): domain Eukaryota; kingdom Metazoa; phylum Chordata; class Mammalia; order Primates; family Daubentoniidae; genus Daubentonia; species Daubentonia madagascariensis. The sequence continues at coordinate 7,170,751 of JAKFHU010001672.1, forward strand.
CAGAAGTATTATCCTCCTCCGAAAAAGTCTGATTTCTCTCTTGTTCATTTTGAAAATTAGCTTATGATTGAAATTATAACAAAAATTTTGTTAGATATATGAAACACATTTATTTTCATATTTCCAGATAAAATTTCAACCCAAATTTTTTTTTCATTATTTGTTATGAAAATATTTTCTCTCTTTTAATTGGGCTCACTTCAAGCCATCTTTCCTTGTACCAATTATCCTTGGATAACAAGAACTGCTTTCCATAATGTTGGGGTGGAAAAAAACCTTCCTATAAACAAGACACAAGATGCCAAAGGAAAAGACTGTCAGAATTGACCACTAAAATTTTGATACTTTTGCATGACAAACTAATAATAGACAAACAACTCCCTGGGTAAAAATACGTATAACAGATATAATCACAAAAGATTAATAGCCACGGTATAGAGAAAGCAAATACAAATCAATAAGAAAAGAAAAGTAACTCAGAGGCAAAATGGGCAAAAACCATGGTTGGCAGATTCACAGAAGGAAAAAAAAGAGCGGATGGGAAGTGGCTAACAAACATGTGCAAAGATACCCACCCTTAATGGCAATTAGGGAAACACAAAATAAGGTATCAAAATACCACTTGAACCCATAGATTGGCAAAGATTCATCAATAACATTCAGTGTTGGCGCAGGTGCAAATAAATACACACTGGATTTTGCCCTTTTAGAGACACAATTTAGCGGTGTCTAGCAAAATTAAAATGTGTGTGTCCTTTAATATCACAATTTCACTATTAGGAGTAGGTGTCTATCCCTTAGAAACACATGCACGCACAGAGTTGCCTACAGGTCGTTAAGATATTATAATAGGAAAGATTGGAACTATTACTACGACTACAGTGAAAGTTGTCAGAATCAAAATGGAGTCACTAACGTTAAGAAAACCCGGACAAATGGAGCCAAGGGAGGCCTGAAGAGGGTTCTCACGCTTGTGTGCCTGATAACAATAAAGACTTTCCAAAAACCACACATTTTTTTGTGCACAAAGTTTTCTTGCACAAAGGCCGTCACAACCTTACACAAAAAATACTTCTGCAAGGACATCTGCCCAGCAACTGCCTGTCCAACCTCAGACTGGCATCATCCTTGTTATTGATCTTTGTAGCCAAGGATGATTATTTCAAAACAATTATGTAATCCTCCTCATTTTTTCCTTTAAAAACCTTTGCCTTCCTTTAACTTCCTGAGTACGCAGTTTACTATGACATGCGTATTACCATTGCAATGCCCTATCCCCAAATAAGCCTCTTTGCTTTCACAGAGCCTCACTTGTTATTTAGGTTGACACTATTAACAATAGCTGATACTTATAGAAGGCCTTCCCTGGGTCGGCACTTTTCTGGGCATTTTACATAAATGCAGTCACTTAATCCTCCGTGACAACCTTGTTACAGGGTGGCAGTGTGCAGACAAGGATCTGAGCCACAGCATGGAGCCCTGTGGTCAAGGTCGCTCAGCCAGCAGGAGGCAGAATTGTGGTGTGACCGCAGGGGGTCTGGCGAGAATCTATGCTCCTCCCCACTTGCTATACAACCTGCATCCAGTATAGCATTGGTTAAATAAACCGTAGAAAATCCTTCCAAAGGATGACAAGACATATTGTAAAACGAAACAAATGAGTGGCAGTGTAATCCTATTTTCAAAATACGCAAACTGTGTGTGTGGTTTATGGGGGGGGTGTGTGTGTAAGTGCACGGATGACAGCAACGGAAGAAACACACAAGCTCTTCATAGTGACAGCCTCTGCTGAGCAGCATGTGGTGGGGTGGATGATGGCTCCTGGTATAGGGAGACTGTTCATTTCTGTGTATAAATCTTTGGATTGTTGAATTTTTAGGAAAATATGTATTACTGTACAGTTTTTAAAATGTACAAAGGAAACACCAAGGGGTTGCAGGCACGTCTGACCTGCTCTATGAATAGTTTTGTTTGAGGCTTGATGATTGTTTACAAGTTTTAACTGGGAGGGGGATAGATATCCGCACTCAGGCAGGAAAACCCCGGCGGCTGGGGAAGTGAGCCGGCCAGGAGAGAGGTGGGCCAGCAACTCTCTTCCCCCAGCAGGACTCCTTGGCCGGATTCAGCCCTGGTCATGCAATGAGAGAGCAAATAAGGATATTTCTTGTCTCGGAGGTGCAGCAACACTAGTGCCCACAATAGGCAACAACATGGTTAATTTAGTGACATCATTGTGGATTGGCAAATCCAAGGTCATTTCCAATCCCCCTTGCCTTCCTCAACTGTAGAGATTTGAAACTAAAATATTCACTCTCCCAGACTCCCTTGCAGCTAAAGGGTGACTGTGTGACCCATTCGTGGTCCATGAGATGTATGTTGACATCACTGCTTGGACTTGCAAGAAAGCTCCTTCAAGATGCAGACTAGACTGGAATAGCCCATCAGACTTTTGCCCTTTTCCACCTTCTTCCTGACCAGACCACAGATGTGATGCCTAGAAATATGCTTGCCATCCTGTAGCTATGAGGATGAAAGTCACACACCCGTTTAGAGTCCTAGGGCTGCCGTGACAAATTACCACAAACTAGGTGACCTAAAACAACAGAAATTTATTCTTTTTCAGTCCTGGAGGCTAGAAGTCTGAGATCAAGGTGTCGGCAGGGCCACACTCTCTCCGCAGGATCTAGGAGAGGCTGCTTCCTTGCATCCCCCTAGCTTCTGGTGTTCCTGTGCTTTTAGATGCATCACTCCAATCTCTGCCTCTGTTATCACCTGGCTTTCTCCCTGTGTCTGTGTTTCTCCTCTTCTTATAAGGGCACCAGTAATATTGGATTTAAGGTCTATGCTACTCCAGTATGACCTCATCTTAACTTGATTATATCTGCAAAGACCCTATTTCCAAATAAGGTCACATTCACAGGTGCCACGGGTTAGAACTTGAACATATCTTTTTGAGGGACACAATTCAACTCAAAAAACACACTGAAAGTGTAAAATGGGAAGATAGAAATCCTGAGAGCCTTGTGAAGCCACTACTAACCTTGGACAGCCTACTTGTGACTTCTTGTGTGACTAAAATAAATTCCTTATTTACTGACACCACAGTTTCAGTTTTCTATTGCTTGCAGTTGAACACATTCCTAACAGCCATATTTATCCATCCATCCATCCGTCCATCCAGTCAACCAGTTTTTAGAAGGTGCCTATCATGTGCCAGACAGGGAGCTGACTGATGTCTTATTTAGAGTTGAAGGTGGCACAGGGAAAGCGCTCAGTGCTTATTAGTTAGTGCATGAATGGAAGGCAAATTCCTTTCATGGAACTTTGAGTTTAGAGCACACACAACAATGTAGACAATTTAATTGTGTGATGGGCTTTGTACCTAACTCTGACTTGGGGTTTAAGGGAGGTTTCCTGGTGACTAAAAAGGGTGGTGGGAGAATGTATAGAAGCGAAAGAGAGATTGAGAAACTGAGAAAAATTTGCTATGACTGACCCATGGAAGGCAGGGAAGGGGGGCCAGTGAGGAGAGGGAGAGAGAGACTGTGTGTATCTGTGTGTATGCGCGTGTGTGCACGTGCACGTGTGTGTGAATATGAAGGTCGATCTGGAGAGCTGAGGCTAGAGACATAAGTGAACACTCGGGGTCACTCTTTAATATCTGAACTCTTGAACACTAAAATGTTGCAAGTGGAAGGACTATTGCATGTACTTTCATATTTTGAGGGCAGGGAGTCTATCAGTGGGATGTGTTAATTTTTAGGTTATCTGGCTGACATAACAATATGTGTAATGCACAGCAGAGGAAAAAGAACCTTAAGGGGCAAACATCCCTCTTTCATCTTGTTAGACACTGCTGTGGTAAACACTTGATTCTTGGGTCAATAGAGTCTGCAAAGCTTAAGTTTATTCCACGTAGCATGTGTTAACACTTAGGGGATGTTTCCAGTAGGTCCTGCTTTCGCACATCATCCTCATGCAGCTGTGTTTTTTGGACGAGGCCTGTAGAGAGCTGGTTTATGCCAAATGCTCACTCCTGACACTCAGATTCTCGATTTGTGTCCCACTTGCCAGGGGAACAGGCATAACAGCTTTCACTTCCACGGGCTTCTTTTCCTGCATCTCTAAAATTAACCTAAAAATTTCAGGAAAAAGACATAATATAAAATAAACGGTGCCTTGCACATAGTAAGTGCTAGACATCGATCGCATAAATGTATGTAAATTAAATTTAAAATCATCAGTAGTCCCATAGAATCCCGGATCATTTTGAGGAAACAGAACTCAGAAACAGGTTGATTTTTGTGTCCCATGGCTCCTGGTGGTGAGCTGGTTCTTGCCCTGCCCTTGGATGAATACGCAGGCAGGATTGTGGCTTTCTTGACTGGTACTAGCACAGGCATGTAGCATTGGTATGCTCTAGACTTGGCAGATGTTTAAAGCTGAGTATTTCTCTTGAGGGTTTTTGTGGGTTCTTGGGAGAGCCCCCATTCACTGGGATCTCTCACCTTCCTTCTCTTGACAAAGATGAAGACAGCTCTATAGTAGCTAGTCCCTTGTAGCCCCTTCACAGCCCCCGGGCATCTGGCTGCACCCCTCTGAGCTCTTGCTATTGGGGTCCTCTGCCCGGCTAGGGCAGCCCTTTTAGGGCAGCATTGAAGATAACCCCTCTCCAGCTTTATCTCACCTACTCTGCTCATCCCTTGCCAGTCACCCACCTATCCTTTGCCACGACACATTCAGGGTGCTCAGGACAAACCAGTGCAGCAACAATCTCTCCTTGCTCTGCCCACAGCTCTGGAACTAACCAATCCTGCTCACTTTAGACAGCGTGAGTCAGACACCAGTCCTCTGGGTCCCCCAAATTACAAGGGACACGTGAAATGCTTTCTAAGTGGTCCCACTAATGCCCCTTTCCCTAGGCTTAAGGTGAGAGGAAAGCACCCCATCCCGCCGCAGTCAGGGAGGATGAGACACCAAGAACTCTCTGCTTATTCCCCTCTTCATCAACACCCCGTGCCCTTCTACCCTGCATGTGATTGAGGGACCCAAGAGTCATGAACCAATTTTGAAAACTTTGTATGGCAGTGTTGTGGACTAAATGCTATGTTCCCCCAGAATTCATATGTTGAGATCCTAATCTCCAAGGTGATGGCATTAGGAAGTGGGGCCTTTGGGAGGTGATTAGGTCATGAGGGTGGAGCTTTCATGAATGGCATTAGTGCCCTTATAAAAGGAACCCCAAAGAGCTCTCCTGCTCTTTTTCTACTATTGTGATGACAAAAGGAGAAGATGGTTGTCTGCAAACCAGAAGGGGGCCCTCACTGGAACCCAACCATGCTGGCACCTTGATCTCAAACTTCCAGCTTCCATAATTGTGAGAAATAGATTTCTGTTGTTTAAAGCACTCAGTCTATGGTGCTTTGTTATAGCAGCCTGAACTAAGGCATGCAGCCTCTCACCTCTCTTTGGAACCGGGTATGGATTATCTCCATGCTTCAGGTAAAACTTGCATTTTAATATCTTGTTACAGTTTTTCTGAACCTTGGTCCCACATCTGTAAGTTGGGATACATAGATATAGACATACAGGTATCAGCTGTGATGGTTAATTTTATATGTCAACTTGACTACAGCCTGTGGTCCTCAGATATCTGAGTAAACCTTGTTTCTGGGTGTGTGTCTTTGAAGGTGTTTTTGGAAAAGATGAGCATTTGAATCGGTAGACTGAGTTAAGCAGATTGCCCTCCTCAATGTGGGTGGGCCTCATACAATCCATTGTGGGCCTGAATAGAACAAAAAGGCAGAGGAAGGAGAATTCATTCTCTCTGCCTGACTGCCTGAGCTGGGACATCGATCTCCTGCCTGTACTGAGACTTACACCATCATCTCTCCTGGCTCCCAGGCCTTCAGACTCAAACTGGAACTACATCACCAGCTCTCCTGCTTGCCAATTGCAGCTCACGGAACTTCTCAGTCCCCATAATTGTGTGAGCCAGTTCCTTATAATAAATCTCGTTCTCCCTCTCTGGATTATAAAGATTTAAAAAATTTTCTGTATATTATGATGTTTGGACATCTTTAAAGAACATCTCTGGCTGGGAGAGACTGCCCCTGTGGGGTCTTGCCAATTCCCGTAGATAACAAAGGGCCCAGCCAGGAGCAGGCCACTGCTGTGCAAACTGACCAGCCCAGAGCCACCCCTCTCCGCCAGGCCCTGCACTCTGAAGACAATAGTTCTCTGCCTTCATTATCTCAGGGCCAGGTGCCAGGCAACTTGAGACCACCCCTATAGCCCAGGGTCCCCCTACCCCAAAATTATTCAAACTAGCCATTCCAAAACTGTTCACTCTGTCGTGCCTTTCCTTTCCTGGAAACCCCCCAAAAGGCTGTGGGGCCTCAGCTCTCCCTTGCTCCTGCTTTCTGCCTCCTAGCATGCTGAGGCTTCCCCATGTGCCCTGTGTGGTGAGCTGGGCCGCCTGTCTCTAGGGCCTGCGAGGATCATAAAGTTTGGGATCATAAATCCCAAGCTTCCCCTGTGTCTCCCCTTGTGACCATCTTATAAAAGAATATAAAACCTTCTCCCTATGCCCTCCCGCTCCCTCTCCATATATGTATCTCCTGTTGGTTCTGTTTCCCTGGAGAGCGCTGACGGCCGGCTGATCCTACGGCTGCTGCGAGGACTAAAGGAGATAACTGAACTCAAGACTCAACTGTGCCTGGCACGGAGTAGATGCCAGGAGTTCTCCCCTGCCACTCGCCTCCGTGCTCTCAAAGGTGTTAATTCAGACTGGTGGTTACAACATTCCCAGCAAAGTTACTTCTAGTGTCAGCTTTCAGAGGAGCAACAGGATCCTCCAGTCATAAAACCCTGGCATATTCCCTGGGGTGCATTTGTCTGCAGCGTCCCTTGTGCTGGCACCCGAATCAATGCCATATATCAGTCCATGCAGTGAGCTGGAGGGCAATTCCTCTAAATGTGGGACTCTTGGCACTTCACCCAGATGAGCTGGAGCTCGTGGTACCTTACCTAGGGTAGATGCTCCGGGGAACCCAGGGCCCCAGGACCATGAAATTTGTCTGCCCTAAGGGTGAATGAAAATTGTTGCTCAACAAATCTCTTCTTTCTGATGCTCCTCTTATGTCCCCAGGCAGCCTGGTCCCTGGACGCCTCCCCAGGTAGGTAGGCAGGAGGAGAGGGGGCTTGTTTCCTGACAGGGAAGGGAAGTGATGCTCAGGTTTGGCCTCACCAAGACTGAGAAGCTGGCTCTTCCAGCGCTAAGGTGCTCTGGCTTCATCTTCACACAAGGGCTAGCTCTTCTCTTCCACTTGTAAAGCTGAGTCTCAGAAACAGGTTAAAATTACACCTGACTGAGAGCAGAAAAGTTGTGTAGTAACCGAAATGTCACCAGTTCCCATTTTTGAGTTTTCTTAGTACCCCAGGGTCCCTTGAGTGGGCCGGAGCCTGCTGGGCTGGCCGGCAGGGCGGGCAACACTGCCCCCTGGAGGCCGTCCTGCGCTCTTGACTGAAATTCCCACGACACAATTCAGGGGTGTCATCTTAGGTGTCACAACATATGCTATCCCACTTGTAATGGATGCTTGATTACGTCCCTTGATTTGTGGCAATTCAGGACTTCAAGGGGAATAAATTGAGCTTCATCTGCAGATACACTTAAGGTAACGTCCAAGGGCCGTTTGCTGGGATCAGGGTAAGAGAGTAAATGGAGGCCCACGGCCTTATAAGGCTATAAATTTAAAACATAAATCAATCATAAACTATTAAATATAATATGTTCTATCCTCCACCTTGACAAATGTACTTTCATAATGACCTGGAAGGCCAAGTTCAAATTCAATATTCCCAGACTTCTTGACTTCCGCCTTTGAATATCACAGAGTGGGGAGAGCCAGTCTCTGGCCTGTGTTCTGCCTGTCTTCTGTTTGCACACCCAGCTCCATCTGTCACTGCAAGAAAATTCAAATGCACAAATACAGACACCTTAGGACCTCACTTCCAAGTTCGGTCCACAGCATCCCCCAAGGTCTAGGCTGCATGTACTGGAGGTGAGGCCTGCTCTTTAGAGGGCTGGCCTCAGAAAAGAGGCTGTGCAGACTCTAGCAGTGTGTGTGGGGCCATCTGGGCAGGGATTCCAGGATCCTGGGTACCTGGAGCATGGACGACCATGGTCTCTGAGTGATTCCTCACCCTGTGAGAAGCACATCCAGCAAGCTAGAGAAGGGCCCTCTAAGACATGGGGCTCAGGGCAGGGGGTCCTCTTACCTATGTCTAATGGCCATTCTTGACTGGGGGGAACCCCTAAATGAAGCCATCTTTCGAAAAAGGACATCATGGCTGCTGAGAAAACACACAAACACACACACACACACACACACAAAACAACGGATGAGGAAGAAGGCTGGAGGAGTTGGCAAGCTCAATAGTACAGTTTAGTTGATCCAAGTACACTTGTTCCAGTTATGGGAAGAGACTGTGCCGGCCCAACCTAGTGACTCCCCTCCAGCAACCTCCAGGGCTTGTGTGTGCTGGGCAAGAGAGGGTTTTCATAGGAAGAAAACAACTATATCTAATTTAGGAGCTCAACAACCCTGGTGTGGGAACCCCTCTGAAAAAGCTGGTAATGAGGACCAAGAAGCATTTTCCTTAGGCCAGAGGAGAGCCTCCAAGGCTGGAGGTATGGCAGGCATTAGGAGGGGAGAGGGTGCCTAAGATCAGTGGTAGCCAGTGTGGGGAGGCAACACAAGGGGCAGAGAAATGCCAGTCAGTGGGGCAGAAGTTTGGAGAAGGCAGTGAGCCCTGAAACAGGGTCTGGAGAGTTGTAGGTGAACTCCCCGGAACTGCTGGAAAGAAAGCCTAAGAAACAACCTGGTTATAAGCATAATCCTTGTGGGGGAGCTTGGGGACCACTGGAGAAGGAGATCCAGGGGAAAGACAGGCCTTCTGTGATTCAAGGCCGTGACTCAAGTGCAGACTCAGAGCTCCTAGATATAGAGTTGATAGAACCTGATTAATCTGAGTACGTAGGACAGTGAGGCCTGGGGTTTTTGGTTACATATGCTTTTTTGGGGGGGAAAAAAAGGCAACCTAAAGGATTAACTTATATTTTATAAATAGGAGTCTGGGTGAATCATATACTTAATTAGTTTATGAAATAATGGGGTACATAGCAGAAAATGCTTCCTACATCCAGGAGCACACCCACCTTCAGCACAAGGCAATCGAAATGGACATTGCCATCTTATCCTCAGTTGTAGTCTTTCTCCAGTTAATTCTCAGGAAGACAGATGTTTTCGATTTAGCCTTCAAAATACACAGTAATAAAATAATCTTCAAATTAGCATGTCGGTAGGGTCTAGTGTTTACAATCCTCTTTGAAAAAAAGTCTCTGCCTTTGCTTGTTTGCATTTCCATCAGGAAGATGGGATTGCCAAGCAAGCATTATCATGTTATCTTTTCAAATTTTATGTTCACATTCTCGTTCAGACATAACATTCTTCCTTTGAAGCTCTCTGCAGAAGCCGACCAAGTATTTATACTTTTTAAAACATGAAGTTGCTCCTTTTTTTTTTCCTTTGGTTGCCAAAAAGTCTGCCTTTCTGATGAGACCTTGTTACATCTTACTTGAATATTTATGAAGCTGTTTGGAAGACAGTAGAGACCTGTTGGACTGGTTAAACCCCTAGAAAGGGAGTGAAAGATTCTCAGAGAGCGTCTTGATCTGTTTGACATGGAGGAAATTTGGATGAGTGCTGGAGAATGACAGAAACAGTGCAAGGATACGAACCTGGCTGATCATGAAAGGTGTCCCACTGGAGTGCACAGAAGGAGAGCGTGACTTCTAAAACGTGGCCTCTGCTTCAGATGTTTGATGGAAAATCCTTTCTAGGCTGAGGCCAACCACCCCAGGCTTCTCAGAAACATGATCTCAGTCCAGCTTGCAGTCCACTGATGAGAATTTTGAGTTCTCCTTCTCTTGCACCTCAATCTTCATCCAAGCTCCAAGTCTGTGCTTATTCCCCAGAGGGAGGGCATTGTGATGGCAGCCATTTCATTGGCATTTCTCCTATCAAGAAGTAGATTCTACATCTCTCCTCCCTATGACAGCTCCAACAGCAGAGTGTGGTAGAAATGATGCTATGGCAGTTCCAAGCCTAGGCTTTGAGAGGATTGCAGCTTCCACCCTGGTCCCTTGGAGTCCTGAGCTGCCAGGTAAGAAGCCCATCTACTCTTTTGGAAAAATCCCATGGAAAGGCCCTGAGACTACACAGAGAGGGAGAGGGGTCCAGCTGAGTTGTCTTCCAGACGTCTCCATTGAGTAATAAAGACCTATGGTTGAAGCCTTCTTAGATTCTCCAGACCCAAACTAGCCTCCATCTGAACACCATCTATTGGTCCCAGTCAACAGCACAGAAAACAGAAGAATCACCCTGCTGAGCCCAAATTCCTGACCCACAAAATTGTGAGCAATAATTGTTTCAAGCCATTGAATTTTGGATAGTTTATTTATGCAGCAACAAATTATTCAAACAGGTGTGGATGCCACCAGGGAGGATGCAGAGAATTGAGACATCATCATGGTGCACATTGATGGAGTCCATTCATGGAATTGCACTGTAAGGAAACAGACCCCAAAAGAGGGATTCCTCTAAACATTTTCCTGCTCTCCAGAGGACAGCCATAGATACCTAGATTTGAGGAGACTAGTGCCCAGGTTACATATATCTGCCTAAGTCTCTGTGCTTTTTGCTAAGTCTCAGCCCCCCTGCAAATAGACTTCAAGTGGATAGATTCTAGCAGTCCATCAAACTGTGCAGGTCTGAATCTCACCGGTGCACACAGCTTGGGCTCAAGCCAGGACCTGCTGTCAAAACACTATCTCACTTGTACCCAAGATCAGCATCTCTGGTCTGCCAACTGCTCCTTCTCTATTACTGGGAATCAAATGACTCCACCATCACCATGTTGACAAAGTTGTGATGGGTGACATTGGTCTCCCGCCAAATGTAAACCTAATCTATATCACAATTGTCTTTGGCTGGGAATATTCACCATTAGGATCCTCATAACAAGTATAGCTATAGTTTGGGGGAAAGGAAAGAATACAGTGGAATGCAGCTTTGTAGATAAGAACACAAAATATTTTAACAAGTGATGAAAATTTACCAGCTGCTCAAGCCTCAGTATATATCACACAGACAATAAAATAAACACAATCAACATTATTTACTCAGCATGAATGACTCCTGGCTCCAGAACCATGGATGTGTAGCTGAGTTTAAGCTGCCTTTTGCTGTATTGTGTTTGTCAGGTTGTCTTCAGAAGGTAACGGCTTATGAAATTGCATGGAAAAAAATCTTAAGAAGTGGCCTTATTTTTAAGGCAATAATCCTCACTAAGAAAAATAGTGTTAAATTGATTAGTGTAATCAACTCTATTTAAAGATTTTACCAACTCTTTTTCCACTGTTAGGAAATGTAGTGTGAAACTGAATTTTCTCTCCATTAATTTTTTGAAGTTTATTTTTTTGTGACTTTTTCTGTACTGAATGGTTACATTTTGATGTGACAGATTTCTCCATAGAAAGCAAAGAAACTCAACTGGTTTAATTTCCCCTGAAATGATCTCAGATAACATTTGTTATGCTCCTCCATTCAGTAGGAGTGTTCTGGATGCGTACTGAATCATCATTTTTGGTTTCTGTTACGGTGCTGTGCATATTCTAGGAGACTCATGAGTTGTCTATGAGAATTTTATATTTTCTGTTTTAATTTCTATGACATTATAAGAAAATCGATATTAGCATATTCTGAATTGTCTGACCGAGCACATTTTAACAAAATACTGCCACATACTTTCAATGCTGGTGTTTATTTGAATTTGAATCACTGCAATCTCAAACTCCTGGGCTCAAGGGATCCTCTTGCCTCAGCCTCCTGAGTAACTGGGACTATAGGCATGCAGCACCATGCCTGGCTGATTTCTCTATTTTTTGTAGAGGTGGGGGTCTCACTCTTGCCCAGGCTGGTCTCCAACTCCTGAGCTCAAGCAATCCTCCTGCCTCAGCCTCCCAAAGTGCTAGGATTACAGGCATGAGCCACTGCACATAGCCTTCAAAATTTCTTAAATAATAATAGAGGTTTGTCTACTCACACAATTGAAAAGCACAGAGGTAGAGTGAGTTTCAGGTGTGGTTTGGCCAGGGCTCCGGTTCAGTTTCCCTGCAGTGACTTTGGCCTGACCCCTCCTATGTGTCAGCTTTATTTTCTGGTTGGCTTCTGTCAGGACCCCACGTTTCCCCATCTGCATCTGTGGAGAGTCACTTCCACAACTGCTATGGCTTTGCTGTGATTTGCGGCCACACTGACCAGGAGAACGCCCTGCACCAATTAGTTTAGGCTTGAAGACATCATCACTGTGCCAGTGGGAATGGGGCTTATTGTGACTGGCTTTGTATGCCCACCAAAGTCTACCTGTGGAGTTGAGGGAAATTTGTTCCCACACAAACTACCTAGCTGCTACACAAGGAGGCCTGCTGTAATGGAGGTGGGGGTGGAAGTCATCACAATTTCACCCTATTTAGTAAGTTGCCCAAGGCCATGTGGTTAAGAAGGATTCCTATCCCACAGAGTGACTCCAAATTCAGAGCTCTTCACCGCTATAATACAGATCTGAGTAATTTCAAACTGAAAAATTATTTGTGTGAACATCAAGTCCGTTCAATACTCAATTTCAAGAAAGACTGGGAGAGAATGATATTTTGAAAGAAGAGAGAGAAAAGACACATAATTCTGTATTAGTTATCTATTACTGTGTAACAAATCATCCCCAAACTTAGTGGCTTATCTTTGATGGTTTCTGTGGTCAGGAATTCAGGAAGGGCTTGGCTGGGTGTTTTGGGCTTCTGTATCCTATGTGGTCATGGTCAGACGGTGGCTGGAGCTGGAACAACTGGGGCTGGTCAGACATCTCTCTTCTTTCATTAGTACCAAGGACTCTCTATGTAGTCTCTCTGCATGGGATAGTTGGGGTTTCCTCCCAGCATAGTGACCTCAGAGCAGACAGATGATTGACATGGTGACTCAGATTTCCAAAGGCAGGTGGCCCAAGAGAACCCAGGGGAAGCTGTGTCACCTTTTATGACCTAGTCTCTGAAGTCATACAACGTCCCTTTCATTGGAGTTACAAACCAGACTCAAGAATTGGAAGCATAGAACCTACCTCTCTGTGGGAAGATTGTCACTCACATTGCAAGAAGACCATGTGGGATGTGAGATACCATTATGGCTATATTTGGAAAATTACAATCTGCCACAATTTCTGTATTTCTGTTATTGATGGGGTCTCAAGATCTTTCAAACAGAATTAACACCTAGTGAGTAGCCTAGACAGTTGCCTATGGACACCCATAGCTGTTGCTTGCTTTCAAATTTCAGTTGACCTGTTTAAAATGTGGTTTCAGAGGACAGTAGTAATTCTTTACCCACCACAGTTTTGTTGTGCAAAAATGTACTTTGTACCATTTTTTTCAACCACAAGTACTTTTTTTCTCATGTTTTTGAGTTAGAAAAGAATAGCATAGGGAGGTTGATGTCTTAGTTCATTTTCTGTTGCTTATAACAGAATACCTGAAACTGGGTAACAGTTATACAGAAAAGGAAGTTATTTCTTACAGTTCTGGAGGCTGAGAGTCCAAGGTTGAGGGGCTGCATATAGTGAGGGCCTTCTTGCTGGTGGGGACTCTCTGCAGAGTCCTGGGGTAGTGCAGGGCATCACATGGTAAGGGCGGAGCATGCTAGTTCAGGTCTCTTTTACTCTCTTTTAAAGCCACCAGTCCCACTGCATAACCTATTAACCCATTAATCTATTAATCCATGAATGGATTAATCTGTTCCTGAGGGCTGAGCCCATATGACCCACACACCTCTGAAAGGCCCCACCTCTCAGTACTGCCACATTATGGATTATACTTCAACATGAGTTTTGGAGGGGACAAAGTATTCAAACCACAGCTGTTGGGAACAGACAAGAAAGATAAAGTAAATAGCAGATCAGGAAGAGGGTTTTTCCACTAAAACTCAGGAGAAAGAAAGGAAGATGAGGAAAATTTAATCCTGGACTTAACACAGATTCTCATGTCTATGGGAGGGCAAGCTGAGAGATTAATCCGACATGCTGACAGCTTCTGATTTGCCTGGAAGTGATGCTGGGCAGGTCCAAGCTGTACAACTCCGGATATTGGGAAGGGTATATTAAGAAATACCTACTCACCCATGCTGCAGTCTACACTAAGCATCTCAAACACCCAAGTTGCTCTGTGTCTCTAGAATCACAGCAAGAATAAAACATTCCATGTCATAATAAAAAATGAAATATTTTTCACATGCTTATTATCTGTGATAAAGAAAACAAGCATTTCACTAAAACCAGAAGAAAGGAGATTGTGAAAGTTTTCTAGTTATTAGAGGATGGTAAATATAACTGAATAGTAGAAAACAATTACTGTAGATTTAATATGCATAAAATATCATTGGTAAATTAAAAGTAGAACTGCCATATGATTCAGTAATCTCACTTCTGGGTATTTATCCAAAAGAATTGAAAAGATATCTTCACTCCCATGTTCATTGCAGCATTATTCACAATAACCAAGAGGCGGAAACAACCTAAGTGTCCGTCAAAGAGTGAATGGATAAGGAAAATGTGATAGTCATCTGCTTATCGGAGGGGGATATGTTCCAAGACTGCCAGCAGATGCCCGAAATCACAGGTAGTACTGAACCCAACTGCCATCACGTGGAACACATTTCTATTCATATCTTCCACCCACAAATGTAATGCCTCTTCCATCTTAACTAAGCACTTACGAGGCACTGTGGCCATAACTTGTGCAGTTTGAGGTGTAATAGCAAAACTAGCATAAATTTCATTTTCCTTTGTCACAATTTCACAGAGAAGATTTGTTCTTATCTGTTCTTACTGTAGATCTTAGCAACCTCAGCATACGATTTTGTTTCTTTCCTTATTAAGTCAGGAACTTTCACCTTTTCACTTAAGGGAAGCACTTTACAGCTTCTCTTTGGCATATCTGAGTTGCCAGCATCACTACTCTTGTGCTTCAGGGCCATTAGGAAGTACAAGGATGACTTGAACACAAGCACTGCAATACCCTGATAGCCAATCTGAGAACCAAGGTGGCTACTAAGTGACTCCAATGGGGAGTGTAGACAGCATGCATATGCCGGACTAGAGATTCCATCACACTACTTAGAATGGAATGCAATTTAAAACTTATAAACTGTTTATTTCTGGAATTTTCCATTTAATATTTTTGAAGCACAGTTGACTGTGGGCAATTGAAATCACGGAAAACAACTGCAGATAAGGATGGGGGGGACTACTGTATTTGTATACAATGGAATATTATTCAGCTATAAAAATAGAAGGCAATCCTGTCACATGCAACAACATGGATGAACCTGGAGAACATTATGCAAAGTGAAATAAGCCAGTCACAGAAGAACAAATACTACATGATTCCACTTACCTAAGGTATCTAAAGTAGCCAGACTCATAGAAACAAAATGTAGAGTGGTGGTTGCTGAATTTTATGTTATGTGTTTTTCACCACAATAAAAAATGTTGGTAACTTATTTACTCCATATGTTGTCTTTATGCTTAATTTTTGTGAATATAAAATGTTATAATGGTATTCATATGTTTACTTCTAATTTTCCCCTTCCCACCTTAATTTTGCCTTAGCATTTCTCAAAATTAAACCATACTCTGGGGCTCCCAGAAAACTAGCTAGCTTGCTGTGTCAACTCAAAATAAAGGGAAAGAAAAGAAAAGAAAAGAAAAGAAAACAGCTGGGTGCGGGGCACTACACTAATGCCAGCATCTTAGGGTAATTGTATTTGGTTGTAATTTTTAAAAATTTAACTAATAGTGCATCTGAGTCTATAATGTGAGTGATTTTCTAAAAGTGTTTACTGTAGAAAACATGAAAATAAATGGGAGCTTGTTTAACTAATTGCTTTCATGGTTGGTTATTCCTTCGTTGCTTGTGTTGGCAACCCATTTTCAGAAATAGTTTTTGCACTTCAATACGAGGACACAAGGTCAGGAGGGTGATTCAAAAATATAAGTTTGCAAGAGTAGAAAATCAATACCATTTACATGATTTCATGTCTTACAAAAGGATTTTCAACTGAAGTGATTTATTCACTTTTAGTACTTAATGCTTTAAAAAAAACTACCTTCTACTTCTCCACAATAGAATAAAAAACAAACTTTTAGAACACAAGGAAACCTTTGACAATTTCTGAATAGACCAACGACCAGGAACTTTCTCAAACAGGAGGTTGTGGCTCCAATTTTATAGGTTTTCCCGCCCTTTGAAAAATGGATCTTACCATCTATAGCAGGGCTTTATACTTTTTAAAAAATCAATTATTCAAACTACTCTTTAGATCAAGAATTATTATTAAGAAGCCACTAAGGAAGGCTAGAATAAATCTCAGGGTTCTATAAAGATTTTCACAGGTTGTCACATCCAGACCCTCAGGGATAATCCATTTCCTTCTCTTTTCTTTTTCTAACAAAGAAAAGGGGACATGTCGTCTGGGGTCTTACCCAACAATGTGATAGAATCCAGACTGGAAACCAGAACACCTGGGCAATTGGTTGTAGTAACTGTGATCTTGGCTGCTGCATTAGTCAGCTTGGACTTCCATAACAAAGTCCCACAGACTGGGTGGAGGCTTAAACAACAGAAGTTTATGTCTCACAGTTCTGGAGACTGGAAGTCAGACCTCAAAGCGCTGGCTGATTTGGTTGCTGTTGAGGGCTGTCTCCCTGGCTGGCAGACAGCTTTCTTCTCTCTAGGTTCTCACAGGACTGCCCTCTGCAAGTGCACCTGGAGCTCTCCTGTCTCTTCCTCTTCTTATAAGGGCACTAATCCCACCATGAGAGCCCCACCCTCATGGCCTCCTCTAAACCTAATTATCTCCCAAAGGCCCCATCTCCAAATTCCATCATGTTGGGGGTTAGGGCTTCAATATATGAATTTTGGGAGACACAATTCAGCCTCCCTTAGTTACCTTTTTTCCTGGAATATAATCTAAACTCTGATTTTCTGAGACATTTTCAGGAAGAATGTCTTCATATCTTGGTTTCAAAATCTGAAAATTGATTCTTATCAGCAACTCCTGATTATCTAGCAGAAAGAAAGAGATTAATACTTTCCTCACAGTTTCACAATTGCAAGTCCCACTTACAATAGAATTCTATTTACCTTGGATTTGAAATTGTTTCCCTGTGGGTCTGTTGTGGATAGTAAACATGTCCATTATTCAGCCATATTCAATGACTACTTCCTTGGCTACTAAAAAGACCTTGCCAATACACTAAATTTTCTGCTTATAGGATTAACTTCTTAGATGAAGATCATGCCTCCTCATCTCTATCTGGGGAAAAGAGGTTGGTTTTTCTTTCTCTCCATTATGCAAGTCATTTTACTCTGGGTATCCATAGCAAGTTTGAAAATTTCTTTGAAGTTCATGGTTTATCTTAAAATTATTATAAACTTTTCATTCTACTCCATTATATATTTGTTTATCATATAAGTAATGTTTTACATTACTTTCTATTGAACAAAATAGATTTTACAAAAAGATATGTCATATCTATCTTGTTTCCCTAGTATTCTCTAGTTTTGAATAATTCTTGACATTGAGTGTGAGAAGGACAGGAATATGGAATTACAGCCTTACTACCCCCTTTGTCCCCAATCTCCAATCTTACGGAGCAACTTTGAGAGCTCAAGCCTTTGTAAAATTGAATCTTTGGGACATACAACCTTATCCAGCTCATAGAAGGTGAGGAATGGAAAATAACTTTCCAGACAAGCTCAGGACAGTCAGAGTTCACACCAACACCTTTTGGCATATGCAACACCCATGCCTTCTTTCAACGACTTCCTGGCTTGAGAGTTCAACTTCGTGCACTCACTGCCCTCATGCAAGTCATTGACTCAGAGAATTCTCAGCTGAGTGCAGCACCACCAGCTCCTGGTCAACTCTGAATGATACTTTAAAAAGCCAGGGGTGGAGATCATGGGCTGGGTGTGCACGTGACTCAGGACATCCCCCTGCCTCTGGTGGATGTGTTTTACTGCTCAGTATCCATTCACTCTTCTCTGATAACCATACCCCAATATCTCTCTGGGGAACCACCCCTAATCCACTTTCATTTCATCTACTTCAGGTGGGTTTGGCTCCTTTGAGGTGTGGCATATTACTCAGGTCTGGGATATGAGGATATCCTAGTTCCCTGACCAGGGACCGAACATGACACAATCAGATCAAATAGAATAAAATCCTATTGAGCTTAAATTCTAGAAGATAAACAATCTAGATCTTCTGTAGAACTCTTGTGATCAGAAAGAGAGAAACTCTCTGAAAACAAAGCCAAAACCCAGAATAGGTCTTGGCCAATAGACCATGTGATGAAGCGGAACTGGGTCTTGGCAACATTGGCTGGCATTTACAGAAAACTATGCTTGAAGCCAGTACTACCCCAGAACTTTTCAGTTATCTTAGCCAGTAAGTTACTTTTTTTCTGCTTAAGCCTATTTGGGTTGGATTTTTGGTCTTTTGGAACCAAGTGAATTCTAACTATATGTTCCATGTAAGCAGGGATCTCGCTTCAAAGGGCCATGGAAGAAGAGGGGAGAGTCTCCCTGGGCCAGCCAGATTGGCTAACCAAGGGTCAAAGTCCAATGCCAAGAAGGAACTCTTGTTATTTCCGTCACGTAGGACAGGATATGTGTTTTGGATTGGTGAACACTGAGTTGTTTCCCATTCTTGCCTTTCCCAAATGGTGGCTTTATTACAGTTCTCTTGTTCTCTACCCACCATTGCACACCAAGTGCATTAGGGATTGTTAAAATTGTCATTTCATTATGGACTATCAGATTATAAGGCATGACATTTTGCCTTGACTGACAAAATTGCATGCCATTCAGAGATCCTAAGCTTGGTGCTAGATTAGATTTGGATCATCTTCTTTTGGACAAGTGGTATGTGTATTTTAAGTAAGTGCAAAAACTTTGCAAGGTGTGGGAGGAAGGATGAGTGTGTATGTGCATGTGTGTGTGTGTTCTGGGCAGAATGTAATGGATTTCAGTTGTATTTTGCCACCCAGCCACTATTCACCCTTATTCTGACAACCATATGTGATTTCCCTCTGGGAGGTCACCCCTTTCTGGTGCCCTTGATTATATGTCCATATCTGGATTTGGAGCATCCAATTCCCTATCTGCAACTGACCCAAACAAAGCCAAACACCATGATGCTTTTGCTAGACTTTCTGGGAAAGATATTCTTGCTTTTTCTAGCTAGAATTGAAACTTACTGAAGAGAAGACCTGGAACTTCTTATAGCCACCTTGTGACCACAGAGGGAGAACTTATTTGAATATAAAGCCAAACATATGGAGGACAGCAGACCTGAGCCAAAATACAGCAATGCTGGGTCTTGATGTTATTTTTTAAATCCCTGCATTATGGTACCTGAAGTCAATTCTGCCCTTAGACTTTTCAGGTTAATGAGCCCATATATTCCACTTTATCAAAATACATTTTCTGTTGGGTTTTCTGCCACTTTCAATTGGAAGTGTCCCAACTGATCTTAGACAAATATCCACACTCCTGGAAATACCTGGAAGGAGATGCCCTGAAAGGAGTGCTTGCTTGCTTGGGTGCAGGTAGTTTATTTGGGAGGTAATTCCTGGAAGTAGAAATGAGGGAGTAGGGAGAGTGAGCCAGGAATGATCAACTCTGCTGGGGACCCTCTGAGGAACTGGGTAGCATGCAACTCAAGATTGTCCCACCAGGAGATAGGGAGTCTGTGGCATTTATACACTGTCCCCTGTTCCTCCTATTTAAGGACTACTCCCTAGGGTCTTAATTCCCATGTACATATGGATTGCAAATAACTGAAGCTGAGCTGATTTCCTCAGTTTTGGAGAAAGCTCTGACCCAGCAAAACAGAGGGACCCTAAGAAAAGCACTTGATGTGGGATGTTGGCAGCATGCACAGAACTGTCCATCACAGATGCGCTGAAACTAGGTGGACCAAAGGGTTGGGGTGTGGTGTGCCACAGGCATCAGCTACTGGATCCATTTCCCATTTTTCCCTTTCAAATTTCTCCAACAACAGACCTCTGTACATTTTTTCTAGGAATTGAAGAACCTTCTTACCCCTGCGTTGGCTTGGCTGTTCCAATCCAACTCCTCCAAATCATCCACCTGACGTCTCCAGTGTCGTGGTGTAGGAGCAGGCCTTCATAAGAGGGCTCCAGAACAGTTGACCTCTGCCCCCATGCTTACTTCTCAAAGACACTGGCTTGACTAAGGTAAATTTACTAGTGGGGTATGAGACATTCATACGAATCAAAACCTTCAAGCAGTGAAGACCCAAACTCGAATGAGTCCAGAGCTCAGTGACCACGGAATCTGACTACCCTCATCAGAAGAAGCTAAGACAAGTCAGGACAGCTAAAGCCCCAGTTGATGAGTTCTGTCTTTGAAAGATTTGAATTCCAAAATCTAATCTGTGCTACTATAAGCTGGATACCAGGTCAAAGGTGGCACAACAGAATGTGGGGAGATAACCTGTGGGCTTTTGTCTTAGGCACCTTCCTCCTGGAAAAAAATCACATAATGGATGTCTCTTCCTCAGAGTCTGTAAATAATTGCGTGTGCCTACGTGTAGAATAATTCATCAGGAAATTTAAAAAATATTTTGGTGGCTAATTTGGCTGACAGCTGGCTTGCCAATCAGATGTATGTGTCTCTGTCTTGTCCTTGAGATAATTCTGAGCAGGGAGTGGGCATGAAATCTGTGTATGAAATTATGAGCTCATGACTTCATGACCTTCAGGCGTCCAAAATGCAAGGCTGTGATTACCTAATTCTGGGGTGTGAAAGTCTGCCTTGGGTAAATGGCCAGTGGGCGAGCAAACAGGGAGTGACTGTGCACCTGTGTGTGCATGTGTGTTAGAGCTGGGTCTTCCCCTGGGTAGACCTATCAGGCTTCTCCTACCCAGATGGCAGTGCAGACAACAGTCTCACTGGTAGCCAAGGCTTCCCAGATGCTACTGCTAAAGTAGTAGACACAGCCGCTTGGTTGTATCTTCGTTCTTCTCTGTTTTTGCTTAATGTTTCAATATTTTTGCATTTAAATGACCTCAGTAAAAGTCAAAGCATTTGCATCCTGCCATGAGAGTTGTTTTGTCTTTAGTCAAAAATACCTTGCCATGAAGTAGAAGCATATGGCATCTCTTGTAGAATTAAATGACCCCCTTTCTTTATCACTTCTAAACAGGGAGGAGGAAGGGATGGAGGCCTCTTTAGTCCAAGAGATCCCTAAACATGAACAGAAACTTTTCCAAAGAAGACAGAATAATGGCCAGCAAACATATAAAAAAGTGCTCAGCTTCTCTAATCATCAGGGAAATGCAAATCAAAACCACAATGAGATATCACTTAACCCCAGTGAGATTGGCTCATATCAAAAAATCCCCAAATAACAAATGTTGGCGGGGATGTGGACAGATAGGAACACTCAGACACTGCTGGTGGGACTGCAAATTAGTACAACCTCTATGGAAAAGAATATGGAGATACCTCAAAGAATCAAAAGTAGAATTACCATTTGACCCAGCAATCCCACTACTGGGTATTTATCCAAAAGAAAAAAAGACATTTTATAATAAAGACATCTGCTCTCGAATGTTCATAGCAGCACAATTCACAATTGCAAAGTTGTGGAAACAACCCAGGTGCCCATCAATACACGAGTGGATCAATAAAATGTGGTATATGTATACCATGGAGTATTACTCAGCAATAAGGAACAACAGTGAATTAACTCATCTGGTATTATCCTGGTTGGAGCTAGAACCCATTCTTCGAAGCGAAGTGTCACAGGATTGGAAAAACAAGCACCACTGGTACTCTCCCTCAAATTGGTACTAACTGATGAACACTTACATCACACAGGGCAATAACATTCATCTGAAGGCGGGCGGGCGGGAGGGGGGTGGAAGGGATGGCAAAAACTCTCACTGAATGGATGTGGGGAGCACAGTTTGGGGATGACCGGATTGTGGCTCTGACTCGGGCAGAACAGGGCAATGTGTATGGCCAAGTGTTTTACCCCATGATATCTGAATTAAAAAAATAAATTAAAACAAAAAAAAATAATAAAATTCTTCATGCAGCCAGAAAAAAAAAAAAAGAGATCCCTAAACTCTCTGCCCCCCAATTTTAAACATCACCTCACTATTTCAAGTCCTGAGAATATTCTTCTATACCCCTGCAAAGGATCCAACATTCAGGAAGGGATTGTTCTGCCAAAATCACCAGTTAATACATCCAGGGAAAGGAAAGCTCAAAGTTCGGGATTGCATTTCTGCTATGACCTCCCCTTTGCAAAATATCGATCATGGCTTGCAGAACTTTCTGGAAGTTCCACATCTGGAATGATGCCCTGTGTTACAATAACTGACATTTTCATGCAGGGCCATGGAAGACCCAGAGAGTTAGTCTATTTCTGATCCATGAACTCTCTTGGGAAATATCCACATGGACTTCATGCTACTTCCTGGATATACAAGAGTAGTTAGCAGTGTCAGACCACCTTCCAAAGACAGCTGTATCATGTCCTGTACTGGGCCTCCAACCCTTCCTGCCACAGTCACCTGTAAATAAATGTAAGATTCTGCCTCAGAGAGCATTCCAACCATCCTATTAAAACCTGCAGTTTATACCCTAGTTCTGGAAAGTATTATCTGAGCTCCACCATGTTCTCAGATATATCCTGGAAGAGTATTTCAATAGCTATATTAATAATAGACACACATCAGACAGACTCTCTGTAACAGGGGACCCTGTAGGCCAACCACAAATAGCTGCAGCACATGCTTCAGAGCACCAAGAAGCTGTTCAGAGCACAAGGCTCCAGAAAACACGAGAGATCGTTAAAACAGGAGGTGTTGCTGGCTTTCTCACTGACACACCTGTACCGCCTGCCTTTGCTGAAAACTGGAAGACTTTTTCCAAGGACAACTTGAGTTATGGAGGCAATCAACACCATTACATCCTGCTTTTTCCATTTTTCTCCTGTTTTATGCTAGTTTTTTCTATCACTACCCTCCTCTCATCCTTCTGTTCAGCTCTGTGGAACCCAAACACATATTGGAGAAACTCTCTAGTTCTATAGGCACCACGGCATAGTTATATAGTAGGGCTCAACACATATTGGATCAATAAATGAAGATGTGTTTATTCACACATTGTTGGTAGACAATTATAACATTCCTAGACATCTAGTGCATTAGATAAAAATGCACCTAACCTCTTTAATTTGGAGCACTGCCTTAAAATGCAGAATTGATCTGGGATCCTGCATTGTATTTCCCACTTACAGGCTATTCCGAGGACATTTCTCATCACTTGTGCCGGATCCTCCCAGAGGCCAAGTCTCTCAAAAGCACTGAGTCTCAGGACTTCCACTGGGGTTGTATTTTCTTGAAAGCAATTACATTAGATTTTGTAGGTGCTCAGTTTTAGTTTTAGGTACAAGAAATACAAACTAAAAGTGCAAAAGTGAACCAAGCAATTCTGTCTCATAAGCAGAACAATTTAGTAATTATTGATGTAGAAGAGAATTTAGACAAGGCTCCTTCACTACAGAAAATATCTTTCATGTAAATAATAGTAATTTTATTTAGTCATTTAATTCACCTGATAATTTCCCAGGCAGTCTCCTTTTCATTTGCTTAGTGTTGGACTTGCTTTTGATTTTAATTTTTTTTTGTTGGTGGACTGTGTTCTACGGGGGAAAAAAGATCCTAGCTTTGTTAGGATAAAAAATTTCCAAAACTAATGAAAACTTAAGGGACCAAATGCTTATTGCATGTGATTATCAAAGTGAAGCATTGTTTTAGAATGTTAACACAGGTCTTGGAACTGTATGTTCATAAACATAGTGCTCTCATGGGTGGAAGAAAATTCCAATCTAGGTTATTTTTAGAGAAAATTGTAGTTTTTTCTTTCTCCAAAAATAGAAAGAATCACATTTCCAATGCCTTTGTGGCTGTATCATGTTAATGAGGATAGTAAAAATATGTGGCTCTAACTGTGGTTAGACACAGTACTCATACAAGAAGGCAGGTGGTAAACACATGCATAGCTCCTTTCGAAAAGGCTCAACACTTATTTATTGAGTATGTATTATGGCTAACACACTGCCAAGTGCTGAAGGAATACAAAAAGGCATGCTGCATAAGCTATATCTATTCCCTTCCCACCAGGAGTTTCCGTGAGCCACATGCACACAAGGGATGCTAAGAAGCAGCATGAGGCAGTTTGGGATTATGTGCCACCATGAAGGTCCATGTGGCAGTGTTCAGAGAACCTTCTTTTGGCCATTGGCCATATCACAGTAGCTTTATCTCCAAACCATATTACCATGTCTCCTACGTTAGTATTATGTAAATGTGGATTTCAGCTACTACATCTACAGGGGCATTCCAACATATGCTTTGGACAGCAGATTCAATGTTTTGGTTGAAAACCTTCTACAATATAGTAAAATAATTTTTTTTAGCCTGGTGTGGTGGCTCATGCCTATAATCCTAGCACTCTGGGAGGCCAAGGCAGGAGGATCGCTTGAGCTCAGGAGTTCAAGACCAGCCTGAGCAAGAGCGAGATCCTGTCTCTACTAAAAATAGAAAAAAATTAGCTGGGCGTGGTGACGCACATCTGTAGCCCCAGCTACTGGGGAGGCTGAGGCAGGAGGATTGCTTGAGCCCACGAGTTTGAAGTTGCTGTGAGCTAGGCTGACGCCACAGCACTCTATCCTGGGCAACAGAACAAGATTCTGTCTCAAAAAAATAATAATAATTTTTTTCAAATAAATGAAAACCTGGTCTATCTGAACACCTTTGGGAATACATTGTTCTGAACAGCCAAGTTTCCCAGATAGCTATGGGTCCAGTTCTTTGAGGGGTTGGGGTGGAACACATTTTTTTAACACATAATTTTTTATCCTTAGGATGATTAACTATTTTAGATTTAGGGGTTTCTAGTCAATCCCATTTCAATTCAGCAAATATTTATTGAACAGCAGATCTAGGTAATGCTGCTATGGGAGATACAAGGACTATTTAGTGAGTCTCAACCTTTCCAGGATCACAGGCTAGACCAATGATGCTCAGCCCTGGCTGTCTATCAAAACCATCTGGCAAGTTGAAAAAATACACAGAGGACTGGGTTCCATTTCAGATCTGTTGAATATAAATCTCTGGGACTAAGACCCGGACATCATTTTTTACTCCAAATAAATAGCTCCTTATAGGATTCTAATGCACTTCCAGGGTACTGATCTAGGCAAACACAGATGAAAACAACAACAACAACCTGATAAATATTATCACAGAGGTATAAATAAAACGTAAGGAAGGGCTAGAAGAGAAGACTAATTTCAAATGGGAACACTGAAGAACTCTTTTTGGAGAATGCAAGTTTGGAGCTGGGCCAGATTACTGAAATTTTTGAGTTCTTGTATCTGCCTTTCATAACTTTTTTTCCAATTTTCTCTCCTATTAAAGGGCTCTTAGCTGTCCGTCTCATAACTGTGAGTGTATGTCTATAGCAGCCCATTTCTAATAATGTAATATTTCTAAGCATCTGGGGCTAGGAAATTTAATTTCTAAGTTTGTTGGAACTGAATGTAAATTAAGAATAAATAGGTTCTACCTCCCACTTAAGGAACTAAGACTCCTTGGAGAAATGGCTGATTCCAGGGCTCGGATCACAGGGGCAGGTAATGTATACGGTGAACCTAGTGCATCTTGTTATGCCAGAGAGCAAGGACGCTATCAAGACTAACAGGATCACGTCACAAGGACACAGATGCCAACTGGAGTTGGCACTCTCACAGGCCAAAGAGGGCACAATTGGAGTATCAGTAGGGATGATAACTGCAGTGGATTTATATACATTAAGAACATAAATATCCAAGGGATCATAATGATACTAAAACAAAAAACCAATAAAAGCAAAAACACCCAAACCTCAATGTTGAATTGGAATTACTAGGGCACCTATTAATTATTTTAAAAATTCATAAGACAGGGAAGCATCAAATTCTTGTCCTCCCTTTCTTCTGTTTACCCTCTCAGGGTGAACAAATAGTTGTAGGGAGAAGTTTTTCTTTAAAATAGATTTCTATTAATAGTTAATACACGAAGCAGAAATTAGAAAATCACATTTTACAACGCTAACGAGCTCAGGCACAGTCATCAGTAGACACCGTCTCAGCTATTTATGGATGTATCACAAACCACCGTCACATGGCCTCAGTTGGGGTCACTCATGGGACTACATTCTTCTAGGAGCTCAACCAGGGCTGGAACGTCCAAGAAGGCCCCACTCTTGTCTGGGGCCTTTGTGCCAGGGAGCCTTGGTCACTAGGGAGCCTTGCTTCTCCTCCCAGTGTCCTCTTAGCATTCAATAGTCTGTCCTGAGCTTCGGTATAAGGTGACTATCTTACACGAGGGCGGAGGCAGAAGCTGTCAAAGCTGTCAGGTCTCTTAAGACTAAACCCACAGGTGACATAGCGTCACTTCTGCCACTTTCTATTGGTTGAAGCAAGCCACAAAGTCAGTCCGGATTCAGGGGAAGAGGAAACAGACTCCTGTTCTCAAAGGGAGGAAAGGCTCTCCTTGGGAACAATGCACCACTGTCTGTCCTTGGGTCACAATGATTCAAATCCCTTCCACATGCAAAACACAATTACCCCCTCTCCCAACTGTCTCCATTTTGGCATCAGCTCAAAGTCCAGGAGCTTGCCATCTAAATCAGGTGCTCAGGTGCAGCTCCTATTGGTCTGAGACCTATGAACTGGGAAGCCAAGTGATCTGCCCTCCACACACCCATTGCACGGTGGCGAGACTGCAATAGGCACTCCTGTTCAAAAGAGACGGAGGGGGAAGCACCTAACAGTCTGTCTTCACAGCAATTCTGAATCCAGATGGACTTGGGTTATCAGTTCCCATGATGCTGAGGCCAGAGGTGGGAGCAATTGCTGGGAGTCATCTTTGGAAACAATGTGTCACAGATCCTAAAGTCTTTAGGTGAAAGGTGGGTGGAGAATTTTATGCTGGGGAGACTGGGCTGACGCAAGGTGAGTCTAATAACCAGTCTTGGCAATACTCACGGTGGGGCAAGTGGAAGTATGAGCATTGTGATGTGGTATGATAGGAAGTACGCACACAGTATCTCTCAGCAAGTGTTCCTGTCTTAAAATTGATACTGAATCTACTCAAACATCTAGACCTGGCAAGTAATTTACAGGAAACACGAGAGCTAGAGGAACTAGTTAAATGGCACAATGAAGCAATTAGCCAGATCCAGAATGCAGGGCATCCTCCAGGATAAATGACCTAGTGTCCTCAACAAATCCATGGCATGAAAAACAAACAGAATGGGGCTGCTAGAGGGTGAAAGAGAATCAAGGGGCATCACAATCACATGCAATGTGTGGACTTTATGTGAATCCTGGTTCAAACAAAACAGCTGCAAAAATCTCACCTTTGAGGCAGTTAGTGAAATTTCATTATAGTCGGGATATTAGATGATATTAAGGAGTTATTGTCAAATATATTAGGTGTGATATTGTTATTGTGATAGTTAATTTTGTTAGGCATAGTGATTAAGTAAAAAATAAAAAGGTCTTTATCAAGTGGAGATGCATTCTAAACTATTTATGGGTAAGATACCATGATGCTTGGGATTAGCTTTAAAATATTTCAGGCAAAATAAATTTGGGGCAGGGTGAGGTTAGGAAGGCAAATAAAACATATTGGTAAAATGTTGGTAATTGTTGAAGGTGGGAAATGGGCAAATGGGGGTTTTCTTCACTTCTGTGCTTGTCTGAATATTTTCATAATAAAAGTTTTTTTAAAAAAAGAATAATAGTTTCTGAATGAAAGGACTGAATTCAAGATTCTCTTGAATAAAAATTTACGTGCCTGCCTGTGCCGAGCATCTTTGGTGGTTGGCAGGCCCAGCAGGGACTCAGGGCCCTGGCTTTGGCTTTCTATTTAATAATTCTCAGCAGGTTAGGGTAGATGGAGGGCTGTGGGGAGAGCAGGATGAGAAAAGCTGTGAGTTTATTTGATAGCAAAGTTTCACTCCTTCCTGGCACTTTTTATTGAAAATAAAATAATCCATTGGTCCATATTAGACAAATCAATCAATCAATCAATCAATCATTTATGGAGCTCTCATACTTCCAAAAAGTTAATGTTTATTATTTTAAAATAACACATGCACATAATTTTAAAAAGCCAAATAGTTCTACACAATTTACAACAAAAAGAGCAGCCCCTGCTCCCCTTCCTCACCTGGATTTCTTCTCAACCCTTTTAGTTCTTTCTTGTGTTGTTTATTCCCATATGTCAAAATGACCAGTTTATCCTATTTCTCTGTTTTATTTTTCAACTTTAGATAAGATCTATTGGCCTCCAACTGCAGAAAGTAGGAGTTAGCACTCTTACTGCACCCTCCACTACACAAACTTGCCCTTCTTCCTGTTTTCCTAATAGCTTCATTTTTTTCGTTAAATCAATATTCAGTGTTTGGACTAGAAGAACCAAGCAAATATAGTTCACAGCCCAGCCAAGCAGTGAGCACAGACTTTATTTTGTTTCTTGTGTCATTTTTTGTTTCTCAGATGCTAATAATCGTCATATCTGTTCTGTTCATTCGCTTTGTTTCCTAGGTTCCTATGGCTTCAATCTCCCCGCTGGAGCTGTGAAAGTCTAGTACGTTCTCAATATGCACATCAGGTAGTTACAGATTTCATTTTCTTCTCCCAGGAGAGGTCCCTCCTGAATATCTTCATCCTGCAGCTCTGATATGAACTGGCCACTCCCAGGCCCACTTCACAGATGCCAGCTGGAGATTCCTGTCACGTCTTTGCTGGACTCCTGCTTCCTGGATCCCCGGTCTCCCTCTTTCCTTGTTTGGGTGGAGCACACATTCCTGTTGTTTCTTGGGAGAGAGCATGGGGAGGGAATAATGAATATTCCGTTGGTGTAACAGGTAAGAGAAGATGAAGACCCGGGCCTGTTGTCGCAGCGGGGTTCCTCGTGGAGCAGGTTCTGAGATGGAGATTAGTGTGTAGGGGTTTACTAGGGATGCTCTTGGGATCAGCACCCTGGAAGGGAAGGAGTCAGGATTGCGTGGAAGGAGAAGCTGAGCTGATTTGTCCTCTCGATGGTCCTCCAGGCTGTTCTAGAGCTGGGATGAGCCTTTAGAGTTGTCCCAAGTTGGGGTGAGGGTGCCAGGCCTCCTCAACAACACACCTGCAACAATCAGTCACTGGATTTGGCCACTCTGGGAAGTGAGTGTGACCCTGAGTGAGGCATCCTCTCAGCACAGGGGATCCCTGCTGGGGCGGGGGTGGGGGTGGGCATCTGGGCAGCACGTCACAGCACCCACCACAGTCCACTCCCTGGCTGCTTGCGTGCACCTCCTTGTATAAAGTCTGGCTCCTCCTGGACTCCAATGGGCCTCTTTTCCCGGGAAACTTAGGAGAGGGAAGTCAGTGGGATAAACTATAGCTCCTGCCGTTCAAGCTGCTCTAAGGTTCGCTGACACCCTCTTCTACTCCCCAATTGAGAGTCCTCCTTTGGAGCTAGCATCTTTGCTGGTCTCAGTGGCTTACTTGGGGCCATTATCCCTGAGGATCTGAACTTCTGGTCACCATGCCTTTCTCAGGTTGTGGTTGCTGCATCTGTCTGCATTTGTCCATTTACTATCAAATAAGTCAAGGGAGGACTGAGATGTCCAAGTAGATCACCCAAATGCCAAATATATTTCTTCCTGATCCCACTGTTTAACGGTGGCCAAACCTCCTGACAATCAGGATCAATTTCCCCCGCCAGGAAGGTAACACCTCTTCATACCTGTTTGGCAGGAGGAGTCTAACATGCCCAGTTGTCAGTTGTAGCTTAAAGTTTAGTGGGACTTTTGCTGTGTCCACTGGGAGAAAGTTTCCCCCTTTGGGATGCCCTCAACTTGCACAGCCCAGAGGTGCAGGGATGGGAGGAACAAATTCCTCAAGTGGGGGTGATGGTAAGCACTCTGCTTCCGCCCTGTGGTTCCTGAATCTGTGAGTTCTTCCAGTTGAGAATGCAGTGCCATTTAAAGGCCATTGTTTAAAGTGTACATTGAAGCTCCGAGGACGCCACCCATCCTCACAAGATATAATTCCAGGCTGGCACTTCAGTTTTATTTTCCATAGGCCATAGTATCCCTCTCTCAGGTCAGCAGCTCTGGGTGAGACAGTTTGTACTCTGGCCAGTGCATATCACAGCCACGTGCTTGCTCCACACCTCTTTTGCTATAAAGTGGATCCCCTTTTCTCACCTGATGCTATCTGGATTTCTGTGCTGCTGGACCTAACCATTGAGAAGCTCTTGGACAGTGGTGTAGGCTGAGTGCTTACAAGCAAAAACAACTATCCCATGTCTGTAATGTGTATCTGTTCCTGACAAAATGAATCACTATCCCTTTGTGGGCAGAAGGGATCCAGTGTAGTCGATTCACCACATAGTGGCAGGTTGGTCGCCTCAAGGGCAGTACTGGTCCCTCTGCTGCAGGTTTGAGGGTCAACAGCAGCAGTAGCTAGATCTCCCTTGGCACGCAGAAGCCCGTGTTGCCAGGCACGTGCTTAGCCCCATCCCTGCCATTCTGCTCTTGGGCCTGTTCTGCTTATCTAGCTGGCTTAGCATGATGTCACGGATATGGAGGGCCAGGGTGATGTTCTGCAGGATGCCTGGCTGGTCCTGGTCACCTCAGACTGTGTTGTGACAGGACATGGGAGAATTAACACAGCCTTGCACCAAGGCCATAAGTATAACACGGTTCTCTCTTCCAAGTGAATGTCTGTGTTTTAGTTCAGTTTCTGTTGCTTATAACAGAATATCTGAAACTGGGTAATTTATAAAGAAAAGGAATTTATTTCTTACAGTTATGGAGGTTGAGAAGCCCAAGGTTGAGGGGCCACATCTGTTGAGGACCTTCTTGCTTGTGGGGACTCTCTGCAGAGTCCCGAGGTGGCCCAGGGCATCACATGGTGAGGGGGCTGAGCATGCTGGCTCAGGTCTCTCTTCCTCTTCTTATAAAGCTCCAGTCCCACTCACATGATAAACCATTAATCCATTAACCCATTAATCCATTAATCCAGGAATGGATTAATCCATTTATGAAGGCAGAGCCCTAATAACCCAATCACTTCTTAAAGGCCCCACCTTAACATTGCCACCTTGGGGATTAAATGTCAACATGAATTTTGGAGGGGACAAATATTCAAACCATAGCAGTCTGTTTCTAAGTCTTTTTTTTTTCTTCTTTTTTTGGATAAGGGTAGAAGAGAATGCATTTGCCAGATGAATGGTCACATGTCACGTATCTGAAGCCATGTTAAATCTGCAGTAGGAAAGACACCACATCAGGCCCGGTGGCCACATTTGGGCTGCTCCCAAGATGAGTCTGCAGTCATCCTCAGTCATGCTCCAGGGTCTGTCTGGTATTTGCAGGGGCCAGGCTGGAGGTAGGATGGGAATCACCACCTTTTGATCCTTTGGGTCTTTAAGATTGGCAGTAAGCTTAGCCATTCTCCCTGGGATTTTTTAAACAATAT
Organism: Daubentonia madagascariensis; assembly: GCA_023783475.1. Taxonomy (NCBI): domain Eukaryota; kingdom Metazoa; phylum Chordata; class Mammalia; order Primates; family Daubentoniidae; genus Daubentonia; species Daubentonia madagascariensis. Next base: position 7,202,553 of record JAKFHU010001672.1, read on the forward strand.
GGTTGTCTAGGGAGGGCAGTTTCAGAAGCTTCTACTTTGCCTTCCCACCAGGAGAGCTCTCACCCCACAGGCCAAGAAACTGGTGGAAGCGACTACCAAGTAAGCCTATTACAGTGACGCACTCAGAGATTGGGGAATGACCCCTGGGTGGGCGCTTGGAACCGGTGGACCTACTGCAACCAGGCCAACATCAGGACTCCTGGCCTCACATGTGTGCTGCTCTAACAGGGAGTGGGCATGGTACCACTCTGGGTCGCTGGGTGTCAACATCCACTTGGACCCTGAAACCAACAGTTGTGGGATGCTTGGTCATTCCCCTTTCTCTAGCCTCCCCTTACCTGAGTAAATGACTGAAGGTCTTTCTGCAAGAACTGGGAGACTTATTACCATGCATTCTTCCTGTGATATTTCAAGGGACCCAGGTCTTCTGTTAATCAGTGGGTACTGGGTCTAAAAATTGTCTTCGGAACAGAGAAAGTGATCATGACTGTGTACCAGGGCAACTGTCCTTAGCCTCCAGCTCACGCACCCTTGATTTCCTTTGCTCGTGCAGATTGAGTGTGCCCTGTGGCTGCACATCTATTTTGCCTTTAGGAGCACCATGTTCTACTAAATCTTTTTTTTAACTCCCTGTGGGTCAGGTCCCTGGCTTCCCTTGAGACCTGCTACTCGCTGTGATCATTGCATCCACCTGGCTCCTGACAGTGATATGCCACCACCTGGCCCCTGTTTGGGGGGGATTTGCCACCCCCTTTCCTATCAGTGAGCTCAGTTCTGTGACAGCATATACTGCAGAGCCACCACTGAACTCCTGAATGACCTGGAGTCTCTCTCAGCAGCACATTCCTTGGTGTATCCTTCGGGCTTCCCCTGTAACATAGCTCACCCCAGCACACCCACTTCTCTGCATTCCCTTTGTCCACCACCTGCCATGACAGTTCTGGCATTTCTACATCACTCACTGCAGACCACTGCTTTTTCTACGCTTCCATGGTGTGGTTGCACCATCTCCTGGGGCCTTGCCAGGGTGTTGCACCCTGTATCCCAGGAGGGGGCTCCCAAACCAATAAACCCTCCCACATCCAACCTTCTATTCTGACTCCCTGGATGACACAATCCAGGCTAGGTATGTTCTCCCAGCTCCTGGTAGCACACAAAACTGAGGTGCTGCAGCTTCTCAGGGGGACGGTCCCTTTCCTCGGTTAGCAGGCCCAGCATATCCCTAGCTCTGTGAGGAAGTGACTTAACCCTGCTTCTTGACCTGGTGTCAAGAAGGGGTGGTGGCGACAGATTCCGAGTGAGGAGGGGGAGTTGTGTTATCTCATGGAAAGAGCCCCTTGCCTTGTTTTCAAGCAAGGGGACAGTGTGAGCCCTTGGTGGGCTACTCTGCAGGCTCAGAGGGTGTAGGAAAATCTAGAAATTCAAGATTTTGGGGTGTAACAACCCAGATGTTCTCATCCCATGGATGAGGGACCTGTCGTTTCTCAGACAGGGTCCCGACCTTGACAGAGATGACCTGCCTCGGTTGTCTTAACCTTCTGTTGAGCTCTGCTACTCTTATGATTAAAATCTTGGGTAGATTTTCACTTTCTCTGGCCCTTCCCTACAGGAGAACATCATGTCTACACTACCAATGGAGGCCCTCTGGCTGTCACACTTAGCCTTTTATTGTTTTAAACAAGTTTATTGCAATGTAATTCACAAACCATACATTCGCCTATTTAAAGTGTACAATTTAATGTTTTTTAGTATATTCACATGGTTGCGCAACCATCATTACAATTTAATTTTAGAACATTTTTGTCCCCCCTAAAAGAAATCTTATACCCATTAACAGTCACGCATTTCTCCTTCCCTTACCCTCTGGCAACCACTAATCTACTTTCTACAATGTATAATTGTCTATTCTGGACATTTCATGTAAATGGAATCCTATGGTATGTGGTCCTTTGTGACTGGTTTCGTTAATTCAGCATAATGCGTTTGAGGTTCATCCATGCTGTAGCATGGAGCAATACTTCATTTCTTTTTACTATCAAATAACATCCCACTGTACAGATAGACCACATTTTGTTTAGCCATTCATCAGTTGGTGGACATTTGATTCCACTTTTTGGCTATTAGTGAATAATGCTGCTGTGACCGTTCATGTGCAAGCTTTTGTGTGGACATATGTTTTTCATTTCTCCTGGGTATATACCAAGGAGTGGAATTGCTGGATCATATGGTAACTCTATGTTTAGCACTTTGAAGAACTGCCAAACTGTTTTTCAAAGCAGCAGCCCTATCTTACATTCCCACCGGCATGCATGAGGGTTCCAATCTCTCCACATCCTCACCAACACTTGTTATTATCTGTCTTTCTGATTATGGCCTCCTAGAGAGTGTGATGTGTTCTCTGTTTGTGGTTTTGATTTGCATTTCCCTACTGACTAGTGATGTTGAACATCTTTTCACATCCTTATTGACCATTTGTATATCTTTTTCTGGAGAAATGTCTATGTGAATCCTTTGCTTATTTTAAGATTTGGGTTATTTGTCTTTTTAGTAATAAGTTGCATGGGTTTTTTTATGTTTACACAGAACTTTTTAGATACAAGTCCCTTATCAGATATATGACTTGCAAAAATTTTTTTCTTATTATGTGGGTTGTCTTTTCAACTTTCTTGATGGAATCATTTGTTGCACAAAAGTTTCTAATTTTGATGAAGTTCAATTTATCTATTTTTTCTTTTGTCACTTGTGCTTTCGGTGTCATATCTAAGAAACCATTGCCTTGCTCAAGTTCACAAAGACAACTTATTCTTACATTTTCTCTAACAGCTTTGCAGTTTTAGATCTTACGTTTAGGTCTATGATCCATGTTGAGTTAATTTCTGTATATGGTGTGGGGCAAGGGTCCAGCTTCATTCTTTTCCATGTGAACTTCCAGTTGTTTCAGCACGATTTGTTGAAAAAACTATTGTTTCCCTCCTTTAATTGTCCTGGTCACACTCAGCTTTTAATTGCCAGTTTTAATCATTTTCAGCTTCCATTGTCTTCTCCAGAACTCAACTGAGTTTGGCAATAACCATCCAATTCAGTTGTCCTTATGTTTACTACAATATTTCCTCCAAATTTCTCAAACAGTATCAATGAAAAACTTCTAAAATATTAGCAAAGGGAATCCAGCAGCATATTAAAGAGAACGTAACTGATTCAGGATCATACTGGAGTGCAGTTTTTCCTGTACTTAAAAAAATCTGATTGGTATTTTTATTGAAATTATAGTAAATTTATAGATTAATTTGGGGAAATTGTTATTTAATGAAATTGAGGCTTTTTGTCCAAAACCAGTATTTTATCTATTCAAATCTTACTTTAAACATTTTGTTTTTGTATATGTATCTCTTTTATATGTTATATATATGTGTAAGTATGTCTTTTGCATTTCTAATTCAGACCAAAAACTATAAAACTCTTACAAGAAAACGAAAGAGTAAACCTTTATGAACTTGGGTTAGGCAATGATTTCTTATGTATTTCATGTTTAATTACAGTCGTGAATTACTTAACAGCAGGGATATGTTCTGAGAAATGTGTCATTAGGAGATTTTGTCATTGTTTGGACATCATAGAGTGCACTTACCCAAACCTAGATGGTACAGCCTACTGTACACCTAGGCTATATGGTACAGCCTATTGCCCCTAGGCTACAAACCTGTACAGCATGTTACTGTCCTGAATACTGTAGACAATTGTAACACAGTGGTAAATTATTTGTGTATCTAAACATAGAAAAAGTACAGTAAAATCTTACAGGACCACCGTTATATATGCAGTCGGTTGTTGACCAAAACGTGGTTATGTGGTGCATGACTGTATTATAAAATAGAATTTTCTTCCACTTTTTTCTGACTGGTCTCTGTTATATGTATCTGGCCACCTTATGTGACATTTTCTTGTTGTTTGTTATAATTTTCAGTTGATTTGCTTGTGTTTTGTAGCAAGATCATATCATTGTGTGACTTATATTAATAGACTTCCTGATACCAATTTTTTTTGCATTGATTCCTAAGTGTGATTGATCTGGAGTTTTCTCCTGTTATTATCTTAAACAGGATTTTATCTGAATGCACGGAAACTTCATAAAAAAAGAGTTGTGATGTTTTCGTATTTGTCCATGCTCCAGAAGAGTTTAAATAGATTTGGGGGTTATTTAGTCCTTACAGATTTAGGTCTGTGTGAGGCCATCTGAGCTTTTTTGGGGGATGAGTGTGTGTTTGTGTGTGCGTGCACTGGTATGGTCAGCTCTTTGACAAATGTCTTAATTCCTTCTGTTATAATTAACCTGACACTTTTTTTTTTCTCTTCCGGGGTTGGTTTAGCAACTTATATTTTCCTAGAAAAATCATCTACTTAAGACTGAGCTGGGCACACACCAGACGTGTCACACCAGCTATGGTGCCCTTTCCTGGGTGCACCACTCGAGCTTACCTCTGGTGAGAGTTTCACAGATTCAGTTGCTATCTTGGACTGGGGCGATCTGTGCTCCCCTACCACTACCCATGCTGGGGTCCCCACTGACAGCTGCGCAGCAAATGATCCAGCTCCAGATTCCCATGTCAGCATCAGTTTTCTTTGGTTATCAGACTCTCCTCTAAATTAATGGGAGTCAATGCACCTTCAAAATAATACTGGTTGGTGCTCCTTCTCCTCACCCCCTTTTTTGGCCCTCCCAGGAGTGGAGACAGGTGGGGGGCGTAGAGAATGCAGAGTGGCTCTGGTTTACTTGACTGGGCCTGTGTGAGCTGGCACGGGCTCTCTCTGGGTTTGTATGTGGGTGGTGGTTGGGGCAGTAGTATGTGGGGAGGTAGATAGCCACTCCCCTTGCAGGTGGCTTGTGCAAGGGAGGACACGTACCCCAATTCTGACCAATGGGACTTGAGAAGATGTCCCTGGGGTGACTTCTGTACAAAGATCAGTAGCTCCTGTCCTGTCTGTATGTGACGTCTGTGCTTGCTGTAGTCATCTTAGTACCAGTCTGAGGATGAAGCCAACACATGAAGCCATGAGAATGAGCTAATGCCCTGATGGGCCCAGATCTGCCCTCCTTGGGCACTTCTTATATGAAAAATTAAGTCCCTTATTATTTGTATCAATGTGAGTTAGGGTTTTCTATCACTTGTGGCTCAAGACATCCTAACAACTATAGGTATAACAGGTTGTTAAGTGCAACTATTTCTGTTTCAGATTCAGCTAAGTCACCAATGTAACAGATGCCAACTGCTCTGACACACCAAAGGAAGATCACTTATGCAGGAATGAATAGGAGATTTCTAAAAATCACTTTTGCAACCTTTTGTCGTGCATCTAAACACATCTATGTAAGAGTTGAGGCAGGTGTCCAGGAAGTTCGAGATCACAGAAGGTGTTTGGAGAGAGCCCTCAGCACTCCGTGACTTCCACTGCCACCTCATGGGGAAGGGGTGGGGGTGCTTCCCCTCTTCCCCTCACTTCCAGCCCAAGGAGAAGGGGCTTTAATGAGGTCCCTCAAGGAGGTGGATATTTAATTCCTGGAGCTTAAGGGACACGGTGGACTGATGTTTGATTCATGCCTAAAAATTCCAAAGGGTGTGAGACCATGGTTGTGGAAGGTCTGGACTCTCATGGGCAAAGAGTTGCACAGAGCAGATGTGTACTTCATATTGTGGTAGCTCCTGTGGGGTTATCTTAGATACTGCCTCTTATGGGCTGAATTGTGTTCCCCCAAAATTCGTAAGTTGAAGCCCTAACCCCTAGTACCTCAGAATGTGTCTGTTCGGAGATAGGATCTTTAAGATAAAATGGGGTAATTAAGTTAAAATGAGATTATTAGGGTGGTCCCTAATCCAATATGACTGGTGTCCTTATAAGAAGAGGAGAGTAGGACACAGAAATGTGCATGCACAGAGGAAGACCATGTGAGGACATGGGGAGAAGATGGCTGTCTACAAGCTAAGGTACATTAGTCAGCTTGAATTGCCATAACAAGATACCACTGACTGGGTGACCTAAACAACAGACACTTACTTTCTTACAGTTCTGGAGGCTGGAAGTCCAAAGTCAAGGTGCCAGCAGGGTTGGTTTCTGGTGAGGCATCTCTTCCTGGCCTGTAGATAACCACCTTCTCGCTGTGTCCTCACATGGCCTTTCCTCTGCACTGTGAGGGGAGAGAGAGAGCTCTGGTGTCTCTCCTGCTTCTAATAAGGACACCAGTCCTGTTGGATTAGGGCCCCGCCTCTGTAACCTCATTTAACCATAATTACTTCCCCAAAGGCCCTCTCTCCAAATACAGTCACATGAAGGGTTAGAGCTTCCACGTATGAATTTTGAAGGGGCAAAATTCAATCTCAAACACAAGGAGACATCAGAAGAAACCAACGCTTGGTTTCAGGCTTCCAGCCTCCAGAACTTTGAGAAAATAAATTTCTGTTGTTTAAGCCCCCCAGTCTGTGTGGTTCTTTGTTACAGCAGCCCTAGCAGACCAACACACCGTGTAAGAAGGCCACCTGGAAGGATGAGGAGGCCTGGCAGGAAGAAGTTGGGGGTACACCAAGGGCTGCGGAAGGAGGCATGAGACCAGTTGGAGGCGAACAGGCAGTGTCTCAAAGAAGGCTTAGGTGGGAATGTTCAGACATGGGACAGCATGGAGCGGTCTCTGAGGAGCTAAGGAAAGAAGGAAGAAGAGCTTTTCCATCTGCCTAGTCCAGGCTGATCCTATGCCAGCTCATAACCGGACTAGTGAGTAAGACCATTCCCGCCCTTACATTTTCCCCGCCCCCTGCCCCATCCCTTGAGAAAGCAGGGGAGGGAAAGAGGACACACAGCAGGGAAACAGTGACAAGCCCAGCAGGATGTCTGTTCCCAGTACAAGTGGCCAGCTGAGCTGGGGAGGGAAGATCCAGCTTCAATGAAGTTTGGAGTTTTCTATGGTGCTGGACATCTTAATTACCAAAATGAATCTGTTCTGTGACTTGAAGTGATCAGAGGACATTTTATTACCTGGGAGTGACCAGAGCACTCATGGGGCCTGTCCCAGATTTCATCCAAGGGAGTAGGGAAGAACTAAACCCATAGAATGATTAGTACCAGACCAAAAAAAAAAAAAAAAAGCTGTTTTATGTGTCCTGCTCATTCCACATAGTGGTTATACAGGTATCCCTCATACTTAGGTTAAAATTCAAAATTCTGAACATGTCTGACCTCATTTCCTGGAACTCTTGTCCCTTACTCATTAGACTCCATCCACAATGGCCTTTTTCTGCAAGCTCCTGCCCCAGGGCCTTTGCATGTGCTGTTACAGGTCTAGAACGGTCTCCCTCTTTACCTCTTTGTCTCACACTACTTCATCCTTCAAGTCACATCTCAGATGTTGCCTCCCCAGAGGGGCCTACCCTGACTCCTCCAAACTAAATTAGGTCTTTCTTGATATTTTCTCAGGAAACACTGCTCTTTTCCCTCATATTTTTATATAGTATACTTTTAGATGTTTATTTGAGTGTAAACTGGTCAGTCTCCTACCCTGGGCTCTACACTCCATAAAGACAGGAACCACGTCCGGGTTTTGGTTATTCTTCTTACCACTGTGTTCCCAATACCTAGCATAGTGCCTGGCACATAGTAAAGGCTCAATAAATTTTTTTTTTCCATGAATAAATGTGCCTGCAGCAGAAAACAGAGAAGGAAACACTGGTGTAGGATCATGAAAGGCAAGAGAAGGGCACATTTTTATGTCACCCCTGAGGCAGGGTTTCTTAGCCTCAGCATAATTAGCATTTGGGGCCAGATCATTCTTTGTGGTAGGGGCCACCCTGTGCATTGCAGCATGTTTAGCAACTTCCCTGGCCTCTACCCACTAGAAGCCAGTAACATGCCCCACCCTACCCAGTTGTAGCAACCAACAATGTCTCCAGACATCACCAAATGCCCCCCCTGGGGGCAAAATTGCCCCTGCTTGAAAGCCACTGTTTTAGGGAGGCTGAGGCTGGGGGATAATGACAGGGCTTTACTTTTAACTCCATATGTTTTTGTAGTGTGTAAATATTTCATGGAAAGCAAGTACTTCTTCTGTTAGAAAAATTAGGGGAAAAAGTAAGGGGTAATGACTTAGTCAAATGCTGTGAGCATTTACAAGTGGCCCAGAGGTGCTGTTGGTGACCTGTGGGCATATTCAGGGTTGTGGTGGGAAGGTGAAGCAGGTGACCAGGATGCAAAAGGGCCTGACCAGAGAGGAAGCCCAGGCCTGTGGAGGCCCAGCATCTGACAAGGAGAGAGGTGAGAAAAATAGAAATATAAAATTGGTGACTGTGGTCATAAAAGCTTCTCAAATGCTATCACTTGTCCTAATTTTTTAAAATCCCAAAGAAAGGCTTTTCTCAGTTTGCTTAATATGAGAAAATTTTGAAAATATCTGAAGTTTTTGGGGACACAATTCAGCCCCATCACACTAGTGACCATCTCCAGGACGACTGTAGAGCCAGATGGGTACCTACAACAAACGCCCCCCCCACCTTCTCCATTGCAAGAACCACAGTAGGCCCCTCATCATGGTGGCCACCACTGACACTGCCCTGAGCACCCTCCCTCCCTCCTCTGCCCTTTATGTCATCCCCCACAGTGACACACACATTGCATGCCTGCATCCTACATGTGAGCTAACTGCTCCTCATTCATCCTGGCTGTACCCACATGCTTGAATCATCTCAGGGCCACTCCTGTCTTTCCTTGCTCATTGGCCCCTCGAACTTAAAGAGGTCAAACAGAGTTCAAAGCCACAGTGCGTACAATAAAATTTGGGGTTTGGGACATAGGGAATCTCCCTAAAGTGTCACAATTCTCTTGGTCCTATAGGTGAGCCAAAGGCATGCCCCAGGTTAGAAAAGGCAGCCCAGAGGAGGTTGTCCCCTGGGGGAACAATGCTCCTAGAGACATGTCCTGTTTGTTATGAGTCACTTTTGAGAGTGTGACAGCTTGTATTTTTGGTAATTTGCTAATGAAATGGTATCTCTATTAAATACGTATATAGAAAGGTAAAAATAGGCCGAGCATTTCCTAAATAGCTCTGGCTCAGGGTGAAGTGGTGAAGGAGTTGTTAGTTCTTTTTGAGGCAGAAGAAAGCTGGTCTTTATCATCCTCAGCCACCCTTAAACTCTATCCCAGGGCAAACAAGAAATCCCCCGATTAAAGAAAATGAAAACGCTGTTCTTGACTGGATTGCTTCAGAAATATGCTTGGATTTGAGAGTTCCAACTTTTCTGGGACTCATTCTTACAGAGTCTAACCCTTGTGGTTTTTTGGTAGGAGGTAATTTCTGTGCTGGTTATGATTTGAAGGAGCTGGCCCACAGCTCAACCTTGCTTAAATTGGAACAAGATGTCACCAGTGGTCTTGCTCCCACAGTAGGTACTTGAAAATAGATTCTTGTCAGATGGATGAATTTTAGGCCATTCCGGGGGACTCTTGTCAGTTTCCATGACTAGAAATGACACCATTCTGTCATTGCATTTCTAGTGCCTTGTACCATGTAGGGAGTGTGAGTTGTTGTGGGTGGTTTTTTAAAAAATTTTTTTAAATTTCAAGCAATGAAAGCAATGGCAAAGAATTTTTCATAAAAACAAGTGACAAATTTCACTCGAGTTACTGACACATAAAAGGAAAAAATTAGTTTTTGCTTTGAAGCTAACCAGAAACAAATGGGACTGTTTCTCCAAAGGAAAAGTTGGAGTTTAGTTATGATACATCCCCTCCCAGAAATCTAGGAAATTATACATACTGTACCCTCTGTTTATAAGAATATGAATAACATGATTGTGTGCACAGGGTCAATTGCAGTTCAGATGAGAATTTACTGCTGGTGAGCTGCAACGGCATAAAGACAGGGCGAGCTGCTGTTAACCCCTTCTTAACATGGTCCAAATGCTTTCCTTTTAAGAAAAAAGTCAGACTGAAAGCTCCCTGAAGCCAGGAAATGTGTCTCCAATATCTTTAGATATCTCCCCGCTCCCACCCCCAGGGCGGGTCCGGGTGGCTGGCACACAATAGGTGTTCAAGTGAATGAATGAATCGCGTTTGAGCGAGGAGAGAAGCGGCATTTGTTTTTCACTTTGAGAAATGGGAGTAGTTTTATTGTAGCTGCCTGGTTCCGAGTTCCCTCTGTGCTGTGCGATTGAGCACCACCACCGTGCTGAGTTCAGCCTGGTGTCCCACCCCGGATAGTGCTCTTAGCAGCCGCTGCCGCGACACAATCTCAGGGACAGCAGCTGTGGCGCATCAGGCTCGGTGCTAAGCGTTTTCCGTGCCTCTGTTTCATTTACCCTTCCAAGCCCCCAAGGAGGGGGTGCTGTCTTCGTCTGGGATGAGGATCTGCGCTTCGGAAAGGTGAACACGCTTGCCCGGGATCACGTGGTAAGCAGCAGGACGAGGACTCGCGCTCGCGCTCCTCCGAGGACAAGGACCGCCTCAGCACGCTGCCCTCCGTGGTCTTCCCAAAGGGATCATGCTCGTGCATAAAGCCAAGCAATTTGAAAGATGACAGAGTCACGGTAGAAGAGCCTGGGAAGAACAGCAGGCCAGGCTGAGCAGTGTCAACCACAGCTTGGGATCCAGTCCCCGACTTCACTTGCAGGGCTCTGTTTAAAGCCTGGTGATCCACGGCCGCCTTGGCAGTAGAACCGCCGAGAACGCCAGGGTTAGGAAAAGCCGCGGGAGGGAGGAGGACGCTAACGGGGAGGCCAGGGCAGCCCCAGGGTGTGGCGGGAGGGAGGTGGCGTTTGGGGCAGCCGGCCCCGCCCCGCAGACGGGCGCAGTGGGAGGAGGGTGGGGCGCGCAGGGAGGATTGTTTATGAGCGCCTCGCGCCTTTTTAAAGCGCCAGCTGATGGCGCCACTTCCTTCGCTTCTGGTTTGAGGCCCCTCTGAGTCAGTGCCATTTCAGCCCCCTGCTGAAAGTCCCCAAACCCGGGCTGGGGAGGAAACGCAGTGCAGCAGGGTAAGCATGGGCTTTGGAGGCCAGCTGTGATTTGGACCGGCTGTGGGCAGATTACTTAACAGCTCTGTAGCCTCCTTGGGGGTAGTAATACCCACCTTATACAGTGCTTGTGAGAATCAAACTGAGTCCAAGCCTGTGAAGTATTTAGAATAATGCCTGGCACCTAAGAAATGTTCAGTGACAGTTTCTATTCCAAACTTGTCCGTCCTCAGCCCCAATTAAGGGGGTTGTTCCCCGCTGTTACCCTCTTGGGTCAGCCCTAGGTACACTCTAGGGTACAGCTGAGTTCACACTTGGGAATGAGAGAGGATATGGGAATTTTTCCTGCCCCTTTTCACCTAGGTTTCAAAACATGATCCTCCTTTGGTGACTAGTAGCAGTAAATCACTGAAGGTGCATGCCAAGGGTTCTGCTCCACATTTACTAAAGACCTACTATGTGGCAGACACTGTGCTCCAGATAGAAAAATGAATACAACGTGGCCCCTGTCCGCAGGGACCTTACATTACAGCTAAAGAGACAGACACACAAATAAGCAGTTTAAATATTATATGTTAAATGCTGTGACAATGGTATGCAGAGAATGCTAAGAAAGCTCAGAGAAAGGACAATGAGCATAATCTGGGAGCTGAAGATAACATCACGGGGAAGGAGTTGTCTTAGTTGAGTCTTGAAAGATCAGTAGAAGTTAGCCAGAGTGGTGACCTTGGACTTGTCCACTGAACTAAGCTGGAACTACATTTCCCAGGATTCCTTTCCCTGTACAGCTCTGGGTTCAGACTGACCACAAGAGAGATGGTATGAGGTCTGGAAGGCGGAGGAGAAGCAGTGGCCGTGTTGGCGTCATTGCATCAACGTGGGGCCAGGCTGTCCGGTAGCTCACGCTTGTCCTTGCGGATCTGCTGACTTCCCTTCTTGGCATGATGCAGCTCCTGTAGCTCCCACTGGACTTCCTCCCTGAGCTTCTCTGACTCCCAGGCCAGGTGTGTGTTTAGGTTAGCGATGAAAGGTACCAGCTTCCCCTGCAGCATATCTGGAGATAGAGGTGTGAGTGACCAACACGGGCTCCACTTCACACTTCTGGGCTCCTGGCTCTGTCACTTAAGGGCTATCTTTCCTTCCCAACTGCCTGCCCTGCTGACTTCAGGCTGGATGCAGATGCACAAACAACAGGCGTGTTTCACCAGCTCCTACGATCGCGTGAGGCCAAGTCCTGTAGTCAATCCTTCATTTGAGATCACATCTAATGGTTCTGCTTCTCTGGTCAGACCTCGATGGATGGACCAGGTAAAGACAGCTGAGAAAAAAGGTCCAGGTGGGAGCAATCAAATGAGCAGAGCCATGGCAGGTGGAGTGCACATGGGGAACTACAGGCGGCTTGCTATTTCTAGAAATAAAATGAGAGGCAGGGAGAGAAAGACGAGGCTAGAGAGGGAGGAAATGGCTAGTCCATGGAGGGAATTGAATGCCATGCTGAAGGTTTGGCTAATGCAAGAGACAGCTGAATGAAGGAAGCTTCTGTACGTGTGGTAATGCTGCTGTGAAGTTTATGTGATCCACTGTGCTGTTTGCTGTTTTCTGAATAATGTCCCACATGACAAATCTTTAGAATACAGTACTCTCTTTAAAAAATTTTGTGTCCTATGATCGGATAAGAATTAGGTAATACATTCTATGGGGACAGGATAGATTATGCTGTCTAATAAATAGACTGTGGATTTCAGTAGCTTCATTCCACAAAGGGTTTTTCTTCCTCAGGGCATGCTGGTCAGATGTTTTTCTTTGGTGGCTCTTTATCAAGCAGTGTCTGGGGGATCCAGGGTCCCTTTATGTCATGACACTGCCATCTTAAATATGTGGTCCTTGAGATTACCAAGAAAGGGAGATTTCAGATTGTGGACAATCCTGCCAGTCAGGGTGAAGTGGGTTACCCTTCTTATATCTCTGACAACTCCCCATGAGGAGCACCTAGTCACCCATCCCTAACTGCTAGGAGGCTGGAAATGTGGGCCCAGAAAAGGAAAATAAAATGGGATTTGGTAAATACATGGCATTGTATCTGCTGCCCTTATCAGCTTGGAAGCTTTTATTTATGGCTCAATCCCAGTAACAGGTTAACTGTGTTCGTGCATAGTTGGGATGTATAGACTTCCTTTTTTATTACAGGATTTAGATCTTCTATTCTTATTTCCATGCTTTTAGGTATTCAAAGACAAGGGCTGGGCATGGTGGCTCACGCCTATAATCCTAGCACTTTGGGAGGCTGAGGCAGGAGGAACACTTGGGCCCAGGAGTTTGAGACCAGCCTGTGCAATAGTGAGACCCCGTCTCTACAAAAAAATACAAAAATTAGCCAGGTGTGGTGGTGCACACCTATAGTCCCAGCTACCGAGGCAGGTGGATCACTTGAGCCCGGGGGGTTTGAGGTTGCAGTGAGCTGCTATGATGATGCCACTGCACTCCAGCCCTGGAGATAGAGAAAGAGCCTAACTCTAAAAAAATAAAAAATAAAAAATAGGTATTCAAAGACAAAAGAATGAACTCTGATTTTCACATCACAACTTATACTTCTCTTCTAACATTTTAAATTACTATTCTACTTTTATCTAGCCAGGCTGGCCCTAGCTTAATAAACAACCTTTACATGGGAACAGGTATAGTTGAAGGTTTTCTCTCTAGAACACTTTTCCTTTGCACCCTGGGATGAATGCCTTAGTACCAGGATCATTTTGGTCAGATAATATCAGCTAATAAAAATGTAGAGTGATTGCTTTTTATGATTATGCAAATGTGGAGAGCAAATAAATTACGGGCAACCGAGAGCATAATCATTCTTCTCATTTCTGTTCCTCTTGAATCTCTAGTCACAACTAATTTATGAGGAGGCTGGCACAGGCAGGATATCACTGGTGTTTTGATTTATGGTTTAGAATGTATTTCCCTGTAGACACAGTGTTACAAACAATGATTAGGTGTACCTGAAAGCAAACCATGAGTCTTACACTTTTCAGGCATATGATGGATTAAGCAGGTGAAATTGAACCATTTATTACATTAACTGTCACAATTGTTGTATTACAAATTCCAGGCAAAGGACTTAAACTTTTGAAAAGGGGCCTATTTTTTCCAATTTCCAAGAGGTTCCAATTGTACATTTTCATGCCATAATGTTTTCAAGGTCAAAATGATGATTTAAAGTATTTTGAATCTATATGATATTACACAAAAATAATTCTGTTTTAGTTTTCTTATAGAGGACCTCAGATTGCACATATGATATTGTGATGGTTAATTTTATGTGTCAACTTCGCTAGGCCACAGTACTCAGGTATTTGGTCAAATACCACTCTAGATGTTATCGTGAAGGTATTTTTTAGATGAGATTAACATTTAAATCGGTAGACTTTGAGTAAAGCAGATTACTGTCCATAATGTGAGTGGGCCTTATCTAATTAATTTAAGGCCTTAAGAGAAAAGACTGAAGTGTTCTGAGGAAAAAGGAATTCTGCCTCCGGATGGCCTTCAGATTCAAGCTGCAACATCAACTCTTTCCGGGTCTCTAAGCCTGCCAGCTTGCCCAGCACATTTCAGACTTGCCAGCCCCTATAATCACATGAGCCAATTCCTTAAAATAAATCTATCTATCTACCTACCTATCTATCTATGTATCTATCTACCTACCTACATCCTACTGGTTCTGGTTCTCTGGAGAATCCTGACAAATAGAGACGTATTTTCTGGGCAAAAGAAAGCAGACAATATTTATCAATTTGCATCTAAAATATTTAGACTTACACACCTACAAAATGTTCTTTGAGAAGGATAGATCCAGTTGGTTAAGGAATCTGTTGTTTCCTATTTATTTATCTTTGGCCATCTTCAGCCTTCTATTTTCGATAAATCCTGTACGACATCTCCCCACTTCTGCATTATGTGCTTGAGGGCATGGCAGCCATAAAACTCTTAGGTGGGAGAACCCACACTCCAGGGCTGTTTGCTGTTGAATCTATGGAGAGGATTTTTCTTACTTCCTCCAAACTCTTATTTCGCCTCTGATAAGGTATGAAATTCATGTTGGGTGCACATTAGATACCTTCCCAGAAACAAAGGAAATTGGCACTAACTAATATTAAATAGCATTTAGGACACATGCCAATGGAAGAAATGAAAATTTAAAATGTGACCGAGACGGTCTCAGACCTACCCCTCTCCACCCAGGCTTGGCTGGAGTTCTGACGCTCTGTGTGATGTCCCATGCTTGGGATATGGTTGGATATTTGAACAAGTAGGGTTGCACAAAGAATAAAATGTCAGCTTTATGAAGGTGATTTGTATTGCATGAGGTATTGCTTCCTAAATAATGTACATACACGAAACTATGTCCTGTTAAGAAGTAAGGCTGCTTATGTAGCAGTCCTCGTGGTGTGTCAAAAGCATTCATGTCTGTTGAGGAAGTTAAAATGAAACAAAAGTAAGAAGCAGTGAAGAATTATATAACAGAGGTTGATTTACAGATGTCTAATCTAGGACACATTTTAAGAAGCATCCTATTCTTTTCTTTATTATGTTAGAAGATAGTAAGTTTGAAAAGATTAATAAGGAAGGGGGGTGGGGAGAAAAGCCCAGATTGGGGGTTAAAATCATTCTTGTGTACTCTTTTCTTTCTTTAAAAGATGTATATCTTTTAAATTGAAATGACCCATCATAAACCTTGTAATGTTAGAAATTTGAGTCCTATTTATCATCCACATCAAAGACAGCAGCTATAGAGTTTGCAGCCGTCACCAGGACCAGTATCAGAGCAGTTTTAATAAAAGTGAAAGTGGACAGCAATACAGGCATTGATTTAAAACTAAGTCTTTAATTTCAGAAGGCACAGAAGAGAACAAATGGAGAAATAAAAATGAAATCTGCATGTACAGAGGAAATATGGTTAATTAAAAACACTGAGAAACAATTAGGGAGTAAGGATCTATTTGGTCCTTTCCACGTGGGATCTTGGGGGAGTGACAGTCCACTTTCTGCTTTCTAAGGACAATAATAATTATTTGAATTTACATTTGTAAGGCAGGGGATATCCAGGGGCTCTCATTGGTCCCTGTCCCTTGGACATTTAGTACAGTATATGTGACCAGGTAGCCTCTCCATATATTGCTGAGAAATCAGACAATTCCTCAATAGATATTCTAAAATTGACATATCAATTTTGTGCCCTAACATGCAATAGGATTGTCAGAATTAAGCCCTAGGGGCTGGCATCTCCCTTTTCTTTCTTTGGGATGCCACACCGTGTCTCTCTCTCTCTCCTCCAAGAAGACAAAATAAATTTTTTTACTTTTATATCTAAAAAAAAAAAATTAAGTCCTAGGGAACTTGTTCTCAGTCTCAAGTTTTTGTTTCTGATGTGTGTCCTTGGGCAAGTCATCATCTCCCCAGGCCTCAGTTTCCTCATCTGTACAATAAGGAGGGTCAACTAGGTGGTCTTTAAATTCTCTCTAGCATAAGCATTCTGTGATTCTCTGAGACTACCTTCAGGGTAACTGAAGCTTAAACCACATAAACCCTACTTACAAGTCAATCCAGTTCAACCATAAGTATTTAAACAAATATTTATTAAGTACCTAGTATTTGCAAGACGCTACCTTAGCTGCCTGAGGTATGTGAGTATGAAGGCTGGTGCCCGCCCTTGTCCTCAGGACGGGTGGAAGATAGGACATGAAGTAAGTACCAGAAGGTTCCAGAACTCCTGGGAGAAGCACAGTGTCCTTCAAATTGGGATGGTGATGTTCTTAGAACTGGGGGAGGGGCTGCAAGCTGAAAGAAGGGAAGTAGAAGGAGGTTCAAAGGGCAGTGAAATCACATGTGGCCAGAGCAGGAAGATGGCTTCACCAGGGAGGGAAGTGCAGAGTGTGTTCGGGAAGGAGCAGGTGATCCTCTTGGGCTGGATTACGGGCATGTGTAGAGGAACAGAGAAGGGAAGATAGAAAAGGTTAAGTGTAGGCAATTTGCAGAGGGCTTTAAATGCAGGACGTAGAGACTGTACTTACCAGGCCGTAAACATTTCTGAGGAAGGGCATGGGAGGATGTTATGTGGCAGATCAATCAGAAAGCAGAGGGCACACCCATAATGTAAGACAGACCTTGGGGACAGCTTCCTTACTTTTGACCTGGTTCAGCGGCGAGATCGTGCTGTAAAAATGGCAAATGGTAGTGAATATGGTGGGGGGATGTCATTGGTACTCAGACCCCATGCTTCTGAAGGTGTTTGCTTGTTTTGCTGGGGTCTCCCCTGGAAGTAGTTTTCCAAGCCGGTTATGGACGCGGCCTGTGGCTGGGAACTTCAGCTCTCCCCCTGGCTGGTCCCGCATCACGTGTTCCAGGCTGTCCAGCAGCGCTTTGGGATGGGTTGGGACGTGTCTGGGTGAAAGGGCTCTGAAGGGAGTGGTATTGATGATTGTTTTTTCCCCCCCCCAGGATATATGACACCATAAGGCAGTGTTGGTGTTGGAAATGGGGGAGCCGGGACTCTCTCTGGCTTTCATTGTTGACGTAATCGCTTTTTTATTTTTTGGCTAGCCTAGATTGTGAAGCAAATGGGGTCAAAATATATATTGTTTGCACTTCATCATAGTGGTGATGATGAAGTGATCATTGCTTTTAGACCAGGAAGATAATGCTACAAGGAATTCCATCTCTTGTTTTCTTTACTTCTTTTTAACCTGTCTGCCTGGGTTTTTGTTGTTGTTTTGTTGTTGTTTGTTTGTTTTAAGCAACACCTAGCATTTTGTATGCCTCCTTGACGTGGCAGCCCCAGCAATTTCACAGAGCAAGCAGATTTCATGCAGGGCCATGGTCCTGGATAAAGGGGCTGCGGACTTGCGTTGCATCCCAGTACTTATGGGAAGTGGCTCTGGTAGGAAACCAAGGGAGATGACAGGAGGAAGGTTGAGTTCGCCTGTGCAGGCCCACAGAGCTGACTCCCTGGTTTAACTAATCCCTCCGTCTTTCCTGTTTTTGTTTTCAGGCAATTGACCCACTGAATGGCCTTTTCTCATTTTGCTGCTTTCTTCCTCAGGATTTTTGTTCTCTCAATCTTTGGAGAGTCTCTGTGTATGAGTTTGAGTTTTTATTTGAAGGTTTCTTTTCTGTGCCTTTTTTTTTTCATAGTGCATTTTCATTTACAGGAGCTTGGCCTTTTGCAGATTAAACAATGGATCATTCATACTTCAGTTTTAGATGTTTGAATATGTTGACACACATGTAAAAACAGATGTTTTCATGAAGTATGACTGTCAAAGTTAATTCAGCTTTGTTTGCAACTGCTATTTTAATGAAATTTGGATTTTTTTCTTGACTCTCATTCTTTCCCACTTGTGGCATTTTACTTATTTGGAAATACAATATTCACTACGTAGTAAAATTATATGTTATCCTCTTGTGGTTGATATGTTTGCCTCTAAAGCTGACTTTCTAAGTTTTCAACATGCTTGAATGTGATGCTTCTGCAGTGGGCAGGAAAGCTCAGTTTATGGTAGTTATATTTTTCCAAACAGTCGCCCTAGAAATGACATAGCCAAAGTTTTCAGTAAGGTTAACATAGTGCTTTATCTGGTGGGACACACACATACACACACACATACACACACACCCCACAATGCAAACCTTATGCTCAACAAAGAAAAACGTACAGTGCATAAGAAAACAAAAAGATAAAAGGCAGAGCAAAAACCTCCTCAAAGTAGGGTATTTGTTTCAAGTTGCTAAATTACACATTTTGGACCCTAAAAATGTTTGTGAAAAGTGCTCTGAAATTATCAGACCACAGTACTCCTTTTGAATTTGAAAAATGTTTTGAGATTGGGTGACACAGTGCCTGGAGCCTGGGCTGGCCTAAGAAGGCAGTGCAGTCAGGAGACAAGAGAGTGGCAGAGAACTGAAGGCCTGTCCCTGCAGGTTTAAAGACTGGGCATAGTGGAAGCAAGAGTGGGGACAGAGGTGACAAGATGGGCACTATGGTCAGAGAGAGGATACACTGGCCATTTAATGCTTCATAGGAATCCCCAGGTTCTGCATGTGACCTAGGGGTAGGTAGGGAATGAAGTGGAGGGGAAGGTTGCTGCTGGAGCTGAGGGGATCAGGAACCAGTGAGGTGGGCCGGCTTCTAGGTGGTCTACATGGATGTAATGTCGCATCTCCCAGCAAGCTAGCAACTCAGGATTGAGGGCAGAACTGTGACCCAAAAGAAGACTGCACCTCTTTCCACTGCTTTCTGTAACTAAATGCCAATCCATCATTCATTCAAAACTCATTCAAAGATTCATGTGCATAAAGTGATTAGAACAAGATTTAGTGTTCAATTATATAAGATTACCAGTTCCTAGTACATTTCTTTTTTCTCTCTCATAATTTCTGATCTCTCTTTCTATATTTAACTGTGTATATTTTGTATGTTTTAAAGACATCTCAAATTTGTGTTTTAAGACACCCTAAATGGTTTGTGGAAGCCAAGGGGGGTCTAAACCAGCACTGTCCAAGAGAACTTTCTGCGTGATGGAAATGTTCTCTGTCTGCACTGTCCAATATGGCAGCCACTAGCTAACCATGGTCCTTGAGCATTTGAAATGTGGCTAGTACGACTGAGAAACTGAATGCTTAATTTTGTTTAATTTTAATTAACTTAAATTTAAGTTTAAATAGCCACCTATGGCTGCTAGTAGCTGCCCTATTGTACAGACCTACACCATTTATAAATAAATGCTTCTGAATGCCTGGAAAGGGTTTCTTCTCAAGTTTAAATGTTCTTCTTTACATGATGGATTTACTTAGAAAAATCTTTTTGTAAAATAAGAAATAATTATTGTATTGTATTTGTATGATAAGGAATAATAAGGAAGTTTAAACCATTTATTCATAAAAATAACAGAATTAACCAAGTACTTTATACTCATTGGAGCTTTGGTAATTCCATTATCAATTTACACTGAAATTTTTACTAAATGACTGAAAACAGGGTTGCCTAACCATCAGAACTAGATGATAGCTCTTATTTTAAGTAGGAAGTCTGTGGGAGACAACTTTAAAAAAAATAAATTTGAGTTCTGTTTCTTGACCTGGGTGGTATTTACCCAGGTGTTCAACATTATAACTATTTGATTAAATGTTCTTACATATCTTATGCATGTTTTCTGTATCTGTGCTAATTTTCACAATAAAATATGAAAAATGATGGTTAGTCCCTTTCAAATTTAAAAGTATGATGTGATGAAACTTTAAAAGCATCTGTCATAGACTGATTAAGGAAATATCATGGAGAATCTAGAAATAGACCAAGAACCAATGGGAACTTACATAATAAAGGGGGCATTTCAAGTCAGTGGGGGAAATATAAATTACTTAGCAATCGATGATGGGAATATTCTTATCTATTTAGAATAATACTATGCATATGAATTTCCATTTATTGGGATCAAACTATTGCCATTTGAATTTATATTTTTCCCAGTGGTTTTTTTTTTTAATAAGTGGTGTTAGGATACCATTTAGCTATTCAAGATCAAACTGTGCCATTTAGATTTCAATTAGCCAGTTTGTATCCCTGTAATATCCTGAAATTAAAAGAAAAATTTCAATTAGCAGGGTGGTGGCATCCGGCTATAGTCCCAGCTACTTTGGAGGCTGAGGCAGAAGCATCACTTGAGCCCTGGAGTTCAAGGCTGCAGTGAGCTATGATCGTGCCACTGCACTCCAGACTGGGTGACAGAGCAAGGCTCCATCTCAAAATAAATAAATAAATAATTAATTAATTTAAAAAATTTACATTTACATTCATATATTTAAGTTAAGAGCAGACATTGGTATCACATTTTTCCAAGAAGTCTCTATTACATTCAATTTTAATTAAAGCTGAGAAAAGTAAAAGACCTTAAAAGATTATAAAACTGGAATGTGGCATCAAGTGAAAGTGTTTAAAGAAAGCTAAATTTAAAACATCACTTTTGGAAAAAAAGTTTATTAATCTTAAAGAATTTTTTTCAGCTTTTACCTGCAAATCTTAATTTTTCTTACTTAATTTTAATCTCAGTAGGTTGAGATCCTTACTGTAATTATGACCCCTAATTTAATTCTGGGTAGATCAGTGTTGCACAGAAGAAAGTGAAGTCATAAAAACAAAAGGAAACATTGCTGAGAACAACTTAAGAGTCTTTGAGTGGAAAAGCGTTTTCTAATTATAATAATAAACGCAGGAACCATAAAGGAAAATAATAATAAGTTTGACTATAAACTTAAAAAAATCTCTTTAAAGCAGGAACCTTCATAAAGTAAAAGCACAAAAAAATTTATTTACAATTTAATGACAATCAACAGTCTGATCTCCATAAAATATACAGAGTTCTTTCGAATTAGTTTTTAAAATAATAATAGAAAAATGCACAAAATGTCCAAACAGGTAATTCCCATAGAAAGAAATATAAATGGCCAATGAATATAAGATACTCAATATCAATTATTAAAGAAATTTAGATCAAAGCTTCACTTTTGAAAGTAAGTTCATTATTTTTAAGGAAATATAATACTTTCAATCAGCCTGCAGTATTATATTAATGTATATTATCTTTTTCTTAATTTTACACTTATCATGCACACCTTTAGCAGAACCTTGGACAAATTATTTTTGTGGAAATGACCTCTTCAACAATTACAATGGCTTAAAAAAAAAAAGGATATTATTTGTTGGCAAGGGTGCAAAGCAGCTGGAATTCTCCTTCATCGCTGGTGGGAATGCCAATGGTATATCCACTTTGGAAAACACTGGCAATTTTTTATAAAGTTAAACATACATTTACCATACAATTCAGCAACCCTACTCCTAGGTATTTACCCAGAAGAACTGGAAACTTTTGGTCACATAAAAATTGTACACGAATGTTTATAGCACATTTTATTCATAATCACCAAAAATTGGAAAAAATCCAAACGTCTTCAACTGGTGAGCAGATAAACAAAGTATGGCACATCCAAATAATGGAATACTGTTCAGGAATAAAAGGGAGCAAATTACTGATTCATGTAACAACATAGATGAATTTCAAATGTATCATGCTAAGTGAAAGAAGCCAAGCTCAAAAGACCACACTTTGTATAATTCCATTTATATGACATTCTGGAAAATGCAAAATTATAGGAAGAGATCAGTGGTTGCCAGGGGTTGAAAGTGCGGACAGGGGTTGACTACAAAGGGGCAGTGTGAGGAAATTTTGGGGGGTGATGGAACTGTTTTGTGTCTTGATAGTGGTGGTCTAACTGCATGTATTTGTCAGACTCATACGTATATGCCAAATAAGTTAATTTTACTGTGCATAAATTAGAAAGGTGAAAAAAAGGCTAATTTCTTTGTACGTTAAATATTGTATTGGATTGAAAACAACATGGCATCTTATTTCTCTGGCTTTTGATTTAGATTGATTATCTGTGTTCTTTTTTTTCTGAAATAAACTTCTTATAAATTGATGTATAACATACATATGAAAGTGCACAGATCATAAATGTAGAGCTTGATGAACTATCACAACTATCACGTGCTTAATTCACTGCCACTCAGATCCAGGGAAAGAACATTTCCAGGAGCCTCCGCTCCTGTTCCCTGTCTCCTTCAGAGCCAATATTCTGACTTCCAACGCCATAGATTAGTTATGTCTGTTTTTGAACTTTGTGTAAATAAAATCATACAGTATTGAATACTGCACTCTTAATAGGTTTAGTTACATTTCAAATTAATTTTTTATGTAACTAAGCATAGTTAATGCCAAGGAACAATGAGACTAGACTAGGTAATTAGCCTGATTTCTTCTAGTTCTCAAATTTGGAATCTGAGAGTTGAGAGAATCGTGTCATACTTTTTGTTTGACGTACATTTTTGGCCAACCAAACTGACCATCTTTTTTCTTTTTTTTCCTTTCTTTTTTTTTTATAGCTAATCTAAAGGCATTTGGGAAATGCACACCATACTGTTTCTTTACGATCTCCAGAATTATATTTTTTTTCCGGTATTTTTTTCCCTAGTATGGATAGACATCAGTCTTAAAATTGGCCCGTTACACTGATCCTGTCATTTGATACCTCCTTGGTACTTTACCAAATGATGATCTATGAATTTCTCCTGCTTTGTTCTTTTGAGATCATGCTTGACGTTTGCTCAGCTATATTTAAAGCTGTGTGAAGAAGATACTTCTCGAAAGATACGGTACTGAAGCCTGCTGTAAGCTTGAATATTTGGAAATCTCCAGGAAAAGTAAATCCATATGGCAGGTCTGGTCCCAGCTCCATCCCTGTGTGATGGGGTCCAAACTGCTTTATGAATTTGTGTGAGTGCGCGTGCGTGTTTACACAATCTTGTATGTGCTCTTTGTGGTGGAAGTCAGTTTTGCTGGTTTTTGTTTTTGTTATTCTTTCCAGCGAGAGAACCTGGAGTATCAGTTCTGAGTTTCAGGTTTGGGGCAGGTTTTATTTTCTTAGCAGTAACGAAGTCACAAAAGGGAAAAAGAAAACAATCTCTGACAAATAAAAAATGTCTTGGAAAAAAATACCAATAACAAATACTAACTTTTAAGAGTTCAGTGTATTCTCTAACCATTTCAAAGCCTAAATTAAATATTATATCCTTGGATCCTTTTTACAAAGCCTGATGGACCGTACTCAACCTCCAACACTGAGCTCAAGTGAAGGAGGTCCCCCCGCTGGGTGTGACCAGCGGGGCCACCAAACCATGGATCCCTTGGTTATTATAACTCAAAAATGCTCAAAGGATTAGCCTTTGTGAACAAGGCTCAGCCAGAAGATTCTCCAAGTGTATTCCCTCATTTCCTCACTCCACCTTTCTTTGTTAGAACTCCAACTCTGGGTTTCTTGTCTCACAGTGAGAGTTCTAATGCAGCTAAAGTGTTTTTGTTTTTGCTATTGTTATTGTTGTAAGTTTCTGAGTTGAGAACTTAGCACAATTCATAGATGTACAAACTACCCCCATGGGATTCAATAAAAGTTAGCACTAAGGGTCTAAAAATAAAATCATAGAATGTTAGTGTTGGAAGTCTCATCCTTTTCATCCTGCAAATGAGTGACTGGGCTCGAGTAAGGTACATGACTTGCCTAAGGTTCCATAGGTAATTAGTGGCAGGGGAGGACTAGTATCTTGGAAGCCTACAATTTTCCAGCCGAGCACTCTTTTCCTGTTTTACTTTTCATTCTCCCAGAATATACTGAGGTAGGTTGGGATTGTTGCAGTTGGAAGCATGTACATTGGAGTAGTGTCTCAGGGATTTTAGTTAAGATGTTTAGTTAAAGGGATTTATTGGATCCTGTAACTGGAGAGTCTGAGGGAGTGTGGACTTCAGGAATGGTTTGATTTGGCAGCTTAATGATATCTTTTAAGATGAAGCTGCTTCTTCATCTTTCCATTTAGCCTTCCATGGTGTCATCTCTGTTACTGTAATATGTCAACAACTCCCTGGTCTGCATGCGTCTTCATCAGGACCCAAGGAGGGAGTGAGGGGGTCATTCTGAAAGCTAACAGAGACCTCAGCAAACCTCTCCTCACATCTCATTGGTTTCCATGGCTGATGAGACCATTTCTAAGCCTTCAGCAGTGGTCGGGGGATTGGGTTATACTGATTAACTTGAACCCAGGTCATATGTGTTGTTCTGAAATCATCTTCCCCTAAAGCATGTGGATGGCACTGAGGAAGTGTGGATAACAAAAATGAAAATCGAGGTGGTTGCTCAATGTCTACTATAATTGCAAAAATATCAGAAATCAAGTGTGGTTATTTATTACATAGATACAGGTGTGTCTTGTGGAACTCGAGGACAGGGAAGCTGCAGGGCATGGGGCAGGGGGTGGGAGTCAAGAACCAGAGAGCCATCAGGAACCAAGATCATCACCCCTGCCTCCCCTTCCCCCTGCCTGTCCCCCTTCATTCCTCCCTCTCCCACTGACCAGCAGTCTCTGATTTCTAATTCCTCATTCCTGGGGAGTCTGTTTCGCCAGCTTGGGTCAAGCGTCCACCTTGGGATAGGTAGAATGTACTGATACAGATAAGGCTGCCGGGCCCCACTGTGTGGTGGTGTGGGGTGAGATGGGGTGCCCTGGTGGTTCCTAGAGAAGTAGGCCCCCATGAAGACACCCCGTGAAGAGGGATTTTAATCTCTGGGTAATGGTCGTTCTCCAAGGTGCTCCGTGGCTCTGGGGTGTAGTTGATGGGGGAAAAGCCTCCATGAGGGGGACACATTTTGCCAGGTGCCCCCTGCCCCCTCAACAGTCCTCAGGTCTGGAGTGTGGAGGGAAAGGTGTCAGGAGGGGGAGAAGCAGGTGGCCCCGGGTGAGAAGAGAATTCTTGCTTCTAAGTAACTTCAGTGGGAATTTGATGACGTTCTCCTTTGCAGCCATAAGCCCAAAAGGAACTGTTTGGTGCATCACAGGCAAACTTTTCTAGTGTTTGAAGCTAAACTTTGGCAATGAAGTTAAATGACAGCTGGTGCACAATGATCTCTTTCAACCCGGAATCTCCATAGGGAGCCTCCTCCCCAGATAGCACCTTCCCAAGCTCCTCGGACTCAGGTGTCCTGCTCTCTGTTGACTTTTAGCGGCTCCACCCTTTCCTCAGGGAGGGTGAGTCAGGCATCGGCACAGGCCTGGGGATGGCAGTGTCTGAGGTCTGAGAGCCAGGTCAGAGATGATTCTTTTGGGGGCCTTGTAGCAAAGAGTCATTTCAACCCCACCTTTGAGGATGCATCTATCAGAGCTTTTATTGTTTTACTGTTTTACAACTTCCTTCTAAACCTAGAACAATAGCCTTATAAAAGGGCAGGAAATCTTTGTGTGTATACAGCAGGGAAGGGGGAGTGAGCAGGGGGCCAGGGGCCTTTTGAGTTAACTCACTTAATGCAGACTGGCCAGTTTGAGAAGTGGGAAATTTCAAGAGGGTCTCTTTCCCCCAAGTGACTTCAAACTTCCTACGGGAGCAAGATCATTTTGAGACAAGCAAAAGGGTATATAGGGGAAGGGGCTCAGAGTGACCAAAATTTAAGGATTTAAGAACATGAATAAACTCCAAGGTAGACCTGTCATTACGGAATGAGGTTTTATTAAGGAATTTGATTTTGATGCTAAAACCTAAAGGAGTTTGACAGAAGAGGAGGAAAAGGATGGGGTCAATGACTGATTTTGTTAAACTTAAACCATGAATCTGTTGGCTGGATACCAAAAGCAATGGCTGTGCAGTAACTTTTTTATAGCACCTTGGACCCTAAAAAGCTTTTTTTTCACATTCATGATAAGACTTCACCCCCAAAGCCACATTCTGACGTGGGCCTTATCCCCATTTTGTCAATGAATAAAATGAGGCTGGACAAGGTAAATGCTTTGTTTCAAGTCTCCTCCCTGGAAAGATGTGGAGCTGGGAGACAGATTCTGGTCTTCCCGTGTATCAAGCATCTTAACAGAGCGTCACAATTAAGAAAGCTCTTCAGCCTTTGTTGTCTCACCTTTGCCACAACGACACAGTGATGCAGACATGTTTATTTCTATTCAGGCTAAGCGGCGATAATATGTAAGATGTACTGATTCCCTGTTACACGTCAGGTTCTGTGCTAAGTTCTCCATATGTGTTATTTTTGACTCCTACCACAATTCCATGACCCTCCAGGAAACTGAGGCCTGGGGAGGCTAGGAAATGTGCCCGAAGCTGCACGGCTGTGGAGTGTCACAGCCTGAGCTCTCCCATGGGCAGTCCAACTCCACACTTGTTAGTCTCCATCAATCTGCCGACTTAATGCCCACACAGATGGTTGCTGGGCCTCAAGTCCAGACTTACCGTTCTTCCCATCACAGTGAGTATAGGGGCATTTACCTTCTCAGCCAACCCCTACTTCCAGCTCACTGAATTGTACTCATTTGTTTATTTTATTTTTTCATTTTTTTGTAGAAACTGGGTCTCCCTGTGTTGTCCAGGCTGGTCTTGAACTTCTGGCCTCAAGCAATCCTCCTGCCTTGGTCTCCCAAAGTGCTGGGATTACAGGCATGAGCCACTGTGCCTAGCCAAATTATACTCATTTAACAAATATTTATTGAGTTCCTCTTAAGTGCTAAGTGATAAGGAGGAAACCTTGCACAAAAGATGTTTCCACGCTCTGAGAGCTCACGGAGTAATGGGGAAGTGCCACGGCAATATTCACACTATGTGATATTCACACTAAATGCTGTGACTACAGTGTGTGTGGAGTCCTGAGTGCCCAGGGTCACCGGCACACCGATCACAAGAAGCATCGCTGTGTGTAAGTGTGTTTCTGGGAGGCAAAGGCATTATAGTCAGAGCCTGCTTGGCCACTGGGTGCATGTTACTTTGAGGGGTCCATGAAAGTGTTTTCATGTCTTTTAAGCAGAAGAAAAAAATAAACATTTAGGTTGAAGAATTTGTCTTAATATATCATATTCATATATTTGTCTTTATACCAATGTGGTTGTCAAGTATAATTTATATATGTATATATCATTTTCTGGTTTTGATGGAGGAAAGGACGAGGAAGACAAAAATGCCTGAGGGCCCACAGGAGTCCTACTGCGGGCCTGATTACAGTAATCTATTGTAAGGCATAGCTCCTGCCCAGGTTTTGGACCTATTTCCACTATGTGCTATGTGACACATGACATGGGCTATGTGCTCCTTCAGTCCAACTTCCAGGTTAATCAGGGGCTTTACCTGTGGGCAGCCCAAAGGTAGCACACACAGAGAGGTGTTTTTAATAGCAACAATTATAATAATGCTCGTAGCTCCCATACCAAGTGCTGGGCACTGTGCTAAGCATGTTCTATCCATGCTCTCTTGAGCCTTGCTCAGTTCCAGCCCTTTCATAATGTTTCGCATTGGCATTGGGCTTTTCTGCAGGGACTGGTTTTGTGTGGGGGGTTGAGAAGGAGGGTTTTGCATACCCATTGCCATCTGATCCTTCTCATTCTTGAAAACTTTTTTTTTTTTTGAGACAGAGTCTCACTTTGTCACCCTGGGTAGAGTGCAGTGGCATCATTGTAGCTCACAGCAACCTCAAACTCCTGGGCTCAAGTGATCCTCCTCCTTCAGCCTCCCGAGTAGCTGGGACTACAGTCACGTGCCACCACACCTGGCTAATTTTTCTATTTTTAGTAGGGATGCGGTCTTACTCTTGCTCAGGCTGGTCTTGAACCCCTAAGCTCAAGGGATCCTCCCGCCTTGGTCTCCCAGAGTGCTGGGATTATAGGTGTGAGCCACCGTGCCCAGCCAGGTCTTGAAAACATTTTAAAAAATCTTTAAAAGCACTTTTTCCTTGTAAGAACTTTACTTAACAGTTTTTTTTTTTTTTTCTCTTGGTGGCAAGATGTCTTGTGGGTGTGAATCTGGAGAGGCTTTAGCTGGTAGGAGTTGGGCAAGGGAGAGAGAGAAAGGCAAAGCGAAGCCAAGACTTCCCAGGTGTCTTAATAATAATCAGGATAATGGCACCTGCCACAGGTGGTTGTGGAGGTTCCTAAGGAAGTCCACTTGGGAAGAGAACACTTAGAAGTCTGCCGTGGATAGCCTACTCTCTAACTTTAGAAAGTCTAAAGGCTCTTTCACACAAGACAAAAAAACCCCCAAAAACCCAAAAACAAACAAACAAGAAAAAACACACCAAAATGCCTTCATCTTGATAAGCACTGCTACTCTGGGCTCTTGGGATTAGCCCTTGCCTTTGCATTTCCCTGCAGGTGCTCCATTTAGAGCTGCCCAAGGACTGAGACTACTTGGGTTCATTGGCCTATTGAGGGCATTGGGCCTGTCTTGCCAGAGCACTTCCCCAGTGTTTTGGAAACAGGTGGGTTGGGATTGACTAAGACTGACATGACTAATGGCAAAGGTTACAAGGGTTTGGGTCAACTTTCTGTGACCATGAAGAGAAGAATCATTGTCTGTCCTTGCTTAGAGACTTGAATGTGCCGAGTTTATCCTTAGTATGTATTGCTAGGGATATTCCTAGCAATAACTAATAATTAAGCCAATAATTCACTTTTGGGTCTCCCAGAGTTTGTTGGATTTTTCTTTTCTTTTCTTTTCTTTTTGTTGATTCAACCATTAGCTTCTGTGATAAATATCAAGCTGAAATCTCATAGTCACCCACTACTTACCCACTGGCTTCCTGCTTTTCTTAGGAGAAAGACTAAAATGTTGGTTAGTGGCTGCTAGTCCCTGTGTAGTCTCTGTCCTACCCAGCTCTTCAGCCTTGTCCCCCAACCTTGTTCTCCCCCTGGCCTCTGCTCTGCCCTTGGACTACCAAGACGTCCCTGTTCTGCAAATGCACCATGTGCCCTCCTGTACACGGTCTTTGCATCAGAAAAGAGCAACCCTCCGCCTAGATGGCTCTTCTGTCCCTCTTTATTCCCAATTAACTTGTCTTACCCTTTAGATCTCTGCTCAAATATTATTTGTTTAAAGATGCTTTTCTGGACCTCCTTGATTAGGTTTAGCCCTCTTGACATTATGCTCTGTTAAAGGACGATGTCCCCTACCTTTGGAGCCTTTATCCCAGTTGTTTTGTCAGACTCATTTTGTGATTCTTTGATTCATGTCAGTCTTTCCTACTGAATCTCCTGCCACAAGGGTGGGGACTATGTCTGGTGCCCCTCACTACTGTCTCTCAAGTACCTGCAGGATGATAGGTATTTAATCAATATTTGTCAAATAAATGACAAAATGGAATGAAAGAGCAGGGCAAAACAAACCCATGTTGGGAGATTACAGAACAAAAAATTACTTGACTATAGAAGTCATTTCTTCAGAGCAAAATAAGTTTATTATTATACTATGGTACCTAAATTACTCATGTAACACACAGGGGTTTTGGGGGGGAAGGGGAGAATCCCATAACTAAGCAAGCCTCACATACAAAATGATAGATGGCTATTATGTATTTTTTCCTTCTCGGTATTTTTCTTAATGGAAGCAAATGGAACTTTCCAAATATCACTGTACGATTGGAAAAAGTGAAGCAGTCTGTAGTGCCATTTTGGGGGAAGGAGGGGGAAGAAGGGGAAAAGATTCTGAAAAGGGTTTATGTTTTCTAATGGAAGTCAGATGTAGTACCCATTTTGTATTGCTTGAGTAGCGTGCTTCATTTTCTCCACTAGTGGTCTTGTCAGCATAGGATGTTTAGAGGAACTTCCTCTAAGATAAGTGTGTCCTTTTAATTCTGTATCTTTTGTGCCTTAGCTGTCTGCTCACTCCAGCTTTCAGCAGAGCAGAAACAACGCTTCGGGCAGACTTAAGACAACTTTGAATAAGAACCTGCTTGAGAAAGATTTCCCTTAAAAGCTAAATGTTATATTTCCACTCAACAGAAAGGTACTGCTGTGTGGCCAGAAAAAGCCGGCCAAAACCCTGTAACCTTTGCAGTTAGTCATGTTATTTTTGGTTCACGCCAACATGGATCACAGCTGTGACTCAACAGAGCCACTGAAGCAAGAATTCAAAGAGTTTAAAGAACAGCAAACTCAGAAATGACTTTTTTTTCTCTTATGGTGTCATTATGCAACATTTCTTGTAGTTTACCTTTTCAAATTTACCAACTCCATACAGATGAGCTCAGTTGTTGTTTGGCAATGAAAATTGGAGTTGCGTCAGTACGCTTCCCCAAATCCCACTGCAGGCTGAGCATGATGAAGCTTTCCTTTCTGGGGTGTTTGTTTTACGTAAGTAGTGACTGACTTTTCAGAGGTAAAAAAATGTGTGTTGATATATTTCTCCCTCAAATAAACCAAAAATAGGATGGGGGGTTGATTTAAACGTTTGCAATTCCCCACTTGAAAATGACAGAAAGCCCGTATCAATTGGTTCTGTTTTTGTTTTTGCTTTTCCCCAAGCTCTATTAATAAAATGAAGTCATGACCTTAGACCTCACCAAGTGAAAAACAGGCATACACTTCAGCAGGCAATATGCTAGCGTATTTATTAACACCCTTTATAGACTTTTGCTTTCATTTTAGTAATTACAACTTAGACTTGAAGAACATCCCAGTTTTCCCATTTGAGAGGACATAGGAAAGGGAGATGTGGAAGAAAAAAAATGACATTTGTCCCTTATCTGTGTAGACTATTTTTTAAGCTTTATGGTTAGACTTAAGAATTCAAAGGACTAAATTATTAAGGTGTTATTTTTTGTTGTTATTTGCTAGATTAAACCATTAATCAAATGTTTTGCAGAACAAAGGAAAAACTCAACACATCCAATCAGTTTTCTCTTTGGGAAAACAGATGCAGCTTTTGTGATAGCCCATTGCTTAGGCTTGCCGTTTAGCAAATACCATCCTTAGCAAATGCTGCCACCGAGACCAGACTCAGCTCTTCATTTGAGTACTTAAAGGTAAGTTAAAAATGTGGAAACACCATTTTGGAGCTTTTCTTCCAATAGCAAAGGTGTTGACCTAAAAGAAAATATATCTCTATGATACCTTTTGGATGTGGTAGGGAGCTACCTCCATAAAGAAAGTGCGTAAAATTCTTGGGGGCTGTCTTGAGACATTTACTGTACAGGGAAAATGGAAGACACTGTACTGAATGAGTGTCTCACCTTGGATTGGCCCAGGAACCGGTTCAGCATGTGGTAGCAACTACTCCTCTTTAATTTAAACTGATGGAGCTTCTGCTGCCTTTTGCCTAGTTCTCTCGTTTCTAGTAAGTTCTTACTTGAGAAATTTTTGAACTAGAATTTTTGAACTTAGAGAGACTGCAGACACCATCTTATTTATAGATGCAGAAAGTAGCACAGAGAGGTTAAGAAACTTGCCTAAAGTCATACAGCTAATTTGTGATTCACATCTGGGTTTAGTAGGTCCTTTGAACCACACCGTGACCTGCTTTAGAGAACAAATCGGTCCAAAGAACTGACTGCTCCAAAGAATTCAGATTCATAAATCTTAAAACAAATTATTTAGATCACAAAATGTCACGAGAGAAAACACTGAGAATAATGAGCAATTATTGCAACTATTAGTACAAATGGGAGTTGTGCCTATTTAAAGAAAATAAAATCTTGCCTATATCTTTATGTATATAATGATTTTTAGATTATTTTTTAAATTGCCGAAATTCAGTTTGGCAAAGCAATTAACTTTGAAAGGCATGTTAGTAAACTAAAGTTTTATTTACTGATTTTCTACAAACAAATGAACACTGAAATGTTATCTGTAGAAATAAAGATTCATTCATTTGTTCGTGGCACTCATTAGGAGGTCAACAAATGTTTGTTGAATGATTGAATAAAAATTACGGTGCTGGCTGGGCATGGTGGCTCCCGCCTGTAATCCCAGTACTCTGGGAGGCCAGGGTGGGAGAATGCTTGAGCTCAGGAGTTCAAGACCAGCCTGAGCAAGAGCAATAACCCATCTCTACTAAAAATATTTAATAGAAAAATTAGCCAGGCATCGTTGTGCACGCTGTAGTCCCAGCTACTCAGGAGGCTGAGGCAGGAGGATCGCTTGATCCCAGGCGTTTGAGGCTGCAGTGAGCTATGATGATGCTACTGCACTCCAGCCGGGGCAGCAGAGTGAGATTCTGTCTCAAAAAAAAAAAAAAAGAAATTACAGTGCCATAGAGGTTAGCATTATACTCTAGACATATTAGTAAGGTGTATAAAACATAGTGTTGCGCAAAACAAACCAGATACACGTCAGCATACTGTATGATTCCATTTATATGAAATACAAAAATAGGCAAAACTAATTTATGGTGTTAGAAGTCAGGATAGTGGTTATTCTTGGGATGGGTTGCTGCAAGTTGCTAGAAGTTATGGGTCTGAGGGGCTGGTCATGTTGTTTCTTGATCTGGGTGCTGGTTACATACGTGTGTTCATTTTGCAAAAATTCATCGAATTGTGCATTACTTTGGTGAACATATACGTCAATAAAAAGTTTAAAAAATATGTATATCATTTCATCTTAGGAACAGAACAGGGTTATAAATGACTAGCTCTTGGAAGAAATTGCTATAGCATAAATTAAAAAAAAAAGATGGTGGGGTGGGGTTTTTACTTTCCATAATGCTGTAAAGTTTGTAACACTCACACTGTCATGGAATAAATAGAACTTTGACTTTGGTTTAAAATTTATGCAGCTGCCTCCATAGATTTTTGACAGCTTTATCACATCTTTGACAGTTACAAAGCATGTTCTAAACATCAGGATGTTACATGGAGATGTCGGTAGGGCTTATGTACCCATGGTCTTGTAAAACAGAAAAAAATTCGTTAAAAATAAACCATTATGCTGGTTTATTAAATGACTTTGTCAGCTTTATGAAAGCATTAAATATATAGTGTCAAAGGGTAATCTTTCTAAATTAGCAAATTAGTTTTTAAAAAAATACCTTTTTTAGAAGGAATGTAATGTTAGGCATGTTAATGTATGTGGAACACAGTTTCTCAAACAAATAGCTGATACCCTTTAAAGTTTATATAAGACAAGAAATTGCAGCCTGACTTACAAATGCCCTCCTTTTTGGTTGAAGCAGAAATCTTCTGAGGCATTTAAGGGAAGGGAAGCAGGGATTGTGAGCAAAAAGGGTGTGGATGATTTCCTCAAGTGAAACTTGCTTGGATTATCGGCGGCTGAAGTAAAACATTCACTGATTTAGACTTTTTACCAGTTTCATAACTAAGCTCTTCTCCAAGAGTGGCTGATGTGTATTTATGTAACCATCTTTTAGGGCTTAAGAAGTTTACAATTTGAAAAGATTCCTGCAAGGAAACAGGTCCTATCTCTTCTCCCAAATACACTGCACTTTGGGGCTAGATATCTTCTTAGTCTAGCCGTAACAAAGGAAGATCTGTTTAAGATCTTTATTTGTCCAACTTTTGATGGCCATGTTTCTTGCTTTTATCAACAAAAATTAAATCACAGGTGAATTCACATTCCAACATGGTGGTCTTAATAAGCCAATCCGGTTATTGAATTAAAAAATGCTCCTTTTTTTTAATAGATAACTGCTTTGATTTCTCCTCAATAGAATGTGAAGTGTGTATTTCTAGACGAATTGAAAGAAATAGATGTGAACTAGAACCAGGTGGCTGCTACATATTTTTGCAGTACAATTAATTGGCCTATTTCTTTTTGAGGAAATCTAATGAGGAAAAAAAGCCTTCTCTGAAGAATTAAACCTACTGTCATCATCGTATGAATAATTATGTTTACTTAGCATTTTACAAATGCAGTTTACAAAGCATGTTTCCTATTTGTTTCCTCATGTGATCCTCACAATTACATTAGTACTAGTTAGGTATGATTGTTACTCCTATTCACAAATGAGAAAACTCTGACTCAGAAGGCAGAGCCAGGGCTGTCTGCCTGTGTCCTTAGCCGGGTTACATCCTTTCCACACATCATACAGTCTTGTGACTGAAAGGGGAAGAATTTTTTTCTAAAACTTTTTTTCAGAAAACATTTTTTTTTGGGCAAATGGTATGATAAAAATAATTGATATACTGAGAATATTATTATTTTCAAATTGGACAAGGTTTTTTTCAACATAACAATTTACTTTATTCAGCAAATTAATTTTATTTCAAAGTAATAATTTGTTTCATTCTGCAGGTATTTGTTGAGCACCTCCTGGGAGCCACAAGTGATTCTGAGTTCTAGGGGGAAAATACACTTGGTATGAGGTGTATTAAAGGTATATCTTGCTCTCTGAAAGGTAAGGGAGTTGTCAGTAAGACGTCCATTAGACAATCCTGCACAAATGGATAAATGGTTAAAACTGTGATAAATACTACTGACAAACTCCAGAGGGCTCTATGAGAGATTATTACCTGGGAACTCAGTTTAGGCTGGGAAGGCCTCTTGGAGGAGGTGACATTTAAGCCTTAAAGTGGAATTTAGCTAGGTGAAGAGTGGGGTTGGGGGAGGGAAGAACATTCCAGATAGAGGGATCAAAGTGTGCCAGTTCCTGAAGCAGAGACATCGGGACCTCTGGGAGATGCAAGGAGCCCACGTGTGACAAGAGACCAGTGGGAGTGGCGTGGTTTTGAGGCTGCAGAGGTGTGTAGGGTTTTTGGAGGCCATTGAAACATTTTGAGCTGCAATACAGTTTATATTTCAAGACCATTGTGTCTGCTGCCAGGAGAATGCATTGGAGGGGGAGGGGAGGGACTGGAAAAACGGAGAGGACCAGGCCAGGAGAGGAGGGCTTTCTAAAAGCCACAAGACGAGACCAGTGTTTTAAAAACGAGATAAAGTATGTTAATCGCCATGAGAAGTTTCCAGAGCAGCTCTTGGACTTGTCAACATGGAGGCCAGTGACAACCCCACATGGTGGGGGCGGAAGCCAGACGGGGGTGAGTTGTGGAGGCAGCACGTGTAGACCACACTCCATAGGAACTTGGTTGTCAAGGGAAGGGGAAGATAAGGAGGGACATGGAGGGGCGTGTGGCA
Source organism: Daubentonia madagascariensis (assembly GCA_023783475.1). Lineage (NCBI taxonomy): Eukaryota > Metazoa > Chordata > Mammalia > Primates > Daubentoniidae > Daubentonia > Daubentonia madagascariensis. Next base: position 7,238,040 of record JAKFHU010001672.1, read on the forward strand.
CGGTCTGAATATTTCTGTCTCCCCCAAATTCATATGTCAAATCCTAACCCCAAGGTGATGGTATTAAGAGATGGGGCCTTTGGGAGGTGAGCAGGTCTCGGGGGGAGCCTTCCTGAATGGGATTAGCACCCTTATAAAAGAAGCCCGAGGGAACGTTTTTGTCCCTTCCACCACATGAGATGGAGCGAGAAGGTATCTATGAACCAGACGCTGAGTCTGTTGGTGCCTTGATCTTGGACTTCCCAGCCTCCAGAACTGTCAGAAATAAATTTCTGTTGTTTATAAGCCACGCATCTATGGTATTTTGTTATAGTAGGCTGAGAAGACTAAGACAGGGTATGGGTTGGGCAGGGGATCGAAGGGAAGATCTTGAACATACTAAAGCATTTGGGTGCAATAATGAAAGTCCTCTCTCAGTAAAGGAGAGATTGGTGGTGGTGGTGGTGGTGGTGGTGGTGTGTGTTTAAGGACGTCAGATAGACACACACTGTCAGCTAATGAAAGGAGGAAAATCCCTGGGAAGTCACAAGAGAATGTGACCAGAGTGCACATGGAACATTTTACACCGTTTTACACTGCTCCTGGGATAGGGGGAGAGACGCTATCATTGCTGTGACAAGAGGGTGAGGAGAAGAAGATGGATGTATAGATTTGGTATGGGAGGATGAAGACATTTCCTTTCAATAGGTTGTTTTATTCCCCCCTTTATGAAGCATAAAGGAAGGTCACAGTAAGGGGCAGGAGAGTTGGAGCTGGGGCAGACTGAGGGTGGATAGGTGGATGACAGGGCCATGCGTGGAGGTGGAGAACAAGCTTACCAGGCAGTGTCCTTCGGAAGCTGGTGAGTATGATTTTCATACCAGTCTACATATTGGGTATTTTTCTCCAGCAGTGTTTAGTTGTGCAGTATTTGGGGTTCATCCAGTTTTTGAAGACTATTGGAAGAGTTGTTGGTTGATTCAGATGATTAATAATTAACAGTCAGACATGCTTTCTCAGATGCTTATGGTTTCTATCAAAATACTAGCTGTGAATATGATGCAGCAAGGAGAACCAATTGATTCCAGTGCCGCTTCCATGGCACTGACATAGTATTTCTGGCTTCGGTATATCTTTTTGGGAGCAAAGGCAGAAATTTAGGCAAAGAATTAGAATTTAGACGTTGGAAATTTAATTTCTGGCTACTAAATTCCATTACAGTGTTATATACTCCACAAGGCTGGTACATAAAGTATAGTAAGTCCCGTGATTAGTTTAGTAAGTTTAGTATATGTCTCTGGAATTCATGGTCATCTGAGGGTGCAGACATGCAGGAAGCTCTTGAAGTCGCTCTTGGGTCTCTTCTCTACATTGAAGTGGAACCACCGGGCCACCCTCTTGCCCACACACACCATCCTTCCCTGACCCCACATCCCCTCCAGTTTCATTGTCTCTTTCTCCCAGTAGACTTTCTACTTCTTCTACCTCTCTACTTCTTCCCTTTCCACAAACTCTTTAGCAGCCTCCCACACCAGCTTTCACCCCTCTGCAGCTGCACTCGCCGAGGTTGCCAGTGGAAACTCTTCAGCTGCCATCTTCCTTGACCTCTCTTGTATCATTTCCACTGCAGTATCCCCTGTTCAGTGAATGTGAGGGTACTATTCTTCCCTAATTTCCCAACATCTCAATGGCAAATTCTTCTTAGACTTTTTTGTGTTTTCCTCTTCCTCCTCCCACTCCTAAAATGTCGGGGGTCCCTAGCACTCAGTCCTGAGTCCTCTTACCACTCTCTGCTTATCCCGCCCACTCTCATGGCTTCAACTTCCAAATTGATGTCTGCAGCCAGGCTGACACTGAGGGATATTCCTGCATGTCTAACTTCATGTGGATGTCCTCTGAGGGCCTCAAACTCAATATGCCCAAAGCTAAACTCATTGTCTTCTGGTGAACTCTCTGTCTTTGTAAATATCATTGCTCTCCGCCAGGTTCCTCAAGCCAGAAACCAATGGATCACTGTCAATTTCTCCTTCCCCCTGTTCCTTTACATCTCATTAAACACAGAGTCCCATCCGGTCTATATCCTAAATATCTCTCACCTCTGTTCGCTTCCCACACCACAACTGCCACTGCTCTTGTTCAAGTGCTTCTTCCCTCTTACCTGAGACATAGCAACACCCTCCTTTCCTTCCCTCTTGTTTCCAGATGTATCTCCAAAATCTACCTGCCACACCGCCAGCAGGGTCACCTTTCTAACATGCAAATTAAGTCTTATCACTCCTTTGCAAGAAACTCTTGCATGACTCTGTATTACTTATGGCATATAATTTTTAGCCATTAGAAGGACATAGATGTCTCTTCACAATGGGCCTCCACTTTGGACTCAGGTCTCAGAGCCCTTGCTAATCAAGCATATGGATCAACTTATCGATAACCATGATCTTTCATGCCTCTTGGTCTTTGCATATGCTGTTCTCTTTCCCTGGAATATCCTACACTGTTCGTTTGCCACACTAGGTGAAACATTTACTATTTTCCTGGCTCAGTACCTGAAGCCCCATAATGGAGGTTAGAGAAGCAATAAGTACCAGGAATTGCTGGCCACATTTAGGGCCAGACACTCCATCAAAGGTTATTAATGAGGCTGCAGAACCTTCCAACAACCCTCAGCTGTGATTCTTATCCTTCCCTATGCTCCCAAGGAGGGAAGAGAGAGGGAATCACTGGAGTCAGGAGTCACTAGCCTGGTGGGCCAATACATGGCTTTTCCACTTCCTCACCATGGGGAGGGGGGTGCTGTTTCCCACAAAGCCAAGGGTGTATGTGGATCATCAAGAGAATCACTAGCAAAGATGAGCGAATCACAGGAAGGGAAGGCTGGGTCTCACTCCTTGGCCCATTCTCGTGCCACCATGACAGGAGAGGGGAGCCTGAGGGAGATTCCTGGGGGATCCTGACACGTGTCCCTGGAGTTTAGGAGCACACGTACATAGAAACTGGTGCTTCCTCTACCTGGAACTTCTAAGGTGAGAAGCTTTCTGGAATAGCCCTAGACAGGAGAGAGAGTAAGGACCACAGTTTGCTGTGCTTTGGGTGGAGAGGATGGGTGTTGGGGGTGGGGCCTCATTGCAGTTCTCTTTCGTCTTCAGGGCACATGGAAAAGGACTTCAGGGGCTTCCATGGCTCAATCTAAAGGAGCACAAAAGTTAGATGAGAGTCAGGAAGGAGGGTGATCAGGAGGCATCTGGGACAGAGGGAGGTCCAAATTGGAGAGGAGATTGAGTGGCATGGGACACTGTCAGAACCAGAGACATGTGTTTGCCCCTTTCTGAATGATGGAGAAGGCAGGGGTGAACCTGAACTCAACCCCCCAAACCACACATACTGCATATCTGCATATCTAGAAGCTACCATATCAGCAGAGGGCACCAGCATCCAAATGAACCAGAGTGGACCAAAGATACTCCCCATCACTACCCACCAGTGGGACATCAGGTGCTCAGGATACATCAGCTTTCCTGTTTGTTTCTCCCAGGCCTCATCCCTGCTGGAGGTAGACCCAGGAGAGGGAGGAGAAAGGCGTTTCAGAACAAGAGCACATCCAATTCAAGGTGCTGGCATGGAAGGATTTTGAGCAGAACAGCTTTAAATTGCATGCATGCACGCACGTGCACACACACACAACACAGTTTTAGTGGTCAAGAAAATATATTTGGAAGAAGAAAATAAAATAATTCTGGTACTTGAGCATTTCTATAGACCAGCCTATCTCATGCTTTCTTTTTTCTTTTTTCTTTTTTTTTTTGAGACAGAGCCGGGGGTAGAGTGCAGTGGTGTCATCGTAGCTCACTGCAACCTCAAAACACTCCTGGGCTCAAGCAATCCTCTTGCCTCAGTCTCCTGAGTAGCTGGGACTACAGGTGTGCACCATGATACCTGGCTAATTTTTCTATTTTTAGTAGAGATGGGGTCTCACTCTTGCTCAGGCTGGTCTCGAACTCATGAGCTCATGCGATTCTCCCACCTCGGCCTCCCAGAGTGCTAGGATTACAGGTGTAAGCCACCCTGCCCAGCCTCATGCTTTCTTAAATATAGAATACACTGAAATGATGAAATGGACACAACACTAGCAAGGACACATGAGGTAGTTTGCAAACTTGGACTAATGTAGTGAAATATTGTCTCATTGATTAGTTAATTTCTCCAAGAAATCATTCCAAATGTATATGTATCTGTCTTAGTTCTTTTGGGCTGCTATAATAGAATACCATAAACTGGGTAGGTAATAAACAACAGAAATTTATTTCTCACAGTTCTTAGGGCTGGAAAGTCCAAGATCCAGGCACCAGCAGATTCATGTCTAATGAGGCCTTGCTTTCTGGCTCATAGATAGTGCCTTCTAGCTGTGTCTTTGGTGCAAGGAGTGAATGATCTCCCTTGGGCCTATTTTATAAGGGCATTGATCTCATTCATGAAGACTCTGCTCTCATGACCTAGTCACCTCCCCAAAGGCTTCACCTCCTAATACCATCACCTTGGGGGTTAGGATTTCAACATGTGAATTTGGGGGGACACAAACATTCAGGCAATAGGAATATCCATGTAAACATTAGAGGTATAAAAGGAAAAAGAACAAAATTTCAAAGAAGTTGAAATTTTAAACAAGGTATCTAATATAAATCAATGATCATCACATCAAGGTGTACATTGAGGCAATAATAAATTAAGAAACGCTTATATCCATCAGGAAGCAGATTGAAAGTCATGCATTCATGCATAAGCCAATTACACTCAATGATTCCCAGGATTTTATGATCTGAGACACCATTTTTAAAAGGCAGATTATCAAGAATTAAGCAACACGCAACTTTATAATTCAATTAAATATTCTTCTTATAGTTGTACTTTAAATGCCTTCTAGAGAAGATAAAAATACTGTAAGCCTTTCATTTTATTTTGGCAGAATTTTGAGGAATATGCTAAGGAGCTGTAGTGTTCTGTGAGATACCCTTTACGAAACATTATAAGGTTTAGAGCACAGGTTACCCAAGCTGTGGACCAAACGATGGGTTTGGGGTGCTTCTTCAAAATCTTAGTCAGACATTTTAATGAAGATATTGGAGGGCTAAATAGTGTGAGCTTTTAACTGAATATGAGTGGTATACATATGTAAAATCTTCCCCAGTGTGTTAAGGGATGGGAAATAGGGATTTGAGAGAGCACAGTTGAATGCATAGATTGGAGAAAAATGGAAAATGGTTTACATTTTGACCCCACTGAGTTGAGACTTCTAAATAAACTGGTTATCTAACACTGTTTGCCAATCCTAACCATAGTTCTCTAGTTAACTTGATTTTTTGTTGTTCAAGATTTCTGTTCCTTGTTTTTTCCTCTATATTAGTTTTCTATTTCTGTGTAACAGATTACTCCAAAATTTAGCAGCTTGAACCAACAAACATTTATTATTTCACAGTGTCTGTGAGTCAGGAATTTGGAGGCAGCTCAGCCAAATCCCTCATGAGTTTGCAGTAAAACTGCTGGCTCAGACTGCAGTCTCATCTGAAGACTCAGTTGAGGGAGGTTCTCTTCTGAACTCCCTCGTGTGGTTGTTGGCAGGATTCAGTTCCTCATGGGCTGTTGTGCTGAGGGCCTCAGTTCCATCCTGGCTGTTGGAAAGAAGCCTCCCTCTGTTCCTTGGCAGCCACCTGCCAAGGTGGCAGGTGGCTCTCCACAGGGCAGCTCACAACATCACAGCTGGCTTCCATCAGGACGAGTGAGCAAGACAGAGAGTGCCCAAGAGGGAAGCCACATTTTTTTAATAACCTAATCTTCCATCACTTCTATTATTTTCTATTCATTAGAGGCAATAGGCCCAGCCCATGCTCAAGGGGGGCAGATATCACAAGTTCATAAATGGCAGGAGGTGGGGATCCTTGGGACCATCCTAGTGGCTTCCTATCAAATCATCTCTCCCACTCACACCCTTCCCTCTGTTCTGCCCTCCATCACTCCCAGTCTCACCTGGTAACCTGGTCTCCTACTCTTTAAGGAAATAGGGCCAGGCATGGTGGATCATGCCTGTAATCCTAGCACTTTGGGAGGATCACTTGAGCCCAGGAGTTCAAGACCAGCCTGAGCAACATAGTGAGACCTCATCTCTATAAAAATTTTTTTAAAAAGCTGGGCATGGTAGTCTCAGCTACTTGGGAGGCTGAGGCAAGAGGATCGCTTGAGCCCAGGAGTTTGAGGCTGCAGTCAGCTATGATGATGCCACTGCGCTCTACCCCGGGCAACACAGCAAGACCCTGTCTCAAAAAAAAAATATATAGATGATAAGGTTTTCTTTTATCTTCCTGCAGGTAAGTCTCACACCTTCTGCATCTTCGGCCATTTCTCTCCTTCTTTCCCCTTGTTATCACTGACAAATTGCCCTTCTTCCTGCCCTCCCCTATCACAGATAAAAATGTCTTTAGGCCTCCTTGTCCTCCTTAAGCTGTCATTACTCTGCTCTGTTTTACAAGAAAACTTTTTGAAAAAGTTGCCTTTACACATTCTTTCCACACCTCAATTCCTATTCACTTCTTGGCCTTAATTGGTCATGCTTCTGTCTCCACCACTTCATTGAAATTATTTTTGTCAAGGTCAACTAGTGATTTCCATGTTGCTACATCCAAGGAGCATTGCTCTGTTCTTGACTACATCTGACATGGCCAGCCGTTCCCTCCCCACTCTTGATTTCCATGATACCACATTTACGTGGTCAAATATTTTTTCTAATCACTCTGGTCACTCCCTTCCAGCCTCTTTTGTTGGCTTCTCCTCTATCCCGCCTCTAAATGTTGGTGTTCCCCAGGGCTCAGCCTGTGTCTTCCTTCTCTCCCTCTTTCCACAAGTGGCTTCATTCATTTCCAGGGTTTTAAGTGCCACTTAGATGTCGATGAACCTGAAATTAATTTATTCTAGAACCATAGAATGGGTTCTCAAACTGCTTTCTTGATAACTCCATTTGAATATCACAAAAGGATCTCAAACTGAATGTCTAAAATAGAAATTCAGTTTTCCAACTTCCCTCTCCCTAACTTGTTTCTCTCTAGAATTTCCCACCTCAACAAATGGAGCCACCAGCCACTTTGTTTGCTCAAGTAGAGATCCCTGATTGTTCCTCTCCCTCAATCCTGCATTCCAATCTATTACCGAGTCCTATATTTCCCTACCTACTAAACATATTTCCAATCTGCCCACTCCTGCACTACCTCTGCCCTAGTCTAAGCCTTCTCTGTCACCTGGCCCACTACAGTAGTCCCCCGTTGACCTTCCTGCTCTTATACTCTACAAAGCAGCCAATGAAATAGTTTAAAATAAAATATTGGATTATATTTATCTTAGTTAGAACTTTTTGGTGCCATCCCTCTATCCTTTGAAAAATCTAAATTTCTCAAGGTCACACATGGGACATCTCTTGCTCCAACCCTCCCATTCACCCTGCATTCACCGTGCGCCAGCTGCATTGCTCTCGGCATTTCTTAAGCACCGCTAGTCTCTATCATTTGCAGGCCTTTGCACATGCTGTTCCTTCAGCTCCAAATGCTGTCCCCAGTTATTTCCCCATGGCTGGCTCACGCATTTATCAAAACAAGTAATTATAGATTTATTCATTTGTTTATATATTGTCTACCTCATTAGACTGTAAGAGTTCACAGCTGTATACCCAGGACCAAGCACTTAATAAGTACTCAGTAAATATTTGACTAAACAAACGATCTCACAATCATGCTCCAAGTCATAACTCAAATCTGCCTCCTTAACAACCTTCCCAGCCCATGAAGCCTTCCCAACTTCCTCCAAGCTGACGGAGGGATTTTCCTCTCCTATATATATACTATTTATACATTTTACATACCTCCACTGTAGCAGTTGCTGTGGTGTTGAAAGTCTTTGCACATGCATGTCCACAAGAGCCCATAAACTCATGAGGGCAAGGACCTTATCTTTTCATCACTAAAACCCCAAGCCTGTCTCATGGTGCCTGGTATATAGGCAGCAGGTGCTCGACACGTGTTTGTCTAGTGGTGTTCTGAGGGTCCTTGACAACAGCCCTTCTCTGGCCCTTGGATGAGGAGCAGGAAACTCTTTTCCTGGCTCAGGCGCAAACCCCAGGCCCCTGCCTGCTCTGCCAGCTGCCTCCCCCTAGAACCTGCAGCAACCCGAAGCCAAGTCCGAGCTTCTCTGGGAAGTGCCCCTGTGAGGCTCTGAGATTTTGCTAAGTGAAATAGAGTAGGAAAGAACACAGAGTCTTAAAAAGAATGTTTCTTGAGTTCCTCTGCTAAAAGGGAAGAGAAAATGACATAGGGCAAAGGTAATTATGGTAAATGCTTAACATGGAACACATACTTTCCTAAACTTGTAAGTGATAAAAACATCACTTTTTATTAACTGAATTCAAGTAGCTTCTTTCTTTCCCATTAGTTCAGTTCTAATGACAGGGACAGATCCCATTCTTTCCTTAGCAAAGTGTGCCTGGTGACAGCGGCCCCATCCCACTGGCATCGTCTGGAAGAACTTTCTTTTACCGATGCTGAGGAGTCTGAATTTGAAACAGGTGTATGTATGCATTTGAAAGAATCTGTTCCAGATGCCAGAAGATTCAGTTCTGGTGAGGGACGTGAAGGAAAATTATGAGAACAAGTGTCCTATTCACATGCTAGGAAAATAAATGTTTTACTAATCCTTAAATAACATTTTACTCTGAGGTGTATTGGCAAATTTTAGTTTTATTCCTGTATGAAAGTCTCATTTTTAGGAGTGTGATTTATACACATTTAAGTAGTAGAGGTGGCTGCTAAAATTAGTTTCTGTCATCCCATGCTAATGTCTGTCTGTATAGGAAGAGAATAATATAATTTTAAAGTCCTGACATTTTTGTTATGTTTAGTGAATAATTTAATATTTATTATCATTGGCTACAATTTAGTTTAACTATTATAAATGCACATACTTTTCTATGTTTTGGAGCCTTCTCATGGTAGAGAAAATATGTGATTAGGAAGGTGTCCTATGTGTTCTCTTTCCCCACCCAAGGCCTTAACGAATAAAATTCCATCATTAAACAAACATTTATTTAGCACCTTACTATGTGCCAGGCACCGTGCTAAGTGCTGGGATACAACAGAGCTTACAGTCTGGACTTTTGGCTAGGTGGAAAGTGGGGTGTGGTAGATTCTCACCTGCACAAATCAGACCAGCTATCTGGGGAGTGACTTAAAAGTTAGCTATGTGCTACTTGTCCTTCCAGTTCACTTGTTTATAGAGTAAACTCATAAGCCTTCATAGGAAATTTGGGGAAATAATGCCATAAAAAAGCCCAAACAGCAGTTTCTATTTATTTCTGGAGTATACCATATGAAATCTTATCAGAGTAGATTTGGTATATTTAATATATTTCATTCAGGTAAGAGGAAAAATCAGCATACATTCGTCAGTGGGGAGAAATAGTAACCACACTCATTAGGCAGTCATAGAGAAAACTGTCCTGGAACTAAAATTTTACTGTAGATAAATTTTACTGTAGATAAACAAATATCTAGGTATTTAGAAGTTGACTCCAGGGGAGCCCCCTCATCCCTGAAGGCCTGACTCTCTTTCCCCACCAAGAGACACCCAGTGGCCTGGACTGGGGAAGACTCATAACACCACAAAGCCTCTGAAAATTAAATTGCCAATGGAACCATGGCCCACAAAAGTAGGCCAGGATGTGCATGCTAAACCTAAACAAGGTGACTTCCTGATAAAATAAAATATGGAAAGAAGGCTGAGACTCCTAACATAATAGATGAAATGTCCAGGATAAAATAATAATAAAAAAAATCACCTATCATACCAAGATCCAAGAAGTTCCCAACTTGAATGTGAAAATACAATCAACTCTCTGCATCATAAGTCATCGAGGAAATGCAAATTAAAACAACAGTGAAACTCCACTATATGCCAAAATTCAGACACTGATAACACCAAATGCTGGTGAGGATGGGAAGCAACAGGAGCTCCCATTCACTGCTGGTGGGAATGCAAAATGGTACAGCCACTTTGGAAGACAATTTTACAGTTTTTTACAAAACTAAACATACTTTTACCATACAATCCAGCAATACCACTCCTTGGTATTTACCCAAAGAAGTTGAAAACTTATGTCCATACAAAAACCTGCACACAGATGTTTATAGCAGCGTTATTCATTATTGCCAAAACTTGGAGGCAATCAAGATTTCACTAGGTGAATGGATAAATAAACTGTGGTACATCCAGACAATAAAATATTATCCAGTGCTAAAAAAGAAATGAGCTGTGATGCCACGAAAAGACATAGAGGAGACTTAAATGCATATTACTAAATGAAAGAAGCCAATCTGAAAAGATTATATGCTATATTATTCCAACTATATAATATTCTGAAAAAGTCAAAACTATAAAAATAAAAAGATCAGAGATTTCCAGGTGTTGAGTGGGTGGAAGGGATGAATAGGCAGAGCACAGAGGATTTTTAGCCCAGTGAAACTACTCTGTATGATACTGTAATGGTAGATACATGTCATTATACATTTGTCCAAACCCATAGAATTTACAAGACCAAGAGTGAATGCTAATGCAAACTATGGGCTATAGTGATGTGTTAGCATAGGTTCATCAATTGTAACAAATGTACCATTGTGATGCAGGATGTTGGTAATAGGGGATGGTAAGGTTCTGAGGGGGGAGGGGGCATATGGGAAATCTCTGTACCTTCCTCTCAATTTTGTTGTAAAGCTAAATGCTCTAAAAAATAACGTTAAAAAAAAATCAACTGATACCAACACCAAGATCAATCAGGTGTAGAAATTATCCCACATCATCCAAATCATCAAAGATTTTAAAGCAGCTGTCAAAAAACGCTTCCACTTTCAATTACCAATTCTCTTGAAACAAATGAAAAAGTAGAAAATATCAGCAAATAAAAAGAAGTTATAAAAAAAGAACCAAATGGCAATTATAGAGCTGAAAAAATAAGATTACAGAAATGAAAACTTTCTGGATAGGCTAAAGAGTAGAGTGGAGATAACAGAGGATAGAAGCAATGAACTTCAGGACACATCAACAGAATTCACCCAAGCTGAAAAACAGAGAGAAAATAGACAGGAGAAAAATCACCAGAACCTCAGGAACTTGTGGGACAATAACAAAAGATGGAATATTTTATTGTCAGAGTCTCAGAAGGAGGGGAGCAAGATAGTCAGATTTGAGTATTTGAAGAAATAATGGCTGAAAACTCTCTGCATTTATTTGAAAGACACACACCTACATATTGAAGAAGCTGAGCAAATCCCAAACAAAATAAACCTAAAGAAATCCATGTGAAGACACATCACAATTAAACTTCTGGAAACTAAAAAGAAAAGAAGTCTTACAAGCAGCCAGGGTGAAGCAACATATTACTTACAAGGGAAAAACAATTAGAATGACAGCAGATTTCTCATCTGAAACCACGGAGGCCAGAAGGAAGTGGCACAACATTCAAGTGCTAAAAGCACTGTCAGCCTCAAATTCTGTATCCAGTGAAACTATCCCTCAGGAACAAAGAAAAAATAAAGTAATTCTCAGACAAAGGAAAGCTAAAAGAATTTGTTGCTAGCAAATCTACCCTTAAAGAATGACTAAAGGAAGTTCTTCAAACAGAAAGGAAATGATAAAAGAAAGAATCTTAGAGCATCAGGAGGGAATAATAAAAAAGCAGAAATATTGGTACATGTAATAGACTATCCTTTTCCTCATTATTTTTAAAAATCATATTTGATGATTGCAACAAAACTATAATACCATCTTATGCATAAGGAAATGAGATAGTGATATTTAAAAGTGGAAAGGTAAATGGAACCAAATGGAAGTGAGGTTAGGTTTTGACACCTTACTTGAAGTGGAAAAATATTGGTACCCACAGACTGCAATAAGTCACATATATATATTTTAGTAACGAGAGCCGCCACTATGAAAACTATACAAAAAGGTAACTAAAAAATGCTATCAATCAATCAATAGAATCCTAAAAAAATTATTCAAGTAATCCACAGAAGGCAAGAAAAGATTACACTAAGCCTTGACATTTCTAGGTACTCCCATAACTTAGAGTTAGAAATGAGTTATGGGAAAGGTGTTTACACTTTAAGTGTTAACTAAGTGGTTTGAAGTAATGTGTAAGTTACAGTAGATTGGGAGCCAAGAAGCTTGGCTTTGGATTAATAATAAGTAATTTAATATAGATTGATAAACAAAATACTGAGTAAAAACTTAGTGATATGATTCAGGCATTCATCTGATTGGAATAAAGTCAGGTATTACTTCCTACAGCAAAGGGGGTCGCTGAGCTTTAATTATTACATCCTAAGATTAAAGCTGCAGGAATACTTTTTAAAAATTAACTTTCTATTTGACCATAATTTTAAATTTGTAGAAAACTTACAAAGAGAGTACAGTGAATTCCTGTATATCTTGCACTCAGTGTCTCCTATTATTATTATGGTACACTTGTCACAAGTAATGAACCAATATTAATACAGTACTATTAACTAAACTCCATACTTTATTTGAATTCATTAGTTTTTCCTTAATGTCCTTGTTTTTGCTCCAGCATCCCATCCAGGATACCACATTTATAGGAGTCCTTTTAAAGCAAATGGTTAATTGCCAAACTTCATATCTTGGAAGAGATTTTATATTCAGAGATGGAGCTATTATATTACTACATGGGGAATCTTGTTGGAAGGCTCTTGGGGGATTTGTCTTGATGCTGTTCTTGCATAGCAAGCCCTCTGAATGTTTATTTTGGGTAGCTTTTGCAGTGTGGGTGCTGATGGAGTTTATGGGTTGGCTAAAGCCCCTCAGGCCACTTCTTGGCACCATCAGCATATTTACCCACAATCATTAGGGCATGAACACTATTTTCCTCAGCCACAGCAAATTCTCACTACCTCCCTAGACATCGTGCAATGGGGGGAACCAAGCTTTGCTGGCCCCATACAGAGGGAGAAGTTGTTGGCATGACTTGTTTTTCCATGCAGTTTGCACATCCTCGTGGCATTGAGGTCTGGCTTCAAAATGTGTCCAAAATCCAACCACTTTTCTCTACCTCCACTGTTTCCATCTGATATCCCTTATGAGCCATCATCATCTCCCATCTGAACATTAACAATGATGTCCCCTATGAACAATTATCATCTCCCACCTGAACATTAACAACAGTTTCCTGACCGGTTTCACTGTTTCTGCCCTGGCAACTCTACGGTGTATTCTCAACACAGTGGCCTGGGACATTCTGTCAAAATTTAAGTTGGCTTATGTCACTTTTCTGCTTAAAACCATCTAATGACCCTCCCATCTCACACTTTGTTGTTGTTGTTCCTTTATTTATTTATTTATTTATTTATTGCCACAGAGTCTCGCTCTGTTGCCCTGGGTAGAGTGTAGTGGCGTCATCGTAGCTCACTGCAACCTCAAACTCCTGGGCTCAAGTGATCCTCCTGCCTCAGCCTCCTGAATAGCTAGGACTACAGGCACACCCCATGATGCCCAGCTAATTTTCCTATTTTTATTAGAGACAGGGTCTCACTCTTGCTCAGGCTGGTCTCAAACTTTTAAGCTCAAGCGATCCTCCCTCCTTGGCCTCCCAGAGTACTAAGATTAAAGGTATGAGCCACCACGCCCAGCCTACTTGATTTTTCTAATCAAAATTTTTATCACAATGGAAGACACAAACAGAAAAATGTACAGATCAGGCTGGGTGTAGTGGCACATGCCTGTAATCTCAGCACTTTGGTAGGCTGAGGTGGGAGGATAGGTTGAGGCCAGGAGTTTGAGACCAGCCTGGGCAACATAGCGAGACACTGTCTCTACAAAATGTTAAAAAAAAAAATTAGCCAGGTGTAGTAGCACATGTCTGTAGTCCTAGCTACACAGGATCACTTGAGCCCAGGAGTTTGGAGGTTACAGTGATCTATGACAGTGCCACTACACTCTAACCTGGGCAACAGAGCAAGACCCTGTCTCTTGGAAAAAAAAAGAAAGTACAGATCATATGTGTACCACTCACTGAATTATTAACATTGACCACACCTGTATAACCATCATCTAGATAAGGAAATAGACCACCTCTTGAGAAACCCCCACTTGGTGTTATTCAATTATCACTCCTACTCTTCTCTCCAAAGGGAATCACTAACCTGACTTCTAGATTAGTTAAGTCTGTTTTGGAATTTTAGATAAATGAAATTACAGCAATATGTGATTTTTCTTGTCTGACTTCTTTTCCTCAATATTATGTTTGTGAGATTTTTCCACGTTGTGCCATCTCACACTTTTTAAAAGCTGAAGTCTTCACCAAGGTGTCCAGGACCCTACATCACCTTGGCCCCAATTCCCACCCTCCTTGGCTTTTTGATATAATTTCCTTCTGTTATCCCCTCTCATGTCCTCTGTTCTAGCCTTGTTGGCCTTCTTGCTCTTTCTCAAACTCACCACGCATGCCTTGCCACAGGGCCTTTGCACTTACTGTTGCCACTGCCTAGAGAGCTCTTTTCCCAGATATCCTCATAGCTGGTTCTATCTGTCAGGTCTTTACTCAAGTGCTGCCTTCTCTGTGAAGCTTTCCCTGACCACCCACACACTCCCTGCTCCACTTCCCTGTTTGAATTTTCTCCACAGCACTTATTGCCATACTATACATGTATTTGTTTTTCATTGCTGCCAAAACAAAATACAACAAATTTAGTGGCTTAACACAGCACAAACTTATCATCTCAGTTCTGTAGGTTGGAAGTGTGGTGGGCTTGGCTCCTTTCTTTGTTCTGGGTCCAGGATGAAATCAAGGCGTCAGCTGCCCTGGGCTCTTATCTATCTGAAGGCTGTGAGTGAGAATCTGCTTCTAGACTCATCCAGGGTGTTGAGAGAATTTGAAATTAAGACCAGCCTGTCGCTGTTTTCTTGCTGGCTGGTTGGCGGGGGTTTGTTCTTAGCTTGCAGAGGCCACCTGCACTCCCTGGTTTGTGGCCTTTTCACCTTCAAAGCCAGCAAAACAGCTTAAGTGCCTTTCAGGCTGCTGCACTTTTCCAGCCATCCTCTCCTCCTTTTAAGGACCCCTGGGGTTATATTGGACCCACTCAGATAATCCAGCATAATCTCCCTATTTTAAGGTCACCTGTTTAGCAACTTTCATTCCACCTGCAAAGTTGCCTTTGCAATATAAGGTGAGATATTCACAGGTGTGACCCCAGGGGCAAAACTCATGGGGGCTGTTGTAGTTTGGATGTTTGTTCCTCCAAACCATATGTTGAAATTTGATACCCAGTATTGGAGGTGGGGCCTGATGGGAGGTGTTTCAGTCATGGGGGCAGATCTCTTATGAATAGATTAATGCCCTCTCTGGGGGTGAGTGAGTTCTCACTGTATTAGTTTCTGAGAGAGCTGGTTGTTAAAAAGGTCCTGGCACCTCCCTCTCTCACTCTCTTGTTCCCTCTCCAGCCATGTGATCTCTGCACATGCCAGCTGCCCTTCGCCTTCCGCCATGAGTGGAAGCAGCTTGAGACCCTCACTGGATGCAGGTGCTGGTGCCGTGCTTCTTGTACAGTCTGAAGAACTGTGAGCCAAATAAACCTCCTTTCTTTATAAATTACCCAGACTCAAGTATTCCTTTATAGCGATGCAAAAGGACCAAGACAAGGGCCAACATCCTGCCTACCACATATATTTTTTTAGTTATTTTGTTTCTTGTCTATCTCCTGTGTCTAGAATCTGAGGGAAGGGATCGCTGACTTTTTGGTATCCCCAAACCTGGAACACTGCCTGGCACCTAGTAGGCATTCAAATATTTGTTGACTGAATGAATGCAGACTGAGTAATTAGTCTTTCTCTTCCCTTTTAAAAGCTGTCTGTGACTTTCATTTTAACCTGATTTTACTGTCAGTGTGGTTTTCCCTGGCCCCACATGCCACTGGTTTTGGGGATTGGTAGCAAAATATGATAATGTCATTATTTTCATGTAACCACCTAGTTGACACTGTGACATATCCAAGACATGGGGTACAGAGCCAGGTCACGGAATGGAGTGAAGCTCTGAGGCCAGCACAGACCAGAGAGCCTCATGCACTACCCAGTTGAGCTAAGTGTCCAGTGATTTCTTGGAATAAAACTCTTCAGGGATAGTAAAACTAGTCATGGAAATGTGTTAAGCATTGTTTTGCTCAGTACAAAAATGAAGACTTAGTTTGCACATGTTAATTACTCAATGAAAATTTCAAAAATGATTCAATCATCAGGATGTCTCGAAATATTCCGTTGCTTAATATTATGTAGATGGCCTAAATCCTAGGATCATGAAGATCTGAGCTTGTGTGAAAAGTTTGAAACACGTACAAGTAACAGATTTGCTATTTGGGTTACAGTGTGGAAAAAATCTCTGGAAACAGATTTATGTATTAGTTTTTCACTTTGCCACCAGATGTCCTTCATGAGTAGGAAAATATGATGACTTAAATGATATTTTGAAGTGTGAATGCCCAGCATTTTTGAATAGACAGTGAAAGCAGAGTGTGAGTGAATATAAATGTTACCACAGACTTTTGGATGAGACATGTTTTTGAAGGCTGCCTTACAGGTGTAGCTTTCAGAAGCAATATTTATTTCACTCTCAAATTTTCTTTTCTCATACTCTGCAAACATTTAACATATTTCCTTTTTGCTCAACTTCAAATCAATGTTTTAAAAATTTGAGCAAAGTATTATATTTTGAAATTAATATTAAGAGATACTCCAATCTTTATGCTAAGAGTAAAGATGAAAAGTTAGTATTTTGAGTGGAGCTTCCCAGGATTCAAGGAGGCCAGAGCTCAGCCTTTTAAAACAACAGGCACATAGTTTATAAGATTTTTATATTAAGTTAAATCTAACAGCAGCAACTTACGTCCTCAGGAAAAGGCAGTTGAAAGGGGCCAATGTATGATTTAATATAAAATCAAAGACCGAAGTTTCAGTTTATCGCTAATAATGTAGTTCACAGGAAAGTATAGAGTATAGAATATTTATTTAACATATCAAATTAATAAACAGAATTTTTTCAAAATAGAAATTATTTGGTCAAGTGCATTATAAATGTATAACAGAAACACTTACAATATATAAGGGACAAGGAAAGCTACCGGTTTAAAGGATTTTTCATGTGAATTACATTGTGCTTTAATAAACACCTGGGTACAGAATTCCCACCCCATCCCCAGTATCACTGAAGGCATGGGATAAACCTGTGTTTTATGGTGAGGGTTCCTTACTTCTTCATAAAGTGGGGTACGGTTGGAATGGGCAGCCTATTTCCAGAAAATTGAAGGCCATCTGCATGAAAGGTCATCCAAGCAACCAGAAGTTTGATAAAGATTGGTTCCCACATCCAGCTTCTTGATCAAATCCCCTGTCTTTCCACCCAGATGTTTTAGAGACCTGCTCAGAGATCTTAAGGACACTTGTCCCAGGCACACAGAGGAAGGAGCGGTTTTATTTTGGTGTCCTGCAGGGGGCGAAGTTACCTCTAATTTACTCAAGTCGGTTCATACATTCCAGCAGCCTCCAAAGCCAGATTTGCTGCTCTCTCTTCAACTCCATCCCGCCCCATGCCTGGTCCACTTGAATCATGTGTGGACTTTGTGCAGCTCCCTGTCCTAAGACTTCTGGCAGAGCACTGGGGTGTCTGATGGGGAGTAGGTGAGGTGGTGCTTAGGGGTTCCTTATCCAACTAGAGCGCCGATTGGCTTGGAGAAGCAGTTGTCCCAATTTTGAGTTATTAAAATCTTAGAACTGTACCTCTTTACCTGTCCCCTTTGTCCCAGTGGTTACAGGGCTTGCCAGTGTGTTTCCAGGCAAACATGACATGCACAGGTTGGGAACAGTAAGAACATAAGAGGAGCACATCCTCTTTTGTGGTCCTCAGTCGAATGTCACTGCCCTTATGATCATTGTAATATCTCATTTCACATCTTCTTGGGGCTTCCCCTGGCTGCTAGGGGAGTTGTGTATTCTCCTGTTCATCATCTGGAAGCATTCTCAGCATGCCCTTATCCTGGCACTTCTCAACAGGAACTGAGAGTACATCCTGGTGGGATTCTTAGTTCCTGAATCAGGGTTGCTGCTCAACTGTTTAACTGATAATGAATCACTCAGTGTCATTTTAGGCTCTTGTCCCATGGGCCCATCTACCTCTAACCCAGTGTCTAAGGAAAGGGGGGATGGCATATATATGTGGTGTGTGGATGTGTTCTTCACTACACCCACCCCCACAGATGCATATACAGGTTGAGTATCCTTTATCCAAAATGCTTGGGACCAGAAGAGTTTAGGATTTCAGGTATTTTTGGATTTTGGAGCATTTGCATATACACATTGAAACATCTTAGGGATGGGATCTAAGTCTAAACATGAATTCTTTATGTTTCATGTACACCTTATTCTGATAGCCTGAAAGTCATTTGATACACTATTTTTAATAATTTTGTGCATGAACAAAGTTTTGACTGCATTTTGACTGCGACTCATCACATGAGGTCAGGTGTGGGATTTTCCACTTGTGGTATCATGTCGGTGCTCAGAAATTTTTGGATTTTGGAGCATTTTGGATTTCAGAGTTTTGGATTAGGGATGCTCAACCTGTATGATAGGTGGGTAACAATGTGATTTTGTGTTTTAAATGGCATAGCCCCACAGGTGCCCTCGTCTATGCTCAAGTTTTTCTGTTTCCCAGTGCCTTCCCCACTGCTCACAGAGGTGGGAACTTCTGTTACTCTGCTGTGTAACAGAAGTCTTATGAAGAAGACTCACCAGAAGTCTTACAAAGAAGAAGGTGTGACTAGGTTTGAAAAGGGAAGAGGCCTTTGGCAGGAAGCCTACATATGAGTGCTGGGATTTCAGATCTTCTGAGCAGAGCTCTTGGCTGCTATGGGGTCACTGCAATGAGTCCATGTTTGTAACATGTTCTAGACAGAAAAAGAAGTGATGAGGCTCTTGAATTCTAAGGGTCCTGGCATCCTAGACCAAGTTATGATGTATCCTTTTTTCAGATGAAAAGAGTCCCTATAGATGGTTAAAGACTGGCTTCAGGGTGGCTAAAATTGTGTGGCCTGAAATTAATGGCTATTGGACATTCGTAGAAATAAATAATGTTCTAAATGACCACTGTGCCTGTGCCAAGATGGAACTAGAAAGAAGGATCCAGTAAGTGGTTGGAGGTAAAGACTCTTACCCATGTCAAACAAATTCTTTGAAATCAGATAGAAATGCTTGTAAGATTTGGACCAGCAGAAAGCCCATGATCTCTTAAGTTCATGAATCCCACAGTCTATATCTATTTGGTTTCACTCCCACATGCCTTGGACCATGTGAACTAAGGCTGCCAAGTCAGCAAATTGCAGTTTTTATTTTCTAATCCACACACTTTTCACCAGGTGGAAGAACCTAATGTTGTAAGTGAATTTGCTTCTAGGATTCATAGACGACTAGACATACTTGGGTAGTGTACAGGCAAATGAATTTGCATCCTTGGTGGTGGTGGTGATATTATCTTGTCTGAAGTTCACAGCAGCCTGTGTTCCAGGGCTTTGTCTATTATCCTGACCCTTCCAGATGCATGCCAGGCCCCTCCCCTTACTGGAAGTATCTTTACCAGCTCTCCTCAAGTTTTATCTTGCACCATTTAAACGACATTGTATTCCAATACCTTAAAGTGCACCCTTAACAGACAAACTGGAGAAGCAGTGAGACATTTCCAAGAAGGTAGGAGGTGGTTTTTCTATTACATTATCTGATGACACTCTCTTTCTTTTGGGTGCTAGCTTAAGAAGCTAAACCAAAGCCCAAATGAAGTCAAAATATTCGACCCCAAACCCTGAGGACGTTGGTCTGGCTACATTTGGCCCTCTCTGTGGCCAGATGGTGAACAGCTCCCTCGGAGGGTCTGTCCCAACTTCCAGCAGCTGCCGTTGAAGGCCCCGTGTCCGCTAAATGCCTACATTACATCAATAAGAGAAACTAAGGAAGGAATAGGGAAATTATCATTTTCCTTTTCTCCCTCAATTAATTCTGGCAGTATTGATTTAATAGCTGTTTTTATTTGTATTTAGTTAAAACATCAACTTAGGCCCATTTTGGGGTATTGATCACATCGTTCTTACTAGCTATGACCTCCCTTTGCCTTTGGTACCTCGCAGCTCCTCGGGTTCCTCCAAGAATTCTCTACTTGAAACTTACGCGCGGCGGGGCGACGCCCCTCGGGAGAGGGAGGGTGAAGGAAGGGGGCGGGTCCATTTAAATAGCCCGCGAGATTCGTCTCTCCATTGGCTGCCAGCCTGTCGGTTACCCAGCGGGGCGGGGAGTCCCGGGGCTGGAGTGCGGTACCTGAGCGAGACGCGCCGCAGAAAGCCCACGTTGGCCGCTGCCGCGAGCGCCGAGCCGAGAGGCGGGAGACTGTGAATTCCGGCGCTGTCGCCGCGGCCGCAGCTCGGCGCGCCAGTCCCCGTCCTCACCATCCCCTCTGCGAGTGGGGTTTGCCGGGCAGCCGGGCGAACACTAAACGGAAAGCAAGATCCTCGCCGCCTCCTTTGGAGGAGGCGAACGGCGCGCGGAGATTTTGAGGGGGAGCGACAGTGCCCGAGGGCGGAGGGGCGCGGAGTTTGTGAGCGAGAAGGAAGTTAAGCCTCGCGGAGAAGACTGGCATTTCGGGACTCCTTGTCGCCACAGCCTGGGCCCTACGACGGGGTAAACTCCACGGTGGCCCTGCGAGCCGGGGAAGGGCGTGCAGTGCGATGATGCCCGGCATCCCCCCTAGCTCGTGAGCGGCCCGCTCCCCTGCGGCCCCGGGTCCCACTCAGCCGCCCGGGAGGGTGAAGGACATCGCACGTGCGAGGGCAGCGAGGCCTGGGAGTGACCGCGCCGTGACCCGCCCAAGGGCGAGGGCGCAGGCGGCAGCGCAGCCCTGACTCGGACGCACCTGGCCTGGACCGTGTGCCTCTAGAGACCTGCGCGAGACTGTGGGGCTCCCCCTCCTCTCCTCCAACTGGTTCTCCCAGTGGTCGCCCCTTCGCCACCCCTCCAGCCTGGGCAACTGGGGGCGCCCCAGACGACCATGAGAGAGAAGGACTGAGGGCCAGGAAGGGGAAGAGAGCCCGCTGAGAGGTGGCGGGGGCTGCTCACGCCAAGGGCCACAGCGGCCGCAGTCCCGCCTCACTCCGCCGCTCCACGCCTCGCGGGGCCCGCGGGGGCAGCCCGGCCCGGCGGGGATGCCGGGGCTGGGGCGGAGGGTGCAGTGGCTGTGCTGGTGGTGGGGGCTGCTGTGCAGCTGCTGCGGTCCCCCGCCGCTGTGGCCGCCCCTGCCCGCCGCCGCGGCCGCCGCCGGGGGGCAGCTGCTGGGGGACCGCGGGCACCCGGGCCACGCGGAGCCGCCGCCGCCGCAGTCCTCCTCCTCGGGCTTCCTCTACCGGCGACTAAAGACGCACGAGAAGCGGGAGATGCAGAAGGAGATCCTTTCGGTGTTGGGGCTCCCGCACCGGCCCCGGCCCCTGCACGGCCTCCAGCAGCCGCAGCCCCCGGCGCTCCCGCAGCAGCAGCTGCCTCGCGGGGAACCCCCTCCGGGGCGGCTAAAGTCCGCGCCCCTCTTCATGCTGGATCTGTACAACGCCCTGTCCGCCGCCGACGACGAGGATGGGGCGTCGGAGGGGGAGGGGCATCAGCCTTGGCCCCACGGAGGGGCCAGCTCGTCCCAGCCCCGGCAGCCGCCCCCCGGCGCCGCTCACCCCCTCAACAGCAAGAGCCTCCTGGCCTCCGGACCTGGTGGCGGCGGCGCGTCCCCACTGACCAGTGCGCAGGACAGCGCCTTCCTCAACGACGCTGATATGGTCATGAGCTTTGTGAACCTGGGTAAGGATCTGGGGTAACGTAACAACGAGAACATTCCCCTACTTTACAGTTTCCCGGGCCCGGGGGGTAGTGTGAGGGGCGTGGAGGAGCGCCCGGCGCTGAGGTCCGGCCTGGCGCGGTGGGGACGCGGGGACAGGCAGACTGCGCTCTCGCCACCTGCGCGGCGGTGGGCAGCACGTGCGCTCCCCTGCGCCGCGGGCCGGCCGGGCCGCTGGGCCCCGGGGGTGCTGCCCCCGGCAGGCGTGTCTTTGCGGGCGCCCAGAGCACGTTCGGCACTTTTTCACCCCTGCCCAGCTCGGGCCATGTTAACTCGACTGCGGCAGGAAAGTCCGGCCTGACTGTGGCCATCCCGGGAAGGAGAAGGCGCTTCAACACTCTTTTCCCTCCGAACTGTCTTCTTTTGTCCCCTATCTCGGAGTGCCAGTTTTCCCACCCCAACTTTTAGGGAATCTGGCAACAGCTGAGAACTTCGGAAACTTGACATGAGTATGTTAAGAGGTATCGGTGGCATTGGGGCAGGAGGGCTTTGGTTGCAGGGGAAGGTCCCGAAAGCACAGCGGAAGGCGCGCCAGTCCCGGCCAGGCGGGGCTCGCTCCTGTTTGGGGCCGAATCCCAGCCCAACTGGGGTAATCCATCCAATGTCTTCGCTCACATGCCCTTGGCCACTGTCCCAAAAAGCTGAACCTTGGATCAGTGCTGCCCAAGCTGCACGGGCAGAGAAAGGGTGCGGGGCAGGGGCCGGGGTTGGGCGCTGAGTTGGTCTGAACCTGTTGCCAGGCAACAGAATGGAAATTCAAGGGCGGCTAAATCGGGCTCCGCCGCAAAAGTTCTGTGGCGAACCCCAGACGGAGTCACGTCGCCTTTTTTCTCCTTAAGTTTTCTCATCTGTAAAGGAGAAGGATGTAAAGAAGTCTCTTTTCGGAGCCGGTGCTTCCAATTTGTGCTGCTCTTAATTCATAAGCTGACTCAGTTTGGCGTAGACGGAGGGATGTAGGGTATGCGTTGTCGCCAGACAGACCTGGGGGTGCAGTCGTCACGCCCGGAGTGGGTGCAGCTGCGGTGTGGGGTGAGTCTCCGCGGGCTTCATTTCCCGTGCGAGACGCGTGGCTGTGCCCAGGCCCCAGAGTGGGTTAGCAGAGGCACTTGCCACAGTAGCACACAGGTCTCCCAGCCAAGTCAAAAACGCCCGTCATTTAAGGGCATTATTTACTGGAATGATTCCCGTGTAAAATATCTGGGTCATTTCTTCACAAGTATATCTATGATTCTCAACTCCGCTGAGCTTTGGGGAGAGAAGGTGGGGGTGGGGATACGGGCCAAGGGCGAGGGGGCGGGTGTGGAGCTGGACGATTGGCATCCAAGCGGTGCAGAAATCCTCCTGGGAAATTCATGAAACAGAAGCTCACAGGGAGTAGAGGCTCAGGGCCTGCCAATCTGCCTACTTGCACTGCCAGGGTTTCTGATTGGACAAGAATCTTCACAATTTATTGGAACCAAATCCAAAACTGAGCCTCCTCCAGGAAGCATTCTAAGGAAATTCTCATGCCAGTCAATAAAATTTGGTGATGGGGGAGGGGTGGCAGAGGACCAGTGCTGTTCCTTATTCTAACTTTTCTGCTTCTACTGACTTAATAAATTCCACCCCTTGCTCGCTCCCTCACTCCTCACCAGCCCCCAAGTTTCCTGACAGCTTTGGGAAAATGTTTTATTGCCTATTTATAGTCCTCACCTGGACAAAAGGGAGGAAGACTGGCACAGAGAACCAAGTTACAGTCTCAGGGAAAACAATTCCCGTAGCATCACCTGGGGGCATTTGAAGAACTGGGGATGCTAGGGCTGCTCCCCAGACCCAGAGCAATTACATCAGAATCTTTGAAGGTGGGGCTCAGGCATCTTCTTTTTTTTTTTTTAAGTGCCTTAGGTTTTTCTAGTGAGCTACCATGGTCAAGAACCACTGACACAGGAGATCCTCATGTCTGAAGGAAATCAATGTATCATCCCAGTAAGAGATTAAGAGCAAAGTGTCCAAACATTGTCACACAATAGAGTCACGGGGAGGGGGGGGCTTTAAAAATTCAGATGCCCAGGTGGCACTCCATATTAATTAAATCAGAATGTGTAGGGGTGAAATCCAGGTACCAGTATTTTCTATAGATCCTCAGGTGATTCCAGTGTTTGGGAACCACTGCCTTAGATCAGCGGTCCCCAACCTTTTTGGCATCAGGGACTGGTTTCATGGAAGACAGTGTTTTCATGGGTGGGGTTTCGGGGGATGGTTTTGGGATGATTCAAGCGCATTACATTTATTGTGCAGTCAAACCTCTCTGCTAATGATAATCTGTATTTGCAGCTGCTCCCCAGCGCTAGCATCACCACCTCAGCTCCACCTCAGATCATCAGGCATTAGAGTCTCATAAGGAGCGCACAGCCTAGATCCCTTGCATGTGCAGTTTATAGTAGGGTTCGCGCTCCTGTGAGAATCTAATGCAACCGCTGATCTGACGGGAGGTGGGGAACTCAGGTGGTGAGTTGAGCGATGGGGAGTGGCTGTTATCATCATTTGCTTGCCCACCCCTCACCTCCTGCTGAGCTCCTGGTTCCTAACAGGTGGTGGACCAGTACCAGTCCGCGGCTGGGGGGTTGGGGAGCACAGCCTTAGATGGTATTTGGAAATTTTGAGAGCTGGCTTGAAGCAAGTCTGTAAAGTACAGTGACGTTTACTGTGTTTAGTGACCTCGTTCCTTGCTTTTCTGACCTTTTGTGGTCTACAGGTACACATTGCTTCTGAATCATACTGCTTGAAGCTGGTTGTCAACTAAACCTGCTAGGGTGATGATTTAATATAGTATTTCCCTAGGGATATTTTTATTTTTCATAAAGGATATTTCAAGATAAAAAAATCTGATAAATTCCAAGAGAACTCACCCACAGTGCAATTCCAGGCCCCAGGACAAGCTGACATGGAACTGAAAGAGAATTGTAGGTAGTGAACTGTACCCCAAGCCCCACATATCCATCAGTGGGCTCTCTGACTAAAGTTATAGCTATTATAGGTCCAGTTCTGGACTCCATATGGGTGGTTAGAGGAGAAAACCTTTTCCAGGTAAGTAGAATCCAAGCTGCAAGTCATGCCACCTGCCAATCAAGTAATTCTATGTCATCTTAATTCATTTAGCAGTAGGAAAGGGGGATTTCAGAATGAGAGGCTAGAATGCGGTAAAATCTGATTACCATGGCTCTGAACATAGGAAGGACAGTTCATTTGAAGAAAGTAATTACTTAGCAATGTGGATTCTCTTAAAAAAAAAAGGGGATATTGGGAGAATTCCACAGATTTCCTAATTGGTGTCAATGTCATGTTAACTGCTGCATTACCTGACTCATCTATTACAGAACCTACAGAAAGATAAATGTTATAGCACTGTGTTTTAAAGTACTTTTATACCTACTGAGTTAAGTAAATTATAAACTGGAAGTATAGGGGAAAGTGTTACATAGTTGTAAACATCTGTCTTCCTCTGGACTGGGGGAATAATTTACTCATGAAATACATTTAAAACACCCCGAGCTTTGTCAGCCAGCAGGACTATCAGGAAGTATGAATCAACAGGATAAATTTCTCCCTTGTAGCGCAAATGCCGGTCATCCGAACAGCTCATTGTTGTTTATGTTGACTATTCTAAACTCTGGGTGAATAGGCTGGGATGTGTCACCTTCTAAGTGCTAACCCTAGGCTGCCACCCCCGCTGGTGTGCAGAGTGCCCGTGTGAGCTCGTGAACTTGCATTCAATCAGGGCCATAGATGCCATTTTCTCTTTGTTTTCTAATACTAAAAATGTCTTGGCAGCCTAATCAGCAAGCCTGCCAATTTGGTGACCTTGGAGAGGTATCCTAAAATATCCTTCGGGTCTTGGCTTAAACTTCACTTTCTTGGAGAAACCTTTTCTCCTAGCCTGTGTAAACCAATGCTGCCCCCACCTTACCCACTTCTTTACCATCACAGCACCCTGTTTATTTCCTTCCTTACGCTTATCACAAGTTTTTATTTTTTCTTTTTAAATTTGCTTACTCATTTGTTTGTCTCCCCTTCTAGGATGTCAGCCTCCAAAGGCGGAAACCACACTAATCCACCACCATAGCCTAAGTGCCTAACATAACACTGAGCACAAGGAAGGTGCTTCACAAAGATTGAATTAAGGGAAATATAGACATAGCCCACATTCCAAATTCATATTTCGCTAATCGGGAAGATCTGATTATTTAGAAATGGTATACCTGATTTTATTGAGTAAAACGTTTGAAGTGAAGACATTTAGGACACTGAGGTTCATGGTATTTGATGTATATCATTAATGCTTTATTAATATACCTCTTTTATTAGCCACCTGTATGTATATTAATTTATAATATGCATTATAACCAAGAGTAGTAAAAATGTTTCTTTAAATATCTGCATCTCAGATTTCACTTATTTATTTTGAATTAGTGAGGTATTGATCTCCGGATGCTAGGGTTAAATGAAATAAAAAACTCAAATTATGCTTGGAAAAGGGAATCAGTATATTTTAGTATACAAGTAACAAGAAACTTATTGTACTAAAAATACTGGCAATCTTCTGAACAAAGTTATTCTTGGGAAACATAAATTAGAAGAAAAATGGAATACTCCCTACTTGTGTTTGTAGCCAGATACACTGTACTGTCTTTTTCTCATAAACATAGGATCAGTAGTACTATTTTTCCTTTAAGCTGCCTGTACTTACAAAGATTTTGTTAGCAGAAAATAAATCCATGTCTGCAAGCTACTTACAGCAAAAATAGTTTGGAGAATTTGGTTGCAAGAGTGTGATTCAAAGAAGCGGTAGATGTTCTAAAGAGATTACAAAGAGTAAATGTGAAATTCAATGGTATTTCAACAAAAAAGTTGTACAATGTGTTCTTAAACTAAGATCAAAGGGCAAGCAGATGCCATTGTTCAGACCTCAGATGGTGTTTCCTCTGGTTGTCCTTCTAAGAATGGGTATAAATCTTATTTAAATATGCTGAATCATGGTTAGTTCCTCTACTTAAGAGCTTACCCTCTGATCAGCTTGGAGAAGGGCTTCCCAGGGATGGAAGAATCTGTGTAAGTGGAAAAAGCAATGTTCAGCACTTTATTCAACGTGTAATAATTATGTTGCAACACTGTGTCTTTAGAGTTTAGCTACTTTATATGTTGGATTTCAAATTAGTATTTTACTTGACTATAGGAGGTGGCAGTGAATACTGGCTATCAAAGGTGGTGTAGTCTAGTAAACTCTAAAAGATTATCAGCTCTGTCATCTTTACCTCATCCCTGTCTGTTTATGAAGCTGAGTTACAAAAGGAAAATGAAGAGGGTACAATATCTTGGATAATTAATCAGCTTTCTATAACTTTTCCACAAATCAATCCTCCACTCTCTGCTTCCCATCTTATGTCAAAAAATGAATTATTTTAGGGAATGATTATTTTTAACTTAGTATAAAGTCATTACAGTTTTAATTTTTCTACTTTGAGCTTTATTCTGTTTTCCCTCCTCCTCATTTATGAATTTTAGTTATTTTGCCATATTTGGCACTTCCAGCAGTGGAAGAAAAGTAGGCAATATTTGAATCAGATACTCGTGTTTTTGACTAGAAGCTTCCATAAGTTTTTGAGTAAAAGGAATAGAAATCAATATAGAAACTCCCTAAGATACAAGCAGGCAATTTACCAATTCCCTGTGCAGGGCTGCCCTGGCCGCAGGGTGTCACCCAGGGGATGGCCTGTGGGGTGGCTGGCATCTTCTCTTGTGTTCCCCAGGAAGAACCGGTGCATTCTGTTGTCTCTGTTTTCGTTATGACAGCTGAGTTAATTTTATCCAAACACATTTTCTCTTCTGATCATACCTTTACCTCCTCTTCAACACCTTTGCTCCCATCTGTGTTCCAACTCTTGCCATCTGGAAACTTGTGAGCCAAAAAACGGCCCCAGTCTCACCTGGAATATATGAAAGCAGTAACGGTTGAAATAAGGAGAAGGAAAGCCATCACCACTTTAGTGAGAATTAGAGTCACTAGAGAACCAGTGCTGTCAACCTCTAAAGTTCTGAGAATGCCAGAAATTCTCAGAACCTGTGTTCCATCTGCTTACCTTCCATTACAAGCATCAGAAATCAATAACACATTGTCAGTCACTGAAATTTATAGGATTTTTTTGTTCAGTTACAGTGTTTTGAAGGTATTGTTCTCTACAATTTTTTTTTTCAATGTGTAGTATAGTATTTCAGCACCCTATGGATAAAGTTAGAGTCTGGAGTCTGGAGTCTGTCTGGGAACACAGTGACTATACATACATGGCTTTTCTGGGGAAATGCATGCCCAGCAACAGAAAACCCATTTTGAGTTTATTGGTTAACCCAGTTTGGGATTATTGGTGAATTTATCTTATCCATAGATCATAGAATTTAGAGCTTGAAAATCATCTTGCATATCATCTAATCTCTTATGCTTGCAGTTGAATTTGTTAGATTTATTCACCTCCATTTTCTCTTCACTGCTGTTACCTCTTAAGGCTGAGGGACAATTCACAGAACTGCAAAGAGATCCTAATGCATCAGAGCAATAGGGCCGTAGGCCAGGCCTAAGTAGGTAATTAAGGAGAAATTACAAAAGTATGCAAGAGAGCACAACCCGGGTAGATACCATTTTCTCCTAGTACTCTGCTTTTAGAAAAGAAAATGCTGTGCATATCTATAAATATCCTCTTGTTTGGTATGCCAAAGGACTGTTGACCCTAAGGAATTGTTTTCTGCTCCGAAACTGAGTTGAAAACCACGTTGCTCTGAGCGGCATTGTTCCACTGATATCCACTGATTCTCTTCCTGCCCTTCCCATCTCCATTATTAAAGAGATTGGGTCCATAATAGAGATGATATCTAAATTACATCAGGTTATTCCTTGATGGGTCCCCACGGTCTCATTATCTGAAACACACTCCCAGATGACTGGGTCGAAGAATCTCCTTCAAACATTTTTGCAGAATGAGGTCCTGGTTCCAAGTGGGAGAGCCTTCCTGACTTTCAGGTTCGTGGGCACACACCCTTGATTACTGATCCTGCTAGATAGGTTGGGATTGTCTTAGGCCTGAAACGTCCTTGCTCCACAGTGCCGATTTTATGTTCAGATTGTTTTCTCATCACCAGAGAGCTCCACTGGGCTGGGGAGGAGTGGAATGGAGTGGACTCAGAGCCGGCAGAAAACAGTGCCCCTCGGAGGCAGGGCCCGGGAGCCGGCTCCACGCTGATCTCCAATATCCGCCACAGTCCTTATTATCACTCTCCTGCCACTTGCCCTTTCACCTTGTCCAGGACATCTGCGTTTGTTGATTGTTGTTCCTGTGTTTACAGTCTTGTTGGTTTCCTGTACATGAACATGGGCTGGAAAAAAAAATTCTGATTTGTGTCTCAGCAGAGCGTGAACTAACCATATCTTTGGTGGGAGCCGATTAGGCCAGGAGATTTTTTTATAATTGGACTTACTTATTCCCTGAGACCAGTTATTTTCCCTCCTTCCTTTTAAATCTATGACTTACATTTAAATAGTCCAAAGACTGAGTTTTGTAAACTACAAAATTAAGGATGAAAAGTTTTTACTTGTTTTTTCCAGATTTTATTTGCATGCTCCCATATCAGAATAATAAAGAAGCTGTACATTTTTTAAAAACAGAGTTAATTTTTTTTAGAGCAGTTTTAGATTCACAGCAAAATTGAGTGTAATTTTTCAGAGATTTCCCGTATGCCCCCTTCTCCCATACATGCACAGGCTCCACCACTATCAACATCCCCCACCAGGGGGGTGCATGTGTTACAATTGATGCACCTACACTGACACATCATCACCACCCAGAGTCCCTAGTTTATACTAGGTTTCACTTTTGGTGATGGACATTCTATGAGTTTGGACAAATGTATAATGACATGTATCCATCATCGTAGTAT
Organism: Daubentonia madagascariensis; assembly: GCA_023783475.1. Taxonomy (NCBI): domain Eukaryota; kingdom Metazoa; phylum Chordata; class Mammalia; order Primates; family Daubentoniidae; genus Daubentonia; species Daubentonia madagascariensis. Next base: position 7,267,984 of record JAKFHU010001672.1, read on the forward strand.
CATATAGAATAGTCTCACTGCTCTAAAAATTTTCTGTGGAGAAGCTGTATATATAACGAGGAAAAACATATCAATGAAAATGTAAAAATTGAAGATATGCAGAGTTTGGGGAAAGGGTAATAAAATACCTTTGTTGAATAATATTTTGTTTCTGGGGTTTTACCACAGTGGTATATAAAAGAAGTCATTTTGGTTGTCTATGATAAAATGGGCCTTATATTATAGTGCTTCTGTGTGTTGACAACAAATCCAAATCCATCAGAAATCTTTCTCTTTTTCTTTTTTTTTTAAGCCTAGGAGTTTAAAATTTTTTTTCCTCCACATACTTTCACTGAGGTGTCTGTCACCATAGTACCTAGACAATCCCTCAGGCAGAGATATGAGTGATTAAATTTCTCCCTGGCTTGTGCCCTGTTTGATCCATGCTCGGCAGGATTTGGGGGAGTGAAATAAAGAAGCCTGAAGAATGAACAAGAATTATAGGAATTCTGTGCTTGTAGATTATTGAAATTTGGGGGGTTTTTAGGGGAGGAATTAAATATTTTTTCTTCCTTTCTGAATACTTACATTAAAATTTAGTGTGACTTTAGGATTGAGAAACTCACAAAAATATCTTAGTGGTCCTAGAGGCAGGATCAGCGGGCTTTAAAAGGCTTGCTGAGGAGAGACTGTTTAGATAAGACCAAAACTAAATTAATAGAGATTCCATAAATCCAGAGGTCTTTGTAAGTGGAATATAGAATAGGCTTACTTGCCTTTGAGCTGTTTTCTATGAAAAAGTGCTACATAGTTTAATGGAGAAAAAATAAGAAAACACCATAACAGAAACAAGAAACAAGAAACCTGGTAACTCTAAAGAATTCTATTGAACAAGTAGCAAGCAATTCATTTGCGATATGTTGGGAGTTTATGAGCATTCCTTTACAAATATTGCAAATTTGTGAATTCTCCTCTTCTTTCTTCATGTCACTTACCCATTGTAGTGGGGTATTTTCTTACTGAATTCTAGCTAAATTGCATACCCCTTATCTCCCATCCCACTCCCAACCTGAACAGAGGAAACCTCTTAAAAATAGGGAAGAAGAGCTTGGGGTCATGGCAGCGTCAGTGGGTTTGAGAAATTCAGCTTTGTTCCATAACATCTGGCTTAGGATATGCTATGGCTTAACACTTCTCTGTGTTGTAGGATAGACGTTTAATTGAGGGGCAGGGCTAAGACTTACGGGGAGAATAGTGAGAAGACCATAGCTGGAGATAGCTGGAAAGTTAGTTTTCTCTCCAAAGGCCATGGAGCAGGCCTTTGCATTCTATGGGATCGATTTAGGGCAGAGCCCTCTAACACCAAATTTGGGAATTCCTCCCACAAATCTGGCACCTTGATTATTTTATCTGCTTGATTGAGGTCATTTGGCCCTATTGTTATACACACACTTATGTGTCATCATTGTAAGATGAGGAATCCAACACGGCTGCAGGGATGAAGGCAGTACCTAGTGGATGTTAGTTTCTCTCTCTCTCTTGCCTTCCCTTCCTCTTTCTCTTCTTTTCCTCCTATTAATAAATTTGGCAACCCCATTGTATTTATTTCCTCTTTTATGTATGTTCCTATCTTTTTTCCCATAATTTTGGAGCATTTGCCATTGATCTAGCAGAGCAGATTATGCATTTCCCTGGAGTCTGGTAGTTTTCTACCACAAAAGTGATTCACTGCCTACTATAATGGTTAAGTAGCTAGTTTTCTCCATGGTGCTAGAAAGTGCTTATGGCCTATTTATTGTAGAGTAGAGAACACTCGATTAAGATTCAGGAGGCTTGAATTTAGCTGCTGGTCTTAGTATTTTCCTTTTTAAATAATATCTTGCTCAAGCCACTTAACCAAGTTTCGAGGTCTCTTTCCTCTTCTGTAAACTTTGAGTATTGGGGCTAGATCAACATTTTCCACAAAGTGTTTCATGGAACATTACTTTTCCAAAACGTTCTGCAAAAAGTCATGGAAGTGCTTCATCTTCTATTCCTTTCTTTGAGCTTTATAAGTGTATGAGCATCTTAACACTCTGACAAGGCCAGCAGTAAAGACCCTGATAACCTGGTTTAGTAGAGTTTTGTTTTGACCTTACTTTTGCTCTGTAACCTCTTTTTTCTGAAGCCCCCCTTGTGTCAGGCCTGAGCTCTCCACCCCCATTCCCCCTCCTTAACCTGCTGTCCTCATAGAGCAGGGAAGGGACCCCAGGAGGCTGCATTTCCAGCTGCTGCTGTCCTTCTGTGTCCCCAGTTCCCTGCATCAAATCCTCTCTGTTGTAAACACTTGCAGGGGGTCCTCTTTCCCTGGTTGGATCCTGATTGCTGCGGCCTCTTAATTCCCTGGAACACAGTTGAGAAAGCCCAGACTAGATCATGCTCAGAACTCAATTCCTGGAGTGTTCCTTTTTGTGTTTCTCTGAGTGATCCTTTAAAAAAATTTTTTTTTTTGTAAAACAGTTTAATTGAGGTATAATTGACGTACAATAAACTGCTTATTTAAAGTGTACAATTTGATAAACTTTGACATACGTAGGCACCGCTAAAACTGTCACCACAATCAAGATAGTGAATGTATCTTGAGCTGCACTTTTAAACAATAGCCTGTGCTTGGGCCTGAAATAATCAATCCTAACACACAGGAAGTGCCACAGAAGTCCCATCTTTCATCAATGCCATGGCTTTTTACGCTTTTATCTCACAGGCTTTGAACATCCTTAAGAATGGAATCTGCTGAAGATGTTTGTGAATGGTTTTCTTAGATCAGAGAATCACGGGGTCAAGTCTTCATAGGGTCAAGCTTGCTCTTGGTAATTGTGATTTGACTTTGCCCTATATCTTACTTTCTACATTTATTTTTGGAAATAATAAAAACAGGCGGATCTGTTCTCTAATAGTGAAAGCAAGCACCTGGGGTAGTTTTGGGTTGTTGGTGACCCTGTCGACATCTTGTTTCTAAAGACTCATGCTTAGAAGGTTTGATCCTGTTGGAAAACAGCAGAAAGATGCTTCTCTGTGTTTCTGTTTTAAATCCAGGCAATTTAGGTAGGGCACAAGTCCAAGACCTTTAAGAAAGTGGACTCCAATTTACCCCCAACTTTTCCCGGTGCTCAGCCTTGTCCAAATGTTCTGTAAGCTCAAATAGAAATTGCATCTTTTTTTGCATGAAGACATAAGTATTGTATTTCTTTATGGCCTTTTGCCTTAAAGAATGGCTGATATCACTTATTATCCTATTATCTCAGGAAGGCAAACACTTAGACTCACAGCTGTAAATACACAGTAAGCTCTGGTTGATAGTAAGATAGGGGAGAATTTGGACGGTTTTGGAGAAAATTAATATTTAGAGTAGTGTTAACAGAATGTTCCAAATAGCACCCAGTCACGTAATAGAACAATTTTATGAAATTAATTAACCACCACCTACCTGCCGCCGTTCAGGGAGGCTGCTCTTTCCTTCCCACTGGGTCCTACCTCTGCCCTAGTGGACTGACTTCCATCCATCCCCATCCCTCTGCTGAAATTGTTTCACTGAAGGCAGCTAATGACTGTCCTGAGTCCTCATCCTCCTCTCCGCAAGCCTCGATCATGTTGGTAATTCTTTTTTCCCTACTGTACAGCCCTTTGAAAAAGTTCTCCTCTTCATTTCTATAATATTGCCAGCTCACCTGTGGTTCCTCGAAGCCTGTCTCTGTCTCGAAGCCTGCTGCTGCATTTTGGGACGTTTTCTGAAGTACAGCAAAAGATTCAGAAGGGTTGGCCTGTGGCATGAGGCCTACAGCATGGGCTGAGATAGGACATGGGCAGGAGCCCAGGGGCAGAAGGGAGGTGACACCCAGTTGCAGGAGTGAGGAGATAATATGTGGCCATAGGACAGGATGATGGATAGCCACCAGGCTGTCAGGTGACCCACTATGGAAGCTCGGCGGCCTGGTGGGAGCTGCTGTATTCAGAAAGCTGGATACAGCTGCAGGGAGTTCTCCCAGAACTGAGCACCTCCTCTTGTGTGCCCCTTCCCTTTCACTGGCCTGTCTATTCAGAGCATGGACCAAGTATGGTCCTGTACCAGAATCCGACAGTGCAGTGCTTCGCAAACTGTGCAAGAACCAATTTTTAAAAAATGTTTTAATTTCTGTGGACCTGTGCTTTTGTAAACTTCATTAAAAATGAATTACCAGAAAAGTGACATTTTAAAAACCCAAATACATACAAAATCAAGCCTGAACTTTTAATTATTAGATTTCATTAATATAAAAATATCAATCAACTTGCTCACAAACCATCTAAATACTCTCCATCTCTGTCCTTCTCTCACTGCAAGCCAGTAACAAAGAGCTTGTCATCAGCATAGGTCTATCAACAAGCAGCTTCTTGGGCCCCACCCCTGACTGGGGGATTTGGGTATGGGGACCTGCATTTTAACAAACTCACTAGGTGATTAGAGTGGTGACTGAGGTGTGAGATTCAAGGTGCCAGCTACTCAGGTTGAACTTCAGTCTCTGCCCTCACTCCCTCCTGCAGTTTCCAGGTCTTCCTGTCCCTCCCCAGGTTTCCTAGATGAGGTCTATATGGTCACTGGCCCTGACACTGGTCTCCCTATTGTTAGCTCTTCGCTGTATCCCTGCTGGCTTGGTTTTTCTGTAGCATTTCTGTAGCGCAGGATGTGATCTGTTGTCCTTCCTCCAGCACCTTCATTGGCTCCTTATGGCCCACTGCATTAAGCCTCATGCCTCTGACTTCTGCCCCTGTTTGATTTCCTCTCCTCCGCCCATCTTTGCAGATGCTATTCTTCAGTTAGCGGACTCTGCCCCACGATTTCATCCATTTCCCTTGTGAAACTGCCCATTTCTGTGTTGTAGTTTTATCTGGTCTGTAAACCCCAGCTCAAATGCCACCTCATCAAGGAAGCCTTTCTGAAATTTGCTTACCCACATCCATGACTCTTGGGAATAACATTTGGGGCCAAATGACAGGAGACTTTCTCTAGCTCAGAGCCCCGCAGAGCAGCTGTTCTCATTGCTGATGTGTGTTTGCAGGGGAGCTCCGTGTGGCTTAAGGGAAGGAGTTGGGAGCCTTGAGTCCAATGTTGGCTCTGCCACCCCCCCAGTGGTGTGAATTTGGTCAAATCACCTCCAACACTGACTTCACTGATTCCTATCCCATGATAGTGTCTTACTCATCTTTGATATTTCCCCCATCCTGCAAGTACCTAGCATGGTGCCTTTCCTTAGTTGATACTCAATAAATGCATATTCGATGAATGCAGTTCAGTTTCTCTAAAATAAAATTGGTGTATGCCATCTTCTTCTTTTCTGTCATCACTAATAACATAAAACATTTGAACGAGAGGATTACAAACTGTGAAGCGCCAGTGCAGGTATGAGAAATGTTTATTAAGTTGTACACGCAGGAGTGGTTATAAAAAGAGAAGTTGCCTTCTCCTCGCAGGGTTTGTGTTCTGTGACTTTCTAGATGGTTCGAAAAAAAGGCCTCAGGAAGAAGAAATATTATTTTCCTTCTATCTGATGTCATTATGACTTTAATAATTACGAATAGGAGTCAGAAAGAAGTGCTGCCGAGTCTAAATTTAAATGTCCTGGTTGTGCCAGGCAGAAAGCTTGCATGCAAGCAGGCACGACTCTGTCTGCAGGTGCCGATGCAAAATACTTATCTTGTCAGCTTCCACTTCAGGCTCGCTAGCTTGGCATACATTGTGAAGGTGTTAGACATTCTGTTTATATAAGGGCTGAGGGGTGACATAATGTCTATTGAAGCAAAGTCGCTTAGCTCCCCACTAGGCAACAGGGAGCATTTAAAAACTGAAAACAGATCAAAGCCATGGGCAGGGTTGAGATACCTTTACCCAGGGGGCGGGTGGTCTCTTGGTTCGTTGCCCAAAACAGACGTGCATTATTGCCTCACTGTGTTTCCAGACCATTGGTGAAATGAATCAGGGAGAATTAAACTCTGAGCAGCCAATCCAGAAAGCCTGCTTAAGTGAGCACAAGTGCATCCAAATAGGTTGGAAAAAATGTCAAATCAGAGTAAGCACATATAAGATGTGATGTTTCTCTTTTTATAGACTGTTATAAAAGTTGTTTAAAATTGAACAACTCTTTAGTACTTAAATTATGTATAATGAGCCAGGTAGGTCCTGGAACAGAGGCCTTTTTTTCCCTTCTTATTCTACTTAAGTTTTGCTCTCCCTACCAGCGTATATAAGACATAAGCCCTTTCATTTCCAGGATATATATTAGTTGTAGGATGGAGAAAAGGGAGAGAGAGAGAGAGATGGAGTTAACACAGGCCACAGAATAGCAAATCCAGATGTCTTTCACATTTTGTTTGATGAACTTCAAGGATGTAGCCAAAGGAAATATAAACTTAATTTCATATTTCTGTATTTGTAAGTCCTATCAATTGATAATCTTGTGTAATTTATAATTCTAAAATATATGTAGGTATAGAGGAAAATATATTATACAGCATATATTCCTTTTATCCCCTGGCCCAAATGAGTAGTTTATTTTTGTTTTGTTTTTTATTTTGGGGGGCTGTATTTATTTAGGAACAGGTAATAATGTGTAATGTTGCATTATTCAGGATTTACAAGGTTAATGAGTGTTGGCCATTGAAATATCTCTGTCCTCTTTTTCCATTCGGCTGGCTCTTGGTGGAATCATTTATCTGCAGGGTGCAATCTAACTAGGGCACTTCTATTCTCCTCTCAGTGTTTGGATGACATAAGATGCTCTTTTCTGAAGCACATGGGTTGGGCATTTCTTTGACTTCTGTTGACCTAGAGGACTGTGTTTTCAAGCCAGTGTAAAGGCTTGCTCATTCTCATGCACGCACATTCTGTCTCTCTTACTGAGCCTTGTATTTTTATGGTCTTTCTGGTGCTTGAAGCCTGGCTCACAGGAAGCTGAACTCAGAATCGAAGCTTCTCCTGAGGTGCCATCTAGCATCACTAACCACAGAGACTACCGGGATAGCCCTGTTAACTCTACAAAAATAAAATATGTCACCAGAACATTTCACTGAGATGAGCAATTTATTTCCATGATTCTCTGAGGTCAACTATAGTACATGCTTTTTCCTACTGGGCAGCAAACATGTTTTACCAAACTCTTACCTAAGTGCTTTTTGTTTACAATTCCACAGCAAATTCCTGGCTTCCTTCTTGTTGATTCCTGCAAATATTGTGATTTGCTTCCACATCTTTTAGAGGAAGCAAATTCCAAGTTGTGATGCATCTTTTTAACTTTTTCCAACATTTTATTGTGAAATTTTTAAGTACAGAAAATGGAAAGATTTTACAGCAAATATCTGTATACCCTCCACTTAGATTCTACGATGAACAGTTTACTGTGTCTACTTTAGCATATGTTTGTTCTGTTTACCCATCCCTTTACCCATTCATTAATCCATCTTTTTTTTAATCATGCATTGCAAAGTAAATTAGCAGACATCAGTATACTGTCTTCTAAATAATTCTGCCTGCGTGTCATTAAAGTTCAATGTTTACAGTTTTTTTGAGGTAAAATTTCTATACAATGAAATGTACATGTCTTAAGTGTACCATCTGATGAGTTTTGATGAGTGCATCACCTGTCACCTGTGTAACCCAAACCACTGTCAAGTTATAGAACATTACTAGCACCCAGAAAGTTCCTTGAGGCTGCTTGTTTTCTGCCCTGGGTATGGTTGGTTCAGGGGAGAACCAGAATTTAGGACTACCCCTCTCTGTGTCTCTCCTTTCTGAGGTCCCCTTCCTTTCTGGGATGTACCAAATCTGTCCTCCGGTTCTCCCAAGCAGAAAGACTGTGGGTTTCCTGTTGTCGTTCCTGCTGGGCTGCATAGCACAGGCTAGGCCCAGCCTTAAACGAGAAGTCATGAAATTGTGAAGGCATCCCATGCTGTTTTCTACTTCCAAGTGTGAATACCCAGAATATGCCTGCTTTTGGTCGATCTCCAGAGCCTTCAGGTAGCTGGGTGTTTTTTTTTTTTAATTTTTTTTAAAACCAGAGTTTATGCTTTTAATCTTGGAAGGATCAGTCCAATAAGATCTTATTGGCCATTGCCAGAAATGGAACCTTATTAATTGTTTTAACAGTTTTTGTGTGTGGAATGCAAGAAAGAGCTGTTTATAAAAGGATTTCAAATAGCCTATGAAGAAAAAAGCATATAGGTCCTATTGCCATACCGTGTTACATTCTGGAAGATATGGTGACAGTGTGTCTCTAACAAAATGGCATCTGAGGACAGTTAATACATCTTGAAAAAATGGTTTCTTAAACTCAGGGAGTGTCTTCAGTATTAGATGTGACAGATTTAATTTGGTTGTCCATTGTTTACTGAGCCCTTTCTGGCACCAAGGCAAGCACTGGCTGCAGTGGGGAGAGGGCCAGGTGAGGATGCAGAAGGCAGGGAGATGTAGCTGCTGACTTGAGAGGAGGAGGCAGACACATGGACAGCTGACCTTGACCCCAAACAGAGTATGATGATGTTTGTGATAGAGGTAAAAACAGAATATTATGGGAGCACCAAGAAAGGTGTGATTAATTTATGGGGGCACATGACATTCAGGCTGAGTGTGGAAAGAAAAGTTGGATTTCTGCTGGTAGATATGGAAGGCAAAGGCTTCATGCCTAAGGAACACATCAGGGATGATGTCAATGGGCTTTGGGAATGGCAAGAAGCCTGAGGTGCCTGGCGGTGGCATGTGACTCAATTGGGGAAGAGGTTGGAAAGGTAGAGTGAGCCCAGATGGTGAGGGATATTGAAGACAGTCTAAGGAGTTTGGACTTTATTTTGTAGGCAGTGAGGAACTATTTATGACTTTTCGGTAAGACTGTGGAATTTTGGGGAGATATTTCTGACTTTTTGCAATTGTCTAGGTAAACCCTCCATTTAATCTGTATTTGCAGCATTTGAGGGTCTTTTTGAAATTTTAAAATAGTTTGCATTTTTCCTTTCCTGCAATTAAATTTAGAATGTTTAATCAAGAGAGGAAATTAGGTGACAAATTCATGAAGAGCACCCAAGAGATTATAACTTGTGGAAAAAGTACTAGTTCTAGTAACTAAAATCTGAAAGGTTATGATTTAAATAGACATTTAGATAGACTTAACCTGGTCCTTCTGAAACTCTCCCTAATTTCTCCTTATAATTAAAAACATCCATTTGTGAGTTGGTTGCTTAGAACTGGAATGCCATCTACACTCAAGGTGCAGAGAATATGCCCATCTTTGAAGCTTAATTAGCCTACAGGGATACTTCATCAGTGATCTGGGCCTTGTTCACAGTCTACTTAGCCAAATGAAATGACTACATTGAAATTCAGCTTCATTTTTTACCTGGTTTGTCTTTACTCTTTTGGCCAACCCACACCTGTTCCAGGTAGCATGAAACATAGGTGTCATCTGGACTGGGAAGTAGCCAATGCCAATTTAAACAGGTAACACAATCTTCTCCTTTCTACCTCCTGAATTAATCACATAAGGACTTACTCCTAAGAGAGTTTTATTTACAGAGTATGATTCATAAAACTTCGTTATCTGGGTGCACAAAAACAAGGACAACCATGTGCATGAGAGGTGGTTTAGAGACGTTTAGACATTCAATGTTGGTATTTGCAGTAGGCAGGATTCCTGCCACATGGTCTTTGATCTCAAGTTTTATGTCTGTTAATGTGTTACCTTATATGGCAAAAGGGAATTATGGTTGCTAAGCAGCTGACCTTAAAATAGGGAGGTTATCCTAGATTATTAATCACAGGGGTTCTTAAAATCAGAAGAGGAAGGCAGAAGAGTCAGAGAGATTTGATGGAAGAAGAGGCAAGGGGAACTCAAAGCGTGAGTCTTTGAAGAAGGAGGAAGGGGTCCTCAGGCCAAGGGAGTGCAGTGGCCTCTAGAAGCTGGGAATGGCCCTGAGTTGACAGCCGGCAAAGAAACAGGGAGCACAGTTCTGCAACCGTAAGGAACTGAATTCTACCAACAAATTAAATGAGCAAGGAAACAGATCTTCCCCGGTAGCCTTGAGAAAGGAACGCAGTCCTGCCAACACCTTGATGTCAGCCCAGTGATACTCCTGTCGGACTTCTAACCTACAGGACTGTGAGAGAATAAATTTGTGTTGTTTTAAGCTGCTAAATTTGTGAAAGCAGCAAAAGAAATGAATACAGCGGGGGTGGGGAACATTTTCATGTTGGAAGGCCACATTAATTTAGCTGTAATTAAATAAGTCTGCATTAAAAAAACTTCAATTAGATATACTTAAAATGTACATTATTTTGTAAAAATCTATCTATTATGTGCTTAATAATTTCAAAAAATGAAAACTTTTTGTTAATTTTAAAGTTAACTAACCTTTTAATGACTTTGTTGTGTCTGCTTTTTGTTGAAAAGCATTTGAATATTTGGTTGTAGCAGGGAGGTCTGCAGATTCAGTTGATCCTCTAGATGGGTATCAGTCATTTGTGACCTTAAAGGTGTCTTGGTCTTGGGTTAGGTAGGAGAATGTAGATTTGCAGCAATAAGTGGTTGAAAAGCAAGAAAGCATTTTTCTGGCATGTTGCCAAAGGCATGGGTATTCTACTGCATTTTTCCATATTTCAATTGGATCTTTCATAGCATCAAACAATGACTTTAAAATGTCATCTACTGAGAGCTCAATCAATTCCATCTGTAGTTCCTTAGGTGCCTTGGTGATACCAACTAGGCGAGGCTGAAATGCTAATTTGAGTGTGATGTCATGATTCTCAAAGGCAGTGAACCTTTCATTGTATTCTCCAATTAATAGGTCTATAACAGCTGTGTATTCTTGAAATGATTCACCATATATCATACTGCTTCCTCATCAATGACCTTTGCTAACTGGGGAAAATGTTCATCTGAAATTTCCTTTTGAAGAAGAAATGTTTTGGAAAAAGATAGCTTTTACTGAAATGCTTGTATTTTTTTGCCACATATCATATATAGACTTAGTTTTACCTTGCAAAGAAATATTCAAGTCATTTTGTTTTGACATGATATCACACAGAAATGCTGCATTCCTATAGAAATCTTCTTTCAATAATTCACATTGCTGATTCTGTTCTTTATAAAATTTAACTGTCTGTTCTTGCAGAGATAAAAATTTTGGCTAACACCTGTCCCTGTGATAGCCACCGCACTTTAGAATGATTGATACAGCAAATCCACACTGAATACCTCAGCGTTCAACTTTAGCATGTTACAAAACTGATGATACTGTGTTGCATTTGCAGGGATATAGTTAGCAATACTTATAACTTGTTTCAAAGTGTCACTTAAAATAGTAGCATTAGCACAGAGATTTTGCTGATGCAAGATACAATGAAAAGAAATCAGAGCATCTGGATCTGTTAATAGTTTTTTTGTCTGTGCAATAAACCCTTCATGTTTTCCTGTCATGGAAGGTACACCATCTATACATACACTCACTACATTTATCAAATTCAGTCCAACTTTATGACATTTTTCTTGAAAGTTTTTGAAGATATCTATTCCCCACATCTGTTCGCAAAAGTGCCCAAAGCGAGTAAATTTTCATACCAAAGAAAATCTTCTGTTATGTCCCAAATGAATTATAAAACCTGTGCCGAGTCAGTAGTATCAGTTGATTCATCCAAAACAATTGAATAATATATATTTTCCTTTTGAAGTATTGCATGAAGTTGTTCTGTTAAGTTGAAGTCTAATTCATGCTGCTGATCAGTTATGGTTCTCCTTGAAAGAGGCAGTTGTTTGTACTTTGAAACCTTATTGGGGTCTAAGCATCCTACAACTTTGACACTGAATTCTTTCACAATTTCTACATCACTGAATGGCTAACCTTTTTGCCTGAGTATATAAGCTACTTTATAAGTTGCTTCAGTGGCATTATTTCCAGGTCTTATTGCTGCTTGAAAGAATTGTCTTTGCTTTTGCTTTTCATCTTTTAATTTCTGCAATACAATCTTTTGCACCTCTTCCTCTAATTTAAAATATTTGTGGTCCTTATGAGTCTTATAATGCTGATGAGCATTGAATTTCTTTAATGTTGACATTGCAGTATCACAAAGCAAGCAGATCATCTTATCTTTAGCAGAAACAAGATAATATTGCAATTCCCAATCCTCATTAAAAAATCTGTTTTCTTCCTTCAGCGTTCTTTTGGTCTTCTTTGACATGATGGGCTGTTAAGCAGACAGAATTAAGAAATACTGTCGAGCTGTGTACCTATTCACAAATTCCACTTCAAACAGAAACACAGTGCACCGTTGTCAAAAGCTGATAACAGACGGGCGTACTCGACCCCCGTAAATGCTCGCCAACCAGCCTCGTGCATTAGTGGCGCCAGTCAGGTGGGACAAGTTAGAACTAAATCATCAGAGTAGCAGCTGTCAATTTAGCCCTTATGGCTTACTAATGTTCTAATTGTGCTGATGAATCTGGGAGGATTATTTTGTTGAAACTTATTTTATTCTTTGGTATTTTAAATATGTTCATTTTAAAAGTAAAATAAAAATATAAAAATGAACAAAAAGGTATTAATAAAAATAAAAGGATTTGTTCTGTAAAATTTGGATTTAGTCAAAAGGCCACACTTAAGGACCTAGAAGGCCACAGGTTCCCCACCCCTGGAATACAGTGTTATTTATACAGAGCTTTGTTCCTTTGGAACCCCTTACATTAGAGGCAGCTGAGATGGTGGCATTAGACCTGCAGGTGCTGGAGTCAGACTGTGTTTGAATATGGGCTTTACCCCTTAGAGGTTGTTCCACTTTAGGTGAGTTATCCTCTCTGTGTTCCACTTTAGCACCTGAAAAATGGAAATAATAATTGCATTTAGTTCTTAGGGTGGTTGTAGGGATTGATTGAGATACCAGATGTGAACAGCTTCTTAGAACAGTGCTTGGTACCTCTTAAGTACTCAGTAGTTATGAACTATTATTAGATTTGTTTGCAATAAGGGGCCATTTAAAAAAATCTTCATGTTCCTTGCCTGCCATACTATTTAACACATCATCTTCTTATGCTGAGGGTAGGAAACAATCAAAAAGAAAACTGGAAAACTTCAGGCAGTACCTACTTATTCTTAAGTTCTTCTGGAAAGCACTTACATATTTTGTATCCTCTGGAACTTGAGCAGATAGTGTTTATAAGAGAAACTTATAAAGCTGAAGCACTATGTCAGTGTAAGGTGAAACAAAGTAGGACATTTTGGGGCTATACCAGTTGTGGGGATCACATATACCCTGTGAATAAGCTGAGGTCCTGTAGTCAGCTTCTGACTGAAGAGACATTTGCCTTTATTAAGCTTACCCAAGCTGAATGATCAAGAGTCATTGTCAATGTCCAAATAATTGTCATGTACTGAAAAACATTCCGGTTCCATAGTCATATAAGTTGGAATTCTATGTTACCATGATTTCCATAGTCCTATAATTTTCTTGCATTTCAACATGCCCCTTCTCTCTAGGATTTTGTGAGTGTGCTGCTGTGTTATGATGCTATCCTAATCCTGGAATCAATAGAGGATGAATCTGTCAAAAAAAATCTGGAAATCCCTATATCATTTAGCCAAATGAGATGGCTTAGTAAAAGAGGAAAAATCTCCAGTACCAGCCTTCTGATCTCCCCACATTGATGCCATTGGTATTCTACCCTTCGGGCCAAGAACATAGAACTTTCCTGTAGATACTCATTGTCGACTGTGTGTTTCATCTACGAAACTGCCACACCTCCTCTGGGGAGGGGTGGGATAGGTATTCCATGTTACTGATATGCTTTGCAGAATATGAAGCTATGCTTACCTCAGATTGCCAGTATCGGGAAAATCTAGTATTTTTTCTTACCAACTTTTGTTTTATCTTATGCATGTTAGGAATCTTCTAAATGATCATGTTTCCATATTCCTTGGTTGCTAGGAAACTCAGAGCAACCTCTATGTATCGTATGGTATTTATTTTCCTATATTATTAGCCATATCTTCTTTTCTTGCCCCATTTTCTTTTTATTCCTATTTCCACATCTGCTTAATGTTTGTTCTGTAAAATTGTATTTCTATAAATTGTCTCAGATCTATTTTCAGAATAAGGCAGGGGCAAAACAAATTACTGCTCAGAATCAATAATAATTGGTCAAAGAAGCTATTGCCTGTTGTCATGGGAGCCAATAGGTCCCACACCTACCTCTATGGCCATGCCTTTGGGATGCTTCTATGAGGATGAGCCTACACCCTGTGTTATGCCATCATAAAGGCTGAAGTCTTTTGCTAAGTGGTTATGTGTCATACACAGCCCCGAGTGTAGATGGGACAACTTGACATCACGTGGTTGATTCATTGTGAAGGTGTCACTACCAAGTTTGACCTGACATTAAACTTTCTTAAAGTGTGGTTCACAGTGGGTTAGACAGGGAGTCTTAAGGGTGGATGCCATGTATGTTGAGGGCACTTCCGCTGTCTCTCAATGCCATGTGTATACCTACGTAAAAATTTAAACATTAAACTTAAACATTTGGGTGTGCCAGCTTAAACATTTAACATGCTATGTGCCCCTTAAACATCTGAGTGCCTACTCTGTGCTGGCTGCTTTGCCAGGTGCCAAAGATACTGAAGTATTTAGGCCATGTTCTTCTAGAATCATGTTGTTCAGAAGGGAGCGGCTGATGTGCAGATACATGAAACTTCTGGACTACAGCAGGTACTGTGACAGAAATATATTTGGGAGTATATCAGCTAGCAAATGATAAGGACAGGATGAGGAAGCAGAGAAGTTCTGAAACTGAAAGTTGAGCAGATATTTTTGTTCTTTTGAGTTTCTGAAATTGTACAGGGCAGTGATTTAGCTTTAGATTCCCACAGTGACTTTTGCAATAACAATCACTTTTTATTTTTATTGGATGGTTTGCTTGTGTTTTACCTGTCTATTTGCTGCTTAATTAAATGAACTCCATAAATATAGCGGCCTTGATTAGGTGTATCTTGAGATTTTTTCCAGCTGGTTCTGGAACTTGAAATTTAAAAAAAAAAAACAAAAGTCTCTTTGACTTTTTATTCCCTACTCTTTAAAAATAAAGTGAACATTCTTTATTTGAAAGATTTAAAATGGCAAGATTTTAAATAAGTTGGCTACTATTTATTTCTTTTTAAGTCTGGTTTCCATGAGATAAAGCGTCAGATAAAATCCTCCCTCAACTCCATCTCTGCCCTGATTCCGAGGATGTCTGAGCTCTAACTCTCTCACCTTTAGTCTCTTCCTGAACTGTACTAGCTATGCTGTTGGATACATCCATCTCAGGATGCTGCTTAAGTGACTCTAATTTAGAGCAAGAGCTAAAATTCTCAACCTCCTTGTACTTGGCTACAACCCAAAGCTTCAAATGTTGTTGGATTACTCTCTTCCCAGCCACATTAAGCTCAGTGCCTTTGATGTAGCTCGAAGGCAGACTTGACCAAGTGGTATTGCCTCCTGCTGATAGTTAGGTGGAAGCCAACACCATAAAAATGAACGTTTTTACTAAGAGTGCTCACTCAACTACCTGCAGACCCAGCCAGTCACACTGCCAAATTGGTCAAAGAAAGAACTGGGCTGAGAATTGCAAAGTGTGTTCCTCTGGCAAAGAAATGGGGTTCAGATGAATCTCACAGGGCCCTCTAACTAAAATGTGTAGACACGTCAAACACTCTAATTGGAAACTTCCAAAAAACCCCCACCCCAGACCTTTAGTTTATTATAAAAGCAATTTGGTTAAGAAATGAATAACAATGATGAATCTTTGACAACTTTTGAAGCCTTACTTTATTCCTCCATCAGCCTGCCCACCTGCAATTCTACAATGTAGTACTTGCTGTTGTTCTGAAAGATCCTAACAGTGCAGCAGATATTTCCGAGTGTATAATTGGGTTGTCACTTTCTGCATTCTCTGTAAGATTGCAGAAAGATTTGGCAATCTGGATTACACAGAGACATCATTAAATTTTATTTACAGATCTCTGTGGAGTAGTTGCAGCATGTTAGGACCTATAATGGCCACAGAATTATAATGGCTTCTGGCCAGGAGAGTCACTTCGGTGGGCCAATTACAGAGGAACCGGCCACCAGAAGATACCCCTTCTCTACATGCTTGTTTTCTTTTAGACTTTGCTTAGCTGTAATGTAAGATGTTTTTCTTTGTTAGTCAAGTGAGGCTATTTTTCAAGAATTCTAATCTAGACCTCTGAGCAATTGATAACCTCAAACGATGCAGAATGTCAGAAGTGATTTAAACACCTTGTGAATGGTTCATGCATTCCCTTCACCACAGTTCTAAGCTGGCGGCCCTCTAAGAGCTGCTCAGACACTTCCAGATACAGGAAACTCACTACTTCACAAAGATACTTCATTTGAATTTTGTATTGTGATAGTTGATAGCTTTCAGCTCAGTAGAATAATTTTTCACCTCCTTAAAAATTCTGGGTCCTTGGTCATCCTTCTAGAGCAGGACTTGGAGACCTTTTCTTAAAGGGCCAGATGGTAAATATTTTCGGCTTTGCGGGCATGACTTTGTCCCAACTACTCAACTCTGCTGCGGTAGTGCAGAAGCAATACTTCAACAAATTGGTGTGGCTGTATTCCAGTGAAACTTCATTTACACAACTAGGTGGCTGGATCAGGGTCTGTAGTTTTCTGACCCTCATTCTAGAGCTATGTAATCTAGGCTCTGAAAATGAATTACTCAAACCCTTATTCCCAGGCTGGTTCCCTGACATGTACAGGGGTCCTTACCCTCCCCTTGTGCTTGATGAATTAATTAGGAAAGTCTATCTAATGCCATTCAACTAATTCTATCAAAGTTTTTAAGTCCTAATAGAAATGAATTTGTAACTGGAATTATCTGCTCCACTAAATGTGCATGATATTATTACGGTGTTAAGTATTGTTTTTTTTTAAAGGGGGTTGTTTTAATGCTATATAATTTTTTTGTGCCAGAAAGCCTTAACTTCAAGGAAAGTGCTTTCAGTGTTCTGTAATTGAGCATTCTTGGCTGGATGTTGGCAATTTGGAGATGAGGAAGATGCAGGTGAACTAAAATCTTTGTCCCCAAAGTGCAGACTATTTTCATGGTTCTGAATACAACCATCCCTTCCAAGCCATGGATTATAATTTAGATGTCTGTGCACAACAGCTACATGAAGTGTTGCTCATGTGGTTTTTTCCCCCCTTTTCTCTTGCCCTTTATATTTTCCTCTCTACTCATTAGCCTTGTCTATAAGGCTGTGGTAGTGCCAGAATGTTATCTTCTGGGCATAATAAACACCTGCACCCAGCTCAGGGGATCAAGAAACTGGGTCAGCCAGGAGTCAGAGTCTATCATGCTGAGAAGCAGGTAATATTAAGCACAGAACCAGCCTCATTTTTAAGATTTCACATTATATATGGTAAGAGCACTGCTGATGTTAAAGAAAATTTACTGGTTTGAGTCCAAAGCAATTTTAGACATTAAAAAAAGATTTCAGAGAATTTTAAGTTACAGGTATTAAAGCTAGTCCTGACCTCAGTCAAGCACCTGCTACTTAATTGATCAAATGGTCACTGTAAGCCCTGTCTCTTCTATAGTAAGTGACTTCACCCCAATCACCTTTTCTTAGCACTTTCTTCGGAGAGGGGAGAGCACGCAAGAGGAAGTAAAAATCAGCTTTGGTGGGAGAAGTTGTTCCTAGTTAAAATGAAGCTTCTGTATCCCTGCTACTCAAAGTGTGGTCTATGGACCAGCAGCAGCTGCCTGACCAGGAGTGTGTTAGAAATGCAGCATCTCAGGCCCCACCCTGCACCTTTTTATTGTGAATCTGCATTTTTACAAGACCCCTAGGGGATTCATGGGCACATTAACCCATGAAGTGCTGATCTAGCTCACCACCTTCCTTCTGCACAGAGGTTATACAGTGGGGCCATCCTTGTTTCAGAAATGTCCATATTACAAAAAGCTTAGTTATTTTGGGGAGATAAGGTAGGGGAGAGAAGTCATGCTTCCACTGGCATTGAGACTTTGCCCACAAATCACAAAATAAAATTATTCTGAGTGCCAGTTCTGTAAGTACTCTCATCACACTGCTATATGGACTTTTCTTCCTTTCTAAATAAGCATTAGATGGTATAGCTTTTCCTCTAACCACCAGTTTTTTTTGGTACGTTGTGTTTTCCATTTGCATTCTATTCAAAATATTTTTAAAATTTCCCTTGTGATTTCTTCTTTGGCCTGTGGGTTATTTAGAAGTATGCTGTTTAATTTTGAAATATTTGGGGATTTACTGATTTCTACTTTAGTTCCACTGTAATCAGAGAATGTTTTGTATGATTTCAGTCATTTTAAATTTGATTCTTATCCTAGGGCCATAATATGGTTGTTCTTGGTGGATATTTCCTGGGCAATTGAAAAGAATATGTATTCTGTGGTCATTGAGTGAAGTGTTCGATAAATGGCGATTAGGTCAAGTTGGTTGATAGTGGTTGTTGAAGTCTTTTGTATCGTTATTGGTTTTCTGTCTGCTTGTTCTCTCACATATTGAATGTCGAACTCTCCAACTCTAATTAAAGATTTGTCTACTTCTCTTTTCAGTTCTATTATTTTTCTTCATATGTTTTGAAGCTCTATTAATAGGGACTCCACATTTAGGATTGTTATGTCTCTTGAGGAACTAGATCCTCTAGCATTATGAAATGTCCCTCTTCATCCTTGATAATAGTCTTTGTTCTGTAATCATCTTTGACTGAAAATATGGCCACTCCAGCTTTCTTTTGATTAGTGTGTGCATGCTATAATTTTCTAACTTTTTTTACTTTTAACTTATCTGTGTCTTTAGTCTTTATATATAAAGTGAGTTTCATGTAAATAACATATATTTAGGTCTTGTTTATTTTTTAAAGCAATATAACAATTTCTGGCTTTTAATTGGAGTGTTTAGAATATTTACATTTAATGTGATTATTGATATGGTTGGGCTTAAATCTACCATCTTGCCATTTGATTTCTATGTGTCCCATCTGTTCTTTGTTCCCTTTACCCCCTTCTTCTGCCTTCTTTTGGATTAATTATTTTTTGTTTTTGTTTTTTTTTGAGACAGAGTCTCACTCTGTCACTCGGGCTAGAGTGCAGTGGTGTCATCATAGCTCACTGCAACCTCAAACTCCTGGGCTCAAGTGATTCTCCTGCCTCAGCCTCCTGAGTAGCTGGACTACAGGTGTGTGCTGCTACACCTGGCTCATTTTTTCTATTTTTTGTAGAGATGGGGTCTTGCTCTTGCTCAGGATGGTCTCGAACTCCTGACCTCAACTGATCCTCCTGTCTCAGCCTCCCAGAGTGTAGGATTATAGGCATGAGCCACCGTGCCTGGCTAATTCAGTATTTTTTATGATTTTATTTTATCTCCACTAATGGTTTATACCTTTATGTTTTATTTATTTTTAGTAGTGGTTCCAAGGTTTATATTATACCTATTTAACTTATCACAGTCTACTTTTAAGTGTTTTACCACTTCATATATAGTGTAAGAAATTTACAACAGTATACTTCAATTTCCCTTCTGTCCTTTGTACTATCTTCATACATTTTACTTATGCATATGTGACAAACCCTATAATACTCTGTTATCTTTTGTATTAAGCAGTCAACTATATTTTAAAGAAATTAAAAATGAGAAAAAGTCTTTTATATCTACCTACTTATCATTCTTTGTGCTCTTTATTCTAAATTTTTATATAGAATTATTTTCCTTCTGCTTGAAGAACTTCTCTTAACTTTTCATGCAATACTAGATTTACTAGTGATAAATCTTCTCAGCTTTTGTTTGTCTGCAAAAGTCTCTATCTCCCTTTTGGAAAGATTTTCCCTGGGTCTATAAGTCTAGATTGACAGTATTTTTTTCTGTCAGCACTTTGTCGATATTACTTTATTGATTTCTCCTCTGAATGGCCTGATGACAAGTCTATCATTTTTATCTTTGTTCCTCTGTAACATAAAGTATCTTCTTTTATTTGGCTAATTTTTAAGATTTTCTCTTTCTCACTTATTTTTAGCAATTTTATTATCATGTACCCTGGTATTGTCTTATTTATGTTTCTTCTCCTTGGGGCTCTTTGAGTTTCTTGGTTCTGTGAGTTTATAGTTTTCTTCAAATTCAGAAAAATTTGGCCATTACTTCTTCAAATCACTTTTCTGTATTCCCCTTTCCTTCCCTCCTTCTGAGACTCAAATTAAACATATTTTTGACTCATTTGTATTCCACACTTCATTGAACCCTGCTCATTTATCTTCAGTGCTTTTTTTCTGTCTGCACTATCTCATTTGGGATAGTTCCTATTGCTGACATCAAGTTTACTAGTTTTCTTCTTCAGTATCTAAACTACTGTCAATCCCATCCAGTGTATTTTTTGTTTGATTTCTAGAAGTTTTTTTTTAATGTTTTCTAAGTATTTCCTTCTCATATTCATGTCCTTCTTTGCATTCTTGAGCATATTTTTAAGATTTATAATAGCTATTTTGAGGTCCTTGGCTATTAATTCTATTACCTTTGTCATTTCTGAGTCTGTTTCTATTGATTGATTTTTCTTTTGGTTATGAGTTATATTTCCCCACATCATTAATTTTTGATTGGATGCTGTGTGCTGGATTTTGTTATATTCCTTTAAAGAAAGTTAGATTTTATTTTTGTGTACAGTTAAGTAATTTGCAGATCAGTTTGATCCTTTTCAAGTTTGCTTTTAAGCTTTGTTATGGTGGATTCAGATCAGCCTTTACTCTAGGATTAATCTATCCCACTACCAAGGCACATTCTTTTTAAGGACTCTACCCAATACTCCATATATTATGAGGTGTCTACATTCTGGTTCTTGAGCATACAAACTTTTCTCAGCCATGTGGAAAACTGGTCTTTTTTTTTTTTTTTTTTTTGCTTACTGCTTTCCCATAGTTCTTTCCCTGCCTTGGAGGTTTTTCTTGTGCATTAGCAGTTCAGACCTAAGCTAAAGACTAGAGAAGACTCCTCTGTAGATATTTGGAGCTCTATGTCTGTGTAGCTCTCTCTTTTCCAATATTCAGCCCTGCAAATTTAGATGCCTTGGTCTCCCCAAACTCCAGGCAGTGATCTGGGGCAATTGTAGAGCTCAAGTCACTTGCCTCATAACTTTTATCTAGTTTTTAAATTGTTTATGGTGGGAAGGCAATTCTACAATAGTAAATCCTTCATGGACAGAAGGGGAAGTCCCATCATGAGGTATAAAGAATTCAGATTAAAGACTATACTATGTGCAGTATTGTTTCATTTGCAAAATACATAGTATAGTGTATTGGCTTCCTAGGGTTGCTGTAACAAAGTGCCACAAACTAGCTGGCTTTAAACAGCAGAAGTTTATTTTCTCATAGTTCTGGAGGCTAAACGTGTGAAATCAAGGTGTCAGCAGGGCTGTGCTTGCTCTGAAGGGTCTGCAAAAGAATCTGTTCCATGCCTTTCTTTTAGCTTCTGGTGTTACTGACATCCTTGGGATTCCCTGGTTTGCAGAAGCATCACTCCAATCTCTACATCTGCCGTCCCATGACGTTCTCCCTGTGCCTGTCTGTGTGTCTCTTTTTTTCCTCTTGCAAGGACATTAGTCAGATTGGATGAGGGGCCCACCCTACACCAGTATGACCTCATCTTAATTAATTATATCTACAAGAACACCATTTCCCAATACTGTCACATTCTGAAGTTCTGGGAAGGACATGAATTTGGGGGGGATACTATACAACCCAGTACATATAGCAACTGTGAGTCTCAAAATTCCTCTGATCCCTTGATAAGGAAATTCTTTATGCTGAGACAAGACTGGTTTCAGATGTGCTGCCCGCCTCATTACCAGATTGCTCTCCCTGAGTCTCTGCACGTCACCGGGCAGTCCATCAGAGTTCTTTTATGGTTATACCATGTATCCAGAGCTTCATCTTCATAGATCAGGGATGCCCATTTCCTTGTAGGTTCCCTGTGTATTCCTGTACTTCAGAGCAGGGAGGAAATCCCCTCTGGCATCCCTCTGCATTCCCCTGGTCACCCTCAGTCACAGCTGCTGGTCACCACTCCCTAACCCTGCTAAAATGGCCACTCTCTTAAAGTTCACGTATTTTAGAATCCTGCCTCACCTTATCTTCACAAGTTTTTTTGTGTGTGATGCATTTCCCTAGAAGTGGCTCCTTTTCTAGATCAAAGTTCTATAGATGAGAAACAGATTTATGGCAAATTACTCTTGTTGGTAGGGAAGAATGCCCCTGCATGGGGAAAACGCCAATCAAATATAACATTTTCTACAAACGTTCCAAGTATTGCCTTACAGAGTTATAGCTCAGCTTCTTTCTGCTAATAATGATAAAAGATGACGAACCACACAGGTTCTGGCATCTTTGTGAATTCATATTGAGAATGTGAATGCCGGTTGAGTAGCTGCAACACTTAGCTAAGTGATATCCCAACTCTCCAGGCAGGGAGCTGGATTAAAAAAACAAAGATTCTCACTCACGGTTAGAAATAACTGGCAGAATCAGGAGTAGATTCAGTGAATTACAGCTCAACACTCACCACCAGGCATTTTTTTAAAGACCAAGAAATTCATCTTGTGTTTCTGTTAGGTCCTTGCAGGACCTTACTAGGTTTGTTTTGTGGAAGATTGCCATACCGACAACTATGATTTGCAACCAAGCCTATTTAAAACAAGATCAGCAAAACCCCTCTCTTCCCTACAGTACCTTGTGGTATTTGTGTGTTAATTTTGACTTCTTTTGAATAGCTGTGGTGGTGGTGGCTAACGGGTGAAGCTTTAAGATGCCTCAGCTGGGTCGCTCACAGCAGGCAGCTAGCCAAACCTGACACATAAGAAAAATGCAGCCCTTGGGTTAGGCTGTGCCTCCACAATTTTGGCATGAAGTCTTTTCTTCAACCTAACCACAAACCCCTTACCCTTTCTCCACCCACCTTCCACGTGCTCATGTGGACATGCGGTAGAGCCACTGTCCCCTTCTCTGTGTGCATCCTTGTCCACAGATGCATTTGTGGTTTGAGGAGAGTCTGTGCAGCCGTGGTGGACTAGAGATGTCCACGTAAGACTAACACAGTTGTCTGTTTACTCATCTGTGCTTCCCACTGGACCAAGAGCTCCCAAGAGCAAGGACTGACTTATTCCTGTTTGTATCTTCAGTGTCTAGCACAGTGCCTGGCCCAGGATAGCCATTGAATTATCTTCTGAATGGTTAAATGTACAAGGAAGGCTTCCCTTGAAGAATATTTTTCTCGCTGCTGGTTTTGGGACTTGAAGTTCAGTCGTTCGGGAGGTGTTCTTTAAAATTTCATATCCTTTAAGTTCCCCATTATCATGGAAGTATGTATGCTTGACACTAGTAATATCATTACTCTTACCAGGAACCCAGTGTCCCTAGGAAGGTCATACATTGCCAAAGAATTTTGCCAAATTGTTCCTTGGGCAGCTCTAGGTAGAGGGGACCCGTGTGCATGTGGGTGAAAAAAAATGTAAGTAATGCTGTAGGCAGTTAGAACTCATCTTTTTTCCCACTGAGGTCCTCAGATGCCACCAGCATGCTGAAATCTGGGACTCTTTGGTTCTAGTCCTGGTTTTGCCACTAATGAGCTGGTGACCTTAGATTCACTTAACCTTTCTAGATCCCGGTTTTGCTCATTGACCAAACACATGTTCTTTAAGGCCCTTCTAACCCTCAACACTTGCTTTGAGTTTTAAGTGATGCACACAAATGGGATTAAATAAATCAGATTTTAAAAGTTTGAAGTGAAAGAATTTTTTTTCAAAAAAAGAAATGAATTTTAAAGATCTGCTGATTCCTTTCTTGATTATTTTTAAGAAACCAGGATTTCAAAATTTTTTTTTTGAGACAGATTCTTGCTCTG
Organism: Daubentonia madagascariensis; assembly: GCA_023783475.1. Taxonomy (NCBI): domain Eukaryota; kingdom Metazoa; phylum Chordata; class Mammalia; order Primates; family Daubentoniidae; genus Daubentonia; species Daubentonia madagascariensis. The sequence continues at coordinate 7,291,933 of JAKFHU010001672.1, forward strand.
TCCCCCTGAGTAGAGTACAGTGGTGTCTTCATAGCTCACTGCAACCTCAAACTCCTGGGCTCAAGTGATCCTCCTCCCTCAGCCTCCTGAGTAGCTGGGACTACAGGCATGTACCACCACACCTGGCTAATTTTTAAATTTTTGTAGAGATGGGCCCTCATTATGTTGCTCAGGCTGGTCTTGAACTCCTGGCCTCAAGTGATCCTCCTGCCTCGGCCTCCCTGAGTGCTAGGATTATAGGCATGAGCCACTGCACCCGGCCTCAAAAAGTTTTTGAGCTGGTATGATAGAATGGTGAAATTGAGACAGAAAGTACAGAATTATAATTTATTTGGCTCTTTTCCAAATAAATGTGTCTGTGTCAGTCTGCCTGTGGATTAAAGTAAATGAATCAGAGTAGAGTGAGGAATACAATTTTTCCACCTTGACTTTGCTGCTGGGTGACTTTGGGCAAGTTGCTTAAATGTCTTAGATAATAGTGTTTTAATGCATAAAAAATGGATGTCTGGTGAATAAAATATATAAAAGTCAAAGTAAAAGTTTTGAATGAATTAAAATTTCTTTGTGAGATGAGTGTCATTATCTTACGGGGCCTCCCAAGTGAGTTTTCTTTGCCTATTGCTGTAATTAGTGGGTAGAAAGTCACCAGTTAATTTTGTAAAATATAAGCCTATCCAAATATTATTCATCTCCCTATATTAACAACTCCAGAAAATCTCAACAGCAGTGGCACATCTTATTTGAATAGTCAGTTTGGCCTTTGCCTTATATTGAACGTTAAAGTTACAATGCAAAACAATATCCTCTTCAAGATTCAAACTTTCTTCTCTTATTTTATGCTTTTCTGTGTAACATTTCTCAAAGACTATCTTTGGATTACTTATACACACAGCTGTTTTATGAGACTATGTTGGAGCTTATGAGTCAGATTACTGTTACCAAAATGTTTGTGAAATCACTTCTTAAGTCATATATTTGCAGCATGTACAACCTGTTTGACAATCAAAACATTATGCCCTTCAGCACTTGGCTGGTCATGATAGTAAGTTTTCCAGTAGAGTGTTCCAGCATAATATAATTGAGCAGTAGACAGAAGGAGCACAGTATATTATTTTAACATAGAATTCTGAGTGTATTTCTCTTTTTGTAAGATTGAGAAGGACATGTGATATTCTGTGATAGACTCAATGTGATTAGTTAATAGCACAGAAAAATTCCAGTGCAGCTGGGGCATAACCAGGGCCGGCCATGGTTGCTGTTTAGTGGAGCCAACAGGGATGGATGGAAGGATGGACTGGTCAGAGCACGGGACACAGCTGTGGCCACTGAAGTGGTGAGCCAAGAGCATTGCCTGTGTGTGTCTCTCACCGTCCCAGGCATCCACTGACACTGGCTGTCCTCTGTTTGCTCTTAGCCAACCTTCAAGGCTCATCTCCAATGGTACCTTCTCTGTTAAGTCACTGATGACATCTTCAGAGTAGACTCAGAGACTCCCTTTCCTTGAAGTCTTTGTAGTGTTTTATTTGTACTTTCTGATTGCTCAGTTCTCATTTCCCCAACTTGTCTCCAACATCCTTGAGGATAAGGACAAGCAATCCTTGGATTGCTCATAAAGAAGAGGTTGTATCTTGATTAAGATGCAAGTGGTCATGTGTCAATGTTATGTGTTATTTTTCAAAGGACACATCCAGACCCGGCCAATGACTTCCTAGGTTGATGCTTGAAGATTTGCTTTAACAATGAACTACCTTTCACAACTGTAGTGGGCACCTACTATTGGCAAGGTGTGGTGTGGGGGAATTCAAACTTCTATGCAGTCATTTTTGCCCTCTTGGATTTGACATCAGGGGCAACAAGGAATATATAACAAAAAGGTATGACATAAATATGTTCTAAATGCTAGCTGGATAAAACAGTGAATAAATTCTATAGAAATGTAAACTCAATCCCCAGCTTACTAAATAGTCTTTCTAGCTCTGAACATGATTGCATCTGTAATAATGCTTAATTCTGATTTAATAAAATGATGCAACTCGGTATGCATGTCCGAGTGTGTGTGTCCACATGTTCTAAGTGTTTTTCCAGCGGCCATAATATGTCCTATCAACACATTGATTGTCCATCCATGTTCTCGCATTTTCCTTCAGGGGATAAGCAGCGTGATGATAGAAGGGATCTTAATAGCTGGCTTGATGTTCAAGCTGCCTGGAGACGCAGCTGTGCAGCCAGCTGAAGTCCGTTTAGCAATTACGGTGTCCTGGGAGTCTGGAGGAGAGATGTTTTAACAACTGTGAGATGTAGCCACAGCCCAAAAAATGTGGCTGAAATGTGGCTGTGCAGTACAAGCCCAGCTTTCCACCTGACCTCTAAACTTGTGTGTGTCCTTGCATCCCTGCCCTCTGCTTTGCAGATACTCCTGTGAATTCTGCAAGTGTTGGATAAACAGGTTAGCTTTTAGAAACCCGTGTTTTACAGTACAAAGCATGCATCTCAGACATGAGTTTAGAACTTGGTGAAAGTTCCCCAATGTTTTCAGCCTCCACTGTCTGCAGCCAACCCCAGGGGAGGAATAATATAAAAGAAAGCTCAAACGAAAGCACAAGACACCCCTTTACTTTGAAACAGGAGGACTATAAGTATTCATTTAAAAAGTAATGATAAAATTCTGTGTTCTTACAGAGAATAATGATCCTTTTATTTTATTTTAAAAAGTTGGGGAGAGGCACTCTTATGGGAATAAAGAGACACCAAAAAACAATACAAGAAGAAAACATATTTTTCTAAACAGAAAAAAACTCCAAAAAAAATTCCATTTTCTTTTATGTCCCAGCCTTTTACTCTCATCCTTAAAAGACCACTTGAAAAGAAAGAGGCCGGTGGGTTTCATGCAGAAAGCTATTTGCTACAGGGGACAATTTGCCAGATATGAAAGTGTGGTTTGTGGGCGTTGACATCCAAGTTCGCTTTGTCATGTCCGAGTAGAACCTCTGATGGACTGCCCAGGGCTATTTACTGGGCAATTCCCTGGTGTCTGAGAAGTGAGGACACTATCCCTCCATTGTAAGGAAGTGACAGGTTCAGGTGGTGAATGCAGATGTGGCCCTTGACCCTGCTAAAAGGAAAAAATACATCTGTCTATAGAATTTGGAGCAAATAAGAGGTTCCCTCCATGGTGACCGTCTCTCTACCCGCCCTCTTGGCTCACATGGATGGCAAGTTATAATTGGACTACAAGGACTAATATATTGTGCAGTCTAGAGAGGGAAGTGCCAAAAGAAAAACTCTGCTGGATCTAGCGTATGTGTCCTGCGTTCATTTCTAGGCCTGTAAACAAACACAGCTGTTGAGTGAAGGATCCGTCTTCAGAAATGGTGAAAAAACAGCGATGCCCTGCCAGTGAGATAGCAGCAGGGGAGAGTTGTTCCAGGACTTTGGAGGCGCAGCAGGGCTGGGCCGTGTGTCTTCTCTGTATTCCAGGATAAGCTGGGTGTGAGGAGAGGCTGTTCTGTGTTTTCAGCTGAGGCGGTTGGAGTATTCAGAATGATTAGTGTGGGAAGGCTTTGAGGGAAAAAGAGTCTGAAATTTCATCTGCTTTCCTCAAATTAAACCTTTGTTTACCATACAAGACCTTGGCTGTCTTTTTCTGGAGGTGATGGAAGGGAACATTTATCTCTCTCTCTACTTGTTTTAAAATAATCTGCAACTTGGAATAAAAGAGACCTTAGAAACTTGTGGGCCCAGCAGCTTATATTTATGTCGACTATGTAAATATACTGTTTACTGCTAAGATTAAGTCTTGGGCCATACTCCTGTCTCTTTCCTCTCTCTGCTGCTAAAACTTAGGTTTACAGTGTGATGCCTGTAACGTACAGAGAGCTTGCTGTCGCAGTGGGCCCGCCGTTTACCCATCAGTTGTTTGTTCTGATGATGTTGCACGGAGGTAAGATTTCTGCGTCACATGGACCCCTGGCTTCTGGTTGCCCACCACCTTCTTACTGCGGGAACCTCAGGCCCTTCAGCAGTAGCCGCAGCAGGAGGAGGTCCAAGGGAGACTAGTGGAGTGAAGCCAAGAAGGGATTTACTTTGTGCATGGAGATCTTGTCACCTTGGCAATTGATGGCTTGAGGGTTCCATTCATGCCTTCGTTTATTTTACAGACGTTTGTTAAATGCTTGCAGGCAATGAGTTGACTTCATGGCTGAGTCTTCTCTCAGTAGTGAGAGAGTTGAGACAGGTTTGAATTTGGGCTCATTCCCAGTCCTCCTCCCTGCTCCCACTAGTAGCTGCCGCACTTTGAATGAATCGCTGCCCTGGCACAGACTGTTCTAGAGACCTGCAGACCTCGAGTTTCCTGATGATTGGTTTATACCTTTCCCCCCGACTAGTTAGGTTAGTTGGTTGGTACAGGGATGCTGATGAGCCCAGGGTTATAGGTTTATTTCCCAAAAAGTTTGCTACTTTCCCAGAAAGAGGGAAACCCCAATTCGTTTAACCACATTCATTGCTTTATCTGCTGCCTCAGGATTGTAGGAAGGACAACACAATAATGTAATGATCTATAATTGCACCAACTCTCACCATTACTGGTTAAGACAAAAAGACCTTCTCCCCAAAACGAAACTTGGTCGTCCTTGCTTGGTTCAGTTAGGTTAACTTGCTCCATGACTACCCCTGATGTTAATGAGGACATGTAAGTGCATCGAAAGCACACATTAACCAAAGTACATTTCCCACCACATCAGCAGCATCATCTCCCAAGGTGATGCACGACCTGGATTCCTGTTCCTCCATTAAGTTGTTGGCCTGACCTGACCCCTTGTTAGCACATGCTGGTAGACAGCGAGCATATTTCCTATGGCTGTCATAATAAATTACCACAAACTTAATGGTTTACAACAACCCAAATTTATTCTTATAGTTCCGTAGAGCAGAGGTTCAACATGAGTCTCACTGGGTTAAGATCAAGGTGCCAACAGAGCTGTAATTCTTCCGGAGGCTCTAGGGCAGAATCCATGTCCTTGCCTTATCCAGCTCCTAGTAGCCACCTGCATTCTTTAGCTCATGGCCCCTTCCTCTAAGTTTAAATCTCTCTCTGCCTCCCACCCCCACTTCCATCATCACATGTCCTTCTTCTGACTCTCCTGTCTCCCTTTTTCCCTTACAAGAGCTGTTGTGATTACTTTGGGCCCAGCTGGATAATCTAGGATTAACTCTCCATCTCAAAATTCTTAACTTGGCCAGGTGCATGGGGCCAGGAGTTCAAGGCCAGCCTGGCAACATAGCGAGATGCCCGCATCTCTACCAAAAAAAAAAAAAAAAAAAAATAGCCAGGTGCAGTGGCACCGTACCTGTAGCCCCAGCTACTTGGGAAGCCAAGGCAGGAGGATCGCTTGAGCCCAGAATTTCGAGGCTGCAGTAAGCCGTGATCACACCATTGCACTCTAGCCTGGGCAATACAGTGAGACCCCATCTCTAAAAAAAACACCCCAAATCCTTAACTTCATTGTGCTTGTAAAGTCCCTTTGCCACATAAGGGAACATATTCACAGGTTCCAGGGATTAGGATGAGGACATCTTTTTTCGGGGGGAGGGGGCATTATTCTGTCTGCCACGATACACTTGATGTCTTCACAATTTCTGATAGTTTTTAAGTTCTTTCTGCATTTAGTGTGTGCTTCTAGTTTTTTTTTTTATTTTGTTTTGTGTTTTAGCAGATGGAAGGAAGATCCTATGGAGAATTTTGAGTATTGTATCTTGTCAGCAGATTTTCTTAGTGGCTTTGCAATCTACCTTTAATAATGGGCCTAATAAAGTGGATTATTAGAAATCATTCATTAGAAGGTATATAATTGTAGACTTTTTCCTTGTTCCTGAATGTAGACTTGCTGTTTTTAAGAATAACCTATGTAATTAAATAAAATCAGTGTATATTTTGAAGGCATACCCTCTATGTCTTTATGGTATGTATGAAGACATTTTAGATACCACCCCTATCCTATTGGTGAGATTATTGCTCCACTTCGAAGGCTGTTTTTTTAAAAAGTCAAACAAAAACAAAGAGAATTAAATACGTTTAAACAATTAGAAATGCCCCAGTGAGGTATAAACCAAAGAGGTATGGAATAGCATAATATTTTGCAGACGTTTTATGCTTGTTGTAGAAGATAGCAACAGACTTCTAATTAAGTCCTTCATTTCTGTTTGGGGAATTTGAACGCGTGTCTCTGGATTGGTTTCTTTGAGCTTCTTTTGGCACGAAGCAGTTATTCCCAAACGCCCGATTGTCAGGGTACCTGAGGTGCTTTCTATCCCACCCAGGGGATTTGGATTTAATATGTTGGGAGGTAGGGGTGCTCAGGAAACTCAATTCTCAGCTGTTTTTCTCCCAGATGCAAGGCTGTAATTTTTTGTAGTTTGTAATTTTAGGTGAAAAGGTAATACTGTTAGCTCATTCAAGCCAGAGACGATTCTTATTCAGGGACCCATTGGCAAACCTTTTGTACCTGGCAGTTAATCATAGTTATTTTAATTTCCTGATCTGATAATTCCAACATCCCTGCTACATCTAAGTCTGCTTTTGATGCTTTCTCTGTCTCTTCAAACTGTGTTTCCTGCCTTTTAGTATGTCTTGGGATTTTTTGTTGAAAGCCAGACATGCTGATGTGTGTCTGGGTAAAGGGAACTGCTGCAGGTAGGAGTGAGCGGAGGTGAGGTGGGGGGGAAGCCCTCTCTGGCCCTGTGATTAGGCCTGGCTCTTTCAGTGATTCTGTGCCCTGGGCTGTGACCTTCACACGTGGGTCTCCGTATTTTTCTCCCCGCTTAGGTGGGACAGGATGCCTGGAGTGGCCTGGAGTTGAGCATTTTTCCTTCTCCCAGGTGGCCTAGGTTCTGGTTTATTAATTTTTCCCGAGGGCAGGCCTTAGTAAGAAGAAACGGTTTCTTTTCCTTTCCCATTGTTGGATGCGTGAGGGGATTTTCTCCCATATTCACTGTGAGGACCGAGTCGAGCTCTTGGATGTAAAACTCATAAAAGCGTGCCCCTCCCGTGACGGGGTCGCCCTGGGACTTGGCCACGTTGAGCCTCCGCAGGCAAGTCGCCACTTGAACAGTTGAGGTTCTCCTTCCCTGCGCTGGTTCCCCTGCAGGTCTCTGCTCTGGTAAGCCCTGAGCCTCTGCATCTGGCCTGTATCTGGCTGGCTGTCTCTCCCGTTTCGGGCACCGCAGTTTGCCCTGTGACCTCACTCTCCTGAAGGATCTAAGCAGACTGGTTGATTTTTCAGTTTGTTTAGCTTTTTGCTTGTTAGGGCAGAGTGCCTGCAAGCACCTTCCTTCCATGCTGGACTGGAAACCAGAATTGAAATTCCTTGTGTCATGTGCACTTGGTGCCCTGCCCTAGGCAGGGCTGGGTCCCTTGGGTTTTTCCAGGCCACAGTTCTGCTCCCTTTGCGTCCTCTTCCCAAGGCTGCCTTCTGGCACTTGCCGCCTGCTTCTGAGCGTGAGCCTCGAGGTGGCCTCACCTTGGCTTCCTCAGCGTATGGGCTCACCATGGCTATTTCTTTCCTGTTCTTGTTGACTGTAGTGGCTCCTCTAAAAAGTAGTCACCTACCCAGTCTGGCATCTCCTTGTCACACCTGTCCAGTCTGTGCAGAGACCGGAGGGGTTTCTCTTTCTTATTTCAGCAACTGACTAGGAGCCATTCTATCCTGTGCCATCATTTTGAAGGGTAAAGAAATATTTCTTCCTCCCTTGAGCCCTCGTAACACTGTATTTGTGCCTTTCTTGTTGCACTCATCACGACTCGCTAAGATCTGTCATATGTTATAGTCATTTGTGTCCTTTTCTACCGCATTGTAAACTCTAAAACCAAGAGTCCAGAGATTGGGCTTTACTCTTGGCTGTTATCCTCCAGTGCCTGAAATAACATATTGCATTCAGTAAATATTATGGAACTTTACCGACTGGATACAACAGTTCCAAAGGAATATACACTTCTCCCCCCTCAACCAAACATATTCAGTAAATATGTCACGTGTTAGCACACTAATGCAGATAGGAAAAACAAAACCCAAAGCAAACAAGGTGTGCAAATGTCCCAGGTAATTTCTGAATTAGACTGGCTAAAGGTACAGGGAATTGAGCTAGCTGTTGGGAAGGATGAACTGGATCTACATGGATTAGTTCTTCATGGCTTAGACTTGCAAAGTGATGAGCAACCTGAAAATTGCTTAAGCCAGTAGGTCCCAGACTTTTTTAACATTAGAATCACCTGGAGAGCTTTTACAAGCCCACTGCTCAGGTTGCACCCTTTCTTAATTCAATTGTGATGCCTGGGGGTGGGAGCTGGGCATCAGAATTTTTTAAAGATTCCCCAGGTGATTGTAGTGTGCAGCAGAGTTTGTGAGCCACTGGCTTTTGCATCATATGCATTGAGTTGGGATCAAGTTCAGCACGGATATATTTGATCTTCGAGTTTTTATTAACATGACTTCTGCAGGGTTTTTGTTTTTCTGGCCTTTGAATTTAAAACCTGAAAGATTTAACTGATAGGGTCACACAGAAATCAAGCACAGGAAAACACTGAAGATAGTTGCCATAAGAGTTTCGGAATTTCAGCGAAGAAAAAAACAAATTTGGAAAAGAATTATCACTACAATCTGTAAATTGTAATTTATACTTACAATTATTTTAAAAAAAAATCAAACAAGATGACCAGGTGTGGTGGCTCACACCTGTAATCCTAGCACTAGGGGAGGCCAAGGTGGGAGGATCACTTGAGGCTAGGAGTTTGAGACCAGCCTGAGCAAGAGCGAGACCCTGTCTCTACTTAAAATAGAAAAATTTTTGCCCATGCCTGTAGTCCCAGCTACTGGGGAGGCTGAGGCAGGAGGATCACTTGAGGTTGCAGTGAGCTATGATGACGCCACTAGCCGGGGCAACAGAGTGAGATTCTGTCTCAAAAAATCAAACAAGACAAAAACATAATGCAAAGAAGTTGATTTCTTTGGATTTTTGATGTGTACCATCATAACTGCAAATAAAGATAAATTTTTATTTTTCTTTCCAATATTCATAACTCTGTCCTTTTCTTGTCTTCCATTGTCTAGGACCTCTGTAAAATATATAATGGTGACAGTGGGCATCCTTGAAAGTAGTGACTTAAGTAAACAGATTTTCTAATGTTGAGTCATTCTTGCATCCCGGAATAAACCCTTAGTTGTTGTATATAATTATTTTAATAGACTACTATTTTAGCATCTTTGGATATAGTCAAATGAGATTGCCATACATTTCCTTTTTTTTTTAATGCTTGTCCTGTTTTGGTATCATGGTTATATAGACACTTGTAGACTAAACTTAAGGAATGAGCTTCGAAGCTGTCTGCCCTCCTTTTTTTTTTTTTTGTTTTAATGCCATGGAACAGTTTAAATAATACAGTATAAAACTGATTTAAAATAGGAAAATAAGCCACATCCTGTTTTTAAGCGGTTGAACATACTTTCAAGTGAATTGATATCTAAATACTTATTCAATGATGTGAATATGGCTTACATCATTGTTAAATACTAGGTCCTGCTGGTTTGGTTCAAATAATAGTGAAAAAAAAGAGAAATGATCCTTTAAGGAATGACCGAAACCACATGTAACAAACAATTGGTTCTTCTCTCTCCAGGCCTTGTGGTCCGGTGGGTAAGAATTGAATATTCTCAGAACTGGGAATTTTTTTCATGTTTTGTCTGTCCTCTAAGTCCTGGACATAGGTTGGGATTGGAACAAAACCCCAAAGAGAGAGATTCTGGATTGATGGATGTAAATATGTATACTTAGAGTCGTTATTCTCAATTTAACTTTCCTGTGGATTTTACCAGATTATCCACATCCTGAGAGTGCTCCGTGTTTTCTGAACCTTCTTGATTATGTACATCACCTCGGGTGCTGGTAAACACACGGATTCCTGGGCCCCATTCCAGATTTACTATCTCAGGAGTTCTAGGGAAGGGGGCTGGGGAACCTGTTACCCCAGGTGGTCCCTATTATTAGGGAAGTTTGGGAAACCACATCCTATGTGGAAATAATTTAAAATTCATTACCACGGTGACGCTTAACCTTGACTGCACATTAGAATCGCCTTCCTCACTAAGTGGATCCATCTCGGGAGGCGAGGCCTGGGCATCAGCATTTTTAAATGTTCTGCCAGGTTGAGTCGCTGACTTTCAGCATTCTTGAGAACTGAGTGGTGTTCTTTGAGATAATTGTCGATTCCGTGGCTCCTTGGAAAATCAAGACTGGGTATAACTGAGTAAGTCTGTGCCTTTGCCTAGCAGGAATGCAACTGAGATACTTTTTCTGCTTTGACTTTTATTTTTTACCTCTTCCTCCTCTTTGGGATTTACTTCTACTTAAAATCATACTGGTCAACCATGTCAAACCTCTGCAGAAAAACAGATGTGTACCTGACACGTAGTAAGTGTTCGATAAACGTTCATTACTGCTGGGAGAATCCAGATGTCAGCTGGGCTCGGTCAGCTCCTTAAGCTCCAGACCTGCTTGTACTGAATCTCCACGTCCTCCTCGAGACGGCTGGTGATTTGGTGTCTGTGTGGTTCTGTTGGCCTCTGCCTCGGCGTGTCCACTCCTGTGCATAGAGGTTTTGTTCTGCACCAAGTTGACCAAGATAGGACATCATCCCTCCTTCACACATGAGGAAACTGAGGTGGAGAAGTTACCTAACTTTTTCTGAGACCATGCCGTAAGTAAGTGTGTGGTAGAGCGGGATGTTGAGCCCGAGTATCCTGGCCCCGTGGTCTGTGTCAAGACTTCTCATAGTCATGTTTTCTTGCCTCTCAACAGTAGATTTTACCAAAGACTTTGGCTGGGGCGGAGAGGGGTGTCACACGGGGGGTGATGGCAGAGCAGGCTGCACAGCAGAAACCCAGAACTGCACATCAGTCATTCCTTTCCTTGGAAGTCCTGTTAGCTGTCATGCCACCCAAGGGCTTGTCAGTTGGTTTGTGTCCCTGGCAGTGCCAGCCTTCGTGACCTCTCAGGGTCAACCCTGGGAACTCCACATTCCCCTTCCTTCCTTTTACAGAGCACCCTGCTCTCAACTGGCATAACCAAACTCATCCAGGTCTTCAGCCAACAGAGCAGCCTCCAGTCAATGGAGACACCCTGTATCTTGTCATTATTCACAGCACAGGCAGGTTCCTGTACGTCCCTTGTCTTGCTTTCTCATGTACAGAATTATACCTGTTGGGGATTCTTTTCCTTGATCAATTTAAAGCCTGTCTTAAAGGCCCACAGCCCAATCTGTCAGTAATGAATTCATTGATTTATGATGAAATTATAACGACTGAGGGGTCAGGCAACTCCAGTCAAACAGCTGGAACATTCTCGCCCTGTAGGTGGGGGCTGAAGCAAGGCAAATCCCAAACTCAATGCCAGTTTATTAATTTATAATGAGAATGACAGCTGCCCCCTGGACCAAGCACAGTGTCCTACTGCCAGTGTGTCCTCTCCCTGAGGGCCAATGCCACCAATGCCACAGGGGTCAAATTATAACCAGGGGATGGGTAGGCAAAACCGGAACCAGAATTCAAGAATTAATTAGACTTCCCAAATCAGTATTTCTTCCTGGAATCACTGAGACTAAGTCTCCCCTCGCTCTGGACACTGCTTGGGTAGGCTGTCCCGTCTTTATCTCTGGACCCTTCTATCTAAGGTCTCCGATGGCTGACAGGCTCCCCCTCCCCCAGTGGCTATCACATCCTTGCATTCTTTCTTTAGCTATTTTATAGAACGTTTGCTCTGATTACTCTCATGCCTTGCAGGCCTGGCAACCAATCTATCTCTTTATGGTGGCTTAACTTGTCTTAACTGGATTCATTATGGGTTGATTTTTAAAATTTAATTTTCTGAGGGCAACTTTCTCTTATTTCCAGATTCTTGGAGGAGATTCCTCACTATAGCCCCTATATGCTGTTAACAGTCAAGAAAAATGATGGAAGAAAAATACTTAAAGAACCTAGTGCATTCTCTGTTTTCATGAAATTTTGCCCAACTAATGCTCAATGCTGTTCCTGTAGTTTCCACTTGCTCATGCTCCTGAGGGGTCCACCTAATACCCCGTGAACCCTCCCTCTGCCCTTTATCTTCACATACATACATGCACACAGCCCAAGAGAACCAGTTTTACTGTTGATTATGGCATTTTAGGCAAAGCCAAATGAGTTCCTATATCCCAAAAGGAGTTAGAGAAGGAAGGGGAGAGCAGAGAACATCTGGTGATAGTGCTCACTCGCCGCAGTGCATTTTCCTAGAGAAGGTGTTCGGGCAGGGTTCTAGGGAGTGACTGGGAGGCAGGGGTCACTGTGGAGAGTGTCCTACAGACAAGATCAGGAACAGGGCCAGGGAGCGGTAAGCCAGACTCTGTGCCATGCAGAAACACGGGCTCCAGAACAAATATGCAGATTATTCAGATGACTTCAGAATGTGCACAGTAGTTCAATTTCTATTAACGCGTATGTACGTTTGGATGCTTTCAAAAAAAGCATCCTGAAGCCAAAAGTTTTAAAAAGAATAGGGATAAAGAGAAATTTGAACAATGGCTAAACTTAAGCATAGGACTTAAAACTCTAAATTTTAGATAATTCTAAAGCGAGCCTTCTAGTTTAATTGGTCCATGTGCATGTGGCCTTTTCAGAAGCAGCTGAGTAGATCATTTGGAATTTCCACCTGTTTGCTACCCGACTTTGGTCTTCGTATTTAGGCTGGGGTTAATGGGACAGGTGCTCTCCCTCCATTTCTCTCTCTCCTGGCAGAGACTGTTTTCCTGAGGTTGTTTGGAATTTTGGGGTAATGGCATATTAACCATTTGGTCATGACTTCTTGGGAATGTGTGAAAGGGCCAGGAGCCCTGAATGTCTTTGACCATCACCTCTGTTATTCCCAGAGGGGCTACGTCATTCCAGCCGCACCTGCTGGAGGAAGGGCTAGTCCTGAGCCAAGTTGAGAAGTGGACGGCAATTAGCGGTGGAACCTGGACTTCAGGAATGGGTCTTACAGGCTAGAAGAAGGTTCCCCAAGGAAATTGACTAGAATAAGCTTCCCCAAGGAAATCATTTTTTCGATGAAGAGATACACACGGTGCACAATCCACACCTGGGTTTGGGTGGCTCCCTCAGGTGTGTGGCAGAGGTCATTCTCAGCTTGCTCCCTCTCATTCCAGCTGTTTGCCTTCCACCCAAGAAAGCGTATCAGAATGCAAGTAGGTGAGTTGAGACTGGTGCTAACACAGGGACAGCCTTGAATTCATCTAATTTATAAAAAATGCAAATCTTTTGCAAACTCCAATATTTTATTACGTCAGGTTATGACTCACTGTAGTTGAAAACCACCAAGCTCAACAGAGGTATCCAGAAGGCACTGGGAACTGGGCCATTGCTCAGTAGCCGGCAATCTGAGAAGTGGGCTGGCGATGTCAGGGGGTCACTGTCACTGGTCATCACCAAGCATGTGATGGCAAGAAAGGCTGGGAGAAAGCCACAGGCAGCGAGCAAAACCCCATCAAAGGATGCCTGAATATTTGAGTGCTTGCCACGAACTTGGCCCACCCAGCACTTCAGGGTATCTTATTTCGAATTCCTGACCTCAAGCAATACTCTTGCCTCGGCCTCCCAAAATGCTGGGATTACAGGTGTGAGCCACCACACCTGGCCCTGTCTTATCTCATTGCATCCTTGAACATCCCTGGGTGGTACTAGAATCATCATTGTACAAGTTGAAAACCAAACTCAGTGTGTTGAAGAGCCTCATTTAGGTTCACTCAGCTGTCAGTGGCACAGCCAGGATTTAAACCATTTCTTTTGACTGAAATTCCAGCATTCTTTCCATCACATCAGAGCTACCTGCTTACTTGGTGGCAGGTGGCAGGCATCCAGCTAAGGTAAACCAGGTCAAGGAAGAATGATCGTTCCCGGGAGTTCTGGAAAGGGGGAGGGAGTAGAGCAGGATCTGTCTCAAAAGCAGTATAAGAAAGGTGTTGGTGTCCAGAAGGGAGTGGGTGTGTACCGAGGCCATGCAGAGGGAGTTGCTAGCATTGTCACCAGGCTTCCCCTGGGCATCTAGCATCAGGTCCTCAGCTGACTCTAGCAAGGCAGCTGGCATGCCCGTTGTTTTTGTGGAGATTTGGGTATCTTGGAAGAGGGCTTGGACTTGCCCCGGGATCCTCTAGAGTGGGGATGATTCAGAATAAGATAGGACCTCCTGCTCCCTGCCTGCCGAGGTGTTGCCCTTGTGGACAGGACTTTCTCTGGCCAGTGGGTGCAGCCTGTATGGTAGGCTGGTAGACCTCTGCTCTACCCTCCTGGGGTGCCATGCTGCACTGCAGAGGTGACAAGCTAACAGCACCGTTTCCCAGGTCCAGCTCCAGCCAGTCCCAGCTCCCAACGCGATTTGCATTTCTTAAATCAGACATACTTGTGGAAAAATTGAATTTGGGGCCAACCCGACGGGGAGAGAGGCAGGGGCTTGAGGCATCTATTTGCTAGTTGGTGCCAATTTCGTAAGCCCCCCTAAGGCCTGGAGCTAGCAGGTCCAGTGGGGGCTTCTTGTTTCCCCGATTATGCCTGAGATGGTATGTGGTCCTGGGGCCAGCATCAGGGAGTGGCTTGCAGATGGTACAAGTAGCAGCAGATCCTTTGGCAGGCCTGTTCTGGTGTGGTTCTGGGCATTATTATTAAAGGACCAGCCTAAAGTCTGTGCCTCCAGCCCATCCTATGATTTTGTAAGCACCTAATTAAGATCCTTTCACCTTCAAGTTGCTAGGTTGGGTTTTGTTATCTGCCACGGATCCCTGACTGATGCAGATAAGTCACTGCATTGTGGTACCCAAATACTTTCCCTGCTTGGACCGCAAAGCAAGCAGATCGTTGACGCTCATGTGAATATTTCCCTGCCTTCTTCCGGTCTTTATTTTTTATTTTGTATTTTTTTTTGACTTTTTGCTTTGAAATAAATTTATCCTTTTAGAAATGCTGAGAGGTCATGGTTTGGACTCATTGGAGCAAAGACTTTATAGCAATGGACATGTTTTGCAACAGCAAAACCTGAAACCTCCAGTTCCCTTTCCATCTCTTCCATCACAAGAAAAGCATATCCAAAGTACTGGGAAAATAAGTAGAATGCACATAAAGAGCCCGGGATTGGGGTCCCGTGTAGTTGTGTGTGTGCTGTGTGATGAGTGCAGAGTAGGCGTGTGAGGACACGTGCTAGCCTTGAGCTCCTGATTCCTGCCTCTCTCGAGCTTCTTTGATGAAACTGTCCTCAGTAACAACATGTTTCTGTAATTTATATGAAGCCAGGGATGAGCAGGGTGCTGATGTTATCATTTAGCAGTGGTGGCTCAGATGTCCTAATAGAGGTGAATAGTCGCAGTGGGACGTGAAAAATCAGTGACCCTGTGTGTTGGGGCCAGGTGGGCTGCTCTGCTGTTCTCCTCTGGCTACTCTGACAACTCGAAAGAATGTAAGTAGATATTTCTGTGAATTTCTTAAAATAGTTTCAAAACATTTGTGCTAAAGCTTTAGTGGCAGGTTTAAGGCCTGAGCAAGGCCCAAGCAGGGTGGTGTGTTAGGAGATGCACTGAACTTGGACCCAGAAGAGCCTAGTTTAAGTCCTATCTCTGAAATCCTAAACCTTTGGTGAGTTATTTAATGATTGTTGGCCTTGGTTTTCTCATTTGTAGAATGATGGGGGATGAATGGATCATCCTGGAGTCCTTTCTGGCTTTGAATGTCTCAATCTGTATTTATTACTGGGCCCCAAGGCTGCTACCCTAGTAGTGTTCATTGCCTGATTTATTCTTGGACAGGCTGAAGGAGCCTTAAGTTCATATGGAAAGTGCCAGCGTTTCGAGTGCTGCTTTGAACTTTTATTCATTTATTGATTCATTCATTTACACATTCTGCAGATATTTGCTATGTGTTTTTTATATGCTAGGGATGCAGGAGAGGCAAAGCTCTTGGCCCCTAGGGCCAGATAGAAGAGAAATACTGGCTGGTATTTCTCAGGCACGTCCTAATGGGGTGTGGGTCGAGGATAAATCATCCTGGCTCCTACAAGTGAATTGAGTTTCAATTAAAAACCAAGGGCATTTGGAGGTTATTGAAGTGAGGAGGAAATTCTACCACTGCTACTGCCTTGGTAATAGTGAGAGACAGGTGCCCAGGGGTCATTATAAGATGGGAAGTTCACATCCCTTTTCTCAGTAAGAGTTCGGCCATCTGCTTCTCTCTGTGTGGCCACCTGGTAAATCGCGACTTAGTTGCTTGGTGTCTGCAACTACTGTTATTCCATTTTCCAAAACATGTGCTGAAGAACTACTGTAGTAGTATTAATGGAGATTATATTTTTTCTTTATTTTTTTAAAGAAATTGATTCCACTGAAGAACTACTGTAGTAGTATTAATGGAGATTATATTTTTTCTTTCTTTTTTTAAAGAAATTGATTCCACTAAACACTTGAAAACATTTACGTACTGTCTTTGATGAAAGACATTTACGTACTGTCTTGATGAAAGACATAAAGTCTTTTCATTGTGTAGTTCTAAGAAATATTGTTTTTCTTTTTTTAAAAAATCATGGATTTTCTTCTCCCCACACCCCATAACAATAGCTTTAGGATTATAAAAACCAGGAAAAGGAAGGAGCAAAATATGTCCAATAAGTCAGTGGCAATTACTCTTAGAATTTGGGCAGGGGAGAAGGGCAGTGAAAAGCATTGAATGGGCAATTCTAATTGTAATACTTTGGAGGTGGTGGAGACTTAGGGCTCTTCTAGTCCAAAGAGGTAGTGACTGGCCCAGGGTCCACAGCTGGCTAGTGGCAGGCACTGGAATAGAGCCCAGATCTTCCAACTTCCAGTCTAGCGCTCTTCCACCTCCTTCCATGGGGAACATATCCTTGGAGGGTTCCTAAGGCATAAGGGATCAACACAACATACTTTCCTAGACTCTGTTTTCTCAGTCATAAAGACATTAAGACATTATTTCCTTATCAAAACAGACATGGATATTGTCTTAGTCCATTTTGTGTTTTTGTGTTGCTATAACAGAATACCACAGTCTGGGAAATTTATAAAGAAAAGAAAACTATTTGGCTCACAGTTCTGGAGGCTGGGAAGTCTAAGGGCATGGCTCTGGCATCTGCTTGGCATTTGGTGAGGGCTTTGGTGCTGCATCATCTCATGGAAGAAGGGTAAGAGAAAACTTGCAACAGAAAGAGAGGGAAGGGGTCAAACTTATCCTTTTATCAGGATCCCACTCCCACGATAACGGCATTAATCCATTCACGAAGGCAGAGCCCTCATGACCTAATCACCTCTTAAAGGTATCACCTCTCAACGCAGTTACTTTGGGGGTTAAGTTTCCAACACAAGAACTTTGGGGGACATGTGGAAACTGTAGCAGACACATTGTGGAACATAATGGAAATTCACATGAATGTTTAAGATAAGGCCTGAGACGTTAATGAAATTGTGGACTTTTCACTAAGCTGGAGATCTCTGGGACATAAAACTCTCCTTTGCTCCAAGGATGACCTTGATAGGGAATTTTGAAAGTCACAGGGCTGCTGAAGCGGCCCCAGTGGCTGTGTAGACCAAACTTGTATTCTGGAAAGGTATAGAGCCCTTATGGCTTTCACCAGAAGCCTAGAATTTTTAAAAAAATCTCTCACATTCTCTCAAAGTATCATGCAGATTTTTCTTTTTGTCCGTAAGACATCCCTGTTTATCTCAATGTAAAAATGTTTTAGTTTATCTCTTAATGAGTAAAATAGGAAGAAGATGTGCTCATTAGCCTATGAGACCACCTGCCTGTAGGCAAGTAGTCAAGGGACCAGGTTCATGTCCCCAGTTGCAGGGATGCAGCAAGGTCAGCTCTCTCCCTTGCTGCCAGAATCAAAGATGACTTTCTCTGGTTGGCATCCCAGGTCAGGTTCGCTCTTCTTGATTGTTGGAGATAAATTTGCTAATGTTCTTCATCAATTCCAATGACTTAATTCAGTATTTACAATCTATTTTCTTTTTTTTTTTTTAAGATAGGATCTTGCTCTGTCACCTGGGCTAGAGCACAGTGGTGTTATCATAGCTCACTGTGTCCTCAAGCCCCTGGGATCAAGCGATCCTCCTGCCTCAGCCTTCCGAGTAGCTGGGACTACAGGCACATGCAACCACACCTGGCTAATTTTCCTATATTTTTGTAGAGACAGGGTCTTGCTCTTGCTCAGGCTGGTCTCAAACTCCTGGCCTCAGGTGGTCCTCCTGCCTCAGCCTCCCAAAATGCTAGGATTACAGGAGTGAGCCACTGTTCCCGGCCTATAATCTATTGTCTATGATTCCAAAACCAAACATTTTGGATAGTAAAGAAGATGACATTCTCTGTCTTTTAAGAAGAAATTGTATTTATTTTTGAGTAACTTACTTTGCACTCATTCTAATTACATTAGGGTGAAATAGCACTTCAAATACCATGCTTTTCTATATTTTTCCTTGATTAAAAAATTTATTAAAACACTAGACAATGCCTCTAATTTGTTATATAGCCAAGAGAGGGAATAAAAGGTAAATTTTGCAATGCTTAGAAATTGTTTTACTTTTTAGGGGTGGTCACCCAAGTTGATGAAGCAAAATTCAGAACTGAGCTAAAGAAGTTAGTCATTGAGATAGTTGCCTAAGTCATACATGAAGGCATTGAGCTCAGAACTTCCAACACTGCCTCCCTTCCCCCAGTTTTCTCATTTTGGCCCAATAGCTTTAACCAGCTGATCCTGGACCAGAACATTTAAAGGAGATTTTATAGGGACTTCAGTATAATAAAAGATGAAGTAACAGAAAAAGTAATGTGAAGCTAGGTTGTCTGGCTTACATGAGTAGCTTCCTTCTTGGGTGCCCCAGAACAAGCATGGTGCCCAAGGAGCCTGTCCTTTTTATCGAGTCAGTAAGTCCTTTGCCCATTTCCAGTCTTCTAGGAGGAAGAACCTCACGGCGTCAGTCAACCATCTGGTCACCAGGGCTGCTTCGTCGGAGTTACTTGCTCCCCGAAAGTTGTTCTTATATGTCATTCCCCAACTTTACTATTGGTGGCTGTCAAATTAAAAGAATATTAAGTACAAATACTTTTTGATAACATTTTAAATTAGCATTTTATTGATATGGGAAGCCACTCAACCCTGCACCCCAGCTTACCTTACAATAATAGGAGTGAAGAAAAGGGGAGAAGATATAAAAGAAGGTGTATAGTAGGATGAGAATTGGGTCCTTAGGAATACTGTTCAATCTGGTTACAACTCGACTATCTAGTCCCAAACTTTTTATTCAAAGATCAAGCACCCAAGTTATGACAACATGGGAAGGGCATCGTGAGAAATTGTGTGTGGTATAGAGCTGAGAATGGCTTCTAAGCCTTCTAAATTTCAGCCTCTCCTGAGGGTTCCAGCACGGAAGTGGAGTTCTTTGTATGCTATGAGCAAGAAAGGTTATCTTCTTCTGAGACGGTTGCCCTCAGAATTGGCAGGTATCCTCTGGGTCCACGTACGTGGCAAGGTGAAAGAGGTCAGAGGGTCCGGCCCAGTCAGCCAGATCAGCTCCGGGTGCCGGCAGACCATTAACACTTACTCAGGTACATGCTTCAAACAGACAGGCATTAGGGCAAGGGGGAGGGAACTGGATATGGTTTTTTGTGTTGTGGTTTTAAAAATGATAAAAGTAATATGTGAATACTAACTTTATAAGAGCATCTTCTTCCAAGCATTCTAAAGCTTTCCCGGAGTGACTCTGTGTCAAATGGAATGTTCCCTTTCTAGCTCCAGCACAGGAACTGGAAAGTGGAAGATACAGTGTAAATCGAACTCCCTTGAGGCCAGTTGGGTAAAAAGGAAATGCCTTGTTTCTTAGAAGACTTCTGGCATTTGCAGGTTTGGAAAGGGAGGCGGGAGAGGACCTTAGGCGAATGTTAAAATAAAACAAAACAAACATATAAACCAAATGAAGACCTCTATCTTTCTGGCATCATTGGTTTTTTTAATAAACAAGGGAGAAAAAGCTGAAAGTACAGCATATAACCCTAGTAAACACATCAGAACTACCAAATTAGTCCCTGTGCAAACACACCTTTATATTTAGAGCTGGAACCACTTCGGGAGTGACCTTTCTCGGAGGTTACTTGTTTGGGCAGCAGCAGTGACTGTAGCAGGCAACAAACACTCTTCAGGGCCCCTGCCCTGAAGACACCACCGTATACATTAGTTCATGTTTTCTTTGGCTTAAGGAACATTAAATAGTGATGGCATTGCCCTTGTTTTTCCTCCTTTCCAAAAATGAGTGCTAGTAACTTTTATATAAGGAACATTACCTGTTCTGGCTTAGTTACATGCTCCTAGTCAGAAGTGCATCTCCCTGGGGAGGGTGAATGTGCCATTTCAAAATTATTTTAAATTACTGTTTACTGACTGTCTGTGACCATCAGAGCACACTACGAAACTTCATGGGTAGAGTTGTGTAATAGAAGATGTGATTTATCTTTTAGGTACCCTCATCTCAGAGTAGTTGGGAGTACACCGGATAAATGCATGTTATAGAGAAATAAGTGTGTGTGCATGCATAACTTTACTTTGAAACACAAACATTATTAACAGCTCCGTTCTTTAAATGTGCTATGTGATTTCCTTAATCCTTGAGGTAGTTGCTGTTACTCCCATTTTAGAGATAAGGAGATTGAGGCTGTAAAGAGGTTCAGTGCCTTGCTCAAGGTCACACAACCAGCAGCGACAAGAGTCCAGGA
This sequence comes from Daubentonia madagascariensis, assembly GCA_023783475.1. Lineage (NCBI taxonomy): Eukaryota > Metazoa > Chordata > Mammalia > Primates > Daubentoniidae > Daubentonia > Daubentonia madagascariensis. Next base: position 7,312,770 of record JAKFHU010001672.1, read on the forward strand.
ACGAGTCCAGGTGTGCCTGACTCCAAATCCCGTCCCTTGACCACAAGAGGATTCTGCCTCTCCATAAATAAGCAGATGGGGAGCTGCTTCCCAGACATTGTTTCTGTGGCTGTGAATTTGTAAGTTTCTTCAATGAGGGACAGGAGAGACTTGAAAAAAGTGGAGAAATTGAAACTGATGTTGTAATCGTAGAGTTTCAGACCTAGAAAAGAGTTTGAGGTTATCTTCTCTTAACCTTTCACTGTTTCGCTGGAGTCTGATTCTACGAAGAGGCTTCCCCAAGGTCACTTAATGAGTAGGCAGCAGAACTTGACTTGAGTCTAGGACACCAGATTCCTCCTTTCTGCCTTTTGGCCTTGATCCTTCCCACTCGAGAACACTGTCTATCATTATACCACCTCTAGTAGTCGTTTGGTATTTGGTCATCTTCGGGCCTTGATTATCTTCTCCTGTATTCATGTTTTATTTCTCCAATAAGATTATACACTCTCTGAGGATAGGTGCTGTCCAACTTTTTTGTTGTCTTCCAAGCTTATAGTCCAATGCCTCAAGCAGGTAGGTATTCAAATATTTGTGATTTAGTGTTGCGTTAGGCATGCTATGTAACTGTGCTTCTTGGGAAATAGTGTTTCCTGACTGAGCTCTGGTGCTTTTGATTCTCTCCAAGGAACTGAGCAAGAGGACCTATACTTGCCCTATGGCCCAGGTTATAGCCTAACAGGATTTGTGGTGGGTGCCCAAGAAACCTGATATGTTTGCAGTCCCCAACCCCCAGGGTGGACCGGAACCCAAACTGGGGACCAGTTAGGGACGAGGCTTGAGCTCTGTCGCCCCCACCCCGTGGAAAAATTGTCTTCCATGAAACCGGTCCCTGGTGCCAAAAAGGTTGGGGACAGCTGTAATATGTCATTAAAGTGTGGTTTCCCTCGTGCCAGGTGACCATGGTGCCCTCTGGGGGATGCTCAAGTTATTACCTCCGCTCCTCACCTGGGTGGATTTAATCTCTAATGAGATTTTAATTTGCAAATAGTGTACTTATTAAGAATGATAATAAAAATGTTATTACTCTCACATAGAGCTTTATGTTTTCCCGGTGTTCTCAGATGTACTATTTCATTTCATCTGCACTGTGCTCTTATGGGGCCATTATCCTCATTTTAGAGATGAGAAAACCAAAAGAGGGGGGGCACTTAAATAGTGAAGAGATGCCATGTGAGGTCAAGAAGGGATTGATGAGAAACAGTCCTTTACTGCTGCCTCTTTGGGGCTTGCTGTGTCTTTTTGTGGTGTCTGGTGAGCGTGTTTGGGTGCGTATGGTCTTTCTTGCCTGAAACCACAGGCCGCCTTTGGGAAACCAATTTGCAGCTCTGGTTCACCTCATTCTACCTTACTTCATGGCCGTATGTGGCTGAGTGTGTGTTTGAATTAAGTAGGCTTTAGATAGTACACACACGCAGTCATTTATTTTTGTGCTGTTTCCACTTAACTGTAGTGCTAATTTGTCATGCCTTATTTTAGGGAACCAAGACATTCTTGCAATTGTGTCTCTGTGATCAATTTAATTTTGCATTTCCTAGTGTGTGTTGCTGGTTCCAAACTGTTTGCCTACCGTGATGGTACTTCTAATTCTTTTTAAAAAGTAAGGGTGACCCTTCAAACTCTTAGTTTTCCTTAATCCTTGAATTAATTTAAATTCTTCTTTTATGCCCCAGACAGCTTCTAAGTTAGTAAGGGATCGATACATATTTGTTAAATGTGAGTGAGACGATTTTATTTTTAACCTGTACCTTTTAGCAACTTTCTGCTCCAAACAGTGCAATGCATTATGTTACTATCTTTTATTTGCCATGACATTGTCATTAAAGCTACTTCCACTGTTACTTCAAATCCCCTGTCATTGAATGCTTAGTATTCAATAGTCAAGAGACTATTTACATTCTAGTTAATCCTCACCAAATTTCTACAAAATGAGTAGTATTGTTACTTTTATTACCATTTAATAGATGAGGAAACTGAGGCACAGAAAGATTAAGTAACATGTGAAAGTTCACATGGCCCGTAAGTGTGCAAAGCCCATGCCCCTTCATGTGTGCCACGCTGCTACCTCTGTCAGCTTCAAGGCATGCTCCTTGGGCTTGTGGCCAAAGACTTAGTGAGCTGGTCCATTTTTACTGTATTTGTACAGACTCAGCCTCACCAAGCACACAGTGAGCACTTGCTGTGGGAGGCAGTGTGGTTTAGAGCAAAGAGCATGGCCTTTGGCATTTGGTAGGCCTGGCTCTGAGTCCTCCTGTCACTCACTGCCTTAGCACGTTATTTAACCGAGTCTCATTCATTCGTTCATTCATTTGTTCATTGAGTACCTGTCAAGTGTCAGTAACTGTGCCCAGGGATGCAGTTAAATAAAAACCAGACATGGGTATCAACCAAATAATTATAGTACTGAGTTTAATGTCCAACTCAGTTAAGTGCTCTGAATGAGCAAAAGCCATTGACTAAGACTAGGAGGTCTGGGGAGGTTTCCTAGCATAAATGGTGCTTGGCCAAAGGCCCCATGTCAGGGGGATATAGAACTTTTAGAGAACCAAAAAGATGGGTGGTAGGTGCAAAGTCCAGCAGGCTATATTCAGGATGTTTGCTTTTATCCCAAAAGCAGTGGGAAGTCACGAAAAGGTCTTAAGCAACTGCAGTGGGAGTAGGAGGGGCTGCCTTGTTCACATGTGGATTGAGTGGAATGGACCGGGTGCCCATTTAGGAAGCTGTCTTAGTAGTTGGGTTGAGAAATGGTGGTGGCTTGAATGTCAGAGGAGTTGGAGAGAAGTGGTTGAATTTGTGAGAGATTCAGGAGGCAAACTGACAGGACGCAATTAGGGATAAGACAAGAAGGCACACGGGAGAGTAGGGCATGATGCACAGGGTTCTAGCTTGCCAGCCTGGAGAGAGGGAATGTTCTTCATTGAGACAGGGAACTCTGGAAGCACCCGGGCCAGGTTGGTGGAGGTTGGATTGTAATTTCAGGCATGCTGGTGCTGAGTTTGAGGTGTCTTTGAGGCATTGAGGAGGAGCTGTTGAGTAGGGTTGGCTGGTGGAGTGCTGGAGGCTGAGGGAGCAAGGTGGGGTAGAGATAGGATGTAGTGCTCTGTGTGTGCAAAGTAACTGGAGCAATGGCTGCAGATGAGCTTGCCCAGGGAAGGAGGACCAAGCTGGCAAAAGACACTGAGGGGGAGCAGCCATGGAGGGAGGTAGAAGGAAAACCAGGAACATTGAGAGGAGGGCGTGTCAAGAAGGAGGGGTGATTAACAGTTTCAAATACTGCTGAGAGCACAGTAATACGAGAACCTACAGTATGAGAACTTAAAATTGGCCATTGAATTTTGCAACATGGCTGTCATTGATAATTGAGATCCATTTGATAGAGAGATCTAGGCAAAAGTCAAATCGGAATGGGCCAGGGTAAGAATAATAGGTAAGGAAATTCAGACACAGAGTGGAGACAGCTTTCATACAATGTGGCTGTGAAGGGAAGGAGAGAGGAAAGGTATGCGCTGGAAGGGGTGTGGGGCAAAGGGGAGTGTGTGTGGCTGGAGTGGCAGAGAGTTGAGCATGTGTAAATTGTCCCTGGGAAGGAGCCAGGTGAGAGGGTGTGATTGACTCTCCAGGAGAGAGAATAGATGACTCAGAATATAAAATGGAAATATTTTCCTTATAAGATTATTGTGAAAATTAAATGAGATAACATGTAAAGTATCCAGAACAGTTGGTGTTCCTGTCTTTTATGATGTTGTATATTTTTATTGGATCATTTCTAAGGTTCCATCTTTCTGGGTCTGAAAAGTCTTAATTATTTTTATTTGATCTCTTTGCCATTTATTTTATTTACATAGAAAAATGATTTCTTTCCATTTCCATTCTCTCTAGTTTTTTTAAAGCTCAGTTTTTTTATTGTCTAAGTGGATATAAACATTCATTAGCAATTTGGTTAAATCATTTTGTATTATTATGTATAAATATAAGATGCTTTTATTTCTAGCCTGCTTACTCTATATTTTTCACGTAGAAGCCTAAAATGTTCTCTCCTTCCCAGGTTCCTTTAGCTATTTTTGACCTTTTTTTTACATTTCATCATTAAATTTATGACTTATCTTCTTGAATCTCTCCCCTGCTTATTATCTAAATCCATCTTATTTGATTTTAAGGAATATGAAAGTTTCTTTTAAAACGATTGGCTGTCTAAGTAGAGCTTGGTGGGTCTGTGTGTATGCTTCTGAGTGTACGTTCAAATCACATGACAGTAAAGTGTTAAGAGTGTTATCACAAGTGTTATTTCGAAATAAAACTTCTCTGTGCCAGGATGATGTTTTAAAAATTCATGTTTCAATTCAGATATTTTTCCTGGAGTTCCTTTTTTTTTTTTTTCCCTAAATTAACACATTTGGCAAAATTCACTTTTTCTTGCAATTTCCTTTGAACTTCAGATGATAGTGTTTTATAGGAGCATGGGGAAAGATCAAACACAAAAGAGAAGGAAGTGTAGTAAGTTGATCTTGGATCATACTTTGAAGTCGTCTTAATTCTCGGTAGGATGCTAACCCAGAGCGTATAGGAACAGCCAAGAGAAGGAGGGACCAGTTATCCCCACAGGGCTTGGCAGCTTCTCCCTTGGGATTGCACGGCCCCTTCCTCCTTCCCAGGGCCACAGAGTGTGCCGAGGAGGTAAAGGAGGGTTTTGTGTTTGTTATAGTCTGAGGTGCACTTTTCACTCCAGGAAGGGGAAGCCCTTAGGACCTTCCCTACTTAGCAAGGGATAGCCAATACTTGCAAACCCAGAAGAGTAGTCATGGAGACAAGAAAGTTTAGATGAATTCTGGAGAAAACAGATCCCCCTCTTCTACCCCAAAAACCTGTTCCAGGTAGGTAGAGGCTGACTCTTGAGGCTTACGCGTGTGATAGTACACCAGATAGCTCTTTGTGGCAGTCCTCTCTCAGTATTTATAAAAACAGTGAATAGTACTTGTTTTCTACCCACCAATGATATAGGAAGGAAAGAAGATAACTAACCTGGGCACTCTTCAAATAAATGATGTTTTAAAATGCAAGAAATTATTGCAGTCATTAATAAATATATAGAGCAGGGAGAGTCATGGTTAATTTGCTTTGCTGGTTTCTCTTCATTTCTTTTTATGTGTCACAACTTGAGTGCTTGTTATTAGCTTCCTTGCTAAACCAGGAAAGAGTTCTTAGATGTTTGACATTCGTAAGTATCAGACACTTGGTAAGATTGATTGTGTTTTATTATATGATTTTGTATTGAGGTCATTTTGAGTGGGGATGAACTGGGAGAGGCTGCCCTTGCTGACATAGTAGGAGAAGGGGGCATCTTTTCTTTTCAACTCCAATTCCATCGTAAGCTATTAAAGGAATACGTGGAGGCCGTGCAACATGATGATATTAAACTCTTCCCCTGTCTTCTGCTGGCAGGAGCATAAGGAGCAGCTTAGTATTTTGTTGTGTCTTGCAGACTTCTTTTGCCTTAAAAAAGTCTGTTTATGGAGGGGGAGGACGTGGCTGAAAAAACACTTGTACATAAAACAGCTGTTAAGCAAATCTCCACACACTGAGATCAAGAGAACGTGAAGAAATATGTCCTTCCGAGGACCCCTTTGCCAACTTGGAGCCTCTTTCAGAAAATAAATAGAGCCACGCTACAAGTTTCTGGTAACTTAGTTACTGAAAAATAAATTGAGCTACTTAGACCCTTGAACCTTGATTTTAAAAAAAGATCTCTGAATTCTCTTGCAGTGATGCAAATGAAGCCAAAGAAACTATGCAGAATGTTTCTTTGCCCTTTTATTAACTAATGTACCCCTAAAGAGTCCTGAAGATGCAGAGTCAGGAGCCCAGGCTTCCCAGTAGAGGGAGAGCCGGTACACATGTCTTTGGTTCCCTAAACTCCATCTGCAAGAAGAAAAGATTGCCTGATGGGGAAATTTACTCTGAACTTTTTCCCTTCTCTGTGGCTTGCTGTGGTGGATGACAGTTGTACTTAGTGGCTTCCAGGAAAGCTACATGTCCCACCATGATGGCACATCTGGGCATACCTCTTCTCTACCCTACTGGGAACACTTGAGAGGATTTCTTGCCTGTGGCATGCGCTGTGTGCTTGGAGTATTGTCTTTGAAAGATGAGGTCCCTTTAAAACTGCATGCTCACACTTAGAGAATTCTGGTCGTGTGCTACAGATGTTTTACAGTTTATTTCCAAACAGCTGCTTTTCCCTTCTTTTAGTCTGTTTTTCCCTTTTTTTTTTTTTTTAAATAAAATCCCTCCGGAAACCTCTCAGCTCACATCCTTGGCAGTGCTTCCTTCCAAGTCCTTGCATTCCATGCCACGACATGCTCCCAACCAGCACCTGTTACTATAGGCAGGTTGCTGTTCTGTGAGTTAGAAGTAATTTTGTGTATGTGCATCAGAACTTCAGATTCAATCGGCCTAGAACAGACAGCCCCCAGTGACAAGCCCTACCTAGCATTTTGTGAGATAACACAGAAAGGAGAAGGAAAAGCAGTGATTTATAATTTATAATGCTCTCTCAGAGCATCAGGTAGAAAAGCCCCTGCAGGTGACTCCATCCAGTGTCAAAGGGGAGGGTTTGCTTGAGTGTACACCAATGTGACAGTCTGTCCCACTTTAGACTTCACCAGCAGCCCCAGCTATCAATAATATTCCCGACCTTTAGAGGTAGGAAGAGCAGGAATAATTAAGATCCACAGATGATCCCAAATCTTGGTAATAGTTTTCACATCTTTCTCATGATCCTTTTCCCCAGAGCTGCCATGTGGAGCTAAGTTGACTAGTTTGAGTTCAGCCTCCTTTTGTTTCCTTTCCACTAATCCTCTGATAAAGATATTGGGAAGAAGTGAAAGCCTAATCCAAGAGGGCAGCATCAGGGATGGAACGGAAAAGTAAAGACCTCGGGAAACCATTCCTTGAATAACTAAGTGTTGATCAGCTCTTAGGAAAAGGAAAATGTGTGTGTTTGTCCTCTTGCCAGTTGTGCATATGCAAATACACCATCTGTGCTGAAAAATGTGCATGACTTTCTCTGGAAGCGCCTGAGTGAGTCAGTGTCTGAAATGGAGTTGCACCTCTAAAACAGTTATCAAGTATTTAGGGACGAGGTACTGCAGAGCCAAGAGAGTGAAAACAATCCATAAAGGCGTGTTTGGCCAGCTCTCAAAAATCTTAGACAGTTGCAACACAGTCCTTGGCTCAGATGCTGGATTTTTCCCATTCATGTACTTTTTTTGACAGATGAATTGTTGCAGGCTGCAAAAAAGCTCTAAGAGGAATCTGTTAGACTCCTCACTCCGAGCAGGGGTCTATTTGCTGGCAACCCTGTTAACAAACCGAGGTGCTGTTTGCTTCAAGTGGTGTGCTACTTTTTCTCAGCTGTGGCTGCTCTATCTGAAAAGGTCAAGGGCTCATATTTGTGTGTTAGGTTGGAATGAAGACTCTCAATTTAGTAAATACTAGACAGGGGTATAACTTTCTTGGAATTTGTATTTCTTAACTCCTATGGAATGTTTATTACTTTCATTATAGTAATAACAAAATTTCTTACTCAGAATCCCACAAACTCACTTGATCTTGGCATTTCCCTTCTAGAACCATCCTTAACTTTTGGCTGATTAGTGGGTTCACATTTGTCTTTGGCATGATTTATCTACCTTCTGGATTGCTGACTATGGTAGATTGAGTTTTTTTTTTTTTTAATCAAAAGTCATTTTGATGAAACAGGCACTCTAGCATGATATAATTTTAAGTATAGCTTCACACTACATGTGATAAATGTGACCTGTTAGAGATACTAGAAAGTGATGATTACCCTTTGGTTACAAGAATGCCCTCAGGTATGGGCAGTCGTTATACAACTCTGGATTGTATCCCTTGATTCACTGGAATAAGATGGAGTCCTTGGAAACATTTTGCCAGGGGTTCAGTCAATTAAGTTTAGACCGCCAAGTGTTCTTGGGCAAAGACTTGGTAGCAATTATTTCAGGGCATTAGTGATAGACCTCAAATTAGGGCTGTAACTCAAACCAAAGAAAAGCCATCATATGTATCTAATATGGAAAGAACTGGGGGTCATACTCAGTCTTTCCAGCTGGACTCTATGTGTACTTGAGTAGCTTCAACTTCAAAGAAGAAACACAAGTGTATACTCTTATATGCTGGGACAGAATGGGGAAAATGATTAGTCACCTGTTCCAAATACTGTTTTCTATGTCTCTCCTCAACACAACCGTGGACTCCTTTGTACGTTTTTAAGCCAAAAACTAAAGCCTTTTTAAAATAAATTTGGATAGCTTTAAAGGGTGTAATATCCTATGCATTGTAGCACTGTATTATTGCTCTAAGTGTATTGTCATCAAAACGTCAAAGTTATGGATTTTTCTTCTTCACATTTGGAAAATGTTCATCATGGTAAAACAAGTGGTAGCAAAGCCAGTCCTCACTATGAAACAAATCAAGCAAATCAGAAATGGTGACTTTGTTTTTTTAATTTAAATAAATGTGTTAACATGTATAAACATCTTCTGAATTTAAATTCTAAAATATACAGATGGAAAAGGCAAGGGCCCTGCAGTGAGTTTGTCACCTGGTAGAAATAAGATCCCTCCCCACCCCTTATTACATCATATCTCTATTTGTTTTAGAAAGAAGTGTTCTGTGCTTTGCTCTCCGGGGCTCTTTCTCAGGAATGTGTTCTTAAATTACTGCTTGTATTTGGCACCAAGAGTGTTTTCTTTTTTTCCACCAGCTTTATTGAGGTATAATTGACAGTGAGTTGTATATGTTTAAGGTGTACAACTTGATGATTTGGTATATGTATACATTGTGAAATATTCATTACCATCAAGCTAAGTAACATCCATCACCTCATAGTGAGGTGATGAGAGCATTAAGGATCTACCCTCTTGGCAAATTTCAAGTATGCATACAATACAATATTGTTAACTGTGGGCACTGTGCTGCATATTAGATCTCTAGAACTCATTCATCTTGCATAGCAGACACTTCCTACCCCTTACATCTCCCCAGATGCTTTTTGACACTGGCAAATGCACACCCAGATTCAGGAGGGGGTAAGAGGAAGGGGAGGGGGAAAAGAGAACCAGCAGTCTCAGGCCAATTGGTTTCAGGAGAGAGTTCATATGGAAACTGAGGTTCTGGAAATTTAATTGACTTTTAAAAACCAACTATGCCCATGCCCCTTCCAGAAAATCTTTGTAAACCCCCAGGGGTTGGGGCATCCCAGGTGGGAGGTTACTGATTTGTAGTGCATGACTCTTACCAGGGATACAGAGGGAAAGGTATTCAAAAAAAAAAAAAAGAGCACCTCCAAAGACACTGTGAAAAATAAAATTATATTTTATTGTATAATGATAAAATAAAAGGTATAGATGGGAAGTTTAAAAATGGGTAGAAAAATGGAAGGAAGAATGAGACCCATGAGATGGTAGTTCACATGGATCCTTGAGTTGAAAATGTGTGGATGATAGTGACAGACAGACAGACGGACAGGCTGGCAAGTGCCCCTGAGTCTCATGGAGAATGGGCCACTTGCTCCCAAGCAGCTAGTTCCAAAGTATCTCAACAGCTTCCTTTCTGGAAGTACTCTTGGCTGTTGGTAATCATTTCCCAGCTTGTGGGATTTCTTAGGAGACGCTCCCTGACTGACCTTTTGGAAATGAATGACCCTCCTATCTTTTCAAGATGAAGCAGGCTCTTTAGGGCCTCTGATGGCCCTGCCCGGCCCACGGTGAGCCTGTGGGACCTGGAGGCGGCCATTTTCCACACCCTCTGGCTGCCCAGGCACGGGGCTGCTGGGCTGGCTGATGTCCTGCACCCAGAGCCCTGGCCCTGCCCCTGTGCTCCTCCCGGGGCTTCCAGTGCTGGTGGGTGTCTATGGAGGAGTCGCTCAGGGCTGTTCCTTCTGTGGGTTTTTCTGAGCCACACCCTGGTGCTCCCTTCCAGGGACTGTTTGTATTTTACCAATTGCCACAGTCAGGTTTCTGAACCTGGGCCACTTGTCTTGATGCTGGCTCAGGAACACACACATGCTCGCGGGCGCGCACGTGTGCGCACACACACACACAGAGCTGTTCTTGGTGTGTGTGTGTATTCAAGTTTGTATTCGAGTATTTCCTTCACGTGGTCCCCTTCCTCCTGCCCTTCTACTTGGTGAGAATTTTTCTAGCGTCTGGCAGAGTGCAAGTTGACGGCATTGGCAGACTTTGTCTGTGGCCATAATGGTCCTTGAGGCGTTTGTAGTACAAACCCAATAGAATGCCGTGCAAACTGCTAGTTCTCTCACCCACAGAAGGCATGGTTGCATGGTCCAATATTCTCCCTGTAGGTTTGTCCTTATCACTTGGCCCAGCTCCTTCGGCCAGGCCAATTCCTGCTCCTAGCTCTTCCAGCCTCCACAAAACTCCTTATCTCCCTTCCCATTTATGTGCTCTAGTTCACCCTTTCTGCTGCCTCCCTCCCGTGAACACTTAAGCATGCTCCAGTCTGCCTGTCTTCCACAGAAACATCCCTCGGCCCCATCCGCCTAAAGCATGTGCTCTGTCTCACTTCTCCCCTTTAAACAAAATTCCAGAAAATGTTGTCTATGGTAGCACTTCCCTTGTTCCCCTCGACCACCGCTGTGTCTGGCTTTGCCCATGAGAAGGTGGAGGGGGCATGGGTACTTGCATGAAAAGGTGGCAAAATTTCCTTTTTTCTCTTTATTAAAATTGTGTGACTTTCACATTAGCCCAGCATGAAGAGAATCATGTCTCGTTTCACAACTTACTGAACTGATTTCAACTAGTCTGGATGATCCAAAAGCACTTCCGGGAGACCTTCTAGTCCCCTGCCTGCATTTGCGTTCACTACCACTGCTTCAGAGACGCAGCTCAGTGCTGGTCTTATTGCTACATCTCCCTCCATCGGGGCAGCATCTTCCCCTAGCTTCTGTGTCGTCGGCTCCCCCATGATCACCTCTGCAGTCACTGCTTCTGGTCCCTTCGATGTTACTGTTCTGTGGCTCTGCCCTTGGGCCATTCTGCTTCTCCATCCTTGTGGCAACCTCACCTCCTCCCAGTGCTCCAGTGGTCACTGAGTTGATGTCTCTTAACCCAGAATTCTCTCATTCTCTCTTCAGACCCTCCTCTTTAATGGCCCTCTGAACATCTACTTAGAAGTCACAGAACCCCTCGGATTCAACATGTAGGGAACTGATTTCCTTGTGCCCCCCCCATGCCAGCCACTCTTTCTGTGTTCCCTGTCCAGCAACTGATACCATCATATACTCAGCTTCCTAAGCCAGCAAAACTGGCCTTATCTTAGATTACTGCCTTGCTCTTGCTCTACCCCCCAATTTCAATGGTCAAATCATATCAATCCTACCTCCTTAATGTTTCACACCTGTCTACTTATTTTTATCCTTCCCCACCCTTTACCTCCCACTTAAGTGGAAGACTTCCTTGACCTCACAAGAATAGGTTAGATTCTTGGGTCAGTCAGAGAAGCAGAACCAATTGCATGGATAGATGGATGGATATAAATTTATTTTAAGAAATTAATTGTGAAGGTGACGATTCCAAATCTGTAATTGTGGGGGCTGACAATTCTAAATCTGTAGGACAGGCTGGCATGCTGTACACTCAGGTAGGAGTTGGTGCTACTGTCTGGAAGTAGACTTTCTTCTTACCTGGGAAACTTCTGTTTTTGCTCTTAAGGACTTCAACTGGTTGGATAAGGCCTACCCACATTATCAGGGGCAGTTTCCTTTACTTAAAGGCAGCTGATTTAGGATGTTAACCTCCTCTATAAAATACCTTTACAGCAACACCTAGATTAGCGTTTGATGACGTAACTGGGGACTGTAGCCTAGCTGAGTTGACACATAAAACTGACCCTCAACAGTCCTCCTTCTGGGTGGAGGTTCCCATAGCACACATCACTTAACAAGTATCTTAATATATTAAAATGGGCTGTATACTCATCTGTGTCCCCTGCTGGACTGTAGGCAGGGGTTGTGTCTTGTCTGCCTAATGCCTACATAAAATAGGAATATACACACAGACACACACACTCAAACAGACACAGACACGCAGACATGCACATAGACAGGCACGCCCAGACATGCGTACGTATGTAGAAGGGAATGAATGGGCATTCATTTTTCTCAGGCTTCTGTGTTTTCATGGATGGTCTGTAGGAAGCAACATCCCAATAATGTAGAACCAGTAACAGAGGACCTTTGATGGCAGGAGATGTTTGTCAGGAAATGAATGACATTTCAATGTGCCACACAACCAACATGTCAAAGTTTACTGTTGCCAAGGTCTGGATTCAATGGTAGCAGAAAGACTGCAAGAGAGAAACGAAGAAGAGGTGAGCCACTTTGCAGCTAAGTGTTTCCTATTCAAGAGTCTAGTAATGTCAACTACTGATTATTGTCTACCATATATTAATATCAAGTGCTCAAATGTTGTTACATGATTTTTTTGTTATTGTAGCAATTGTGCCTGATGGTAGAAACTTAATAGAGTTAATGCCAGGAAAACTCAATCATTTCAGAGTTTTCTCAGTTAAATCTTAGTAGTCCTATAGGAGAATAGATAAATAAACTGTGGCACATCCAGGTAAAGGGTATTATCCAGTGCTAAAAAGAAATGAGCTTGCAAACCATGGAGAGATATAGAGGAAACTCAATTCACTGGAAGAGACCATGGAAGAACTGTCATTTTCTAAGGCATCCCTGACACAGTGTGAAAAGAACCATTTGTAGTATTTCTTAACGCTGGAAGGGCCCTCCCAACTCTACAGAGAAAATGTTCTAAATCTCAGGACCCCATACTGTCTAAGGGAACACAAGAGTCCTTTACAGGACACATTTATGTTTTTTCAGTATTTATTAAACTGCAAAATAACAGCTGCCCAGTTAAAGAAGATAAAAAGGCATATTGAACACCTCCTCTTTGCCAGGTGCTAGAGATAAAGCACCTACAGTGTGCTGGGTTTTGCAAACCCAGTGGGAATGAAGCATAATCCCTATGTCTGTAACCTTTCATAGGGAAAAACATAGAGGCAGGCAATTTTAATGTATACCCAATCTTGGGTTTTAAAAGAGGCATGCAATGGGATAGCCAGAACCCCAAGGAAAGACCCCGCACCCAGTCTGAGATGGTTAGTTTGGGTTCCCAAAGGACAGAGGCAAGTCCTAAGGAAGAAGGGGTTGGCCCAGGAGGGTGATCTAGCGGGTGTGACTAGGGGAGTGCTCCAGGCTGAGAAGATGGAGGGCCAAAGCCGTGGAGTTGTACAACAACCCTGTTAGTTCAGGGATCTCCAACACAGAGGGATATGGCTGGCCAAGGAGACCAGGTCCTGGTCACAAGGGGCTAGTGGGTCATGAAGCTGCTCAGATTCAACACCAGAGCTGATGACAAGCCTTTGAGGGAATTTAATCAGGAATGATATGACCAGACTTGTGTTTCTAGGTACACCACTGGGCAGCACTGAGGAGAGAGGGTGGGGTAGAACCTGGAGGTGGGAGACCATCACTCTCCAGCAGGGAGATGAGGGCCTAGGCTAAGGCAGTGCCGGTACAGATGGAGAGAAGGAGACAAAATCAGAAGACCCTGGGGAAGCCAAACTGGAGGGACTTAGCACTGAGTGGAAAGGAGAGGGGGAGGGAAGGGAGTGAGGTATTAAAGATGACTCCTGGACATCTGTCTTGAGTGTACGGGTGGGTGGTGGTACTTCCAGATGACTTAGAGAGTGAAACAGAACAGTAGGTTTTGGGGAAAGATGATGAGTTCAGTTTGACATGTGTTGAGTTTGAGGTACCCTTGGGAGATAGCAAGTAGGCAGTTGGAGTCAAGTCTGTCATCTGTAAGAAAGGTCAAGACTAGAGGTGTAGATTTGGAGTCTACAGCCTGGAGTAATCATTAACACCATAAGAGCAGAAGAGATTGCCTGAGGAGAGTGCCCAGGGTGAAAATGAAATAATGCCTGGCCTAGACCAAGAAGCAAGTGGTGCAGACGATGCCGGGGAGAAGGCTGGGTGTAATCAGAAGTGCACAAGATCCCGAAAGTGAAGGAGGCCAGTGGGATAAATAGTGTCCATTTCTGCAAAGAAGTCTTGAAAGACAAAGAAGAGCACCATCTGGATTGCCAGAGGGAGCTCACTGGTGGTCTGAGGGAGGAACGTTTTGGCAGACTTAGTGAGGTTGGAGCCAAAGTGCGGCCATCGCGGCCAACACAGTCTTGATCCTGTTGCAGGAAAATCCCTTCTGTGCTTGGTGGAAAAATAATACCCTTTTCACCCTGTTCCCCACACTGTTGCATTAAGACATGTTCAATAGCATTTTCCCTTTTCTCGTCTATGGGAGTATTCGTTTTGGGCTTTGTCTTGATGTCAGAATATCTTAGCTAATTTTTCCTAAATTCTTATCAGGTACATAATGGACATATTATTTAGAGAAAAACAAATTATCTGTGTGTCTCGAATATCTTAACTCTTAGGGGGCCTAGAATTCATAGTGAAGAAGTTTCTATTTTGCCAAAAAAAAAAAAAAGCAATACTTACAAAATAATGTTGTTTTTTATTTTTTTAGTATAATCTCTATACTGCTTAATATAATCAATACATAATGGAATTTTAGTTTCGTTTCATACAATATTTACTCTGTAAGCAAATTAAAATGACTTTTTTTAAAAATAAAAGAAGGTTGCTGGATTCACAATTGAATCAAATCTTTATATTTGTAAATTAGTGAAATCAGTGAAATAACTGTCTTATTCATAGCTATCCAAATCCTTCTGGATAATTGATTCTATTTTCTGGATATCAGCTCAATCTTAGGCTAATAAACAGAACTCCAAGTAGTTGTTTTTTTGTGTTTTGGTTATTTTTGGGTTTTTTTTGGTCAGGTGGGTTGGGGTTTATTTTTATTATTTGTCCATTTAAATTATAAAATTCTAGATCTGAGTGTCTCCTTTAGAGGGTGCTTTATTAAGCACTACCTATTCATAATAAGTTTCAGCATAGACTAACCAATGCAATAATGAGGAGTGTTTGGTAAAGCAATAGGAAACTTTGTAGTAACTACAACAAATATACGTCATCATACTCTTTGTGGAGATGACACACTGGAAATTTCAGGTGGTACTTATTTTTAAATGTATGCTCTATTTAATGTGTCCCTAAGTTCTCAGTCTCCAAAATAAATCTAGCTCGGGCAGCACCCCCGCCCCCATCCACCATACAAAACACGGGCTGTTACAAATCCCAAGCAATGAAGTGTGCAGTTGCTTCAGCTCTCTCTTGGCATCTAAAGCGAAGGAACTAATATTCAAAGAGGTGATGTATTTTAATCCTAATAAGCACCTAAGAATGCATTGAGTGAAAAGTTAAGGTTAGCAATCGACCTTGGCAAACTGATGCTTATAAATTATATCAATGTGAAATTGTGCTTTAGGTGAGAAACAAGAGTGGGTGCTGAGAGGGGGAGTAATAAACCATCAAACTGCAAATGGTGACATTTCATCACACCACTGTTCTTATTGGACATTATTCACAAGTGTACTTTTGATTTATTTTTCTCACTGGGTCTGTAAATCTCTTTCTTGGAATGCAAATTACATGAGTAGTAAGTTCCATGTGCCAGGAGATGGCTTGGTTCATCTCTTAGACTTTGACTTTATAAAGAATAGGAACAAAAAAGTGGAACAAAGCAAGTTTTAGAGAATCTCAAAATGAAAAACAAATTTATTTTAGATTCTATTTTTTGCATTTGATGTATTTCTTTTTTCTACTAAATGATCTTCTTTGTGTTAGTTTGTTCCATCATGATGCTTTGAGAAATGTAGAAACTGGTAATTGAAAAGATCAGATGTCTCTGTTGGTTCATCCTTCTCCTGGGGTAGGGTGACCTCAGCTTGCCATTGTATTGTGAATCCTGTGCTCCTCTGTCATTCATTCCCTTAAGCTAAATATGCTTCTGGAACTCTCTAGTAGCCTAACCTTGGTCTGTTAACTAGTTGCCTTGTTTGGTTAGGTGAAGTACCAAGGAGACCAAGTCTTGGATTTAATAATGACAAAAATCACCCTATTGTTCACATATGTACATATCTTTGTAGAGTCCATTAGGTATCTTATAGTTTAAGGCCACAGATTATACCTCGAGGCCAAGTCAGCCAAGTCCTTGCCATGAGTCTTGAAGTACAGCCGGATGCAAGACCAGAGGGCTGAGTACTCTGGGCTCAGCAGGAACCACTGGGATGATCTAGGCTACTTTCCTCACCTTACAGATGACAAACTGAGGCCCATGGAGGTCAAGTCCCTGTTCACTGTCATGCAGCCTCTTAGAGTGGGTGCTGGACGGCCACCCTTCCTGTCCAGCACTCTTCCTGGTACAGTGTACATGCACATATCAGCAAATATCCCACATCATTGTTGCCAACTGGCAAAAACACACCAATTTAGGGTTCATGTTCTACATGTTCCCAACAGTCTGTTTTCCTACTCCCAAAGCCAGTGACATTTTGTCAGTCCCACTCATCTCACGGGTGATGCTCAGATATTCCTTCCACATTCACGCCCTGGGCATCGCTGTGTGCCACACACAGTGCTAAGGGTGCAGGGGCAAAAATGCGATTGTCTACCTGTTCATAAAAACTTTTTCAAAATAAGTTTGGCCGTCACACCACTTGTAGCAGAAGGAAGTAATTCCCTTAGATTCAGATGTCATAATAACCAGCTCAGGAACCAGAGGGGGGACCCATGATAGGGTTGGAGGTGACCTTATGTCACAGATTCCATGGCTAGATGCCAGAGTGACACAGGGAAACTCAGAACGTGGTCACCAGTGGGCCTGCTGGCGGGCCTGGGGAGATTGGATCATCTCATTACATCATTTTTAATTATTACCTCTTGACCTTACTCACTCACTTTCTCTCACCACATCATGTACTGATTTTAATTGGTCAGTAGCCGGAGTTACAAGCTTACTCGAACTTTCCAACATAGAGCATGAAAACTTTGGCTACTGCAAATTCCAGGGTTTTGGATGGCAAAATCTGGCAAGGACTCCAAAGGAGGGAGAGAGGGGAGAGCAGCTTGTTCAACAGAATAACCTCATTTTAAGGCCTGAGTGCCAAGCTAATTTGTTAAAATTACTACGCTCAGTTCTCAATTATCCATTTCAAGGATTATTTATGTTGTGGATTTTCAATGGTCACCACATCTTGGCCAATCAAAGCAAGGGACAGGGTCAGATGCAAGATCAGTAATTGTGTATAAAGTAGAATTCAGAAAACTGCTAGTAACTTGGATTAATTCAGGGAAGGCCTTTTGCAATTATTGAAGAGATGAAAGTTATAACTTTGTTTTTTTCAAAGAAGGACTATTTGATTCCAACTGAATGTTACTACACCAGTTGTTTAACTCTTCCGGGCCTCAGATTTTCCCTGTAAATAACAAGGATAGACCACGAAGAAATTTAAGGTCTCTTCCAGTGCCAACATCCTGTAAGCATAGAACGATTGCTTTAAAATACCTACAGTAACTGGTAATGAGCTAGCTGAGTAATCCCAACCACACAGCTTACTTTAAAAAAATAAACAAACAGTCATGATTTACAGTTGACAAGAGCACCAGCCCAAATCTATTCTCCCTGACTTATATTATAGTTACACTGTTTATAAAAAAAGATAATGTCTACAGTGCTTAAAGGCATATAATCTTAAGGCCTTTAATTCTTGAAAGAATCTTTGATTTTCATCCCTACCCTTGTTTACAGTTGAGCTTGTTCCCTTACCTAGGTGCCATCTCTACTTGCTTAAGGAACTGACTGCTTATGGATAAGTACAAATGCTGACGGGTCAGGTGTCATCAAATAAGCATGCATTCCAAATTCATGACGCCCTGAATTGATGAGGCTCGAGTGCATGATGCTTTTGAGTTTTTCTGTTGCTTATGTTATTTTTATTAGTGTATCTTCTCTTATCCAAAAGAGGTGAGTGTTATTACAAAAAAGGAAGCTGTGTGTGTGTGTCTGCTTTATCTAAAAGAAGCCACCCTGGCATATGATTTCTTGCCTACTCAAGTACCCACCTCCAAACATGTCAGATTTACTGCGATCCTTCATCTCAGATGCCCTGAGTATAAAATGGGATAATCCTTATCTTTCCTACTTCACAATAAGTAGTGGAGACAAATGAGATAATAAATATGAATATTCTTTGAACTCTTAAGGATAGAGAGAGCTTCTAAATACAGACTTTAAAAAAGTGTCTTGTAGAGTCAGACAATTGCAGTGGAACACTTTGTAGATAATCAATAATCTCCATACTATGATACATTTGATCTCACATTTCCCCAAATATTGGCCTTTGTCCCCATAGCCCAAATGTATCACAAAATCTGTAACATTTATATCCTGAGAAAGCTCTTCTTTTGCCGGCTGTCCTGCCCACAGTGTCAGGGAAGCCAGGTCCAAACCACACCTGGGTGGCAGGGACCTCTTTGTTCTGTTCTTATTAAGCTCAGGGGGTTCAATGGTAGCTTCCTTCTACTATTTAAAGAAGTTTTCTGTTCTTTTACGGTTTGCGGGTGGGTTTATATATTTACTTTTAGTTATTCTGGGGTTTATTTTATTGTTCCATTTTATTTCCATGTTCAGGAGCATAGAAGAAGTATTTATTGGAGTGACTTTATTTTACAAACCAACTGATAAATAGTGCTGAATGAGCATCATTCAGATTTCAAAGAAGGAATCAAATAGTCCTTCTTTGGGGGGGGCAAACAGTCATAACTTTAATCTCTTCAATAATTTCAAAAGGGTTTCCCTGAATTAATCCAAGTTACTAGCAGTTTTCTGAATTCTACTTTATACACAATTACTGACCCTGTCCCCTGCTTTGATTGGCTGAGACTTGGTGACCATTGAAAAATAACTTCATTAATTTGAAGAAATTATATTCAACCCATATTTTCTAGGGTTCTAGGGACAGTGATTTCTTACTTGAACTGGCCAGGGTTAGGTATTCAGGTTGTGGCCATAAAAGAAAGCAAAGCAGAGGCGGCCACACATCCTTGTCCTTGGTTCCAGTCAGTCGAGTTGACCAACCCCAACCATAAGTACTTCAGTTTCATGGAAAAGGGTGAGAGCTTGCCCACAGGCACGTGAGCTTTTCAGAGTTGAGTCTGTTTTCATCTGGCCACTTAATTTGGAAGAAGAAATGTATCTCAGTTCTGGAATGTAGCAATGAAGGTAAAAATGATGAAGCAAAATATTTCTAAATCTATGATCTCTCCTGTGCAAATGAATAGTATTCCTTCATTTTGTGCTGCTCCGCATCAACTTTTTAATAGGGAGGGCATTTATTAACTCGAACAATATCCTCTTAAAAACTTTCTTGCACAATTTGCAAACTGCTTTGTTTATTGTTTTCTTGAGGACCAGTCCTCTTGTTTTTGGCATTGCCTAATACCACTGGACTTCGGTCCAGCGCTGCATTGCTGAGCTGTGACGCATTGAGAAACTCGATAGAGAAGCACCTGCAGGGAGTGACGTGCGGGGGACTCTGCCAGGCTGGATCTGAATAAATCCTTAAGAGCAAACCCAGGTGAATGGGAAATCATTTCCTTCTGGTCAACACTGAGCTCTGAGATCCTCGGTGATCAAATGCTGAGGCCCAGGACAATTGGGTACTGCCAAGTCATGTTTCATCCACAGGTTTGGCATCACCTGTGACCCCAGGGGCCTTTGTGGAGAAGTCTGTCTAGATAATAGAGTAATGTCAGAGGAAAATCTTCCCACCACGTTTCCCTCCCAATCTGGGAGATGTGTGCCAGACTGGGGTGCGTGGGAAGCTCAAGTGGCTTGTAGGATGCAGCATGAACACAGATGCCTTCTGTATCTCTGCAGAGTTTATGGAGAACTTAGACGTGAGGGTGCCTCTCATGAGTCAGTGGGTTCCTGAGCCACAGTAGACATAGCAGATGTTGTTCTTGTTGGCAGGAGCCACAGCCTGGCTGATACCAAGCAATGTGGGTGCAGATGGTTCTATACTACAACCGATGAATAAGGTCAACTTGCTCTAGGTCAGGGAGACATGTGCACTGCCCCCAAATCTGTAGGAGGCCCTTTCTGTCAGGGAGATACGGAGGGTAAATTCCAGATCGGCTTCCTGAACACAGAGGACCTGCCAACGGGCCATTTAAAAGGCATTTGATGGAACGCTCAACAGATTTGCAGTTTGGATGAGAACCTTTTGTGAACCGGTTAATTTGCTACTAATTCAGTTCATCTCTTTGTGTCCCTTGTTTAAAAAAGAAAAAAAAGCTCTATTGTTTATAGATATTTTAGATTTAAGGGAAAAGTGTGATTGATTATATAATTGAGCCCAATGGGAAGAATGTCTTATTTGATGTTTTTACTCAGTGAGTAAATATTGATTGAGTACAGCTGTGTTCTCAGCATGAGCTATACAATGGTGAATTAAACAGGTCTGACCCTGTCTTCCCGTGGCCTGTTGAGTCAAATGATGGAGCACCATTCAGAGACTGAGGATGCTCTTCATAGTCATTCTTTCTTGAACTCTGTTTTCCAGAGCTTGTAATATTCACAAGTAAGGGGTTTTTCATAAGGCAGTCAGAATAGTGTTCAGCATGACACTGGACTTGTGGCATGCTTGAGTTCGGAGAACACTATTTGATAAGCTTGCGTTAGATCCCATGGGGGAGGGGGGAAGGACAGGAAAGTCACTTGACCAGCAGGGAAGGGTGCCACCATCAACAACAACTTGTGCTCCTTCTGAGCAGGTTGTTGAAAAGAGAGGGGGAGGTAGCAGTGTCCTTGGATGGATTGAGACTTCTTTGTCACCTGACAATGGGGAGTCATTGTGGTTTCTTCATCCCAGAGAGACATTCTTAGGCAGTGCCCTCTTTCTAGATGGTGAGGCTGAGTATGTCTGGGCCTATCTGGCATTCTGTCTTAGAGCATGTCACGTGTGCTGTAACAGGGTATGGACCAGACATTCACTTGTTCATTCACCAAGTACTCATAGAAAACCTGCTTCATGCAAGTGCTGGGATACAGCAGAAGCTAAGAGAGACACGGTTGCTGTACGGATGAACCTTTCATTCAAAGGAGGGAGACAAACTAAAAACAAGTAAACAGATTAAAGAGAAAATTGCTTCAAGCTGTGACAGGTGCTAGGAAGGACGCCTATATAGGAAAACAACAGATCTGGGATGAGGTTAGCTGGGGCAGGTCCTTGCCCCTGAGGACATGTGGAAAGAACTGAAGGATGGAAGGAGCTACTTTGTCAGGAGCCACGGAAGAGCAATGTAGGCAGAGGGAGCGGCGTGTGCAGACACCCCAAGGCAGAGGCCCCGGCTGGCTTACACGTGGCTGGATCAGTCAGGTGAGAAAGACGGGGAGGGAGGTGGTGGCCAGATCATCCAGGGCTTTGGCTTTCTTGGAAAATAGTTTGCATTTGGTCCAACTTGAAGCCATAGAAGGGTTTGAACACAGTTGTGATGTAATTCTAGACACCACCACCAGATTAATGGTCTCTGTGGGTTATGATACTACCTGAGAATCTTCCGGGACTCCCCACTGCCTTCCCACTGGCAAACAGTGTCCTTCAGCTTGTCTTGTTTTTCATTTCTTCCTATCCTGAAAACTAAGCTCCAACCTGGTGTCAACCTCTGTTCCCTACACTTTCTAACCTTGGGCCTTTGTCCACACCATTATCTCCACCTGCAGAAACCTCACCGCCTGGCAGGGCTCGGTTCATAGGCATCCCCTTCATGATGCCTCTCTTCCTTCCATATTTTCTCAGCCCATATGTGATCTCCCTTCTCTACCAGCCCTTTGTAACTTATGAATATCATTATATTTCATTGATTTCATCATGCACTTTTTTTTCACATTTAACTTTTGAAATCGGTTTGTGCCTAACAGTTGCTGGTGTATCGTTATTTAATTGGCCCTGCTTTTAACTTTCATAGCCAGTTACATAAATGAATGCTGTGTTTTGTAATACTATCACTGGCATCTTGGATTGGATGAGATATGTTAATTAATGTCTACCAAGTACTACAGTAATCAATGCAATTGCATTTTGCCCTCCTGAAATGAGAACTCTGAGCTTGGACCTCCTGACATATGAAGTTGGTGCTCTTCATCGAATCTAAATGATAAACGAGAGAAAAATGTGCAGGAAACAATAAGGAATTGCTCCAGCTGGATATGAGGGTCTCAATTGGCGCGTTATGCAATATGGAAACATCTAGAGTGGGGTGGCTGACCCTGTTGGAATAGAACCCAAATGCCAAGCTGAGGAATTCTGATCTCGTTAGGGTTATCTTAGACTATAAATTAGAGAAAAAGCTACTGACAATAAATTAGAGAAAGCTACTGAAGTAGGAAATTACAGCAGAGGTTAAAGTAACTTTCTTTTGGTTTTAACCCTCACTTAAAACTCAAATTTTTAAAACATTATCTCCTCTTCCCACTAGCCATCTGGCAATGGGCACTGGCTTTCACTACTCCTTCCCCTTTCCCCTTTGCCTTTTCCTTTATTTTTCAGTGGAGGTGCTGATCTTACACACAGTGACTGTCGGGTCACAGTTCGGGCAGCTCTGTGACTATTGAGACCAGTTATCAAAGTCTTTTATCTAAATGATCAATTTTACATTCAGCTTGGATTTCAATGGGAATGAATATTTTAGAACCTGAAGACACACAGTTGCAATGCTGGAAGTCTTTTTCTCTTTCCCTTTGAGTGGAAAATCCATTTACTCATTCGTTCAGCAAACATCTAGTGTTTTTTTATGTGCCAGTCACTGATCTGGGTTTGGAGAATACACAGGTAAAGATAAGCTCACTCCCTTCACACAGCTTCTATTCTGAACACAGAGAGAGTTTGTCAGGAGGTTATGTATATGGTGTCAGGAAGAGAAAGAACATACTTAGGACTGTTATTGAACATGTATAGACTACCCCCTGTACTGGACTGCTTTAAACTAGGTGATTTCTGTGGACTGGACAAGATGCTTTTAAAAATATTTTCTACCTCTTTCTACAACTGATTTTTAGTGTATAAAGAATCCCAGCCATTACCCAGAAATACTCTCCCCCTTCCCACCAACCTCATGCTTATAAACTTACTCCTGGGTCACATCAGAGTGACAAAATCTTTTATAGAAAGCAAATTATTATTAAGTTCTAAGCACATTTATTGTTCCAAGTTTAACCCTATTTACATAATACCATTGTTGATCTGATGTTAATTTTTGTGGCCCGTTTCAGTTTTTCATCCCTGGTCTAGAGACTATTAGATTTTGTAGACAAAAAGCAACGTGAAGGATTGTGAATCCCACCTTTCTTTCCCATGTAAAAGAGCTTTGTTGTTGCTCATCTGTCATCTTTTCAGTAGAGCCAGAACAGTCACCCAGCTCACTGTCAATACCTTATGCAACGTTGAGTTCCTAAATGTTATCTTTTGGATTATAAAGCTACACACTGACATACAGGTATGTGCAGTGATCTGTATCTATCCAACACATACATGATTACTATCTTGGTTGCAGTCACCTTAAAAAGTAGAACAAAACTTGTGTCATTTTCATTAGAGACACCGAGATGCTACTATTCCTAGCGATTCTCTGTGAGGTTTATTTAAAGAAACAAGTCTATCTTTTTTTTAATGGTTTAGGAAGGATGGAATTTTAATTGTATATATGTATCAGATACTCTGGAAGGAAACCAGATCTACCCCCATTAGAGTTTTGTAGACGTTTCAAGTAACAGGAATGAATGTGAATCAAAAACACATATTTCACTATGACTGGAGAAAACAGTGTCGATATTTGGTGCAAGGGCTTTTCTGTTTTCGAAGAGTACTTGTAGCACCATGTAAGGCAAAATTAAACCTCACAAAGAGAATTTTGAGGGTCAGTAGAGATCATAAAATATTCTAGCACAGAAGTCAGAAGACCATTAAAATCTTAAATATGCCACAATGTAAAAAATGTCCCAGTGAGGCGTCCCACATGGAGCAAGGTCATCGTGGAAGGCACATTTGAATCTGTTTATCTCCGGTTGGAATGACACATGACTACAGTCACATTCAGTCTCATTACTGCTCAAGTGTGAAGTGTCCCCTTGGAAAAAATGCATTCTTTCACACACGAAGCTTGCTGCATTCTGAGATGTGGGGCAGCAATGTGGTTGGATGCTTCCTAGCAGATTAAGATCGAACGTATTAAAGCCTGCTCCACACATCATGTTAACCACTTGGTGCCAGCCTCCCAGGGACTCAGGGGACATGCAGCAAATGTTGCTTTCAGGACTTCCAGCACCCCGAGAACGTTCCCTCACCCTCACATATAGGGGATCAGGGTCTTCAAATGAAGGTGACACATAACATTGTTATCTATTTCAACTTGATGAAATTGATTTCTGTGAGTAGTGATTGCTTCTTGGCAACCTATAAGTTAAATTTCCTGTGTCCCATATTTAGGATTGCTAACCTGATTGCCCCGTATAAAGACATTGACATGGTCTGGATGTTTGGCCCTCCAAATCTCATGTTGGAATTTGATCCCCAGTGTTGAAGGTGGGGCCTGGTGGGAGGTGTTTGAGTCATTAGGGCGGATCCCTCATGAATGGCTTGGTGCCCTCCCTATGATAGTGAGTGAGTTCTCACTTTATTAGTTCACATGGAGCTGGTGGTTTAAAAGAGGCTGGCACCAGCTCCTCCCTCTCTTGCTCCTTCTCTTGCCATGTGACACACCTGTTCCCCCTTCACCTTCTGCCTTGATTGGAAGCTCCCTGAAACCCTCACCTGAAGCAGATGCTGGTATGATGCTTCTTGTGCGTTCTGTAGAACTGTGAGCAGAATAAACCTCTTTTCTTTATAAATTACCCAGCTTCAGGTATTTCCTTTATAGCAATGCAAAACAGACTAATACAGATGTCTTTATAATCCTTTATATTCTAATCTTGAAACTTTAGGTAGCATTTCTCGTGTGTAAATTATAACTTCTTTCTTTCCCCCACCTGAATTTTTGACTTGCAAATGTGTAGCTTTTGGGATTGTATGGATGTATTCCACTGGCTCTTGATGTTTTCTCTGATTCTAAGGAACATATACTTTTGTTTTGGTCCTAACAACTAGAAAACAAGGTGATTTAAACAAAGGAGTACATCAAAGTGGTCTACAGAGACTTTTTAGTATGGCCTTTTCTTAGTTACCTTTTTCTTTCCTTGGGTTGGATAACTTTAACTATTTTACATCCTAATGGAATTAATATTTTATACTTAAATTTGAAATAGTCCATCTCCTTGAACTGTGATTGGATTTCTAAATAATTTTTAAAATAAAAATGTAGTTTAGGACTAAAGTTTTGTGCTTTGTCAAGAGCCAATTAACCTAGTATAAGCTAGGCAGGTAGGAAAGGAAACACTTCACCTATCACAGGATGGGAATGCATTGGTCAACACTCCCTGTCTTCAGTTTAAATCATACCATAGAATTGAAAGTTGTCGCTAGTCTTAATAACCTCCTGACAAGAGCATTCCACTGTCTCTCTGCCATCCCATTTCAATATTTAACAACTCTCTGAGCAGAATTAAATGAAATCGAGAACAAAAGAACAAAACAGAAGATTAATAAAATGAAAAGTTGGTTCTTTGAAAAGATAAACAAAATAGGCCACTCGCCAGGTTGACCAGAAGCAGAAAGGAAAGGACTCTAATAAGCTCAATTAGAAATGAGAAAGGAGAAGTCACAACTGATACCATGGAAATACAAAACATCATCTTTGAATACGACAAAAACCTCTATGCCCACAAACACAAAAATGTGGAGGAAATAGACAAATTCTTAGAAACACACTACCTCCCTAGGCTCAACCAGCAAGAAACAGAATTTCTAAACAGACCAATATCAAGCACCGAAATCAAAGCAGTAATAAAAAATCTTCCCACAAAAAAAAGTCCTGGACCAGATGGGTTCACACCTGAATTCTACCAAGCCTACAAAGAAGAACTGGTGCCTATACTGCAGAAATTATTTGAAAATATCCAGAAGGATGGAGTCCTCCCAAACTCATTTTACGAAGCCAATATCACCTTGATACCAAAGCCAGGAAAGGACACAACAAAAAAAGAAAACTACAGACCAATATCCCTTATGAATATAGATGCAAAAATTCTCAAAAAAATCCTTGCAAACCGAATCCAAATGTACATCAAAAAAATAATTCATCACAATCAGGTGGGCTTCATTCCCGAGATGCAGGGATGGTTCAACATACGCAAATCTATAAATGTAATTCACCATATAAATAAAAGCAAGAACAAAGATTATATGATCCTTTCAATAGATGCAGAAAAGGCTTTTGACAAAATCCAGCATCCTTTTATGATAAGAACTCTTAACAATATAGGCATAGATGGCTCATACCTCGAAACTATTAAAGCCATATACGATAAACCCACAGCCAATATCATACTGAATGGGGAAAAATTGAAAGCATTCCCCCTTAAAACTGGCACCAGACAAGGGTGCCCTCTATCTCCACTTCTTTTCAACATAGTGCTGGAAGTCCTGGCCACAGCAATTAGACAAGACAGAGGAATCAGGGGCGTCCAGATAGGGGCAGAAGAGGTCAAACTTTCACTATTCGCAGACGATATGATATTATACATAGAAAACCCCAAAGATTCAACCAAGAGATTACTGGAATTGATAAATGAATTCAGCAAAGTCTCAGGATACAAAATTAATACACACAAATCCATAGCCTTCATATATGCTAATAACAATCAAGCCGAGAAACAAATTAAAGATGCTATACCTTTCACAATAGCACCAAAGAAAATTAAATATTTAGGAACATATCTAACTAAGGAGGTCAAAGACCTATACAGAGAGAATTACAAAACACTGAGAAAAGAAATTGCAGAGGATGTAAATAGATGGAAAGCCCTACCATGCTCTTGGATAGGCAGAGTCAACATAGTAAAAATGGCTTTGCTACCAAAATTGATTTACAGAATCAAAGCAGTCCCTATCAAAATACCAGCATTATTTTTTGCTGATCTAGAAAAAATAATTCTACGCTTCGTGTGGAACCAGAGAAGACCCCGTCTAGCCAAAGCAATCTTAAGCAAAAAGAACAAATTGGGAGGCATCTATCTACCAGACTTCAAACTATACTACAAGACTATAGTAACCAAAACTGCATGGTATT
The DNA here is from genome assembly GCA_023783475.1 of Daubentonia madagascariensis. Lineage (NCBI taxonomy): Eukaryota > Metazoa > Chordata > Mammalia > Primates > Daubentoniidae > Daubentonia > Daubentonia madagascariensis. Next base: position 7,340,101 of record JAKFHU010001672.1, read on the forward strand.
GGCACAAGAACAGAGACATAGACCAATGGAACAGGACTGAGAACCCAAATACAAAACCAACCTCATACAGTCACCTGATATTTGACAAATTCCAAAAAAAGGTACACTGGGGAAAAGAATCCCTATTCAACAAATGGTGCTGGGAAAACTGGATGGCCATATGTAGAAGACTGAAACTGGACCCACACCTCTCACCTCTCACAAAAATCAACTCACAATGGATAACAGATCTAAACCTAAGACATGAAACCATAAGAATTCTCGAAGAAAACGTTGGAAAAACTCTTATGGACATTGGCCTAGGCAAAGAATTTATGAAGAAGACCCCCAAAGCAATCACAGCAGCAACCAAAATAAATACATGGGACCTGATCAAATTAAAAAGCTTCTGCACAGCCAAGGAAACTATCACTAGAGTGAACAGACAGCCTACAGAATGGGAGAAAATATTTGCATGCTACACCTCTGATAAAGGGCTGATAACCAGAATCTATACAGAACTTAGGAAAATCAACAAGAAAAAATCAAACAACCCTATTAAAAAATGGGCAAAGGACATGAACAGAAACTTTTCCAAAGAAGACAGAAAAATGGCCAGCAAACATATAAAAAATTGCTCAACGTCTCTAATCATCAGGGGAATGCAAATCAAAACCACAATGAGATATCACTTAACTCCAGTGAGATTGGCTCATATCAAACAATCCCCAAACAACAAATGTTGGCGGGGATGTGGACAGATAGGAACACTCATACACTGCTGGTGGGACTGCAAATTAGTACAACCTCTATGGAAAGTAATATGGAGATACCTCAAAGAATTAAAAGTAGAATTACCATTTGACCCAGCAATCCCACTACTAGGTATTTACCCAAAGGAAAAAAAGACATTTTATAATAAAGACATCTGCTCATGAATGTTTATAGCAGCACAATTCACAATTGCAAAGATGTGGAAACAACCCAGGTGCCCATCAATATACGAGTGGATTAATAAAATGTGGTATATGTATACCATGGACTATTACTTAGCAATAAGGAACAATAGTGAATTAAAACATCTGGTATTATCCTGGTTGGAGCTAGAACCCATTCTTCGAAGCAAAGTGTCACAGGAGTGGAAAAACAAGCACCACTGGTACTCACCATCAAATTGGTGCTAACTGATCAACACCTACATCACACAGGGCAATAATATTCATCAGAGGGCGGGCAGGCGGGAGGGGGGTGGAGGGGATGGTAAAAACTCTCACTGAATAGATGCGGGGAGCACAGTTTGGGGGATGACCACGATTGTAGCTCTGACACGGGCGGTGCATGGGCAATATATATAGCCAAAGTGTTGTACCCCCATAATATTCTGAAATAAAAAAAAAAAGTAAAAAAAAAAAAACAACTCTCTAAATATCTTATCTAAATGCCTCTTGCTTCAGTTTGTCAATTTTTTCCTTTATTCTTAGAAAACAGTGGGTCATCCTCTTATGTAATACTCTCTTTATGATTGTAGTTGGGGGAGGGAATGGTGCCCCACAGGAAGCTTATACATCCTGTCCCTTCTCCATCCTCTCAGTACACACATGGCAGTAGTTCTCAAAGTGTGGTCCACAAACCAGCAGCAGCAGCATCTCCTGGGAGCTTAACATGTGAGTTTTGGGGCCCTACCCCAGACTTACTAATTCAGAAATTCTGGGAGTGGGGCCCAGCAATTTGTGTTTTTACTGGCCCACCAGGTGGTTCTGATCCATGCTCAGTTTGAGAACTCTTGCTGTGTTGGAGGGTAGGGAGAATCAGTCACAAAGAAAAGAGGACAACTCAAACCACCCTGAGCAGAGCAGGCTGCCTTCACCTTCTACCGCACTTCAGGGGCATCTTGAAGATAACCATGGAATGCAGCCGTACTATACCCCCATGCCTGTGAATGGTCCCAGTTCTTTTTGGGTTACTAACCTTAAGTCTTTAAATGTTAAAAAAGAAGAAAATAAATATGCATATAAAGAGATTGCACTTAAATTAGTCAGCTTGTCTTTTTGGTTGGTAGAAGACAAACTTCTGTAAAATCTGAACATTTACTGATAGGTAGATGAGGAAGCATTTCTGAATTTCACCTGTTAACCATGCACATTTCATTTGCCAGAAACTGCAGAGAGCCTCTTGTGGGGGACCATGGCAAAAGCCAAGTTGCAAAATCAAAACAAATTGCCTGGAATTTCTGTGTTACAGTTACTTTCTCAAGACTACAAGTTCTGAATTGTCATTTTTAAACTTTGTACATATTCTTAGGACATGGGAGGTCTAAAGAAGATTTGGATGGTTCCTGAAACCCCTTCTTTCTTCCTTTCCAACAGGCACCAAACTTGTCAGGTTTTATTTACCTTGAAAAAGCAACCCAGGCAAATATTCAACTACTCTGATCGGAGGCATCTTCTTCCCATTAACACTTCTGTGCCTGGAGACTCCTGGGAACTTGTGACCATAAGGAAAACTGAAGACTAATTTTTAAAATGTAAGGCTTTGGCCAGGGCCCCATTTCTTCCAATGGGTGTGTAGTATAGAACTATACCCTTTCTTAACATCTATGTTGATAAAAATTTAAAAGCCATGGCTTAAATATTTATCCCTTAAAAACCCTTGGCTTGAGCTTATTTGAATGGAACTTTCTGGTAGCTTTCTGCAACCTGTAATAAACTCATCGGAATGAGTGGGAAATAAATATCATATGTTTCCTGAGCCTTCCTTGGGTCTGTGGCCAGGAAAAAAGCTGTTGTTCAAGGGGTTAATGGTGTCCAAACCTTATTTATGTTTGTGTGATTAGGGATGTGCAAAATGTGCCTCTTGCACTCCATCCAGGTTTGTGGAAGATTAGCTGTTCTAAAGAGAAATGGAAGAACAGCCCAGAAGAATTGGGAAAAGAATGCGTAGCATGAGCAACAGGATTTTTTTTTTCCTGTGTGTGGCTATGTAGAGGCGGAAAAGGATGAAATGCGGTTTAAAAATTAAATGCAGACTAACTGCTCTCCCCTCTAAAGAATGCCAGAAAACATTTAATCCAGGAGATTATCCCGACCACTGACCACATTCCACCCACCACCATTCAGTAGAAGTCTTCAGACTCTGTAAAGTAGACTGGCATGGTTATTACTGCAAATGCTATTTGTTGGGTTTTTTTTTTAAGAGTTGACAGCCCAATGGGTGAACAGTGTGTGATTGTGCTTGAATTCATACTGCATTCAGCTTGAGCAAGAGACTTGCTATGACAAAGTAGCCTCATTGGTTTGAATGCTTAGGAAGACTTCTAGGGAATAAAACATTATCAAGAATTAGGGAAACTAAACAGCAGAATTAAGGGAAACTAAATCTGATCATTAAAATATATTTTATTAACTCTCTAAAACCTCTTGTACCAAGAGACTACTTATTCAGATATTTGTTCACCAAACAAACATTCATTGATTACCTACTATGTGCAGAGTTAGAGATTGTTAGCCCAAAGTTTTCACACCATCTTTAAAAAAAAAATGTGTTTACATATCTTTCCACAAATTCCTAAAGTTGGATCTTACTTTCTTGGTTGATTGTATGTATTGATGGGGAAATTTTTTAAAAGTCATTATATTCAAATATATTTATTTGGTTCACTGAACAATAAGAATTAAATATTTTCTCTAGGCAAAGTTGTTCATCTTATCCATAAATAGCAAAGTGCTGCCACTCAAGTTGCGTGAGCCCCAAAGTTTAAAACAGCTACATAGAATCATGGAATTCTTCAAGTTCCAAGAGGTGGTAGGGAACATTCAGTTTAGTACTTTGAATTTGCAGAAGACCACACTGACATCCAGTAAGTTCAGCTTAGTGACTTCCCCAAGCCTCCAGTGGCAGCTGGTGGAGCAGCCAAGCACGGAGCCACGTTCTTTCTTTTCTTGTCTCTGCTTCCCTCTGGGTCTTCCACATGCACTAAACCCTAATCGAGGCACTGACTTGCTTCCAGACACTGTACATTGAAAGGCCCTGTCCTTGAGTAGCTCACAACATTTATATTTCTGTTAGATCCTTCCTCCTCAGGTGTTACAAACTGGAAGCTTGTGAAGTGTGAAAATTAACCAGGAGATCTGTTAGAATCCCTCAGATTGCTTCCTGAGGCATTCATTATACTTAATAATTGCATTCATTATATTTTACTGAAAGTGTGTTTATAAAGTGTTAAAATGCATTTATTCTTGAGAGTAGGGAAATCTCAAAGTAGATAAAAGATGCAGTGCTCTCTCACCATGCTTCTCTCCTACCTAGGCCAGCACCAATTCTTGGAGATTGTGTCTTAGAGGAAACATCCTTAAACTGTGCATTCTGGTGGGGATAGCCACAGTGTGGAGTCAGTCTGCTGGGGCTGGAACTCTAGCCCTGCTGCAGCCATACTTTGAGATCCAGGTTTGAAACTGAGCCCCCTTTGAGGGATCTTTCCCTGCTATTGGGAGATGCCATGTAGAGGGCCTGGTAAGTGTGCCCTTACCTCAGGACAGCTCCCTCTTGGGGATGAAACAGTCCCACCTAGTAAATTGCACAGCTCATGCTCAATGGTATCAAAGGCCAGCATGCAAACAGGGCCACTATCTTCTTGAGAAAGTGATCATCTGTCACTGTCACAGGCTACTGACGCCTTCCCAGGCCACGTCCTCAGTGATTGTAGCAGTGATGCCCGAGTGGACAAATCTACCCCCAGGCCCACTCAGTCCTGACCCTGGAAGTCTGGGACACACCTCCTAGGTGCACAGCAGCCCTGGCTCCTCTGGGGGCATGGACTGGTGGTCCTGGAGATTGGGTTCCAGGAGCAACAGTCCAACAGGTATGGAGGCCCACAGAGGGGGCGGGGGGTCGTGGAGTGGGAGAAGCTTGCTTGGGGGATAAAATGGCAGGAGGAAGAGATCAAAAGCAGAAGAGGAAATGGGAATGACTGTTGGGAAGGAAGGCCTGATTTGGAGAGAGATGCGGTTGGCATGGTAACTAGTTGCTATGTCCACCTTTCCACTGGTTGCCGTGGCGATGAGCCCCCTGTTCAGGCAAATGTATGTTCCCTGGAGAGAAATGTTTTCAGTTAACAGTTTCTGAGCCACCCTCTAACTGACACGACTTGATTCAGTAGACTGTTTATGAAGCACTTGCGTTCTGAAATGGGGTCTAAGTTCAGGGTAGTGTTCTTTTCTGCTGTTTCATGTGACTGTAACAGGAGGAGTTTTGCACAAGTCACACAGGGTATAATTTGACCTAATTGATTCCAGGCCTCATCATTGTCTAACATCTTTCCCCTCTTTATTAAATCACATTGGTTCTCTTTTCCTTTGGTTAAACTTTTCCAGTTAAACTCTTGCAGAGGTGAGAACCCTTTCTGCAGATAACTTCTGTAATGGAAGCACCAAATTTTCTTTTTGGGCAGTAAAGTCCCCTGATAATGAAAATATTTGTGTTCTTTTTTTAAAAAATAAAACAACTAAGATTCTTAACTAAGTGAAAAATGTATATTTGAAAATTACTGCTCTGCAAATGGTTAGCCGGGGTAGTGCCTCTGCTCGGAGCTCTGCATCAACATACGCAGGTGTTCAAACGGAGAAAACAGCGTGGGGGTACCAAACTGAGAACTACGTTTCCAAATTCAACATTTAGTTGTTTTGGGTCAGGGCTGAGTTAGATCAAGGCTTGCACATGTTATATACTTTGACAGAATTGTGTGTAATTGGATTGAGGAAAAATGGAAAGACATTAGGAAGAGGGAGTGATCAGTGAATCCATCTGCTTGTTCTCAGGACTGAGAGTGAACTAATCCCATGTAATAACTACCTATTTTAAAAGTTCAGTCTTAGAAAACGTTTCCTTTTGTTTGCATAAAGAATGCTATCCATTCCAGTTCTTACGAACATTGGCCTGAACCTCAGATGCATTTTCAAATTCAGTTGTCCTTAGGCAACAGAGAAATGTACTAAATTAAACTAGTACAAACTGGAAGAAAATAAAGGTGATTATTTAACTGGTCTCTAGATAGAGAAATGCATTCTAGCTGTAAAGTAACAGGAGACTGTATAATATATGTGTACATACGTATATACCTTATACATACAGTATATATAAGGAAATACATACCTATATATTAGACTACATAAAATTTTCAAACTTGCTATGTTAAAATATAAACAAAATTAAACAAATACACACATTAATCCTTTGGTATATATGTTACAGATGTGATACACAATAAATATGGTCAAAAGCTGTCCTTCTTATATAAACAGCCCATATAAATCAAGAAGAAAAATATTAACATTGAATTAAAATATGCAAAACTCATGAAAAACAATTGAGAAGGAAATATAATTGTCTATAGTGTATTTTCAACAAGTCTGTGAATTTCATTATTGTGTTTATGAAAGTGCTGTGAGGACCTCATTCACAATATTGACACTATGTCCCATTTACAAGGATCCATACAAGGACTTTCTCCCAGGTCTGGGCTTTCCCTGGGCTACTTTTCTCTGTGAATCATGTAACTGGCCATGTGTACTCATTTTTAGTGATTGCTGGGATGGTCAAAAACCATCCTTAGCTTAGGTAAATGATCTTAATGATAGATAGTTTGTATATCCCTGGTTTCATTTTCTTTCCTCTCCCCTAGTTTTCTGACTTACTCATTTTTATTGTGGTGTATGATTTGATTTTGTAAAATACATCTAGTACTTTCTGGAATGACATGGGTTTTAGGTAAATCACTGTATAAAAATATATTTTAAATCTTCTGCAGATATTCCATAGCATCTCTCTGCAATTTATCTTGGGAATTCCCTTGATTCTGAACACCTGAGTTGGAAATCATCACATGTATAAATAGCCAGATAGATAGTGACCCCCTCTCCTACTGCCCCCTTGGTGGTTCCCTTTTCTCTACTCCCCCTGGCCCTCTAGAGATTCAGAATGAAAGCCCAGTTGTTCTTGGAGGCTGCCACCACCTGCTTTCCAGTTTGGGGGAATCTAGTTAGTCCAGTTCTTCCTTTCAGGTGGTTAGAAGAATTCAGTTCCTCGTGGTTGTAGGACTGAGGTCCCCCTTTTCCTGCCGGCTGTCAGCAGTGCTGTGCTCAGATTCTAGAAGCTGTCTGTATTCCTCACCAAGTGGGCCTCCCCATCTTCAGAGCCACTAACAGCTCATTATGCCTGGGATCTCTCACCTTCCTCTTCTGTTACCAGCTAGAGAAAACTCTGTGCTTTTAAAGAGCTCCTGAGATTAGATTAGGCCCAAATACATAATCTCTTTTTGACCAAAGTCAACTGATTAGTAACCTTAATTACATCTTCAAAATCCCTTTTTGCCACCTAACATAATATAATCAGAGTGTGATATCTCATCATATTTACAGTCCTGGGAATTAGGGCAAGAAATCTTAGAAGTCTATTTTAGGAATTTACCTAAATAGACTAACACAGCTAGATGCCAAAAACTTTTAGCTTTTCTTCACCCTTAAGATAGTATTTTTTGTATTTCCCATTTCTGTCTTCCTCTTGTTTGCAAGCTTCTGTTCTTTAGTTTTACTTTAGGATTTATTTTTTCTTTCACATAAAGCACACATATCCTTTTAAATCTTATCCTTTGTCACCATCTCTGAATTCTTCACTAGTAACTGTAGGAGGTAACTCTCTCCACCTTTCTCTTCTCACTATGCCCCACTCTTTCTTCAGGCCATTGGGAGGAAAAATGTAGTGGTCTGAGAGTTGGAAGACCCATATATCAGCTCCAGTTCTGTCCCTAAATTGAGAAGGGAGCTTTACCTCTTAGCGTCTTGGTTTCCTCAACTGGTAGTGACCAATATGTCTTTCTGTTTAGCCTGTTTGGAGTATAAAATGAGTTTATTTAAATGTTTTTTAAAATATTCAAATTATGTGATGCCAAGCTCTTTAGTCACCTGCTATAAGATTATTCTTCCCTTGGCTGGGGTCCCTTCTGTCTTGATATGCCCAAGGACTCCTGGGACTTAATCAAAGGATCAGTCTTGGTTTCCCTCACCAAGCAATTCCAGCTTTTACTCAAAATACCTCCTGGAAGTTGTGGACTCCAGACCTCTGTGGTACCTAAACACTGATGAATGGATGAACTTGGAGATATTTCTGGATGTGTGGCAACTGCCTCTATGTATGCAGCATAGCAGGGTGATTAAGAGCACAAACTTTGGAATAAAAAATATCTGCGCTCAAATCCTTGGCTCTGCCACTGATAAGCTTTAGGAATTGGGGCAAGTTTCTCATCAGTACATTAGGATAATAATGGGAGTGAAGAGAAATGAATCAGATGTTTGTAAGAGCTTATCACTGTGCTTGGCACATAATAAATATTTAATAAATAGTAGCTACTGTTGCTTTTGCGGCTAAGATTTAATGGTAGCAATGGCAAAGCCTTAGTCTTGGTTGAAATTACATTATAATGAAAACATTTTGAAAGTTAAAGTGATCATAGAAAGATCACACAGTTGAATTATAAATTAATACTAAATTTTAAAAATAAAGCACACACACTATAATAGGACCTCTAAGAAGGGAAGAAAATGACTTAATTCATTCCTGTTATAATTAACAACGAGCGTTTAACAGTAAAGACGTGCTTAGTATTAACGTTTTCCTTTGTCTCCAGTAGCTGGACTTCCTAATACAAGCCCTTTATCCAAAAATAGAACAAGAGGAAATAGAAAATAGTAGCATTGTAGAAATAAATGGTAGTTCTGGCTGGAAACCAAATGGTTGGCAGGGGCATTTTACTAATCACTTGTGTATTGATATGGCCTAAGCTGCGCTTGCTGGCGAAATTGTTACACTCTGACTTTGTGACATTTCAGGATGGGGTTGTGATTTTATTTTAGAATATTTCACACAGGACCTAAGGAAGTCCCACCTTCTAGGTTGCAAAGCCAGCAGTTAGTAGGGTGAAAAATTGCTGGAGGGGCTTGTGTGCACATTCATACCATCATTCAGCAATAATTGAGGATGTAGTTCTGACAAATGTGTTAAGCAGGGAGGAGGAAATAGTGGGAAAAGGGAGAAATACATGCAAGTGGGTGAAGGGAATGGAGTTTACATTTGTATAACATGTAGGTTCTTTTACATTTAATCCCCTCAACAATCCATAGAACAGATGTTCTCTCCATTTTAAAGATAACCAGCTCTGAGGTCAAATAACTTGTAAAGGTCACACGAATTGATAAGTTCTGGAGCTGAAATTTCAACCCAGGTCGGTGTGACCATAATACCCATGCATCTTCCACCAGTGTGACTTGGTTTCTGACCTACAGTAAAATCATAATTACAGGAATGTCAGTACATTCAGCCATGGTCTCTCTTGGTGGGCCAGATGAGGGTAAAGAAAAATTGAGAGAATCCCTCCCAGCGGAAAGACGCTCAGTTAAAGCCCCATCCGTAATTGTTTTCTATCCATGCCGGCCTTTATTTCAGACTAATGGTTTGTTTATTGACTAATTAACTGGGAGAACTAGCTTAACTTGATTAAAGTGCACATCAGAGTATAGTTTGTTTTGGTGGTGGTGGTTCCTGTTTTACCTTTTTTCCTTTATGTCTGGTTTCCCTGGAGGGAGTTATATATTAGGTTTAAAAAAAAAACAACAACATTAGGGGAAAATGCTGTAGAATGCTATATAAGCAAAAATTATCACTGTGCTATTTCTAATATCGGTTATTAGCGCTGGTTGGTCTTTTTATGATGGTAATACTTCGATTATTAAGATCAGATCCTCAGTTAACCAGGATTATCTATTATTCTGAACTCTACTTAGGGAAGAAAGAGAGAAACAAAGGCAAATAAAGATACAGGCCTCCATCTCCTCATTGTCATTTTCACTCTGGAGAAACCAACTTCTAGGTAGGTCCTTGGCCAAGCAAATATTCAGTCTAATTTAAAAATAATGCCTTGCCTTTTAACTTTACAATCTGCAATGTGCTGCTAGGTGTGTTAATGAGCTCATTTGAGTCTCCCGTTTAGGCATGTGCTGTCATCCCCAGGTCTTGAGGTGTTCAAAGCTCTCTCAATTAACAACTCTGTTGACTTCTTACCTTCCTTTTTCAGTGGATGCTGACGTTGCAGCTTTGCAGGATACTCAAGCGTGATGTGATTTGTATGTTTTATTAAGGCAGAAAACTGCCTGATGTTTTAAAGCTGAATTAAAAATGTATTTTTTAAAATTTAAATTTAACCTTTAGCTAACCAGAATATTAGATTATCCAAACACCTCCTGTAATTTTAGAAATGTATTGTTGGGGTGGGCTTTGGGAGTCATCTTGTGCAGCCACCTTGCATTGCAGAGTGAGGAAACTGAGGGCTGGAAAGGGGCAAGCCGTCTGCCCAACACTGTTCAGCCACTCGGTCCCATCTGTCCTGCATCGTCTTGTTGTGGGTCCAACAGGTGGGTACATTTAGGTCATGCCACACATTTTTTTAACATATTTATAATTGGACTGGATATTGAAAACTTTTAAAAAGCATAAAATAGACGAAATCCATGGCTTAGACTGTTTTGTTCTGCTGATTTTTCTCAGAATTTACAAAATACAAAGAATTCCAGTAGGTCAAAACAAGCAAACACGCACGAATTAGAGCCGGGGAAGCTTTCCAGATTTCTTAATCTCACTGACCTAGCGGTATAAAAAAGCATCCCTGAACATTTCTTTTTTTTACATAAGACAAGAGTGGCAACATCGTGTTTATTTTTATAATTTTGGGACATTTTATATTCCACTCTACTGAGGGGGACTTGGGGGAATAAAGTAGAAAAGGTTTGGGAATCTCTAATACTCCCTGTGGAATCATGTCAGTTTCACCCCCTACCACGATTTGTAGAATATCTTAGCACTTCTAATTCTGATTTGGAAATTTTTGGTTTTTTGGTTTTTTTCCAGACTTGCTAGCAGCTGTAGGCAATAACTGATGTCTTTATGTAAGTCACACATTGTCAACATACACAAATGAAGCAAGTTCTTTATTGTGGCCTGGTGCTTTTAGAGGCTTCCTTTCTAGTAGACAGTGTTTAATCACAAACCAGCCCACCCCCAAAGGGAAGTGCTTTTAGCTGTGTGGGTCACAAACAACCAGAGCATTCGTGCAAACCAAGGGGCCTCATCCGGGGGTTGGGGGCCCGGACCCCAGCTCCACTGCTCTTCTTTTCAGAGCAAACAGGGGACGTGGCTACTTGTGAACTTCAGGACCACGTCTCATACAACAGTCAGGTCATGCGCCCGACCCCTGGGTCAGAGGCACATCACTTTTAGACACGGTGGTAATAGTGCAAAAAGGAAGAGCTCAATCGGGATCTGGGGAAAGGAGATCCTTTTCATGAGGTGATGATTACATTTTATAAACACGTGAAGTTGGCAAGACATTCTTTCCAGATTTCAGAGAGGGATATCCCACCTCCAACCATGTCCATGAAGACATGAGGACCGAGAGGGAAGAATGTCACACATAATGACAAAGTGGATGCTGAGTATCGGCTGGAGCAGAAAATGAGGGGACAAAAGACCAGCTGTTATGGTAGACACAGGCGTGTGAGTATGTGTGAGTACACATGTGAGTCTGTGTGACTGTGTGCATGTGTGTGCACGTGTGACCTCTAATCTGGGTATCTTCTAGAGTGTGCGAGGTCTTATTGAAGTAGATGTTCTATGGCAGTAGGGTGAACAACTTGTCCTAGTCTGCCCGGGATTATCCTAGTTTTAGCAGCTGGAGACGATGATCCAGATGAAATTCAAACCTGAGCGTACAGGGTATAATTGCATATGTATTTCATTGTCTCACTACAGCTAGCTGGCTGGAGTTCATCCAGGTCAATTTATGCGCTGATGCTTTAGGGATTGCATGCCTGGCAACAGTACTTTTTTACTATCAAATCCAGAGAACAGTTGCTGAATTTGAATTTGGCAAACTGAAATAAACAGATAGGGAGAGACAGAAGTGAAAAAGGGAAGGGAAGGTGAGAGCGGGAAGAAAAGGAGGGGCTGGAGAAGGGGGAAAAGGTCCCTAAACTCGTCAAGAAGGGACAGCAGAGCCACTAAGTCAACATGAGCCCAACCACAGGAACCAAGAATCTGTACTGGAAATCCCTTTTAGTTGCATTTAAGTTTTTTCTCCCCATTACAATTTTCTTCCAAAACGCGGCGTGTAAATGAAGATGGTCTTTCAATCCCAAATGTTGTTTTTCCATCTTCCAGCTGGAGTTGAGGTAATACTGTGATATTCAAACAGAAACAGAAACTGCATTTTTTGGTTTTTTTGTAGCAGAGTTACCATAAATTGGACGACGGTGAGTAATCTTTTAATCAGATGGAAAGAGGCATTCCAACTATGCTTCTAGTCATCTGAGAATATTTAACAACTTTTTTGAAAAATAAAGTTGAGTTGGTAAAATTGGGGGCATTGGTGGTCCATTCAAGTGATGTACTTTGATGATAAACTTTTTATTTTAAATAATGTAAAGGTGTTTTATAAATAGAACATATTTATTGTGAATAATTTATAAAATAGAGCTAACCAAAAATAAGACAATAGAAATTACCCATATTCTGTCACCACAGCTAACTAAAATTTTGTTGTATAGACTTTCAATCTTTTAAAAAGTATATTATGTACATTTTAAAACACGCGTGTGCATCCAAATGGTATCATCCCCTACATGTGGTTTTGTAAATAAATATTTTTTAAAGGTTCTTTTTTTCTTATTAAAAAAATTTTTTTTAGAGACAGGGTCTTGCACTGTCACCCAGGCTGGAGTGCAGCGGTACGATCATAGCTCACGGCAGCCTCAAACTCCTGGGCTCAAGGGATCTTCCTGCCTCAGCCTCCTGAGTAGCTGGGAGCACAGGCACAAACCACCGCGCCCAGCTAATTAAAAAAAATTTTTTGTTTTAGAGATGGGGTCTTGCTGTATTGCCCAGGCTGGTCTTGAACTCCTGGCTTCAAGCAATCCTCCCACCTCGGCCTCCCATTTTTTTGTTATTTGAGATTGCTTTGGGTATTGCAGCGTTTCTAATACAGGACTAGAGCTCTTACCTTGATATGATAGATTCCAACCCAGATGGGTTTGTGGTGGGTCAGGAGGCTCTTGGGTGTGATGTGACCAAAATTCCATGGACTTCACAAGTCAAAAGCTCTCAGACAAGTGTTTTTCAGGGTCTTAGGACTTGCCAATGATGCACACTGGCTCTCTTTGCTTCACACGGCTCCTCCTCCTCTCCCTACCCTAAAAAGCACTACCTAGGGGTCTTTCTAGTGCTCCAGTGCATTCTGGCCTTGAAACCCTAAACATCTTTCTGTCTGCATTCCCGAAGGGAGTCAGGTGGGACGGTCAAGCAGAGCATGCCCATCTATCTACTCCTTCCCAGAGGCAGGTAGGCGTGCCCTAGGCAGGAGGCTGACATCCATTTCTCTAGACGTGGAATTGCTCATTCTTTATGTTTCCCTTTTCCCCAGGCACATGTGTCCTGTGGAACGTTGTTCTGTCTGGTGTGGGCTGTCTCTCCAGTTATTCTTTGCTTCCAGGGTAACCTCAACTTTCTTGAGCTGAATATGACACCGGCCTTTTAGGAACTTTCTGCCTTACTCTTCCCTCCAAATACAGCAATTTGAGTCAAGAACTGTGAGACTTGGGCCTGGGCTCTGACTTTCCTGTCCCCCCACCCCTAGGGATCGCTTCCCCTAGTCCGAGTGGGAGAACTGCTGTTTGCTTCTCAAGTTCCTGCATGGTACCCTTGGAGGCTGCTGAGCCTTGGGCCCACTCTTCTGTCATCTCTGCTCCCAGAATTACTCCTCTGGCTACCTGTGGGCACTGTAGTGTGATGACCACTGCATGGGTTTTGGGGTCATGCTCCATTTTTGCCCTCATCAAGCACGTGACCTTGAGCAAGTTACCTCCAGAGGAGTAACTTGAGAGTCAGTTTCTCCAGACATGCAAGGGGTATAGTAATGGTGACTACCACATGTGGTTATTATAAAGATGCAGCAAGATAATGCATGTGTGTCACTTTGCAAGGCAATACATGAGCATACAGTCAGGATTCAATATCTTCTCATTTAGGTGAGACATTCTCTGCTTTCTGAGACTATTGGATACTGAGCACATTGAAAAGGGACTTTGGCTGTTTGGAATGTAAGGGGAAAGTTGCTGGGAATAAGATTTAACCTAAAATAGGGCTTCAGGTTGTGAACTTCAATTATCCACACTCCCTGCGCCCTGGGCAACCAAACACTAGCTACACATTGTCCTGGGCTATGGGAAGGACTTTTTAAGTGGCCTCAGCGTTTGAAATAGGAGACAGTCTGCAGAAACAAGGTGGTGTGTTCTTTTCTCTGTGGTCTTTGTGCAGTTAACCTTGTGCCCTGGATCAGGTCCCTGAGGCTCTCCTTCTTGTTCCTATTCCCTCCTGACCCCTGGAGTCCAGTTCCCTAGCGCTTTCTCTCCTCTTGAATCAGATCACAGCCTGCAGTGGGCCCTATTTCAATGGGTTTTATTTCCATCCTGGAAGTGTGTGTGAAACACCCCCCTCCCTCCCTCAGGCCCACCCGGGTCCTGAGGTCCCCACCCTCTTCTTCCTGTGCTCTCTAACCCCCCCACGCTCTCCTTTTTCTCACCAGGCTTTAGATTCTCTCTCCTGATTGTTGCCACTGCTCTGGGAACAGCAGTACAGAGTGAGGCAAAGCGGTACAGATGACCCAAAGAGTGGTGTGACTTTCAAAAGCCCCAGTTACAAAAGTTACCCGTGCCAGCATTCAGACCGTTTTTGATTTGATGGAATTTAAGCCATAGCAACTAGTTCCTCCAGGCCATTCTGTCGTGGAAACTGCAGCGGGACCTCCGCACTGTAGTAGGATCGATACAGAGTGTGTTTGTTCCAACGAATGGGCCTCTTTCTTTACTCTGGCATGATCTATTTTAAAGCTTCTGAATATGGAATTGCGTATTGCAGCAGGCCTGCTCAACATTCTCTGTACCAGTAAGAACCCTCAGTTTTTCTGTCTTTTCCGTCCATTCTCCCGGAATGGAAATGTTCTAAGTCGAGGGATTGCAGTTACCACCACATCACATCCCAGACTGTTTTCCTGAGTAGCTGTCGGTGGTGCTCACCTGCAGAAAATGAGACTGATTGAATTGTTGACTCTGCTTTATTTCCAAGGCAGGTGGGCAAAAAGAAATTAACCACAACTGGCATTTATAGAATATTGCACTTTGTACTGCCCAAAATGCTTCCACATATATTATCTCATTTAAGCATTGAACAGCTTTGTGTGGCAGATGACTTGTTATGACCTCCCTTTAGTCAATTAAGAAAATAAAATTGAGGAAGTTGTTTATTCAAAAGAATTATTGGCCGTCAGCCACGTGCCATGCACAATCCTAGACACATGGGATATAAAATGCACCACACAAGCTTCTTGCGCTCATGAAACATGCAGTCTAGTGGAAGAGACGGACAACAAATTAATAAATTCAATGTAATGCCAGGTAGTAACAAGTGCTGTGGAGATTTAAAAAAAGCAGGCATTTGGAGGGGATGGAGTATTACCAGATGTGCTGTGTTAGGTGGTCTGGAAGGGCTCCAAGGAGATAACATTTGAGCCGAGAGATGTGGTGATAGTGAGCTGGATGGCTGTCTGAGGGAAGAGCATCTCCACTGAGGAAACAGCAAGTGCAATGGTCCTGTGGCAGGAGCCTGGTTGGCGCCTTCATAGAATTGCCCTACTGAGAAGCTCCTTTAATGGTATGAAGTGAGGTCAGAGAGCAAGCCAGGGCCTAAATTTGGTTAGGTTTTGTGCACCACCTAAAAGATTTTGAATAATATTCTGAAAAGGTTTTTGCTCTGAGAGAGGAGGGCATTTGAGGTTTACATACTGGGAATGTTATCATCTGATTTGTGTTTTAAAAGGATCATTCTGACCCTTGTGTAGGGAATAGGCTGCAGGAGCAGGGTAGAATGAGGAAAGCACATTAGGTGGCTATTGCAGTGGTTCAGATAACACAGGGTGGAGGTTTGGTTCACAGTGGTAGCTGTGGAGGTCAGGAGCAGACTGGATTCTGGTAGATTCTGAAGACAGAGCAGGCAGGATCTGCCGGTGGATGTGTGAGAACAAGAGGAGACAAGGAAGACTCAAAGCTCAGAGAAAGGACTCAAGAATGATATAATGATGATGTGGTTGTGGTTGGCTACAGGCAGGTCCAGACTTGCTGATTGGCCCAGATCTCCCGTGTTCTTTCCAAAACCCTTTGAGCAAGGACCAGTGAGTAAGTAGCAGGGTCATCGCCTGGCTTGGCACCTGCTCCTGGAGCCCACTGTGAGTCTTCTAAGAAAAGTGACTTTCTGTCTCCCTCTATCAAACCTGATTTGGACCACAGACATTTATTGATCCTTTCTGACTGGTAAACAATAGAGGAAGAGGAGGGGGTATGTTATTGTTGTGTAATCTTTTAGTTTATCCCGACATTGTGGGGAAGGGGGGAAAGCCCTGAATATCCAATTAAATAGCAAGATACCATTTAGTCTACTTGTAGTGTTTTCAAAAGCCCATTAAGGACCCTTAAAATTATTTCATGTGCAAATGTGAACTACTTAGAGGTAATCTGATAATCCCAAAAGTTTATTAGCATACTTTATAGATAACAGTAAGTATTTGTTGAATTTAGTGATTTGTGGTTGCATATTGAGTGCTGGCATTTTCTAGAACCTGTATATCTCAATTTTAATCCTCTTTCCTATTTTGGTTATTAGAGTCACACCTCACTTTCAGGTGGGGTGAGTGTCAGTGTTCCCAGTATTTTCCCCGTGAGGAAACTGAGAGTGGAAAGGGTGAAAAAAGGAGGCGTTTAACCTCGGCACTTCACACCATTGGCTCCTCCTCCATGCAACATGTAGGAGAATCTTCTGGCTGAATGAGGCCTCAGGATTCACTCCCTGCTGTGCCAGTGAAAATGTGCAGACCTCAATCCACACTGACCTTCTAGGTTTTTCTTTGGCTGACCTTTATTGACATTGTTATGACACAATAAAATCTGGCCATCTCTGGTAACTTGTAAAACCTTAATGGTTTTAAGAGACAAAGTGTTTTCCCAAGTCGTCACTGAAGAACACACTGCTTCTTCCAAACACATGGGTATCAGAGACCCCACTAGGATCAAATGGCAGCCTGTCTGAGAGAGCACTGCCATGTCATCTTACTCTTCCCTATCTGTGTTTTGTTTGAAGGAGGGACATAAAAAAGTAAAGTCATTCCAGACTCTCTTATATAACTCTTCCATAACACAATGGGGGTCCATATTTCCTTTTCCCGCTTTGGCCCTACCTGGTCACACACACGAGCTCTCCAGCCGGAAGCAGGACTGGGGAAGGAGCCCCAGGGGTGAGTATGCTGTGAGTTGAGTCCGCAATCCTCCTGGAATACACAGTGATGCCTGAGGTTGGCTGGTAGTGGTAGACAACCTCAGACTGTGTTATGCGTCATTAGCTCTCTGTTTCCAAGTCTGGTTGGGTGGACCTCCTCCTTGGTTCCAAAGGGCTCTAAGGGATCAGCTTCCTTTTCTCTTACTCAACAGGTCACTGCTAATCAAGCCAAATCCTTTTTTGTTGTAGGTTTCACATTCACTTTCTCTTGTTCTTACTATCCTATGTGGCATATGCCTCTGATGTATTTCTCTCCCACGTGGCTTCTCATCATTAGGGTGCAGCAGAGGTCAGAGGGGTGGTGTGATCACATACTTGCAGCAGCCCGGGTTTGAATGACCTGGGGGCTAGTTACATCATTCATGGTTTTATGTCGTGCTGGACTCCTTCCTTCCGACTATTGGGCATTTGAAGGTTAAGAAAAGAGAAAAATTAAAGTTCAGATCATTAATTGCACTCATTGCTAATTGGTATTTGAATAACTACCTGTGACTTATTCTCATTCCTACTCTCTTTTTGACTGCTTATTGCCAGTACCAGACAGGAAGAGAAAAAAAAAGGCAGGGCAAAGCACCTGCTGTGGGTGAATCAAGATGCAGCCCATAATTGTCCCAAATGTGCACGGCCACACAGCCACCTGTGTTGGGAGCACAGTCCTGTGTGCTCTCCATCCATGGCTACACAGTCGAGTCCTTTCTTAATACTACACTTCCTGACTTTAGGGGACAGGGGGTGCTCTTTGGCATCTGCAGACAGACCCTCCCCACTACCCTCCTCTCTCCTGTCTTCCTTTTGCCCTATGAACCAGGACATTTTATAATTTCAGTGCCCTAATGAGGCCGGAATATTGGTGCAACTAAATGGTATGGCAGCTGTCCTTGAGGGCTTCCTGCCCATCTTTACAAGCCTTCTTCACTTTGCCCCCAAACCTGCAGAAAGGCCTGTTTGCTGAGCTCATCAATCTGTGATTTGAGATCCTGAAAGAACCAAGATCTTGTGACTTGGGGAGCCACCCACCATGTAGACCCCCCCCACTGTGCAGACCTGCTGTGCTTGGGGGAAAACAAAATGTTGAGTGAGCGGTTTAGCTTGGACTTAATCCGGAGGCAAATCAGTAACTTTACACTGAGATACTCTCTTCATTGTGTTCTCAGGAAAATGAAGTGAATCACCAGGAGCAAAGAATGTGCTCTCTAGTGCTACGCCAATAATAAAGCACAGTGTTTTGGATTAGGGGAGGGGGAGAGAGTAACTGAGAAACCTTTGGCTGGTCACTTTGTTGTTCCTTTTGCCTCTCCCTTCCCTTCCCCCAGATATATGCTTGGATAAGAATTTTCTTCTCCAGCCTGGTTTTTCCTAAACTCAGTCCTGCAGTGAAATGACGAGGCCATGTTAGACATGGAAATTACTGCAGAGCAACAAATCCAAGATCATTATTTCACCAAAAGCCCCGGGCCGTGGAGATGAAGAACTGTGAGAGCATAAGCCTCCAACTCAACCCAGATATGTTTTTCTTGCCCCACTTGTTAATTAGTAAATCAAAACCAAATGAAAAATACAAATAAGTACATACCACAAATCTGTCACACTTGAATGTTTCCCAGCTTATTTCTGTCTTCCTGACTTTACACCATCCATTACCATCATCTATGTGTAAAAGCACCCAGATAGGTTGGAGTGAGTTGGGGTCTTATAAACAAAACTGCCCATGACATTGTTCAGGTAAGGATTATTTGTTTAACTCAGATTTCTTTCTTTTTTTTTTTTTTAAAGAACAGGAGAAATTGGAGTGCTAAGGCACTATTTTCCCCGCTCTTAATAAGCCTCTCGTAGTTGTTTTCTGCTTTTGGTTTTTTGGGTTTTTTTCCAAATCATACATTCAGACGCTCAATCCTGGTGAGTTTTTTGTTTGTTTGTTGTCGTTTAGGAAGCATTACCTATTCAGATAAATGCTTAGAACGAAATAGGGCTAACCACCAGTGCAGCTGCTGCTCAAAAGGGACCAGGAGGCTTTGTTGCCCCAGAAAAGGAAAGCTATTCTCCAAGAACAGTCCTGGGAGAAGCATTTTGTTGTATTTTTGCAAGGTTGTGGGGATCCAAGTTTCGTCTGTTCAAGGAAAGGAATGGCCTTGTTCTGTTCGTGTGTTCAGAGCACACGGCTGTGCTACAGAGACGTCCGTGCACCCTGCGGTGGTATTTTTCCATTCTCTTGTTTAGAACCCCCGGGCTAGACACATGTCCCGTGCACAGCTTGGCACCTATGATCACATTGTGGTTTAGAACTGAGGTCTTGGTTCTAAACCAAGGAAAGGTTCAAGTGTCTGTCCCTCGCTGCTTCCAGGCCAGGCCAGCTGGTGCTTGAGCAGTGTGGCTCCTTTGGCTCTGGGTGGGTCGTTCACTCATTTGACAAATATGTACTGGCCACCTGCTATGTGCAGGTACTGTTTTGGGCACTTGAGCTCCATGAGGAGACAAAACAAAGTGCCTTGCCCTTGTGGGGCATACGTCAGAGGGGAGTTCTAGCCCTCAGCAGACACAGTGTTGCTGAGGTGAAGAGGCACAGCCATGTGCACATCCTCGTGCTGGCCGTGGCAGCCTGGACCAATCCTGCGGACCAGGGGTTGGACAGGATCATGGGAAAGGACTCTCCTCATAGCCCCGTGTGTGGCACACTCGGTGCCGTGCCATGAAGAATAATAGGTCATCTGATGTGGTGTAATTTGATAGGAATATGCAGCCCCGGTAACCCTGGGAACCGAAGCAAAGAATTGGCCTCTCAGTTACTTTTGACTTTCAAAACTTGAACATTTCCTTAAGCCAAATAGCTCCATTGTCATGGTCAAAAGTCCACTGTGGAGAAAGGCAGGATTTAGTGTTTGTTTAAGCTGCCGCCCAATGAGAGAAACTTGCCCAAGATAGTTCAACTCTCAATTATTCAAGGCCTCATTTTCCATCTTGTGGATTTTTCAGGCATGAGCGCGCTTTCTCTCTCTCTTTCCCTGTCTTCTTCTCTTCTTCCCTATCTCCTCCTCCCTCCAGAAGTTTTGAGGAAATCAGTAGAATTTATTGGCCAGGTAAGAGCATATACGAAGAAAAAGCTTGATGATAGGGTCTGCTCACTGTAACCTCAAACTCCTGGGCTCAAGAGATCTTCCTGCGTCAGCCTCCCAAGTAGCTTGGACTACAGTCCCATGCCACCACGCCCGGCTAATTTCTTAATTTTAATTTTAATTTAATTTAATTTTTTTTTTTTTGAGACAGAGTCTTGTTCTGTCTGCCTGGCTAGAGTGCAGTGGCATCATCACAGCTCACTGCAACCTCAAACTCCTGGGCTCAAGTGATCCTCCTGCCACAGCCTCCCGAGTAGCTGGGACTACAGGGATGAGCCACCATGCCTGGCTAGTTTTTCTATTTTTTGTAGAGACAGGGTCTCGCTCTTGCTCAGGCTGGTCTCTAACTCCTGGCCTCAAGCGATCCTCCTGCCTCGGCTTCCCAGAGTGCTGGGATTACGGGCGTGAGCCACTGCACCCTGCCTATTTTTATTTTTTGTAGAGATGGGATCTCACTATATTGCCCAGGCTTAGTAAGGCTCTTAATGAAAAGAATGCATCTTCTGGTGCCTTGCAGCACGGTTGGGTGTCTGCAGAGCATTTTGGTATGGGGTCTCCTTTGTCTCCCTCATGGATAGATGTCACTTCCCCACATGTAGAGGGTGGTCACCAAGTTGGTAAACACAGGCAAATCCATAATAAGTGGGTTATTGATATTACATTTTAATACATGAGGAAATCATATTACCTTTGTTTCCAGATTTCACGGCCACTCTGTAGAAGCTGCGAGAGACTGAGAACAGTCAAGTCACTTGACAGGGCTCGAAAGAGATGTTGCTGCCTCTTGATCTCACATCTTCTGCCTGATGGTCCCATGTTCTTTTCTTTATAGTAAACTCCTGACTTTCCAAAAAGGAGACAATAGCTGTTTGATTAGGCTCCTCACTTGCCAGCTTCCTCAGGATTTCTCCTGGCCAGACACCCTCTCAGCTGTGCTCGATCCTCGTCCTGCCTGTCACCGTCCCACCATGCTGACCTCTGAGGTATCCTTTTCTTCTTCTTCTATCAGTCTTTATCTGTCTATTTCCCCTTCCCTTTATTTCTTGTGTGACTTCCCTGGATTAACCTTGTTTATATTCAGACTTGGCAAATATCCATTGCGAGCCTACTATGTGGCAGGTACCGTGCCAGGCACATCCACTCAGTACTCGTTGGTTCCCAGCCTCTGTCTGCTCAGATATCCTGCATAGTTGGCCCCGGGGAGAGGGGGCTTAGCTAGTCCCCTTGTGTTTGGGGCAAGCTATGGATAAACTCTGGATAATCATCAGCCCTTCCAGCATGACCTCTGGAGAATCAAGGGCAAATGAGAATGAAAGAGGTACATACCCCAAAGAATTGAAAGCAAGCAGTCAAATGCACGTACATGCGTGTTCATAGAAGCACTGTCCACAGTAGCCAAAAGGTGGAAAGAGTCCAAGTGTCCATCAGTGGATGAATGGTAAACAAAATAGGGCATTCATATCCAATGGAATATTATTCAACCACAAAAAGGGAGGAAGTGCCGACACATGCTACAACATGGATGAACCTTGAAAACGTGATGGTAAATGAAAACAGCCAGTCACAAAGGATCATGTGTTGTATGATTCCATTCACGTGAAACATCCAGAATGGGTAAATCCATAGAGACAGAACGCAGACTGATGGTTGCCAGGGCCTGGGGCAAGGGGAAAATGGGGAGCTATTGCTTAATGGGCTTTCTTTGGGGGTGAGGAAAATGTTTTGGAACCAGATAGAGGTAGTTGTCGTCCAACGTTATGAATGTACTAAATGCCACCGAACTGTCCACTTTAAAATGGTTAATTTTGTGTCATGCGAATTTCACTTCCATTTTAATAAAAAAAGAAAGGAGTATGTTAGAGGTCTATTTCTCTGAATTAAGGATGTGATTTTAGAAATCCATTCTGTCTTTCTTATGCATGGTGACCTTGTGATACAGCTTGAGTATAATTGAAGTAATTTGAGTGTATTAATTTCTTTCCTTTGCTTTTTAAAATTTAACATACTTGGAGTTTGCATCTGGAATTAGAATGCACAGCAGTATGCGAGTTAATATTCTGGGCCACATTGAAGAGACATAGGCTGGCTGAATGGATTAAAAAATACAAACCAAGTATCTGTTGTCTTCAGGAAACACACCTTACACACAAAGACGCATTCAGACTCAAGGTGAAAGGATGGAATACAATTTTTCAGGCTAATGGAAACCAAAAGAAATCCGGAGTAGCCATCCTCATTTTTTTTTTTTAATTTATTTTTTTAATTTCAGAATATCATGGGGGTACAACACTTTGGCCATACACATTGCCCCTGTTCTGCCCGTGTCAGAGCCACAATCGTGGTCGTCTCCCAAACTGTGCTCCCCACATCCATTCAGTGAGAGTTTTTCCCATCCCTTCCACCCCCCCCCCGCCCGCCCGCCCTCAGATGAATGTTCTTGCCCTGTGTGATGTAAGTGTTCATCAGTTAGTACCAGTTTGATGGTGAGTACCAGTGGTGCTTGTTTTTCCAATCCTGTGACACTTCGCTTCGAAGAATGGGTTCTAGCTCCAACCAGGATAATACCAGATGTGTTAATTCACTGTTGTTCCTTATTGCTGAGTAATACTCCATGGTATACATATACCACATTTTATTGATCCCAAGCTGAGCTGTTTGTGTTCTGGAGAACTGCTCCTGAGTCTTGGGGAAAGATTGCTGGGGTTGGAGTCAGAAGCCTGAGTTCCGTTTTGCCTCCTTGTACCTGATGGGAATACTGTGGGGCCCAGGAAAGAGCATGGAGCAGGCCCCAGTCCTGGCTCATGCATTCATTCAACACGAATTCTTGATGAATGCTCTCATTCAAAAGCCCTCTCCTGGTGCTATGAAGATGGATGTGACATGGACCCTGCCTTTGAGAGGCTCACTGTCCAGCAGGTGAGGTAGCCACACAGATAACTTGTTGTTTTAGTATAAGGTAGGGGTTTGATGCTGAAGGTTTCCACGGGGCATTATGGGAACCTAGAGCTCAGAGTAACCACACCACCTGGAGGTAGATAAGGTGGAAGAAGGCAGTTAAGGAAGGCCTCCTGGAATTCAATCTCAAAGAAAGATTTTAAATGTTGCTGCATTACTGCACCAGACTGAATTTTTGTGCTTCCCCCACCCCTAATCATGTGTTGAAACCTAATCCCCAAGGTGATGGTGTCAGGAGGTGAGGCCTTTGGGAGGTGATTAGGTCACAAGGGCAGAGCCTTCATGAATGGGGTTAGTACCCTTATAAAAGAGGCCCCAGTGAGGACGCAGTGAGAAGATGGCTGTCTATGCGCCAAGAAACAGGTCCTCACCAGACATTGAATCTGCTGGCACCTTGATCTTAGACTTCTTAGCCTCCAGAACTGTGAGAAATAAATGTTTGTTGTTTAAGGCACCCAGTTTATGGTATTTTGTTATAGCAGCATGGGCTAAGACAATTACCCATTAAGTACTTCAAGTAAGTGGTTAGAATACTAGCAAGAGAAGAATGGTTAAAACTGAGTGAAAACATATTTTAAAAAGAGTTTCAGTTTGTTATTTTTCACCAAAGCATTAATAATTATGGGGAAATAAGAACATTGATATACCTACCCTTGTTTTATGGCTTTAATAAATTATTTTTATTTAGAATGACTTAGGGTCACTAAAGCGTTTTCAAAAGTCTGTAAAAGTCTTAATCCTGGAGATGAGGGAAGGGAAAGGTCACTTAAAGGGCAAGGAGATTGGCTGGGCACGGTGGCTCACGCCTGTAATCCTAGCACTCTGGGAGGCTGAGGCGAAGTCTTACTTGAGGCCAGGAGTTCGAGACCAGCCTGAGTGAGAGCGAGACCCTGTCTCTACAAAAAATACATAAATTAGCCAGGCGTCCGTGCCTATAGTCCCAGGTCCTTAGGAGGCTGAGGCAGGAGGATCACTTGAGCCCAGGAGTTTGAGGTTGTAGTGAGCTATGATGGCACCACTGCAGTCTAGCCTGGGTGACAGAGTGAGAAAGATTGTATGAGTAAGGCAAAGGCATGAGGTGCTGGGGAGTGTGGTTGGACAAATAGGGCAACTTAAGGCCCCTCAAGGGTAGAGTTTAAGGCAGGGAGAAGTGAGGGACTAGGGTGAGAGGTGGTCAGGGGTATAGCCCAAAGGGCACCAAGCAGGCCCAGTGCAAGTCAGATTTGTGGTTGTGGTAATAGCTGGGTATGGAAAGTGGGTGGACAAAGGGGCAAAACTAGATGCAGTAGGACTGAGGCTCTGCACAAGGGCAGTGGTAACGGAGGGAACAGTGGATTTGAGAAAGTTCTAAAACACTGTGGAATTTTCTGCGATGGTGGAAGTGTTCAGTGATGTACTTTCCAATACAGTACCCACCAGCCACATGTGACCCTTGAGCACTTTAAATGTGGCTGGTAATAGCACCACATGGTTGTGGTTACTGCATTGGACTGAGCAGTTCTAGAAGGAAGGAAGTAAAATCAACAGAAGTTGGTAGTTCATTGGCTAATGTAGGGCGACCAGGTGGACAGAGGTAGAGTTACCGGGGGAGGCGGGTGGGGAGGTGATGAGCTTCACTTTGCGCATGTCAGCTTCAAGTCTAAGGGCACGTGGAGGAAGAAGTGTGCCTGGCAGTAAGACAAACACGTCCCTTAGGGGAGAGCACTGGGCTGGAGGTAGAAATTTGGGAGGTATCAGTGTAAAGACAGCAGTTGAAAACATAAAAGTGAGTAGCACAGGGAAGCCACTTAACTGCCTTTAGCCTCAGATTCCTATTGATTTGATGGTGGTAATAATATTTGCTCTGCCTACCTTCTGGGACTATTCCGAGAAACAGATGAGATAATGTGTGTGAAAATGCTTGCTAAACTCTTCAGACATTTTGCAGATTTTACAATATCTTTAGGAGTTGAGAGGAATGTGTCCCACATGTTATTTTCCAAACATGAAAGATAAAACAAAGACTTCAGATTTTAGAAGTATTGCAGAGTAGATCATTTGTGGGGCCTCCTGCTAAAATACGACTCGATCCAGGATAAACAAAAGCAAACCTGTCTAAAGCGTGAGTGTCAGGGACTCGGGGACATCTTTGAAGACTCCCCTGAGAGGGTTCCTATGAGCAAACAAACATAAAAGCTGGGTTTCTGTGAGTGCAAAGACCAAACACTAATCCTGAGACCAGCTCGGGTCCGGGACAAGGTGGGGAGCTGTCCCTGAGGTTCCCACACTAAGCTGGGATCCTGAAAAGGAGATAAAATGGTTCCAGGTTGGTAGTATTTTTCACAAAAGCAAACATACATCTTTAAAAAAAAATAAAAAACAAAAAAACAACACCAATGTAAACATTCAGGATGAATTTCAATTAGAAATTAGTTAAAAATCTTCAAATACACAAGGAAATACATCACCAAAATGAATGTCACTGGAGGGATGGGAGAGCAATTTCAGATTAAGTTCCCCAAGAATTTCACATATTGGAGAACAGACAGAAAATGTAAGGCAAGACAACTATGTAGAAATATGGAAAGAATTAATAATAAATAACAGTAAATATATGACAATTGGAAATGGCAGAGCAGACCAAACAACAAAAATAAAGCTATTAGAAATTTTTTTAAAAATCATTGAAGTAAAAAACTAGGGTGCGGTGGCACACACCTGTAGTCCCAGCTGTTCAGGAGGCTGAGGCAGGAGGATGGCTTGAGCCCAGGAGTTCGAGGTTTCAGTGAGCTGTGATTACAACCACTGCACTCTAGCCTGGATGACAGAGCCAGACCCTATCTCTAAAAAAAAAAAAAACCTGAAAAAAACCCCAAAAACCTGAAAAAAACCCCAAAACCCAAAAACCAAAAAAGCACTAACAGGTGGTTTAAAACTACACATTAAACACAGTGGAGGAGAGAATTGGTAAACTTGTAGATAGAAGAAATTAATTATCTAGTCCAGAGATAAAGAGAAAAATGACATTAAAAAGCAGTTAAAAGATGTGGATATTAGTCTAATATGCATCTAAGTGTCATTTTTGAAGGAAGCTTTAAGAAGATTGGAAGAGAGGCTATAATTGATGAGCAACTGGCTGAGAATTTTCCAGAACTGATGGGAGATAGGAATCCACAGATAGATGAACTACAATGTAATTCAAGCACAATAAGTAAAAACACAAGTAGGCACAAAATACTATAGTGAAACTGAAACATACAAAAAGACAATGCCATTATCAAAGCAACCAGAGAAACCAGATCATCTGAGAAGAAATGATTAGTCTGATATAATCAACACATACGGAAATCTCTTCTCTTAGTCGCAGTGGGAACATTCTGCCCTTTATTGCTCTGCAGTGGACATGGAGGTGTGGGAGAGTCTTTATTTTTCTCTTTAGGCTGTCTCATCTGTGTTGCAACTGAAGACAGTTGCACTTTTTCTCAAATGTGAAAAATACATGTTGTGTAGATTGATTTTTACTAAATGTAGTCTGATTGCTTCTTTATGGCAGTCCTTATAAGTGGGCAAAAGTGTGGTGATTTGACATTAATGGAACTCTCATGAGACTGCGATTATTCATTTTAAGTCTTTCTTCCTGACACGTGTTTATTGATTTAAGTTCCCGAGTGTGTTCCTCGAGGTGGCCGAAGTCTACTACTTATTTGCATAGTAAGACGTGTACAGTTGTGGCTACCCAGCATCTTGCTAATTTAAAGGGATGTTAATACCTATAAGGGTTCTAAAATGATTTTTTTAAAAATAACAAATGACTTAGTTAACCCTTACTACCTGACTATATGTAGGTGCTTAATGTTGTAATACATGGACTGGGTCTTGTCTTAAAAAGTAATTTGGGGGAGGAGGCAGAGGCAAACAAACAAAAAAAAAGGAATTTGGAATAAAAAGTTAGCTCCAGAGAGTTTGGTTGCGATGACAGGAGATTTCTGGATCTGGATTTTGGTGGTTTGTTATATGAATTTATACATGCAGTAAAGTGTCATAGAATAATATACATATGTACCCCAAAAGAAGTACATGTAAAAACTGGTGAAATCAGAGTAAGTGTTGTCTAATATACTGAGCCAATGTCAGTTTCCTGGTTTTGATGTTGTACTTCTGTTATGTAAGATGTTACCATGGGGGAAGTTGGGTGAAGGGTACGTGGGACCTCTCTACTATTTTTGCAATTACTTGTGGCTCTATAGTTATTTAAAATAAAAAGTAAAGTTAAAAAAAAGTCATTTGGAGCATGGCAGCCAGAAAAATAGATTCTTCTTGATATTTATGATTCGCATAGAACATGAATACAAATATTTAGAAATATTTGGTGAACTCTGGAGGGTAAAGTCTTTCATCTCACTGTGGTCAAAAGTGAATTAGAAAGTCCAGCTCAGTGTCTGTATTACTATTCAAGGTTGTATGCATCTGGGTGATGGGCACACTTATAACCCTGACTCAAGCATAACAAAATCGATACATGTAACCAAAAACATTTGTACTCCTGAAATATTTTGAAATAAAAAAAAAAGGTTATATGCTTGCAACAAAAAAGGCTGCCATTGTTACAACACTTGGAAGACTAGCCAGAACTGTCCTTGTTGCCTAATTAAATAAACTTGTGCCATGGCATGAGGAACTATATACATTAGTCGATGGAATGGCAGTTTAAAAAAAAAGAGTTTCAAGTTTGGTGTGTAACTGCAAGTAGAAACATGAAGCATTTGGAAAATGTGGAATTTATTGGGCATTAATATAATTGCCTTAACTAATCTAGACTGAATTAACCAGAGAGTGAGTCCAGTCAGTGAGAAAATAACGAATATGTGATTACGCTTAAAATAAACGTACTAGATTGCTCTGCTTCCTCTCTCTTGTTCCCCTTTTTCTTTTTTATGTTTGCAGTTTGAAATAGGCAGTGTCTTTATTTTTCACTAGACAAATTTAATTGAAATAATTTAGACTTAGTGAGATGCTATTCAGAAAACACATATATTAAAATATCTTTATTATAATCAAATTAAGCAGTAGTGAGGGAAAAAAAACTTCCACTAAGACCAAGAAAAAGCAAATGCACAAATAAGTATTAGAATGAAAAAGGAGAAATAACCATAGATAGAGCAGAGATTAAATAATAAGAGGATACTATGTAAAATTTTATGGCAATAAACTTGAAAAATTAAACCAAAATTGACAAACCTCTAGAAAATGCACACTAACTTAAAAAGAAATATATTGAATATTTCTATGTTTAAAGGAAAATGAATTTGTAATTTAAAATGTCTCCCCAAAGAAAACACCAAAATCAAAATGATTCTACAGATAAGTCTGCCAAACTTTTAAGAAGAGGTAGACTGTTTCTTGAAAAGGAGGAGAGGAAACGTTCCCCGACCTATTCTAAGGGGAAGTGCAGTAGTCCCCCCTTATCCACGGTTGTGGCTTGCACAGTTTCTGTTACCTGCAGTCAACCACAGTCCGAAAATGTTTGAGTACAGTACGATAAGATATTTTGAGAGAGAGACACGCAACATTAACAAAATTTTTGTTACAGTATGTTGTTATAATTATTCTTTTTTATTGTTAATCTTACTGTGCCTAACTTATAAATTAAACTTTATCAAGGCATGCATATATAGGAAGAAACAGAGCTTATATAGGGTTTTGTACTGCCCACAGTTTCAGGCATCCACTGGGGGTCTCGGATAAGGGGGGATACTGTATAACTTGAAACCACAGAACACTATGTGAGGTGAGAACATCACCAGTCTCACTTTTGTACTCAAACATAAAAATTTCAAATGGTAAATGTGAAAGGTAGCAGAACAAGTGAAGTGACACTTTAAGGTCAGTCTGCTAAACTTTCTTATTAAGTCCAATGCTTTGTAATGTGTCTCTTCCTTTCCTGTATGTGATCTTAGCAGTACTGAACTGGACTCCAACACAAGACCGAAAGCAAGAGTCCTCGCCGCCTTCCTGATTTTAAAGCCAGTGGTTCAAATGTGTCACCATTAAGAATGCCATTAGCTGTAGGGTTTTTTTTTTTTTAAATATATATAGACTCATTATCAGGTTCATGGAGTTCTTTCTGTTCCTTTCTATTCTATTTATAAAGTTAATTTTGTCCAATTTAAGGAATGGTGTTATATTATTCAATTATGACCTCCCTATTTTATTTGATGTTAAAAAGACTTTTAGAAATGCAATCATGAAGAAAGCAGTTTGTTGTTTTGTTTGTTTTATTGAAAAATGGCAAACAGAAAAAATAGGTGACCTTGTATGAGGTCATTACCATTTTATAAAAACTGTTTTAACTGGTCCTTGAAATAAAAAAAAAAATTCTGGGAATGATTGCCTCAGAGAACACTGCACCATATTCAATAGCCACCCACCAAGGCTGATACTCGGTAAGATTTCATTTACTGCCCTTTACAGAATGCATCACTCTAATTGAAAAAGCTAATTTAGAGGAAGAATTCATCAGCCCTGCCTGTAGACTCATGAGTAAATTTGAATTACTCAGCAAAGACATACTCTAAGCTCATAGGAGCTAGATTCTCAAATGACAGCCAATGATGATCATAACTAACATTTATTGAACACTTACGCCACGCCATTGGCTATTTTGTGTGGATTCTGTCACCTAATCTTCAGAAATGTTATTATTCCCATTTAACTGATACTGAAACTTTGACTAATATCTTTCTCAGTATCATATAGGTAAGAAAGAGGGGAGCGGGGATTCAAAAGCAGTGTGGCAGTTTGATACGTCTCAACTACTCTTAGCTAGGACTTAATGGCATACCACGTGTGGCACCAGCGTCGATAAGCCAAATGCTGGGGTGTACAAAACAGTGCTGAGGGCTGAATTCAGGGCTCAGGCCCTCTGCCTTTTCCTCCCATTCACGTTTCTTGAACTGTCTGACATTTAGGGAGTCCGGAATCATACAGCTTCACTTGCTGAGCTCACTGGAAATACTACCATTTTACCCTTGTGGTCTTCAAATGCACATGTAGGCAGTAACCTAATTTCTTTGCTTCTTGTATCCCTATGGGACATTAGCAAATGCACTGTGTAAATTCAACTGTAGGCAAAAGAGTAGGGGAGAAGGAAGGAGCTCCAAGCAGACGTCAGTGACCGGTGGCTGAGGTATCTTGGGGAGAGTGAGGAAGGTGGTCCAGCTTTGACCTTAGAGCAGTGGGTTGGGCATGGGAGCTTGAAAGGGTGGGGTAGCAATCAGAGACTCATGGGTGGAACTAAGGAGACCATGAATCTCCTCTAAGAAGGACAAAGGAAAAGAAAGTTCAGAGTGCTTCAAGATAATGTTGTCTTGCTAGAGGAGAAATGGAAACATGCACATATAAGACAGTGGGTTCTGCTTTACACTGTAATAAAATGAATGATTTGAACTGTGCTTTTATTTTCTCATTTTTAGATTGTTTATCTCTTCACATCTTCAAATCTGTGAGCATTTGCCAAGATTCTTCCTTAGTCATACATATTGTGTCCCAGCGTTGCACAATCCTTATCCTTAAGAATTGCGTGCAATTTCTCCCTGTCCTAGCATGGTCAGACTCCCCTTCTCTCTTCCACTCCCTCTCTAATCCTCTCCTGTCCTCTCCTCTCTTCTTGTGTTTGTTGCCTATTACTGCATAACAAACCACTCAAAACATAGTGGTTTTAAACAATCAACAATGCGTTATCATCTCTCACACTCTTGTGAAATGACCAGGTTCAACTAGGTGGTTCTTACTTGAGTTGTCTCATGCAGTTGCAGTCAGATGGTGCTTGGGGTTGGAGTCATCCAAAGGCTCCACTGGGCTGGACATCCAAGAGGGCATCCTCATAACATGTCTGGTGCCTCAGCTGAAGTGGTTGGAGAATGGCTGGACAGTTGTTTGTCTCTGCCTTTGTCTCTCTGGCTCGTAT
Organism: Daubentonia madagascariensis; assembly: GCA_023783475.1. NCBI lineage: Eukaryota > Metazoa > Chordata > Mammalia > Primates > Daubentoniidae > Daubentonia > Daubentonia madagascariensis. The sequence goes on from JAKFHU010001672.1 coordinate 7,371,565, forward strand.
GTGTGTGTGCGCGTGTGCTCTCTTTCTCTTCCCCCTCTCCCCACCCTTCCATGTAGCTTTTCTACATGGCTAGCTTGGGCTTCCTCACAACATGGAGGATTCAGGGTAGTCGGACTTCTTACCTGGCAGCTGTCTCTCCCCAGACAAGTGTCCCAAGAAACTTAAGTGGAAGAAAGTTCAAAGCTTTTGACCTAGCCATGGAAGTCACTCAGCACCACTGTTGTTGAATTCTGTTTTTCCAAAACAGGTCCCAGAGCCAGCCCAGAGCAGTCCCAGGGGAGTGCACCATCCAAGGGCATAAATACAGGGAGGTGTGGTTTATTTTGGGGGGGGGGTTGCATCTCTCCAAAGACTGACCATCACATTTCTCATTTATTGAAATTTCTGTCCCTTTTTCTTCTTATAACTGAAATATCTTAAAGCTACTGTCTTACATCTTACTTCATATCCCTATTTTTTTTCTAATTGTTTATACTAAGAGAGTTTATGGCAAAACTTCTTTGAAGAATTCTTATACATGGTCTCAAGTGAATCTTAAAAATTTTATATTTTCATTTAGCAATGTTACAACTAAGCATCCAAAAGGCCCTATAGAGAAAGGCTGTGTGACTATTTTTTAGAAAGTCTCTTTGGAAAATCAGATTTGATTCACTTTTTAACCAGCAATGATAACATATCAAACTTAAAAGGCAGATCAGTTTTAGAGAAAAGTGATACACCATCGTGTGTGTGTCCTTGGGTGAACTCCCCAACAATATTGCTTTTCATGCTTAGCCACTAATTAGAAAACCTGCTTTCTTTTTGGGACTGAACCATGGTTTACTTTCTGGTTGGACCTCTTTTTACTTATATTCAAGCTCTTATGGAAGCCAAAGCTTGTTCTTTTTCAACCCCTAAAATAAAATTTAAAAAAAGAGATAACTTGAATCTAAAAGATTTGTTGCATAATTACAAGGAAATTCTTTATTTAAAACCTTGTACCTTTTCTTCCTGATCTAAGAAAAAAAACAAAACAAAACAAACAAAAAAAACCCCTTGTACCTATAGATGGCTTAACTTTCCTTAGCTTCTGCAAATGCCATTGAGGACTTAGGTTCTTCTAGAGACTTATTAGATTTTTTTTTCTTTTTTCTTTTTTCAAGAAGCTAAATCTCCAAAGCTTTTCTTTGGTGATTATGAAAAACAACACATGTAGGACAAAGTGGGAAGTTGGAGGTGGCAAATAATTTGATATTTTTTTCCACCCACAGCATTGGGAAGTCTCTGCCATAAGGATTAATTTGCTCGTGAGATTTCACTGTGGTTGCCATGAAGAAAAAACTAACAGGAGCGGCAGGGCAGAAGCATTTCCTAACTCTGGGGAAAGATCAAGGGTTTACAGTGGGAAGCAGGCTGCTCTTTTTTTCCTTGTATAATGATTATGAGTTAAGCATCTGAGGTTTGATATCATTCTTCTCACATAGGACTTTATATAGACATCTGAGAGCTGACTCTGAAAAATGGTGATCAATAATTGCAATTTCCCATAATTTGTCTTCATGCAGGAAAAAGATTCTGTTAAAAACTTATTTTTGTAGCCTTACTGAGTTATAATTAACAAATTAAAATTATATATATTTAAGGGGTACGATGTACTTTAATATACATTGTGAAATGAATCCCACGGTCAAGCTCATTTGTATCCACCATGTCACACAGCTACTTTATTTTTTTGTGGTGAGAATATTTAAGATCTACTCTCTGAGAAATTTTAAGTATATAATACAGCATTATTAACTGTTGTCACCATGCTGTACATTAGGTCTCCAGAATGCAATCATTACGCATAGCTGAACCTTTGGACCCTTTCACTAACATTTCCCTAATACCGGCTCCATCCCTGCCCCCAACCTCCAGTAACCACAGTTCTGTTTTCTGCTTCTGGGGGTTTGACTATTTTAGATTCCACATATAAGTTAGATCATGTGGCATTTGTCTTTCTGTGCCTGGCTTATTTCACTTAACATAATGTCCTCCAGGTTCATCCATGTTGTTGCAAATGGCAGAATCTCCTCTTGTTTAACACTGAGCACCGATCCATTGTATGTCTGTACCACGTTTTCTTTATCCTTTTATCCGTGGGTGGACAGTTAGGTTGATTCCATATTACAACACCTTTTAGACTCAATCCTTTTCCAAAAATGTTTTTCAATGTAAACCATTAGAAAATAGCAAGTGGCTCTGCCGGTGACTTCCTTCCGCACCTTCGTTCCCTAGGTGGGACCTACAAGCAAATGAAAGGGAGGCTCCGGCAGCCTCCCGGTGCGGAGGGCCCCGTTCCTCAGAGTCATTCGCCCTCAAGTTCCACCAGTCGGGGAAGGCAGTGGACTTTAGCTACAGCACCGTTTTCTACGAAGCTTTGCCCTAAGCCCCTCAACAAAAATTTCCACTGAACAGCAGACAAAATTTGAGGACCTTCTGAACTTCAGGCCCAGGCAAAATTCGCTGCCCACTTCCGTCCCCACCCTCACGTCATCCCCACCAGAGGTCACCTCAGAGCTACCCTTGGTTACGTCAACTAGTGATGGTGACACGTGAACCAACCTGAGGAGGGGAAAACGCAGCCGGGAGGAAAGGGGACCGGGCGGGGGTGATGGGGCCAGGCTGGGCACACGGGGGCTTATTTGTTACTTCATTAATTCTCACACCTTTTCCTGTGCAGTCACATCCTTCCCATTTTTACAGTTGAGAAAACCTGAAGCCAAGAGTTGAGATAACTTGCTCTCCTGCAGATTAGTTCAACTAAGTATTCAAACTAAAGTATTTAAACAAAATCTAAGAATTTACTTATTCCCAGGGTAACGTGAAGGATTTTTACCCTCAGCCGGTCCACCCCCTTGATCCCGATAATCTGTTGGTAACTGGTAATCTATTTATGAAGTAGAACGGGGAAGCTTGGATGAGGTGAGCCCGTGGCACTTAGTCAAGTAACGATAGCTGTCACTCTCTCTTGTTTAATCTTATAGTGGAGTACGACAAGGAGTTCTCCCCTCGCCAGCGACACCACAAAGAGTTCAAGTTCAACTTATCCCAGATTCCTGAGGGTGAGGCGGTGACGGCTGCAGAATTCCGCATCTACAAGGACTGTGTTGTGGGGAGTTTTAAAAACCAAACTTTTCTTATCAGCATTTATCAAGTCTTACAGGAGCATCAGCACAGGTATGAAGGCTCAGAAAGCCCCAGAGGTGGGGCTGGCCCCCATTTCTCACCCTCTTTTGTCACATAACCCCAAGTATGTCTGTGCAAGGTGATCTGGGGTTCAGGGGCAGCACATGCCACGACGAGGGGAGTGTTCTAAATGGTAGGGTCTAGCTGGTGAGAGTTTTTGCTATTAAGTTGATTTTCCAAATAGTTATCTTTTCCTACATAAGCTAGTGAACGGTATTTATGAAGCATCCTTTGTGATCAGACAACTGTACAATTTGCTGGGGATAAAATGTTTCCACTATTGTTTAGTCCCCACTTGGAATAATGAATGAGGGTGGCTAAAATAATTTCACACATTAAAATTACATAATGATGCTTATAAGTGATACCAATTCAGGTGAATACAAGGTTATATGTGTGTATGATATACACATACACGTGTGTATCTCTGAGTAAGTGTGTGTATGTGATGTATTTTTTATCATTTGGATACAAAGGAACAATAGACTTTTTCCCACATGTCTACGTTATTCTTATTTCCTAAAGGGAATCCAGAGCATTTTACAAAAGAGCTGCAATGAAGTATGTTCATGGTGCTGCCTAGCAATAAATAAAAACTTCCATGGAGAGATTCTGTAGTACACAGTAAATAAGCAAGGGACCTTGAATTTTGCTTAGTATCTAGGGGTCAGTTTAGTAGTTTGATGAGAATCACACACATGATGCATATAGTAGGTTAGCATTGCTGCATAGTTCTGAGTGTGTACAAGGTAGGAATTTAGCAGGTGATATGACAATTATATGGTAGATACAAATTAAAGGAAGAGAATGTGTGCTGGGAGGGAACCCCACACTTAACAGACTCTATACGGGATTTGCCGGCTTTGGCTTTATAAACCAAGTCCAGGTTCTCACTTTTGGTCTAGGAAGTCTATTGACTTCCCAAGAATTTCCCAAGGTTTAGGAATGACCTTGGTTTCTCCTGAACTTATTGATCTGTGTGGGTATGTGACAAATATACACACTGAAATAATAAGGAACATGGATTTGCCTTATCAAAGGTTTATTTTAATTTTGAAAACACTGCTGGCATCCAGCCCTTGTGCATATTTAAGTCTGCAATGGGGGAAATAGAGAAAAGGAAAGGTAGATGCCACGTCATGGTATGAACATATGCACTGATGGTTGTAGGTGAATTCTTAGCTGGGACAGTTAAATAATGAGTAAAACATAGTCATTGTGGTATCTTTATAATGGACCAAAATTTTGGAATGAAAGGGAAGTTTTCTGATGTCTGAAATTCACTCCTAAATAAAAGTCTATTCAATGGCTTTACTATTGAGGGCCTCTTTTGAAAAGTAAATTGTTCATTGCTAGATTTTCATATTTGATATTTCAGAGAGAATTGGTATTCAGTGACTCTTTGGAACTGCTTTAGCCATTGGTTCTTGATCTGCCTAAGTATTTATGCCATTATTTTTCTCTAGTGGGAATAACCTACTGGTACCTTTTTGGCTCAAAAATGTATTGGAAATACATGGTTTTCTATGTCCAGCAGGAAAAACCTTATAGTAAAAACACTAGACTTGGAGTTGAGTGACTATGGAATTTTCAAAAATTATTATTTTTTTTTTAAAGAGAGAAAGCTAGCAGACCATTTATAAGGTTTATACTGAACTCCAGCCAAAAAAGAACAGCTGCCTTGTGCTTAGGATAGTGGTGTCATACTTCCTCGAGGCCAGCAGTGAGTTTGGAAAACAAAATCCCGACCAGTTTCAACCTTTGATGACTCTCTATCAAAGCAGGGAGTTGTCGTTTCTTTGCCTTCTAGGATGGAAGCATTTGGTGACTGCATGTGTTTAGTTTTTGTGCACAGGCAAGGGGAAATCTGGGAGAATTGGGAGAGTTTCATGCTTTTGAAGGGTTCCAGGTTGGCCAGGAGGAGATTTTCTTTTCTTATCTGTGGGCCTAGAGCCCAGGCCTCCTGCAGCCTCTGAATGTTCTTCCAGAGGCCTCCAGACTTAGCTGTAGGACTCCTTCCAGGGGAAGGTTTGGTCTCCCCATCTGTACCGTCTTGGGGTGTCTTGGCTGAAAACAATTCTCCAGGCTTGTGAAGAAACATACTTGTCTAATCTGTGTTTAAGTGAAATTTGTAGTATTTGGTGGATCAACTTAATTTAACAAGTGTTTGTGTTGCAAAATAGTTGGCCTCCTTGAAAAAGAAAAAAAAAAGACTCAGGTTTTTAAATGCTGACTCATATACTCAGCTGAGGTGGAAGAAGTTGTGTGTTGGGCCTTCTAATATAAAAGGCAGTTAGGAAGCCTGGCCCGGGGAGGGTCGGGGAAGATTCTTGGAAGATCAGCCTTTGCTACGAACTCTGCAGAAACGCGTTCCTTTGACTGATAGAAATCATTGCACCAGGTAAGTTTAAAAAAAAGGGGGGGGGTGGCTACTTCATAGAGGGTGCTTTTAGTAAGAACAAGGAAACACTTGATACTTTACTCAAAACTTGAGAATAAGCCCTTAGATGCACTCTAAGTCACGGAAAGATCTGACACAACCCATAGATTGGAATGGCATCAGCAACCCAATAGTCTGCACCATGAAGTCTGGGTAGCACAGGATGTCCTTTGCACTTTAGTTATTTTTAAAAATTTACTCTATGGTATTGTGTGGTGTTTATGTTTTAAGATGAGTTTGGTGTTAGCATTTGGTGTTATAAATCAGTGTCCTTATAACGAGGCTGGTAAAAATTTGCATATATGTATTACAGTTTGGAAAGGGCCTTCTCTTATATTCTTGAATTAGGACTTTGCCATGACCCCCGTCAGGTAGACAGGGCAGGCATGTTACCTTTGAGAGGATGAAGTGTGGCATGTATGAATTTTGCCAAGGCCAAATAATGCCTAAACTGGTGTCTGTTTTGCTTCCCCAAAACCACCCCAATGACGTGGGGACAGTCCTGAGATAAAGGTGAAGTGCCAGGAAGAGCTGAGCAATCTCCTGATGGTATATCCTCACATCTCCATTTCCTTAGCTTTGATGCAGACATGCCAAGGATGCTGCATCCATTTGGGTGGCAAATGAGACAGTTCTGTTGGTGGTAAAGATCTGTCTGTGTCTGTTAGAATTCAGACTCTGGCACTTTGGTGGTGGTCAAGGGCTTCCTACAGAAAACTTTTGCAACCACTGATCTAGTAGCAGCTTTTCTAGGGTAGGGAAGTGGAGATTGGAATAAATTTACATAAAAGTATTTGTACTTTTTTACAGTATTATACATTTGTTGATTTACTTCTTTACTCTTTTCTTCTGTATTACATACACACAAAGCTGTCTTCACACTTGGAACATAGACTGCTCTGGATAACTTTTGACCTTTCATAGTCATTCATAGTAGCATGATGGAACCATGTTGCTCTTCACGGCATGTACTCATGATCTTTATTCTATAGCACCTTTAGATTAATAGTGAAAATTTGAGGCCTTTAAAAAATATCATTTTCATCTGCATTTCTTACTTGGTTAAAGGCATACTTCTACTGTTTTTGATTGAATTTTATATACCTAGAAGTCAAAGAGCATCTCTTGAAAGCCAACCAGAAATTTTAACAGAGAGACATGTCCAGTATCTAAATCATGAGCCCGTTTGGTTCATGAATTGGCCACATTTGGCTCCGCAAGTTGTGAAATTCCATGTTCTACTCTATATGTTTTGACAATTGCATTGCTTGGCAACAATGGTCTGTCTTCTGTGAGGATGATAACTTTTCTTCTCCATGTTCTAGCATGGTACAGTCTTGTGGAAGACATTTGTAATGAGAATTAGTTACCAAATATAAAATTCATTTCCTCCTCATATAAACAATAACACAACTTATTCTTCTGTTTGGAAACAGGCAAGGTTTTTTTAAAATTTGTTTTTAAAGTTTCATTCATATGTTTCATCCTGTGTTCAGAATCCTTAGGATGGGAAGAAAAGCATGTTAGAATCAAGGAAACAGGGCAGTGCTGATTTAGAGTTGGTTTTCATTTTTTAATGTACTTTTTTATTAAGGTAAAATATACGTATAAATTTACTATCTTTACCATTTTTAAATGTACAGTTTGGTGGTAATAAATACATTTATATATATGTTTTCTTCTTAATTCCTTTCTCTACCCTAACACTGAGAAAGATTTCCTATGGCCAACCCAGAAGCCTGCTGCTGGAGTCCCCAGGAACAATTCCAGACTGAATTCTTGCTTTCATTTTTGGCAGAATTCACAAATTCTAACCTATTTTACAGATAGAATATACTTGGCCCAGGAGAGAAAATAACTGTTGCAGGGTAAGAACACATTTTCCAGAATTTTTAGTTTGATATTCACTCTGAACCATTTCCAGAGATAGGGAACAGGAATAATTTAGCAAAGGGTAATGAAGATGAGTTCAGGTTTGCACATGTTTGAGCTGTGGTGGTGCCCAAGAGGCAGTGGGGTATAGGAGTGTTGAGCTCAGCAGAATGAGCTAAGACTACATTAGTAGATTTTTGAGACCGTAAGTGAGCCACTGAAGTAGATTACACAGCCCAGCTATGTAAGGATAGAAAAACCCAGTGGACCCAATACCATTTGTTGAAAATACTGTCCTTTTCCCGTGTACTTCAGTGGTACCTTTATCGTAAATTAGTTGACCATATATGTTTATGTCTATTTCTGAGATCTCTATTCTGTTCATTGGTTGATTTTTCTCTTCTTGTACTAATACTGTAGGGTCTCAATTCTTTTAGTTTTATAATAAGACTTGATATCTGGTGTGTAAGTTTCTCAAATTTGTTCTTGAGACTGTCTTGGCTACTAATGGCCCTCTATATTCCCATATAAATTTTAAAATCAGCTTGTCTGTTTCCACAAACTTGCTGGGCTTCTGATTGGAATTGCATTAAATCTAGAGATCAATTTGGGAAGAATTTACATCTCATCAATATTGAGTGTTTCAGTTCAAGAATGGGGTATTTATTTAGGCCTTCTTTAATAATTCTCAGTGATATATAGTATTTTGTGTGTCTTGAACATTTTTAGTAGGTTAAGTTTAGATATTGAAGTTTCTGATGCCGTATTAGGTTTGAAAAATTTCAGTGTCTAATTAGTTTTTGCTTGCATATACAAATATAGTTGATTTTTTTATATTTGTATCCAGCAAGCTTACAAATTTGCATGTTAATTCTAATAGTTTTCTGAACAATCTTTTGGAATTTCTATGAATATAATCATATTATCTATAAATATCAGTTTTATTTCTTCCTTTCCAATTCAATTTTTTGTTTCTCTTTTTCTTGTTTTATTGTGCTGGCTAGGACATCCAGTATAATGTTGAAATCCATTCAGATTTCTCTCAGATTTCTAATCTCATGGGTAAAGATTTAATATTTCACCATTAAGGATGATGATTGCTGTAAATGTTTTTGTAGATACTCTTTATTATATTAAGGAAATTCTCCTTTATTCCTAGTTTTCTCAGAGTTTTTAAAATTAGGAATTGGTGTGGAATTTTATCAAAACTTTTTTTCTGAATTTTAGGATGATCATATGATTTTCAAATGTAAAACTAACTTCACATCCCTGGAACAAGTTCAACTTTTGATTTATTTTCCTTTTTATATAAGGCTGGATTCAAAGACCATATCTGATAACTCTGCTATCTGGATCACCTATGGGTCTATTTCCATTATCTATTTGTTCCCTTGATTTTTCCTCATTTGTTTTTATTTCCTGGCATGCCTCCTACTTTTTTTATTTATGAAATTCTGGACATTATTTAAGAAAAAAGCTCTAGATACTGTTATCTCCTTCCAGACTGGATTTAATGTTCTTCTGGAAGGCAGACAAAACACGGGCAGATCACCTTTTTCGTTTTGTTCCGGTTGATGCTGAATTTCAGGATTTGTTAAGGCTCATCTGTTTCTGGTTTTCCCTTTCTCCTAGAGTTTAGTCCTTCAGTAGTTTTAGCTGAAAGTCTAGATGCTTACCAGAGCCCCTCCTCCTTAGGGGACTCTGGACTCTAATTTTTTAATTCCCCAGCATCATGAGACTACCAAAAACTCTGCTTTATTTTTAAGCCTCTGAACACTTTCTTTCTGCTTGTTTTCTCACATTCTCATCCCATGTAAACACCGCTTAATATTTGGCTAATAACTCAAATGGAAATATTGGAGTTTAAGGCAGCCAGGACTTGAAGAGCCAAAGTCCTAGAAGAAAGAGGCTACAAAGAAGTGACCCCCAACTTCTATGAGCTCATTTCTATGCAGGCCCTTTTTTTCCTGGGACCTTAGCCCTTCACGTACTAGCTTCCCTGAACTCCAGTTTTATCTCTAGCCAGCGATATTGCTCTAAGCTCTAGGCTGCTGCTGCTTTCTGCTTGGTGTCTATGCCTCATGCTAGGAATTAACAAATGCCCTGAAATGAAAAGGCAACAGCAAACACAGGGCTCACCTCAGTGCGTTTCCTTTCTCTCTGTGGTCTTGACCCATCAAGGGTTACCCGGCTTGGTTGCTCTACAATGACTTAAAACAGGTTTGTTTTGTTGTTAATCTACTTTCTTTAGTTGTTCTTCGTGGGAGTGTTAGTTTGATTCATCATAGCTAGAAGAGTAAGTCCCTGAAGTATAGTATTTTTATTATTTTCTTTTGGAAATCTTTTTAATGAATCCCCACAAATGTTGATATTTAATTCATTAATCAAATGATGTAGTTCTGGAAACAAGATCTGGACCCAGTAGTTGATCCAGTTTCAGGATCGAGGAGAGTAGTGTCTTTAGAAAAGCATTACTTGTAGACTGATTGCTCTGTGAATTCTGCTGGACTTTCAGTGCTGTCTGCTGAAATCAACATACAAGTTCAACCTTTTCAGATACCTGAGGCGGGTTTCTTTTTTTGAAGAGAAGGGCAAATTTGAGAAAGCGAGGATGGGAGAGCACTATTATAGTTTGGGTAGAGGAAAATCAAAGCCTTTTGTCTCTGTGCCCAGCCACACCTTTTTCTCTTTCTGTATCTGGCTCTCAGAGGTGTGACCCTGAGGGACTCCTGAAATCTTACTGCTCACTTGATAATCTCTGGCTCCCTCAGTGTGGGCCTCAGGCACACAGTGAACTTTTCAGTATTTGTTCCTTTGCCACTGAAAAAGGGATAATACAACTGACCCAAACCTCCAGTTATGTAACTGGTTGTTTCATCTTCCCAGTTAAGTGCATATTCTTTATACCTAGAATGATCTACCTGAAATTTAAAAAATAAATAAATAAAGACTCAAGGGGCTACCAAACCTTGTTCCTCAGCCTATGTTTGTTCTGTTCTTTGTAAGGCACAGTGAAAAAGAGAATATTACAGAGAGGAATTAAAGTTACCATAAAGAATTGTACACACTCAAAAGAATGTGAAAAAATTTTGTGTGGGGAGGTGTCAGGGCAGGGGATGCCATTCTTTGGGAACTGCTTATCCACTTGGTAAACATGAAGAGAAAATAAAATAGGTTTTTATTTCTGAAAACTATGCATTTATCATTCATTCCTAGAAACAGATTGCTTTGGTTGCATGCATCTCTGTAACAGGTTGTCCAAATTTGTGGGAGGCAGGCCATGCTACTGGTTAAGATTATTTTGTGAAACATCATTTTTTAAAATCACAGATTAATAGCACTTTTACCGTTTACCTCTTATGGTGGTTGTGAAGAGCACTTTGAACAGTCAGGTAGTAAACAAACATCATATTAGGGCTTGCTATGTTAACATTCTGACAACAAAGTGATTTACATTGGCTTGTTAAAGACGAAACAGCCTACAGAGTCAAGGTGCCTTTGATATTTGAAACGTCTCTTTATACCATTCTAGCCATTGAGGTAAAAATTGGGTAATGATAATATCAAGGAGCATACAATCAATGAAAGCTTAGCCAATTATATATTAATAATAATAATGTTCATTCATCCTTGTTACTCAAATCCATGTGTATATTTGTACAGCAGTTTATCCTAGTTTGTAGTGCTCTACTTTCAAATCTAATATTCCTTTTCTGTCTTTCTGGTGGTAAAAGTTTAAGCATAATCTATATTATACCTTACCTAAGGGAAAAGTACAAAACAAGGGCTTGACTATCTAATTTTCCAAAATAATTGATATTTTACTTTCATTCTCTTTGCAAATCAAATTTTTCTTATTGCATAAAGTCAGTTCATCAGTGTATGAGTATAGTTTTGTATCTTAATGTATCGTCAAATCCAGACCCATGAATGGCAAAAGAATGTCTTATGAAGAAATAAAGAAACAAGACCACAGAGTCACCTTATCAGGTATTTCATAAATCTGCTTATTTTGAAAGTATAAATTCTACTTTATCAGGGACATTTTTCTAGCAAAACGGCTAGTAGTAAACACAGTTGTACTTTGACCAGGGCAGTATGACTTTAACAGGTGTGTAGTTTGTCAGGAAGGGTCAAACCTGGGCACCAGGAGCTCAGGTACCTCCTGCCCTTCTCCCAGAGCAAAGGAGAGAAAGACCCGGTGTGCTTTGCCCATCATACCCTCTGCCTCTTGGCCCAGTGGCATAGCACCAACCTGGGCAGGTGCCTTGGAGGCCGTGTGACAGGAGGGACCACAAAGGATAATCTTGCCGACAAACACCAATTCTACAAGTCTTTGTGAGTGGCTTGCTAATCAGTCCATGCTAACGCCAGGGCGAATTTTTGAAGTTTTCTAGAAGTCTCTTGTTAGGCTTATTAATTTGTTAAGAACTTCCTTTGTCCAGGATGATCATAATATGAGAAAAACATGCCTTAAGGTTGGAATAACATTGAGAAAGAATAACATTGTTATATCCTATTGTTAATGGGAAGCCTATTCATCATACAAAGGGTGGGGTCTATGAGTTAGTTGAGAATAAAATAGTCAATAAATGCATTCAAAGTTGTATCTTCTCTTGTTTCAAGATTTTCCTGCATGGTTTGCTAACTTAAAGGTGTGTCATCTCGGTAGGAAGTTCCAAATAATCCAGTTGTGGTGGTGATTGTGGCCAGACTCTAGGATTCTTTATCCAGCAGTGACACATATTTTAGATGTGAACATCTCATCTCGACTCTGCTGAAGCGAGATTTAGAAGGGAATTAAAAGTTTCCTTACTTGTTACCTGGAAAAATCAGATGCATCTTATTTGAGGCTACACTTTTACAGAGTCAGGAGACTAGAAGGCTAGACACATAAAGTGTTCTGCTTGGGAGGAGGAGGGCAAGGTCGGGCGGGTCATGGGTTCCACCACAATGCCACCACCTGCGGCCACCATCAGCCACTCGGGCTGCACGCACCTGTCACCCCTGGCCTGATCCTGATGGGGGAGGCCTGCTTGTGTTTTCTAACACTGTGTGTCTTACTGTATTTTCTACATCCAGCTGACTTTAGTGTTTACACGCAGTAGATTGGATTCCTTACCTTATTCTGAGCCCTGGCTCAGTAGTTTCAGCCTGTACCCCGTCCATTTCATGACTACCTTTTAGACACACAATGGCTAAAGGCCTGGGCTCAGGTTAAATTCTGGTTGCCCCACTTAATGCCCGGGTGACCTTGAGATGCTCTCTAGGGCTCCATTTCCTCAGCTGTAGAAGAGACATCGTAATAGGACTTGCCCCTTCTGGCTGTCCTGAGGAATAAAGGCTCTCGGTGCAGTGCCCCATGGATTGGAAGCACGCAGTGAGTATCTGTTGTTCCTCTGGCCGGCTCAGCCCTGTTATTTTAAGACCATGCTTTACCTCACTGCCCTGCCAAAGGCCCCGAGCAACTTAGATCCAAACGTCTAAATTCAAGACTGCCTCGCTGCCACTGGCCACAAAGAATCTTAGCCTTCTGGGGCTCAGCTGTTAGACTGCATTTGTCGATCTCACAGGTCTCTCGAGCGATGAGAGCTGAACGCGTCGCGCAGTCAGAAAACGTGTCATAGAAACAACGTGCGCTCCCGGGGCCACTCAGTAACCGAGTCAGGATAGAGGCCACCCCCCTCACCCTGGAGGTTTAGTTGCTTCCACATTGTGACTGTTAATCCTCCTTGTCAGTGCTCTCCTACCTCTGCCCCACGTCTGGCTTCTGACTCACGTTCTTCCTCTTAAACTCGGTCCTTCTCTTCTTTCTCCTTTTCTCCGCTTTGCTCCATTTTGGATGACGGCCTCTGTCTCATCCCCACTTTCTCTTGGAGTAGGCTCCTATTTCCTTTATCATAAACCCTGCTCTGTAAAAATAAAAGCACATTCTAGCTCTTTCTAGAGAGCTGTGCTCATACTTTGGGCTGTATATCTCTGCATCCTTATTATAAGTCCTTAAGAATTAAGTGCCTGCGGCATCATTGTAAAGAGCAACAACTGATCCCCAGTGGTAGTATACGCTCCTCGTCCTTGCTCTAGGGGCAAACTTACACCCTGAAATTCTCACTGGGTCTTTTATTTTTTTAGAGACAGAGTCTCACTCTGTCACCCAGGCTGGAGTACATGATCATAGCTCACTGCAGCCTCCAACTCCCGGGCTCAAGCGATCCTCCTGCCTGAGTAGCTGGGACTGCAGGTGTGCACCACCACGCCTGGCTAACTTTTTTTATTCTTTGTAGAGACAGGGTCTTGCTATGTTGCCCAGGTTGGTCTCGAACTCCTGGCCTCAAGCAATCCTTCAGCCTCGGCCTCCCAAAGTGCTGGGATTACAGGCATGAGCCACCACGCCTGGCTGTCACTGAGTCTTGATGCTAGAGTGCCAGCCACATTCTGCTCTGTGACATGAATATGTCCTGTCCTTCCTTTCGGACTGGGGCTACTTTCCCATAGCTCTGTTCATACTGTCTGTGTTATTTCTGGATAAGGGTCTTCTACAACCTTCCAGAACAGAATTTATGTCTTTTTACATCTGAATTTCAAAGCACTGGACTTGCAGTCCCCTCGTGCTGTTTTCCATGAACACCCCCTGTCTCCCGGCTCACAGTGGTTACCTCAGTAATGGGGGGTGATTTGTCACTAGGGGGGTGCCGTATCCATGTCGAAGGAGCTTTAAACGTGGCAGTCCTGAATGTGGCCCCCCACAGACTCTGGTACGCAGCTGAGTAAACGACTTCTAGCTGTACCTACTGTTTATACTTGGAAAAGATGACAATAGAGCTCTCTTCTAACTCTAAGCAGCCATGTAAGCGGGAAAAATATTTGCTCCTCCTCTGAGAAATCTAAAAATTTTAACTCAGTGTTTCACTGGCCTCATAAATATTTGCAAGAATAGTGATGAGCTTCATTCATTTGTCGTGGGTTGTCTTTGGTATCAATCTCAAAGGGCAGTTATGTCATTATGGAAAACTCTTTGAGTCCAAAACTGAGTCCTGGAGATCTTGGCCACGTGACTGTAACCTCATGTCTGAGTCTTAGTTTCCCCAGCTGTAAAATAGAGATAACCATACTCTACCTAGCTTTTAGGATTATTGTAAGGCCCAAGCAAAGTAAAGGAGATGAAAGTGCCCTGTAATCTATTTAGGTGTGTGCTGTTACTATTGCGATGCTCCTCTTCAGTCTAGCACTTTTTCTGGTCTTTTTTTGGAGACAGAGTCTTGCTCTGTCACCCGGGCTAGAGTACAGTGGCATCATCATAGCTCACTGCAGCCTCAAACTCCTCGGTTCAAGCGATCATCCTGCCTCAGCCTCCTGAGTAGCTGGGACTACAGGTGTGTGTTACCATGCCCGGCTTATTTTTCTATTTTTTGTAGAGAGGGGGTCTCGCTCTTGCTCAGGCTGGTCTCGAACTCCTGGCCTCAAGCAATCCTCCCACCTCGGCCTCCCAGAGTGCTAGGATTATAGGCATGGGCCACCGCGCCCGGCCAAGTTTAGTACTTTTAATTCTAGTCATTTTCCTAGCCCTGTAAGATATTGCAGCAAAATATTTCCACACTGAGAGATTTGAATCTTTCTGTGGCCAAACCATTCCCCTCCCTGTCATGGGAATCCCAGACCATTCCATGCTCATGGCCCTGGGATGTAAACTCAGATTGACATCCTCACTGAAACACATGAAGGTGACAGTCCCCTGACAATGACTACAGTGAAATGTGGGTGAACAGAAAGAAACCCTCACACAACCTTCCCACAGCCCCTGGGGTTACATTAGTTGAAAACTGTGAAAAATATGAAAATATTCCCTGTGGAGCCCAGTGGAAGGAATGGACCCTATGCCTTTGCCCCAGAGAACCCCAGCCATAGCTCACAGTCGTGCTGGGATGAACTTTAAAATCACTCAACATACGCCCTGGTGACACAGTCCATATGCAAAAGGACCCGACATCCACTGTAGACTATTTAATAGCTTCAATTGAAAGAAAAGAATGGGTGATTACTCAGAAATGTGATGTGGTTTCTTGTTTCTCCTTATTTCACAGGAACTAACGTGTAGATTTTGAGGTCTTAATTTAAAAAAAAAAAAGAGCGAAGCCCAACTTTGTAAATGCTCACGTGAACCCTGATTCTAATATTTCCTTAACCCTGTTCCTCACTGCTTCCCACTTCTCTCCGTTTAGAGTTTACTAGCCATAAAGCAAGCTGTTCACTAATAAATGGCATTACAAATAAAATAATACAATAATAAAATAAATATTAAAATAAAACACAATATAACATTTATTTGTAATTTATCCTAATTCCAAAAAAGATGTGGCAGAAGCAGCACGAGCAAGACTTTTGGAGAATTTGAGGGGTGCTCCTGTGTTCAGGCGATTTCTATGAAGCGCCTTATCACATGTCCCTGTCTCTCCTGATTGTGTCATACCTGTGTCCCGGATGGCATCATGCCTGTTGGAGCTGTGGCAGGCCGCCGTGCATGGTGCTTCACAGGTGGAGGTGACCTGACTTGGGCATTTTGTATCCTGACGCTGAGATAGGGCAGAGTGGGCAGGAGCTACAGGGCAGCGTGCCATTCACCATGCTGTTTTCTCTTTCTTTCAGAGACTCTGACCTATTTTTGTTGGACACCCGCATAGTGTGGGCCTCAGAAGAAGGCTGGCTGGAGTTTGACATCACGGCCACTAGCAACCTGTGGGTCGTGACCCCGCAGCATAACATGGGGCTTCAGCTGAGCGTGGTGACACGGGATGGTAAGTGTTCACTTGCTCGCTCCCAAAGTCCGGCAAGTAGTCATTTTTTGTTCATTTCCTTTACAGCAGTCGTGGTAGAACTGTGGCTTACAGTCAAGTTCTCAGCTCCAGGAGGGCCGTGTTTACTGTTCCCTTGTGATGGCTATTGGGAACCAAAACCTTTCCCTAAGGTTTTCTAGAAAGGACTTGGAGACAGGCTTGGGTCACATCCCCCTGGAGGGTGGTCAGGGTGCCGACAGGGATGATGAGAGGACAGCTGTCCTAGGCAGAGGCAGGAGGGGAGGATGTTGAGGGAGAGAGAGAGAGAGAGGCAGGCGTATCCATTTAGAGCCTAACCGAGGAGCAGGCTTGCCAAGGGGACTGTCCAGTGCCCTGTGCTCCTGCGGCATCAAAGCTCAGCAGCTCAAGGTCCACACTGGTGATCGGGCCCCCCACAGGCCCTCAGGCTGTGCACACTCTGCACGTGGGGTCACTTCACTGGTTGAGAAGAAATACAATCAGAAGGAAAAGGTGACTACAGGTGAACAGACCAGCAGAGACGGGGTAGCCCAGGAGTTCACGCCACGCCTTGGTGGGATTCCTGTACCTGTGAAGGCAGGCTTTCATTCTGCACGTCCAAGGGGTCTGAGGCTGGAGAATGCAGGATCTTCTTCCTCACGCTCATTCTTTACTGTTGGCACTTTGGGAGACTGGGAAGTATCCCTTAACTGTGCAGCTGCAGGAGTAAGCTTCCGTGCAATAACTCAAAGTGTGTTTTGGTTTGCATTAAAGGAATCCACATCCACCCGCGAGCTGCAGGCCTGGTGGGCAGAGACGGGCCGTACGACAAGCAGCCCTTCATGGTGGCTTTCTTCAAAGTGAGCGAGGTCCACGTGCGCTCCACCAGGTCAGCCTCCGGCCGGCGCCGACAGCAGAACCGCAACCGCTCCACCCAGTCCCAGGACGTGTCCCGTGTCTCTAGCGCTTCAGGTAGGTTTGGGGGGAGCCTGTTTTTCCAGGAGGCCTTGCTGGCCTTAGTGAGAATAAACATCGAGCGTGTGGGCTCAGACGTTGAGCAACTTCTGCACAACAAATGCAAAGGCCTGTCGGGTATCATACGGATGACGGGGCCTCATCATGGTCACCGATCATCTAGGTGGGTTCCCAGGGCCCTCAGCGTGGAACACTTGTCACCCAAAGACTGAGTGTGCAGGCTGCAGGCGTCGTGACTACCTGTTTCTCAGACGAGCATCCTCTGTTTGATTTGGTTTCTCCAACTCTTCATTCCCATCCAAACCCTGGGACCACCTAGATTTTTTTTTTTTCTAGTTCTGTTGTGCCTGGAGGGTTGTGATGTGCAAACGAACTTGGTACACTTGTGTAATATGGACTTGTATTTGTCGGTACTCTTGGCTGGGAAAGATGGAAAGTCAACTGGAACAGCCGTCTAGGAGGGGTTTTATTGGCTCACTTAACTGAGAAGTTCAGGGGTTCTAGCCGTAGGCACGGTGGGATCTGTGGGCTTGGATGATATCAGGAATCCTTCTTCTTTTTCTGTTTTCCTTTGTTGGTGGCATTCCCAGAAAGACTGTCTCTCTACGGTGGCCAGGAAGGCAACCAAAAGTTCCAGGATTTTGTCACTCTTGGCAACCTCAACCTCAGAGAGCCCTTGTCCAGCTGAAAGCCAGGGCATGACTCTCGTTGGCTTGGCTTGGGTGGTATGCCCCACCCTGGAGCTAGGGAACCAGATCAGTCCCACTCTGCCCAGGAAAGGCAAGTTTACAGGGCAAGGGAGAGGAACCAGTTCCTGCTGCCCGAGTGTCAGTTCAGTGGTCCTTCAGAAATGTTCCCTCCATGGCCATGCCTTTTTTGGAGGGGGCGTGGAAGTCCATTCATGGAAACACAGAGGAAGGGGGAGCAGGTTTTCCCTTGTGATAGCCAGTCACATAGCTAGTAAGTATTGAATTTGAACTCAGACATTTCTGACTCTAAAGCCAGTGCTTGCAAGTTCTGGGGTTCCTTTGGCTGCTTAAATAGTCTGGGAGTTAAGCATTGAAGTTGAGGATTTGCAGTGGTGGGATTTGCAGGCAGAGAACTTGCTTCTCTTGTTGCTACCCTGTGACTCTGGACAAACTTAATCTGTTTCTGCTTCAGTTTACTCATCTATAAGGTGAGGATGATGAATACCTTGCAGATTTTCTGGGATTAGATGAAAAGCATCAAAATCTGGCTCATAATAGCCCTCAAAGATTAGTTATATCCAGTTGTAGGAAGTAGGTTCTCAGGGCGTATGTTGGGATTCCTAGAAAGGAAGTGAAATACTTCTGGAAGATGCATTAATTCTTCCAGGTAACTGTATATAAATGCCCTTTTCAGTGGCCAGAAAGAGTTAATGTGGTTTCCCAAAATACCTAATTTTTTGCTGGGAAGAAGTCTCCGTTTTAGGTTCTGACTTATAAAGCTGTCTCTTTTACCAGTAACTTGGACGTGGAACCTGAGGATCCGCCACCCAGTGTGACGTGACATTTTGCTTCTTGTCATCCTGGTGTTTCTTGGAAGCATTGCACAGCATGGGTGTTCCTGTGTTTACCACTAGAAACAGTGAGGGTTGGGGTTTTTGAAAAAGAAGAAGAAATGCTCGCTTTCCTTTATTCACTTCAGAGGCAGCCTGCTGAACAGAGTTAACAGTCTCAGGGTTTTCCCCAGGGTATGATGATGAAGTCTGCCAATGGTAGGCTTCAATTTATTAATGAACTGTGGTCAGTTTGGTACTGGGACCTCAGACATGGAGGCATCTCTTGAAATGTTGATTGCCTTTTAAAATTAAAATTTCGCTTGATTTATTCAGCATCCCCCCCACCCCCACCCAGCCCACCCAATACACACACACCATGTTTTTAAATTGAGAAAACATGTTGTGCCTGATTTGGGTTTAAGCAATGTCACCCAATTATTATGTTCCAAGCCCCTTTCAACTTTTTTTTCAATTTGATGAGTTTAAATTAAGTATGGATATGAAAATTGATCTAATTTGCAATAAGATGCGATGGTCTCTGTTTTGCTCTCGGTTGGTCTCCCCACCTCCCAGCATAGTACTTCTAAATTTGCTTTGCTCCTTTCAGCAATGCTAAGGCAAAAGAGTTCCTAGCAAATCCCTCTGGTCTCACCTATCTGAAAGCGCCCAGGAGAGCATTACTACGAAGGATGCTCCCTCCTTCCCACTCTCTTCAAAGATCCTTTCAAGAGATCTGAGAAATCGCTCATGTCTGGCCCACCAACGTGCTGCTTTCTATATTTGGCTCCTTCTTCCTTATTTATTCTTCTGTTCATGGGAGTGGACGTGCAGAGCAAGGGATTTCCAGAAAGATGGCCTGCTACCTGGAGAAATGGGCTGTCTGGTTTTTCTCTCCCTCGTAGGGCCGAATGTTGCTGGGCCTTTGTGAACCAGGTGGATGTTGCAGAGACAGAAAAGTCATGCTCTCTGGCATGACTGCAGGCAGACTTCCCCTTGTAAATCTTTTGGGAGGTTGAAGGAAGAGATTGCTTTGCCTCTGCTGCCCCCTCCTTCCACAGCGTGCTCCCAAGGAACTGATAGTTCTCCGTGGAAACAACCACCACCAGGAGCAGCCAGGGATCGTTCTGCATCTGGGTAAAGAAGTTAACATCATCCATCAAATTGCCTGTCATCAGGGTGACACGTGGAGGGGAAATAAGTGGCTATTGTTGGAACTGAGCTGCCTGTGCCTGAGACAGCAGGACTGGTCCACAACAACGGGGAGGCCGAGACGCCACCGCCCACCAGAATCTACTCTAACATTTGTACTTGGCTTTCAAGCTGGACTTTCCAAACACGTGCGCCGGACAGTGGGTTTGGATCGAAGTCTTCCTGGATGGTGTGCACTTGCCCTTGCTTCTCTGCAGCTGTCGGCTGCAAATGAAGGCTATGTGTTGGCCATGTTACACTTCTCCAGGGGGCTTAGATAGTCTCTGCGCAGTATCGTTTCTCATTTTTACACGTTTTACTAGTCCTGGTGCAAGCTGTCCTGTGCAGCCCACTGGGGATTCTAACAAACCTGGAACTTCTTTCTCAGCCTTCATTTTTTTCCCAGCCTGCTGCTCTTGTGGCACTTGCCCTTGGTTCTGTAGCTCCAGCTTGGTGGTCTCTTGCTACTTGCTGCCATTCACCCCCTTTAATAGTAGCTCTTTCTTGGGGTTCATTGCTTTGTCTTCCGGGGGCCTGTGATACCACCTGGCTAATCCATTGCAAGGTCTGTGAACAAATGGCCTTGAAGGATGATTCCTTTTGGTGATTCTAAATTCTGATCTGGCTAATTTTCCAGGATTTTTCCAAGACATCTTTGGGGAGAGGGTAATTCATGCAATTTCAAGTCAACCAGTGAGTCTGAGGTTTCTGTCATGTCAACTAGCTGGTTGCTGACACTGTGACTTAGAATTGGTCTTCGTTTTGGCAGATGACAATTTGGAAATATTTTCTGCCACTTTTAACAATTCATGCAAAATTGGAGTAGTCTCTTTCATTCTCGATGTTTATGTTGTCACTACCCAGCTCTGCCAACTGTTTGTGAGCCCAGCAACCTCTCAAGACCCTGTCTGTCCTTTGGAATGAGTCCATCTCTGCACCAATGCTACCTGTTAGCGTTGCTTACAGTAAGTTCTCCTTCCATCTCTTTCCCACCCACCCAAACATGTGGACTCCAGGGAAAAAATGTAGCTCTGGTGCACATTTAAGTATACTATTGACTTTCTTGTTGCTAGTTCATAGCTTCTATTCCTTAAGCTTCCTAATCAGGACCATTTTCAATATGCTTCCAGCATAAGAAAGGGAACCAGAATTCATCTCTTGCAAAACAAGTGTGTGAGTACTTTATTATGACTGTGCAGTCTTTTGCTATAGATTTCAAGGAACTCCAGTGTACAGACCGGGGGTCTTATTCTTACGGTGTCTCCCCCACTTCATCATTGGCATCCATGGGTTGGGGGTGCCAAAGCTGAGTGGTCCACCCACCATGGACATTCAAAGCTTAGGAAAAACAGACACAGCTCACAACTGTGAGTTAGCAGTTTGTAGTTCTTCCAAAAAGTTGGGAATTTTACTTTGTCATTTTGATCTTAAATTAAAATTTTAGAGCCTGCAGCTTGGCTTCCAGATGCCTTTGTTAAGAAGTAGAGGATTGTTGGGGGCCTTCTAAATGAAATCAAACTGTAATTCTCCACAGATGTAAAGGACAGGCATGGCATATGGTGACTCAAAGGTTGGAATCATTTCAAACTTCACTTTTAGCATGCTCGTCCCTTATTTATCATGAAGCCTCTTCAGGACAGTGGTTAGCCAGAAGTGAAACAGACCGGAATGTTCCCTTCTACCTCATTATGAGGTTCACCAAATGGCAGCCATGCTAAAAGGCAATGATAAGGAGACATAAGCAAGATGTCTAAATAATCCCCCAACCATTACGAACCCTAGCAGGGTAGTGGGGCCTGGAGGCTCAGTCTAGGAAGTGGCAGAGGGTACAGAAGTTGCTCAGAGCTCAGTCTTTAAGGGAAGACTTTGTCTATTTTCAAGACAAGTAGTTCCATATTGTTTTAGAATCAAGACAAAGGCTGAGAATTCACCAAAGTCCCACCAGGATTAAATGGGGCCTCATGAGATCTTGAAATCCCGGAGCCTCCTCGTTGCCTCTTGTGCCAACAATCCGGGTTGTAAACAAAATCTAGTCTATGAAATTCAAGTTGTCCCCCAACCCATTAAGAAATGATTATTATTATTCTTATTTTATTTCAGAAAATTATGGAGGTACAACACTTTGGTTATATACATTGGTTGTGCACTGCCCAAGTCAGAGCTACAATTGTGGACATCCCCCAAACTGTGTGCCCCGCACCCTTTAGGTGTGAGTTTTCACACCCCCTCCACCCCCTTCCTACCTCCCCAACCCCTGATGAATATTATTTCCATGTGTGCCCATAAGTATTCATCAGTTAGTACCAATTTGATGGTGAGTACCAGTGGTGCTTGTTTTTCCATTCTTGTGATACTTCGCTTTGAAGAATGGGCTCTAGCTCCATCCAGGATGATACCAGATGTGTTAATTCACCATTGTTTTTTATTGCTGAGTAATACTCCATGGTATATATATACCACATTTTATTAATCCACTCGTGTATTGATGGGCACCTGGGTTGTTTCCACGTCTTTGCAATTGTGAATTGTGCTGCTATAAACATTCAAGTGCAGATGTCTTTATTATAGGATGTCTTTTTCCTTTGGGTAAATACCCAGTAGTGGGATTGCTGGATCAAATGGTAGTTCTACTTTTAGTTCTTTGAGGTATCTCCATATTACTTTCCATAGAGGTTGTACAAATTTGCAGTCCCACCAGCAGTTTATGAGTGTTCCTATCTGTCTGCATCCCCGCCAACATTTGTTGTTTTGGGACTTTTTGATATAAGCCAATCTCACTGGAGTTAAGTGATATCTCATTGTGGTTTTGATTTGCATTTTCCTGATGATTAGAGAAGTTGAGCCATTTTTTATATGTTTGCTAGCCATTATTCTGTCTTCTTTTGAAAAGTTTCTGTTCATATCCTTTGCCCTTTTTTTAATGGGGTTGATTTTTTCTTGTTGATTTTCTTAAGTTCTGTATGGATTCTGGTTATCAGCCTTTGATCAGATGTGTAGCATGCAAATATTTTCTCCCATTCTGTAGGTTGTCTGTTCACTCTAGTGATAGTTTCCTTCTGTGCAGAAGCTTTTTAATTTGATCAGGTCCCATTTATTTATTTTTGTTGCTGCTGTGATTGCTTTGGGGGTCTTCTTCATAAATTCTTTGCCTAGGCCAATGTCTATAAGATTTCTGGGGATAGAGACACCCATCCGTTAAGAAATTATTGACACCAGAAATCAGAATCCCAGCATGGTCCCCAGCCTCCCGCCATGTCAGTGACGCAGAGAACTGGCACCTCCAGGGTGCTCCTTAATGGCCATATTGATTCTGCAGGGAGAGTGGGAGCCAGAGGCTTATTTTGGATAAGACTGGCACATAAGGCCCAGAGATAAGCAAAGAGTGGCCAGGCCCATGAAGGCAGAGGTGCCCCTTTAACAGCCACTGTACGGTCTTTGCCCTTGTCATTATAGGAGAGACAGGAAATAAAAGTAGTGAATTGTTCCCTCTAAAAAACAAGTTTCCTTTGGAAAGAGTTTGTAGCCTGAGCTCAGAGCTGGGAAATACAGCGTGGAGCATGCTGCTTTGTCCAGAGCTCCTGCTGCACTGGTATGCTCCTGGCTGTGTGTGACACAGTAGGGACAACCCAGCCAGCTCAGCAGGGCTGCAGAGTTCAGTCCATGGCAGCGCTGGCAGCCAAGTAGCCCCTCTGCAGAAGCCCCTGCCTGAGAGGCAGCTTCCTGCCTCCCTTCTCACTCTCCTTCCCTCCAACTGGTTTCTACCCTGACTTTGTCTCTTTTCTGCCTTTGTTTCCCTCTCCCTGTCTTCCCCTTTGTTTCTCTCTCCCCTCTCTCCCTGGGACCTGGGCTGAGCTTTGGCTGCTGCCACTCAGGTGCACCCGCCCCCTGGAGCTTGAGGCCCCTGCAGCGCCCGCTTCCCCCACCCCCACCTCCGCCCAGGGTGCAGCCTCGCTGCCTGCTGCCTGCCCTGAGAGTCAGGACACGGCTGTGCCCTTCCCTCCTCTCCCGGGGCTCATCCCCCTGGGGATCTCATGGCCTTCAGGGCCAGGGCAGCCTGCATGTCGCCTCTCATGGCACGTAGTGATTCGGCTTCAGGAATAAACTGACAGTGGGGTGCCTGCTTCCCCATCACGTGGCTCCTCTGCACCTCGCTGTGTGTGCAGCTTTTCAGAAGGACCAAATGCAGAGGATGCTCGATGGAATTAACCCAGATGCCCTCCTTAGGGCTGTGGGATGTGAGTCCATGTTCAAGGTACAGCCAGCATTCAGGGTACAGCCAGTGTGCAGTGTGCATGGCCGCTGCCTGGGGACATGGCTCAGCCACTGGGAATGGGTGGCATACTCCTGGCTGCTTCACTGTTCGGAAGGCCTGAATGGGATGCGAACCTCCCTCGGCAAAGTGCGGGAAAAATAAAGGCTCAAAAACGGACACATTTGGGGCACTACAGCCTGGACCTCTCAGCCCAGCTGTGTTGTCCTTCCATGAGGGACTGCACCTGTCTCTGCTGGTCACTTTACCCTTCCCACTGCAGAGCGTGGAGGTTCTTGCTGAAGGATCTTCTAGAAGGAAAGGAGGCAGGTCTGTCTTGGATCTTTTAAGTTCATCCCCAGCCCCTAAGGGAGCTTTTGAAGCTTCCTGTGTGGTGGGCCCTGCCTGTCCCACACTATGAGATAAAACCATTTAAATCTTATGTACAAAACCATTTTTTTTCCTATAAATACTTGGATTTTTTGGTTTGCTTTCTTTTGCTTTGGGGGGTTATAAAGGATAGCAGAATGTTTTATCATGGTTTTTGCTTCAGTGGCTTTAGGACAAATTAAAAGTCAAGTCTGGTGCCAGAAAAAAAAATTTAAAAATAAATCTCCATTTAAAACCCATGTTTAAATGCCTATAATGCTTATTTGGAGAAGAGAGGAAGGACTTGGGCATTTTAATACAAATCATATCTGAAGGTTTCTCCACGGAAGCAGTTTCTAGAAGGGGATGGATGGGGGATGCCTTTCACTCTGCAAAAGGCAATTCATATTTGCTGATGTATCCGAAGCTCAAAAATCTATGGTGAGGGGAATGTTTCTCTCCTGTTTCAGAGTAGACTAGGGAGTTACCTTCTCGTTATGGAGGAAATTCATCCTGGGGGCCTCTGTGATCATTAGATTTGGTCACCGAATCACCTAACAGTTCTTTTGCCCAAACCCACCAATGGCTAGACCCTGCTTGTTCAAGCTGCCCTGGGTTGCTGGGCACTTGCCCTGCCCTCTACATTTGTGCCAAAGAATTGATCGGAGGGCTGGATTTCACTTTCTGTGCTCAAATTAAAAAAAGCCAGATCCCTTGAAAAAAGTTTGGTGTTTTTTTTGAAATTTTTTTTGAATTTTTATTTTTTATTTTTAAGATTCTTCAGGCTGAGTAGAACCAAGACTGGGCCTTCACTGCAGCTGTGCCCTGGGGATGTCAGCGGCACCCTGGGCTTTGTGTCTGATGTGGTAATAGCATCACCTGTGTGTGAGCCTCTATTCTGGGGGGCAGCAGCTCCAGTGTCCACAGGTTCACCTGGACAACGCGGGACCCATTCTCAGTGACTCTCACTCATGGGTCTGGGGCTGGGCTTGGAACTTTGCACTTCCGAGAAACTCCCTGATAATTCTTAGGATTCAGATGCAGGCAGCCCACAAGTCAGACACTGAGGACTGCTGTCCTGGGAGTGGGGCCTTACTCAGTTTAGGTCTGTTTCTCTGGGGGTTTTTTGGTTTTTGCTTCTCCTCAGCTCTCTACCTTCCTTGCCTTGCCCTTCCTTGGACTGGTGATTCAGACAGAGCTGTGTTACCTTCCTTCATCCTGCTGAAGTGGGTATGTTCCTGTGAAATTTCAACTGTATAAATTTTTATTGGCCCTCTTTAGACCATCCATCTAAACAAATATCAGGTATGGTGGCAGTAAGGGAAACTTTTTCTGCAATCTGTCAATCTGTTAAAAAAAAAAAAGAAAAGAAAAGAAAAATTATGTCAGTATAATTCCACGCAGAAACCAGGGTACCGACCCAACCCCTGAGTGGCAGGCACAAGTATTCTGAGGAGCATCAACCTTCACAAATATTTATACATTCTTTGCCAGCACTTAACATGGAATTATGAGGAAACTTGAGCATGGCCTGAGAGTATCTGTAGGAAGAAAAACAGGAGTGTTGAATTCCTCCCTTTGCTCTCTCTGGCCCTGATCCTTACTTAACAACAAACATGTCAGTGTCTAGCTCTAAAAGAAATAGCTGTTCTTACAGAGAAAGTTCTCTTTGTTGAGCACTGAGTCAACAGCAGGTTCACAGAAAACTAGAACTGAAGTTAGAAGCGAACCCCTTCAACTATGTCATCTTGGTTCTGACCAGCAGAAAAAGAAACTGGAAATCCAGACATGAAGAGGTTGTCCCTGCCTGTGTTCTGAGGACAATTCAACACCAATTGGGTGTCCTATGAATCAATTCTGACAGTAGCCACCTGGAGTTAGTGCTGACCCCACAAGTCAAAGGGCAAGGTCCCCAATGAGACTGTCCTCATTTCAGATACCAGGCACAAGTGAGGTCCCCAGGCCACCCACACTTCTGTCTGACTTGCCTATAAATTTGGGGGTTTTAAATTTGACCCCCCCTTCATGTTTGATAATTTGCTAGAACAACTCATGGAACTCAGGAAAGTGCTGTACTTATGATCATAGTTTTATTATAAAGGGAATGACTCAGGACCAGCCAGATGAAGAGATTCTTAGGGCAAAGTCAGGGGAGTGAGGGTAGGAACTTGAAGCATCCACACCTTCTTCGGGTGCACCATCCTCTCAGAACGTCAATATGTTCACCACCCTGGAAGCTCCACTGAGCCTCGGTGTCCAGAGTTTTTATATGGGGCTTGATTGCTATGCACAATTGATTAAACCATTGGCCACATGATTGAACTCAATCTCCCATCTGCCTCTTTTCCTCAGAGGTCATGCTAACCCAAAGTTCCAACCCTCTAATTGTGTGCTTGGCTTGTCAGGTGACCAGCCCCCATCCTGAAGCTATCTAGGAGCCCACCATGAGGCCTCATTAGTATAACTAGGACACTCCTATCACTCAGGAAATTCCAAGGGTTTTTGAAGCTCAGAGCCAGGAATTGGGGACAAAAATCAGATATATATTTTATTACTTCACATTGCCCATGTCTGCCTGATGTGGGAAGGAAAGTTGTTTGTAGAAATCCCTGCTTTTTATATGACCAAATGATGCCAAGCTTGACTTCAGGGAGATTTGGGTCTGCAGCACAGAGCTGGTATTTAGGAGGAATACTTGGGAGAACACAAGCAGAATGAGGTTGGACAGGGAAAATTCCAGACTAAGACTCTAAGCAGGGGGATCGTGTAATTTATCATCTAACCTGAGACACCTTTAAGAGTGCAGGGGACCAGGGCCTTGGTGTCTTCAGGAGATTGAGCCCCTGCACCCAGCTGGCAGGACAGGAAAGAGTGAGGGAAGGGCCTGGCAGTGCCACACCTCCTGCCCCTCTCCCCATGTTCCTGGGCAGAATTCAGGCCCATGGCCACAGCTAACTGCAGTGGGAAATGTCATCTAGCTGTGTGCCCAGGAGGTCAATAGAAGATGTTGTTTTTAATAAACACATAGCAGCCTCCATCTGACTGTTCCTGGAATATGCCAAGCAGGCTACTTCCTCAGGGCCTTCACATTGTCATTCCCACTATACGGAATATGGAATATTCTTCCCTCAGATAACCTCATGCCTCGCTCCCAGGGTTCCTTCAGGTCTCTGCTTAGAGGACACCTTAACAGACAAGCTTGTCAACCCTAAGTGAGATACTCTGCACTCACTATCCTGTAACTGTTGAGTGATAATTTAGCTACTAAGGGCTTGTATTCGGGTTTTTGAGAGAAACAGAACCAATGGGATTTGAGAGAGATATATAAGAGGGGATTTATTATGGGAATTGGTTCATGCAATTATGGAGGCCAAGAAGTCCCACAATCTCCCGTCCACAAGCTGGAGAACCAGGAAAGCTTGTGGTGTGATTCAGTCTGAGGCCAAAGGCCTGAGAACCAGGAGCTTTGATATCTCAGGGCAGAAGATGGATGACTCAGCTCAATGAAAGAGAGAATTCACTCTTCCTCTGCCTTTTTGTTCTATTCAGGCCCTCAACAGATTGGATGATATCCACCCCCATTGGTGAGGGTGGATCTTCTTTGCTCAGTCTACATATTCAAATGCTAATTTCCTCTATAAACACCCTCATGGATATGCAAAAATGTTTTACCAGCTAACTGGGTGTCCCTTATCCCAGTAGAGTTGACACACCAAATTAACCATCACAGGGCTCTTTAGTGCATGCCGTAGAAGCAGACTCTAATTAACATAAAAAGAAAAATAATTTAAGGATATCAGGGAACTCATCCAATCAACAGAAAGGCCAGAGAACCAACCTCATGGAATCAAGGCCCAGCTCAGATCTGGTCATGGGGACAACGTGCTTTGGACACCATGCCTGGGGCCATCACCCCAGACCCTGGCTGCCATGCCACCCACTCTTGATTTTACCTTGGAGTCGCTCCCTCAAGTTTTATAGTACAGGGTGGGGTGTGTGATTGGCTTTGATGAAGTCATGAGCCTCTACTGCAGCTGCTAGTGGGGAAGAAGGGAGTGATCTGTCATGGGAAATGGGGCCGATTCCCACCTATCTAGGAATCCCCTCAAGTGAGAAGTGTTCCTGAAAGTTAGGTAGCCAAAATAATAAATATCCAGAACAGCTGGGTATGGAATTCTAGGTTGATGGCATCGATTTTATGATATTATTTAATTTTCCAATGTGTATTTTTGTTAACAAGTTGCTGTCAATCTACTTTGTGTTCCTTTGTAGGTAGTTTTCTTACCTCTGGGTTGCTTTTTAAGAATTTCTCTATGTATTTGGTATACTACAGTTTCATCAGATGTGGCTAGATAGGAATTTATTTGGCTTATTCAGGATTCGTTATGCCTTTGCAATTTAAAGATGTTTGCCTTTCTTCAGTTCTATTATAGAAAATTCCTAGCCATTATGTTGTCAAATATTACTTCTCCCCTATTACTGTCTTCAGAAATTCCCATTTAGAAATATCTTGGACTATTCATTCTGTCTTCCATGTCTCTTTACAGAGAGATAATCTTATTTTCTGGCCATTTGACTCTGGTATATTTGAAGAGGTTTCTTCAAATATGTTGTTCAATTCTTTAATTCTCTCTTCAGTTATGTCTAATCTGATGTTTAACCTAATCTGTTATACAACCAATGTTCTTTTTCCCATCTATCTGTTCTTCTTTCATGCTTTTTCCCCCATAATGTTCTTGTTTTAGGGTTTCTAGCCCTTCTGTTGTCTCTTCCATTAACTTAGATGTTCTTGTTTTACAGCCTCTTTCAGATACTACTCTTACCTGCCATCTCTGGAGTCCTATGAATCCTCTCTGAGAGAGTTGATTTTTTTGTGTGGCTGATTCTTTTTTGTTGAGGGGTTATTTTCAGCAGGAAGTTTTTGTCTTGTCTTGTGGTGGTGGTTGGTTGATTTTTACAGAGAGAGTCCTTGGTGCCCTACGTTGTGAAAATTTCCCCCCAGTGCTTCTCCTGGGTTATAGTTGAAGTTATAGTTAGGGTGGTTCTGTGAGGTGAGGTGGGCAGGTAGAAAGAATGAATAAATTTAGAATTGGTAAACCATCTCAAAAAGTCCCATCTCTCCTTCCAGTATAGGTCACTGACCTAAGTTACTGTTTGTCTCTTTCGTTTATAAAAATCATTAAATCTGCATGTTCTCTCCTGCTTCAGGGCCAGGAAGTCCAGGAGTGCAAGTAAGAAAATCCAGTTCAAACAGGCTTTCATCCATTAGGTGACTTACTGGCTACGTCATTGAAAGGGGCAGAGGCAGCCTGCGGATGACCTGGGCTCTCGTATCCATTGAAATCCCTGCTAGATGAAGAATGTTTCTCTGAAGTTTTCTGCTTTCCCTTCATTTCTCTACTGTCTCTAGAACTCTCAAACACAGTTACCAAACTGATTACTCCTTTAGAATCACAGCTCTAAATGTCTTACTCTGTGGCTCAAAAACCTCTGAAGATTTACTTTGTGCCTCTGGTAGTAGGAAGTACAAATCATTGTGGCTGGCGCTCTAGGACGTTCATTTCTCCAACTTTATCCCACCTGCCTCCTCTTTACATACCCTTGAATCCATTCCAACAGAATGACTCTCTTTTCTTCTTGCTCCCCCGCTGAACTGTCCCTTCTGTGAACCCCCAGTGGTATTTATTTACCTATGGTCCTTGCGTATAGCAATCATATTCTGATTTGTATTTCAGTTATTTTGTGTATGTGTCTCACACCATACCTTGAATCTCTAAGTTCTTGGAGAAGGGAAGCCCAGTCTGACTCATCTTCTACTTTCTGTGGTGCCAGGCAGAAGGCATGTCACGGAAGAGCTGCTCGGATGGGCCTCAGTGAATCAGTGATTAGGTGAAACCAGGCTAGTGGCTCCTTCCTGTAATGCACGGGGCTGGTATATACTCTTCAGTGGTCTCACAGGGAACCGCTGGCTTAGGAGTCATTGCTTTAGTGCAAAAGGGCTCAACCCGGGCAGTGAGGCTGGAGTACAACATGAGAGCACACTGCCCCTACACAGTGTCTCCTCCCCCGGTATTCCTGAGCCTCCTGCTTAGGCCCTGCCCCATTCTACCTTTTTCAGGATACTCTCCTAGCCCAGCGGCTACCTTGAAAGCCCCTGTGCAATTTCAAGAGAGTCCCTGTTTGAAATACAGCAAGTCCTTCCTGGTACCGTTATCTGATCATGTGAATGTGATGTCTTCCAAGTCATGACCCTAAGGGGTGTCCTGGGCACCACCACCACAGGCCTTGCACACAGCAGGGCTCACAGCATGCCTCTGTTGCTTAAAGGTCTGCATTTGAGCCAACACGTGCCCAGTAGACCCCAGAGTGGACAAAACAGATTCATGCAAATAATTAGGAACCCGATGGAGCTGTCAGGTGACCAAATCTGTGCCTGGGAGGGGCCTCATTCACTGCTATCCTGAGTATAGTACAGTGCCTGGCACGTGGCAAACTCTCCCCGTAAGTATTCAAATGAAGGAATGAAAGAGTTGATACAGCTTTTGATCTTCTCCAACAGATTACAACAGCAGTGAACTGAAAACAGCCTGCAGGAAACATGAGCTTTATGTGAGCTTCCAAGACCTGGGATGGCAGGTGAGTTCTCTGGACGAGAGGAACAAAGGTCTTTTCTCAGCAGTTTGTTCTCATCTGAACAGCAGCAGCTGTCACCAAAAACCTAGAGCTTTAGAGCTGAGATGATTCCTTCCGTGAAAGTACTGAGGGGCCCTCGTGAACACCCAGGTTCCTGGGGCGGGGCAGAGGAAGGCGTGCCTCCTGGCACGCACCAAGCGCCTGCTGACACCCTTCTAGGGTTTGCAAGCTCTGTGATCCCATCAAAATCAGTAGCCACATTTCCCCGTACTCTTACCTCATCCTTTCAAAGACCACAGGACGTATTTATTTGGGCATTTAAACAAATTTTGTGTTTTGAGACAGGGTTGGAAAAAATAACCTCTAAGGGTTGACTTTTCCAATGACTATAAATTGGCTCACCCAGATTATCCAGAAAGGCACAGATGTGATGCCCCATACCTGAGAGCTACCACTAGTTTGTAAGAAAAGCAGCAAATTTAGGTGATGTGTGACAGAAGGTAGCTTCCATGTGCAGGTGGCATTGCTTCGACAGTGCCGGAGGCTCCTGGACAGGGTCCTCTGGGTCCAAGTACACAAAGCCGGCCATAGGCACGTTTCCAGGCCTAGCAGGCAGGTTGCAGTTAAGGCCACGTGGGCCCGTGGAGGGAGTGAGGGTTCTGCAGTAAGACCCACCAGGTTCACCTCCCAGCTTTGCCACTCGAATGAATGTGAACTTGGACAAATCCCTCAGTCTCTCTGCATCTGTCTCCTTGCCTGTCCAAAGTGAAGAATGCCTTCTCACGGCGTTACTGAGAGCACAGATGGTGTGAGAAGTGTATATTAATTAATCTTTTCTTGCTTCCTTTTGCTTTAAATGAAGGACTGGATCATCGCACCCAAGGGCTATGCTGCCAATTACTGTGACGGAGAATGCTCCTTCCCACTCAATGCACACATGAATGCAACCAACCATGCGATCGTCCAGACCCTGGTGAGCTCTGAGACTTTGCATTTTATAAGTAGGATCAAGCTCTGAGACCAAGTGTCATTTCTAATGGTACCTTTTTCCCCTTCGGTTTTGGAACAGGTTCACCTTATGAATCCTGAGTATGTCCCCAAACCATGCTGCGCACCAACCAAACTAAATGCCATCTCGGTTCTTTACTTTGATGACAACTCCAATGTTATCTTGAAAAAATACAGGAATATGGTTGTAAGAGCTTGTGGATGCCACTAACCTGAAACCAGTTGCTGGAGATACAGATTCTGCCTTGGATTCCTACATCACATCTGCCTTAAAAAATATACAGAAACACAGTTGAGTGGGATGATAAGACTTTGAAAGCATCTCATGCCAGTGCCTTACTGCCCGAGGGAGATTTTAAAGGACGTTGTTAATAATTTGCTCACTTCGTAAACAACATGAGTAGTTGTTGGTCTATAGGAAGCTGTGTTTGAATGTCTGTAGCATAAGGTCTGGTAACTGCACAAACATAACCTGGAAGGTTCCCCTCCCCCCCCGACAAAAAAAAATCAAAATTAGTTTTAATTATAGATCAAGCTATTTGGGGTGTCAGTAACCAGGGAAAATCTCAAAGGAGTAGAAGTATTTTTGGCTGAAGCATCAGCCAGTTCAATACTATCAAAGGTAGATTATACAGACAACAGAAATTGTGGGGGAGGATGCCTCTATTCACAGATGTCATTCCCAGAAAGGCCACTGTCATATGGGCTCGACATCTCAGGCTGTAACCAGGCCTCTACAGAGGTGCCTTTTGTCTCAATTGTTGCTGTTGTTTGTGCTGGAGTTTTGTTGGTGTGAAAATAAATACACTTATTTCAGTCAAAACAAACCACATCATTTCCACACCTCAATCCTCCGTTTGCTGTATTCTTTGCTCGTACCAAAAGTAGACCGATCATACTTTGAGGTGAGGCTGCAGGGGGTGACAAGCAT
Organism: Daubentonia madagascariensis; assembly: GCA_023783475.1. Taxonomy (NCBI): domain Eukaryota; kingdom Metazoa; phylum Chordata; class Mammalia; order Primates; family Daubentoniidae; genus Daubentonia; species Daubentonia madagascariensis. The sequence continues at coordinate 7,404,748 of JAKFHU010001672.1, forward strand.
TTGTAATCGCCCTCCTTTGAACCACGTGACATGTGAAAGCAATTCTACACCCTCTTCTTTACTGGAGCAGCTCTTTGGCAGGCACATTAACTTTGGGAACGTTGACTCTAATATCGCATCTATTGCAGTAGAACAGTTCTTCACCTTTGCTATACGGCGTACCATGTCACAGGGTTAGGACCAACAGAGGAAATAAGACGAGGAAGGCGTGCCCAGCCTTTAAGAATGGGTTTGGGGATATGAGCGAGCTGTTTATGAAACAAAAATCACAATTTTCTCTTGTAGAAAGTTAAGACTCAGATTAAATTTTAGAGTATTTTTTAAATCTTTTTCACAATCATGTACTGGGAAACCAATTTCATACTAAACTGATTAAATAATACATTTATAATCTATAACTGTTTGCACTTACAGCTTTTTTTGTAAATATAAACTATAATTTATTGTCTATTTTATATCTGTTTTGCTGTAACACTGAAGGAAAGACCAGACTTTTTAAAAAAGAGTTTATTTAGAAAGTATCATAGTGTAAACAAATTGTACCACTTTGACTTTCTTTCAATGCAAGACTCATGATGCAAAGCTGAAGCAACACTCATGATGACTGTGCTTCTCTAGGAAGTTGGGGTGTTTTTTTTTTTTTTAAAAGAACATCTGTGAATCACACGTGATTAATAAAGATTTCCTTTAAGGCAGAGGTTGGTCGAGATGCTGCTCTGTTATCTCTGCCTCAGACAGTCTAAGTGGTCTTGTTTCTAAGGTTCCTACCACTAGTTACTATGGGCCCAGTGTCGACATCCCCCTGCCATGGGAAGCACATGAAGGGTGTTGGACACAGAGTGGTTACTCCGAGAAGTAACTCCGTGGTAGAGCGGACAGACACATACCCTAAAGGAGCTCAGTGCTACCACTGCTTATTCCCAAGGGCAATGGTAAAAGCACTTAATCACGAGGGTGGCAGGAGTTAGAGGACACTGCACCAATGGCTGACACGGCCGTGACACTAGGGCCACAGCAGTCCTGCTGACATCATCTGTCTTTGGTCTTGACATCAAATGCATCCCATTCTTCATATATTAGAAGGTCGACCTCCCTGAAGGCGGACAAGGTATAACCTCTAGAAGGACTACTCAGGATCGGGGCTGCAGGGTCTCCCTGGTGTCTGGATACCCAGGCCTGGGGAAGCCCATCTGGTCCTGTCCCCCCAGGTGTCAAATACAACTAGAATCTTTCTATGAGTTAATGGAATAGTCAGGAGCCTCGTGGAACTTTCCATGCCTACACTTTCTACGGAAGACATCAAAACTTAAAGTTCACATGGACCCTAACTTCGTGTTAACATGATGAACTAATGAAATCTTTCATCCCATGAGAAACAAACAGAAGTATCCCTTGAACAATAACTGATTTGACAAGTATTAACACACACGTAAAATTATGGCATCAGCATTATCTTACTCAGGCACATGTCAAAAGTACCGCTGCTTTCATTATGGCTAAGCTCTCCCAATGAGAGAAGTGTTAACAAAAACAGAAAATCCAGTAGTGGATGTGAAGGTATCTTCCAGATGTGGGTACCACATTATTAATAAGTCATTTGTGACCGTCAGATCAGAAGAACATCAATACTGCCACAAAGCCACCTTTCCAGAACTCGTGGGCAGTTAAAAAACTACGCTTTGAATGATGCTTTCCCCCAAATCACTCAGGACCCAAAAATAGTCCAGCAATTTGAGTTTCCTCAGCTCTATTTTAGTCTCAAAGGAAACCATTTAAATTTCATCCAGAGAAAGTAAAAGGGGCTGTATCACTGAAATATTTAGTTTACACAGTGACCATGAGTTACACATTTACTTAGAGAAACTTATAAAGAATCCGTAGGGTGTGCTGGCTTATAAAACACACACACAAAGAAGATACCACAAGTTTAGTACATTCAGCTTTCTGAATAGCCACCGTCTGAAACTTGGCGACGTCCGTGTGATTTAACTCCTACACACCGGGTGTAGGACGCCAGGCCGGAGAGGCACCTTCCAACTGGGTGTCTATAGCTCATCTTTTGCCTGGCCCAAGACAAAGCGGTGTAACGATTCAAGGTCTCTACCTCCACTGTGCTCACTGACTTTTTTCCCTCCACGGAAAAGCAACAACGTAGGGTACCCTCGTACCTTTAAAAAGAAAAAAAAGTATAAAAACCAGTGGTTAGGATCACAAACAAATTGCTTCTTAAATAAAACTGGATAAACTCTTACAGTTGTGGCTAGGAAATTCTGTGGCTAATTTTTAAAGGTGTACAGATCATGAAAAAAGGACCAGCTCATTTACAAAGCAAAGCCATAGGGCTGTGTATTCACTTTTTAATCCAAAATGACATTAAAGATTAGTGTCAAAGGAATGACATAAAGGATGGCCTAGGGATGTGGTGAAAATGCAGATTTGATTTGGCAGGCCTGGGAATCTGCATTTCTGACAAGCACCCTGGCGATGCCCTGCTGGTCTGCAGACCCTCTATGAGGGCAAGACCCGCAAGGATACATACTGTTCAGCTGCAACTCACCTCTTTTCTCCTTTATGAATGTTAAGGTACAAAAAACAAGTGGTATCTATTAATGATAAGAAAACTATTGTCTGGGTTGTATCTATTCTTAATCTAATGAGGTCATAAACTTCAGAGGCTCCAAAAGTGTTTTAAGACTATAACACAAAAAGAAAAATATAAAATTTCAAATCTTCTAGGCTATTAGATTGAGCTTACAGCTTGGAATGAAGGCAACAGTTAACCCAAGCACAAGACTGGCTTGCTGGCATGGCCCTTTCAGATGGAAGTTTATGTTTGACTGTTTCTTTTATTCAGCCACTGTATTTTAGAATGCTGGCTTAGGTCTGAAAAACGAGCCACAGAGGTGTTGATGACAAAGGTGACAAGCCAGTTGTTGGTCAATCAATGAGAGTGGCCATGTAGGCGGCTCCGTAGTCTTGACGCTTGGAGTCCCAGTATACCCAGATAGCAAGGCCTAAAAACCCCCAGTGAAATGTGGGTACTAATATAAAAGCAGGCAAAGAAGAAGAATGCCTTTCCTTAGAGTATCTCTTTTGCTTCTGAAAACAAAGCAACTCAACAGGACACAGAAAACACTTTGTGGCGAGGATGGGGGCAGAGTGGTTGAGTCCACAAAACCAAATTACAGCTACACTTGGGATCTGCTCCCAATACTTGGAGTCCTCAAAATTTTCTCATCCAAGTGTACCCACCGTGTACTTGCTGCAAGTATTCCGTTCAGCTGTGCAGTCTACTTCAGCGATCTTGACCTCTGCCAAACCAGGGAATTCCTTCTTAGACAGTTCCTCCCAGGTAGGAGCCAGATTCTTACAATGACCACACCTAGGAACAGAACAACGGTCTGTTGAAGTCTTGGGTCAAGATCATTCACCTACACTTTGCTGCCAAGACAAGCCCTGTTTCTTCTGTATGAGACAGTCAACAATTGCCTAGAAATTAAACATCAAATTCTCCCATTGGGTGCCTACTTATTCTTCTCCTCTTTCCATCCCAAATAAGGAATTCAAAATCAACCCAAGGTAGACTTCTGGGTAACCTGATCGAAGCAAACCAATCTGAAAGCAAGTTTAGATTTTGACACCATTTCCACAATATGGTGCATCGAGCTAACTGATTTATAAATGCACCACGAATAGGAGTGGACGGGAAACAGAACAGATTCCACACAGTTTCTAAAGAATCACTTGAATGCCAAAACATTTTAGATTTGATTGCTTATGGTCTGAAAATTCCAAAACAACTTCAAGCATCCTTGATGCTTCAGCGATTTGGTGTGAACATCGAGGCCACAACTAAGTTTGGTTCAAACCCTCCCTTCTAGTCCTGACTTTAGTCCCTTTTCTTTTCTGTCCCTCCCTGCTATGTGAACAGTCCCCCTTCAGTGAAAGGGGAGCCTCTTTCTTCACGCTTGATCTATGTCACTTTAAGTTTTTAAAAAAGGCATTATTTACTAACGTTTCTATTTTGTAAGAATAAAAGCTGCACAGCTCATTCGAGTCATGTGCTCATCTGCTTTTTACCCCTGCTCTCACAGTTCCGCAGGAACACTGGGAGTGTGACAAACTGAAGAGCAAAAGTGGTATGTTTATCGTGTTTAGGCAAAGAATCTAACCCTCTCCTAAACACTCTGCCTTTCCAAATGGATTGTTTTATTTGTGAAGATGAGGCGTTATTCCCATTTTACAGTTCAGGAAACTGAGGTTCAAAGGAATTAAAGACACCCACAGTTAACTTAGTTCACTTAGGTAAGTCTTGGAACCTGTCGTCTTCCCACCCCATCACGTTGCTTTGGTCTCAAACTATTTGTAATCCATTTATGCTCTGGTCTCCAGGACCATGGGGCAAAAAGGTTCAAGTAATTTGGTGACATACCGAATGGCTCTAACAGAAGGCTGAGCTCTACCGGATTTCTCTATAACATCATTTAAAAGAAACTGAGGAGAAAAGTTACAGTGAACAAGTTACCATGATGTTCATGATTTAGCCAAATAAGCAATCTATTTGGAAAAGTACACAGATGCCACAAAACTTAAATTTTGTAAGGCTATCATAATTTGCCTCCATTTTTATGTTTTCTCCAAAGTAGATTGCACTTTAAAATAAATTAGCCTCATTCTCTATAAATAATTGTGGAGGCCACTGAACTTTAACATATTTGAATACAGCAACATGATAACACTTTTATTTCCTACAACATGACCCATGTGTAAATGTAGTATGTGCCAAACATTGAGTCTGGAGGGTTAGCAAGTGAGTTGAAAAACATGATGTGACTTAGATACACTAGGACAAAGTAGTTTCTAATCAAACAGACACTTACCATGGAGCATAAAACTTGACAAACGTTATTCCTTCTGCAATAGTGTCATCAAAGTTATTTTCAGTGAGCGCCAACACAGTGCCCTTCAGGGGAAGGAAAAGCCACAGTTCAAATACATCCCTTAAAGTTGAGCAGGGCCAAGCTTTGGGATAGCAGAGATATGAATCAGTAATCTTTTTTTTAAGAGATAGGACAGGGTCTCACTCTGTCACTCAGGCTAGAATACAGTGGCCCAATCGCAGCTCACTGCAACCTTGAACTCCTAGGCTCAAGCGATCCTCCTGCCTCAGCCTCCTTAGTAGCTAGGATTACAGGTTCTCCCACCATGCGTAGCTAATTTTTTATTTTTTTAAATTTCTTGTAGAGATAGGGTCTTGCTATGTTGCCCAGGCTGGTCTCGAACTCCTGGCCTCAAGTGATCCTCATGCCTTGGCCTCCCAAAGTGCTGGGATTACAGGAGTGAGCCACCACACCCAGCCAGTAATTTTTCTTAAATGCTGTTATGCATGCTCCAAAGTCACACAAAAATACCTACATGACTTGCACGTCACAAGCTACACACAAGGGCAGGCTAGCCGCAGCCCCTGAAGGGCAGAAAGGTCATCACAGGTCCTGAGCCCGGGAGATGCTGTGAAAAGGTGGCAAGACACTGTGCAGGTGGGCACTGTCTCACAGGAGACAAGGCAGATTGAAAACTCTAGAAGAAACTCCCACGTCACTGTTCTACTCCCACAGTGTCAGGTGCAGCCACCATTCTCCAGGGCTCTGTGGTGCCCAGTCACTGTGGGTGCCCTAGGCTTGAGTCTGTACCTCCCAGGCTTGGAGCCCCCAAGACACCCATTGCTCGGTCTGCCTGATGTCTGGTCCTAAGCTGCTCTGCTGGCCGCACTGTCTCCTACCACACACATCCGTGACAACTGAGCCTTTCTATGTAACAGAAGGAATCTAGTTACACAAGCACAGGCAATGACATGTGTTTTACATAGAACAGAGTTCCTTCCATTTTTATATTCAAAGTCAATGTGAAAAATGTTGACAAGCTCTGGCTGCAGAATTTAAGGGAAAGGTGCTACATGGCAGACTTTGTCTACATACTACAGTGCTTCTCTCTGGATGGTTCTTTACAAAATTCTGTCTATGTGTTTCTCCAAAAATGGATCTGTGATTCTCTCCTGAGAGCAGGAACAGGGATGATTTATCATGTGGCTAAGTGTACCAGGGCTGCTCCATTTGAGTCTGGCATCAAGTAACACATGTCAGTGACTCTGGGGCGAATCTCAGCCAAGCAGGGCCATTGTGGAACACTACCATCTTTCTTTATGTCCAGAAACATGATGCCCCCACTCACTGAAAGACCCACTTAATGGTGGAAAATTGAATTATAAATAGAAACAGCTCTGTGACGAAAACATCCATAGTGTATAATTATACTCAATTTGGGATGACCTTTATAACCACCATGACACACATACTCCTCTAACATATGTGGTCATAACAACTACAAAATCATCTGTTTACTTCTGAAACCAAAGCTTCAACTAACACCCCGGCTGTCCCCGACCTACTAGAGTCCAACTAAGGACCGGGCAGGGGGTGGGGAGGCCCCTGACTGCCCTTACACTGGGAGGAGGGGGCGGTGGCTCCACTGGTTTTTCCAATTCCAAATAGCTGGGGCTTGGGGAGTGGTGGCTCCAGCGAGTCTCATTCTCTAATTAAACGTTGAGGGTCAAAGTTGCAGGGCCTCTGCCTCCATGCCAGGGAGCATGGGCACACTGTCCCCTTTGTGCCCCCAGTGCCCAGGTGAGAACTTGACATGCTCTGAGTTGTAGTTATGGGAAGTGAAGTAGCAATATGAGTATTCTGCTTTGGAAATCCATTGACAAACAGGCCTATGGTTATCAGCTGGGAAATCCAGGCACTGATTTCCTGGGAAAACACATTTTGACTGCCCTTGAACTGTCCCCATGGCATCGGCTTCTATCTAAAGGAGATGATTCCAACCCAAGCATCGAGTGCATCCCTCCGGCTGAGCACCACACTCGTGTGTAACTGTCCCCTGGACTCACCACCTAAATATCCAACGGACCTGAAAATCAGCACCTTGAGCACCAAGCTCACTGCCTTCCTCCCGCTCTGGTCCTGCCCGCATGCTCAGTACCATCCTCCGCCCAATGCCAGAAATCCGAGACTCCCCTCAGGACCTCCCTCCTCCCTCCACCCTCAGAACTGTGCCCTGTGGCCTGGACTCCTCACACGTGCCTTCTCCTTCCCTCCCCCACAGACACAGCCTTAGCTCAGGGCTCCCGCGTCTTTCATGGCCTAATACGACAGTTTTCCACCTCCGTCATCCAGGCCGCTGCCAGCCACCGTTCTGCAAGTCCAATCTGCTCAGAACCCTGCAGGCACTCCCTATGAACATGGGATGAAGTTCATAATCCTTGGCTGGCTGCCTATGTCCTGTATACTCCAGCGGCCCCCTCTCCGGCCCTCAGGGACCCTGCACCACATCCCTGACCTTCCCACCGCCTTCCCCCAGCCCTGCCCAGGACATGTGGCTGGGTGGCACAGCCACGCCTCGGCCCGTGCCTCCCTTGGCTGGCAGCCCTGCCTGCCCTGTCTGTCCAGCAAACACCGATTCATCTTTCAGCTCTTTGGGGACACTTCTTGCCCATCTGCCCCCATCTCTCTCCAGCGACCATGACCAGCCCTGCACACATTTTTGTCACAGTCCCTGTGACACCTGCTTGTTCGTGTTCTCACCGTCTGCCCCACAGACACAGCCTGCTTCACACGTGGGAAACAGGTCTTATTTGTTTTTGTTTCCTGGTGGCCTCGTTCAGTGCCTGCCACATAACAAAGGCCTGATAAATGCAGAACGAATGAACCTAAAACCTTACGCTATCTGAATGAACGAAGATAACCCCTCAGTGCGTCAGAGACGCCTAACCAAGTTAAATGTCCCCCAGTGACTAGCCTCTCAGTCCCCCTGCAGATGCCCTCTCTGCTCCCAACCTTCCAGGGGCCTTTGCCACCGGGGTAAAGTAAAATGACTGGAGCAAGCTACAGAAATGAACGGAAACAGGGGCCCCAGGGGCAGCACCCAAGACTTCATAGCCAACACCACCCAGGTACAGTCAGCCTCCAAAATGACTGGATCAAAAAGGAAGAATTTTCTAGAGATCTTTGACACCAAATATTGTCTCAGGATTTGCATCTATTTCAGGTTTTTAAAAGGGAAGCTTTTATATTTACCCCTCACAGCAAGTAAAAGAAGATGAAGAAATGTTTCGTGTTGAAAAGGCAATCGTAGCCAACCATCAGAATGACTCTGTGCTGTCTCCAAACTGTCACTTTGTCCACAGTGTCGGAGGACAATGCCCTCTGTGAGCATTTCTGGTGATCCCGACCGCCGCAGGCACCCACCTTGTCAGCCTCAGGCTCGGCAGCCAGCACCGGGGCCTCTGAGGGTGCCTCGGTCTCCGGGGTCCCCGTCTCTGTTCTCTGCAGCTGGGTCTCCACGTACTCTCTCAGTGACTCCAAATCCCGCTTGCCTTTATACTGATCAACCTGTCCAAGACACAGGCCACACACAAATGCTGCAGAGTGAGTAAACAGAGGTGCTCCAAACCACTTGAACCCCTCCCGACCCCACTCGTCCAGGTCAGACCCCACCAGCTGTCTTAGCCGGTCAGCGTCTGTGTGATCACACTTGGACGGCAAGTGGAGATCATAAGCCGAATGTCTTGGCTTTGGTGAGAGAACTTTATAGGTCCCTCTTCCCTCTGTGGGGGTACACGTTATAAAGTCTCAGGTGAAGGCCTGCCAGTGAGCCGGGGTGCTGACTAGGGCAGTGGTCCCCAAGCTTTTTGGCACCAGGGACCAGTTTCATGGAAGACAATTTTTCTTTTCTTTTTGGAGACAGAGTCTCATTCGGTCACCCGGGCTAGAGTTTAGTGGCGTCAGCCTAGCTCAGAGCAACCTCAAACTCCTGGGCTCAAGTGATCTTCCTGCCTTAGCCTCCCGAGTAGCCGGGACTACAGGCACGTGCCACCACACCCAGCTAATTCTTTCTGGTTTTAGTAGAGACAGTGTCTCGCTCTTACTCAAGCTGGTCTTGAACTCCTGAGCTCAAGTGATCCTCCCACTTCAGCATCCCAGAGTGCTAGGATTACAGGTGTGAGCAACCACGCCCGGCCCAGAAGACAATTTTTCCATGGGGGGAGGCGGGGCGGGGGAGGTGGAGCTCAGGTGGTGGTGGTGGTGCAGTTCCTAACAGGTCCGGTTCCCAACAGGCCACGGACAGGCTGCTGCCCGGGGGGTTGGGGACTGCAGGACTGGGGGATTCCGAGCAGCTGACCTTTGGCCAGGGATTCAGGGAGGGAGGGAGGCAGAACCTGACCATGAGCAAGCGTTAACCCCACTCAAAGGCCTGGAAGGCTGTGTTCATGATCAGAGCACAGTCACCCTATGACTGTAGATTTGGATTATTCTAGCCATCACCTGAGCCACTGAAACACGTCAAAGTAGTATAACAAATGACAGTTTTTCTCAACTACCCAAATCTTATCAATGAAGAGAGAAACACATTTGTTCCACTATACATATTCCTGCAAACCAGGGCCCAAATAATCAACACTGGTAATTCACTGTACCCACTAAACCACTCAACAGCCCAGCCCACGGGGGTAAGAGATGAAAAATTCTGCCTCAGTACTAAGAACTGAAGGCGTACCTTCTTCCCATCTCGGAACCAGAGCAGAGTGGGATAGCCGCGGACCTGGTTTCCCGAGCAGAGTTCATAGTGCTGCGTACAATCAACCTAAAAATAAAGGATGATTGACTTCTCAGTTTCTTCATGAGCCTTCTTGTGAAAGGGACTATTGAACACTTTGTACTTTAAAAAAAATATATGTTTTTTTAAACAATTCCAGATTCTGTAGCATTTCTGCCAGCAAGGTGTAGTATTGAAAGAGACTTTTCCTAAAAGCTACCCCAAAATACACAGAGCTAAAGGGAAAAGGCTGAGGAGATTTACTTTAGAGACAAGATTTATTTTAGCTCAGTTAAAAATGCCAATTTTTAGGAAGCAACATTTTAACTTGAGCCAGTTAGGAGCTAGAGTAGGGGGCCTAGCCTGATATTTGGCACAGGGGTTTAGCCTGGCTGTCAGCAACGAGGACGCCCACGTCACGATGCCAGCTTAGAAACTTATTCTCATGTTTACAGAGTTTTAAAATCAAGGGGCAGCAAGTAGTTGATTTTAAACAGGAGTACTTGGCATATAATAAAGGTAAAAACTGAAAAGATGTCAAGATTATAATCTGTCCTTAATTCTATAAACTTAATTTACCAACTATCACAGATTTTCAAGTTTTCAATTTCATTCAACTCTTATAAAGACCGTGCCTGCCCGACATTTTCAACACCACATCTTGTTCTAAGTCACTTCTTTCTTTTTGATTTTCTACTGGCATTAAAATCAGTCAGGCAGGACCTAAGTTGTTTTTCACTATGTCAGCAAAGGAGAGTAAAAATATTACTTCAACACATTAGACTGCAGACAGAGAGCAGCTCAAGCGGTAGACTGAAGTGCAGGGCACCTCAGCCTGAGGTCTGTGGAGGGGACAAGCATTTTTGAGGGTCCAGTCTAACCCAGATGCTTGTACCCAGGGGTACAGGACCTCCGTGTGGCCACCTAGGTTTGTGTCTGCTCATGCCTGGGTCTGCTAGGATCCCCTAAGGACAAAAACTAAAAATAAATGATCTCCCAAAAAGTTCATTAAATAAAGTAAGGATACCAGGAATAGGGAAAGATAGAAGACAAGAAGATTATTTTATAATTACTTCCATGAAATGTTCAAGCAATATAAACACATAATCATAACACATTAGAACACATTCTTGAAAGTGTTTAACAGGCAACAGTGGAAAATCCATTTAACTAACACAATTATAATTTACTAAGCACTTGCCCCACACGGAGCGTCAAACTAAACAGTGTACTTTCATCTTCACAACTGCCACACAGTAGATCTCAGCTCAGTTTTGCAAAGAGGGAGACTGAGGCATAGACAGGTTTTTCCCCAAAGTCAGCCAGCCAGGTCTATCCAACCCCCAAGTTTATGCTTTTGACCATCTCACTGCCCCAGGAAGATCATCCTGTCAACTACCATTCCTAGACATGCAGATTACTTCTATATACAAATCAGCCCTGTGGCAAGGTAGAAAAATGAGATTTTTAGAAAAAGAAATCCACGTGGGATATCTGGAGAGTGCTGGAAAATGAATGAAGGTAAAAGTGTTTGATGGCCCAAGAGCTGCTCTGGAGCCTGTTCTGTATATTTCCAGAAAATCCAGTCACATAGAAGTTGTCAGATGTCACTTCTGGCTTCTCTCTGTAAAGTGGGAAGAGTTGGAAAGCATCCAGGCTGCGATGCACACAGGGGCTCACCATGAAGGAAGGGACCCATGTGCCTGCGGGAGCACAGAGCCGAGGGTCCTTTGGGAAAGAGTTCTTGGGTGAGATCAAACGTGGACGGTCTCCAAGTATGTCCAGTGAACATTCTACAAGGCTCTACCCTGTATCTTTGCAGAACAGGCTCCAGGGCTGCCAATTCAGAATTGGCCATCTCTTCAAAATAAACAAAGCGGCCAAGGCTATAATTTATCTCTAGGCTGTGGAAAAGCCAGCAAAACTCAAAACCAGGCTGCCATCTGTGAAGGTGAAATGAATTATCAAGTGGCATACTAAATGGAATTAATAAATCAAGTTTGTGATTTTGCACACAGAATGAATAATGGGCTACTCTGCTAATTAATCCAGCTCAAAGTGGTCCATTTCCAGTTTAATAAGGGCTTTCACTTACCTTGCCAATCTTGACAGTTTCGGAATGTTCAAGGCCCAGAGCCAGCTGCTCCCAGGTCGGAGCCAGAGCTTTGCAGTGACCACACCACGGAGCGAAGAACTTGATAAAGTGGTCGCCTTTAGTGGAGAGCCAAGGCAGGGAAGGGGGAAAAAAGGCGCTGTAATTTACGTCATACCTAACTAGAGATTTAATTGAAGAATCAGATCTTTGTCCTCTTGCTTAGCAAATCTCAGTATGAAGCCTTTTACTGGTACAAAGAGACTCTCCACCCAATATGTTTCTGTCTATGAGTTCACAATGATACTCAAAACAAAACCAAATTCATCATCTTTGATGGACACTAAGGAACCAACTCATTATTTGGAAAACTGGCAATAAAGGGAGAGAGTCAGACATTTATCCTGCCTTTCCTATATGAACTATACCACTGAATAACTAAATGATAAAAGAGGGCAAACTTTTCTTGCTAAAAAAATGAAGAGTCGCTTCAATTAGAGGATCAGTACCCGGCAACCCTAAGGAATGAAGAGACTCAGGCACTGACACAGATGCCCACATCCCGAAGAGACATTCGGACATTCTGTGCTGCCACCACCAGCTACGAGGTCTTCCCCTGCCCCGGAAAACATCACACTGAAACTGATTACATCCCCAGACCCAACAACCAATCCACAGGAAATAGAGAAATCAAAGAAACGTGTAAACCACGCCATAGGGATACAGTCGGCCAATTACAGACTGTGGGAAGCTCCACAGGTCAAACCACCTATGCCCTTGACAAGAAAGAAAAAGAGAATGTGTGCATTACAAGGGCCTTGAGAGATCTGCAGATCCCATGACTTGGATGGAGACAGGAGGCTGGCAGTTTTATTTCTTGAACTGGACGATGGTTACAGGGTGACTGCTTTACAATAGTTCACTAAGTCCTACACTTGTTTTATTTATCCGTGTTATATTTTACCATGAAATAGAAAGTTTAAAAAACTAAATATCACCCCCTTAGCTGTACGTGTGTGGCAGGAAATCAAACCCTCACAGCATCATCATTTGGACATTGAAGATTTTTAACTAGGCTGTTCTACTTTGACATCAGGATGATATGATACCAAACCAAAATTGGGCAGCAGCCAGGGAGAGAACTAACCAGTGGCCCTTGAACTGTGGCCCAGCCTCCGAGCGGGACTCTGCCACGCTAACACTCACGGTGCTGCCTCATCACCACTGCAATGATGCATGTGAGGAAAATGCTGAAAAACTTGTTTTAAAAAACTAGCAACTGATGTGCAAGGCTGAAACCATGTCTGTCCAGACGGGTACACCACCAGCCTTGTGCTATGAGGTGGTGACAGGGCTACCAGGAACCCAGTTCTATGATGGATGGGAAGACAGCAAGGGCAGGAGGCTACTGTTGCTTTCTGAGGAAAGACCCTCATGCAGCAGCATGACATGACATGACATCTACATGACACTGCCCTGCAGCAGTGACTGGCTTAGGGAGGGGCTGCCGGGCTTGCAGGGGATGGGCTATAACAAGGCGATTTGGGGAACACATCCCGCACAGAGCACAAGCCCATCTCAACTCAGAGCGAGTCCCCTGTAAGGGAAAACATGCTGAGATTCCACTGTCACAGCACTGTGACAGATGAAATAACAACTTTTAATAAAAATGAGAAAAGGCTGAAGGCATCACGGTAAGTTATTTTAGACAGCAAGTGTGGCCCAGGGGAGGGGCCCCCACCGCCAGCAGGCATGAGTTACGAGGTCAGATGCAATTCTAAGCCCTTTCTCACAACGTGTTCAACCCAGTCGTCTAGGGGGATTTCTCTCCATGGCAGCATTTGATAATGGGAGCAGGCAAGGAAACTGAGTGTGCTTTCAAGTCACTGGGTATTGGGCCCAGTCTTCTGAAACACATCTATGTGTGAATAAAGGGAGACTTATACACTATTCAGGTTAGAGAATATACACAGATCATTTTGATATTTAGGAGACCATCTTCAAAAAATGAGATGTGGTACAGGAAGATATTTTAAGTGTAAAGAATACTTAATTTGATTCATATGTTATAATGGTCCTACTAAATTCTGTTTAAACAGGTGGGAGAAGTTTTGTTTCTGCCTGAGGTCAATAAGCATATGATTAACGTCCATTTAGAGGCATAACTCAGCAATATTGAGGGTTTGGTTCCATACCATTGCAATATAGCAAATACCACAAGAAAGTTGAGTCACACAAATTTTTTGGTTTCCCAATGCATATCAAAGTTATGTTTATACTATACTACGGTCTATTAAATGTACAATAGCATATCTTAAAAAACAATGTACATAGCTTAATTAAAAAATACTTTATTGATAAAAATGCTGACAGAGAGACATGAAGTGAGCACATGCTACTGGAAAAATGGCTAGACTTGCTTAATGCAAGGCTGCCACAAACCTTCAATTTGTAAAAAATGTAGTATCAGCAAAGTGCAATAAAATGAAGTATGCCTGTAAATAATCACCTTCTTATCCAAGTATGCACTGTCCAGCTAGTGTGCAAATTAAGTGTGCCTATTCATGATTTGTGAGCTACAAATTTCCACACCTAAGGCTTTAGCTTAGCATTAGACCCGGCATTTCAAAAGGCAGAGACAAAAGGAGAAATAACATTTAAGAAGGGCATTAAACAATGATCCTAAATGGTCCTGAAGAGAGAGACCCTTCATCGGGTCTGCTGATTCGGTTACCTAGGAGCCCTCAAGTGGCAAAAAGAAAGGCCCAGCAAATCCAGAAGTAACCGTCAGTGGTTCTATGAAGTGGGCATCCACCCTGAATGCCCAGGATACTCACCCACCTTACCTTGTGCAACGTGCAGCTCAAAGTTGCTTGCTGAAAGCTCATACAGCCCCTGCTTGAGCTCCGGGGCTCTGGGCGGTTCTACTGCTGGCTCTGGTGTCTAATGGGAAGAAACAGAACAACAGTCACTGGCTTTGTCCATGAAGACGTAGTGAAACCCATCGAGGCGGTGACCTGTTTCTGTCTAGAACCTCCTGGAGATGGCCTCCCTCACCTGACCACCTGGAACCTTTGTGCAATGCTGCTGTGTAAAGCAAGGCCAGGACAGGATGCTTCGACAAAAAGCCCCTCACGAGCCTTAACCTTGGCAAAAGCTCTAGGACGGGGGTTCCAGGACAACCGGGTGAAAGCCGTCCCCACCCTGAAACCCAACCAAACAAAGCAGACAAAGTGAAGGACAGCCCCTTCCCATAACCTGTCCCCTTCTTTGAAATGTATCCCAAGATTTCACATAGAATACAAAATACAATTCCTGATGGGCTTACTCCAGAGGATTAGTACCTAAAGAAACACAGGTAGCAAAGTGGACGAAACCGAGAATGAGGAAGCATCAAGCAGCAGGAGGGCCTGGTTATCCGTAATTCACACAAATGGGAGGAAAGACCTCGACAGACTGATAAAAGAGAAAAGCAGATGCCGAGAGGGAAATTCAGGTGAATGAAACACACAGAAAACCGCAGAGTAAGCATCGCTGCGCTTTTAAGAAAGAATACAATTCACATGACCAAGTGTGGGACAGAAACACACCAGGGGGGCAAGGGGCTTTTTAAAAGATGCTTCTGCCAGTCCCTGCACAACACGAGTGTATACCACTGCATAGCTGCCACAGTACTACACGATTCTACATTTCTCAATTTTGAGGCCCGGTACAGCAGTGGCTTCCAACCAAAGTAACCAGAAGTGAAGAAAAGGTAACTGAATCACTGTTTTGCTGCAGACCCATGGGTATATATTATTCAATTTTTATTTGGCAGTTCTTATTCCTATTAAAAGGAATATCCAAATTAAGTCGTTAAAGGCTTTAAAAGAGCTGACAGCTAAAAGCTTTGCAGAGTTGTAATCATAAAGCACTATGAAGTTTTCCTTTCTGCTGCTGGCTTGTCAAAACTTTCAAAGTGCTAAGTACCCACACAAAAGAATGCCCATGAGAATGACAGCTAAGTGAAGAGCCAGCGACTTTAAATAAGGTGAAATAAAACACCAGGTGTCATCCTTCATAAGATGGCCCAAGGGCTTTCAGTATTAAAATGATCATTTATGGCACCCACGGGGGCACTGTCACTTCCCGTGCTCCTTGGCAGACACCAGAGCAGTCCCCACCATCATGGGAACACTACAGTGTATCACAGAAATGGGTACAGTCTCACCTTGCTGGTGACAGTGTCAGCTGACAGGATTCTTCAGAAAGCAATCTGGCAATATTCATCAAGAGCCATAGAAATGACCTTGCAACTTTTTTTGGCCTTGCAATTTTATGTCTGGGAATACTATATTCTAATAATATCACTCCAAAGAAGGGGGGAAAAAGTCCTTTACAAAGATAAATATGTTCCTCACAGCATTACTGGTGACAGAAAAATTATAAATAACCTAAATATCCTCTGACAGAAGAAGAGTCAAATTATGGCAAATCCACATGACAAAATAATATAAAATCCAACCAATATAAAGACCATATAACTATGTAAAAATCATTAATGAAATGAAAGATGTTTATGTGATTGTAAGTGTTCAAGAAAAAAATACAGAAGCAAACATGGAAATATAAAAATTGGGGTTGAATGTAAAAAATGGCAAATTTTCTTTTCTTCAAGTTTCTTTAATATTTCCATAACACCAAAGGAAAAAAAATCTAAATTTATCTTGTGTGAATATTAAAAAATGTAATGTATCAAGTTATTTAGGTATAAATACAGATGAAGAACTTTTTAAAAAGTTTTCACTTAAAAAGCTAAGCTCAATTGAAAAGAATTTTTGCTTTGCAGTATAGAGTTTGCATGTTTGACCTTTTCCACATTAAGGCACGCTGTCATTAGCAATTATCTGAGACCTCCTGTTGCTGGGAGACATTTAAAATATGGCAAGTAGGTGACCATGGTTCTAGGGTGGCAGTGGACAGATTGCAGGAGGCCATCCCTCCGCCACACCAGGGAGACAGTGTCCACCCCTCAGGAAGTCTAAGCAGAGCCTGACGGGCCTCACAGTCTTTCCCTTCCCACACGTGCAGCTGCCACTCCCCTCAAAGCGAGGTTGGCCCTTGAGATGAAGTCCTTCTGCCATCCTCACACCGGCTGCTGGTTTCCTGAATCAAGCCATCTCAGACAACTGGCTTTCTTGGTGAAAAGTTTATTTTAAAGGTTCATCTGAGGCTATTAGCTCCTTTTTAAAATTGGTTTCCTCCCATCTAATACCTACCGCCCCTCCCAGAGAACATTTTCACAAAGGAAATAATGTGAAGTTTAACTCTCTGAAAGTTACACCTGCCCATCCAGCTTTCTTGCCATGACAAAGATGCAAATTTACTCTCTTAAGAGGTTTGTGGCTTTCCCTGTCACCTAAAATTAGATAAGTCTCCAGTTCAACACCATACACCATGCCCAACATTTTCCATCATACCATTAGACAGTTTTAAAATGTGAGGTATGGTAGCACTGAAGAAGCAGCCAAGTTTCTGATTAGCTATGACATCTACAAAGAATATGAGACCAAGATGAAGAGTCACACAAACACCCTGGAAGATGATGACACGAATAGATGGCAGAGCTCCAAGACTGCTCAGATGGCAAACGACCACAGACCACCTTCAAACCAGTGGACACCTAGCTGATACAATAAAGTAGTCTTAGTTAATTGTTGAAATTGAAATTACATTCAAAGACTTTCAGATGCTCCTTCTAGTTCATGAGAAACATGGAGTGCAGGACACAGGCCATCTCTCCGGTACGTCTCCAGCACAGCAGCACAGACCACCAGAGCCCAGCTCGGCCTCTGGGGGCCTGAACACTCAGCGTTAATCCAAAAGCACCACCCACAAAGAGACACTTAACGAATGATTTATGATCACAATGATTTAAAACAAAATGAAGACTCTCAACATCAACTGGGAGAGGGAAAATTGTAAAATGTTTCTTAGTAACATTCTTACAGCGTCTACAATCTCCTGATGTTACTCTTAGTACAGGAAAGTGCATTAAGACACTGAGAGTATTAATGGTCTTAAATGACGTTATCAGCAAAGCCAGTTAGGGCGTTCGACCTTGAAGACTACTACAAAGAACAGGAAAGATCCATGCTATGGGTACAGCCAGTGAGGGTAAGACAGAGCCAGGAAGCTGCAGGTGGAGGAGGACAAAGGTCTGGAAGATGGGAGGAGGTGCCAGAGCTGGCCCAGGCTGGATATTCTGGCTGGGGCCTGGGCCTGACCCCAAGGGGCCAAGAGGTCCATCTCCGGTGCTGGGGAACTATTAACTGTATCGCCTGTGAGAGGGGCACCATGGCAATGTTAAAAGTAGTAAGTGCTCATCTGAGACTGCACACGGAAATACTTGCAAATGACACTTGCTGAGGCCTGACTACAGCCAAACAAGGGGCAGGAGGCAGGGGGACAGACAAGGTGAACAAAATGGTGGTAACTGTTGAAGCTGGGACTTCATTAGATTCTTCTCTCTCCTTTTGTGCACATGTGACTATTTCCATATGAGAAAGTGTTTTAAAAAGTTAATCTTTACCTATAATATCAATGAACTCTAAAAAAGAGCTGCTTTAAAATGGCAGCCCTAATAATTCACCTCAACTGGCCTCTGCCCAGTTATATATTACCCGAAAAATGAAGGAAGAAAGGGAGGAAGGAAGGGGGTGGTACTCACTGCAGGCTCCTCATTCAGCGTCTGCAGCATCCAGTTTTCCAGCGTCTGGAAGTCCCTAGGACCCTGGTACTTCACAGCTTCTTGGCCAGGCTTGAAAAACTTTAAGCTGAAAGAATAACAAAGCATTAGACACAGCAAATTTTTAAAGCCCTTCCAACTGCTCCAAGTTGAGAGCACTGTCATATCAGGGAGCAAAGTCATTTAGTGAAACAATCAGAAAATGAGCTGTGAAGGAAGCCAGGCACATATCTGCCACTCGCTGATAAAACTCGAAAAAGAAACAAAAATAATGTCCTAGGAGATAATACATTCACTTAATCCTGAACTTTTAGACATTTCTTATTTTATTCAAGGAAAATAAAACTGAGGTGAAAACTTCCAGCCTCATGCCGTGACTTAAACCCCAAGTTGCAAGTGTTCAGTGCTCATTTATAGACCTCTTGGGCTTTTTCCTGCTAGGCATTTGTTATCCTTCCCGGGCTTCAGCAGGTGTAGGGGGTGTGTGTGTGTAAATAAGGACTGGGGTAGATACAGCACTGTTCTGCAATAAATGTATTCTTCCAGGCTATCCTGGCTGGTATTGACTCTTGCAAAGCACGAATATCCAGTTACTGCGAGAATTCAAGTTTCTAGCTATGAGAACATCCTTGATGTTGGGTGACGTAGCCCATTCACTCCCCCACGGAGGAAGACTCTTCTTTTTCCTATGTATGTTGGCCTCTGAAGGAACCTGCAGAGAAGATACAGGAGCAGTTCCTTTAATGGCAAGCAAAAGATGTGATCAGAGGACGAAACTAACACTCCTAGCTCCTGGATCACTCCGCCAGTAATGGAAAAACATGCCCTAGATACAACTTAATAAAAGATGTCAAAGATAGGGAAAAATGTGGCTATTGACAGAAGAAAACAGCAATACAGACTGGTATTTGTTGGCAAGCCTATTCATCTAAAACACCCCTAAGACTTCTATAGCATGCATATGGATTTTGTGAGTAGATGCCCAATATACAGTATCAGAATTGTAAGAAGCCAAGATATGCAGAAATCACATTTGAAGGTTTGAATAGCATCTTAGTCAGTTCAACAGCTGTAACAGAATACCATGGACTGGGTGGCTTATAAGCAGAAATTTACTTCTTATAGTTCTGGAGACTGGGAAGTTCAAGATCAAGGTGCCAGCAGATTCAGTGTCTGGTGAGGGCTTTCTGGTTCATAGATAATGCCTTCTCACTGTGTCCTCACATGGCAGAAGGGGCAGGAGAGCTCTCTAGGGCCTCTTTTATAGGTACCTAATCCCATTCATGAGGGCTCCACCTTCATGACCTAATCCCCTCCCAAAGGCCCCACCTCCTAATACCATCACATGGGAGATTAGGATTTTAACATATGAATTTTGGGGGACACAAATATTCAGTCCATAAAAAATAGCCAACTTCCCTCAAAATGAAGTCTCACAGCTATATGAGAAAACCAGTACATTGGCTAGATTAGGCATTTAAATTAAAATGGGTATATCAGCTTTACCCAGAACCTGCCCAAATCTGAGACTCTTCCTTAACAAATTCACAGAGCCCAGGGACAGAGTTGGAGCTTCTGTTACAAACCTTCCAGTCAGTCTGGGGCATCTGACTTCAATTCCTACTGCCACTGGAGGTGATGAAGATTGGGCCACAGGGTACAAGCCCAAAGTATAGCCCCAAACTTTTCCGCTATTACCAAACCTCCACAAGGGCATGTGTATCTCCTGGACATTCGTTTCTCTTTCAAGGAGACTGCAGGGGAAAAACCTCACTTAGGTGTCACTTTGGAAAACAGCAAGATGAATGTTCTACTACTATAGACGTGTTATGGGTTAAATTGTGTTCTCCAAAACAGATCTGTTGAAGTCCTAACCCCCAACGTCAGAGTGTGACCTTATTTAGAAATAGGGTCTTTACAGAAGTAATCAAGCTAAAATGAGGTCATTAAGGCAGGCTCTAATCCAGTATGACTGGTGTCCTTATAAGGAGGGGAAATTTGGACACAGAGCATGCAGAGAGAAGGCCATGTGAAGACAGAGGATTGGAGTGATGCATCTATTAGCCAAGGAATGCCGAAGGTTGCCAGCACACCATCAGAAGCCAGGAAGAGGCAAGGAAGGATTCCCCTACAGGTTGCAGAGGGAGCATGGCCCTGCCGACTCCTTGATTCTAAACTTCTAGCCTCCAGGACCGTGGGACAATACATTTCTGTTGTTTTCAGCGCTCAGTTGTGTGGTACTCTGTTACAGCAGCCCTTAGTATAATAATACAGGTGGTTTCCCTCCTTCAGTCCTGCCCTGCTCATGGTCTCCCAGACATAGTGATTCTTTACTGGCTCAAAAGGATGACCTCAAAACATTTTCCTGAGCACAGTCGGCCATCTCTACAGGAGGCTACAGGAGCCCACACTCCCTCCTCCAAGTCCTTCACAGGGACAGAGATGCATAGCTAGAAAGTCAAGTCACCTCAAGAGAGGCACAGCAGAAACAGACCCCCAAACACCTTGATCTGAGACTCAGAGTTTCCTCCACAGCCTTTTAATTAATCCCCCCTTTGGTTTAATATACCCGTTTCAATTTCTGTTCCTTATAACCAAAAAACCTCTTCACTGTCAAGGGAGTAAGTAGTACTGCTTGTCAGAACCACTGTACTCTGGCTGGTTACCTTCCTTTCCAACAGAGACGGCCCTTGTCACATGGGAAATAACCCTAGGAAGGGTGTTTAAGAATAAAAGAGTCACCAAAAAATCAAACCAAAATTGATGACACAGTCTGTGCACATACTGGTGAACATCAAATGTGGTGGGATCTCATGGTGACCACCATTTTTGTCTCACAAACACATTCTCTTATAAACAGGAAAACCCAACACTGATTAATTAAAGGCTTTTTTCCAAACAAAATACAAAAGGCATCTAAAATAGCCACAGCATTAAATATAATTTTTCCCCAACAACAGGGACTGCCTGCTTAAATTTAGCATCTCCTCACTGCCCGCAGAACTACAAAGGAGGTTACCAAAAGTTTAACTTGGGCTTTCTTTGGCAGAATGTAGCTGGGAACAACTGGGGAAGCGTGCACCCTTCCTTCTGACTTACGTGGGGTACCCTCGCACCCCCTGGGCAGAGCACACGTCTGAGTTGGCTGTGCAGTCCACTTTAGCCACATAGACCTTGGCATCTTCCATGCTGTTATACTTGTCTCCCAGGTCATTCCAAGTCGGCTGTAGCCGCTGGCAGTGTCCACACCTGTAAGAAGGGGAGAGGAATAAGCACATTGAGTAACAAGCACACCAGGTCATGGGGTGTTCAGCTCACAATTTCAGCCCTGTTCTCAAGGCAATGGGGCTCTCGACCCTTCTTTACACTGCAGCAGACGGCAGCTCACAACTACTCTGGGACTTCACTCCCCTGCTTAAACCCAGTCAGAGTCACCACATTGTTCTCAGTATTAGAACAATGTCCCAGATCCCCCTTGGTTGGGCCTCTGCTGACCTCCCAACTTGACCTCTATACCAGAACTCACCCTCCTTCCCTGGTGGCCTACTCCTGAGCCCTACTGCAGTATCCACAGTTTTCTGAAAGGACTTGAGCTTGGCTTGCCCCTGGGACTTGGACACATTCGGACTCTTCCTCCCTAAACCCCACCTGGCTAATTCCTATTTGCCCAGGTTTAGTTTGGGCATCACTCCCCCCAGCACGTCTGCCCTGACTCCCCAGGCTGTGCGGTGCCCATTCTCTTCTCCTCCCTTTCTGATCCTAGGGGTTTTGGTCAGATATGCTCATTCTAGAACTTTATAACTCCTCTAAATCCTTGACAAGTTTTCTTGTGAAAACATGAGACTAGATTAAGAATGAGAATAAAGAATAAGCTCATTATGCATTAAATCAAAACTGACCGTCCAGGACCATCACCAAGCTGGGCATGCCATCCCCCTTACCCCTCATTGTGATGGACCCACCACAGGTGCCATCTAGTTGGCCCTTCACATTTGGGGCCCTTGCAGCCATAGCATGCACCTCTGAGATGGCCAGCTACATTCAGAAGGTAGCCTGTGGCCAAGTAACAGAGCAAAGCCACCTGGTCCAAATCTTGACCTTACTGTCACAGGTTCAGGGTGAACCACAAACTGGCCATAGAGAAGCTGTGACATGATGTTGGCAAAAAATCTACAGCAGTAGGACAACCCTATCGCTGCCAAGTTCAGAGCAAAAACACACAGATCGATGTTTTTGTTACATGGTGCCTCAGTCCCAAAATCACATGTGAGCTTCGAGCACTGCACAGCAGCTGACGCTGAGTTTCAAATGTTCAGCCCACAACTACTCCACGACCTCGCCCCCCTGCTTAGAGCCCTCCAGAGTCACCACCTTGTTCTCGGCACTAGATCTCAGAGTTAAACTTAGCAAGGGCTTGTTCCAGATCCTCCTTGGTTGAGCCCGGCTGACCTCCCACTTGACCTCTATACCAGAACTCACCCTCCTTCCCCGGTGGCCTACTCCTGAGCCCTAATACTTTATCTGCAGTTTTCTGAAAGGGCCCTCTTAAAAGTCTAACTTTTAAATGTTGTCATAGAAACCCACACAACTCTATTTAAATATTTATAGTAGACTATTAAGAAGCAAACAAATAACAACTTAAAACAGTTACTTTTTCTGGGAGCATCCACCTAAATGTCTAGAAGCCACATATTTAATATAATGAAAAAGGAATGTTCTGAATAACAAGTGCCTCAGACTTGCCAGCCTTTTCCCTCACTCAGCCCAGGACTAGCTGGTATTTATCACAGACACTCCAAAATTTAAACCCCATTGGCACTGCAGGCACTTACTACAAATACATGTCAATTTTCCTTTAAAAAAAGAAAGAAAAAAGAAAACCCACAGACAGATTTATTCCACTGAAATGGGCTCCAATTAAGTAGTATATTTAACTGGAATAGTTATTCTGAGAATACTTTTCCACAGAGTAACTATTAATATTGACTGATTGTTTTATGCTACAAAGTATTTCTATACCATTGGTAGTACTAAAAATTCAAGTTTGGGAACTTGAAACACAATGTATTCCATACATACATTGTTAATAAATGATGGCTATGACCCAGACTGACCCAAAAAGGGTAACTCCAAATGAGCTGAAACACAGTAATAGCCTGAATATGAGGCAAAGAGAAAAAAGTTTCTCTTACTTTGAAAGGCACAATTTCTGAATAGACCATTTTTCTTGGGTACCTTTTCTCTATTCCTTCCTATTATACATCCCTTTCCCAAATGAGCCTCTCCCGAGCTCTGGGGAAGAAGACCAAACTCTGCACTAAGCACATCCAGGCCATTCCAACATCTCAAACTGTCTTGCGCCCTAAAATTATGGCTTTCTGCTCTGGCCTATGAGAACTTCCCTTCCTCAGGGCATCCAGGCCCTGGCAGGAAAGCACTGCATGTGCCTGTGTGAATGACAGGAAGCCCTTCCCATGGAATAATTCTCAGGGTAGGGGTCTCCTGGGTCAGCAGCGAGGCCCACACCAAAGCCCCACCCAGAGAACCAAAGCAAGAGGTTGTCATCTGTTCAACGGGGTGACGTTTCCCACCTCACGTTTTACGAATGACCTGGCCTCAAGGGAGCGGAGGGGAGGAAGTGACAGATGATAGCCCTGAGTTGAGAGCAGTGGGCTTCAGTCGCCCAGAGCAGAGCTCACATTCACTCCAACCTGCGAGGGGGTCGCCAGAATTCGCACCACTCTGGGCTTCCCGGGACAGCATAGGAACCCTGCTCCCTGGGCCACTCCTTCCTACTCCACAAAACGCGGACAAAGTGGGAAATCACACCTCCCTGAGTTAGTATTTTTTCAATTAAACCCTCACGAAGGTGATACGCGTCCACAGCCGACCCCTGTTGCCAGCGGCCAGCAAGAAGGACCCTCTCGGCGAGCGCACGTGGCCCACCGGGTCCCGGCCGACTGGCAGGCCGCTGTGTCCCGCCGGCACAGGAAGTTTGGGGCGCGGGTCAGGGGACCGCAAGGATGACGTCTGGGCTCCCAATTGCCCGAAAGGGCGACCCCACCTCCCCCTCCCTCGGTTCCAAGGCGGGAGGGGGAAGAGCTCGGGAGCGCGGGGCAGGGGCGGCCTTTTCCCGGCTCTCCGCTCGGGGACCGCCCCCTCCTCCTGCACCGCCCCGGCCGCCTAGCGCCACGTCAGCCCCGAGCGCCCGGCCCGCGGCACCCACGCCCCCCGGCCCCGCGGCGCCCATGCGTCCCCCGGCTCTGAGCCTCGAACCCGCGGCGCCCACGCGCCACGCGCCCCTGGGCCGGAGCCCTGCGTCCGCAGTGCCCACGCCCCCCGGCTCCGGGGCCCGCAGGGTCTACGCGCCCCTGGCCCCGAGCCCGCGGTGCCACGCGCCCCACGCCTCCCGGCGCGCAGAGTGCGGGGCTGCGGGCCCAGCCTGAGCCGCCGGTTACCAGGGCGCGAAGAACATGACGAAGTGCGCGGCGCTCTGGATCCCGTGCGTGAACATGTCGGCCGTGTACAGGTGCTTGGCATGCGGGTCCTGCCCGTCCGCCGCCGCCGCCTCCTCGGCCCGGGCGCCCGAGCGCCCGCCGCCGCCGCCATGGCCCAGCAGCAGCAGTAGCAGCGCGGCCAGGCCCGACGGCCGGGCCAGCGGCGGGAGGAGGCGTCCGGGGTGCGCGGGCATCGCGGCGGGGCTGGGCGCGCTCTCGCCGCGGCGGCCGGTCCCCTCCCCGGCGCCGCCTCCCGCTGCCCGCCCCGCGCCCCGCCCCGAGAGGCCGCGCCCCTTCCTCTCCCCGCCCGCGCCGGCGCGCGCCGGGCCCCGGCTCCCTTGCCCCGGCCGGAGTCCGCGCGCCGGCTGCGAAGGGAGGGAGCGAGAGGGCAGAGTCTCCTGGAGCCTTCAGCGCGCCCCCAGCGCTTCCCGGGACTGGCCCCTGCGCCTGCCCAGACCCAGGCCCCTGACCGGCCTTTCCCCAGTGCCCGCTCAGCTCGGAGCCACCGTGAGCACGGAGGAACGCAGAGGCCAGGCAGGGAAGCCGCAGAGGGGGTTGTCCGCCTCGGTTAATCTCAGCACACACAGGCACCCCGGGATTTCAGGCCAAAGGAAGAAAAGAGCTGCTGTCAGCAGAATGTAGGAAATTGGGCAAAAGTGGCTAGGGTTTACACCTGAATGAGTCAGATACTTGGCCAGACCTCAAACTGTGATTCTGGGCCTGGGCCTGGGCTCAGAAGGGTGATGAAACCCGCTTCCCAAGTGAACTCTGCCATCCCCGCCCTGCTTTAACTCGAAGATGAAGAGGAAAGAAGGTCAAAGCAGCCTCTTGTAGACAGGAAGGGCTCCTCGCAGGACTGGCTGGTGTCCTGGGCCCTAACTCATCCCAGTTACAAAAATGAATGATGACACACCTGCTGTGGCTGAACTCAGCCTTGTGGAATGGCCAAAGGGCACACCCTGCACTGGGTGCCTCATAGCTCACACCTGCACACACACCTTATGGCAGATGGTAGTCGAAGGTTCCAGCCCTGCCCTGGGGATCTGAAGATAAAGTAGGGAGAATCACTAGGTTGCTTCCTGGAATCCTGCTTGGTCCTTGATTATCCTCAATCCAGGAAGCCCCAGGTAGTAACTCCTGGCATGGCAACGTGGTAAGTACCTATTGACTCACCTGTCATTATTCTGCTCCAGCCTAAGTTTCAGCCACTTGTGAACCTTTAACCATGGTTTGCCAAACACCAAAACCATCAATTTCCCTCCAAAACCTATTTTCCCAACCACTTAAGCTTGAATGGTAGGAGGCATCTCCCATTTCTCCATCCTTTCCCTGTGTCCCTTGTGTCTCAAGATTCAAACCAACCACATTTCTTGGAACTATCATTTCTTTCCACCATCCTGGCTTATTGCAGTAGCTTTCTAAGTGTCTCCTTCATTCACATAGCTAGAAAATTAATTTTTCTGAAGCCTGCCTTTGATCATGACAGTTTGCTACCTAAACTTGGGCCAACACACCACCACTGTCCCCATGGCCTTGGCCTATGGGGTAAAACACAAATTCCTTGGGCTGCCATTCAAGACCTTCTGTGATGTGTTTCTGTCATACCCTGTATCCCTGTGAAACTTGACACTAGAAATCCAGGGATTCTCTCCAATAATCTGTTGTTGCCAGATGCTAATCCCTATGCTCGCCAACACCTCATACCTTCCAAACCCTTCCACTGTGCCATCAGAAAATTCCAACAAATGAATACCATACACAATTCTTATAGCATCATCCTCTCTCCTTATCTTAATAGAAACATAGCTCTAGGAGCCCTCTCAAGTGTTGGCTGCTTGTTCTTTCACACCTGGAGTCCCTCAGAGCCAGAAAGTAATGCAGGCACCTTCCTTATTCCCCACTGCTCCTTCCCAACCATTTCTCCCCCTTCCTCCTACAAACCTTCAGCTCTCCTTAAATTGATACCATTGGCTATGACTCCCTCTGTGCTTCCAGTTCCTGTTGTTCTTCCACATCACTCCCCCTCATTCACTGAAGACTTTGGTTCCTGGCTCACAGTGTTCCTGGCCGTCCCTTTCCTGTCTTCATTCCTGGTATCTTTAGCATCTGGGTGAATGATCCATCTGTCTGTCCCTCTGTAACTCCCTCCCAAAGCACTTGTCATCACCAGCATCTGCACTATCTCCAAAATCTGAAGTAAAGGCATCCCACCTCCTAGACTTCCAGGTCACGTGCTCAAGAAACTTACTTCTGCGATGCTTCTCCCTCACCATGACCTCTGAGCTACCAATCCCACCATCTCATAATCCCTTCCCAGTCCACTTGACAGCTGTGGCTTCCCTGCCTCCTGACCAGTCAGATCCCATGGATTCTCGTCCTTCACTTCCTGCCTTGACAGTGGTGAGCCTTGTCTCTCTGCTTTCCCTGTGCCTTTAACCATGTAGCCAAACTCTGCTGGAGAAAAATCACACAATCAAGCAGGACTTTCCCTTCACATTCATGAAAATAAGCCTTAAATCCCTACTCAGCCCTGCCCAGAAACTGACAACATTTCTCCAGGCAGCGCACTGTCCCACTCTCTGAGCTGCTGCTGCCCTACTTCCACTGACACCGTCCCCAGACCCCCCCATCAGGCACCATCCTCTCAGTTGTCAACTGGACCTGATACTTCTCCCAGAAAAGTGAAGCCCAAAGCATGAGCTCCTTCATCTTTCCACTGGTAGACGTACATGCCCCTACACAGGCACTTTCCCCATCTTCCCTATGCTTACAAGGAGGAAGGAAGTTTCCCTGCCTAGCAAAGTCCAGTCCTCCAGAATAATGCCTCCTGCACAGATACCCAGGTCCTGATTCGTGGAACCTCTGATGGTTACTTTATAAGGCAGAAGAGACTTTCCGGGTGTGATTAAATTAAGGATCTTGAGATGGGGGATTACCAGGGCTATCTGGGTGGGCCCTAAATACTGTCACAGGTGTCCCTCATAAGACAGAGGCAAAGGGAAATTTGGCTACAGAGGAGATGATGTCACAAAAGCAGGGAGAGATGTGAAGATGCTACAATGCTGGCTTGGAAGAGGGAGGAGGGTGGCCTGAGCCAGGGAATGTAGCTCTATATGCTGGAAAAGGCAAGGAAACCATTCCCCCCAGAGCCTCCAGAGGGACCTGCGGCCCTACTGACAAATTGACTGTAGTCTGTACAACTGATTTTGGACTTCTGACCTCCAGAACTGTTAGAGAATAAATGCGTGTTGTTTTAAGCCACCAAGTTGGCGGTAATTTGTTTCAGCAGCCACGGGGAACTCAAACACCCTCCCTGCTCACCTGCTGGAGGGCTGTGCTCTTTCAGCTGTCTTATTCTTCTCTCCTGCACAAATTATCATCACTCCCTCCTATTGGATCATTTCCATCAATGCACAAACATGCTTTCACATCTCCCAACTTAAAAATAAAGAAACTCCCTTGACCTCAAGGCCCCCTGGTTGCTATCCCAACTCATTAGTTTTCCTTCACAGCCAAACCTCTTCCAAAAATTCTCTGCATTTCCCTTTCCACGCATTCTCCAGCCCCTGCCCCTCTGGCCCCCGAGCCCACTATACACCACATCTGCTCTTCTCAAAGTCACTCAGGATGTCACATTGACAAGTCAAAGGAACACTGCTCGTGTCCCTGGCCCTCTCAGCAGCACTGGCACCATCGACACTGGCCCCACCTGAATCTGCTGTCCCTTCAGCTTCTCTGATTTGTCTCCACCCAACCTCTGGACATCAGTTCTCAGGGCTGAGCCTCCAACCGACTTTTCTCATACTCACTCCCAAGCTAATCCCATTCATTGCCATACTCTAAACACCACCTCTGTGCTGATGACACCACAGTCTACACAGCAGCTGAGGCCTCTCCCTGAGCTCTTGCTGCCTCCTGGGTGCCCCCTCTTGTCTGCTTTGCAGGCACACCAAAACCAAACTTGTGGTTCCCCACAGCCATCTGCTTGTCCTCTGCCTTCTCCACCTTGTAAATGGTGCTTCCTTGCTGTTTGCTCAAACCAGAAACCTGGGTTGCAAGCTTCCTTCCCCTTTTTCCTCATTGTAGCACCTTGACCACTACCCCACGCCCCATCTGCCCACTAGCACGTCCAGTCCTTTCCAGTTCTGAGCCACACTTCCCACTGACTTACTCCCATTCACCCTGCCTCGTCTTCTCATCCTATCCACTGCAGTGGCCTCCCGAGTCCCTCCAATCTGTCCTTCATATAGCAGCGAGGGCCAAATCATATTACTCCTTGGCTTAACTTCCTTTAGTGGCTCCCTTTTCATGTAGAATCAAATTCCAGCTCTTTGCCTTGGCTTTCAGGAGATTTCCAGACCACTGTGCTCTCTGTTCCTCTAGATTCTAGCTAGTTGGGATGATTCTAAACACCTTCCGAGATTGCCCCTTCTCTCCAGCACCGTGCAGTTTAGTTTCTGCACACCTTTTCATGATGTGATGCCATTTTGTCACAGATTCATGTGTTTAGTAGTTGGTTAATTGGCACTCTTCCCCATCAGTAAGCCCCATGAAGGCTGGAAGGTATCTGTCACTCACCACTCTCCCCCTAGACCCCAAATGCCTACATGGAGTAGATGCTCAACAAGTGTTGGATGAAGGAGTCCATCTTTCTAACTGGGCTCCACTAGGACTTGATGACTCACTCTGCCTTGCACCGGCTCCCACATGCTGCCTTCCCTACATGACTGATGTACCCTCCCCAGGCCCCCCCCCCCCCCAGGTGGTGGCTGGCTGTGCTCTCCACTCCCTCTGAACCCCCAGCCCTCCTGAGGGACCGACATGCTGCTGCATATGGTAGCAGCTACAAGTGGCCCTGCCTAGATGCCCACTTTGAGCAGCCTGGCACCCAGCTCAAAGGAGCCTAAAAATGGAGACACAACTGCATTTTTACAGCAATGAAGTAAACATAAGTTTCTCAGGAAAGACTTCCCTGACCACCAGCAGGGGTTAGGCACCCCCTGCACTATGCTCTCCTAATATGTTGTCCTTTCCCTCCATATCCCTTAACAGGACAGTAATTATTTGCTTGTGTAATTTTAGTTTTGTGCCAGACTGTCCTCCTAGACTGTAAGCTCCGTGGGTGAGGGGTGTGAACATGATGTCTGATGCACAGCAGGCATTTATGTAACAGCTGTTTGATGAAAGACTGTGTGAAAGAATGAATAAGTCACAGCTGTCTACCCTCAGAGGATGGCTTCCTTGAGAGAGACCCCTCAAAATCACAGCCTTGTCCCAAACAGATAAGGCAATAGGTATGGGGGCCAGTATTGTCACTACTGATGAAGTAGTATTGTGACACTACCTTCTTATTGCAAATCTGTAGTCTTCAAGCAACTGCACCTGCTTCCCATAGCAGCCTGAGAGGTGCATGGTAAAGCCTTTTGTTGGTAGCCGTCCTCACCTCTGTGAGGACTGTGAGAACTGAAGCAGGAGGAACTGCTACTGTCTGAGAAAAACCATAGCTTTTGTTTTCCACTTCTGGAGGGTAACATGAACCCCCAGCGTATGGTCACTTTGGGAAGAGGACCCCGCAGAACATTCAGAAACCAAAATGCCACCATTTGAACCACTTTAACAGGTGCATCCTGAGTTATTATTGGGCTAAAAGTGTTACTTTTAGGCAGGTACTGAAAGCATTTACATCCTGTTGTTCTAACTTGGTCAGAACATCCTGAAAGGTGCCTCTAAAGAAGAAAAGAAATTGCTTTTCTTGATGAGAACTTGTGACCATTCAAATGTGATTGTTGAGAAGGGGGTCAAAACTAGTGGAATGCTCTCATCAGAGAAAATCTAAAGAAAAAGATCAAAGCAGTTTCCCAGCCTGGAGTTACCCAAGGAAGTAGAGCTATTTCCAGTGTATTAAAATGGTAATGGAAAGTTGATATTTACTCACTCCCCACATAAGCTCCTTGGGCAAAAAAGCCTAATAAACAATAAGTGTGCGTGCACATACGCACGCATCCACACACACACGCACACACAAACCCACATTATAATGTAATAGACTCAGGTGTTTGGGAGATAAAAGCTTTCAAAATCCATGTGGGATCTATGGGGGCAAGGGTGGTGGGGAAAGTTCCTCTGTTGAGTGGATCATAACCACTATGCTGAAAGACCTGTGTTGTTTCTCAAAGCCCACAAAGCACTTGCTCCAGCTCTCCCTAGCTCATTTAGTGCATGCACGTGCTGGCTCTTCTGCCATTCTCCCAGCTCTGTCTGCTGGATGCTATTATGGGAGCTCTTCTGTCTCTCTCCCACAGAGTGCCTAGGTGCAGGGCCCACAGGCTGAGGCAGAAGCTCACTCATCAGCACCCGGGTTTGAGAACAGGGGAGAAGACATCCCAGTCAGGGTGCAGGCTGCTCACTGGGCCTTTCCACTCTTGGCAGTGCTAGCCGGCATGGATGTCCTTGGCCATGGATCTGTGGTGTTCCACATGGGCCTGGGGACATACCTCTCTCATGGCACTTAGGGGCCAGCTTTTCATGGCTGCCTGAATCCCAGAACACTATTCTGAATTCAGAGTCCAGGAAAATGTTTACCTAACCCAGGGGTTCTCAAATCTGGCTGCATATTGTAGTCACCTGGGTCTTGAAAACAATACTGATACTCTGCCCCAGCTCCCAGGGCTGAGAAGCAGTGGGATTAGAGAATGCATAGCCAGGATGCATGGTGCTTCTGGTGCTCCTGGAGAGCGCTGTAGCAAGGCCCTGAGAGCACAAACATGAGCAGACCACCAAAGGAATGTTGGTGTTCACTGGAAATTAGGTGTTTCTTAAGAGAAGGGTTCTGACGCAAACATGTTTGAGGAACACCAAACAGAGACAGAACAGCCAGGAACGATGCCCAAATTGTAGTACAACACTGCTCAAATTGGACCACAATACTGCCACCACTGCTACCACCTCAGGGTGCAACTCTGCCTGTCCCATCTGTGGTACAGGACACTGGACTTGACCACCAGAACCTCTGCCCAGTTGCCACTCTTGCAGGATGGAGTTTGCATGGCCTCCGAAAGAATGTCAACTGTTTATACACTGAGTGTCGAAGGATACTTAGACACTGGCCAGATGAAGTGGAGATGAGGGAAGAAAGAAAAAGAGACAAGTTTATTTCCCAAAGATTTCTCAGAGATTTTTATATGTCAATGCACCCTCTGGATCTCTAAAAGTATCCATGCAGTGTTTCCCACGCATGGATATTTGATCATGCACTCCTTTTTATTTGTGGTGTCTCTTATGGTGTTAATGCTCTGAGAACACTCTGTGAAGTGCTCCGTGAAGGTTGGGTCATATTTCACATGAAAGGATCAGTGTCTGGTCTCCTTTGCTCACTATAGCTGCAACATCTCCTCCTCTATTTGGTGCACTTAGTTGCAAGGTAATTTACTCAACAAATATTTGTGGGGTCTAGTTAGTGTCAGGCATTTTTTTAGGTGCTGAGGATCAGCAACAACTGAGCTAGACAAAAACCCTGGCCCTGATGGAACTTCAATTCTATCTGGGCAAACAGCCAATAGCAAGATAAAGGAGATGCATGCTTCAGTAGCCAGTGGTAAATGCCAAGGGAAACCATAAGGCAGGGCAGGGGATATGAAGTGTCAGGGTTCAGATGGGATGTCAGGGTTTGGACAGGCTTACTGGGGACTCTATGCTTTTAAGTAAAGATGTGAGGGAATAACACGGGACTATCTGCAGGAAGAGCGTTCCGGCCGAGGGAACAGGAGCTGCAAAGGACTTAGAGCAAGTGAGGAGGAGGCGAGTCTGAGGGGAGGCGGCGAGAGGAGGCAGGCTGAGTGAGAATGCTGGCTTTTATGGATTAGAAGGGAAGTCACTGGAGGGTTTCAGCAGCAACATGACAGGATCTGGCTTCGTTTCAATGGTACTGCTCTGGGAGCTGTTAGGGGAAAGCAAAGGGAACAAGGGCAGAAGTGAGGTGACCAGTCAGGGAGCGATGGCCATCGTCCTGCCAGAGATGGCAGGTGGGAGGGGATGGGAGGTCGTCAGGCTCCGGATTGTTTTGACATACAGGCCAACAGGATGTGCCCAGTGAGCAGATGCGGGCTGAGGGCGTGGGAGACAGAGACAGGAGGGGGCTAAGCGTGACCTTGAGGCTTCTGGCCGGAGCAGCTAGGAGGATCGAGCTGCTCTCTCGGGGGGCGGGGTTGGGGAGGAGTCGCTCAATATTGAACATGTTAAATTGGGGCTGTCTGCAGACACACAGAGGGGGTACAGATGGCTACTCGAGTCCAGGGGAGAGACGTGGGCCAGACATACAGTCGAGGGTCATTAGCATGTGGATGGTATTTAGGGCCATGAGACAGGGAAGATCCCTGTGGGACTGAGCATGGAGGAGGGAAGAGGTTCAAGGCTGAGCCCTGGGGCATCTCACTGTTTTGAAGACCAGCAGATGAGGAGGGGAAAGACACGGACGCGAAGTAGGCAGGAGGGTCGGAGGAAAACCTGATAACCGTTGTCCTCAAAGGCCAGTGTTCACTCTCAAGTGTGTCCCAGTTTGGACAACACACTGACAGTTCAGGTGTGATGAGCTCTAAGCACTTGCCTCTGGACTTGGCAGTGTGCGTCACTGGCGCCCTGGATGATAGTGGTCTCCGTGGAGAGGCGGCGCAGGAATCTGATTGGACTGGCTTCAAGGGGAAGAGAGGAACTGGGGACGACGCGTATAAACAACTCTTTCAAGAACTTCTCTTATAAAGCAAAGGAAAGGAACACAACAGTAACTGGAGGGGAGAGAGTGGCCAAGAGGATTTTGGTTTTTTTTTTTACATGAAAGAAAGTCAACATACTTGATTTTTTGACGATCCAGAAAAGAAGGGCACATGGATGCTGCAGAAGACAGAAGGGAGACTTTCCGGAGCAACGCCGCTGAGTGAGTGTGGAGGGTGTCACCGGGTGAGTAGGAGGCCAGGTTGGCTTCCCAAGGAGCAGGGACAGTTGTCTGTGATGAGAGGAGCAGGCATAGTGGGGGAGACGCAGGGAGGGGGCAGAAGTGGTGGGTGCTGGGCACTTGCACCTGTCCTGTCGTGATGGCTTCCATTTCTTCATCATAACGGGAAGCGATACCGTGAGTTGAGACTGATGAGTTGAGTACTGAAGGTTTGGGGACAGCAGAGAAGGTCTGAAATAGAGGTCTAGGAAAGAATGGGAGAGTGAAGAGACCAGGCAGTTTGGTATTATTGCCTGGTGGCCTTGAGGCTGTACTTGAAGTCAGTGTGACATACCTGGATTTTCTCCTGGTACGTTCCGAACTTTCTCTTGGTACGTTCTGCTTTGTGGTTCAGCCACAGAGTAAATAGGGAGTTGCATTTAGCCAGGTTTATGATTTAGTTAAGTATGGTAACAAAGGCAGAAAGAGGCAACAGAGTGAGACTGTATGTGAGGGAGAAATGATAATATTTGACTATGGAATCCAAGCTGGGTAGACTAATAAAACAATTATCTTAAGAAATTGCAATACTCAGCCATGTATACATACAATTCACAAGTTCATTACCTCTAGTTCTAACGCCCCTGTGTAGCTCGGGCATTCACCACTCCCTTCGTGTTGTCTTGGCTGTGACTGCTGGTTCCGTGTGCTCCCATACAAACAATGTGCAATAATTTTGACCAGGCTTATCTTAAGACAACACGTTTATCATGTCACTGCTCTGTCCCAAAGGAAAGAATAGCTCTATATTTCCAATTAAATCATATCACAAACCCTCTGCCTGGTCTTTGTACCTCCTTCTACTTTTGCAAACTTGTCTCTTACACTGGGTCACTCGGCTCCAGACAAGCTGCTTTCCTTATTGTCCCTGCCAGATGTTGTGTTGTTTCCAACTCTCTTCCTTTGCTCATGCTGTGTTTTCTTCTTGAAACACTCTCCTCTCTGCTTTCAAAATTATACCCACTATACACACTAAATGGCAGTAGTTGCTGGTACAGGGAGAGGAGTGCAATTGGAAACATACATACACACATGTGCACACACACTAACACTTGCATTTGGAGTTTTTTTCAATAAGTATGTCTTCATATCACTTCTGTAACTTTGTAACTGAAAAAAGTTTAAATTTAATTTTAAAGATCACTTCCTAGTTGCTATTTGGCAATAGGTATTTTAAATTTAAATAAGTATACCTTTTGATCAAGCAATTGGTCTAGGACTTTATCTTTAGTAGATAACTTCAAAATTTCATTACAGCATTGTTTACGTTAGCAAACCATTGGAAGCAGACCAATACCCCTTAGGAAAGTATTGAGTAAATTAAAAATGGCGTATTCAGACCAGGCACAAATGCATGATTATGTATTTTAGTGCTTCATGGTGCATCCTCTGCCATCAGATGACCTGGGTTTGAGTTTTGGCTCTAGCCCTTCTGGCTATGTGACTTTGGGTAATTAAAATTTTCTGTGCTTAGCTTTCTTCACTGTTAAATGGAGACCTGAGAGATTTGTTGTGAGGAAGAGATGGATGACTATTACATGTAAAGAATTTAAAACCATGCCTGGTTCTACCTAGGACGTGGAAAGCAGGAATAAAGTATTCCCCTACCCTAATAACAGAAAAATAAACTACAATCAAAACAAAACAAAACAAAAAACAGACAAACCACAACATCATAACTTTTCATGAACTCACCAAAGAGCTGAGGTCACAGGGCAACCAAGTATCCTCAAATCCAAGAATATTCAGGCCCCTCCAAGGAAAGATGGAGCACACTCACTGCAAAGGACAAAAGAGGCTAAGCTCCATTGTGAGCTGATCCCCCAAGGCTCAAGAAAGCTGCCAGGAGTGGATGGGGTGTGGAATGCACATGCTCTACTTGCACCACAGCTGAGGGACCCTGAAAATCATCCTTCCCTGGGTTATATGCCTCAGGAGCAATGTGTCACACTAGGCTAAAGCTTTGAAGGACATCCTGTTTCCAGGGGAGAGAGGAAAAAAGCTTGGGCTGACCTGGACAGTTCCTCCCAAACTCAAGATGTTACATTCCCTCGGAGGGACAGGAATAAGGCCTAGGCTGTTTCACGCAGTTCCTCCCTATCTCAGGATATTGCATTTCCAGCCCATTCTACAGTTATTCTTGAGAGCTAGAAGCAAAAAGGGTAGAAAACTGGGTCAATCCAAGGCCACCAGAAGAACTGTCCTACAACTATATAAATGTATATGTAGATCTTCAATGTACATTTATTAATATTTGATTCTATGGTTACTTAATTTAAATGTTCACTGCAGTCCTCAACTGACTTTACTGTTTTGAAGGTTTTACATTTTGATTACTTGCTTGGTTTACTATTGCAGCCTTTCTCAAACTTTAATGTGCACATAAATCACATGGAGATCTTGTTAAATTGGTATTCTGATTCAGTTGGCCGGGGGTGGGGCCTGGGATTCTGATTTCAAATAAGCTCCCAGGTCATAGGATGCTGTCAGACTGTGGTCCACACTTTGAGTAGCAAGAGGCTACTTCTCTGAGCGTTCTTCCCTCCATGAAGAATACATGGATTGTGTATTTACGAGCCCTTGAGTCACTGAAAATGTTTCTCTGTTCTTGCCAGGTAAAAGACAGCTTGGCTATATAAAGAATTTGGGATCATGTTTCTCCCTCAAAACTCTATAGGTATTGGATGCTTCATTGATTTTAACATCTATAGTATAGAAAACATAGCATCTATATTATAATTCTGAGACTAGTTTGCATTTTCCTTTTTTCCCATTTTTTTGGGTATGTAACCTTCTTTCAGGATGTTGACAGAATTCTTTATACATAAATTTCAGAACTTTCACCAGGGCATGTTCAGTGTTTGAATCTCGTTATTTTGCCTAGTACCCCATGGGCTCTTTTAATTGGGAGGTTTAGTTTTCTAGGAATTTTTACATGTCTTTAAATATTGCTTTTCTTTCATTTGTTCTGGTGTCTTCTTCAGAAATACCAATTACTCACATGTTGGATCTTCATTGTATGACCATGAAGTCCCCCATATTCTTTTCTCCTGCTTTTTGCATTGTTTTTTGCATTATGGTATACATATTTTTCTAGGCTATCTTCTGTATTACTGAAATAATTTTTGGCAGGGTTGATTCTGCTCTTTACCACTTCTAATGCATTTTGAAATGCTGGTATTATCTGCTTAATTCTAAAACATTTTTTCAATACCTCATTTATTTCCCCTTATGGTTCGGCTTACTTCTCTACTTAATCCTGTTGTCATGTCATTTTACCATGCATCTTATTTTATGGAGACTACATTTCTTGAATGCTATTGAGAGTAAAAATCTGATGCTGTATGAAATTCATTATTTTTTGCCAAAAATATTTTTCAAAACTATACTCTTTCTCTGAATCTTACTGGTAGAAGAATCTCTTCATAGACACCATATTAGTTTTACTCTTGCTTGCTGATTGTTGCTAATCCAGTCATCCAGTCGGAGAATAGTAGCAAGCATTTGAGCCACAGGCTATGATGAGTAGGGAACTTTGACTCTGAAATTTCTCCTCTGTTCATAGTGAAGCCATTCTGCTGGGTACCAGGCCTGTTGTGGCCAGGCCCCCAATTTGCCACATAGAGATCTACCTCTTCAGCCCAGTTTTTCTATATAGCTGTTAGTGTGTCAACAAAGACGGGCCTTTTTGTGAGCCCACTACCCCAGGATGCTACTCCCACCATGACCAGCAGCCTCCAGCCCAATTTTACCAGACTGCTCACCACCACAATTATGATTACCTGCACTCTTTAGGAAAAGGGTAAGTTCCTCTCCCAAGCTACAGAACCACCATTCCTCACTAATTACAGTAGTACCTCTGAGTCCTGCACTGACCCCATAAACAGGGATCCCAGCAGTCGACCCAACTAGACAGACTTCACCTGGAACTTCCCAGGTATCTTAGTCTGTTCGGTCTGCTATGACAACATAGCATGGACTGGGTTAGCTTATCCACAACACAAAGTTATTGCTCATAGTTTTGGAGGCTGGGATGTCCAAGGTCAAGGTGCTGGTAGATTCAGTGTCTGGCGAGGGCTGCTTTCTGGTTCATAGATGGTGCCTTCTCACTGTGTCCTCACAAGGTAGAAGTGGGAAGGCAGCTCTCTGGCCTCTTTTATAAAGGCACTGATCTCATTCATGAGGGCGGGGCTCAATGTTACTACCTTCATGACAATCCCCTCCCAAAGGCCCCACCTCCTAAGACCAGCACATTGGTGATTAGGTTTCAACATATGAATTTGGAGGGGGACACAAATATTCAAACCATAGCACCAGGTTAGTCCCACAGCCCACCCTTTTCTCCAGAACTCAGCTCTTCAAGCCCAGAGATGAATAGGGACCAGAACTCTGCCTATTACTTCCCAGGAGGTCATGCCATTCCTCAGGGAGGGGCAAATCTCTGACATTCTGATGATTTACTTCCTTAGCTTTCTGTATAAATGGATGCTTTTCCTAATTTTACATTTCTTAGATTATTTGTTTAGGAATTGGTAGGGAATGAGTATTTAGAAATCCCAAACCATACCTCTCCACCTGAAAGTCCCAGAACATCTTTTTCAAATGACAACACAATTATCTCAGGTGTAGACTGTAGCAGTATTTTTCCTTCCTTTGCTCTGAAGCCACATGGCCCTTTCAAATTGCACATTCTAAACTTGAAAAACTAGAACTTTCATTCTCTTTTTGCATTGCAGATTAAATGAATCATAAATTAGACATTGCCTTCATAATTAAAGAGAATCTATTTGTGAATTTGTTTGCTTTAAATTAAGAAGTTCAAGCAAAAGTTAATACTATCCAATGAAAGATTCCTCAGCTCCTATTGCATTTTATTTTATAAATAGCCCACTTAGAAATGTATCATTTATTACATGTACACTAATTCAGAGTAAATTAGCATGCATTTCTGAAAAAAAACCCAACTTCTTGGTGCTATACATTCAAACGTCTAAAGAAGCATCAGTTTATTCCTCTTAACTTCCAAAGAATAACACATCATTCAATATATCTATTTCATTTAATGAGCATATCCAAACTTCTTTTGCTTGAGTCAAAATTTCTGGAACCAAAGGCAATGAAATTAATTTTAAAGTTGTTTATAAACAGAGCCCCTTATGAAAGACTTTGAGAAATGTGAAAAAAAAATCTCATACAAGTATGTTTTCTCTTTTTCTCTCTTTTACTATTTTAGTAAAATTATTATCTCCATAGAAATAAAAAATCTCCTTTTAAAGAGTTTTAGTCCATATTGAATCTCCTCTAGATATGTCATTGTCTTCTTCTTTATCCTCTGTTTTTAATCCATATTCGTAAAGATCAAAGGTTAAAGACACTTTCAGAGTTGTTTATTCAAGGGCCACATGGGCATGGATAAACCAAACCAAAACAAATACACACAAAGAACTGATTGTATTAGGGTACAAAATCAACTTAAGGTCTTCAACCTTCACAATGGGAGAACTGTAAAGCCACATAACTCTTGGCTAACATTAGAAATTAGGTCTCAGTTGTGCCTTCTTGCTCGGTGTTTAACTAAACATGGAAGAATCTACAGCCTCACACACGTAGGTCAGACATAATATAAAATACGCCAAATGCATTTAATGATGGACAAACCCCAATGATGTAACTATAATTTTTCTGCTCAATTAAAATATCTCTTTGCATTTTTCATAAACACAGTGATGTGATTCCTGTTGTTCCAGCCAAATCCCAACACCCACAGCGGCCTCCTCCCTTTTCTATCAAAGGAAGAGTGACGGCGGTGGCATTCTGAGGTGTGTTGCGTTGCGACGTGCAGGCGGCCAGCTGCTGGGGACCCCACCAGGAAGAGCTGCGTGTCTGCAGTGGTAGCTGCTCACATCTGTGTCACTGAGGCTTGAGGAGTCTGGAATTTCTGAGTTACAGGCCTGTCTCTGCCAAGGACTTGCTGGCAAAGTTTTTGTCTGCAAAATAGACACAATAATGAGGACCTCATATGGACTTTAAGAAGTGCCCTACACCCTGGAAACTTCTGTTGGCAGAAGTGAAGGAAGAAATTCACTCTTCCCCTATGGAAAAAAAAAATGATTCTATGGCAGTTAAAATTTGTCCCTTGTGTAAGACAATAAATTTATTTTAAATGCAAATAAGACTAGTGATAGAATTTAACACTAGAGTTCTGAAGCCAAATCCAAATGGTCCCATCCTTCTGATTCTTGAGTGGTGCTTCCTAGTCACCACACTGCAGTCCTGTCCCGTCGGGTCGAAAGCGCGCCTGAGCATACTGGTGGGAAACACGGACTCTGAAGGTGATCTCTGTTATGGGCTGAATGGTGAACCTCCTCCAAATTCATATGTTGAAGCCCTAACTCCCAGGACCTCAGAATGTGACTGTATTTGGAGACAGTGTCTTTAAAGAGGTAATTAAGTTAAAGTGAGGTCATCGGGGTGGGCCCTAATCCAATATGACTGGTGTCCTTACAAGAAGAGGAGATGAGGACAGAGACACACACAGAGGGACAACCATGTGAGGACACAGGGAAGAAGACAGCCGTCTACCAGCCACAGCGAGAGGCCTCAGGAGAAACCAACCCTGCCCATACCTTGATCTCCAGCTTTAAGATCTGTGAGGAATAAAGTTCTGGTGTTTGGGCCACCCAGTCTATGGGTGCCGCACTATGTTACAGCAGCCCTAGCAAAGTAAAACACTATCCAAATCTTCCCTCATTTGTTGCTACTGAGCCTTGGGATATCCTTCCATTTTGGAAGAAGCTGTGGGTCCCAGGAATGAATGATTGCTGACGAGGTGGCTTTGGCCTGTGGAAGCTTCTGCCAGCTCTTTGAAGGAGGCACCTTTTTTCTGCTATCACAGTGAGCTTCCTATTCTTATTTTCCTCTCTGCACTTCTAAAAATACAACAAAGACAACGAGACCAATGAACAAGAGAGAAAGTGAAGGTGCTAAGAGATCTCCAGCGCTGTCCTGGCTGTCTGTGAAGGGGACACCCTGAAGCCCCCACTGCTCAGAACCCTCAGTGACTATTCAGGTGCGGGGCCTGGGGTTCCCAGCAGACACATTTTTTACAGAAATTATGGCAAAGTCATTTCTGATACCCACAAAGTAGGCATTTTTTTGTGAGTTGGCATTTGTATTAATAGAACAAAGAAAGTGAACCTTCCTTTGGTTCACGTTTCAATTCACAGTCATTTTTATCTTTTCCTGTTCATCTAGGAAACATCTTGTCAGCTGATGCTTATTCCAATACCAGGAAGCTTTTTTGGTTTGCACTGCTAAGTGACAATATTTGATCATTGTACCTCCGTTACATTTATTCATCAGGATATGTCTCCAGATTTGGGATCACTAGCTGTAGAAGGTACTCAACCTTTCAGATCTTTATAGCTGTTATGGTAAATATTGTCTGCAGATTATGAAATAACCACTTGATCCCCTGTTGGTGATGTAAGTGCCCCCACTCTTGTGGACTAAGGGTGAATTAGAGTGGTGGATGGGTGGTTTCTCCCTGGGCTGTTCAGGAGCACTTCTACCCAGACTTACGGTGGGGTTCCATGCAGGAGCAAGACCTATAACAGTTGGCCAAGCCCCACCACTGCACCCAGAACTGATGCCCCGGTGCCCTCTGAGCTCCTGAACTTCTTCCTGACTCACATCTTACATTATATTTTTGATACTACTTGTAAAAAGGCAAACCAATTAGTATGTGCCTTGAGAATTTACTAAGCTCACAGCAAAATATGTTTTGTTTTCACAGCTGTGCTCACACGCTTAAGTGATGCCATTTCAAGGGAGATAGCATGATGTAATGTTGGTGACAGCACAATTGTCATCCTGCTAAAGAGAAGAGTATTGTGATCTCAATGGAAAAGGAAAGTGAGGCTTTCATCTGTAAGCTCAGATCCCATTTACAGCGATCATCTCAACCTCTGAGCAGGGCTCCGGTGGAAATTACTACAAGCGCTGAACGCAGATGACATCATCTTGC
The DNA here is from genome assembly GCA_023783475.1 of Daubentonia madagascariensis. NCBI lineage: Eukaryota > Metazoa > Chordata > Mammalia > Primates > Daubentoniidae > Daubentonia > Daubentonia madagascariensis. Next base: position 7,446,727 of record JAKFHU010001672.1, read on the forward strand.
CACTCACAAATGTTATGAGTTTGACAGCCCAGAAGATGGCATGCCCTAGAAGGCATACAACTCCAACCAAGTTGACAAGTTTTGTATGTTTGAGAGGAAATATTTTCATAAAAGTTATTCTCGTCTCCATTTTCTCTTTTGGTTTGGCAACTGCCACTACAATGAAATTATGGCCATGACAACAAGCCATTAGCTTCCCCCAGAGCCATGAGCAACAGCTCCCTCTTCGTGGAATTATGTGAGTTTTAGAGCCCTTTCCCATCAGAGCTTTCACAATCTGGGGCTTTGGGGGCTGAGATTTAAACAAGTGCCTATGCCATTGTGCTGTTAGTCCTCATGCAATTTTCCCTGCTATACTGCTAATCACCGGGGCTTTTCAGTTAGGCTGCCAGAGCTCATACACACCCCATGTATACTGAAGTAGTCGTGGGTCATAAAGACAGTGTTTCCTGCCTGCTAATTCTGCAACTGCTGTCCTGTGTTTGATGGAATGCTGGACATATTTTCTATGCTCAAATTCTCTTCCATTAAGGGACACATACCTTCTTTACATCACCTGGAGCTGCTTCGACCTGCAGCTCTGGAGTCAGTCATTCTGGATATGCTATTATACCCGTATTATGGCATCATATTTACCAGTAATCATAAACATGGAAATAAAAGGAAAAGAGGCAATTATGGAAGCACAGTGACACCAAAACCCTAAGGCACCCTGGACGCAGATGAGGCTTTGGGAGAAAGAAAAAAAAAAATCCTATGTGCTCTCATTTACTTATAGTGCTTGGTCTTAACCCTCAGTTTCTTTCTTCACTACCCACAGCTCTTCTGATGGCTTTACAGCCAATGTGTTTCAGTATCAACCACCAAAAGAGTGGGGCTTTACCACTAATTACCCTTTGAGGGACCACTGACATTTCTGAACCCCTGATCTGGGCGATCTCCCCTCTGCCACGGCGCCCCCTCTGGTCAGGAGGACTCCCGACTGCTGCCCGCCGCGTGTGGAAACGGCCGGGCCGCCCTTCCCCGACCCTCAGCGCCCTGGGGAACGGTTCAGGGATGCTGATGCCACAGGGCCCCTTCGCGCTCCCAGAAAGGTGTTGACAACACGACGTTTTACTTAGAAAGAAAAAGGAATGAAAACATCAGGCCTTTAAGCAGCCTTCCCTCTCCCCATGCCCAAGCAGTCCAGATGCCCCGTCTTCCTGGCCAGGGCCTGGGCTCCCACCTGTCTTTGCTGTCTGGTTATCGTCCTGTTACAGCGCTGAGCTCAATGTAGTCTGTGTTAAATTTAAGTGGAGTGCAGTCCCCGCTGGAGCATGAATTCCTTGGGGGCAGTAATCATCACCTGCTATTCTTTATAATCCCCTACATGATACCTGTCAGTCCATTTTCTGTGGCTTAGAATACCTGAAACTGGGTAATTTATAAAGAAAAGGAATTTATTTCTTACGGTGATGGAGGCTAAGAAGTCTACAGTCAAGGGGCCGCATCTGGCGAGGACCTTCTTGCTGGTGGGGACTCTCTGCAGAGTCCCTACGTAGCCCAGGGCATCACATAATGAGGAGGCTGAGTGTGCTGGCTCAGGTCTCTTGTCCTCTTCTTATAAAGCCACCGGTCCCACTCCTGTGATAACACATTAATCCATGGATAGATTCATCCATTCATCAGGGCAGAGCCCTCATGACCCAGTCACCTCTTAAAGGCCCCACCTCTCGGTATTGCCACATTAGGGATCAAGCTTCAACATGAGTTTGAGAGGGGACAAACATTCAAACCATGGCAGAACCTATTTGTTGTATTGCATTATGCCCTGAAAAAGTTATCAAATCCTCTGTAGAAAGAGCTACTAGAGTATTTGTTTTATTCATGAACTTAATGTACATATTCAGGTACATCATTCCTTACATGAAATCTCTGGGGTCAAGATATGTCAGAATGTTTCAGATTTTCAAAAGTTAATATAGTTCCTGTATAATGTATTAGGTAGCATGTTATCATCATGTACATATACAAAAAGTATAAGTAAAGAAATAAAGACAAGCCTCACATTAGTTCAAGTTGTTTTACCATTAAATGTTTGCTGAAAACTTATGAAAAAACTTTGTGTTCAAAGCTTTTTGGATTTCAGAATAATGAAGGATTGTGGAACTACAGTCAAAGAGAAAAACAAATGAGTTTTCTTCTTTTACATCATGAGTGGATTAATAAAATGTGGTATATGTATACCGTGGAATACTACTCAGCCACAAAAAATAGAACAATGGTAAACTAACACCTCTTGTATTATCCTGGATGGAGCTGAAGCCCATTCCGCTAAGTGAAGTATCACAAGAATGCAAAAACAAGCACCACATATACTCACCATCAAATTGGTACTAATTGATCAACACTTATGTGCCCATATGGAAGTAACATTCACTGGGTGTCGGGCAGGTGGGGGGGAGGAGGGGATGGGTATATTCACACCTAATGGGTGCGGTGCATGCTGTCTGGGGGAGGGACACACTTGTAGCTCTGTCTCAGGCGGTGCAAAGGCAATACATGTAACCTAAACGTTTGTACACCTGTAATATTCTAAAATAAAAAAAAAAGGAAAGCCATGTTGAAGGCTTTTTGAAACTTTAAATCATATTCATGTATTTAATCCCTTAAAGAATTCCAATAAATTACTCAGGCATGAGTTTTTCCCACCAAAAAATAAAATAAAATAAACCTAATGGCTCCAGTGATAAATGTATATATACTGTACACAATACAGCTCACGTACATTAGGCAGACGTCTGGCCTATGTACTAGAACTTAAGTGTGATCAAGTTACTATTAACAGGAGTTCAGTGTCCTAAACAGCTGGGAAAAATCTCTTAGAGGACAGTTTTATCCCTTAGGCAGTCACCTATCTTGAAAGCTGGGCGGCATGGCCAGGAGGATGCAGGGCCCTAAGAGGGACAGTGAAAGAAGCTGCTCCAAGGAGAATTCCAGGGGAAAGTCGTGCAGACCTATTAGCAGGGGATTTATTCAAGGAAATCAGTCCCCATGCTTTTACATATGTAAATATTCAAGGTAAGAACCCAGACAACAACCTGGAAAAGGACAGGCCCCAAGAGGGGGCCTTTGGGGAGAATTCATAAACACAAGTAGGGGTGTCTATAAAGAAGACTCCAGGAATCTGCCTGTGAAGGACCCCGTGCTGAGCAAAGGGGTAGCATTGCAGGTAGGCTGAGTGAAGAGAAAAAGAGTGCTTAGTGAGGGCAGGAGTGACTATTCCAACAAAAAATAGCAAGCACAGAGTAAGGCTAAAAATCAGACTTAAGACAATATGTGATCAAAGAGGAAATTTTAGAGAAATGATCATTGAGAACTGCCAACGTCTTAAAAAAAAAAGCAGCTAATTTATGGAAGGAACCCAGCACCATGCTAGGCACCTTTACATGCATCATCTCACTTAATCTTCCGAGGCTCAGAGATGAAGAGTGCCTCACCCAAGATCACACAGCTGGGCGGCGGCAGAGCCAGACACTAAGTCTTGGATTTCTGACTCCAAGGCTACCATGGCTCCTCCCCACACCTGGCAACCTCTGGCCAGAATCACATCATATTCCTGAGATAGGAAACTGGCAGGCCCAACTCATTAAAAAGTTGCAAGACCCCAAGCAGGCCTCTAACAAAAACAGGAAAACAGGATGCAGTGAAGAAACCGGTTAAGACCAGTAAAAGCCAAGATGGCAATGAGAATGACCTCTGCTCACCCCTGTAGTTCCTTATACTCTGCTTGTGATGTATGAACATACTAAAAGAAACTCCCACCAGCACCATGACAGTTTACAATCACCATGACAAATCCCGGAAGTTACCTTATATGGTATGAAAAGAAGAGGAACCCCAGATTCCTGGAAATGTCTACCCTTTTCCCAGAAAATCCATGAATAATCCAGCCCTTATTTAGCATGTGATCAAGAGCCATAAATAGAATTTGCCAACAGTGTACCGGGGCTACTCTGTGGGGTAGCCTGCTTGTTGTTTAATAAATGTTGCTTTCATTTAAAAAAAATTCTATAAGTGATACAGTATTTCTTTTTTAAATATACCAATTTTATTTCTATACTCTTTCATTTTTAAAAAATTTACAAGTAATCAATTAATACGTGCTCAATACTTAAAATTCCCACAATGGAGATAAAGCAAAAGTCCTCCTAGATGACGCCCTTCTCACCCTCGTTTTCCTTTCACGGAAGCGCCACAGGCACACACCAAAGCACAGAGCAACTCCTCATCTGCATAAAGTCTCCTCACAAGGCACCCTCACCTCCCTCTTCCCCGACCCTCCCTTACCACATCCTTGGAGGTATATATGGAAAATTGCATTATCCCCCAGGTTTAGAGAAGAGAAAAATCAGAGTTAAGAACATCAAGATTCTTGCTTTGTGTGACAGAGCCAACAAGTGCAAAAGGGACTAGAACCCAAATGTTCTGACTCTCAACATCCTTTATGTTTTCTGCCATCACGACCCAAAATCTACCATCATGTGGATTCCTAATACCATGCCTAGAGCCAGGGGTCAGTGGTGCACAAATGAGCGTTCATCTAAAAGGAGTGAGTTCACTTTGGATGAAAGTAGGCCAAGTCTCCCAGAGGTGCTGGGGACCCCCCTGTTCTCTCCCCCTCCCCCCTTGGTTTAGCCTGGGAGTTTCACAGATTCCTGAGAATTTGGATGCACTTCACCAAGTGCCAGATTTCAGTAACATCCTGTTCTATCCCCATGGCAGCTCCTTGCCTGGCCACTTCATTAGCTTGTACTCGCATGAATACGTGCAATTCACTCATTTCTTTCTTTCTTTCTTTTTTTTAGAGACAGGGTCTTCCTCTGTCACCCAGGCTGCAGTGGTGCCATCATAGCTCACTGCAGCTTTGAACTCCTGAGTTCAAGCGATCCTCCTGCCTCTGCCTCCCATGTAGCTGAAACTACAGGTGTGTGCCACCACACCCGGCTAATTTTGGTTCTCTAAATTCACCTTTCCCATGATCATATTTGTATCATGACTTTCAACAAAGAGTACAAATAACTTCACATATTGTCTATTTGTTTGTCTTTAAACTGAATTCTAAGAGGAAGGATATAGATAAACTATACAGGCTTCCATGGCTTATAGTCTGTGCCTTCACGTTCCAGAAACACATCTGTTCCTCGACACAGAAAGCCTTGTCTATTCAAGAAAGAAGTTTTCTAAACATATTCTGAAGCATAAAAATCTTCAAACATAATATCCTTGAGGCAGGTGGAGAAAGTTCTCAGGAACAAAGGGTTGGCATGAGGGATGACAGCTTATTTTACTAATCCGGTATCAAATGCAGTCTGTTAAAAAGAGATTAGTACTTATTAACTGAATCTGGTGTCAGTGGCTGCCCTAAATAGAACACATTATTTAGCAAGAGCTCTTAAGGAACTTGTCCTACCTACGCAAAAACAATGGAAGAGTGGTATTAGCCATAGTGTTCTTAGGAAACTGTTTCTCATTTTAATCATCTATATTTTAGCACAAATGAAATGGTGCGGAGTATTTGAATCAGATATTTGCCATAATCAAGAGTAGTCCCTTACAATCATTTTGCTTCTACAGAATGTATGATCACTTTCCTATTCAATAGGGGTGACATAAAAAAATCCTTTATTCCTCATTGAAATATTTTAGCTTTTTCTTGAGAGAGAGGAGAACAGAAAAGGACAGGTGGCTTCTTTGTTGGCAATTTTAGACTATGTATACTTCTTCTAAAACTATTTATATGTCAGTGTGTTTTAGAAAAAGTTGTTATAATTCTGCTATTAAACCAACTCTTATTGAACCGAAAAAGGGCAGATTAAGTTATTTTTTTTAAAAAACTCCCCACACATCATTAGTTCTTTGCTTAAATCACATCTTTAAAGAATTGAAATTAGCTAGGTCCAACCATTCTTAGCACTAATCAGCGCTAACAAGGATTTAAATGGCAGACAGAGGAAGAAGGGAGGTATGAAGAGGTAAAGAATTGGAAGGAAGGCAAAACACCAAAATATTAGTCAAAAACATGATAAGAGGGCATCATTAAGAATTTGGGAAACCTATATCAAGCCCTTTCATGTATCTTGAAAACTGTTAGTAAAGGTGTCTTTAAAAATAGAAGCATCATAAATAACTAAAGCAGCTGTAAGTGCCATTTTAAAGTTGAATGCTTACTTACCACTGAGAAGGTACAATGAAGACTTTTTTCACAATTACTATCATCCCTCAACAGAAAATAAATTTTTTTTTTTGGTAAGGACTTGGCATATAATAAGTGTTTGACACATGATTAATAAATGTTCTTTTTGAATATATAACCATCATGTTTTCTTTTTAAAATGTTGTTTCCAATTTTAAAAAGATATATATGTGCTATAAATCATAGTAATAAGTTTGACTACAAAATATTGTTAGATATTAAATATAATTACTTAATCTGCATTACATTTTGATACTTCACACCAGCCAAGTCATACCTCACTTAATGGAATAGGGAGCTTTTTTAACAGGTCTCACAAAAATAAGTTTATGTTTATCATCATTAACATTCTATATAAAATTGTAGATATATTCCAACATGTGATACCATTAAGGCAATAAAAATCATAGTAAAGGGGTAGGCAAATTTGAAAAAGTCACAATTTTAATGGAAAACCTGTTTGAAAAGCAACATCAATATTTATAACTCAATGTATAATATTGAGACTTAAAATTTATTACACCAGTGCTGACAATTTTCTGCTAAAGAGAAAAAAAAAGAAGAAAAAAGAAAAGAAAAAAAAAATTATTACACCAGGTATTATATTCCCTTGGGCCTAGCTAAATCCACAGAAGTTAAAAAGTGTCCCACTTTAAATTACATTCATGATTTTATTTCTACCTCAAGGCAAAAAATTCATTTGTAAACCACAATCAAAGGATCTTTGTTGAACGCCATACATTGATGGTACAAACTTTTTTAGCCTTAAAAATATTGTTATCTAAGAAAATATTCCTGACTGACTCTAAATGCTTGTTTTAAATATGTAGGTAGAGTGTGAATTCAGGAAGCCCATTATAAATGACTCATAATCAATACAATGTGGAACAAAATAGGACTCTCAACTAGCACCCACAGCAGACCAAAGTAAATATGCAGCTACTTCCCCACCTTCTGCTAACACAGGAAATGTGACTGAATATTTCAATTTAGATACACTCACCTACATGCAGGTGATATTGAACTATTTTAGTACAGCTTGATTCTGAAAAGAAGGAGGAACTACTTTTACCAGTTATTTGCCAGTTAATTCCTTTTCTGAAGAACCCATAAGTGAGCCTAATTGTTTATTTAAGGTGGGGGGGAGGGACTCAAATAATTAGAATTAGGTTTGTTTTGTTTTGTTTTGTTTTAACCTGTGTGCCTGGTATTTATGTGACAAAATATTTTTTTAAAGTTTCCACTGCATCATTTTCTCAAAGAGAGAAAACAAAGTCATGAACATGGTACCAAATGATACCAGAGAAAAAGTTTCAGAATAAAATCCAAACCACAAGGGAACTGGAAACCATGAGTCAGGGAGGGGTCTGAGGTCAAATTTGCCTTGACCATTATTCTTCCTTTTGTCTCCCGAGATGGGATTTCTACAGTTCTCCACTATTTACTCAACACTGGCATTTTCTTTGGTCTTGCAAGGGGAAGAGAATTTCCTTTTGCCTTAAGGGTATGTTAGAGATGACTTCTTCAGTGTCCCTGCTGTTTGACACGAACACTGCATATGACATTGGGATTCATTTTCTCAATTGTTGCAGGACATTGGCAGGGACACATACAGGATCTAAGCGATCTCTTTGATGCCTATGTTGAGAGCATCCAGAAACTTCTGGGGACTTTTCCAGGGGTGGTGGATACTGCATGTCTCAAGATGCCAACAAGGGCAGAAGATCCCAAGATGCGTTCTCCACGTTCACACAGCCTCATGCTGCCGGACTCACTGATTTCTCCTTCTGATCTTTCTTGATAATTCCTCAGCCACATGTCTCAGAACTTGGCTGTTATGGTGAAAGAGGGACCCTATGGAGAAACAAGTGGCAGTGTGAGTTTTTACCTATAAAAACTTTCATTAAGCATTTAACCTTATAAAACACTTATTAGAATTATTTCTTAGAGCTGAAAGAAAGGCAACAGCATCACCTCCCCCAGTGTTTTAAGTAGGTATTATGAACCCAATAAAGTGTCCTGTGATCTTGACACTCAGACGAGTTCCCAGCAATTCAAAATCCGCAGCTTCTAAAGGGACAGCCCAAGAGGACTAACATAATTCACTCTGCATTCTAAACTAACTGATTTATTTACAGTATGGAAAAATACCAGATAACCATTATGTCCATTTTATTCTGGAAATATAAACATTGAATGCAAATAGAATATTCTCTTGGCAATATCTATTGAAAGGCTTAAAACTGTCCAAGCCCTGGTATTCAGAACTATTTCTAAGAATTTATCCTAAGGAAATAATCTTGGAGGTAACAAAATGTTTCCTTGCTAGTTGGGTTTTGTTTTGTTTGTTATTACAAACAATACATGCTCATTGCTAACATTTGTTATAACAGCAAAAAAAGTTAAAAAATTTTTGATTAAATTTAATCAAATAGATTAAATACTATACAGTTACTTAAAATGATATCTTAGTAGAATATTTAGTGAAAATAAAAGTGTCACACAATATGTTAATTTAAAAGCTGCCAGGAAACATCAGAGCCTGAGCCCATTTATAAATAAGATGTTGGATATGAGAGGTTTATCATCATGCTGAGATGTTAATTATTGTTAATACACATGAATGTTAATTATTATATATAACACATAATACAAGACTGGAAGGCATATACTAAAACATGATAGTGGTTGTGTCTGAGTGATAGGATTATGGATAATTTTATTTTCTTCTTTTTGGTTTGCGTATTCTAAATTTTCTACAATGAATATGAAAAAATGAAACACTAATGAAAATGACTAATCCCCAGAATGATATTCTTAAACAGGATACCCAATGTAGATTCCTTTTTTAAAAAGTACCTGGAACTAATTTATATATATTATGTTTATTAGAAATAAAGTTTCAGGATAAATATTTACTGTTTATTTTGCAGCAGAAAGAGAAATAAGTTTGATATTTTTAATAACAAGAAAAAAAAAGCTTACTTATAGAACTGTGTGAGAATATTTGAATTTCATGTGACCTCAGATCACTGTTTTCCTCTCAAACCAGTCTGTATCTTCCAAACAAGCTAAACTATATATTAACTGCCTTGTAAGTTTTTTGAGAGCACGAATTATTTCTTATTGGCTTTTGTATTCTTAGAACCTGGTCCCAAACAAATAATCTATGTTGGTCAAATGAATAGGTTAACAAAGGTTTAAATATGTTTTATACAATCTAATTCTCTCACTATATAGCTATTAAAATATCTTCATCTACTTTAAGAAACATTTCTCTCAAGAAAAAAAACTTGGAATTTGGACAAACCAAGAGGATAGTATTTATAATGGAATATTATTCAGCCTTAAAAAAGAAGGAAATCCTGCCATTTACAAACATGGATAAACTTGGAGGACTAAACTAAGTGAAATAAGCCAGACATAGAAAGAAAAATATTGTATGATTTCACTTTTATGTGGAATCTAAAAAAAGTTGAACTTAGAGGAACAGACTAGGGGCTGAGGGGTGAGGGAAACGGGAAGATATTGATCAAAGGGGACAAACTTTCAGTTATAAGATGAATAAGTTCTAGAGATCTAACTATAGTTAATAATACTGTATTGTATACTTGAAATTTGCTAAGAGAATAGATCTTAAGTGTTCTCATCACACACATACAAAAAGAAAAACTATGTTAGGTGATGGATATATTAATTAGCTTCTTTGTGGGAATCATTACATAAGATATGTTAAAAACACCATGTTGTACACCTTAATTTTTTATTTTTCAATCATATACCAATAAAGCTGAGAAAAAAGAGGACAGTATTTAAACAGTGACTTCTATGGGCTGTTTATCATTATCTCCTTCTATGGAATCAACAATGTAATCATGCAACAGACTTTAAAATTGTTTGGATTTGGGTGAATTGCCCAAGGGTAATGCTTGTGGCCATGGGTTATACTGTTTTCCTCCGAACCAAGCAAGCTGACCTGAGAGCAATCAGACAGGTTACCCCTGGGCACTAACCAACTGAACCAAACAAGCGAGTTTGCCAGTGCCTCTCAGCCAGGTGTGGCTTATGACTAGTGTGTGCCAAGTCAATGGAAGGACAGGGCCACCCTTTTGCTCTTCTTTTTAAATGATAAAGGTTTTGGGGGCCATATGTTCCATGGATGAAATGTTTCTTATAACCAGCCTACACCATTCACTACCACGTAGTTCTGGTTCTCAGCAGTCCTGGTGTATAGACTACTCCCTGCCTTTGGGAGTATACACCTGAGTGAAATCCACCCAGGTACAATCCTAATAAAGCTCAAAAGCTCCTCTCAGAGCAGGAAATTATTAACTGCTTAATTTCCCAGGCTAATTTTACAGACTAACCATAACTTTTGATGTTGACAAAGCCCACATTGCTTTCTCATTGAAAACTCAAGCATCTAGTAAGTAATCTGAACTACAAAGTAAAGAAGAAAGTCTTAGTTTAAAATAAATTCAAATGATTCAAAAGTTTAGCTATTGCTTCTAGGAGTTAATCACTCAGTGACATATTTCCTTTCCTAAATAAACATCGACTTTTTGACATCTGGTGTTGGATCTCTCACATACATGGATACGGCTCAGTTCCTGGAGAGAGTGGAGTTAGTTACACAGGTTGAGTCAGCAGGCCACACCTCAGCACACTCACTAGGACACTAAAAAGGATGAACAATAATGTCACGGATTGCATCTCTGAAAGTAGTGCCATGAGAGGAAAAATGATTCTTAAACATGAGAATGACAGGGGAATGTTGGAAAGTTTTCTGATATTAAATACAGATTTGGTTTGGTTACTCTGTGAGAGTTATTTAGCACTCAGTATATTAAATGATAATGGGAAGTATAGATTCATATGCTGAACAGCCCGCCTGACAACCCAAACTTCCACAGGTCCTTACCTTCTGTGGCTTATGACAGTTAGTTCATTTTCCTTTCAGATCTTATGGTCTCCTGCTTTAGGGCCTGAAATTCTTCAGAATTTCTTGCGATTATTTTTTCTAGTGTTAGGAGAAGGAAAATGATCTCTGGGGTTAGATAACACATAAAGTTGGATTCTGAAATGAACAGAGGTCTTAAAATACAAGGCTGGGAATGAAAAGGATTAAGAAGATACATTGGGCATAATTAATGTAGACTATAACTAGCTTCATAAAACAATTATAAAAATTGTTTTTACAGAGAAAGTTTATTAGCTTCATTTCAACAGTCACAATACATATTTGAGACACTTTAGGGGAGAAAAACCACCAAGTTCTGATCTTATTTAAGAACTAGGATGGGTCCATTTTAGTTGTTTACAGGCTGTGAACTTAGCTTTCAATCCATTCAACAACAAGGACCTACTGTGTGCCAAAAAATGTTCTAAGCAGTGGGGATATGGCAGAGAAGAAGATGGGGTTTACCATCTAGTGAGGGAGATAGTTAATATAAAATAAAGAAATATTATAAGTACAAGATCTTTGTACAAGATTACAAGCACAAGATTAGACAGTGCTAAATGTTATAAATAAAATAAACCAGGGTGTTATAACATAATTTAGTACAGTTGTTGCCTTGGCATCCATTTTTGGGACTAACATAAGTTATTTGCAACCCAGTCATATCCTGTCCCCTTTGGCCTATTTAGAATTTTCCGTCCCTGTGTGGTTGTTTGTAATACAGCACACTTGTTCCTCATCTCACACACCCATAACCCAACACATCTCTCTCTCTCCTCCCACCTCCTGGTTGAGCCCCTGCTGCTTCAACCAGACTTCCACCGGCCTCCTGTCGGCACCCCTAACCTCTCCAGGAATGTGTAAGCAACAAACCTCTTCTGTTTCATGCATCTTGGCTTCATCTCCTCATTGCTCTCACCTGACTGACCCCAAACCTGACTCCCCCCACCCTGCCCTGGCCAAGGCTCTGCTAGAAAGTGGCTATCTGGGTTTATGGCCACTCTCAAGAGAGAGACCTTGAGACCCATAGAAAGAACCATAACAATGGAAATCACAACACAGGGCAACGTGATAAACAGAGGGAGGGAGGTGGGGAAGGCGTTACCTCTCTGAGGAGGGGAGAGGTGGATGACCAACAGGAACCAGGCTGGTGCATTCAAGGAATGGAAAGCAGGACGGGGTGTCTGAGTAGTGAGGGGAGCGAGAACAGTGGGCGACGAGGGGGAGGGGAAGCAGGGGCAAAGTCATACAGGACCCAACGGGCCCCGATGAGGGATTGGGGCTTAAACTGTAAGGAGAAGCCTCTCTCTGGAGGATTTCCAGGAGGTTTGGACATACTCTGACTAGAGATATAAAAGGAGCGACGTGGATGGGAACGGTGGCGTGAAAGCCTCTGAAAATCCTTTCCTCCAAAAAAGCAATAAGAATACAGGCAAAAGGTGTCCAAATGAATGTTTTCAGAACTCTGGAAATTAACTAAAGGCTTGCAACAATCTGGGGAGCATTTACTCAAGAAAAATTTCAGTTAAAATAGTAAACTTTGAGATGTTTTAACTTGCTGTGTACCCATCCTTCCCTACGCTCCTCTATGGTCACCTTGAAAAGCAACAGTCCCACAGTGAAAACCAGCATCCTAGCAGCCACTGGAGGAGGCAGACAGGACGAGGGCTCCTCCAAAGCCCCATCCCTAGAGAACCAGCCTGGTGGCTCCCTGGAAAACTCACTCGGAGAACTTTTCTATATTTGATCTTACTCAGAGCTCACCAAGTGTGAATAGCCTTTTCCCTGAAGGCATTTGTCAAACATAATCAGCAGCTACACATCTGATAAAGGGCTGATAACCAGAATCTATACAGAACTTAGGAAAATCAACAAGAAAAGATCAAACAACCCCATTAAAAAATGGGCAAAGGACGTGAACAGAAACTTTTCAAAAGAAGACAGAATAATGGCCAGCAAACATATAAAAAATGCTCAACTTCTCTAATCATCAGGGAAATGCAAATCAAAACCACAATGAGATATCACTTAACTCCAGTGAGATTGGCTCATATCAAAAAGTCCCAAAACAACAAATGTTGGCGGGGATGCGGACAGATAGGAACACTCATACACTGCTGGTGGGACTGAAAATTAGTACAACCTCTATGGAAAGTAATATGGAGATACCTCAAAGAATTAAAAGTAGAACTACCATTTGACCCAGCAATCCCACTACTGGGTATTTACCCAAAGGAAAAAAAGACATTCTATAATAAGGACATCTGCACTCAAATGTTTACAGCAGCACAATTCACAATTGCAAAGATGTGGAAACAACCCAGGTGCCCATCAATACACGAGTGGATTAATAAAATGTGGTATGTGTATACCATGGAGTATTACCCAGCAATAAAAAACAATGGTGAATTAACTCATCTGGTATTATCCTGGATGGAGCTAGAGCCCATTCTTCGAAGCGAAGTATCACAAGAATGGAAAAACAAGCACCACTGGTACTCACCATCAAATTGGTACTAACTGATCAATACTTATGTCACACATGGCAATAATATTCATCGGGGGTGGGCAGGCAGGAGGAGGGTGGAGGGGATGGGAAAACTCTCACTGAATGGGTGTGGGGTGCACAGTTTGGGGGATGTCCATGAGTGTAGCTTTTACATGGACAGTGCATGGGCAATATATATAACCAAAGTGTTGTACCCCCATAATATTCTGAAATGAAATAAAAGAAAAAAAAATAGTCAGCAGCTATTGTGATGGTAACAGTTGGGACAAACAACAGGTTCCTTAAAAAGGAAAAGCTGGGAAGTGAGATATCCACAGAGAGTTTTGAAAATCCAAAAAAAAAAGAAAGAAAGATGCTGGAACTCTAGAAACCTGTGCACATGCTTAGGAAGACCTGATTGCTCACCTCTGACTAACCTTGCAGCTCTGAGCAAGCAGGAAGTGAAGGCTAGCACATAATTGTCCACTGCCTGGCTGAGTGTTGAAGACATGCCACAACTTGTACGTAGCGACCTTTGGCAAAGATTAAGAGACTTATTGGTTCCAAGTATTTAAGTAAATCTCTGTCCAATCCTTAGCTGACCACTAAACTAACTGAGCAGGAACTTCAGTGGCCACACACAATAAAGAATACAGACTTTATGGAATAAGTACAGAAAAGTCACTAAACAAATAACAAAAACAACAAACATCAAAATCAAAAAAACCCCTAGGGAGCAGGGAGAATCTGATTTCCAGAATTATGACATTATATTAATTAAAGTGTCCCATTTTCAACACCTGCACCCCCACTTTTACTGCAGCACTATTCACAATAGCAAAGATATGGAATCAGTCTAAGTGTCCATCAACGGACAAACGGATAAAGAAAATGTGGTATATATGGAATACTATTGGGCCATAAAAAACAATGAAATCATGTCATTTTCTGCAACATGGGTGGACATGGAGGTCATTATGTTAAGTGAAATAAGCCAGGCACAGGAAGACAAAAATCACACATTCTTACTCATATGTGGGAGCTAAAAAAGTTGATTTCATGGAGGTAGGGAGTAGACTGATAGATACCAGAGGCTTGGAAGGGTATGTGGATGGGAGGTGAGATGAAGATTGGTTAATGGGTACAAACATACAGTTAGACGGAAGGAATAAGTATCAATGTTAGACAGCAGAGTAGGGTGGCTATAGTTAATAGCAATGTATTGTATATTTCAAATAGCTAGAAGAGAGGACTTGAAATGTTCCCAACCCACAGAAATGATAAATACTTGAGGTAATGGATACTCTAAATACCCTAACTTGATCATTACACAGTCTATGCATGTAACAAGATATTACATGAGCCCCATAATTATGTACAAATATTATATATCAATTAAAAAATAAAATATCCCATTTTCAACAAAAAATTATGAGACATGCAAAGAAACAAGAAAGTATGACTCATACACAGGGAAACAAGCAATAAACAGAAACTATCTCCAAGGAAACCCAGATGTTAGACATATTAGTCAAAGACTTTAAATCAACTTTTAAAAATATGTTCAAAGAAGAAAACCATGTCTAAGAGCTAAACAAAAGTAAGAGAATGATGTCTCACCCACTACAGAATATCAATACGGAGATAGAAATTATTTTTAAAAAGAACCAAATGGAAATTCTGAAGTTGAAAAGTACATCAACTGAAATTTAAAAATCTTTAGATCAATGGCAGATTTGAACAGGTAGAAAAAAGAATTAGTGAACTTGAAGACAGATCAATTGAATTATCCAGCCTGAGGAACAGAAGAAAAAAGAGTGAAGGAAAATGAACAGAGCCTCAGAGACCCTTCAGAGACCAATGAGTATATTCACATATGTATGATGGGAGTCCCAGAAAGAAAAAGAGAGATAAAGGGGCAAAAGAATAAATAAGAAATAATGGCTGAAAATTCCCCAAATTCAATGAAAAACATTAATATACATATTTAAGAAGCTTAAAAAATACCAATTAGGATAAACTCAAAGATATCTATATCTAGACACATCATAATCAAATTGTTGAAGTCAAAGCCAAAGACAAAATCTTGAAAGTACCACGGAAGAAGTGACTTATCATGCAGAACTAATCTTCAATTATATTAAATGCTGATTTTTCATCAGAAACCATGGAGATCAGAGGGCAGTGGGATGTCATATTCAAAGTGCTGAAAGAAAAAGACTATCAAAATAAGAATTCTATATCCAGCAAAGCTATCATTTAGAAATGAAGGAGAAATTAAGACACTCCTAGATAAACAGAATATGAAAGAATTGTCAGTAGTAGGCCTGCTTTTCAAGAAATACTTTAGAAATTGAGAGTCCTGCAGGCTGAAATGAAAGGATAGTAGGCAGTAACTCAAACACAATATAATAAAGAAATAAAGAGTAGCAGTAAAGGTAACCACACAGGTAAACATAAAAGACAGTATAAATATATTTTTATAATACTTTTTTCCCTCCTATGTGATTTAAGGCAACTGCATAAAGCAAAAATTATAGACTTGTGTTGAGGTACATATGATAAATAATGATGTCATTTATATGAAAATAATACCACAAAGGAGGAAGGAGAAAATACAGTTACAAAGGAGCAAAGTTTTTGTACAATATTGAAATTCAATTGGAATTACTTTGAAGAAGATTAACATAAATTAAGATGTAAATTGTAATCCCTAGGGCAACCACTAAGCAAATAACCAAAATATATAGAAACATTTTAAAAAGATTTAAAATGGTATGCTGGAAAATATGTATTTAACATTAAAAAGTCAGGAATGGAGTAATAGTAGAGCAAAAAAGACATAAGACATATACATATACATAATACATACAGAATATGGCACACCAAAATCTTACCTTAACATAAGTTACTTTAAATATAAATGGATTAAATACTTCAATCAAAATGCAGAGATTAATTGAATGGATAAAAACAAAAACAAAAACATGACCTAACTATATGTTCTCTGTAAGAGATAACCTTTAGATTCAAAGACACAAATAGGTTGAAAGTAAAAGTATGGGAAAAAACATATCATGCAAATGGTAAGCAAAAGAGAACTGGAGTGGCTATATTACTTTCAGACAAAATGAGACTTAAAGACAAAAATTGTTACTAGAGACAAAGAAAGACATTTAATAGAAATAAAAGGGTGAAGGTATTAAAAAGATATAACAATTATAAATACATATGCACCTATAAATAATAACAGACACCCAAAATAGATGAAGCAAAAACTGACAGAACTGAAAAAAGAAATAGACATCCAACAATAACAGCTGGAGACTTCCGTAATAAATAAAACAACTAGACAGAAGATCAATGAGGAAAGAGAGGACTTGAACACTGTATGATAACAACACTCAAAAAAACATAGAAATAGATGGGAACTTCTAAAATCTGATAAAAAGCCCCTACAAAAAACTTTCACTTTCACTATTAAGTATGGTGAAAGACTGAAAGCTTTCCCCTAAGATCAGGATCAAGATAAAGATGTCTGCTCTCACCACTTCTATTTAACACTGGACTGGAGGTCATAGCCAGGGCAATTAGGTAGGAAAAACAAATAAAAAGCATCATATTGGAAAGGAAGAAGTAAAATAAACTCTATTAACTCTGTTTGTAGATGGCATGATCTTGTATATAGAAAATCCTGAGGAATCTACAAAACAAACAAGCAAACAAAAAACTACTAGTGTTAATTAGCAAGTTCAGCAAGATATAGAATACAAGGCCAATATACAAAAATCAATTGTATTTCTATACTCTAGCAATGAATAATCTGAAAATAAAATTAAGACAGCATTCCATTTCCTACAGTATCAAAAAGAATAAAATATTTACAAATAAATTTAACAAAAGAAGCGCAAGATTTATACACTGAACACTATAAAACATTGCTGAAAGAAACTTAAAAAGACCTAAATCCATGGAAAGACATCTGCATTTATGGATTGGAAGACTCAATATCATGAAGATGGCATTATCTATAGACTGCATTACCTATAGACTGAATGCAATCCCTATAAAAATGGCAGTTGGCTTTTCTGTGGAAATAGACAAACTGATCCTAAAATTCATATAGAATTGCGAGGGACTCCAAATAGAACAATCTTGAAAAAGAAGAACAAATCTTCCAGGTAGGGAATACAAAAAAAGAAAAAGAAGAACAAGGTTGGAGGACTCACATATCCTGATTTCAAACATCAAGACCGTGTGGTACTGTTATAAGGTTATACATATAGTTCAACGGAATAGAATTGGGAGTCCAGAAATAATTCCTTACATTTCTGGTCAATTAATTTTTGACAAGGGCTCCAAGACAATTTAATGGTAAAAGAACGGCCTTTTCAACAAATAGTATTGGGACAAATAGATTTTGATATGCAACAGAATGAAGTTGGACCCTCACCTCATACCACACACGAAAATTAACTCAAAATGGATCAAAGATCTACACGTAAGAGCTAAAATTATAAAACCCTTAGAAGAAAGAATAGGCATAAATCTTCATGACTTTGGATTAGATAACAGTTTCTTAGGCACAACATCAAAAAGACAAGTAATAAGACAAAAAATAGATAAATTTGTTCTTATCAAAATAAAAGACTTCAAAAGAAACTATCAAGAAAGTGGAAAGGTGACACACAGAATGGGAGAAAATATTTAGAAGTCACATATCTGATAAGGGGACTAGTATCCAGAATATATAAATAACACAACTCAACAAAAAGGCAAATAACCCAATTATAAAACTGGCCAAGTATCTGATTAGACAGTTCTATAAAGAAGATATAATGGTGGCTAATAGGCACATGAAAAGATGCTCAACATCATTATCTACTAGGGAAATGTAAGTCAAAACCACAATGAGATACCACTTCATATCCACTAGGATGACTATAGTAAAAAGGACAGTTAATAACAAGTGATAGAATGGAGGTAGAGAAATTGGAGCACTCCATACATTGCTGGTAAGAATGTAAAATGGTGCAGCAATTTTGTAAAACAGTTTGGCAGTTCTTCAAAAAGCTAAAGAGTTACCAGATGATCTTGTGATTTCACTCCTAGGCATATACTCAAGAGAAGTGAAGACATAAATCCACACATAACCTTGTAAATAAATGTTCACAGAAGCATTATTCATAATATCCAAGTAGTGGAAACAACTCAAATGTCCAATCAAGTAATGAATAGATTAAAAAATATACTTCCATACAATAGAATATTATTCCGTCATAAAGAGAATTGAAGTATTGATATATGCAAAAACATAACAACATGGATGAACCTTGAAAATATTATGTTAAGGGAAAGAAGCAAGTCCCAAAAGACCACATATTTAATGATTTCACTTTTATGAAAAGTCCAAAATAGGCAAATCCATAACGACGGAAAGTAAATTAATGGGTATGGAGTTTCTTTGGGGGCTGAGTAAAATGTTTTGGAATTAGATAGTGGTGATGGTTGTACAGCATTGTGAAAGTACTTAATGACAATGAAATGAACATTTAAAAATGGTTAAAATAGGCCAGGCGTGGTGGCTCATGCCTGTAATTCTACCACTCTGGGAGGCCAAGGCAGGAGGATCGCTTGAGGTCAGGAGTTCGAGACCAGCCTGAGCAAGAGTAAGACCCCCGTCTCTACTAAAAATAGAAAAATTAGCTGGGTGTTGCAGTACCCACCTGTAGTCCCAGCTACTCGGGAGGCTGAGGCAAGAGGATCACTTGAGCCCAGGACTTTGAGGTTGCAGTGAGCTACAATGAGACCCGGGGCAACAGAGCAAGACTCTGTCTCAAAAAAAAAAAGGCTAAAATGGTAAGTTTTATGTTATATATATCTTACCATAATGAAAAAACAAATAAAATAATGGGAAATGATTACATTTTAAGCAGGCTAAAACAAAAAAAGCAGGAACAACAATATTACTTTGACATCATACAGAATTCGTGATGCATCAAGTAGAATAAAAATGCCATTGATAAAATACATAATACACAAAGAAAATATAACCAATATTAAACTTGCACCTTCCCCTTTACACAAATTATTTCTTTTAATTACTGCAATAAATGACACAGCAAAGTAAATCTTACCACTTTGGGCACCTTGGGTTGTAAAAGAGGCAACTTAGTGCTATTCAATGGGTATAAAGTTTTAGTTATGTGAGATGATTAAGTTCTAGAGGTCTGCTGCACATTGTGCCTATAGGTAACAATACTATGTCAAGCACTTAAAAATTTGTTAAAAGGGTAGATCTCACGTTAAGTGTTCCTACCACAAAAAAAGAAAAACAATCAAAATTATGAATTATCTAGGAATACATTTAGCAAAATCTACAAAAAAATCAAAAGGTAATTATATGACAGAAAAGAATATCTGAATAAAGGACAATGTATCAGTTATCTATTTCTATGTCATAAACCACTCCCAAAACTTAGTGACTTAGCAGTGACTTCTTATTTCTCACAATGCTGTGTGGGTTGTCATGGGTTGGCTGCCAGGTTTTTCCGCCTCACCTGGGCTGACTCATGCAACTGCACTCAGCTGCTTTTTCATCTCAGGCTTCTTAGCATGGTGGTCTCAGGGAAGTTTTCCAAGAGGGCAAAAGCAGAAACCACAAGATGTCTTGAGGCCTGGGCTCTGGAATTCACACAATGTCACTTCCACCATAGTGCCAGGGTCAGTCCGGAATCTTTTTTTTTCCATTTTTTATTTTTATTTTTGTAGAGACAAGAATCTCACTATGTTGTCCAGGCTGGTTTTGAACTCCTGGCCTCAAGCAATGCTCCCACCTCAGCCTCCTGAGTAGCTGGGATTATAGCTGTGAGCCATTGTGACCAGCTTCCAGATTCTTGATGGAAGAGCTGCAAAGAATTTGTGGCCATATTTAATCTACCACAGCTCATTCTCTGGCTATAAGTACCTACATTCCTCTGTGTGTAGTAAAGGATTTAACCTTGCCCTAGAAAAGGTCTGGCCCTTGCCCTCTGCTTCTGGGAAGTCCTCTCTAAGGTCTTTGCCTGGGAGTTTTGGGTTAGCCAGATAGTATTAATAACAATGTGATTTAGAGTAAGGGGCTGGCCACACCAGAAAGATCAACAATGTGAAACAGGGTGGGGGCTTTGGGTTACCTCCTGAGGGGATAGATCCTGGAGAATGAAATCAACTACGTGGAAATCTATCATGGCTATGAAGTGGATCCCGAGTAAAAACTCTGAACATTGAGGCTTGAGTGAATTTCCCCAGTTGTCAATATTCCATATATATAGTCATACATTAATGCTGGGAAGGTAAAACATCCTGATTCCATGGGGAAGGGGGCAATGGAAGCTTCATGTTTATGACTTCCCTGGACTCTTTTCTTGGCTGATGTTAATCTCTTTCTCCTATAATAAACCATAACCATGAATATAGCAAAATAAATAAATAAAATAAAAGAGGGAACTGAGGCTCAGAGAATTTGAGCAACTTGCCATGGTCACATAGGTAGAAAACAGTGGAAGAAACTTTTTAAACATGAATAATACAGCATCAAAACATACATTAGAAAATTTGTTTAAAAAAATAGAAAATCTGCCAATCATTGTAACATAGTTACATAACATAGTTACATAGTTATAGTTAACCTAACTATATTAGCTTTGACAGCTCAATTCATAAAAAAATACAGATCAAGTATATAAGAAATATACATGTAAACAAATCATATAGTTAAAAGTATGTATTCTTTGATCATAGCATAAAAAAATTAAAAACTAATAGAAAATTTTGGCTAAAAAAGAACTATTCAGAAATTTTTAAAAATTCTTTTAAATACAAAATGGTTAAAAGCAACACCATAAATACCAAAATTTAGGAAAAAATAAGAGAAAATATGAATATTAAGATTCACCAAATTTTGGCAGCAGATTTCAATTAGTCTGAAATCTGCTTCAGCTTTGACCTTGAGCATTTGAAAGGCCAAATAGCTGATCTCTGTCTCATTTTTGGCTTTCCATAACTTAAGTGTGATCAGTGACCATGTGACAAAAATTTCTATTAGCCTAACAGTTTACAATAAAGCACACCAGTCCAATTTATTGTTAATGTCTGAATACTCACTTAATAATACTTACATGGAACTTTTTGTGCTTTATAGGTTGAAATTCTATCAGTCAGTTAAAATATAAATGTGTATTTGCTAGTGAAATGCAGTAATTAATGCTCTTTGTGAAAACTATTCATTTATGTACAATAGAAATTCAAATAGTTAAATAGAGAACAAGGTTAACAGTTGATACAATTGTATAAGAGAATGCATTTGGTAGGTAACTTTGGAAAAACATTAATTCTTCTTTAGCCAACCCATTTTATAAAATTTTCATAATAATACAAAGCAGAATAATGGAGATTAGATCATGACCCTATTCTTTGTAGAAGTGTTTGCTGTAGTGGTATTTAATTAATATGAAACAAAATATATGATGAAATGTTGAACAATTTTCCCCAAAGAAGAGTAAGTAAGAATGTCCATCTTTACCACTTCTTTTCAATGCTGTATAGGAGGACCTAGCCAGTAGAATAAGGCAAAAAATAGTTTTACTTCTTCCTTTCTAATCTGTATTCTCTTTATTTCTATCTGTATTTTCAGATGGTGTGATCATCTCATTGAAAAAAATTCTAACAAATTGGAAAAAAAGTTTGCTAGAATTAATAAGTAAATTTAGCAAGGCCACAGGATACAAAGTCAATATGTGAAAATCCAGTATCTTTCTATATACTAGCAACAAATAGTGAATTTTTAAACATACCATTTAAAATAGCACCAAAGCTGGGCACAGTGGCTCACACCTGTAATCCCAGCTATTCAGGAGGCTGAGGCTAGAGGATCACTTGAGCCCAGGAGTTTGAGGCTGGCCTGGGCAACATAGCAAGACCCTATCTCTACAAAATTTTTAAAAAATTAGCTGGGTGTGGTGGCACACACCAGTAGTCTCAGCTACTCAGGAGGATTGCTTGAGCCCAGGAGTTCAAGGTTGCAGTGAGCTATGATGGCACCACTGTACCTCAGCCTGGCAGACAGAGAGAGACCTCATCTCTAAATAAATATAAATAAATAAATAAATAAAATAGTACCAAAAATATAAAATAATTAGGAATAAATTGAACAAAAGATATGCAATACTGCTGTACTGAAGCCCACAAAACATTAAGAGAGCTAAAAGATTTAAATAAATAAATGAAGAGGTTTAAATAAAAGAGATATACCATGCCTGTGGACTATTAAGATATCAGTTCTCCCCAAACTGATCTATGGAGTCAACAGAAGCCCAAACAAAATCCCAGAAGACTTTTTGAGAAATTGGTGAGCTAATTCTTAAATATATGGAAATGAAAAAAACTAGAAGAGCTAAATAATTTCTGAAAAAGATAAAGCTGGAGGCTTTATACTACCTGATTTCAACCCTTACTATAAAGCTACAGTAATTAACACAGTGTGCTATCATTGTAAGGATAAACATATAGATCAATGGACTAGAATATATAGTCCAGAAATAGATACACACATATATGGTCAATTTTTGACAAAGTCACAAAGGTAAGTTCAATGGGGGAAAAGATAGTGTTTTCAACAAATGGTGTTTGAACTGGGTATTTATATAGGAAAAAAAATGAACCTTGAATCCTACCTACCTCTTTATTTACAAAAATTAATGATTCTTTGGCCTAAATGTAGTCTAAAAATACAACATTTTTAGAAGAAGACTTGGAGACAAATTTTGCTCTCTTTAGGTGAAGATTTTCACAGATTTCCTAACAATAACAGTAAAATCAATTACCATAAAAGAAAAATTTGGTAGATTAGACTTCATCAAAATTAAAAACTTTTGTTCTTCAAAACAAACTGTACTTTTGAGGGCTAATGGAAATGTTCATTATCTTGATTGTGATGATAGTTTCAATGGTGTACATATGTCAAACCTCATCAAATTTTACACTTTAAACAGATACAGTTTACTGTGGTCAATTACATTTCAATAAACTTCCAATGAAGAAGAATCAGAAATAAGGGTACCATGGTAACTAAATACAACTTTTAAAACCATGAACTAATTATTGAGAAAATTAAAATGCAAGCCATAAACCAGGAGAAAACATTTGTATAAGTGAATCTGACAAAGCACTTATGTCTAGAATATATAAAGAATTCTTACTGTTCAATAATGAGATAAGCAATGCATAGCAACATGGCTTGAAAATTGAAAGAACAGACAATTCCCCCCAAAATGTACAAATGATCAAAAATAACATGAAAAGGTGCTCACTATCTTTAGGCATCAGAGAAATGCAACTTAAAACCACAAGGAGAAGAGATACCACTACCCCTAAAAGCTAAAAATAAAAAGACTACCAATAATCTCAGTTATATGTGGAATCTAAAAAAGTCAACTCATAGAAACAGAGAGTAGGAGGGTGGTTGCCGGGGTGAAGGAGTAGGGGAAACGGGCTTATGTTGGTCAAAGGGTACAAACTTGCAGTTGTGAGTAAGTTCTGGAGATCTAATGTACATCATGGTGACCATATTAACAACAATGTAATAACATAGGTACACAGTTAATAACAATGCATTGTATACTTGTAATTTGCTAAAAGAGTGGATCTTAGGTATTTTCAACACACACGGTGACTATCTGAGGTGATGGTTATGTTAATTAGCTTGTGATAATTATTTCACAATGTATACATATATTAAAAATCATGTTGTACAACTTGAATTCATATAATTTTTTGTCAATTATACCTCAATAAAGCTGAAAAAAACTAGGTTAGAGGTATAAAATTCAGACATGTATAAGGATGTAAATATGAATATAGATAAAGATAAGCAATTGATACAGGAAGACTGCATCTATGCAAATACATGCACATATACATTCCCTATTGAAAATAGGACACCACATTCCTCTGTGTTGTCAAAGCAGTGCTTTGACACATCCCATACACCACCAAAAGGCAATTTAGAAAAAAAAAATGAACGTTTGTATCTATGATGAGAAGACAATATACATTGTCTGCCACAACAATTTCTGGTTCTCTACTTTTTTCATACTTACAGCTACTCCTATCACTCTTTCTAAAACTTTCTCAGAATTAATTCTATCCAAGCTCTAGCCTTAATGCCACTTTTACCTCTGAAATCAACTGTTCTTCCTACTGCCTGGACATCAGAAAAGTCCAAATAACTGACCAAGCAATGGAAGAAACTTTTGAGCGACTGCAGAGCGGAAGAAATTAGATGGGCCAAGTCAGAACTCTCTGCAGAGGGAAGGTGAATGGGAAGAGCTGGGAAAAGTCATTAACACTTTTATCATATGTATATATTTAAGATTATTTGTTGAAAACTGAGATGCCTTCCAAAAGCATGCGTTTGTAAATGTTTAAATGCGTTTTTTTTAAGTTCATTGCAGCTATAGAAAATTGTTCCATTACCTGGAGGCCCCTGCCAAGTTACCAGCTTCAAATTTCCCATGATATAGAATTATATTATTGTATTATTGTTATTAAGTGATTTGATTCCATTTCTCCTGTATAATGTTGATGTACCTTTCATTGCATACTTTACACTCTTTTTTAAAAAAAAGACTACCACTACCCAGTGTTGGCAAAGATGGGGGCAACTGAAACTCTCAAACACTGTTTTTGGGAATATAAAGTGATACAACCACTTTGGAAAACAGTTTGGCAGTTTCTTACAAAGTTAAGCCCTACACTTAACATATCACCTAGTAAATCTGCTCCTAAGTTTTTACAAAAGAGAAATGAAAACATATCCACAAAAGACTTATCCATGAATATTCATAACAGCTTTACTCATAATAGCCAAAAAGTGGAAACAACTCAAATGTCTATCAACGAGTGAAGGGATAAACAAACTGTGATATGTTCATGTGATAATAAAATGCTTCTCAACAATAAAAAGAAATGAACTATTGATACAAAGAACAACATAGATGAATCTCAAAACATTAGGCATGTGAAAGAAGCCAGGTATAAAAGATTCCACTTATGGATGTATGATTCTACTTATGGAAACTTTCTGGATTGATAGAAATGTTCTGTACCTCAGCTGGGGTGGTATTACATGGATTTACACATTTGTCAACACTCATCAAACTGTTCAGTGTACACATTTTATTGTATATAAATTATACCTCAATAATGTTTATTTTAAAAAACACATAAAGCAGCCATTCTGTTACAGTTCATTGACATTTACACAATTTTGATGTGCTTATGATAATTATGGTGTGAACCTTGTCAAGGGCACAGGCATGAAGAAAATAAGCACATGTCTTAATGTAGCCAAATCCTTAGATTTTTATCCAGTGAACTGACTTTAAAAACAGTGTTTGCTTAAAACTATTCAGATGAACACTCAAAATGAGTAAATTGGAAGACAGTTTAGATATTGAATATTTTAGTTATTAGTAAATCAACAAGTAATTTATATTAGACACCTGCTATGGTCTAAATGTCTGTGCCCCTGCCCCCAAAATTCATATGTTGAAACCTAATTCCCCAATGTGATAGTATTAAGAGGTGATTAGGTCATGAGGGGGATTAGTTCCCTCATGAATGGGATTAGCACCCTTTCAAAAGAGGGAGCTTGTTTGTTCCTTCTGTCCTGTGAGGGCACAGCGAGAAGGTACCATCTATAAACCAGGAAGCAGCCCCTCACTAGACACCAAATATTCTGGTGCCTTGACCTTGGACTTCCAGATTCCAGAATGGTGAAAAATAAATTTCTGTTGTTTATAAACTACCCAGTTTATGATATTTTGTTATGGTAGTCCAAATTGACTAAAATAACACCATAACAAAAGCCAATATCAGGATCTCACAGGGATTGTGAAGGTGGGTTCTAATCCTCGCTCCACCACACTAGCTGTGGAGTCTTGGGCCAGCTGTGTAAACTTTCCGAGCTTTAGCTTCCTCTCTACTTTGTAAGTTTGTGAGGGTTAAATTCAATGAGAAAATCCATATAATGCTTTTAGAACAGTGGCTATGTTCAAATAAACCCTCAATGTAAGTATGTAATGCTAATACTGTTATCACAGGATATTTGGGTGCATTATGTCTGGGAGGGTGGACCCTCCAAGGGCACCACAGTCCTACGTCTGCCCTTCCTGGGTTTGCAAGCACAGAGAGAAATACATGCGAATTACCAACCACGCCAAAAATATATATTCAAATTCACACACACATCGTCAGTGTCTTAAGAATACATAAAAGGAGTAGAGCCATGAAACTAAACTCCTAAGGTGGGGTAGCACCTGGTGGATCGTACCCCAGCATTCTCATCAGAGGACGAGGGGCTCAAAGGGATCGTGACGGAAGGGAAGGGCGAGATTGGAAGCAGGTGAGAGGGCACTGACAGGAGAGCTTTGGAGCACAACGGGATGAGGGACAGAGACAAATTAGAACGAATTCAGAAGGAGAAAAAGCAGGTTGGTGAGGGAACTTGAAAAAACTTCATATGAAAATTATTCACCTAAATCAGTGTGTTTAACCTGGGGCTATGACGAAAGAAAGCTTCTGTATGCGCCCTATTCTGTATGCCCCCCACCAGACATAGAGCTA
The DNA here is from genome assembly GCA_023783475.1 of Daubentonia madagascariensis. Classification (NCBI taxonomy): domain Eukaryota; kingdom Metazoa; phylum Chordata; class Mammalia; order Primates; family Daubentoniidae; genus Daubentonia; species Daubentonia madagascariensis. Next base: position 7,474,075 of record JAKFHU010001672.1, read on the forward strand.
TTTGCAGTGGGTAGAGAGAAATTGCAGCCCAGTAAAAGAAAGAGCTATCTAATAGCGCTGTCCAATATTGGAACCGAGAGCTTCAGGAGCTAATGAACCCCAGAGCCTTAAGATCCTGTTGATTGAGAGGTCTTGGGACTTGCTGGCTTGTTTATTTCCGCTTCTAGTACTGATACCACTTATCCTTCTCAGTGTAATATGCTTTCTATGGGCAACTTTTCATTATCCATAAGTAGCTCTTCCTGGTACGTATTTAATGAAATCTTTACAAAATGGCTGTGGTATAGCTAGTGTAGTGCTCTGGCTTTGGAGGCAATTCCTGTGTTGACTTTCTAACTTCATACGTGAATTCATTCCGGGTATAGCCCTTAGTTTAACAGGAGCTAGGAGGAGAAACATCCGAAAAGAACCCCAGTTTGTCCTTAAGAAACACCAATGAGAAAGCTCTGCTAATTTCCGGTTTTTCCCCTTCCGTTTCTCAGAGTAAACAGTGAGATGGGGCGGAAGGGGGAGGTGTTCTTGCCAGGCCATACGAAGTGATGGCCCAGTGTGGGGTGAGGGACAGTGAGCACGAGGTGAGGGGAGAGAAAAGAATAGGAAGCCAGAATGAACTTTCAGATCTTCTAGACACTTTCATTTGTGTAAAAGTATTTTACAATCTCTTAAATTAATTTGGATTAAACATATTATTCTGGTGTTTCAAAGCAGAGGACTAGAAAGTGATGCACTTGTGTTTCAGACGAGTTAAAATTACGAACTACAACAAAAGTCTATCTTTAAGCTACACTTGAGACTTTAAAAATAGTTCCTTATAAAATATTCTGAGAAAGATGACTTTGGTGTTGAATGTACCCATATTTGGTCCCAGTCCAAAAGTGATATTTTTCCCCCTGCATGACTTAATAATAAGGCATTCAGTCATCTAGGGGCTGCCTGCCTGTGAAAAAGCAGCATGTGCCCGCAGAGAGCTCTTCGCCCCGAACATTCTTCACATTTCACTGGTACTGCGGTGCTTGTTGGGATTAATCCCCAGAGGTGTGTTCCCCACCACGACGCCTGAAGGCAGAATGCCTCACAGAGGGCCTTCGGCTGGCTGTGACCTTGGGTGCCATAAAAATAAAGACTCACTCACCACCCTACATAAACAGAAGGAAGGCTTATTTATGGAGAGAGGGAGGAGGAGATGGCGGGGGAGGGGCAGGGGGTGAGGGAGAGAGAGATGGAGCCAGAGGCTGTAAAAGAGCAGAATCAGAGAGGTTCAATCCTGAGCTCTCACTTTAGTAGGAAATCTATATGGCCCCCTGGAGGCTCTTTTGGGGACACTAAGGGGAGCCCTGTGGGAGGATACAGTAACCTGCTCATGTGGCTTTACCACACTGGACTTGCAGGAAGATGTCAGGGCTCTCAGAGCACAGCGCTTCCCTGATGTAAACTAATAGCAAACTTAAGTTGAATGAACTTTGGCCCAATTTCTCCAATTTCCGAATTGGACATTAAGATCAAATGCTGCTCCCTCAGAAAGGCCTTCTCTCTCCCGTCTAAGCTACACCCATCACGCTCTAGCACCTCCGCCTGCTTTATGTTGTTTCCATAACACTTACCACAATCTCATGTTCTCTTGTACATCTGGTTTTTTTTCTTTTTCTTTTTCTTTTTCTTTTTTTCTTTTTTTTTTAACAAGTAAAGAGTTTATTTGGTTCAGGCTTGAGGATTGCAACCCAGGAGCATAAATTCAAGGTGCCCCGAATATACACTCCCGTTATCTTGTATATCTGTTTACTTACCTGCTGCCTTGGCCAAGGACTGGGATTTCCCAGAGGGTAGGGACCGTGCTTTGCTAAACACTGCTCTACCCCGGCGCTAGGGAGGACAGTGCCTGGCCTGGATGAGGCACTCAATAGATAAAGGATGAGTAAATGAAGGGTCAAATGAGTGAATGGATGCACTAAAGAAGTAGGTCAGGAAATTTTGCTTTGAAGGTTGTACAGACTAGATGAACAAAATAAGGAAAAGAACAGGCAAAAGGGGATCAGCTGGTTTGCAGCCTGCAATCACCTACTGTCCGCCAAGTCTCCCTGCCACTCCCATTCTAACAGCCATTCCCCAGGTTTAAATCCAAAAACCTGCTTTGCAAGATACCTCGTGGCAGTTTGTTGAGGACCCAGGGAGCAGGTTCCCCCAAAACATTACTGATGATCTTTCATTCAGAAGGAGTGGGGATGACTAAGGCTGTATTAGCAATTCAACTATAATCTAGCCCAGAAATTCTTGACCAGAGGAAACATACCGGAATCTCTTGGGGGAAGGACAGGTGAAGAAGTGTGGCGAGCTTAACATCATCCATATTCTCAATGCTTTGTTTGCTTTTGGTTTTTTAATACCTATTATTGGGGGCCTAGGTTTAAAAAGCCTGGAAAGTGATCTAAATAATGTGGCCAGACAAGATTTAAATGAAATATTAATAAAAGGAGAGAGAGTCAAGGATGAATTTAAAATTTGGAGCTCTAATGTCCAGGAGGACAGTGGTCTCTATTAACCAGTATGGGGAATTTAGGAAGCTAATTTGGGGGATGAAGCTAAGCATAACTTTGAACCTGTTGATCCTCAGATGACAGCAAGATATCCTGCAGGTACTGCAGCAGTCTGTGGGTAAGCCAGAAGAAAGGTAAGAGTTAGAGACAAAAATGCAAACCTTATACAAAACTGGATTAGGCACTGTGGTATAATGGAGACCATATATCTGGTCTTTGTCCCCAGTTCCTAGCACAGAACTTCAAAAACCCTTGGAACTTCCTGAGTGACAGGAGCTTTTATACTAATGAGGCGACCCATGGTGGGACCCTAGATAACATCTGGATGGGGACTGGTCACCAGAAAGACCAATCATGTGATTAGAGTGTTGGAATTTTGGGGCAGTCCAACCTCCAGTGAGAAGAGTGTTGGTACAGATGGAGTTCAATCATATGGCCAATGATTTAATCAATCGTGCCTACATAATGAAACCCCAGCAAAGACTCTGGAGAGTGAGGCTCAGTAGAGCTTCCTGGTTGGTGAACAACACACTGATGTGCTGGACGGTGATGCACCCAGATTCCAAGAGAAGATAGCATGATCACTCTGCATCTGGGCCCTCCCAGACCTTGCCCTATGAGTCTCTTTCATTTGGCTGGTCCTGAATTGCATCCTTTATAATAAAACTGTAGTCATAAGCATAGCACTCTCCTGAGTTCTATTAGTCATTCTAGTGAATTAACAAACCCAAAGGGTCATGGGAGCCCTCAAATTTATAGCCTGTTAGTCGAAAGTATAGGGAGTCCCCAAGACTTGTGGCCAGTGTCTGAAGTGAGGAAAGTATTGTGGAAGACTGAGCCTTAAACTGACACTAATTTGAGGTAGTTTCAGAATTGTGTTTCAGGACACCTATTTGGGGTGCAAATGGAGCATTTACACATGGCTCAGAGTATGTACATATGTACTACACAGTAGTTGCCAGGGTATATAGGGATTTTCAGAAGCCTAGCTCCAAATAGAAACATTATTGAATTTTATATTTTATTTTATTTCTTACCATTCTCAGTTATTAACTGACAGTAATTAAGAAATTCTAAATGCTATAATGGGTAATGATTTTGCTTAAATTTAATCCAAGAAATGTACAGTAGGATGATTACTCTCGTATGTAACATTAAGTATATGTGACACAGCCACTTAATCAAAGAGAAAAAAAACTTAGTCTTTAAACTTAAATATGGGAAATTACAGGCACTGAGGAAATCTAAGAAATTACATTTCTGCTTAATTCTTGTCCTCTTTACTTCTTTAATTCTAAGATATCACAGATTTTTAAGACGATGAGTTAATTTCAGACTTTTAGGGGAGTTGGGGAGGAAAAGTAACAGTACCACATTAAACACAAATGTTCCCCCACTTACAATGGGGTTACATCCTGATAAACCCATCAGAAGTTGAAAATATTGTGAAGTTAAAAAATGTATTTAGTACACCTAACCTATTGAATATCATAGCTTAGCCTAAACTACCTTAAACATGCTCAGAATATTTTGTTAGCCTACAGTTGGGTAAAATCATCTGGCAACACAATATACTGTAGAGTACTGGCTGTTAACCCTTGCGATTGCATGGCTGACTGGGAGCTGCCCAGCATCGAGAGAGAATATTAGACTACATGTCACTAGCCCAAGAAAAGATCAAAATTCAAAATCCCAAGTACAGTTTCTACTGGATGCATATTGCTTTCACACCACTGTAAAGTTGAAAACTTGTTAAATCAAACCATGGTAAGTTGGGGACCATCTGTATAGATATTCATTGTAAGACATCATCCCATTTCAGAAAAGGTAACATGTAAAAAAAACATAAAGCACACCTTATATCTGAGAAAAAACCAGTAATAAAGTAGTAATTAAGATTATCTTTTCTTCTTTTTAACTTTCAGATGATTTGCCTTATATGTGTTAAAGGTAATCACTTTTTCCTTAAACAATTTTCTGTTCCCAAAATATGACTGTCTCAAAGCATAACTGCACTCATAATAAAATATCCAAATTGGGGTTAAAGTGGCTGAGATAGGCCTATACTATTCCATAATAAGTATTCTGAAAATAAAAAAATACTTAATTTTCTACATTAACTGAATTTTAGAAAAAAATGTTTTGCAAACCACATCTTCATACATTATGTACTGACAGAAACCAACTTTTTCTCATATATATAAATAAATTGCAGGCTTTCTACAGAGCAAGTAGGCTTTATTCTCCCACTGGGCTGTTCTACTATGCGGAGAAAATGACAGAACAAGACACTGTTATCAAGGTGATATGGTATTAGCTTAATGGACATGAAAATAGGGAACAAAAAGGGAACACTATCAAAGGTCCTAAATCCCCAGAGGGAGCTTTCCATGGTGGCAGGGTAGCACAGGCACCCTGAGCCCTCCCAGGGCAGCAGGCTCATGCAGCAGGGGATGGACGCCTGCCACCTGGGGCTTCTAGATGTCTACATCATTTCCCACCTTCATGATTATATTTTTAGGGCTCTGTGAATGAAAGTTCCCTCATAAGTAAGTGAATTTTATGTCTTTCTGATCTTGAAGTGTCCTTGGATTTTCTACATAAAATCAGTGAACTGCCCAGTGCAAGAAACTGGCCACTATTGAGTTATGGCTAATCGCAATCTTGATCAGACCGAGAGACTAATGACAGAAACGCTACAACCAAAGCATGTGGTCTTTCCCAAGCCTAAGCAACCTGGCTAAGCCTCACCTTAACTTGCCAAGAACTTGCTGATAATATGTTGTACAATGGCTAGTAAACATGGCTTTGATTGAGGGAAGACACTCTCATGAGGTCCCTCTCTCCAGGGGATTTAAGTGACCAACATATAAAAACAAACCTATCCATATATGAAGAAAAAGGAGTGTTGTAAAATCTGAGGGTAAGGACATTCTGCCTTTCTTTAGGTGATCTGGCACAATACCATGACAGATGCCTGATAAATACTTCTGGAGATGATGCTGATTATTTTATAATAAATGTCCAAAGGTGAGTAGGTGTCAGGTGAGGAGAAAGAATATATACAGTCATCCCTCGAGGGGGATTGGTTCGGACCTCCCACGGATGCTCAAGTTTCTCATGTAAAATGGTGTCGTATTTGCATATAACCTATGCATGTCCTCCCGTATACTTCACATCATCTCTAGATTACTTTTAATACCTAATACAATGTAAATACAATGCAAGTAGCTGTTATAGTCTATTGATTTTTATTTTTATTATTTTTACTGTTGTATTGTTAATTTTTTTCCTGAATATTTTCAATCCCCAGTTGGTTGAATTTGCAGATGAGGAACTTGCCGATTGTATCGTATTTATACACAGTGTAATCAAGTTACACAGCGTTGGCATGGAAGCGTTCATGTAAGTCACTATGTAAATACTAATTATGTATCAAAATTCCAGTACCCCAGCAGGCTATGACATTCACTTTGAGTCATTGTTGAAGAACAAGCTCTGTGACTTTGAGTAATAATGAAGCAGAACTCAGATTCCTTACTCTCTACTGTCCTTGAATTAATAATTAATAGCAGTAACATTACTGTACAGGGCTGATACAGCACTTTAGCGTTTAAGTGACTTATAGTACAGTATTGAACTTGTTACTAAAACAATCATTCCTTTATCACTGTTTTAGTTATTATTTAAAAAATTTCTATGAAACCATGAAGGAAATTTTCATCACAAGTTTACAACAAAATCTATCAAACCTACTTGTGCATCTCGTGACTGCAGTTGTTAAAAAAAAAAAAAAACCCTGCAAAGCATTGTATACCATCCCTACATCTGAAGTCAAGTTTAGTGAGGTGGAATAGTTAACACTAGTTTCAGACGCTTTTTTAGGCAGCTCAGAACAAGCAGGTCCAGTCCCTAGGCTGTTTCTCTAGGTTATCGAAACCATCCTTTGAAGGTCAAGGATGCATCAGCCATTGAGAGGATGATTTATATGACAACCAACCAAATCCTCACCGTATTACATAATCACGTGTTTTTTCCCAAGAGCAATGGAACGTGAACAAATTCTCTCTTCAAGACGAGTTGCTTGCATTAATTTTTTTTTTTTTTAAAGTTAAGTATTATTTACATGACCCAGGAATAAATGAAATCCTTCTGGCTAACTTAAGAACATTGGGTTGTGCTGACAGTGTGGACCGGGCAACCAGGAAACCATGTGCTAATTGGCTGCTTCATCCCTTTTTCCTTTCCTGTGTCTGCCAGGCGGGGCCTGAGTTCCGGAGCATGTCTGGCTCTCCACGGCATCCTGCCTGTTATCTCTGTCTGGCAAACACCCACTCCACGCTTCCAGAACTTCAGAGCCTTCCAGGGCACAGATGATAAGTTACGCTCAGCCCCCTGTGCCCAAGGTTTTTTTGGCCGAGGGACTGAGGAAGACCATTGTTGTCGCTGCCTGTTATCTCTCGCGCCAGTTCCACTTGGCAGAGGCGCAGGTCCATCTCTCTGGTGTGGAAGCAAGGCGCTGGGCTCTGGATGAGTCAACACGTTCGTAAACAAGAGTCACGGAGGAAATAGCGGCCAGTCTTGAAAACAGAAAAAAAAAAAAAAAAAAGAGAGAAGCATTTTGAAGTTTATTGGATGCCGAGATGTTTGTCCTCCACGGTGCAATCCTGCTTTATCTCACTTCACAGCCTTCCTATCAAGGACATGGGGAAGTTAATAGTTTATCAAATGTGAATCAGCTGTAATGTTTATGTATTGCTTACATAGCATGGAAAGTATTTTTTGGTGCTGGGGGTACTGTTTTCTTTCATTGCAAATTTATATCTTTGTCAGTCATCTCTCTTTTTGTCGGACTCCATATTTTAGGAAGTCTTCGGTCTACCAAGACATTTGTCGTCTCCTGAACTTATCGCCACGCCATCAGGGAAACCGCCCTGACCGTGGCCTCAAGCCCTCCCCTAACGCTGACAGAGAAGCAGGATGGAAACCTCGCTCTGGGGAAGGTTCTGCCTCTGAAGCAGAAGCACAGGGCAGAGTGAGAGCATGTGGTACCACACGTGTGTTCTCTGCAAACGCAGCACAGGGCTGTCAACTAAACACTGGCCCCAGGAACCAAGCAGCAGCCACAGCCCTACCTCTCAGCACCTGCACGGGTCCCTGGGATGGCTCACACCAGGTGGACTAACACCAGGCTTTGGCGATTTAGCAGGAACCCAGAGGACCCACATGAGAATAGAGCTCAACTATTGAAAATACAGTGCGTCACCATTAGGATTCTTGGAAAATGCTGGGGGAGGAAGCCGACTCTAGTCCCAGGGCCACTTTTCCGTTCAGAGTTCTAGAATGCACAAGAGTGCTCCCTAAGGTCACTCTGGATTGGGATCACAGGAGAGATGGGACTTCCTAGGGTGACTTATGGACATCTTGTAATAATACTGTGGTAACAGAGTCATAAGAGGGTAACCATATCTCTTAGTTTCCTCCAGAAAACCCTGGCTTTGTCTTGGCATGTGTATTAGTGATGCCCTGTTTCATACTCTAAAGTGTCTTCATTTGGATGACAAATGCCTCCCCGTCCCTTGTCAGTCCACATCCTAATGGAGCTAAAGATAAGCTTTACTGCTGCCACAGATGCACCCTTAGGGCCACTTACCACCTGTGCTTTTATTTAATTTGGTTTCAACAAACACTTGTTAAGCACTCCTGGGGTGGGGCGCTAGCCATAGTGTTCAGCAAAGGGGACAACATGGTGCTGTGTTACACGCGACTGCAGAGACATGCACAAAATAGGATCTGAGTGCCTCCTCTCAATGTCGGTTTAGTGAAAGAATTGTTTGCTCACTTGGAGAATTATCTAGCAGACATCCCAGCTGGCAAGTGGGACTAGTAATGTGGCGTCGGCTGTGTGAGCAGACAGAAACCCATAAAACCATGGGGTAGATGTGCTTCCTGCTGTGCTTCCAAAAGTGTGATCAGATTCTGGAGAGCAGCGTATAATGGGGACACAGAAGTGCTCCCTTTTTTCCCTAAAGATATGTACAATTTTTAAAATTTAAATATTTACTTCTATTAGTGCTTGGCTACTACTAAACATATAAAATAAATCCATTCTAAAGAAGCTAAGATCCAGGCATCTTCGTCCATTTAAGCTGCTACAATAGAATACTATAAATTGAGTGGTTTATAAACAATAGAGATTTATTTCTCACAGTTCTGGAGGCTAGGAAGTCCAAGATCAAGGCAGATTTGGTGTCTGGTGAGGGCCACTTTCTGGTCCATACATGGTGCTTTCTTGCTGTGTCCACACATGGTAGAAGGGGGGAGGCATCTCACAAGGGCTCCACCCTCATGACCTAATCATCTCCCAAAGGCCCCACCTCCTAATAGCATCACCTTAGGGGTTAGGATTTCAACATGTGATTGCAACATGTGACCAAGAGGCTAATGACAAACCAAAATGCTACAGTCAAAGTGTGTAGTCCTTACCCAAGCCTAAGCAATGAGGCTAAACCTCACCTTCACTTGCCAAAAACTTGCTGAAAATATGTTGTATGATAGCCAGTAAACATGGCTTCGATCAAGGTAAAACTCACACTCTGATGAGGTCCTTCTCTTCAGGGGATTTAAGTGACCAACATATAAAAACAAACCTATCTGCATATTAAGAAAAAGGGAACACAGACATCAGACCATAGCACCAGGTATGGAGTTTAGGATTAAAAAGAAAACTCCCAGTTCTATTTTTACTCCTGCCTACTGGTGGCAGATCATCCTCCAAGCAGTCTAGCACTAATGCAAGATTTATAAAGTATTGGGGTTGCTCATTATCTTTTTAGTGGCTGAGTGGATGTGCCTGCACTTTTAAACTTTGCTCATGTTTTGTACACTTTCTACCTAGAACATCCCTCTCCCTCTTCTTCATTTGTTGAAAGGTGTCAACCTAAAGAACAAACAGAGAGGGAGGCTCTCTAAAGGAAAATGATGTTTACTTGGGAATAGGGCATTGCAATGGGAATATGCATGCCATAGTAAACTATGTGCACATTCAGGGAGGTAAAGGAAGACAAAGGTTTTTAAATAAAAAATGAAGAGGATTACATAATTATTTTGAGATAATTATCTTTGGCTATAAGGATCAACACCAAGAGTGATGGCAGTCTGAGGTTGGACAGGCAGTTGCTGGGCAGATGTCCTCACAGAGTATTTTTTTTTGTGTGTAAGGTTGCAGTGGCCTTTGTGCAAAGTTGTGGTTTTTGCAGAGTCTTTTGTGGTAGTTCTTGTTATTAGGTATTCATGCATGAGAATCCTCCCTCATGGCCTTCCCCAGCCTCATCTGTCAGGGTTTTTAAAACAAGTGACTCCATTTTGATTCTGACAACTTCCACAAAGGCCAATCACACTTTAAGACCCAATTCACATGTAAACTCCTTAAGAGAAACTAATCCTGATCAATGAGGCAGGACTGATCCTGACCTTATTCTGTATATTAATCCTTGATAACACTTAGTAGTATGTCACAGAAATTTGTCTGTAAGTCATTGTCCACAGTTAGACTCTGAATTCCTAGAAGCCAACTGCTGTCTTTGATTCATCTTTCCAAATCTAGCGTTTAGCACAGAATTCAGTAAATGTTAAATACTAGTGTGAATAAACATAATCATAGTTTTTAAATCTTTTAAAAAAATGTACAACTCCATGATTTATCCAGAAAGAACAGACCTGTATAACCATCTCCCAGGTCAAAAATTAGAAAATTACCAGCACCCAGAAACCCCACCCTGAGACCTTTTCCAGTCACTGCACTCTTTCATCTCCCAAAGGTAACCACTACTTTGACTTGTATCACCACCAGACATTAGTTTTACTGTTTTGAACATCAAATAAATGAAACCATATAGTATATTTAATTTTATATTTAACTTCTTTCACTTAATATTCTGTTTGTAAAAATCATCCATATTATTGTGGGTAGCTGAGTTTGTTCATTTTGGGACGCTGTATAGTGTTCCATTGGATGAATATACCACATTTATCTATTCTACTGCTAATGGACATTTGGGTTATTTCCAATTTGGAGCTCTTACAAATTATGCCCTTATAAATAGTCTTGTATGTATCTTATGGTGTACAGGGGCACACACTCTGTTGGGAATGGACTTGCTAGGTCTTCATGTAGACCTATGTTCAGCTTTAGTAGATAATGCCAAGCTTTTTCCAAAATGTGTGCCAGTTTATACTCCCACCTGAGCAATATGTTTCCATTGTTTTGCATCTTGAACAACACTTGATATTATCAATCTTTTTAATTATAGCAATTCTGGCACATGTGTGCATAACAGTATTGCATTGTGGTTTTAATAATCTGATTTCCCCATGATTAAGAAGATCGAGGACTTCTGCATATGTTTATTGGCCATTTGGATACTCTCTCTTATGAGTTTCCTGTTCAAATTTGTGTTGCCCATATTTTCTATTGGGCTTTCTGACTTTTTATTTGATTTTCAAATGTTAAACCAATCTTGAATCCCTGAGATAAATCAAACTTACTTGTGATGTATTATTCTCTTTATATATTACTACATTCACTTTGTTAATATTTTGTTCAGTTTTTGCATCTATGTTCATTGCCTGCAATTTTTCTTTCTGGTAATATTGCCAGAATCTAGTACCAACCTTATGCATGTCCCATAATACAAGTGGGGATGTGTTTCTTCTTTTATTAATTTCTGGAAGAATTTGTATAAGATTACTATGTTAAGCATCCTCTAAGGTCATTCTCAAAGATGCTACTATCCTGTTATTCATGCCCTTGTATAATACCCCCCTATTTAGTGTAGCCCAGATCGAGTGACTTACTTCTAAGAATAGAACACAGGAGGGGAGATGTGATGTCACCTCCAAGATTAGGTTACAAAAAGAGAGTGGCTTCAGTCTTCAGTGCTCACTCTCACTTGCTCACTCTGAGGAAGCCAGTTTCATGTTGTGAGCTGCCCTATGGAGAGGCCCACATGGTAAGGAACTGAGTAAGGTCTCTGGCCAACAGCAAAGGAGGCAGTAAGGCCCTCAGTCAACAGCCTGTGAAGAACTGAAGCCTGTCAACAAACACATGAGTGAGCTTGGAAGAGCACACTCTACCAATCAAACCTTCAGATGAGACTGCAGCCCCAGCCAAGAGTTTTCCTGCGCAAAGACCATGAACCAGAGGCACCTGGGTAAGCCACACCTAGATTCCTGACCTACAAAAACTGCGAGATAATAATAAACATTGTCTAAAGTTACTAAGTTTTGGGATACTATGTTTCGCAGCAATAGATAGCCAATACAATTACCACTTCTCCCTTAGATGTTTGAAAGAATTCACTGGTAAAAACATTTTACTCTGGAGTTTTCTTTATGGATGACCTTTAATTACAGATTCAATTGAATAGTTATAGTGCTATTTAGATTTTCTATTTTCTTCTGGGGTTGGTTTTAAGTTGTATTTTTCTAGGAATTTGTCCATTCCTCTACACTTTCATGTTTACTGGCATACAGTTGTATATAAAATCCTATTATCATAAAGATAGGATTATTATCTTCAGATCTGTAGGATCCAAAGTATGTTCCCTTCCACATTCTTGGTATTGGTTATTTGTGTCATCACTTTTTTCTTGACCAATTTCACCAGGAGTTTATCAATTTTACTTATCAATTTTATTTTATTAATCTTTTCAAAGAAACAACTTTTGGCTTTGTAAATCCTATTTTTATTAATTCTTTTAATCTATTTATTTCTTCCTTCTACTTTTCTTTAGGTTTAATTTGCTGTTTTTCTCTAACACATTTCCTTTCCAAATTTATATATTTTTAAATAAATTTTAAAATTTTAACTTATTTTTTATAAATAATTTTTACATTTATTTAAAACTATAAATTTTCCTTTACACGTGGCTGTAGTTGTATCCCCAAAGTTTCAATGTCATACTTAAATCCTCTTTCACTTTCCAATATTTTCTAAACTCCATTGTGATTTCTCCTTTGGCCCAGGACTTACTTAGAGGTATAATGAAGTTATTTCCAGTAATATTTTTGTTATTCATGTCTAGATTAATTCTATTATAGTCAGAACATAGTCTGTATAACCTTAACATTTTGAAATTAGTTGAGATTTGCTTTATGGCCCAGCACGTGATCACTTTTTATAACTATTCCCGTGTACATAAGAATTGTGTATTATGCATATTGCATAGTAATAGGTACATTGTTCTATATATGCTAATTTGATCAAGCTTGTTGTCTTGTTCAAATTTTCTATATTTTTACTGATTTTTAAAGTACCTTTTCTGTCAATTACTGAGAAATTGCCATGCTGTTATTTGCTGCAAATTTAGAATTCTTATACTTTATTGGTGAAATAAACATTTTATCATTATGAAGTATCTCTGTCTCTAGGAATACCTTTTGCCTCAGTATCCTTTCTTGGATATTAATCTTAATGGTGTGATTAAGTTACACCAGTTTCCTTGTGGTTAGTGTTTGCACAATATATCTTTTCCATTCATTTACTTTCAATCTTTTGTGTTCTCACAATTTAAACGTGTCTCTTTCAAAGCATAAAGTTGTTTTAAAAATAAATCCAGCTATCAATATTTATATTTTAATGAAAACATTTAGTTGCAATACATTAATGTATTTCTTGATATATTTGGCTTTAAATCCACATCCTCCTATTAGCTTCATACGTGTGTTGCCTGTTCTAGGTCCTATCCCCCAACCCCTTTTTTGCTTTCTTTTGAATTGACTCAATGTTTTAAAATAATTTCCTGCCATTAACTTGGCAGTTTCCAATCTTTTACTATTTTTCAGTAGCAGAGATTATACTATGCATTGTTGAATTACCATAATTTCATTTGTAATCCTTCTGATTATTGAGATTCTTTAAAAATTTATGTTTTTAAACCCCAAAATACAGCATTATCATCTTATGAAGAACATCCATTTGGATTTATTCATTTATTTACCCCATTTCTTTGCTCTCCATTTCCTCCTCCATCTCTACACAACTGGAATCATTTTCTCTCGCCTGAGAATGTTGTTTGGTGTTTCCTTTATTTCAGGACTGCTTGTGAGGAATTCCTGCTTGTTTATCTGAAAATGTCTTTATTTCCCTACAATTTTTGAACGTTTTTTGCTAGGGATAGAATTTGAATTAAAATTTTTTTTCTTCTGTCTTCTGTTATTTCTGTAAAGTTAGCTATCAGTCTTATTGTGGATTCTTTGAGGATAATCTGTCCTCACCACCCATCCCCCCCAACTTTGGTTGCTTTGAAGATTTTTCTCTTTGCCTTTGCCTTTTAGCAGAACTTTACTATAATTTTTGTTTTTACTTATCTTGCTGAGGTTTATAATGATTCTTAAAACTATGACTTTATGTCATCAATTTTGAAAAATAGCCATTATCCCTTGAAATATTGCTTCTGTCTCATTTTCTTTCTCCTTTCCTTCCAGGACTTATGAATACACACATTACATTTTTCTACTGTATCCTCTATCTTTTCTGTGTTTTCTAAACTTTTATTTTTCCATGTTTCATTGTTGATATTTTCTTCAGACTTTTCTTTCACTTCACTAGTTCTCTCTTTAGCGGTCTTTAATCTGCTGTTAATATTATCCATTGTGTTCTTAATTGTTATTACAATTTTTAGGTGTAGAATTTCCATTTTGTTCTTTATAGAGTTTCTGCTTAAATTCCCAATCTTGTCTTTTGTTTCATTAAATATATTAATCAGCATTATTGTAAAATCTGTGTAAGATAATGCCATTATCAGGATCCCCTGTGAGTCCATTTCTATTGTCTATTGTTTGTCTTAGTACTCAAACACATTGTCTCAACTCCTCATATGCATGACCATGATTGCCTGAGTTCTGGACATCATACATGAAAAACTGCGAAGTAATTTAAGGCCTAGGATAATGTTATATTCCTCTAAGAAGGAATGTAAGTTTGCTCTCAATAGACATCTAGGGGCTTTAGCAATGCCAGTGATCTTAATCCAACCAGGGATTGAGGTGATTCCCAGCTAAACTGCAGTTTCTGTGAGGGATGGTCTATTTCTGTTCACACTTACTCCTATGGTGTAGCCTTTCAGGGTTCCAATCCAAAGTTTTGGAGGTTTACCAGACTGTTGCTGTGTCAGATGCCAAACTCAATTTTTTGTTCCTAGCCCACTGAGTTTGTCAAAAACTCTGCTCATCTTATCAGCTACCTCTTATGGAACAGGCAGAAGTCCCTGAGGAAAAAGTGGGTCCAAATGCTCACCTCTCTGTAGTTCTTTCTTTTCACAGATCTTGGCACTATAATTATTCACTAACTTTGCAGCACTCCAAGGTATTCAACCAAGTTAAAAAAAAAATTTGTCCTCTGGGGAGGATTGGTCTGAATTGACTAGTCTGCCATTAACAGAAGCAAATCCCAACTACAAATATTTTATTATCAACACATATTAAATACTTATCCATTCATGGTAGTATGCTGACAGCATAGCAGCACACATAACCGATTTCAAACAAAGTATACAATTCTTTCTGTCTCATTGTAGAATATATTTACAGCATTATTTGATAGTTGGAAAGCATATCATTATCATGGGTTTTGACAGATGGTAAGGAATAAACGCTATTCCTTAATTCCATCAATTTTAGAGTATGGAAGGATCATTTGAATTCACCTAGATTCCTCCCTCCCCATTGTACAGAGGCAGTAACTGAGCCCCAGCGATGCTGAATAACTTGTCCAAGATTATATAACCAGCTACAGCACAAGTAGATTTTTAAATCAGTTTTCACACTTACAGCTCTGAGTTCTTTCTTCCATGACATGTTGGTTTTTGTTGTTTGAAAAAACTTCTATATGTGAATTAAGATTTCAAGTATGTTTTTGACATTAAGAAGGAAGTGAGGCCACAGCACCTGAGAAGACAGTGAATTCAAGTCATTAGGTGCAACTTGGGGGAAAAAAAGGCTTAGGCAGGAATGGGTTGATCAGGTAAAGAAACTGATGGATCATTTTGAAGAGAAGGATGAAGAAAGCAGAGAGGGACTAGGAAAAGTTGAGGTTATCCTGTCAAAGCCTCTTGAAACAGAAAGTGAGGCTCTTGGATTGTAATTTAATACACCTGACATAATAATCATGGTAAAACTAGGCAGGAGTCAGGGAAGGGAGGCAGCTTACTCTGCCATGTTGTCTGTCAGTGTAAGGTAAATGCAGGGCAAGGTGAAAGGCATGACCAGGAAGAGATGACATTCACTATCATAGATAAATGCACATAGAAGTTAAAATTTTGTGGAAAATAGAAATTTTTTTCCTGGACCCAGATACTTTATAAACCCAGGGTACCATATATTCTGCAGAGTACTCAAACTAGTCATGGGTGAGTTTTCAGTGTTTTTATATTAGTTATTCCATAAGTCTAAAACATTATTTCTTATATTGTGTGTTTCCATAACATACCTGCTAATAAAGATACCTACTAGGGTGCTAGGAGCTTTAATGAGAGGCTTCTTCAGTGTTGTTACTAGCATTACTTCTGAGCCACATTTATTCATCCATTCACATACTAATTCCCTCATTCAAGAAGCATAAAATTTATGCTAGAACTAAGGAAATAGATAAAAGACATGATCCTTGCTGCCAAGAAGTTGCTTGGCTTACTGATGGAATTTCCTAGTACCCTTGTTATTCTTGGCTGTGCAAAAATTAGATTTTTAAATTTTTATTGTTGTATAAAAATTATGGGTTATACTATTTAGAGAAAAAGCTCTCACTACTGTTGCAGATTGAGGTTGCCATATTAAGTATGAACACAGGCCCCATGGTAGGATCTGAGCAACAACTGTAGCCTTTGCATAGTGACAAGCCTGTGTCACTTTTCCTAAAATAGTGTGAAAACAGCAAAATGATATCTTACTATTGCTTTTAAAGATCTTAATGACAATAAAGAGAGCCAATGCTCTGTCCAGGAAGGAAGAAAATGGTTATATCACTTCTGAATGTTTGCTAGGATGCTAAAGTCAAAAAAGGCTGAGGATGTAAGGAATGCTAAAGTTCAGATGGCATTGTCGTTTACAATTAAAATCAAATCACATTGAACATTCAGTTTCTTAGTCACACTAGCCACATTCCAAGTGCTCAATAGTCACATGTGGCTAGTGGCCATCACATTGGAAAGCACAAACAGAACATTTCCGCCACTGCAGAAAGTTCTATTGGACAATGCTGGAAGAGAAATGGGTCCCCTAAAAAAGCTTGAAAGTTAAGATTGTACATGGTGCCAATGGGTTTGAATAGCAAAACAGAGAAAATATAAAACAATTATAATTAAATATAATAAGAGATATTTTTAAAAATTCAGGTGGAACTTTTTAACATGTAATTTAGCTAAACAAAAATGATGCAAACAAATTTTATCGTGGCATTTGGGGTGTTAGGGTGACTGACTGTTTTGAATCTTGTTTGTGGTACATGCAGGGTGCTATGCCCCTGTGTGTAGCCACCAGATGATTACTGTGTTGTCTCAGTGTCATCTAGCTGCTGGCTGCAGAAAAGGGCCTACAAAACAAAACAGTGGAAAAGGGAAGGGCATTCACCCTGCACACATATACATGCACATAAACATGCCCCGTCTGCCTGCTACTAGCTTCCATAATATGGGAGAAATCCTTTAAAAAAAGGATCTTATTCGTGTGTTTGGACACTTAAAAAGTGTTGCTTCAGCCGGGCGTAGTGGCGCATGCCTGTAGTTCCAGGTACTCGGGAGGCTGAGGCAGGAGGATCGTTTGAGCCCAGGAGATTGAGGCTGTAGTAAGCTATGATGAGCCACTGCACTCCACCTGGGCGACAGAGTGAGACTCTGACTCAAAAAAAAAAAAAAGAAAAAAATGTGTTGCCCTTGACCTAGTCACATGGAAGGAATAGGATGGAGTCACTCTGCAGTGGATTTTAGTTAGTGCAGCTTATCTTGCTCATGTTGTCACAGTATGCTATTCTATACTCCATTTACTTGCTCAAATCCAAGTCAATTTGACACATCCTACTCTTGATCTTAAAACATAACAGAAGTACATGGGTACAGTATTTCTTGGGTCATGTGAATGAAGGAGACCTATAACAATGTAAAACCCGTAACTGGGGCCTAAATGAGATTGGTAAATAAATGCTGGTTTCTTTTATGTCTTCTGTCTACCCCCTGGTGGAGGTATTCATTACTAGTTAGAGTCAAAGAAGGAAAGAGAAAGAGAAAAAAGCATGAATTATTTCCTGAATATCTATTCAGTCTGTCAATAATCTAGGGTTTGTTGTTTATATGAGAGTGCCAGCTCAACAGGAGAAGAGCTGAAATCCATTATTTGCCTTTGAACATGTTCTTCACCAGGAATGGCAGGAGGAACACAGCAGCAGGAGGGCTGTCCTGCCAAAATGCTGAACTTGGAACTGAAGGGGCCATTGCTCTGGGTGCAAAAAAAAGAATTATGGGCTTTGCTGCTCTGGCAGGTCTGGAATCCTCCCCTTGGCCGTGAATAATACCTAATGACTCAGAGGAAGTACTGTCAACTCTTCAAAGCAGACCCAGCTCATTGTGTAATGTTATTCTGAGGCACCGGGAGAAGCCAAAAAAGAAGGGAGGCTGGGGAGAAATTCCTTCCTTTGCAATGATCAGCTTTCATCCTGAACCATCAGATTTGATTATCCTTATCATTTCTTGCATAACTACAAATGTTTTGACTGGTCATAGTGACTAGTCTTCCAAAAAAAAAAAATCTGGCCACAATATTTGACTCTATGACTGCCTGTGGCAGTAAATTCCTTAGACTAGCTACATGCTGTGTGAAAAGCTACTTCCTTTGATTTAATTCATTTACCAGTTCTTAACTCCATCAAGTGCCCCCTTGTTCTCAACATTAGAGAATGAGGCTCAAAAAAACAAAAAAAAAGGAAAAAAATTTCTGTTCATTTTGCATCATGCTCTTTCAGTTAGATAATTTAATATAAATATCCTCTAGCCTCTTTTTGTCATACTGTGCAGTAACTTTAAAAATTAACTTTTTTACCTATCTTTTTTAAAAAAAATATTGTTCATTCTAACTATCTAATTATATTTTTACACCCATTAACCATCCCCACTTTATCCCCGCCTGCACCCCCCATTACCCTTCCCAGTCTCTGGTAACTGTCATTCTACTCTCTGTGTCCATGAGATCAATTGTTTTTCATATTTAGCTCCCACATATGAGTGAGAACATACTAGCTCTTTTTTAATTGAATAAGTAATACAGGACCTGATTAAAAATATTTAGGCACTACAATAAATAGAAAAAGGACACGTAAGTATCCCTCCCATCACAGACCTGTAAACCCTTGGTTCTCTAGCCCCTGCCTGGGGCAGTCATCAGTACCAGCTGCCAGTGTATACTCCAGAAATATCCAAACCCACGTATGTGTGCATTTCCTCCTTTTACATTGCATCTTGCTTTTTCACATAATAGCATATCTTGGAGATCATTCCATATTATCACACCATATTATCATGTTTGTCATATTATCACCTCAACCCTTTTCATGGCTGAATAGTATTCCAATTTGAACGTACCACAATTGATGTTACCAGTTCTATATTGATGGATATTTATGTTGTTTCTAGCATTTTGCTCATATGAAAAGCTCCAACAATGATCTTTGCACACATCTTAACACAGAAATGCAAGTATGTGCATTTTAAATGTTGACGGGTAATTCCAGATTGCTCTCCAAAGATGCTACATTAATTTATACTCTCACCAACAGGATGTAGGAGTCCTTGCTCCCAACTTCCTTGGTAATACAGTATCTTCTAATAATATTTTACAATCTTCCATCATATGCCAGTTCTGCCTGAAAAACCACACAAGGTGCAGCGACATCTAAATAAACATTGGGTCCTGACACTGAACCTTCTACTTCATCTCCTATGACACCAATCTCATCTGTATTAGCCCTAAAACCTAATAGGCAAAATAAGCAAGATGAAAAAAATCAAACAAAACAGGTTACACAAATAAACCAACCAGAGCCACCTACAGGTCCCTGGGCTTCAGTACCACCAAATTTGTCAACTAGCCAATTTGCACCTAGGATGTAATTGGAGGGTTGGAGGTGGGGAGAGGAATCTACAGTTTCTATCAGATTGCTAAAATGGTCTGTGACTGCTGCCAAAAAAAAAAAAAAAAAAGATCAGAACCAGTGATCTACATAACAGAGAGAGAATTAAAAATTAGATAAAAATTCAAATGATTTTATGATTTTATGGCTTAATGCATATAAATTAAATAACACTGTGTACTTAAACTATTAATATGTAAAATAACGAAATCACTCTAGAGCAGTGATTCTCAAATTTTGTACTAGAAAAATTTCTAACACAAAATCTGTGATCCAATGTGGCTGTGCCAAAGTTCTATTACACCAAGTAGAGACATTAACAAAAAAATAGCTGCCATGTTCTGTCATTTCGTAAGATTATTTTAACACCAAAAAGTAGGAAAGCTATAACCTGACAGTAAAAGTCGGTTCTTTAAGGTGGATAAATTTAACTCTCTAAAACTCACTACATTGACCCTCATTTTCTCATTTTACCATCCAGCCCAAGAATCTGAATGCCACAGGCAGGAAAACTCTGTCATGTTGGATCACTGTCCGTGGACTGGCACTTGAAAACCATGCTATCAGAAACCTTCTCTTAAATTTATAAAAGCCAGGGGTCCTTGCCACTGTCTTGTTTTTGATATGTGCAGTTTGGAAATGAAACACCACTAGATTTTGAGTCCTGGATTTGCTGCTAATTAACTTTAGTTAAGTTACTGAACCCTTCGATGAACTTCAGTTCTTACTTTCCGATGACAATAATAACACTTTCCCCAGCACTTCATGGGACTGACAGGTTCAAAGAAAATAAATATGTGAGCAAGTTTTTTGTAAACTATAGTGTATAATACAATGATTAAGTACTAACTAACACTTATCAAACATATGTAAAGTGCCAGATACTGTTCTAAATGCTTCACAAATACCATCCCATCTAGCCCTTTTGGCAACCAAATGAGGAAACTGAGGCTTAGAGAGGGAAACAAGTTTATACAGCGAGTGCAGAGTAAGGTCAGGACTGGACTTCGTGACTGTCTGGTTCCAATTCCATATTCTTAATCATTATGATATACTCTTTCCTGACTAATGATGTAATTATTACTACTATTATTGCAATCCTTGAATGCTTCAACTTTAGCTACTGGTCGAACATACAATAATAATTAACAGTCTGTCAGACTCGAGCTCTCCTGATAAGTTAGCAAGACCTACTGATGATAGCTTTTAGTTTAATACCCAAAGGATTTCCTCAGGAACCATTCAGCGAACAGATGCCAGTTGGTGTTTCCTGTTCAGCTAATATATGCCACTTGGCTTTTTATGTTCAGATATTAACATTTGTAGATAATTACGTGACCTAGCAGGTAGAGCACTAGGTCTATATTGCTAAGAAAAAAAATTGGGCATTATTATATTCAAATTGGAAAGATGTCACTGGGTGAAGATGCAAAAAGGGGGGGAATGGGATATAAAATCAGATATGTCAAGCCTTTTGAGATGTGTAGTCAGTTTGCTATATCTTCAGTAAATTACATGCATGTACAAAACAGTATGTGAGACTTGCTGAGGCTGGAAACTTATACCTTAAGAGACTGTGGTATACTGGATTTTTCTCATTCATTTTATTTTATGACTTATTTAGAATACTAACTTTTTCTTTCAATCAAGGTAGAATCATTTCTAGTTGAAGGTGATTTCAGCTCTAGCGTGTTTACAGTCTGTAGCAGAGAAACTATGGTGCTGTGGCATTAGTAAGGGGGCAGGGTCTCCTAGCGGGGTGGGGGGGGCAGCATCCAGGGACCAGCAGCTGTGCGTGGTGGCATGGCCAGCGCCAGCATCCTCCCACATATGTCCTTGCTTTTGACTTTCTGTTCTTTCCCCCCAGCGCAGGACCACATTACCTAACCCTTTACTTGGCAGCTTCCTGAGTAAACTTCCAGCACCCCCAGCCTCATCCCAGCTACCGCCTAGAGAGCAACACTTTCATCATGCCTTTCTCTATCTGTGAACTAGCTGCCTTTCCTGCTCTCTGTGGCATCTGTCTGAAGTCCTTGCTTCAAGGTCCTACATAATTAGCTTCCATCTGCTTCATCCAATCACCTTTTCATTACTTTGCCAATTTATGCCTACTTCAGGCATGGAGGGGACGTCACCTTTCTTTAGCAGACAAAATGGCTGCTCTTATTCTTCTGTCTCTAATTGTCTACCTGCTCCCTCTGCAGGATGATGTAATACAAAGAGTGCAGACTTTGGAGTCAGGCAAGATGTAGATGTGACTCTCAGTCAAACGCTCTTTATCTGTTTCTCTATGTTTTTAAACATTTATTGAGTGGTTACAGTATGTCAGAAACAGTGCTAAGTTCTTTATCTCATTAAATAGTTTATTCATCACACTATACCTGTGAGGCTATAGTATTATTATGTTCCCTAGTTTACAGATGAAAAAAATTGAAGCACAAAGACATGAAGCACAGCCAGTCAATAGAGGATTTAAGTCCAAAACTACCTGGAATTCAGAGCCAATCGTCTTAACCATTACTTAACAGCAACTCACTAGTTGCATAAACTTGAGCAAGCTACTTAACCTCTCCAATCCTTCATATTCTCACATATAAACAGGGATATAAATGTCTACTCAGCAGGATTAATGAGATTATGTAAATAACACTACTATCAAAAGAGTCTGGCACTTAAAAGAGGCTCGATAAATGTTTCTGCCACTTTTCTTTTCTGCCCAATTGCATTCCACTCATCTCTTATATCCTGCCTCTTCCATGAAACCTCTTTGGAAGATGGATTGACCTATTTCAGCCAATAGTGATTTCCTCCTGTAAAATCCAAGAGTTCTAAAATGTAGTTTAAAATTGTTTTCCAACTATTTCATTTAAATTAGCCTTAGCTTCCTCAACTAAAGTTTTCTACAGGGCAGTAATCACATATTATACTTCATTTATATCCCCTGCACTTAGCCAAGTCTGTAGTAAGAACTAGATAAATGTTGACTGGCTTAGCAGTGCAGTCCCCTGGATGCAGTCTAAGACAGATTTTGCTTTAGGAAAATTTCATTGTGTATTTAAAAATGCTTACAAAAAGGTACATGGTAAATACAGATTTATAATCTACCATTTATCCAGCACAGGTAACAATTAATTAAAAATTCAAACAAACTCTAATTTAACTTTTCTACCTGTGTAAGCCCATGATGTACATAGTTGTTGAAGGCTAACAGACTCTCAGTATTTGCTTAAAAAGCTACACTGTATCTTACCAAACTGCTATATTACCAAGAAATAATGTCTATACTAGAAAACATTAATAGCAACCATCCTTAAAGATATACAGCAGACCATTAGGACTTCTTTGACAAGCAGATTATTCATGGCTGGTGATTTCCCTATGAGGTAGTTATAAAGACTAGTAAGGTAACCGGAATTTATAGAGCTGGCTAACTACTGTGTTAAGCCAATCCTGGGAATGAGCCAAGATAAGAAAGCCAAAAGTGATTCCACTGATAGAAACTAAAGCCAAACAACGAAGGCAACTAATTTAAGACTCCAAACACAGTTCATTCTCAAGTTCTTAAACTAGGCCTAGACCACTGAAACCTGGACCCAGCATATTCCACAGGATGAACAAAGTGCTAAGACCCGTGCCTGGCCCTCCTCCACTCAGAAAGACACTTTCACCAGACCCTACACTGCACAAGGTCACTTTCTATAGATTAGTGCATGGTGGCACACACCCGACTTTCGCTTTTAGCTTTTGTCAACTGACTCTTCTTCAGACGTTCTTAATTTAACCTATTGCCTTGTTAATAAAACAAATTGATCCATTTCCACCTACAGTTTCTCAATTTGAATCTCTTGGCTCTTGAGACTCAATTTGAGTCTCTTGAAAAGAGCCGGTGGGAGTCAAAAGGAGTAGTATTATTATGTTCCCCAGTTTACAGATGAAAAAATTGAAGCACAAGGACACGTCAAGGGGCATGGAATTCTTTAATGTGGACATGTGGCCATCCACACTGTTCAGCCAGGCAAGGGCCAGGCTAAATGGAAAGATATCTTAAAGGAAGAAAATCTCAATTTAGCTATTTCCATAATTTACAAGGAATTGGTCAATTTTTGATACAATCAGAAATAAGCAATTTAAATGCCAATTGCACACTATACTTCTAAAAGTTACATATTTCATTTGAGAAAATGAAACAAGTTGATTTTGATGTAGAACGAAAAGACGCTGCATCAATACCTAAGCTTCCAGACGGGAAGAGCATTTATGAATACCCAAACACGCCAGACTGAGAATAGTTCTTCAGTGAAAAACTTCCGGTGGCAGCCTACACACAACCTCCCAAGAAATGTTGCAGTATCTCAACTTTCTCTTCATTCTGTCATTGTCCCTCCCTGTGACACTTACACACAATACTTTTTATTCAGGGGGGAGGATATGTCAACACAAAGTCAAATTCAAACATTCAGATAAAATTTAAAACAGACGATTGTGGAAGTTTCCAAATAGCTTTATAGCTGGCATTGTACAGGCTCAATGTCCAAGTGATTGTCCCCAATTTTTTTCTCAGCATATCAAGAGAAAAACCTGTGTGTGTATCCCTGATGAAATAACTTACTATACCAGTTTCTCTTCAGATGAGCATTCTGGTAAGCAATATCTAAATATTAGCAATCTTCTTAACTGTTTTTTTTTTTTGCTATGGATACCATAAGGCTACATTAGTGATATCTACATTGTTAAGGATCACAAAGACAGCTCTTAATATGAGTATCTACCAATCTACATTAGGAGCCACGGGGTTCAAAAAACTCTCACAATACTATAAAACATGTTTCACTAAAATGGATATTCATTCTTTCCAGAAAGTTTATATTTCTTATCTGGAAAGTATGAAACAGAATTCCCAAATTCTCTTTAGGAATAAAAGGAAAACAATGTCATAAAATGAGTATAGTCCAATAAACTGCAAGTAATCTCTGGGTGGTCCCAAAAGTGGACAGAAAAGGCATAGAGGGCTATCATCTCACAAGAGGTTATACGGCAGTACATTGTTCACAAACCAAAGACAAACAACTCTCGATGACCAGACCCCTCTCAATAACGCCAAGTGGTTAATCATTTATTACCTCTGGTCACTGGATTCCAGTGAAGGAAACTGGAATGTCATACCTTCATTCACAACACTGTCTCATGGAATTATTTTTTCCGGATTCCTTGGGAAGTTAAAGTATTTGAGAAGAATATCAGGAACTGTTGTTTCAGCCTGTTTTGTGAGTAGATAATTGCCTTCCAACTCCATTATTTCAGGAAATGATGTGTGTGGCATTGTTCCTAGATGAGGGTAGCAATGTGTTTTAGCAAGACCCATACATGCATATTAAAACAAAACAAAACAAAAGCATGCAGTCTAAGTCACTTCACTGAACTCAGACTTTTAAAATCTGTTCTCTAGATAAGAGTCTGGCCCCAGACAACCTACTCACATACCAATAACATTCTTTTGAAAGGATGTAAGCAAAATTTGTTTTGAAAAAGGAGAAGCTTCACCAAAATTACTAAATGTGGTAATAAATAACTTAGGTAAATTAAGTGCTATTGAAATGGGTTCAGCAGAGACCTATTTGAAAGGCTAGACCTTGCTCTAATTTGGGTCTGAATCAAAGACCAGCATGGGAACTAGAAGTAAAACACATTTCATCCTGAGAAATACCTTTGATTCCATGGAATATATTAGCTGATCTTCCTGAAATGTGACATCATTTGTGGTACCAGCTGTATGGGTGTGCCATCTAAGGATTTACAAAACTAGTATTTCTTTGGCTTTAATATGTATTTTAAGACCATAGGAAGAAGTCTAATCCAACTAAGTGCTCCAAGGGGAACTGTTATGGGCTTCACTTTAAGAAGCTTAAAACTTCTTATGATCATGACCTATTAACCTTTTTATGGATGGACTACATAGAGTAAATTCCCAAATGGACAGCTAGAATCAATGATGATGATGATAATGATAATAGTGATAATAATAAAATTTTTATAAAGCAAATATTAAATATAGCACTTATTTGTGAGGCTCCATTTAAAATATATTGCATATATAACTCATTTAATTCTCAAAACAAACTTATGAGGTAAGTCTTGGTCCTTTTACCATCCCTGTTTTACAGATGAGGAAACTGAGGCACAGACACGTTAAGTAACTTGCCCATGGTCACTCAGCTAATAAGTAGTAGAACTGGAATTTGAACTCATAATGAACACTCTTATCCCCTCTGCTATATCATCTCTTATGGTTCTCAGACACTTTTGTCTGACTCAGTTATGATACAATGATCACATGTTCTCTTAACAGAGGGCATTACTTGAATGTTTTGTCAATGAAATAAGAAGTACTGAAAATTTTCTAGTTAGAGTCCAAATATTTTTAATAGAAACTCTAGTTCTATCATGATTCAACATTAGTTTCCAATAGTTGTTGTAAAGAGGTTTTATTTTTCCCTTGAACAGTATGCTATGGTACTATATGAAATGCTACTTCAATGAAAGGGAAACTGTTTCTATGGAATATCTATGCCTACCATTGTTATTCAACAGTTTGAGGATGTATTTTAAAATGCACTACCAAATGTAGAGTTAGGCTATTGAGAAATGCTTCAGTTCTTTCATGTTACACTTAAACAAAAAATCAGGTGTGAAGACATTCAGGTGAAAAGAGAACTAGACCACAACACATCTATCCATCCATTCATCCAGCCACCAATCAGTGCAATCAAAAAGTTCTATATGCCAAGCACTGAGAATACAGAACAAAAGCATACAGTCTAAGTCACTCTGCTGAACTCAGACATTTTAAATCTGTTCTCTAGATAAGAGACTGGCCCCAGGCAATCTACAAACAAGGTACCTGACCTCAAAGAGCTTATATTCTAGTGGGGGAAACATTAAATGAAAATGGGAGAACACTATTTCAGACTGAGTGGTCAAGGAAGGCCTCTCTGAGGAGGTGACATTTGAACAGAGAGCTAAAGGAAGTGAGAAAGGGAGTCCCAACAGGCTCTGGGGGAAGAGCATGCGAGGCAGAGGATCCCAGACGGAAGTGAGCTTTAGTATGTTTGAAGATCAGCAAGAAAGCCAGCGTGGCTAGATGAAGCTAAGCAAGGTGCACAGGGGTAGAGATGAGAAATGATGTAGACAGGACCTCATAGGCCATGGCAAGGAGGTTGGATTTTATTGTGAGGGACAGAAAGTCACTGGAGGGTCTTAAGCAGGTGAATGACATAATCTTGTTCATGGTTTCTAGAAGACACATGGCTACTGTGTGGAAAATGGATGGTGGGGGGGGAAGTGAGAGTAAAAGCAAGGACTGGTTAAGAGGTACTAGTCTAGGTAGAAGATGATAGTGGCTTAGACAGAACTGTAGCAGTGGAGTTGGCAGAACTGGCGGTTAGATTTGGGATATATTATGAAGGCAGAGCCAACCTGGCTGACTGATAGATTAGACATGGAGGGTGAGGGAAGAAGCAAGCATGATGCCGAGGTATTCACCCGAGCCACTGGGTAGGCAGGGGTGCTATGTTCTGAGATGAGGGAGAGTGGGGAAGGGCGGGTTGGGAGGAAGGGGCACCAAGAGCTGTATTTAGGTAGTGAAGTTTGAGATGCCTATTAGATATCTAAGTGGAGATGTTAATCAGGCAGTCAAATATGTGAGGGAAAAAGTCAGGGATGGAGATATAAACTGGGGAGTTGATGAAGTTCCAGGACTGCCTATAGGGAAGTACCTCTAGGGAAGAGAATATTTGGAGGTCTAAACCTTGAGACCTATCAATAATTAGAGGTTGGAGAGGTAGAAGGCAAGCCCGGAATAGCTGGCAATCAGAAAGCCAAGTGAAGAAAGTGCTTCTAGAAGGAGGGAATAATCAATTGTGTCAACTGCTAAGGTAGAATAATATGCAAACTCAGGACCAGTCATCGGATTTGGTTTGGTGGAGGCTGCTGGTGACCTTGACAAGGGTGGTTTCAGGGGAGTGGTTTCCAGCCCCACTTTCAGAGTGGTACTCTAAGTCGGGCTGGGAAGGGTTCAAAGGAGAATAGAGTGAGGTAAGTGGAGATGGCAGCAAATACTGGCAGCCGCTTCCAGGCATGCTATAAACGTGAGCAGATAAATGGAGCGGTAGCTGAGTGGCAAATGTGGAGCCTAGGAAGGGCTTCTTGGGCTTAGGTGGCAGTTAAAACACATTTGTAATATGTTAAATTAATGATTTTGCATGATCTCCAAATTTTTATCTCATCTTCTGAAGAAGTGAAAATATAAAATAAAATTAGTTTGATTATAACTAATGTTTAAAACATGCATTTTTCTTCTGTACACATTTAATCCGTGTTTTTTGTTTTGTTTTTAAGATCTGAGGTGCCTACAAATAGTTGTCTAGGTTTGGCTCAGCCAGTCAGTTGGCCACAGCAACTACGAGTGTTACTGATGACTTTTCAGTTGCTATAGCCAGAATTTTGCTTTCTCTAACACTTAAAAAGGGACTTTCCCTTTTTTTAATTAAAATCCAATCTCGATGCTCCTAGGTGGGAAATGGAGATGAATCTCCACATGGACAGCAGTAACTAGACCTCATAGGTATGACATCCACCTTCTTCTTAAGAGATCGCTTCCTGTCACTACCACCCAACATATTTGATGCTGAGGGACAGCTCCTTTCTTAATTCCCTCTCCACAGCTGAGATAATGCTGGAACATTTAAACAAAGCTTCACTGAGGATTTGGGGGTCACAAAATGGAAACAGGCACAAAATAAAATGTAACTGAATTGGTTTACAAGGCATAACTCATGCACCTTTGGTTCAGGCACTCCTACAGAGATGACTCCTGACTTACAGTCTGTCTCCTTGAGGCAGAGGTTATCTGTCATTCCACCCACTGAGGAGGGAGAGGGAGAAGGAAAGAATGGCCGGGGAGGGGACAGTGGAGGCAGTCTCACACCCACCTGGGTCCTTTCTAAGTACTCACCACTTTCTCAGGTGATTAACATTAGTAATGTCTACTTACTTCGGGACTCAAGTATGGACTTACTCTGTGGCCTTAAGATAACTACACAAGATTTTAAGACAATAAACCCAACAATGATACAAGAGACACATGTATCAGATCCAGAAGAGAGGCGGGTGTTCTGTTACTCTCATGATTGTAGACGCCATTGGGACCTGGGAATCTCCAAGTGGGATCCTAACTCACTTCGCAGAAACTCAGGTCTGTGACAGCAGGACTAATTGGGGCAAGAAAGAAGGAAGCAATGAAAATAAACACTGGGGACTGCTCTCCACCCTCACTTCTCCAGCCCCAGTGTAAGCCTGTAGGCAGCAACCTCACAGCCAACTTAATAACCTCACGGAATACTCCACACTAAGAGAACCAAGGAAAAATGTTATGGAAACTCACTGAATCTGCAAATGGAGATGCCTTTATCCAGTGATGGGTTTAAAGAACCATCAGTGTCACCTCTAAGTACACTTAAACATGTGTGTGTATGTGGGGGAGGGGGTGCTTCTCTTCTCATCTGTTTCTCCTTATTGTCAACAAATCCTACCTAAAAACCTCAAAATCTCTTCCATACCACATAAGAGGGAAACTGTGAGAATTTTTCTGAAAGCGAACAAACTGTTTTAAGGCAGTACGACAATAGAAAGGGAAGTAGACTGGGGGGAGGCTGGGAGTGGGGCTGCAGAAGGATTTGTTTCTAAACAGCAGACGCCTCCCTCAGCGATTGGGAATGAAGAGATTCTGCTTCCCCGGCTCCTACCTGGCAATATCACTTTCAGAGCTGCAGCCAAACAGGTACATCCCAGGTCCCACAAGTTAAGACTCTGGATACATTTCTCAAAGAAAAAAAAAATCAATATAGTGGCAGATTATTAGCTTACAGCATTACATACTACTGGTATGTAATAATATTTTGAGACACGACAGCTTTGTGGGCCAGCTAAAAGCCTAATAACCACGTACATTGTAGTTTCTATAGGGAGATTCATTCCAAGTTCCAAACAGATGACCTAAGTGAAGTTTTAGAAAAAAATTTGTTAATTGGAGGTAATTGTGTTTTTTCCAAAGAGGTAACATTTCAAGTTTCTATTTTTGCAGTATATAGCTTACCTTAAGAGCTTTCCAGAGAGAAGCAGCAAATATTATAAATTAGGTAATGACAGACTATTTAGAAACCTGATGGTGTAGATTAAAAATAATGGAACATATTTACCTAGCATTTATGTATTTCTTCATATTTAATCATTATAAAACACAAATGTAATGTAAATAGCAAGGATAACTCAAATCTTCCTTAATCAAACTCATAGTCAGCCTTATAATATGGACAGAACTTCCTTTTTTTAATACATGGTCAGTACAGATCCCAAGCATGGGATAGAAAAGAGCATAAAACATTCTTTTTCCTTGAACAATTTAGTCTTCTGGAAAAGGAAATGGGGAATACTTAAATAGGGATAGCTGCTTAATAAAACCCCGTAGTATTTTCTCACTAATTGTACAAAAGCAAAATATTTATCTAAAAGACAAAGAGAAGACCCTTTAATAAATTTCTTGATTTCCTAATTATAATAATGGTGTTCTCAAAAGGAAAAATTCAGTCACTTGGGCTAACAATTATGACTATACATGAAAGGGAAATAGAGACTATCTAAATCTGAAGCCATGCAAGTAATTGTCATAATATAAACAGTCCATAGACTATATATGGATGTTAAAAATTCCCCTAATTTTTAACTCCAAACCAAGATCTTCATCTCTATCCCTGCCCTGTCTAGACTACGAATTGCTATTTTCAGCTACATTCTGAAAAAAATCCACGTACAGGCTAGTAATTTCCTCAATCTATCAGTCATACATCTGAGTCTGCAGAATAACCTTCCTGTAACACGTTCATCGTGACACTTACTCTAATAGTCCCATTACCTACAGGATAAGCACAAATTATTAAAGTTGGAAATGATGTGAAAACCGTCTAAGTGGTATGTTTAAAGTCTCTCAAACTTAGTGACAGAAGCATGACCACAATGACTGGGTTGACTGACTCTCAGCCCAGTGTGCCTTTCAATTTTCTGTCTTATCCACCACTGTTTCAACATCAAAGAATTACTGTTTGAATTTGCCAGGAGTATTTCCACCTGTGTGTTTGATAAACAAGGGCAGAAACCAAGCTTTAGTCCCTTTTTAACCCTAGTATCTATCTAGGAGTACAAAGTGCTTGGAACATAGGTGCTCCATAAATGCTTATTGAACTAAACTGAGCTGGAGATACTCTGCCATCTTTTTCATGATCTAAATCCTTTTGAATTAAAATCTTACCTTTGTTATGAATGATTCTCTGATCACAACTCACAAAGACAGTTCCTACTTGGGATTTGCTTATTTTAATCATTACTGCCTGCTTACTATATCATGGTCTTTGTCATGATATGTTACATTATGGTCTTGGTTTTATATTTTATCATTACATGCGCACAACTCGGTTATAAATTCCTTTAGGACAGAGTGCTATTATTGACTGTATTTCTTCTGGAATATAATCCTGACACAGCACAATGCTCCAATGAAAAAATGTTTATTAAATTCTACTTTGGCTTCCATGCTGGGAGGGGAAAAAATACTCTGAAATTAGCTGTTCAATTTCTATTACCGTTTTCCACCAATTGCTATATTTTTATGTCTGTAAACATTAATTTAAAAATTGTAAATCTAACTTAATTTGGAGGAAAGGAGCAAGGGTTTTTCAAAATCCATATAAAAACATTGGGAATATTCTGTTTTGATTTGGTTTTGGTTATACAAGCTGTAATTGTGATTTGTGTACTGTTCTACACTTCAATATAAAGTCCAAAAAATTACCAGGTATTTTTTTACTATACTTTTATTGCTAATAAAATTCCCACATCAATTACATGATGATACAATCTGTATGTTTAAGACATGAAGAAAACTAGGAAAATATACAATTCTCATCAGCACTCCTAACCATCAAGGATACTATACATGCTTTCCTACATTTTGGTATTTTTATTCAGCTATATACCTTAAATTTATTATTTCTTACACATCTTTGTCCATAGATGCTATGCACTCAGCTACACAAAACTGTCTGGAGGAGGAAAAAAAAACCTGTTATCACAGTGACATCTGCTGGTGTTTAGCTATAAATTTCAGATTCTAAGTGAAGGACAGATTCCTCAATGTCAAAATTTTTCTTAGTAAAATTAAATATTACTTTTTTTCATTTTAATAAATTATTTATGTGATGTTTAATTAATTTTTATAATGGATTTATGTGATATATAATTGATCACATAAGAGATTTTAATTTCGTGACAATGATCTTACTGTAATTTTATCAACTATTTTCTTTATATAGTTTTTTGGAAAGATAACATCTCCAAAAAAGCTGCTTAAGCATTTCAGATGACATGAAGTTTTTTAAAAAAGTAAATTAACTTGTGGCTTTCTTTTCAAATTCCCTACAAATTCTATTTTACGGGCAAGTATTATATTAAATCTTGACATCTACAAAATATTTTCTCTGAAGAACTGTAATGTTAGCAATATGGGCAATTTCGAAGTCAAGAATCAGATCTATGCAGAGAAACTTTTAAGCACAATCTAGCTAAGCTCATACATTGATTTGTCTTATAGACAAATTTCACACTATAAATAGTGATGATATTTTCCCTAGAGGCTAACTTTTCATGCCTGCCTGGTCTCAACCAAATTTTTCTTATTTTAAATTTAAGGTGGAAAAACCATTACTCCAAGGAATGATGGTATGTACATATCCTCACTCAATTTTTTAAAAAATATAGTACTGCTTGCATCAGCTGCAGAGTGGACCCACTGGCCGTGGGGGACCAATGCATTGCTATGGGCTTGTGCACACTCTCTCTCCTCTCTTGCTGTCAGTAAATGCTGCACCACTTGAGCCTGGTATTGTCTACTCTAGATGACCCTGAATCATGCACTGGTCTCTTCTTGGGGTGGCACTTATCTGCCCTTTAGCCTTGGCTGCACTTATATTTCTTTATTTTTAATTGACAAATAATAATTGTGTGTGTGTGTGTGTGTGTGTGTGTGTGTGTATATAGGGTACAATGTGATATATTGATACATGCACACATTGTGGAATGATCAAATCAGGCTGATTAACATACCCATCACATCATGTTATATTCTATCTCATGGCACAGCCTGACTACCTAGTGACTGGTAAAACAATAGTAAATAGCTTTAATAATTCAGAATATTTAAGAGCAGGATTTCACATATTGACTTATTAATGTTTGTAGTACATGAAGTTTCTTTTTACAAAGCTATGTAATTATAAAGAAAAATTTTTGGATCCATTTTTACTATGGATTTTCACTTATGAAATTTTTAAAAAACCATAAAAGTGTTGTTTAGTCTATCTTCTGATGTGTTACTGCTAGGTCAACATTAGGTGGGCAAAACACTATATTCCCTGTATTACCCTGTTATGCTCTTTCTTTAAAGGAACAAAATGGGTACTTCTTAATTATAAGGTTAAAATAAGATTAATACATATAAGGCACATAAAAGTACACTGTAAGCTATGTTATACAAATATAAGTATTGTGTTAACTTACCTTAAATTGATTTCACTTCTATTTCTTCAAAGATAATTTGAACTTTGGGGCTTATGAAACATAAATATGGAAATATCAGAAGTAATACTGCTTTGCTGTTGTTGCCAGACCATTCACAAGAAAGCACTGTTTTTAGCCATTAAAATTTAAAAATGAGCAGAATGAGGAAGAGCAGGCAATAAGTGATGTGACTGATTTCCCTTCTCCATTTATTGTATGACCTTGAATTGCACCAATAAAATATTAATATTCACATTTTATTGGAGATGAAAATTAATGAAATAATTATAAAACCTTTATGAAAGACTAAGAACAAACTACTAGGAAATATATCTTCTATAATGGAAGCTTCAAATATTTTGACTGAATTAATGTTTAAAATATTTTTGTGGTGTTTTTTCATCCTGTGACATAGAATTATGGCCCCAAATGGCAACAAAGAGCCTCTGGGGTATAATATTAGGAAAGGCAGTCATTATGCTAAATTCCAAAGCAATAAAACCCTCTACCTTTTAATTTGCAATAGAAATCAGAACCCAATACATCTGAACACATGCACATTAGAAAACTGTTGAAACAGTAAATGGAAATGTTTAGATAGAAAGCCAATGTATTACAGGAGCAAAGAAGAGAACTCACTATGTATCTTGAAGGCATTTGTGACTCCTTCAGATTTTCAGGGCACTAATGGATTTAGTACCACAGATTTACCCCCTGTATCTCCCTACATCTTACATGTCCATAATAGTAGCCTGCGACATTTTCACAAACCACAATAATGTCCTTAAAAAAATCCAAAACTAAATATTCAGATAAGAGTTATGCAGGTTCAGAACAAGAATACTGGACTTTTATTTGCCTTCATTAGCTCATGAATAGTAAAAAACAACCCAATAGAAGTAATAGAAACAATCTTATTAGTTCGTGGATAATAATAAATAATTTAATAGAAAATATTTGGTACAATAATTGAAAGAAAAGGTATCTTTTATACTAGAATACGGACATGTTCTTTTTTGAAGAAATTTTTATAAAATAAAATCACCATATACTTGTCTAATATGCCATTTCTGTATACAGAAATCTCTCTAGCTACTGAACACAAAAATGCTAGAAAAAATATCTAAACTTTATTTTTATTCATGGCTGAATTCATGGCAAATTAATGAAAACAACTGAAGGCAGTCCAGGAGATAGTGAAATTCTACAGGCTAATTTAGCTCTGGAACTGGTAATTGTCCTAAGAGCATCCTCATCCCTGCAGCCTAGAAAGGCCCCAGTTTTAAGGCGACATTCCCACATGATGGATAAGAATCAAAGTCAGGGACAGTCTCAGTCTTCTCCAGCTGCCATAACAAAATACCACAGGCTGGGTGGCTTAAATAAACAAATTTATTTTCTTACAGATTTGGAGGCAACAAGTCTAAGATCAAGGTGCTGAAAAATTTGGTTCCTGGTAAGGCCCCTCTTCCCGTTATGCAGGTGGCTGCCTTCTTGCTGTGTCCTCATATGACTTTTCCTCTGTGTGCACAGAAAGACAGAACGAGCTCTGGTGTGTCTTTCTCTTCTTATAAGGACAGCAGTCCTATCAGATTAGGGCTCTACCCTATGACCTCATTTAATGTTATGTACCTCCTTACAGCTCCTATCTCCACATACAGTCACATTAGAGTTAGGGCTTCAGCCTATGAATTTTGGGGGAACACAATTCAGTTCGTAACAGGCTCTGAGCTGAATGAGCACTAGGACTAGTCAATCTCCAGAGGGCACTGCCTTCAGTAGGTGAACTAGGAAAACACTTAAACTTATCCTTCTTCTTTATTCCAAGTAGAGCTATAAAGGCAGGAAAAAATTCTCCTCTGGGAATGCCTCATCACAGCCCAAGAACCACATGTGTTTGGGGCTGAAATTCACACTTGTGAGTGTGTGCGTGCACACATGCACAAACACTAGGGAGTAGGAGAGGGAAGAGGCAGGGGACCCAAAGTCAAAAACTGATTTTGAAGTGGTCCAGGGTTTGTAGTGTCTCAAGAAACAAATTTGTGGTACAGGAAAAAAACCTTTTCCCTGCAGGAATATACTTTAAATAAAAAATTTCCAAAAATAAAGTTCAGAGGAATATGAACTCACAATCAAAAATCACTGACTACATTAGAAAACAAGTCACCACAGACTTGTTGTTTTAGCAAAAACAACAAACTAACTGTAGATTCAGATCCACAAAAAAAGAAAAATATTGAAATGACCACATATAAAATGTAAAACAATTATATTTAATATGTTTAAAGAAAAGAAAAAGAGGGGATAATGGAACTATTCCAAATGACCAGGAAAGTTTGAGACAGAACCAAACAACACTTCTGGAAGTGAAAAAATATAATAACTGTAATTAAAAACTCAATATTTGGGTTAAATAGGTTAGAGACAGAGAGAAGACAGAATTAATGAAATGGACAATGAAACAGACTTAAAGACAGTATCCAGAGTTCAATGCCTAGGGACAAAGAGAAGGAAAATATGAAACAAAGATTAAAAGATAGGGAGAAGAGAGGGAGATGGTAAAACGCAAGTCTAACTTGATTTCCTGAAGGACAGAATAGACAGAATGGAGGAGATACAATATTAAAAGAGATAATAGCTGAAAAATTTTCAGAATTCATGAAAGGTTCTAATTCTCGGATCCAGGAAGCTCAAATGAATCCCAATAGGATAATAAAAAGAAATGCACAGCTAAACACACTGTAGTATAGCAAACTTTGATTGTAGAACACCAAAGATAAAGATCTTAAACATGATTTGAGAAAGAAGACAGATTAGCTACAAAGGATTACTGATCAGGCTGACTTCTATCATTTCAGAAGCAACAATGGAAGCAAGAAGACAGTGGAATAATATTAAATACTGAGAGAAAATAACTGTCAACCTAGAATTGTATACCCAGCAAACTTTCAAGGATAATGAAATGGTAAACTTAGGTAAATCTAAACAAACATTGATTATACAAAATCACTACCTTTAGAGTTATACCAAGATAGAACTGAAATTCTAGACAATAATATCTAAGTTGAGGAGAGGAAATAAGACTTTGTTCAAAAGTCTCTAAGGTTTATGAAGAGAGTAATGATATTAACTCTGTATTTTGTTAACTATGCAAGTTAAATTTCCTAGTAAGCACCAAAAGGTAAAAATTGAGTGTTTAACTTTTAAACTAGTAGAAGAAAAGTAGATGGAAAAGCAAAACAAAACTCAATCCAAAAGAAGGTAAGAAAACAAGGGCAGAATAATAGAAAAGGTGGAACAAAAAGCACAAAATAAGATGGTATGAATAAATCCTAATTTATCAGTAATTCTGAGAAATGTAAATGGATTAAACTCTCTAGTTAAAAAATAATCAGAAAGAAAAAATCTAGTTACACTTTTTAAGAGGCATGTCTAAAACATAACAGAAAGGTCTAACAAAGGATAAAAAGATATATACCATACAAATCTAACCAGCTGGTGTGGCCTACATACATATATATATTTTTAAAAAACCCATCAATTTTAAAGCAACATAATATGAACAGAAGTTTTTCAAAAGAAGATAGACAAATGGCCAAAAAACACATGAAGCACTGCACAACATCACTTAATCATCAGGGAAATGAAAATTAAAACCACAATGAGATATTACCTTACCCCTGTCAGAATGGCCATTATGAAAAAGTCAAAAAACAATAGATGCTGGTGTGGATGCAAAGAGAAAAGAACACTTATACACTGTTGTTGGGACTGCAAATTAGTACAACCTCTATAGAAAACAGTATGGAGATTGTTCAGAGAAATAAATGTAGACTTACCATTCAATCTAGTAATCCCACCACTGGGTATCTACCCAAAAGAAAAGAAGTCGTTTTATCAAAAAGACACCTGTACTTGAAGTTTATTGCAGCACAATTCACAACTGCAAAGATGTGGAATCAGCCCAAGTGCCCATCAATTCATGAGTGGATTAAGAAAATGTGGTATATATATACCATGGAGTATTACTGAGCCATAAAAAGGAATGAAATCATGTCTTTTGCAGCAACTTAGATGGAATTGGAGACCATTATCCTAAGTGAAATACCTCAGGAATGGAAAAACAAACACCATATGTACTCGCTAATAATTGGGAGCTAGTCGATGGGCGCACATGGGCACAAAGAGATGTAAAGATCACTGGAAATCAAGAAGGGGGTGGGGGAGGAGGGGAGGGGTAAAAAACTACCTATTGGGTACAATGAACACTATTCAGGTGATGGGTACACTAAGTCTAAGCTTAAGCATTATAAAAGGTATCCATGTATCAAAAACATTTGTACCCCCTTAATATTTCAAAAATTTTAAAAAAAGAAATACAAACATTACTAGAAACAGAAACTATGACCATTAGATTCAATTCTAAACTTGGAAGATAACTCTAAACTTGTATGTACCTAATAACAAAACTTCAAAATACATAAAACAAAAATTGACAGAATTACAGGGAGAAATTAGCAAATCCACTAGAACTAGAAATTTTAATACAGCTCAGAATCTAAGAGGTCAAGTAAAAGAAAAAAGAACAATAAAAGAGAAAGAATTTGAATGACACAATTAATAACTTTGGTGTAACTGACACCCAACAACTAAAAATATGCATACTTGTCAAGTGCTCATGAAACATTTACAACAACTGATGCTATTCTAAGTCATAAAGCAAATCTCAACAAATTTAAACAGATCAGTCTTATATGCACCTATTCTCTGACCACAATTCAATTAAAGCAGGAATCAATAAATACAGAATTTAAAAATCTACGCGCTTAGAAATGGAAAAAAAAACCCTCACACATATATAAGTCAAAAAAGAAATCACAATGAAAAATAGAAAATACTTAGAGCTTAAATATTTCTATAGTGCTTTAAAATTACAAAACATTTCATTTGATTACAACAATCCTGTGAGCTACATAGAACCCATAGTATCTCTGCTGAACAGCACAAATGTGGCAGAAATGTTGCAAATTATGTTATTAAAATTAATTTTTATATATAAATAAAATAATATCAAAAATGATTTGGAAACCAGGAAATAGAAGCAAAAGTGTTCACCACTAAAAATATCAAAAAGAAGGTAAATAAAAAGACTCTTTTAGAAGCTATATTGAATAGCCAACCAAGTTACAAAGAAGAATTGAGTAACTTAATGTTTATAGCTCAAAAAGCCCATCAATTCATTTTGGATTAGGAAGTCCCTTAGATACTTATATATACAAACTTATAAGGTAAGTATTTGTTACTCATATGAGATGAACAAAAACTATCAGAAATCCTTGCTGCACAAGTTGGGTAGCCACAGTTAAGAGCTTATTCCCACTCACACACACAACCTTGATTTCTTGGTTACAACATCTGTTCAATGGTGTCTTGGCAATTAACCGCATTTCAAAATGTGCCTACAGTACAAAGGGAATTTTCATTTAAGGTTCCTTTCGCTTTTCATGTGTGGGATATTTTTGGAAGTATTTTTTTTTCCATCCACTGAAAGAGAATTAAGAAAATTCCAACATGCCTTGGTGTCAGCAAGTGCTCTTTTTAGTCCAGGTACCAGTGTATGATTGATGAGCCTGTCAAACCTACAGTAGTGGACAGAGAAAGTTGGCAGAACTTCAGTGTTACTGAAAGAAATCTCAAATACTTATTTCATCTCCTCTATTAACTTTAATCACATTTTCAACATGCAGCCAAGAATGAAGCTTTGACAATAAGCCATAAATTTACACAGGCAAGCATTGTCAATTTTCTGCAGTTGCAACATTGAGATAACACAAGAGAGTTGGATATTTTTTCTTGTGCCTTTCTTTACCAAAGAGCAATAAAAAATATTTGAAAGATTTATCTATACCTCAAATTCATGTACCATAAATCTCTTGAAATTATTGCATTTACTTTTGCTTGGTTTATGGTAAATTAAAAAATCAACTTAGTTCTTCAATTAGATTATTAAATGCAGATTTTTAAAGATCACAGTGATGACAGAATTGGTACGTTTCATCATAATATACCTGCTTATGAGAACAGACATGAACACTAAAAAGGATTTACATTTAACATGGATCATTTGCCATGTGGGCAAACACTTCTGGTTCATTCAGAGCCAGAATCTTACATGGTTCCAGAGGGACACCCTGGCAAGATTTTGTTGATTACTCATTAAACAGTTGAAACATGTATAGACATTATGTATCTTATAAAGCTCACCCACAGTAAAATAGACACAAAAATGAGGTAAATACTATGGGTAAGATTATAGTTCTTGGAAAAACTAAAAGTCAAAATATATTTTTGGTAAGCTTTTCTTTCTAAACATGTTTTAAAAGCTGAAAATATTAAGTGCTGGAAGGCCACAAAACTTAACACATGTGTCTTGCCATCCAGTGAAGCACACGGCATTATGCTGCACTGCAAAACCTGCAACCTCTCCCAAGAGGCAGTTCAAAGACCAAGGCGGCCATCTCTGCCATAGTAGAGACAATGCTTTCACTTTCACTTCTCTCAAAAGTGATCTCTGCACCAAGGACAACTGTTTTTTGTCTATATTACTCATGCAATAACACTTCATACATTCTTCCAATAGCCAAGGAGGCTATGACAGGCAGCTTTTATAGCTGCCTACAGCCACAATAATAAACTAATATTAACCCTGTGTAAGAATGAATTAAATTACCTTTCTCACTAAAAAATCTATACTTACAGTTCTCTGAGCTAAGCAATGAAAAAGATCAATTCTGATTAACAAAAAGTATATTTATCCCATTTTTCCTCCTACTCCTCCCCATCAAATAATCATGTATAGGCACTTAAAACTGGAAAAATGTAGCACTCTTCTTCTATTAAACATTTAGTCAGAACTCCAGCAGAAGTTTCTTTTTTCTGGTATGAGTGCCACTGAACATACTGCTAAGCTTGAAGCAGAGGCTGAATGGTTTGGTGGGAATATTTTTTAGGGAGGAGGCAAATGTTTTCTCATTAGTTTGTCATTGTCGTGGTTCAAGTTCTTAAAAGGCTGAAAATTTTGCTAGGTCCTTCTCCATCTCAGCGTACTGTTCTTTAAGCCTCTCCATGGCTTTTCTGTGCTCCTCATCCACTTCAGCCCTTTTGTTGGGTTGTTCCTTCATGAAATCCTCCCATTGGAGTAAATGCTGTTTCTTGCTAGCTATTAAATGGTCGTTATGAATCTGAGAAAAGAAAATTTGAAAGTCACATGACATTTTCCAGACAAAGATTTCATAACTTTATCTCTTGGTATTTGTTTCCTATAACAATCAGCTGGTAAGTCACAATGATAAAATTGCATTATAGCTTTAATGTCCAACAAGAATATGATATATTAGAAACATCTAAGGCTTTTTTTACAACTGAACAAGGATACTCACATTTCTGAAATTTCAAAAGTGTCTAGCATCTTTAAATGACAAAAATCAAACACAATCCAAGTAATTTTCATACCTCTATTTCTCCCCAAATTCCCTTTAACTGCAGACTTTTAAATCAATTTTAAAGAATATATGCTAAAAGCATCATTATTATATGAAGTTAAAATGCCTGTCTTATAGGAAATATTTTTAGATGCATTAAAAAAAATCATACATTATTAGTCATTGGAAGAGAATTCAAGAAATCTCTGATTCAGTTCTAGCCCTTGAAGCGAACCAACACCTAAAATACCTATGTCAAATATCTAAGTTCTTCTTTAGATGTTCCTTAATATTTCTATATAAGAATGAAAAGATTTTTTCTTATCTGTATCACCACAATACAGATGAAACACTGTATAATTAAAAAAGGCATACATTTAGTTTTCTCCCCCCAAAGTATAACTATTATTAACTTTGAACATATACAACAAAGAGCTAAACAGAAAAAGAGTATGAAGTATATCTCTACTTCAACTATTCTACATGCATGTCTTTAGCAGTTAGGTTTTGATACAGACTAAGTCCTATCAAACAAACAAACAAAATCTGCAACAGATGCAAACCATAAAAACCTACAAAGCACCTGAAGTCATTACTAATTCTATCGTATTAATTCCAGAGCTCTCATGAGAAAGGGACACCCAATATACTCAGATACGGGTAACCCAGATGCTAGCCTCCAGAAAAACAGCTACTAGGAAAAAGATGGAAACCATGTTTTCAGGCCATCCACAATGTCCTAGCTGTGTTATTTTCTCTCTCATCTGGGTCATGATGAGAAGGAGGATGAAGGCATGGATAAACCAATTTGCTCTAAATATCTATGAAATGCCTATTTAGGCTAGTTGTTTTGCATAGCTTATCTACTTCTAAAACCCCTCTTTATAAGATTACATTATTCTCGTTTTACAAAGAAATTAATGCTAAGGGCACTTCTTTGTTCTCCTTGGTCACTCACCTAAAAACTGGGTTGCAGATTCAAACTTAGGTCTTTCTGATACCTAAACCTAGGCCTTTTCTGCCAGAATGCAAACCAGATCTTTCCAGAGGAAGTTTTACATACTAGCTACAAGTCTCTTTTATAAGACAAAAACAATCTCTTGCAAGAGCTTTTCTGCCAAGCTGATGTGAAGTTCCTCAGCACCAAGACTTTTTAACTGAAAAGTTGTTGAAGTGAATCTGAAGTTTGAGTTATAGTCAAACACTTCCATAAAATCTGTCCCCCAGATCCTTGGGATCTGAATAGGTATTACAATGGTGGGGAGAGAGCGTTAGGGAGGGGTTTGCTCATCTAGTAAATTTGGGAAATGGGTTAAACAAAATCCAACACTATTTTTTTAACTTTTCAGCCTTAAGAATTGTAACACTCCAAAAGATGCATGAAGAGTTTATTAAACTCTTGATGGAACTTTTGTAAAAACTGTTAATAGTGTAAGAGAAAAAGCCATAGTCAGACTAAAAAGAGAATAAAATGCAAATAAACTTGATCAAAATGGCATCTTGCTTTAGCTTTATTTTTAATAAACACAGAGAATACTAAACATGCATGCTCAGATGTTATTTAATTTAACCATTTATTTTTAAAGAAGATAAGAGGTAATACATGTCAATTTCCTAGCCTGAGGTCCTTAATAAAGGTAAAAATTATTATACAAATCATAAGCAAAGTATCCTGAAGGCAGATCACTCCACTTTTTATCCTCCTACCATTTCAGTTTTTGTTCTTTAATTTTAACAATTTAATTTTACCAACAGATTCCTGCAATAATTCAAACAATACAGACAACTCAAATAAAAGTAATAGTCTTCACCTCCCATTCCTATATTCATTTCAATCCTTCTTGATGCATCCACTATTAACTATTGGCCTCATAGTCCAGGTGAAAACAAGATGAAAGCTGACAACTCCCCAACCCAAATGAAAATCTAGTTTTGCTGTCTTATCAAGATGTCCTTGAAATCACCCCACTTTACCTTT
Source organism: Daubentonia madagascariensis (assembly GCA_023783475.1). Taxonomy (NCBI): domain Eukaryota; kingdom Metazoa; phylum Chordata; class Mammalia; order Primates; family Daubentoniidae; genus Daubentonia; species Daubentonia madagascariensis. The sequence goes on from JAKFHU010001672.1 coordinate 7,516,900, forward strand.
TCTTAGTCTCCTACCTTTAATAGTAATAATTGCTATGCATTGTTGCATTCTTCACAACAGTTAGTAAAGAAAGAAGGAGAGGGAGGCCGCCTATACATTCCTGTATTAACAATACTGTAGTATTCACATATAAGTAAAACTCAGCTACCTGGAAATAACGTCTACCTGAAGCTTAGTTGAGAACTATGTGGTAAGAACTTTAAGCCATCAAAAAAAGTGATACCACAAAGTCCATTTACAAATATTGCAGAGTATTTATGAAAAGCTCTTCTGATTCTGAACTTATTTGACCTATGTTACTAACCAGTTTAGTTAACTGGTTTCCATGACTACACAATATTAAAAATCACAAATTAGAAGAAGAGAATGCTGATAAAGGAGTGAAGAAGAAATGACAGGCATCAGCCTTACAGCAAAGGAGGAGAAAGGTACAAAAACTTAAAATACACAGTATCTGAGGGCATTTGGAATAGACACACAACACAATCTCTCTCTCTCAATGTAAAATTTGATACTCTCAATAATGCCTAATTCTTACAGAAAGTTAACCTGTAACATTTAATAAATTTTAAAGAGTATGGAATATATTTTTAAAGATTTTCATCCAAAGTAGTTAAAATAATAAAAGCACTGTGCTTAAGGAAGATAAAAACCTTGGCTTTGTGGTAAATCTGGAACAGCACTAGTGGTTCCTAAAAAAAATTAAACATAGAATTATCATATGATCCAGTAATTCCACTACTGGGTATATAACCAAAAGAATTAAAAGCAGGGACCTAAACAGATATCTGTACACCCATGTTTATAGTACTGTTATGCACAATAGCCAAAAGGTGGAAACAACCCAAGTGTCCACAGAGAACTGGAAACACAAAATGTGGTATACACATACAATGGAATATTATTCAGCCTTAAAAAGGGAGGAAATTCTGACATATGCTACAACATGGATGAACCCTGAGGACATTATATTGAAGAAATAAGCCAGCAACAAAAAGACAGATATTGTATGACTCCACTTATGTGACATATTGTAGTACAGTACTCTACATAGTACACAGAGTAGTCAAATTCAGAGAGACAGAAAGTAGAAGGGTGGTTGCCAGGAATGGGGAGAGAAGGGAATGGGGAGTTACTGTTTATCGGGTACAGAGTTTCAGTTTTGCAAGATGAAAAAGTTCTGTGGATGGATGATGGTTGCACAACAACGTGAATGTACTTAAATGCCAGTGAAATGTACATTTAAAAATGGTTAAGGTAAATTTTATGTTATATGTATTTTACCACAATAACAAATTTTTAAAATCAAATTTCAGAGGATTCTTCTTAAATGAAATCACTTGCATTCTTAAGTAAATGGATACATTTGTTTTCAAGATAAACTCAGAAAATGCAAACTTTAAAAGAAAATGAAAGCTTATTAATGAGTTACAACTGTGCACCAAAAGTAATTAGCTGTAACGATGTTGTCTCTTTATAGTTAGTAAAACGTACAGAATAAGTTACAACACAGAAAGGAATTGTAATAATAAACTGAGATATATATAAACTGAGAAAGTTTAGTAATGATAAACTGAGATAAATTTAAATAGAAACCAATCTTGAAGCTAAACTATGTCTAGAACCAGGTGTATAAATGAACTCTGGAATATACAATAAAAACACATTTTTGCATGTATTAGTTTAAGTCAGTGATCTTCAACCGGGAGGGGGCATGATTTTGATACCCCTCTCCCCCAGGAGATTTTTGGTTATTATAACATGGGTTGGGGAGGGAGGTGCTACTGGCAACTAGTGGATAGAGGCCAAAGATGCTGCTACATTCTACAATGCACAGGATAGTCCCCACGACAAAGAATTATTGGGTCCAAAATGTCAATAGTGCCAAGGTTGAGAAGCCTTGGTCTAAGGGAAAATTTTGAATAATCCAACTAAGGTCTAAAGGTCTTTTTGAACATCTGTCAGTAATACATGTGCCATTAATTTTACATATGCCTTATGCAGACATAGGAAAAACCATTTACTTTGGTAAGCAATGTCAGTGTAACTATAAAAATTATTTTAAGTAGAATATGTACTGATGTTTTTCTACATTTTCAAACTCTTTCAAGAACAATGTATAAGCCATGTGATCTCACTGCCCTCATGAAAAAAATCATAAAGGAAGAAAACTAAATCTAATGAATATTTGGAGACAAGATGACTCAAGAGCATTCATATTTATTTCATTATTATCTTTAGTCTGGTTAAATAGGGCTTCAGAAGTTGACACTTGTGCATGAGCCTAAATTTAAATTATTGACAGATATTGTTAACCATCTCATCTTCCTTGATGGCATACTTTTAAAAGCCAGTGAACTTTATAGGCCAATTGTATTTCATTTCACTACTCTTATAGCTAGCACCCAAAATACAACTTTGTATTAGTGGTAGTTTTCAAGACATGTCAAATAACTGGGGAATGTGCATTTATTGTTCTTCTGAATGTACTTTTAGATATCAATTGTGGGAAATGTGATTTGGATGAATGACGTTTATCAATTTACTTCCCACAGAATTCCACAAATTGTCTTGACATAAAAGAATTAATGATTAATGGTAATAGTCTATTTTATTCCATTACTACTCCCATCTTTCTTTGTTTTAAGAGCCATTCAAATATACAAAATGTAGCCAACAGTACAACCAAAGGCAACAATTAACATTAGGATGTAAAATGCAGTGAGAGGTCAGGTCTTTGATTTGTATGTATTTGCTAGATGAAAATTAAACTTTACCTTTACAAACTATACATATGTAGTCTAAAACCTCAAAGTTTCAGAAAAAGCTAGTAAACAAAAATCCTTAAAGATCTATACTTAGAACATTCTGCTAATTAGATAAGCTGTTAAAAGGAAAGAAGATAGACAGACAGACTTAAAACTAAACGTTTATTGTTCCAGTAAGAATATAAAGAATTTTTACTTTTCTGTGAGTAGGGAAACACATTTGTTTAAGACTTTAAGCTGGTTAATTTTATTAATTATCTTGAGAAAAGAAAATCAGGGTGGCTATTTACACATATAAGTCTCATAGACTCCATGCCAATTCTTGTATATTCTAAAATTCTAACTTTTAATATGTACTCCATAAAAATTACTTCAATAACATTCTAAGACATAATACCTATAAGAAATGTACTTCAGACTAAAATATTCTCATTTCTTGAGGCCATGTTTTTTTAATACCATGGGACAGTACCTTTTAATTTGGAAAATCATGAATGGGAAGGCTTAAGTGCTTCACCAACTCTAACAGACCATAGCACGGGTCTTATTCACACAGTCACTGCCTGCACCTTAAACAGATAGTGAGCTGTCTGGGGAAAAATACTGTCTCACATTTGGATAGTGATAAACAATTTGAAAAGCCATTTCACATTAATTTTACAATGGAATCTACTCCATCAATCTATCAGGTAAATAGAACAGGTATTTATTTTGCAGATGAGGTGCCTGAAGCTCAGGGATTTGTCCAAGGGCTAATTAATAAAGGGAACCACCGACTAGAAATAGAAGAAACCAGGTATTTTTTTTTTACCTAATCTGGTCATTTTCCTATTATACACGTGGCTAATACATTGCAAGTAAAAATAGTTCCAAGTGACAAGAGAAACTATTCCAATTATAATTTAATTTTAGGTTCATTCTGCTCAAGAATGTCAAGAATTGCCATTTATCAGAATTATAACTGCTTTGACAATGTATTAGAAAGACAGACCAATTAATGTATGAGTGTATACTCACCTGAATTTGCTTAAACCACACAGCAACATGTCAGAGAGGCAACATGCAGAATGGAATACTTCTTAATTTTTATTCTGAAAGCCAAGGGAATTGCATGTATGCAATGTACAGCCAGTGTTCTATCAGATAAAGTTATTCTGCTTTTCAAAAACAGAATGCTCCTGGTGCCCCCAAGAACAAATTGTTTGATGTAGCATTCAACATCCTCCACAATCATCTCCAAAAATATCCCTTTAGATGCTCTACACACCAGCTCCACGTGACTAGTGACTTCTCACATCTTTTGCCTTTGCTTACACTATATTCCTTACCTTACAATATTTTTCTTCCTATCTTCTAACAATTGAATTCTTACTTACCAATCAAGGTCAGGCTTGAATGCCACCATCTTCCTAATAAATTACTCCTTTGCCAAGATCTCACAAAGTTCTTTGTAACTTGATCAAAGCTCTTACTTTATCCTACATTATATTTGTGTTAATGGTTTGGGACTCCTAGACTTCTAGCTCCTTGAGTGTAGAAAATGCCTTAAATTTAACAAATTAAAATCTATCACCCCTAGTGGCACCTAGCAACATACAGGATTAAAAAACTATCTATTGTCCAGCCCGGCATGGCCCACTTATGCCCACATACCTGCCTGCCCTTACAGTACTCTCTGTACACTGTGCAAGCACCAAATCCCGACACAAACTTTCCTGATCCTGGCTCTGCCTCGCCATTCCATCCATGTGCTCAGTAATGTCCCTGCTTCCTGCCCTGCCCTGCTGGATCCTGCTACCTTTGGGCAGACTTCCCACCTGTCTTAAATGTCAAGTCCTTTCAGTAAAGCTTAAACCATCAAACTGCTGAATTTTCAAACTTCATATCAACATCTAGAGTTGAGCAGAGGGTGTAGAAACTGGAACTCTGGGAAGGTTCATTCTGTTATATTTTTATACAGTGACACACCTAAACTATTATTGTGGATTAACCACAATACATTCCAGAGAAATGGAGACAGTAACATTTGTCAATACATACACATGCAAAAAGGCATTATTTTCAGAGTGACTTAGTATTTTCAACATTTCTTAATAAGCATAAGATGTATTATTGTTAGTTTAGAGCAATGAATAAGTTACAAAAATACTTCATGAAAATTGCAAGTGAAAACACCAAATTATCACAGGAACTTAAATTCTTATGCTGTTTTTCCACATCTGAATTTAGTTAAGATATAATTCCAATAAGCAAAGCACTGCCCAGCAAGTGATTCACATACTCCTATGACTATTCATTAAATAATCCATCCACGGGCATGAATGCTTCCTTTTCAAGAAGAAATATACATAATATACTTCATACTTCAGGCTCAAAGGAAAAATTTATATTTCCAATCTGGTGGGTATTTGTTGTTACATGTAAAAGTCCCTATTCTCTCATTTTCTCTTACCTCCATGAGACAAATACCACTTTCAGGGAAACGATGGAAATGTTGAAAAGGAAAAAAGAGTTATGCAATTTGAAGTGTAAAAATATTGATGTAGTGACCATGTAACCACACCTCCTCAACACATCTTCAATGAATTAGCCATTTTTTAATCTTTACAAATCATTGCATAAAAGAAAATAAATTCAGAGAATTTTCTGATCAAAAGTAATTGCTAATAATATTATACAATGATAACAAATGCTCAGGAGTTATATGCCCCATTCTCTAAATTATCTATTTTTACCTTTTTTCGTTCCTGTTCCTTCTGTTGGAGTCTACAGACTGAATCATTAGCTGCTTGCACTGAAATAAAGCAGACAATGGGTTTTCAATCAGCAGCCCTTTTCAAGGACAGACTTACCTAGGGTGCAGGGAATACTTGGATTGTTTTAGATCTCAAAAAACTATGCAAAACACTGGTATTATTTTGGTGGTGGTGGTGGGGTGGCCAGAAGGGAAAAATAAGTTTTGCCAATATATTCAGGATGTCACAATTAGAACAACCATAATTCTTAAGCTTTGAGCTGCAAGCCAAAGGGCATTTAAGTACTAACGCCAATGATAAGTTGTCAACAATCACCTCAGAATTCGCTAAAAAGATATAAATGCCTAATAAATTTATCATTACATTCTGATTAATTATGCCTTTACATTGTCTCTGATTCATTAATTCCCCCCCTCCTCTTTTTCATTCATACTACTACTCTCTTGCAGGAAATACTTGATTATCTAGATTGCTTCAACAACTACTATTCTTCTTGCCTTTGCTCTCTTGTCTTCTAATTCATCCTGGGTGCTGCTGCAAAATTTAAATTTCTCTGGACCATTTATATTAAGTCGCTTCACTTTCTTAAGAACCAAAACTGCTAGTAATAGTATTAATATTTACTATGTTCCAAGACCTGTGCTAATAACTTTACATGTATTAATCCCCTCTTACTCCCACATCCCTATTAAGAAATGATTACTATTCCATTTTACAGATGACAAAACTGAGGCATGGAGAGGTGAAGATGTCCCTCATGGAGGCCACACAACTAATAAGTACAGGAAACTGGATTTCAAATCAGATCTTTCTGACTCTAAAGATGAATCTCTTACCCTCAACACTTTACTGCCTCTTTTATTATTTTATTGATGAAACCAGTTTTAATACTCAGTTGTTCAAACTTTGTCATCTACCCAGGTACATTTTATTTCTGTTCATAAATGTTCTCACTTCATCCAAATAAAGACATTTAGTATTTAGGCTAAGAGTCAGCCTTAGTCAAATATGGGCTTGAGCACTTAGTTGTGTGACTGATCTTGGGCATGACTGCTCACTCATTCATTCATTCATCAAGTATTTACTGAGCATTTGCCATGTGTGAAGCACTGTTCTAGTTGCTGCTCCTAACCTCTCAGTACCTTAGTTTCTCATTTGTAAACAGAGCATAACAGGCTGGGCACGATGGCTCATGCCTGTAATCCTAGCAATTTGGGAGGCCAAGGGAGGAGGATTGCTTGAGCCTGGGAGTTTGAGACCAGCTTGGGCAACATAGAGAGACCTCATCTCTACAAAAAATAAAAAAATTAATGGGGTACAGTGGTGCATGCCTGTAGCTACTCAGGAGACTGAGATGGGAGGATCCCTTGAGCCCAGGAGTTTGAGGCTGCAGTGAGCTATGATGGCACCACTGCACTCCAGTCTGGGTGACAGAGTGGAGACTCTGTCTCAAAAAAAAAAAAAAAAAGTATAAAAACTAACAACAGGACTTCAGAATTGGCACAAAAATTAAATGTGATAACACAGTAGATAGTATGCTTAAGTAAAAATTTAAATATTAGTAATAAAAACCATTTAGAGTAGTTCTTTATACATAGTATGCAGTCAAATAATCATTGTTACTATTATCCTATTTACTGCACTATCCTTACTTTTTTTCCTGTAATTAAAATGTTTTGTTTCAAAAGCTCAGTTCAAGGTTTTACTACCTTCATAAAGCCCTCCCAGATTAGTCCTTGCCCTACAAGGATTTTCCCTTATTTGAAATTCCTTCATCAGTTATGTGTATATCCTACCACTTTATCTTGCATTTGCTTAACTGGAGGTTTGTCTAATTGTTTTACAATTATGCCTTCCTACTCCACCCCAATCCGGACCCAACTAGGTCACAAGTTCCATAACAGGGCAGGGACTGTGATTTCTTTTTCAGAAAAATGTTAGGCCTCTCCCTGTGGGAATATGGTAAAAGAGAAGGATTTTGTTTTCAAAAAGCCTTGGTTTTATCTGTAACCATTAATTTTAGTTAAATCAAAGATAATATTTAAGTACTGAAAATTAGGTTCCCAATCATTGTTTTTTCTAAAAGAAAAGATTACAACAAAACAAAATAGGAGTTGATTAGATCTGCCTTCTTTCTGTGGCATATTAATGTTACAGCATCTTTCCCAAGCAGTGGTCCTATCATTTCCTGGGTCAGTTCCCTATGCACCCCCGCTCCCTGGCTCTGTGAACATAAGTTACAAATCCATTTTGCGGTCTTTAGGTGCTTCGTCATTCTCAGATCACTCTGCGCTTAATCTAAAAGAAGAGTTATAGGGCTATGTCACTTATTTTGTCATTTGTTACATCCTTTAAAAATTTAATTAGAACACATCTAACAAAGGCACACTTTTGTTCCTCATCAGCATTGTCTTTATGTTTAGACAGAACATCAATTTTTAAAATTTCAGTCCCTTTGAAGTAACTCACTTTTTAACCCTGCAGGCACACAACAGGAAAGGTTTTACTTTCTGAATTTATGAAATTTCTTTTCTAAAATCTAAGAGAATCACCTGACTACACCAAACATTCCCTTTCTAAACAATTAGTGAGACCAAGAGGAAAAGGCCCATTTTGCTGAACCTTCCTGTCACATCCACACCACTTACTGGTTATACCTAATTCAGTATGAAGCAATTTCCTCTGTTGTCTCAATGTTTCAGGAGACTATACTGACTTAAAGTCAAGAATTTATCAAATGCTGTTCTCTTAACTAAAAGATTATTCAAGTAGATTAGCACCACATACAGAGTTATTGTGACACATACACAGTTAACCATGTCCTGGTTTTCCTCACATAAAAGAGAAACAAATTCATCCTATCATGGTGTCTATGTGAAAACCTCAAACACATATATAAGAAAATAATTTCAGGACTTCTGGTTCCAAAATGGTGGTGTAGAAGCAAGCTTGCTTCACTATCCCCACAGAAAACCAAAAACAAATATACAGTGCAGTGGTCACCACCAGTAATATCCCAGAACTCAAATACGAGAATGAGACAGTTCCTAGGGCCACAGAGAAGTGAAAACACTACGAGCAGACAGTAAGAGAACTGAACTTCCATATTCATGACGCCTCCCCCCTCAATCCACCCGGTTCCAAGCATGTGGAAAATTTCCCCAACTCCTGGTCTCTACACTGGAAAAAGTGATATTGAGGTAGACAACCAGCTTTGCCACTATCTTGGGTTCCCTGCCAGGAAATTTCTCCCTGCTTTAACCCATGGGAAGCATTAGGAGTGCCTGAAGGGAGAAATATCCCTGAGGACAGCTAAAGACAAAGGGAGGAAATAGAACTACCATTCCCAGGCCTAGAAACTCTGCTTTGCAACTTAGTTAAAGGAGATGCCAACTTAGAGTGGCTGTTCAGCACCACCATGCTGTAGGAGGTTCCATAGGTCCCCTGGGCACACAACCCTAGCCAGCCTTCCCATACTACTGGAATATACCCCTTGGGACCTCCCCAATGTAGGACGGGTGGTGCTCAGATTGTTTACTAGAACCAAGGCAAATTTGGGCTTAAGGTGCCATCTACTGCTGAAAAGGAGGCAGCAACCTAGTAGAAAAACAAAAGAAAATCAACAAGTAAATTACAAAGAATCTCTAAGCAAACATATCCAATAAAAACCCAAACAAGCCATACAGATAAAACTGGAATAAATAATCCTTCAATGCAAAGACACAGACATACATTCATAAGAAACAACAGCAAACAGGGAACCATGACCTCCCTCTATGGACAAAGCAAAAATACAGTGACTGACCCTAAGAAGATAGTGATATGTGAACTCTCTAACCAAGAATTCAAAATATCAGTCTTAAGGAAACTCAGTGATCTCTAGGATAACACAGAAAAGCAATTCAGAAATTTTTCAGGGAAATTTAACAAAGAAACTGAAGTAATAATAATAAAATTAAACAGAAATCTTAGAACTAATAAATACATTTTGCTGAAGTAAAAATTCACTAAAAGCTCTCAACAGCAGAATGGACCCAGCAGAGAAAAGAATCAATGAGCTCAAAGACAGGCTATTTGAAAACACATAGTCAGAGGAGAAAAATGGAAAGAATAAAAAGAAATGAAGTCTGTCTGCATGATATAGAAAATTACCTCAAAAGGCCAAATCTAAGAATTACTGATGTTCAAGAGAGTTGAACAAGAACAAGGGATAGAAAGCTTATTAAAAACAACAACAAAAAAACCCCAAAAAACTTTCCAAAACTTGAGAAAGATATAAATACCCAGGTGTAGGAAGGTCAGAGAACACCACACAGATTTGACCCAAGTAAGACTATCCCAAGGCATATATAATCAAATTCACAAAAGAAGAGAGGATCCTAAAAGCGGCAAGAGAAAAGAAGTAAATAACATATAAAGGAGCTCCAGTTTGTCTGGCAACAGACTTCTCAACAGAAACCATACAGACCAGGAGGGAGTGGAACATTTTCCAAGTGCTCAAAGAAAAAAAAAAAAAGCTGCCATCCAAGAATATTGTATCCAGAAAAGCTATGCCTCAAATATGAACAAGAGCTAGTCTTTCCTAGACAAACAAAAACAGAATTTACCATCACCAGACCTGACTTACAAGAAATGCTAAAAGGAGTTCTTCAATCTGAAAGAAAATAACATTAACATGAAAAAAGGAAACATTTGAAGGTATAAAACCCACTGGTAAAATTAAGTAACAGACAAACCCATAATACGCTAATGCTACAAGTGTGGTTTACAATCCACTCGTAACTCTAATATGAAGCCCAAAAGACAAATCTATCAAAAACAATAATAGCTACAGCAACCTGTTAAGAGATAGACAATATAAAATATGTAAACTGAGACAACATAAAGTCAAAATGTGGGACGGAAAGAATAAAAACATAGCATTTTCTTTCAATTTTTTTCTGTGTTTCTATTCTTTTCTTTCTGATTGAAGATAAGTTGTAATCTCTTTAAAGTAACTTGCTATATCTATAAGATGTTTTTTGTAAGCCTCACGGTAACCACAATGCAAAAACCTGTAACAGATTCTCAAAAAACAAAAAGCAATGAATTAAAACATACCACCAGAGAAAATCACTTAACCACAAAAAAAGACAGTAAGAAAAAGAGAGAAGTTACAAAACCAGTAAACAAGCAACAAAATGGCAGTAAGTTCTTACTTATCAATAACAACACTGAATGTAAATGGACTCGATTCTCAAATTAAAAGGTACAGAGTGGCTAAATGGATAAAGAAACACCCAACCTACAAGAAACCTACCACATCTATAAAGACACACACAGACTAAAAATGAAGGGGTGGAAAAAGATATTTCATGCAACTGGAAACCAAAAAAGAGCAAGAGTACCTAAACTTGTATCAGATAAAATAGACTACAAATCAAAAACTGTATAAAGAGACAAAGAAGGTCACTATATAATGATTCAGCAAGAGGATAAATGAATTATAAATATCTGGAGCTCCCAAGTATATAAAGCAAACATTAATAGATCTAAAGGGAGAGATGGACCGCAATGCAATAATAGTAAAGGACTTCAACACCTCACTCTCACTAACAGATCACCCGAACATAAAATCAACAAAGAAACTTCAAAGTTAAACCACACACTAGACCAAATAGGCCTAACTGACATTTACAGAACATTTCACCCAACTACTGCAAAATACATACTCGTTTCACCAGCACATGGAACATTCTCCAAATAGGCCACAAAACAAGTCTCAACAATTTCAAAAAAGCAGAAATCACATCAAGTATCTTTTCTGACCACAATGGAATAAAACCAGAAATCAATAATAAGAGGAACCTCAGAAACTACACAAAATGGAAATTAAACAACACGCTCCTGAACAACCAATGGGTCAAGAAGAAATTAAGAAGTAAATTTAAAAATTTCTTGAAACAAATGAAAATGGAAATACAACATACCAAAATCTATGGGATATGGCAAAAGCACTGCTAAGAGGGAAGTTTATAACAATAAACATCTATGTCAAAAAAGTAGAAAGACTTCAAATAAACAACCTAACAATGTACTGCAAGGAACTAGAAAAGCAAGAACAAACCAAACTCAAAATTAGTAGAAGGAAAGAAATAATAAAAATCAGAGCAAAACTAAATGAGATTGAGACTAAAATAAAATTGAGACAAAAAAATACAGAAGATCAATGAAATGAAAAGCTAGTTTTTTGGGAAGATAAACAAAATCAACAAACCTTTAGCTAGACTAAGAAAAAAGAGAGAAGAGCCAAATAAATAAAATCAGAAATGAAAAAGGAGACATAACAACGGAGACCACAGAAATACAAAGAAACATTACAGACTATTATGAACTATCCGCCAATAAATTAGAAAACCTAGAAGAAATGGATAAATTCCTAGACACATTACAACCTACCAAGATTGAACCATGAAGAAATAGAAAACCTCAACAAATCAATAATGAGTAACAGGATCGAAGCCATAATAAAAAGTCTACCATCAAAGAAAAACCCAGGACCTGATGGCTTCACTGCTGAATTCTTCCAAACATTTAGAGAATTAATACCAATCCTATTCAAACTCTTCAAAAAAATTGAACAGGAGGGAAAACTTCCAAACTCATTCTATGAGGCCAGCATTACCTTGCTACCAAAATCAAAGACACAATAAAAAAAGAAAACTACAGACCAGTATCACCAACGTACATAGATGCAAAAATCCTGAACAGAATACTAAAAATAGAATTCAAGATAGAATTCAACAACATATTAAAAAGATTATTCACCATAATCAAGTGGGATTCATCCCAGGGATGCAAGGATGGTTCAACATACGCAAATCAGTAAGTATGATACATCACATTAACAGAACCAAGGACAAAAACCATATGATCCTATTTCAATAAATGCTGAAAAAGCATTTGATAAAATCCAACATCTCTTTATGATAAAAACTCTCAACAAACTAAGTATAGAAGGAACATATCTCAAAATGATAAAAGCCATATATGCCAAACCCACGACTAACACCATCCTGAAGAGGGAAAAGTTGAAAGCCTTTCCACTAAGATCTAGAACAAGACAAGGATGTCCACTCTCATCACTTTTATTCAACATAATACTGGAAGTCCTGGCCCTAGCAATTAGGCAAGAGAAAGAAATAAAGAGCATCTAAATTGGAAAGAAAGAAGTCAAGTTAGACTTGTTTGCAGATGACATGATGTTATACTTAGAAAAACCTAAAGACTCCACCAAAAAACTACAAGAACTGATAAACGAATTCAGTAAAGCTGCACAATATGAAACCAACATAAAAAATCAGTAGCATTTATATACATCAACAGTGAACACTCTGAAAAAGAAATCAAGAAAGTAACCCCACTTACAATAGCTACAAAGAATATAAAATACCTAGGAATCAATTTAGCCAAAGAAATGAAAGATCTATACAAGGAAAATTATAAAACACTGATGAAAAAATTGAAGAGGACACAAATCAATAAAAAGAAATTCCATGTTCATGGACTTGAAGAATTAATATTGTTAAAATGACAGTACTACTCAAAGTAATTTACAGATTCAATGCAATCCCTATCAAAATACCAATGACATTCCCCACAGAAATAGAAAAAAAAAAAAATCCTAAAGTTTATGTGGGACCATAAAAGGCCCCAAACAAAGAAATCCTGAGTAAAAAGACTATCTGACTTCAAAATACACTACAAAGCATGGTATTGGCAAAAAAACCAGACACATAGACCGATGAAACAGAATATGGAACCCAGATATAAATCCACATATTTACAGCCAACTCATTTTCAACAAAGTGCCAAAAACATGCAACAGGGAAAGGACAGTCTCTTTAATAAATGATGCTGAGAAAACCAGATAACTATATGCAGAAAAATGAAACTAGACCCTATCTTTCACCATATACAAAAGTCAACTCAAAATAGATTAAAGACTTAAATCTAAAACCTGAAACTACGAAACTACTAGAAGAGAACATTGGGCAAATGCTCCAGGACATTGGAGCAAAGACTTTTTGAGTAAGACCTCAAAATCACAGGCAACTGGGATTCATTCTGATTCAAAAATAGACAACTGGGATTACATCAAGCAAAAACTTCTGCACAGCAAAGGAAACAATCAACAATGTGAAGCGACAACCCACAGAATGGGAGAAAATATTTGCAAACTACCCATCTGACAAGGAATTAACAACCAGAATATATAAGGAGCTCAAACAACTCAATAGGAAAAAAACAAATAATCTGATTAAAAAACAGACAAAAGATCCAAATAGATATTTCTCAATAAAAGACATACAAATGGCCAAAAGGTATATAAAAAATGCTCAACATTTTGTACAACTCCCTTATCAATTAGTAGCGAAAATAAACAAGTCAACACATGATTTAAAATGTCAAGTTTTTAAATATGAAATTTGCCAGGAAAGACAGCTGGGCCCAGGCTAATTTTTAAAACTACATAAGTTTTAAAGGCAGATAATTACCTCCATTATATCTGTGACATTCAGCATAATAGGAACCAGAAAATACTTACGTTGAAGCCTACTGAAGAAGCTTTCACTGCTTCTAGCAGGAAAACCACTCCAAAAGCCAATGCCTTATTTCTAAAGCTAACAATAAGACCCAAGTATTCCACAGATGTCAAAACCTTAATTATTAACTTTGCATTTTGTGTATTTTAATTCTGCCTTTCAAGAAAATACATTTACAATGTGGATTCCAAATTACTAGTAATATTTTCCATTTCACTAGGAAGACTATACTCTTAAGAGGCTACTCCTCACATCAGAAATAACTTTAGCTCAAGAATGAAACAAATCAAAATAACTGTTCATAGTTTTTCACCAAGTTTTACACACTTTACTTTTATATACTCAAAGTGTGGAAAAGGGAAGTGATAAGCAAGTTTAAACACATACATAAACATTCTTATTGATAATAATTGGAGTTTTCCCTTCAGCATAATATTTAGAACATTTGTCAGCGTTAAGGACGTGATGGTATAAACAAACAAGGGCATGTTTGTAGCAAAATGCAAAAGCCTAAAGCGAATTTTAGACTTTCCGCTGTTCCATTCAAAGAAAGCAAATGTGATCTTGGGATAGCTATCCTTTCCAACCTCCTTTTAGAATTAGAGTACACAAGACCATTATTTGGGCTTGGACACAAAGGCTATTATTTAACTCAATTTTAAACCATTGTGTCTCTGCTGCTTTCCTTCACTGGCCATTCTATTACAGGTCAGTTTTGGTTTTTTGGGTTTTTTACACCCCAAAAGATATGTTTCCATTATGCACTCTAGTTAAATCATCATTATCCTTCTTTGGACAAGCTGACTGTTGTCAATATAGATGAGAAGAAGCCTTGAGTTTCTTATATACTTCTAATTTTAAAATCAGTTACTAATAAAACTTTTATTTTATGTTATAGTTTGATATTAAAGAATATTAATACACATTCCTTTTGATCAATGATCTGTCCCCATTAAAATATTTTACTTAATGAAAAATGATAAAATACAAACATTTATGAAAAGATTATTTTTTTAAAAAAGCTAAAACCTCTAATATCTTATTTAAAAAAGAAGCTTCATTTCATATCCTCTAAATTCCTGGTCATCAAATTTTTTTCTTACAAATAAATTCTTTTTTAAAAAAAGGTAAAAGATTTTTTTAAATTTCTCACATACTAAAAGGATTGTTTTGTGTACTGCAGATGCACACATCTTGCTTTGGAGATTAATGCTCTTAACATCAATGGCAACACACATTAATCACTAGACAACCACTTTCTCTGTGACTAGGCTTCCCTCTAACATATCCAGGTTAAGAATTCTGCTTCTCCACCTCCCACCATAATACTGGAGGAAATAAATTTGATGTAGCACTCATTTGAAATGAAAAGCAATAATAAAAAGATCGCTGGCTTACATCTCTGGAGAACTTGGCTTAAGTTGTCCTGCATGGTTTCTCCACATTTGGGAAGAGTGTGTTCGTTTGTTTCATGGACCATATTCTTCAAATTTTCAAGAACTCGCATTTCTCGAAGACCACGTTTTTCCTATTAAAAGAAAGTAAATGACTAATACATATTGTGTCTTAAATCTTAGTAATTACTTTCTGGGATCTCCACCTAGGTTTTGGTTGTTATGTTATTACTTATTACTGAAATTTACACAGCCTTCTTCTAATTATTTGGCAATAAATGCCTCACAACCTGGAGACATTTTTTAAAATTATGAA
This sequence comes from Daubentonia madagascariensis, assembly GCA_023783475.1. Classification (NCBI taxonomy): domain Eukaryota; kingdom Metazoa; phylum Chordata; class Mammalia; order Primates; family Daubentoniidae; genus Daubentonia; species Daubentonia madagascariensis. The sequence continues at coordinate 7,532,719 of JAKFHU010001672.1, forward strand.
ACACTCCAAAAGTTGCAATAGCAATGTTTAAAAATGGGCAAGAGAAATACTAAAAGAACACAAAAAATGGTCTAGATTGCTACATATTCCATTATAAAGAAATTAGATACTCTTGATCTGATTTTAAATTTTTTTGTCATTCTTACCATCATATAGCCTCTATTATTATGTGCTACTTTTTTTTTTTTTTTTTTTTTTTTTGAGACAGGGTCTCACTCTGTCGCCCGGACTAGAGTACAGTGGTGTCATCTTAGCTCACTGCAACCTCAAACTCCTGGGCTCAAGTGATCCTCCTGGCTCTGCCTCCCGAGCAGCTGGAGCTATAGTTGCGTGCCACCAAGCCTGGCTAATTTTTCTACTTTTTCGGAGAGACAGGGTCTAGCTCTTCCTCAGGATGGTCTTGAACTCCTGACCTCAAGCAATCCTCTTGCCTTGGCCTCCCAAAGTGCCAGGATTATAGGTGTGAGCTACCATGCCTGGCCTATGTGCTATATTTTTTATCTGATTCTTTTCTTTCCTCAAAATAAAAATGGCTGGTAAAAGTGATGATAGGTAGATACTTCCCTATGCAGAAAAGATTTAACATCAAAGGCCAGTGACTGCTATCCTTAGAGAAGCCTACCTGCAAGGTTGGCCCTGGCTGGGGGCTAAAAACTTGACTAGTAAAGAGTTCATTACAATGGTATAAAAATTTCTGTAAATTGTAAAAGTGGCTCACTGTGCATAAACAGTTTATACAAATAATGTGGTCAATGCTAAACACCTCTTTCCTTCTGGAAGTCTGGAAGTTTGGTACATGCTAGGCAGAGGATGCCTGCTTGGCCAGTCCCCAATAAAAACCCTGGACTCCTAGGCTCAGGCAAGCTTCCCTGGTAGTTTACATTTTATGTACATTGTCACAACTGGTTGCTGGGGAAGTTAAGTGCATCTTGTGTGACTTCACTGGGAAAGGACTCTTGGAAGCTTCTGCCTGGCTTCCTAGAGACTTCTCCCCAGGCGCGTTTCCCTTTGCTGATTTTCTTCTGCATCCTTTTGCTGTAATAAAGCTTAGCCATGAGTACGACCATATGCTGAGTCCTGTGACTTCTAGTCAATCACTGAACCTGCAGGTGGTCTTAGAAACCCCCAACACATCTCCCCTCCAGGAAGTAGAGCTTAACCATCCCCACCCCCGCCCAGCTTGAGGGTGGGCTAGACTTAGTGACTTGCTTCTAAAAAGTAGAAAAGGGAAAGGGAAAAGTATTAACATTATAGATAAGAATGCTAGCAAATGCTACTTCAACCAAGCCATGAAGGTGCACATCATCAGTGGTGTCATGTTGAAAACATGTACCCCCAATGTAATGTGACGAGAAGGTACTTCATTTCATCTCTGTGGGTATTCTTCCCCGATACCCATAACTCCAGTCTAATCATAAGAAAAACAAAAGACAAACCCAGATTGGGAGACATTCTATAGCGGCAGTTCCCAACCTTTTTGGCACTAGGGACTGGTTTCATGGAAGAGAATTTTTCCACAGATGGGAAGAGGAGGGGAGGTGGAGCTCAGGCAGTGATGCCAGCGATGGGGAGCACCTCTAAATACAGAGAAGCTTCGCTCACTAGCCCGCTGCTCACCTCCTGCTGTGCAGCCCAGGTCCTAAGTTTCATGGAAGACAATTTTTCCACAGAACGGCAGGGTGCACAGCCTGGTTCCTAACAGGCCACAGACTGGTACTGGGCTGCAGCCCAGGGGTTGGGGACCACAGTTCCACAGGGTACCTGGCTAGTGTTCAAGACTGTAAAGGACATGAAAAACAAGGAAAGACTGAGAACCTGTCACAGATCAAAGAAAACTAGAGTGACATGATAATTAAATGCAATGTGGTACCCTGGATGAGATCTTGGAACAGAAAGAGTACTATAGTGGAAAAACTGGTGAAATCCAAATAAAGTCTGGTGTTTCATTAGTAGTAATGTACTAATGTCGGTTTCTTAGTTTTTACAAATGTGACATGGTAATATCCCAATATTAACAATGGGAGAAAGTGGGTGAAGGGCACATGAGAACTCTCTGTACTATCTTTGCAATTTTTCTGCAACTTTAAAATTAATATAAAACAAAAAGTTTACATAAAAAAAGGGTGGTAAACTTGACTGTAAGAAAATAATAAGTTAGTTATGCTACTGGGGTTTTTGCTATGTTTTGAGTCATTCTTATGTAGCAGCTATGGCCAGTTTCTTACTTTTTCTAATTTTTCCACTATAACAAATTAAAAACTTAAAAGTTGAGAGAGAATAATATAATAAACCCTCATGTACTCATCACCAAGCATCAATAATTCTCAACTCATGACTGATTTTGTTCCCTCTATAATGCTTCATACATCTTCCCTAGATTATTTTGAAGCAAATCCTAGATAGTATATCATTTCAACTGTAAATATTTCAACATATATCTTTAAAAGACAAGATTATTCTTTAAAAAACCAGTAATACCACCTATGTCACACACTCACACACACTCATAGTCAACAATAATTTTTTAATGTCATTAAATATAAAGGTAGTGTTCACATTTCCTCAAATGTCTTATAAATGCTCTTTTTATCCCCTAGTGTATTTGAACCAAAATCTAAATAAGATTTATACATTGCAATTGGTTAATATGTTTAAGTCCTTTTTAATCGATAGATTTCCCCTCTATTTTTTTTCCTTGCAATTTGTTGAAAAAAAGTGAGTCATTTTTTCTGTACAGTTTCCCAGTCTGTTTTTTGCTGAACGAATCCCCATGGTGTAATTTAACATACTCTTTTGTCTCTTCTCTTTCCTGTAAATTAGTCCTGAAAACTAAAGTCTTGATCAGATTAAGGGTTTTGTTTTGGTTTGCAAGAATTTTTTGGAGGTGGGTTGTATACTCTCAACAGGATGTTGGTAGAGTTCTGTCTTCATCAATTACCAGGAATACTTCTATGAAGAGAAACTGCTCCTTATCAACTATTTGGTTTCTCTGAGGAATGTTCACATATGAAAGGTAAAATAAAACACTTATTTCCCAGTTTCAAAAATAATGAGTTTGTTGCCTAGTATTCTCTAAAGGTGATTAGAAAGAGGTTTTTATTTGTTTGTACACATTCCCTATGACTCCTAGATTTAAACATATTTGAAAATTTTCAACCCATTACAGTATTTCTTTTCATTGGTACTCAGATTGTCCTAGCTTTGCCCCGTGGGAGCCTATTCAAGCTGGTTCTGGAATGCTTCAGATAAAACTCCAGTAATTTTTAGTAGCTTCTTTGCTTCCCGGCATGACCTGATGCTCCAGATTCATCCTCTACAGCTCCTCCTCCAGACTTGGCATCAGCAGGTATCTACCTACCACTATCCTACCACTAGGATTTAGAAATGGAATTCAGAGACTGAGCACTAGGGCTGCTCACTGCTATTGGGTTGGTCGTCATTTCTAACCTCTCAGCGGACAAGGCTAGGAAATGTGTATTTTTTAAAAAGAAAAGATATATCTTGAGTTCATACTGATAGTCAAATTCAAATTCAGGACTACAGAATTTTTAATGACCCTCCTCTGTCCTATCTGTTTCTTTCTAGTTCTTAAAACACCAACATAATCACTCATTTTTAAAATCACTGATTCAATCAAGCAATAATACCAATACCAGCATCAACAAAATGATTACTGAAAACAAGTTAAGGTGTTATTTTTAACTTTTTGTTTTAAAGGTATATTCCACTTTTTGTTTTAAAATTACTTGGAACAATTTCTGAGAAGGAATGTCATCATCCAGAAACACAGGTTTGCTTCTTTAGATTTTACTTGATTTTTAGGAATTGCTCTTTAAAATTAAATTGTTTTAAATTATGTAAAATAATTATATGGCTCCAAAACTACATCTGTAAAAAAATACATATTCAAAGAAGTCTAGCTTTTATTCCTATCCTTTGTGCTTTTGCCTCCATTGCTTCCCCTTTAGAGAATTATTTTTAACAATTTATCCAACCATTATATCAAGCATAAGGATATACATACACAAGCATATATAAATGCATATGTGTGTGTATGACTACATATACTATATGTGTAAATGAATATAAGCATATCTCATTATATTACACTCCGTGGATATTGTGTTTTTAACAAATTGAAGGTGTGTCACAGCCCTTTGTTGAGCAAGTCTATCAACACCATTTTTCCATGAGCACGTGTTCACTTTGTGTCTCAACATCACATTTTGATAATTCTCACAATATTTCAAACATTTTCATTATTACATCCGTTACAGTGATCTGAGATCAGTGATCTTTGATGTTACAAATAGTAACATCAAATGAAAATACTGTTTTAGGCACTAACCATGCCTATATAAGACAGCAAACTTAATCAATAAATGTGATGTGTGTTCTGACTGCTACACTGACCAGCCATTCCCCCATCTCTCTTTCTCTGCTTGGGCCTCCCCTATTCCCTGAGACATAATAGTACTAAAACTAGGCCAATTAATAACCCTACAATGGTGTCTAAGTATTCAAGTGAAAGGAAGAGTCGCATATCTCTCATTTTACATCAAAAGCTAGAAATGATTAAGCTTAGTGAGGAAGGTATGCCAAAAGCTGAGATAGGCAGAAAGCTAGGCCTGTTGTACGAAACAGTTAGTCAGGCTGAGAATGCAAAGCAAAAGTTCTTGAAGGAATTTAAAGGGCTACTCTAGTGAATACATAAATTATAGGAATGCAAAACAGCCTTATTGCTGACATGGTGAAAGTCTGAGAAGTCTGGAAAGAAGATCCAACCAGCTACAACCAGTCTTAAGCCAAAGCCCAAAGCAGAGCAGGGACCTAACTCTCTTTCATTCTATGAAGCCTGAGAGAGGTGAGGAAGCTGCAGAAGAAAAACTGGAAACTAGCAGAGGTTGGTTCATAAGGTTTAAGAAAGTAGCTGTCTCTATAACATCCAAGTACAAGGTGAAGTAGCAAGCGCTAATGTAGAAGCTGCAGCAAGTTATCCAGAAGATCTAGCTAAGATCGTTAATGAAGGTGGCTACACTAAACAGCAGATTTTCAATGTAGATGAAACAGCCTTTTATTGGAAGAAGATGCCATCTAGGACCTTCATAGCTAGAAAGGAGAAGTCAATGCCTGATTTCAAAGCTTCAAAGGGCAGGCTGACTTCCTTGTTAGGGGCTAACGCAGCTGGTAACTTTAAGTTGAAGCCAATGCTCATTTACCATTCAAAAAATCCTAGGGCCCTTAAGAATTATGCTAAATATACTCTGCCTGTGCACTGTAAATGGAACAAAGCCTAATAACAGCACATGTGTTTATAGCATGGTTTATGAAATACTTTAAGCCCAGTATTAAGACCTACTGCTCAGAAAAAAAGATTCCTTTCAAAATATTACTGCTTTTTGACAATGCACCTGGCCACCCAAGAGATCTGATGGAAATGTACAAAGAGATTCATGTTGTTTTCATGCCTGTTAACACAACATCCATTCTACAGCCCATGGATCAAGGAATAATTTTGACTTTCAAGTCTTATTGCTTAAGAAATACATTTGGTAAGGCTCTAGCTGCCAAAAATAGTGAATCCTCTGATGGATCTGGGCAAAAGAGATTGAAAATCTTCTGGAAAGGATTCACCATTCTAGATGCCATTAAGAACATTTCGTGATTCATGGGAGAACGTCAAAATATCAACATTAACAAGAATTTGGAAGAAACTGATTCCAACCCTCATGGATGACTCTGTGGGTTCAAGACTTCAGAGGAGGGAGCCAATGCAGATGAGGTGGAAATAGCAAGAGAACCAGAATTAGAAGTGGAGCCTGAAGATGTGACTGAATTGCTACAATCTCATGACAAAACTTGAATGAATGAGGGGTTACTTCTTACAGATGAACAAGGAGTGGTTCTTGAGATGGAATCATCTGTTCTGCAGCTCACAAATCAAGGAGTAATTTCAACTTTCAAGTCTTATTATTTAAGAAATACATTTTGTAAGGCTATAGCTGCCATAGATAGTGATTCCTCTGTTGAATGTGGGCCACGTAAGTGAAAACCTTCCGGAAAGGATTCACCACTCTAGATGCCATTAAAACATTTGTGATTCACGGGAGGAGGTCAAATATCAACATAACAGGAATTTGGAAGAAGTTGATTCCAAACCTCATGGATGACTTTGAGGAATTCAAGACTTCAGCAGAGGAAATAACTGCAGGTGGGGTAGAAATAGTGAGAGAACCAGAATTAGAAGTGGAGCCTAAAGATGTGACTGAATTGCTGTAATCTCATGATAAAACTTGAATGGATGAGTTGCTTTTATAGATAAGCAAAGAAAGTAGTTTCTTGAGATGGAATCTACTCCTGGTGAGGATGCTGTGAGTATTGTTAAAATGACAACAAAGGATTTCGAATATTACATAAACTTTATTGCTAAAGCAGTGGCAGGGTTTGAGAGGACTGACTCCAGTTTTGAAAGTTCTACTGTGGGTAAAATGCTATCAACCAGCATCACACGCTACAGAGAAACCTTTCGTGAAAGGAAGAGTCAATTAATGCGACAAACTTCACTGTTGTCTTATTTTAAGAAATTGCCACACCCACCTCAACCTTCAGCAACCACCACCCTAATCAGTCAGCAGCCATCAACATCGAGGCAAGACCATTCACCCCCAAAAAGATTACAACTTGCTGAAGGCTCAGATGATTGTTAGCATTTTTAAGCAAAAAAAGCATTTTTTAAATTAAGGCATGTACATTCTGGTTTTAGACATAATGCTATTGTGCACTTAACAGACTACAGTATAGTGTAAACATAACTTTGATATGCACTGGAAAACCAAAAAAACTTGTGTGACCCACTTTATTGCGATATTAGCTATATTGCAATGGTTTGGAATCAGACCCACAGTATCTCCTAAGTATACCTGTATACTGTATGTATATATTTTAATTCCTTCTTTCTTAAACAGAAACATGATATATATACTTTTCTTATTTCACTTCATGAGTCAAATTCATAAACACACACATAATGTATATAATCTTTATGTGGTCTTTGTTCTTTCTTTTTAGTACATCTCTCAGTATTTAGAAAAGTTAGTGTTTTCGTTCTCAAAGTTATGTTTATACTAATAGAGGTGGAATATCCTTAATCTGAAAATCTGATATCTATAATGCTTTCTATAATGCTGAAACTTTTTGAGTGCTGACATGACACTTAAGGGAAATGCTCACCAGAACATTTTGGATTTTGCATTTTTGGAGTAGGGATGTGCCTGTACTTTATATAATTCCCTTTTATATAATACCTTCACTTTTTTGGCTATTTTCTATTGGTTCCCTACCATAAGCAATATTAATATTAGGTGATAATCTTTTATTTCCCCAACTTCTCCCTCTTTTTCAGGATCCAATCTGAAATAGTATCCTTTTGCTTCCAGTTAATATTTATAAGGCAACCAGTGAGGATATCCTACTTTTCATACACCCTCTTCATCTCCTTCCATTTTCTGATAGTTATACTATATCTTCACTGTCAGAACACAGAGCCATTGCATGTTACACTGTCTGCCTCATAACCATGGGTCTTAGTTCTGTAAGTAAATATATATTTAGTGCTTACCAATTATTACTGGTTAGAAGTCTCTCCAATCATTTTGGTTGTCTGAAATTCATTCTGTTGTGTAACAGATTCATCAGGAAAGGCTCATTTGAACAATATTCCTAACGTCCTTGCATGACCCTAATAGTGTGTCTATACCTAGGGGTCAGTTTGGCTAGATATAAAATCCCTGGCTGTTACTCCATTGTCTTCTGGCAGGAGACAGACAAATCTGTTAACAATCATATTTTCTTCCCCTTATAAAGGACTTAGCCATTTCGTCTGGATGTCCAAAGGATTTTTTTTCTATAAAGTCCAACAGATTTATTGGAAACTGTCTCTGTGTTTTCTTCTGGGTTAATTTTTCCTAAATATAGTGAACCCTTCAATAAAATTTCAATAGTACTTTTATTTCAGGAAAATTTTCTTAAATTCTAGTTTTTATATTTATATTCTATATTTGGTCTATTACATTGCTTTGGTTTTCTTCTCTAGGGGCTCATTTTCACACATATTTCAACTTTTCATTTCAATTTTCATTTTCAATTGCACCTAAGGACTATCCATTTGTTCATTTACTTGTGGCCCTTCTAGGTTAATATCCAAAATAATTTTTAAATTTTTTTCCTGAATTCTTTCACTGTATCTTTTATTTTTTCTATTTCTATTTTATCCAATCATTTCTGAGTTTTTCTAATTCTGACTTACATTGTTCTTTCTTTGTTTCTATAATTTTCTTATGCTCCCTAAGCTCACTTAGGTTATAGTTTTTATTTTTATTTTTGTGGTCATATCTTTCTTACTTTATTTCCTTAAGGGACAATATTCTGCTCTTTATTGTCTAATAAATTTGTAGGAGATTTGACTCCTGCTCAATTTTAAGTGAAATTAGTTTTCCACTATTTTTAGAAGGAAGGGGTGGTCAGGATAGTCTTTCTAACTTCAAAGTTGCAGAACTCCCTTTTTGCTACTACACAAAGTATTCAGTTTCCCATAGTTTCACCACAGTGCAGAGCATTATCCTGGAAGAGTGTTTCAGTTTGTGAGTTTCAAACTCCCAGACTGCTTTAGCACCATCAGACTTTCCTACGGCCCCCTAGCACTCACTTGTGAATTGGAGCCTATGAAGTTCCCTCCCAGTTTCTACTACTGTTCTCAGAATGGCCCATTGCTATGGTTTAAATAAATGCATCCTCTAAAACTCATGTGTTGGAAACATAATCCCCAATGTAACAGTGTTGGAAGGTGGGGCCTAATGAGAGGTGATTAGGCCAGGGGGGCTCTGTCCTCACCAACGGATTAATGCGGTTATCTCAGAGCAGGTTTCTTATAAACAGACAAGTTCAGCTCACTTTTGCCCCCTACCCCTTGCCTTCCATCTTCCATCATCCATGGGATGATGCTGCAAGAAGGACCTTGCCAGCTGCAGCCCCTCAATCTTGGACTTCCCAGCCTCCAGAACTAAGTCAAATAAATTTCTGTTCATTACAAATTACTCAGTTTCAAGTATCGCATCACAGCATCACAAAACAGACTGAGACACCAATCAGGTTTCCCAAACACATGTAACAGGAATTTTGAAGTTTTCTAGCACTCAGGTACTCCATAAGTCCCTCTGCTCCCTCCACTTCCTCTGACAGTTTTGATACCACAGAACACTTTTAGCTGTTGGTCATTTGGTATTTGGGGGATACTCTGTTACCTGGTTTTATTACAGACGTTGCTTGGTTTCACTATTCTAATTGCTCTGTTTTTAGACAGATTCAAGGAGGAAAAAACAAACAAAAAAAACTATGCCACAGCTCTTGCCATCTTCTCCAGATGGCACTGGAATTTGAAAGCATCAAGAGTAGGGGGAAATATTTCATTCCTTATGGTAGACTAATTTATTAACATGCAAAAGAATGGTTTCTCAATTCAAAGACAAAGACAACTAAGAACAGAGAAGAAAGCTCTGCAGCTCCATTCAGAGGACAGGTTCTTACTCTGGGGTCCATGGATGTGGTTTGGGGTTCCAGGGTCCCCTTGAAATTGTAGGCAAATTGAATACATATGTCCTGTATACATTTTTCTGGGGAAAAAATTCCAAAAGAGCCCATGACCTATCAAAGTGAAAAATCACTTATTTAAAGGGTTTTTCATTGTAGCAGGCAAACTGGAAGTCACACATTGTAGTAAGTGAATTAGTCGCCACACTTCTGTATAAAAGCCCATTAATTACAACAATTACGTTAAAAACCAGAGACCATGTAATAGTGTTACACAAGATAGGACGTTAGAAATAGTCTCTTCCTTTAAACTTACCATCTGGTATGCACTTGTTTTATGCTGATATATTATTTTTTCTTTTTGAGACAGGGTTTCGTTCTGTTGCCCAGGCTAGAGTACAGTGGTATCATCACAGCTCACTGCAACTTCAAACTTCTGGGCTCAAAAGATCCTCTTGCTTCAGCCTCCTGACTGGCTGGGATTACAGGTGCACGCTACCATGCCCAGCTAATTTTTAATTTTTGGTAGAGACAGGGTCTTGCTATTGCCCAGGCTGGTCTTAAACTCCTGGCCTCAAGCAATCCTCCTGCCTTGGCCTCCCAAAATGCTAGGATTACTAGTGTGAGCCACCCCATCTGACCTTATGCTGATATTTTTAACTGAGGGGAACTCTTAACACCTATTACAAAAGGAAGAATATAAACTAACATTTGTTTATTTATATATGTATATTGTTTCTGGGTTGAAAAATCTCAGAACAAAGCTCAGCACTAATAAAGCTTGGTTTCTGATGTGTTAACACTAAATGAAATTACGTATATGGTTAATTTCTCTTGATTTGAAATTAATAACAAGCATTCATGTATTGTGCTTAAAATGGTGCCTGGCACTAAGCACTTGAGATGTTAGCAATTATTAATAATATTATTACTATAGTTACTGTAATATTTACACTAAAGATGTAATTTAATAGTATTGAAATTGCCCTCTATAAAATTAACAAAAGGCCATAAGATGGGACTGTGGTAAGGGTCTGAACTCTGCAAAGGTATAGACATAATTAAAATATATATATAACCAGCTATTGTTCCCTAGCTTGCTTTCCAATAATTGCTTACTATTCAGAAGTCACACAGTTGATGATCATAAAGATTCTTAGTTTTCTTCATTGCTCACATAGATAACATCACCTTTGTGAAACCTAAGGCTGATCTTTGACATATCTTCCAGACCCTGCATTCCAGTAGACCAACTAACCCAACCAGACCAGCGGCCCACACCATGGAACTGACTCAACTGGTCTTGGGACCCTCTACCTGGGAACTGACTCAGCAAGAAGACGATTTCTGCTTCCCAACCCTATGAGTTCATACACAGCCAATCAGCAGACTCAATTTTCTAGCCCTTTGCCTGCCAAACTATCTTTAAAAACCCTGGCCCCAAAATTCTCAGGGGAGACAGATTTGAGAAATTTCTCCCGTCTCCTTACATGGTTTCTTGCAATATTAAAACTTTTTCTCCGCTATAACCTCTGCTGTCTCAGTGTATTGGCTTCCTCTTGAGCAGCAGGCAGTGAACCTGGTTGGGTGGTAACAGTATGAGAGAGGAAATGAGAGATATAATAATTTAAATTTTCTTTCAATCACAAAACTGGCCAGTCCCACAAGATTTAAAACCACACTGTATATACACACATTTATGACATGCTGTATGTGACAAGTACTCTAATTAAATAATGTTTTATCCTGATATTTAATAATCTGACAGTTTAACTAAAAACACAAGAGCAGGATGTGAAGTGAATATTCTAGTTTGTGCTGCCTTTTAAGGAATTTTGTCTTCATCAGTTTAACCCACATTGGAATTCCTTAACACAATCCCTCCCAACTCCTGTAATTACTGTACTTATTGAACTTTTTTTTTTGCCTCTAATTTTAACCAACATTTCCTCCATTTTTTCTAACATCTATTTTTCTTTCTCAGCCCAAACATCATCCCTTCTATGAAAATTTTCCTCAGAGCTCTGTTGGGAGTTGTTTCTGTTTCCTCCCCTGAGCTCTCAGGTACTTTGTGCTTATTTTAGCATAATAATTACACAATTATGACTCTTTGCTTATGTGTCTTTCTTCTCCCTAGACTGTAAACTTTCTGGAGGTAGGGGCTGTTTCTTATTTACTTTTACATATCTGGTGTGACAGATACTTCTGTATCCATTCTCTTCTTTCTTGCTATCAAAACCCAAATTTTATCTGGAGTGGTAATGTGCCTGTAACAGAAACTGCTAGCTATTTCCCACCTGCCTTCCCCTTTGCTACATAAAATGCAGATGTAATGGCTACAGCACCAAAAGCTACCTTGTAAGCATAAGGATAAGGGCAACACCCCAGGGAGATAGAAGGTAAAGTTGGAAGAAAAAGCTGACATCACAGAGCCACCATACCAGCCCTACGCTGTCTAAATCAGGACTCTGGATGTTGTGATAGAAAAATAAGCACTTGTTAGAGCCACTAATTTTCAGATATGTCACTAGTACATTCCTTACTGATACACCTAGGTGTTAAATGACTATTCAATAAAGCACTGAAAAAAGAAGTTTGCTAAAAACTAAATAAGAACTTACGCAGGACATACTCTACAAGCACTTCATAAACACTTGCTGACTAATGTGGTTCTCTGCTCTGCTCCACAAGAGAAAGGTCATGACATCTCTATGGCACAGAGGATAATGCCTTTACCCACTGATACCACTACATTAATATTCACTTGAGGTACTCCACCTGAAAGGTGAGATCCTTGTCAATCTCTTTTCATAATGTTCACTGGAATCAAGGGAAAAAAATTTTTATAAAGTTGGGAGAAAGAGAGTCTACTCTCCTTAAATACTAACGAAAACAAAAAGAGAGCTTAAAATAACCTAACAGTACTTCAATAATTTAAGTAATGCTGCCACCATGTGGCACTTATTCCTTTCTTTCACAAATAAAATTTTACATAGAGAAAGATCATTGTTGCCACATACATTAAATCTTTTAAATATATAAACAACTTTAGTTTTAAATGCTAGCCAGTTTTTCTTAGAGGGAACTACATTTAAACGGTACAGAAAAGACGAAACTTCCGAGAAGCTCTGCTTCCCTACTCCTCCCTGTACAGCCATGCCACTCTGGGCAAAGATAACTGTTATTAAATATAGGACATTATTGTTTGGGCCAAGATAGAAAAGAATTGTAAATAATGCAGATACATATTCAAATCTAAAGTCTCTAAAATGCTTTCAGCTTTTTCCTTCTAATCTGAGTGTAAATGTTAGAATCTAATATACAGAAAAGGCAGTTGAGCCTGATGTATAGGAAAATTTTTGTGCTACATTAAACCCTCGGGAAGACCAGTTGGGGAGGTCATTGTGTGAAAAGACTGAATCAAGTGCTTTTTTGGAAAAACAACTCTAACTTAGCTGACAAAATATTCTTGAGTCCTTCAGAGACCATTCTTCAAGGCAAAATAAGACTGGCTTGCTTCATGAAGGGTGCATCTTATTCACCAGGACATCATTAGCTCCTGACATTATGCCTCACACAAAATAAGTGCTCAACACATTTTGTTTGATTTTATATAATAAGCTTATATCTATCGTACCCAGTGTGAAAATTTTATTCTTTAGTAAATATTTTCCTAAGATAATGCTTATGCTATTTGCTTAGCTAATCCCTATTTTCCCTAAAGATAATAAAAATTGAAGCCAAACTCATTCAAATTATTAGAAATTCCAAATTTATATATCTTTAGTTGATTATACTTGCTACCATATTTCTCTTAACAACTACAGTTGTTTGGTAACAACAGTTACCAAAATTTGTCTAACACCTATATACCAGGAATTTTAAAAATGATGTATCATTTAATCCTCATTAAAACTCAAAATCACTGCAGTACATAGTGTTACCATTTTAAAGATAAAACTAAGCCTTGTAAAACAAGTAATTATAGCTAGTAAGATATTCTAAGGAAGGAAGGAAGGAAGGCAATAAATAAGTAAATAACAGGAAAAATAGCAGGTAGTTGTAAGTGCTGTGGTAGGCAGAATTCTAAATGGCCCTCAATGTCCCCCGCTCCTAGTGTACACACATCTTCTCCCAGTTAATTCAATCCGCCCCTAATCTACGTGCTGCTGTGAAGGGATTCCATGGATGTAATTAAGGTCTCAAACCAGGTGCCTTTAAGAGAGAGAGATTATCCTTAACAGGTAAGTCCTGAACAGGGTCTGGGCTCCTCTCAGCAAGGGAGATTTGAAGTGTGAAAGGACTTCGAGGTGAGGGATACTCTTCATTCTCGGCTTTGAAGACGGAAGTGGCCAAGTGGCAAGAAATGTGGGTGGCCTCTAGGAGCTGAGAGTGGCCCCCACAGCAAGGAACTGAGTCCTGCCATAATCACATGAGTGAGGAAGAGGACCCCAAGCCCCACACGAGAATGCAGTCTGGCCAACACCTTGATGTTAGCCTCCTGAGACCTCATGCTGAGACCGCAGCTCTGCTGTGCCCAGACTTCTGACCTACAGGACTCTGAGCTGTTTTAAACTGTTACATTTTCAGATATTTAAGCTGTTTTACACTGTTAAATTTGTAATATGTTACATAGCATTAGAAAACAAACATAGTGCTATACAGAGAAGTAAATTAGGGTGACATGATAGGGTGCCTCAGTGACTGCTTTGGATTAAAGGGCCAGAGGTGATATTTAACCTGCAATCTAAACAAAACAGATCAAGCCATGTAAAAAATGGGGAGAAGGAGCATTTTAGGAAGACAGAATTGCTGATGTAGAACAATCACGATGTGTTAAAGAAAAAGAAAAGAAGAAAGTATGGCTGAAGCACAGTAAATGAAGAGTTGCGTACAATAAAGTCTGAAAGACAAGCAGGAGTCAGAGATCATAAAGGATTTTTAAGCATTGCTAAGGAGCTGGAGTGTACTGCAGGTGTGGAGAGAAGCAGTGGAGGCAGGGGGTTAAGCATGGGCAGGATCAGATGTACAGGTCAGTTGGCTACTGCATGGGAAAAACTATTTCACAGAAATAAGACTGAACGCAAGGAGACCAGGTAGGAGCCTACTGTGCCTGTCCAGGGGAGGGCTGACGTGGGCTGGATGAGGGTCAGGGTAGTGGCAAGAAGCATAGTAGAAAGATTTAAGGTAAGTTTTGGAGGTAGACTTTCTGATAGTCTGGTTGCTGGAGTGAAGGAAAAAGAAGAATCAAATATAACTCCCACATTTAAGAATAACTAAATCCACACTCTATATATGGAACATTCAATACAATTTTTAAAACATATTTATACAACACACTGTAAAGGACTCTGAGCAAGTTTGTATAGAAATTTCCACTTTATTCTTACTATGGAATTGGTAATAATCTTTACACAGAATGATTAGGGATAGGCTCTGGGTAATTTTCTGTGTGTTCCATATAACTCTTATTCCACAATAGAAATAATAAATAATGGTGATCATGATGATAATGATGAAAATAGCTAACTAAATAGCTAATTCCTAGGTATCAGACGATATTCTAAGATATACAGGTCTTTAATCTTCACAACAACCCTGTGAAGTATTATGTAGTTTTTGAGTTAGAGAGTCTGTTGAACCCAGAAATAGTTGTCTAATGCTATAGCTCTGTCCCTCTATCTTCAGTGCTCTGTATCACAGGCTTTCTGTAGGTTGATGGGTTTATTAAAAGGTTCCCTCCTTTCGGCAGATTTAGACATCCTGCTAGGTCAGAGTCTCATTTGAAAATAGAACTCCAGCTTACACAGAATCATGAAATTGTGTTAACACCACTTATCATCTACCCAACAGTAGCTTGAAAAGTTACTGTTTAATGCACAATGAACCAATTATACATGTGCAAAACTATAGTAACATGAGACAGGATGGCATGTTGGTGCCATCAGTATTGCTGGATCAGTATGCAAGGTGAACAGTGGCAGGTGGTACAACTAGAAAAGTAGAGGCCAGGTCATAGAGTGGTGCTTGGGCTTATCCTGTAAACAGCAAATATTATCAAAGGGTTTTAAAAAGTGAAATAATGTTAGATCACTCTGGCAGCAGGGGGAAAACTGGATTTGAGTTGGTTGATAAAGCAGGCATACCACTCAGAAGTAATGGAAATTTATGAGGTAACATCGAGAAGATTTGTTCACTGAATGTGGGCCCTATGGGGGAAAGAATAGCCAAGGATCATTGTCAAGCTTTAGCTTGAGTGTTTGAGTGGGTGCTAATGCCGCAATTGAGGGAAAAAAATAGAAAATGGGTCTGGAAAGCTCAGACCCATCAATCTCTAAAATTTCTTTTTTTCACTACATCTCATTTTATAGATTTAAAAAACCTGATTGACATTAAACACCCTAGAGTAGGCACCAGAACATGAACCCAAGTCTCCTGCTGTCTAGTCTTGTACTCATCCCATTAAAAACAAGCATTTTTAAGCTGGGCATGCACACCTGTAGTCCCAGCTATGCAGGAGGATCACTTGAGCCCAGGAGTTCAAGACTAGCCTGGGCAACATAGCAAGACCCTGTCTCTTAAAAAAAAAAAAAAAAAGGAAAGAAGGAAAAGAAAAGGAAGAAAAAACTAAGCATTTTTACCTCTTCATAATTTTTACTTTGTATATTTTATGAAAACATGAACTGAAATCAGATTTTAAAACTAGGGAATTTCCCTTCTGCATATTCATGTGCTAATAATTAGGGAAGTATTTTTATAAAATAAGTTTTAAATACTCACTTCAAATTCTTTTACAAAATAACGAGTTTCACCTTGAATAACTGGTCTGTGATCCAAAAGCCTTGAATGAATTTCTCCAAGATCTATAAAGATAAAATGAAATTCAGGGTTAATCATACTAAATGGCATAATCTCTAGCTTATTTTACTCTTTCCCTTCCCCATGAATACGCAAAGATTAAAATCCAGTTTAGACTATGGATTAAGAGGAAGTCTCATCCACTGCCAGTGGGTGTGTAAATTGGTACAACTACTTTTGAGAGCAATTTGGAAATATCCAATAAAGTTGAAGACATATACCTAGCAATTTCAAGCCTAGGTAGGTAAGCTAGAAAAACTCTTGCACAAATGAATAAGGCATTTATAAAAGTTTACTACAGCATAGATGTAATATCAAATGAAAAAAAAAGTGAACACTTTAAACATACTTATACAGTGGAATACTATAAATCAGCAAGTGAAAATGAATATACCAGAGTTATGCTTATCAACATGGATAAATTCCACAAATAAAATGTTGAATAAAAAATCAAGTTTTAGAAGGGTTAAAGCCATTTATATGAACTTTAAAAATACACAAAATGATACTTCCTTTTGGGACACATACAGAAGCAATAAAACTATAAAGAAATGCGTGAGAATGATAAACATCAAATTCAGGATAGTGGTTACCTTTAGAGAGGAGGAAGGGTAATTAATGCAATCAAAGCAAGGTATGCAGTGGGGCTTTTAATGATTTATTTATTAATTTTTTCCTTTTATTTCAGAATATTATGGGGGTACAACACTTTGGTTTATTAAGGTGGTGGTGAGTGTTCACTATAAGCCTCTTTACTTTTTCATAGGTCTGAAAAAGTCATAATTAAGGGAAAAAAGTTCTGATTTTTAACTGTGTTGGTGAGTCAGCCTGTTAACTCTTCTTAGTAACAACTACACAGTTTAAGATGTAAATCTCAAAATTCCTGGAGAAATTAAATTTCTAAGTAAGAATGTGTACTAGTCATGTTCATTGATTGGTAATCTCTTCCCCCAATTTTTTATTTTTGTAGACATGCAATGGAGCAGATTCCAATTCTCTATTTCAGTGAATTTTATTAGGACACATCTTGCAAAGTATGCTAAGCAGAAAAAATATAAGCACTATCTATCAGCTATTTATATATCTTTATACCAGATATATAAAGAACTCCTACAACAACAAAAAAACTGGATTAAGAAATGAACAAAGGACTTGAATAGACATTTCTCTAAAGAAGATACACAAATGGCCAATAAGCATATAGAAAGATGCTTAACATCACTAACCATTAGGGAAATGCAAATAAAACCACAATGAGACACTATCTCACACCCATTAGGATAGCTAGTACCAAAGAAAGAAAATAACAAGTGTTGGTGAGGATGTGGAGAAATTTGAACCCTTGTACACTGTTAGTGGGAATGTAAAATGGTGCAGTCAATATGGAAAACAGTATGGCAATTCCTCAAAAAATTAAAAATAGAATTACCATATGATCCAGCAATCCCACTTCTGGATATATACCCAAAAGAACTAAAAGCAGGTACTTGAAAAGATATTTGCACACCCAAGTTCACAGCAGCATTATTCACAATAGCTAAAACATGAAAGCAACCCAAGTGCCCATTGACAGATGAACAGAAAAACAAAATGTGGTAAATGGAATACCATTCAGTCTTAAAAAGGCCAAAAATTCTGACACGTGCTACAACATGGATGCACACGGAGGATATTTTGCTAAGTGAAAAAAGCCAGTCACAAAAGGACAAATAATGTATGATTCCACTTATATGAGGTCCCTAGACTAGTCAAATTCTGAGAGACAAAAGTAGAATGGTGGTTGTTAGGGGTTAGGGGAGAGGGAATGAGGAGTTAATGTTTAAGGGACACAGAGTTTCAGTTTTGCAAGATGAAGAGTTCTATAGATGGATGGTGGTGATGGTAGCACAACAATGTGAATGTACTTAAAGCCACTGAACTGTACCCTTCATAAGGAAATGTAAACTTTGTTATATTTACTTTACCATAACTTAAAAAATTGTAGTACTTCACTAAGATTGCACATATAAATAATTCTAATTTAGCTCGAATACTCATGCAACACTCCCGCATTCCTAATTAGACATAAGAGACAACCTGAAATATAAAGTTTAAAAACAGCCACAGCCAGTTGTGCTGGGGCTCCCTACAAACCTGACAGATAAGGTTAAAATGTAACATGCAGCAACCAAAGTATACCATTCCCTGGGTAGTGCTAAAGGACTTTGGAATCATAAAAGGGCTTCCACACTGAGGATGGTGGGACTGACAGGTTAAGTTCAAGGTTAAGGGAGGATGGCGAATGAGAAAGTGCAGTATCTAACTGGCAAAGCTCTTCTCCCAGGAAACAGGGTTGTTGTGAGCTTGGGGAACCAAACATAATGCATGTTCTGCGAGAATCCAGGCTGTAACCTTCTCCCAGCTCAAAGCACGCAGGACAAACGGACACCTCTACACGTGCACGGCGCTTTACAGTGTTTTAGGGCACTTTCATAAGTGTTCTCTCATTTACTCCTCGCATAATCCAGGAGCAGACAGGGTCAGAAAGTGGGGAAAGCGAATGACCCGAAGTCACGCAACTCCCAAGCGACTGCCTTCCCGGCTCCCAACTCCCTTGCATTACAAGTCAGTCGCAAGGCTGACCAAAGACGCTCTGCGCCCGGGGTCCAGGAAGGGGACAGGAGGCAGGCCTGAAGGCTCAGGGTTGCGACGGGGAAAGCGAGGGAGCAAGAGGAGTTGGGTTGGCGGGTTGTTTCTGGGAAGCAATTGGCCCGGGTAAACACGCGAGGACCGACACGACGCCCCCACCCCGCACACACGCGCGCGCGCGTCGGCCCAGAGCTAGATGGCGGCCTGGAGCGCAGCCCGGGTCAGAGGGCGCAGCTTGGGAGGTGGGGCTGCGCTAGGTTCCACCAGGGACCACAGCCCTGCCACTCCGTACCCTTGATAATGAGGTGCGCTGAGCCCGCGGTCCCCACCGAGTCCCTCTTCTTGCTGCCGCCGCCCTGGGCGGTCTCACAACCCACAGGGGTCTCTGTCCCTCCGCCACTCATCCCGACCAGTTCCACCCACCCGCGGCCGCGCTGCGCCTGCGCAAACCTGGCCGCCCGCTTTAAAGGCGCGCCCGGGTTTTTTTGCGTCATCACCTGGCGTCGGAGAAGTTGAAGCGGCCCTGCAGGCAGTTCCAGGACGGCGTCTCTAGTGTAGCTGGGGGCGTGAAGTGGTCGAAGCTAATGACGCCATGCTAGATTAGGGCAGATGCTACTGGACTAGGAAGGGGCCTGAAAGTTAGAGTTAAACTGTTAGTCCTCCCTAATTTGTGGTTTGGAGACGTTGGGGGGAGGGCTGGGGTGCAGTCGAGAAATAATATTAACAGTAGAAGTATAAATATATTATTACCTGCCACCAGTATTTTATAAAGCATTTTTGACATGCATTGTCGCATTTGGTCATCATAGCAACTCACGGGGACAGTTTTATCTCTTTCTAACAGATGAAGTGACAAGATTAAGTAACTTGACCAAATTACTTATCAGACCGACTCGTGCTCATGGGAAGAAAAAAATACCGGATCTGTTCTAGTGTTTATATTTACAAAATTTCAACCATTTGTTATCTGGACTAAGATAAAATATATGTAGTAATTATGGTAGGGACCAACGGTTTGCTAGGCTGTTTTGAGTTGCCGTAGTCCTGAAGAGACAACCACAAGGCTGCTATGTATCTAACTACCGCTGTTTGATAAACTCCATAATTTTCATCTTGTATTCTCTAGAAGCCGTCCTGCTTTTCAAAGAACGATGTGCAACTTTGCAGTGGCTCCTTCGCCTCCTATGTTCACCCAGTGATTCTTTTTAAGAATCATGTCTAATCTCTCCCTTTCTCCTCCCTCTATTCCATAACAGTCCTTACCCTCAAGGGTCTCACAGTCTAGTGCTGAAGAAGGAATATAAACCAACATTTACAATAAAGGGCCTATAAATGATAGGAAGGAGGGTGTAGCACACACGTGGGACTTCTAGGGGTGAGGGGGTCAGGAAAGACTTCCCAGAGGAGGCAAATGTTTATCCTCAGACTGGAAATGTCTCGTGGGTGGGGGTGAAGAAGGAACTTGGAAATCATTTCCTAGCGGAGGAAATGATAAGCCCAAAGGCAAAGAGGCATAAAACGAATGAATTAAACTTGAATTTGAATTAATTGCAAATAGTTGGGTGTGGCTTCTGAACTTTCTAGTCATTCTTTCATTTCCCTAGTTTTAGCATCAATCTCTAGACAGCGTCTTTTTAAAGCCCCTTGTTATTGTCCCCACTTCTAGGCATTTTCCTTACTCAAGCCTTTCTTCTGCCCCTGCAAGAAAAAATTTCCTCTAAGCCTGTCTTCTTAGTGTCCTTGAACTACTGGAAAGCCTGGGAAGGTTCACTATAGTACAATGAGGTTGAATGCTTCTCCCACATTAACGTAGCAGTTTTAAAAATGCAGATTCTGTGCTCTGCCTCCAATAGTTGCCAATTGATAGTATATAAGTGATAAAAGAAACTCTGGCTGCAGTAGTTAAGAGTTTGGAAACAGAATTGTGTTCTAATTCTGGCCCTGTCACTTACCTGCTGCTACTTTCCTGTCAAATGACAATAAAATATCCATCTTATAGAGTTATTGTAATGCAATTGCTACAGTGCCTGGCACATAGTAAATGCTTAAAAAAATTTTATTACAATAACCTCCTCTATCTGCTTTTAAAGCTCTGTATACTCTTTTGTTTGTTTGTTTGTTTCCCCTCCCTCTGGTAAACTTCCAAAAAGCACTGTATATTCTGCTCCCATCTTTCTAATCCACCTTCCTCACCCACCATTAAAATATCTTCTACCTGTTTAGCACTTTAAAATTTATAAAATGCTATCACACATCACATAGTAAATAAATGTCTCTTAACCCTCTCATTAATCTAGTAGAGGCAGATATTAAAATCCCTATTTTCAGATGAGGAAACTGAGGGTTAGAGAATACGGTAGAGTCTCCAAAGATGGCTGCAATGATTCCTCTCCTCCCTGTACATGCATTCAAAATTCTGCTCCTCTCATCCAGAGATGGAGTGTTTCCCCTCCGCTTGAAACTGGGCTGGTCTTGTGACTTGCTTTGACCAACAGATCATGGTGAAAAAAATGCTGTGCTAGTTCTGGGCTTTAAGAGACCTGGCAGTTTCTGCTTTTGCTCTCTTGTCAGGAAACCCAGGCTATCCAGCTGGAGAGAGGCCATTGTACAGAGAGGTACTGAAAGATGAGACACCCTGTGTAGAGAGAGCCTTCATGGGTGAGAACTGAGCCACCCTAGCAGTCAGCACCCAGATCACTGCACATATGAGGGAGACCTTCCTAGATCTTTCAGCCCAGCCATCGGCAGCTGAATGCAGTCACGTGAATTGCATGTGTAGCCGACACCACCACATGGAGCCAGAAATTGCCAAATCAACCCACAGTATTGTGAGAAATAATAAAAATCTTTGCTGTTTTAATCCCTACATGTGTGTGTGTTTAAATTATCCCCACCTCTCATAGAAAAGATTTCAGATGGTTTACAATGATCCATATACTCCAACAAGATGGAACCATAATTAGTAATAGCAGTACCACAGTCAGAGCCCTGGTCATTTGACTCAAAGGTGGTACATTCCAATACTGCAGGCCCCCTTATCCGCAGGGAATACATTTCAAGAGCCCCAGCAGATGCCTGAAATCACAGATAGTACTGAACCCTGTAGGTACTATGTCTTTTCCTATGCATACATTCCTGTGATAAAGTTTAATTTATAAATAACACACAGTAAGAGATTAACAATAATAAAACAGAACAATTATAACAATTTACTGTAATAATAGTTATGTGAATGTGTTCTCTCTCTCAAAATATCTTATTGTAATGTACTGCATGTGACTGAAACCACAGAAAGCGAAACCCCAGCTAAGGGGGACTACTGGATAGCAAAGATAATTATCTGCAGAGGGTGCAGATATGTCATGACATGCCAGACATATTCCTGTCTCTTTCTTTTTAAACACCCCCTTTCCTAGAATTCTTTCCTCACTCCCTCTACCTGTTCAATTCAGTAAATATTATGCTGTATAATAAAGAATTTGGCCTTTGTCCCTGGTTCCTGGGAGCTACCCTCTAAATCCTAGGAATTTCTCACTTGGTAGGAGTGTCTTTGTCATTCACAGTGGGCCTCTGGGAATATGCCTGAGTTTATGCTAAAGAGGTGACTCACAGAGGGCCCCTAGATGTTTTCAGGATGGGGGTTGGCCATGCTAGAAAGACCAACCATGTGATTAGAGGGGTTAGGCTTTCAGCCACAGAACCAGCCCGAGCTGTGGGGAGAAGAGGGCATTGAGCTCAACCACATGGCCAATGATTTAATCAACATAATGTCCACATAATGGACACTGATGCTTCAGTGAGCTTCCTGGTTGGTAATCACACATCAAAGTACCAGGAGAGTGACACATTCCCAAGGACATGTAAGCTCCGCATTTGGAATCCTCCAAGACTTCGCCCTATGCATCTCTTCATTTGGCTGGGCCTGATGTGTATGTTTTATATTAAAACTGTGATTGAAGTATAGGACCTTTCTGAGTTCTATGAGCCATTTTAGTGAATTATCAAAGCTGAGGGAATAAAGTGGGAACCTCTGAATTTTTAGACAGTCAGTCAGAAGAGCAGTTGGCCTGGGCACCCCGGAGCTTGTGTCTGGTGTCTGAAGGTAAGTCTCGTGGAGGTCGACGCCTTTAACCTCTGAAGTCTGTTCTAACTCCCGATAGTCAGTGTCAGAACTGTGTTACAACTTAACACTTATATGGCATTTGCTACATGCCAGGTAAGGTTGCAAGTGCTCTACAGATATGAATTCATTTAATCCTCATGGCAGTCCTTTGAAGTAGGTATTATTATTGTCCTCATTTTACAGATGAGGAGGCTGAGGCACAAAGAGGTTAAATGACTGCCCACCTTGTACATGGCAGAAACAACTGTTTCCACATATGTCTCTGTTTATATGTTTAAATGTAGGTGGTAGGTGAGGAGAGAGTAGGGAAGAGAGATTTGGAAAGAAGGAAGAGAGAAGGCACATTAACTTTAACAGGCCACATGGGCTTTTCATTATTTTCATTAAAAAACATTTGCAGGCTGGGTACGGTGGCTCATGCCTGTAATCCTAGCACTCTGGGAGGCTGAGGCAGGAGGATCACTCCTGAGGCTGGTTAGGAGTTCGAGACCAGCCTGAGCAAGAGGAAGATCCTGTCTCTACCAAAAATAGAAAAACTTAGTCAGGCGTGGTGGCTTATGCCTGTAATCCCAGCATTTTGGGAGGCCGAGGCAGGAGGATCACTTGAGGTCAAGAGTTTGAGACCATCCTGAGCAAGAGCAAGACTCTGTCTCTACTAAAAATAGAAAAAATTAGCCGGGCGTGATGGCGCGTGCCTGCAGTCCCAGCTATTCAGGAGGCTGAGGGAAGAGGATTGCCTGAGCCCAGGAGTTTAAGGTTGAGTTGAGCTATATGACACCACTGCATTCTATCCCAGGAGACCCTGTCTTAAAAAAAAAAAATTGGCAACTATGTATTGAGCAGCTGCTATATGCCCAATAGCGTGCTAGGAGCTGAGATACAATGGTGAACAAGACTGATCCAGTCTTTTCCTTCTCTCATGGAATATCTGGTCCACCAGAGTAGATAACACCAAATAAGTACACAACCACTTTTCTGCAATCTGTTGTGTGTAGCCTGTGAATATGTGTTCTAGCCTTTTGATTATATTGTTCTATACACTATTGAGTTGTATTATTCTCTGGGATAGTTGGGTCCAGAGTATGCCTTTGTTTCCTTCTCCCCCTTTGCAGAAATCTCCAGACTGCAGCTCAGAGATGAAGGAGAAAGTCCAAGAAGACAATAGCTGTGCTATCTATCCTGCCTGGCACATTTGGTCACTATGAGTATGTCCTTGGTTTTTGACCCATGGGATCTCAGAGTTTTGAGGTTAAAATGGGACTCTATATTATCTCCCTGAGGGTCTTGTCTTATCTCCTATTGCATCTGGATTGATGAGACTTTTTGTGTATTTTTAAAATGAAATTTTTATTGAGATAATTGTTGATCCTCATGCAGTTGTAAGAAATAATACAGAAAGTTTCCTGTACACTTTGCCTAGTTTCCCCCAATGGTAACATTTTGCAAATGCTAATATCACAACCAGGATATTGACTTTGATACAATCCACCAATCTTACTCAGATTTTGCTAGTTTTCCCTGTACTCATTATGTGTGTGTGTGTTTAGTTTTATACAATTTTATCACACATTTAGGGTTATGCTTCCATCACCACAGTTAAGATACTGAACAGTTCTGATGCCATAGGATCTTCTTAAGGTGCCTGTTTACAACCACACCTACCTTCTTCCCTGCCCCAGGCAACCTATAATCTGTCCTCCATTTCTAAAATTTTGTCACTTCAAAAATATTATAGAAACGGAATCATACACTAAGTACTTTCATGTTTTTAAGAAGAGCCATTCTCACATCATCACACTCTATACAAGATCATTTTTCAGAGAATCAATATCAAATACAAATATAATCATGGAATTATAAAGGAATTTTTCCAATTATTGTGCTTTTTGAGAATCAAGACATCTAAATCATGGAGATATTGTCAATTTAGTAGAAGTAAAGTTCTGACTTCAGGGGAAATCATTTGCTGTAGTCCCATATTGAATCTTGAGAAAATTAGAAAATAAAATGGGTACCTAATTACATACATATTAAGAACAAAATTAAAATTCATTCCTTAGTATATGCCTATCAAGGACAAGCATAATTGGCACATGTGGGGGCTGGGGAGACTCCTAAATTTATTTTACTTTCTTTCAAATCCACTTCATGAGATTTCCTCTAGAGCATTTTCTGTTGGCATTACTTCTTATCCCCTTTTGTCTAAACTATTTCCGAAGAGGGTTAAAAATTTAAAAATGCAAAAACTGATGAAGCCAAGAGAGGGAAGAAGATGAAATGGTCTTTTTGGATAAGATATTAAATATTACTATATATTAATCTCATAAAGTTTTGGAAATGTTTATGGCATGGAAGTCAGTTTGTTGTGAAGTAGCACACTGTGTGTTAGCATCAGCGTCTTTTAGGCAGCAGCAACGTTCCAGTCCGTTACTGAATCTTCCCGTACTGAATCCTGCTAGTTCACTCTAGAGATGCTTCTGGAGTAGCTACATCATTGGAGAACATGCAGGGCTTTACCTCGAGAGCTACTAGGGGAGAAACTGCTCCTGTGACAGAGACAACCCATCAGAATGCAGAATGCCTGCAGCACCACACTGATCACACCTTCCGAAAACGGGACTCAGCTATGCAAATAGACAAAAGCATGAGTTCTTGTATGCATGCAGCTAGCTTTATGTCTGACTGTCGCCTAAGCTTTGGACAGATGTAGTACAGTGGTTCTTATAGTATGGTTACCACACCAGCAGCATTAGAATTACTTGGGCATTTCTTAGGAATAAGAATTCTCAGGCCTCACCCCAGACCTCCTGAATCAGAAACTCAAGTTGGAGCCCAGAAATCTGTGTTTTAAGAAGCCCGAGGTCATTCCTATGCATGCTAAAGTCTGAGAACCATTGCTTTAGTGCAAGTGTCCATAATCCATACCCTAAGCATCTGGCAATGAGAGTTTTGACTATAGAGTTCTCTTATCCAAGTACAGGGCTCAAGTCGAGTGGTGAAAACAGTCGGGAACTGTAAACCTCATGAGGCCGGTCTAAGAGTTAAAAATCTCTGAGAGCTTTTAAGACAAGGTGTGTGTGTGTGATACAGAGGGTCAGGAAAATGGGGCAGTGGAGGAAGGATAACTTATATTACATGAACAGGCTACTTCATGGACTGTACCAAAGAAGCTTTGGAATTTTTAATCAGGTGGTTGGAAGTTTCTCATCTTGGTCACAGCAAGCCTGCGGCCTTATTGTTTAGACCTATGCCTTGTCAAATTAGTTGTATGGCTACTGTATTTCAAGCTTAACTTGGACAGACAGGCCTGCCAGGCACAAATTTCTCAAGCAGATGATGTTAGGGAGGACAAAAATTATCCACTGCAAGACTGTGAGGAAAGATGACACTCAGCAGGAACAGCAAGCCAAATCTGCAGGATTCATAATACAATTGGCTAGCCCTAGGGACCCGGCCTCTTTGAAGTGGAAGAGACAGCACGAATGAGCCATCAAATTAACTCACTGGGCTGGAAAAGATGCAATGCTTTCATTCCCCCCACAAAGAAACACAAGTTTAAAAGATTAAAATATTCCCAAAGGAATCACGATAATAGAAGCAGAAATCCTTGAGACATAACAGCGAAAATGGCCAACATCTCAAATTCTCCTGACTTCCTGTCTACCTTCTTTTGGCCTCTCTCCCTTACATGAAAGATGAGTTTTGCTAGATTAGGTAGCAGTTGGAATTAGTTTTATTCGCCAGCAGTGCTGGGAATAAAGGCAGAGCCTGCAGGAATGTGGGCTCCAGCAACAAGTAATCATTATTGCAAAATCAAATTCCCCATCTCATCTCTGATATGCCTGTATGTAACCCTAGAGCTGAGCTTCAGTGTTATAAATCCAGCATACAAGACATGGAGCAGTGGGGTGTGGGGTCCCTTGTGTATCTAACTGCTCTGCCCAGCAAGACAGATATATGATGGTAACTTTCTCCCCATCGCTTTTGCAATAAAATTCACCCAGTGCTCCAGGAAGAGTTAGGAATGTAATTCAGCTCCAATAAATCAAGACTAAAATTAAGATGGCCAGATATGTAGCAGCCTGTTCAGGTGTATGGAGAATTTGAAATTTAGTGCCCTGGTAATGGGTAGTAGCAGATTATCTAATTATGGGGAGAAAGAAGAAATATTGCTCTCTGGGGTAAAAAGCTAAATGCTCTAATCCATTAAACTACTACATCTCTGCCAAAGCTAGATTAATAGCAAAGTTCATGTAATGTCTGACTTTTTTTTAAGGAATGAAGTTAAATGTTGATAAAAAAATATAAATGAAAAAGCTATAGTTCACAATAATTCTAATTTGACTACTTGTCAAATAGTTGTGTATTTTATCTTTGGGTGTGATGTACATGTACCTGATTATAATAAAGGTCTATTCTTTTCTAACAATATATCTGCTTAAATTTTTATCAACATATCTTGGAGCCATTCTAGACAGACTTTCAGAATAGGGCTCTCATGAATTAGATATGCTTTTCAGGGGGCACTGAGGACATGAGGCAGTGGCAGTGGGTGATACTTCCCATTCTTCCCACTCCTACCTTCCTGTCTTCATCCCTGTGGGAAATCTAATGTGCCTATTACTGACTGTGGTCAACCATGGCTTCAGGTATAATTGCGTGGAGTCAATGGAAGACCAAGGTTTAACAGGGAGTAAAAATGAGAATTCCCATATATCTGTTAAAAATGCTAGTGAATAATCCTATTGCTGAACTGGATGGGGTTGGGGTGTTTAATGGGAAGCCAGGTCATGGATGGATGATTATGTCCTTCTTGAAATTATGTCACCTTTTCTGCCATATTGTGATAGCAGCCACCTGGAAAGAGATTTACAACCACAGAACTTTACAAAATACTTCATGATATCTTCCATGCTTGGGTGTAACTGTGCCTTCAGACAAATGGTCTTTTGATATTGCTCCCAGTTCTATTATTTCTATTTGTTTTAAAACTAGTATTTATTCTAATGAATGAAAAAGTTCATGAATCCTTGACTGAAGAGTGATCCCTCCCTATTTGGAATTTTCAATCTGTTCTTCAAAGTAGCATGTAGAATAGGGACATGTATCTGATCAAGGGCAGTTCAATCAATCCAGCAAACAACATGTTGACAGATTATCTTCTAACGCTGAAATCATACAATTCCCATTCATTCCATGGTCTAATTGAGGTGTTGGTTACCATGTGGCTTAGTCTCTTGCCTCCTCCCTAGCTCCTAAATCAACACGAGATAATGTTAATGTTGTAAAGGGCCCAGTACAGAGCACAGAACCTAGTAGACACTCAGTAAATGATACCCAATTATTTTTATTTACTTTCAAAGAATGCAGAGTGGCTGATAGGCTCCCAAAGAACGCTCTACATGCCCTGTTTCAGGAATTTGTTCACAGACCATTGGATTATAAACTCCATGAGGGCAGGGATGTAATTGTGTTATCTACAGGGCCTAGCAGAGTGTCTGGCACATAATAGGCACTAAATAATATTTGGGGGAATCATTGAATGGTCAGTGCTGCAGGCTTCTGGGAATTACAGAAAGAAAATGGTTGGAAAGGGGCATTCACTTTTCAGAAGGAATAGCATGCATGAAGATGGCTGTACTCTCTTTTAGACGGGTCTCATTGATCTTCTAGAAACAAAATAAGAAAAATAGCATGGTCCTTTTCTCCAGCACCTTGAAAGATGTGAGAATCAGAGACTTTTAAACTGGTAAGTAATATGAATTCATGTTTTACCAAAATCTCCAGATGCCCTGCCACCATTTGTCTTACCTCAAATGGGCTCACATATTGAGCAGGTTGGCACCACAGGGATGGCAGGTGGAAAAATTTGGCTTTATAAAATTGTAGGTTATGCTTTTACAATCTTCCATAGAAGTTTGTCCTTTACTGATCACTTTCTGTGTGCTAGGCACAGTGCTGGGTAATTTTTATATATTCTCATTGCAAATTAAATGAGATCAGTGATCTATACTCCTATTTCATACGAGGAATTTCATGTGCAGTGACCTATGCTTAACGTCTTATACTTAATACATGGTGAGGCTGGTGTATTTGACTCCACTCCTTTTTTTCCCCCAATTGTTTTATCGAGCTGTAATTCTATATCACAACATTTACCATTTAAAGTGTACAAGTTAGAGTTTTTTAGTATATTCACAGAGTTGTGCAACCATCTCATTTATTCTTAAAATTAGGTACACATTTATTTCATCTAATGCCTACAGCAGCTTTTTTCTAAGGTTGGCAACAACTGATTTCACAAGTTGATTAAGTAGAATTTTATTGGCACACCTATCATGCGGTTTACAGGTTAAGATTGAGCCAGACACTTATGTTTGAATCCCAGCACCTTGATGACTGGTTGTGTGGCCTTGGGCTGGTTCCATAATCTCCCTGTGCTTCAGTTTCCTTATTTCCAAAAGGGGACAATAAAGGAGAGAATTCACTTAAAGCACTTAGTGAATGGTGCCTGATACATACTAAATGCTCAATAAATGTTAGCTATTATTGTTGTTATTAAAAGTGCGTTAACAGATCCTCATAATGATAAGTGTATATTATAGGATCCTAAAATTAGCTTCTGAATCATGAAAATTAAATTGTCAGTGAAATGTTAAATGGTCAGTGAAAAGTTATTTTATTAAATTCTAATTCTGTGCAAATCAACGATCCATGGAATGTCAACAATTTACTAACAACAGATCTTTTGTAATTGACCATTTGGCATTTGGAAGGTATTTTCCTATTTAAGCACTACTCACTGTGACAGAGATAGCTAGTTGTCCACCTAGTATTCCTTTATCCCTTCTTCCTCATTGACAGAACACAGCTTTATTCTGGGTGGCAATGTGCCCACTAAAGGACTACATTTCTGGCCTCCTCCCAGCTGGGAGGCCAAAGAAATGTAAACAGATATAGGGGCACAGGGCTTCCAGGAAAGCCCCTTCAGGCAAACCGACTCAGCTGGGAGAGGAGCCTTTTGCTGTCCCCCTTTCTCCTCCTTTGGATGTTAATCAGACTTGATGTCTGGAGCTCTCATATCAATATTGGGTCACAAGTTGAACGTAAGAGTGGAAACCACTTGTTCAGTGTGGAGAAGCAGAAAAACGTTAAGTTTGATGCCTCATACCAAACGTGGACTATCTCCCAACTTCTTTTATATGAGAGAATAACAACTCCCCTTCATGTTATTTGGTCTTTCTGCTATATACACCTGTACCTAATTGTAATTTACACTTATACGTTCCTTGATCAGCTCAAAATGGGCTTAAAATGGTACATTCTTTCAACAAACTTGTATTGAGCACCTGCTATGGTGTGCCAGTCATTGTTTTGAGTGCTGGATATGCAAGGAAAAAGATAGTCTCTCAAGGAATTAAGTCTGGCTGAAGAGACAGATAATCAAGAACAGTACAACAGTGTCAGTGCCAGAATTGGGGGACAGGGGAGATTTATTATCTGGATAGACTTGACTCCCAGGAGGAGGCAACCAAGTTGAATATTGAAGAGGTTATTAAGTGAGAAGGAAAGGGTATTCCAGGCAGAGAAGTACCTCACAGATATGATCCAAGAAGCACAGCAGCAATTCTACAAGGAAATGAATTGTTTCAATCTGCACACTGAGAATATCATCTAACCCTGGCTGCAGGAGCCAGGTCTTTATCTATCTGCCATCCCCTCATCCTCCAAGATCTAAATTAGTGGTGAGAAGTCCTGGTACATAGTAGTACCAGGTAATATCTGCTGAATCAATGTCAGGCACAATAAGAACTAATAGATGTAAGGATTCAGAGGATTAAGACTCACAAGGTAGAAGTGGGAAGAGGTGGTCTCCCTCTCTGTCCTCCTGCCCTTTCCTCACAGCTGACCTAAAATGAAGGAAAAGAGTAAAATAGTTGGGATAGAAGGGCTGGATAGCCCATCTCCTGTCAACCCTATTTGCCCTGCTTCAATCCTCCCGCTGTCCAGCGGGGGAGACAGAAGTGTCAGGGGAAGCGGTGATTTGCAGCAGACACAATGTGGCATGCTTACAGCAGACCCAGCTAGGCAGTGGTTTCCATGAAAGGTACATAAACTGGGCCTGCCTCTATGGTATGCATAGTAACTCCCCAAATTAACCTGGACTCTCTAGTCTCTGAACATGCAAATGCAGGCTTACAGTTTCTAATTTAAAGAATATTTATAAAATTAAAAATGTTTCTGAGGGTAATTGTGAAATCCAATCCTATAAAAATCGTCTTGATTTATTATAATATACAGGCATGCTTTGAAGATATTGTGGATTTGGTTTCAGATCACTGCAATAAAGCAAATATTACAATACAGCGAGTCACACGAATTTTTTGGTTTCTCAGTGCATATAAAAGTTATGTTTACACTATACTGTAGTCTATCAAATGTGCAATAGCACTATGTCTAAAAATACAATGACCTTTAAGACCTTTTAAGACCTTTAATACAGACCTTTAAGACCAGCCTGGGCAACATGCAAGACCCTGTCTCTATAAAAAAATAAAGTTAGCCAGGCATGATGGTGCACACTTGTAGTCCCAGCTATTCAGGAGGCTGAGGCAGGAGGATCACTTGAGCCCAAGAGCTCGAGGTTGCAGTGAGCAATGAGTGGGCCACTAGTGTACTCCCAGCCTAGGTGACAGAGTGAGACCTTATCTCAAAAAAACCCCAAAACCAAAAACCAACAACTCAAATTGTTACAGTTAAAAAATGCTAACGATCATCTGAGCCTTTAGGCAGTCAGTCTTTCTGCTGATGGAGGGTCTTGCCTTGATGTTGATGGCTGCTGACTGGGCAAAGTGATTGCTAAAGGTTGGGGTGGCTGTGGCAATTTCCTAAAATAAGACAATGAAGTTTGCTGCATTGATTGACTCTTCATTTCACAAAAGATTTATCTGTAACATGCAATGCTTTTTGATAGCATTTTACTCATAAAAGAACTTCTTTCAAAATTGGACTCAATTTTCTCAAACCCTGCCACTACTTTATCAACTAAGTTTATGTAATATTCTATATCCTTTGTTGTCATTTCAAAAATGTTCACAACATCTTCACCAGGAGCAGATTCCATCTCAGGAAGCTACTTTCTTTGCTCATCCATAAGAAGCAACTCCTCATCTGTTCAAGTTTCATCATGAGATTGCAGCAATTCAGTCACATTTCAGCCTCCATGTCTGATTTTAGTTCTCTTGCTATTTCTACCACACTGTGGTTACTTCATCCACTGAAGTCTTGAACCTCTCAAAGACATCCATGAGGGTTGGAATCAACTTCTTCTAAATTCCTGTTAATGTTGATATTTTGATCTCCTCCCATGGGTCATGAATATTCTTAATGGCATCTAGAATGGTGAATCCTTTCCAGAAGGTTTTCAATCTACTTTGCCCAGATCCATCAGAGGAATCACTATCTATGGGAGCTAGAGCCTTACAAAATGTATTTTTTAAACAATAATTCTTAAAAGTCAAAATTATTCCTTGATCCACGGGCTGCAGGATGGCTGTTGTATTAACAGGCACAAAAACATGAATGTCCTTGTACATCTCCATCAGAGCTCTTGGGTGACCAGGTACATTGTCAAAGAGCAGTAATATTTTGAAAGGAATCTTTTTTTTCTGAGCAGTAGGTCTTAACACTGGGCTTAAAGTATTCAGTAAACCATGCTGTAAACAGGTGTGCTGCCACCCAGGCATTTATAGAGAACACACAGAGTAGATTTACTATAATTCTTAAGGGCTCTAGGATTTTTTGAATGGTAAATGAGCATTGGCTTCAACTTAAAGTTACCAGCTACATTAGCCCCCAACAACAGACTCAATCTGTCTTTTGAAACTTTGTCTTCTCCTCTCTAGCTATAAAAGTCCTAGATGGCATCTTCTTCCAATAAAAGGCTATTTCATCTACATTGAAAATCTGTTGTTTAGTGTAGCCACCTTCATCAATGATCTTAGCTAGATCTTCTGGATAACTTGCTGCAGCTTCTGCATTAGCACCTGGTGCTTCACCTTGTACTTTTATGTTATGGAGATGGCTTCTTTCCTTAACACATTAACTGCCATGAGAGTTGTACTTAACTCACTCTAGTTTTGACCCCGGGTTGTGTGACGCATATATAAAATCTTACTTGTTGATGTTCTCATTGTTACAGTTAATATTGACAATTTAATTCTAAAAACATGGATTAAATGAATAGAAGTCAATAAATTTCATTTTCTATTTATGTTTGCCTTTATATTACACTTGAAGTTTTTATTCTATTTTTGTAATAAAACACTGTGGCCCCAAGGAAAAGTTTCTGGGTTTTTTTGTGTGGCAGTCAATGTGTTAAACCTTACTAACCAACCTCTGCTGGCTTGCAATTTTTCTTCTGCAGCTTCCTCACCTCTCTCAGCCTTCATAGAATTGAAGAGAGTTAGGGCCTTGCCCTGGATTAGGCTTTGCCTTAAGGGAATGTTGTGGCTGGTTTGGTCTATCCAGACCACTCTAACTTTCTCCATGTCAGCAATAAGGTTGTTTTGCTTTCTTATCTTTTGTGGGTTAACTGGAATAGCATTTTTAGTTTCCTTCAAGAACTTTTCTTCTACATTCACAGGTTGGCTAACTGGTGCAAGAGGCCTAGCTTTTCTGTCTCAGCTTTCGACATGCCTTCCTCACTAAGCTTAATCATTTCTACCTTTTCATTTAAAGTGAGAGATGTGAGACTCTTCCTTTCACTTGAATACTTAGACACCACTGTAGGGTTATTAACTGGCCTAATTTCAATCCTATTGATATTTCAATTTCAACTAATTTCAATACTATCGAATACTATTGTTTCTCAGGAAATAGGGAGGCCTGAGGAGAGGGAAAGAAACGGGGAATGGCTGGTTGATAGAACGATCAGAACACATACATTTATTAAGTTCAATCTTACATGGGCACGGTTTGTAGTACCCCCAAAACAATGACAACAGCAACATCAAAGATCACTTATTACAGATCACCATAACAGATACA
The DNA here is from genome assembly GCA_023783475.1 of Daubentonia madagascariensis. Classification (NCBI taxonomy): domain Eukaryota; kingdom Metazoa; phylum Chordata; class Mammalia; order Primates; family Daubentoniidae; genus Daubentonia; species Daubentonia madagascariensis. The sequence continues at coordinate 7,566,962 of JAKFHU010001672.1, forward strand.
AGGAAAAGTTTGAAATATTGTGGGAATTATCCAAATGTGACAGACAAGTGAGCACATGCTGATGGAAAAACGGCGCCGACAAACTTGCTTGTCACAGGGTTGCTAAAAACCTTCACTTTGTAAGAGATCCAACATCTGTGAAGTACGATAAAGCAAAATGCAATAAAATGAGGTATGCCGATACTTACACACTTGATCTATTAAGTCACCTGACTCAGTAACACGAAGGGCAAAATGAGGGGCTTTTATAATCCTCATTTCCTTATAAGCACACAAACAAAAAATCGTAACTTGAGGAAAGAAACTAACCTTACTGATAGCCATGAGCTATATATTAGGCTTTTCCCCCCTTAATATTGTCTCCTTTAATCCTAATTTACAGAGTTAGATTAAGAAAATATGGTTAACTGTCTTGCTTAAGATCATACAGCTAGTAAATGATATAAACAGGACTCAACCCAAGGGCTGTATATTTCCCAAGTACCTGCTCTTTCCACTACACTTTGAATTGTATACTGCTTAGACTCAGCATCAGCACCAAAACATTAAATAGCATTAAACAGTAAAGTGCCCAATGACTCTATTTTAATTATTTGGAAAGATAAGCTCTTTAGCTCTTAATAACTGATTACTTAGTAAGAGTTATAAAATACATAGATCTGTTAATAAAGTGTATCTGTTCTTCACATAGTGTTATAACAGCAGCCTTTCCATAAGAGTTGGCTTTCAGTTTAGAAAATCTAGTAATTAAAAATCCAAAATTAGTGGGTGGGTCAGAATCTCCCATCTCTTTTAGGCCACTGCAAATTCCAACAAGCCCAACAACAAAAAAGAATCATTAACTCAAGAGGAATGTATCTTATTCCGGTTCCCTCTAGGGCAGTTCAGTAGTTAGTTTCACCTCAATGAATATTGACTACAGGAAAGGAAGAAACAAACAAAAAAGATTTTTTCCAACCACATTTACTAACTCATATAAATATCTGAAAACAAATCCATCTGCCTTCCCTTTTTGTTTCCTTGGCACAATTTATCGTAGTTCTTAATAAACAAACTACCATAAACATCCATAAGGGGAAAATTAATTTTAAAACACTAAAGAGAGGTTAATAAATAGCCAAATATGTCAACCACTGTAAGGACCATCTATTTTCTTTAAGATTAAGCCACTGATTTACAACGTTTATTAAAATAAATTTCACCTATAAAAACAAGGTTAATTTACAACTTGATCTCAACTTAGTTTTTTTGATAGCAGTTTAATTTTTACATTAAAAATTGTAAAACTTCACCTTAAGAACAAATAAAACACTCAGACACAAGTTTATACTTTAAAAATTCTCTCAACTTCAACAAATAAAGAATGACTGTGTATCAATTTATGTTAGTCCTGTGGTCCAGAATACATTTTCCATTTAAAACATTTTTAATTGTTCTTCTGTACGGCATGGATAGCTTCTAGTGGGAATTAGTATATAGTCTGTTCTTGACGAAGACAACACTAGACAGATGTTGCCTGATGCCTGGGTAATGCTGAATGTGACAAAACCAGCGAGACACATTAAGATATTTCTCCTTTTCTTGAACTGTCAGGTCAACCTAAGTAGAGATTAAAAACATACACACACAACATAGACATTACATAAGCACAGCTATTAATATCACTTAAGTAGGAGACTGAAATTAAAAATAACAACAAAAAAAAACCCACCTAACAGTTCTCAAAAACCAACATATTTAGATAGGAGTAGAAGTTTCAGCTACTTGGAAAAGCCATCCATTTGTTTAATGCTTTTATGTTCAGTTCAAAACCAGATGTACTTTCCAGGGAAATACCAAGTTTTCAACAAACATAAAATTCACATTAATAAGGATTTGGAGGCCCAAAGAGTTTGCTTTTTTACTTTATTGGCAACAAAGACTAAGATATGGTTCTTTCTCTGATGTATTTTAGCAAACCTAAAAAAAGGAGAGATTTATTGGCAGCTTACATAGTCAACAAGGGAATACCACCATGTAAAACTCAAATATACATATGAATATATAAATGTAAATATATATGTGTGTGTGTGTGTATATATAAAGACTGCTGTTAATATATATGTAGACTACTGCTGCCTTTCTTCTCAACTCTAAGGACAAACCTCACTCAAGAAGACAATGATCCACTTCAAGTGATTATTGCTCAATGTAAGAAGGAGGGGCTATTTATAGGGGCACATGAGATGAAGAGGCTGTGTAAACGCATGAGAACAGATCTTCTAAATTCTGTTTGCAATAAAGCTGAATTCTATCTTTTAGTGGATGTAGCATTCACATAATTTACTACCAAGCTTCAAGAATGCCTAGAGATTTGGTTAGAGAGAGGTGCAATAAAAACTACAGGTGCTTATGATTTCACGGGCTCAAATTCCAAAGCAGGTGACTCAAAGACTTTTCATCGAGACAAATTTTGGAATTATTAACAGTTATCAGGTAAAGAGAAGGCCAGTAGGGCAGCAGCTTGCAGCCATGACCCCATGTGTGGGCAGTGTAGTTCCTTCTCCTGTTAAGTCACATTTATTTAACAGACATTACAAGTCTCCATAACACTGACAGGAATGTTTACACAAAGAAAAAGACTCAGTCACCCCACAAGTGGTTCAAACCCATCAGTGGTCTGCTTGTTGGCAGGCACTTTTAGTGAGATGGATGTCCTAGGCTTTCCAGAATTTAAAATACTTGTCCTGCAGGCAAATATTCTGTTAAGTTTCCAGATCAATGAAAGTGAAGGAAAAATCACTCTAGTATGCAATAATTATTTAATATTACAGAATACAAAAGAATATTAATAAAATTAAAAGGCAGACAGAATTTTCTCAATAAATGTTTAACTGAACTCATATTTGTCGGCTCAGTTTACTAAAATTTTAGTAGTGACAGTCTCACTGTTTTTGTTTCATAAAAATTTTTAAGTTTCAGGTTTTAATGACACACACTGAAGTCTTACACACAAGCTGCTATAGCAAATTATAAAAATATATTTATGTTGTTTAAGGGTGTATAAAGTGGTGTCTAGTTATCAGAAAGATGTTACTATGACAGTTTCACTGACAACACAGTCCTTGGCATGGAGATAAATAACACATTAGTCAAGAAAACTGGTGAAGAATGTCTTTTTTAATGTAAAAGTTTAATTTTTATTAAAGGAGAATTCATGGTTTCACATGTATTACATTATTCCTAACTGTTAGGTTCAACTGAAAGAAGCACCTGTCTGGTGCGTTTCCATAGGAGACACTTAATCATTTGGGGAATAAACTGAGTATCAGTGTATATTTCAAAATATTTTGAAAAATATTTTGTAAAAGAGCTTTTTGTTCTTTTTCTAAATCTTTACCACATGTAAACTTCACCAATGACTTCAGAAGAAAATGTAAGATTTTTAAAAAGCTCAACCAGTAATAAACACAGCCACACATTTACAGGAAATGCTAGTGCCTTTTCTTACCAAAAATGAATGACTGAATGAATAAAATTCAAAATCAACTTTAGCAAATCTCTTTGCTGATAGTTACAGCAAATAGAAGTAAAAATAAGTTTTACTCCAACTTGATTTCATGTCAGCTACTGAAATATGATTCATATCTGATCTCTTTCTTATAATTTTAATCTTTTCAGAGCTCTTTTAAAAAAGTTTCCATTCAGCCATTTTGTAGAATGTTGTTTTTCAGAATGAACTAAAATACATTTCTAAACAATAAAGTACTAATGCTTGTTCGATTCATTGTCAAGTTGTTCACCCAGATTTTGAGCCAGGTAGAAAGGGCAATGTATATTTAATATTTATATTCCAGAACAGCACTGCTGCCACAGAGGCCTGCTATGTTTCTACCAGGCCTATTATTTAAAGCAATTATATAATAACATACAGCACACAGCAAAATAAACATTCTCCATCCTAAAAATTTCACATTTGAAGTCTCTAGTGAGAGGATTATGAACAGATCCACAGTATAAAGTAATTTTTATTCCAAGAGCTTCTAAAGCTTCTAACATTTCCTAATTTATTCCAACAATTTTTAACTAGATGGTCTATTTTACAATATTTTCAGATGCTCTACTTTAGAGAATGTAAATTTACTCATTTGCCCTCAGAAAATTTTTGCCAGAAATACACAGACCTTTTCCAAAAGAATCAGGTTACCACTTTCACCTCTTCTTACAGTTTAAACTTTAGAACTTGTTCCTTTGAGTCTGAGATAATTGTGACTGACCCTGACTTGTTACCTTTGCTACTTCTGTGGTAGGCATTCTATATATAAACTGACTGTAAACAAACAAATGAACAAACAAAAGAGCAGACTTTTCCCCTCACCAAATTTACAGTTTTTTAGAACATTTTTAATGGGATCCCCTGGGCTATTTCACTTATAACGTTCATTTTCCATCATCCCTTTCTAGCTAAAGTTCTTTTTCCTTTCTTAGACAGGAAACACAAGGCAATTGTTCCAGTTCCCATTTCCTGCTTCATATTGGTCTACATGCCAGTCTGTCTATAGTGGTGCTTGGCTCTTTTTTACCTAATCATTCCCTTTTATTTATACTGGCACTCTATAATTACTTTGAACTTTAAAGCCAAACAGATAATATTCTGAATTACTAATTTTCCATGAAGTCATGTGAGAAACACTTTAAGTGACCCATTCCAGATCAGGGTGAAATGCTGGCTTGTTACCTTTCCAACTGGCACCATGCTGCCTTTGGGACATTCTTTATGGCCAGTGTTCTTGGACTGTTTTGCAGCTATTTCTCTTATTTTTCCTTTCCTTATAAAAGAATCACATACCTTCACTGGTACTCCAAACTTCAGAGCAAATGTATTTCAGCTGATAACAATCTTATAGTCAAGCAGCACATAACATTACAAACGATTTTAATAATCTTGAGTAACAGTCTGTTCACAGGGACTACTATCTACTAGTGAAATCACTTTAAGAAAGCAGTGAGTCACTGGTGTTATAATAAACAGCCACACTAACGGGCAGTTTAACAAAGGAAGTGCAACACAATATTTCTCAAAGGGAATTAAGATAGACCAGATCTTAGAATAACTCAGCCACAACTAAAATTGGGCTCACAATGAAACAAAATACAGTGGGATTATTTGACGACTAGAAGGTTCCTTGACTGCTGTTTTGTACACTGTGCTGATTACAAATTAAGTATTGAATAACATGAACAAATAAACGAAGGAATGCATGAGGGCAAAAATAAATATACTGCCAAAGCAAACAAAGTATAAGAACCTGATGAATATGAGCAGGTAGCCAATCTGGACTTTACATCTACTCTCCTTGAATTTAATACCTAGCAATCATTTTTTCCTCATCTGTGTATATTTATACCCAACTTAACAGGGACGTCATTTAAAACCACAGTGTAATTCTGTCATTGTGTAGGTTTTAGTCTGTGAGGCCTGTTCCTTGAGAAGGTGTTTATTTCTCTGATTACTTTGCCTACACTTGCACTAGACTGGGAGAGATGCTTTGACTGATGGTATGAACCCAAAGGGATGGTCAGAGTGATTTACATATTATTCCACTCAATTTCGTTTTGAAAAAGACAAGCATAATATCTTTAATCATAATATCCTAGTCACTATATATAAAGAGGATATACATTCCAAAATAGGAAATGTAAATAGGTACAGACCGTTAAATATTGTTAATGTAATCCTAATTTTAACATGCAGAATTGAATGAAACACTTCTAACCCTGCCTAAAAACCAAATGCCCGCCAGGGCACCTAGACTCATAATTAAATAACTTTCAGCTGGTGCTATGAATATTTTGCATTATAGAATTATGACCTTGTTCACTCTGCTGGCAAAGAAATCCCACACAAGCTCTCTCCTTTTCCTTTCAGAGTATTTCCCTTCCCTACTGTGTGACCTGCATAAGCCAGAAGAGAGGAAAATGTAAATATACACTTGTGTTGCAAGAGTTATACTTCATTATTATCTTTTAAAAAAATTAAATGGGAGAAATGTTCTCCTTCTTAATGACAGCTTGATGCTACAGGAAGCCAGGGCTGGCAGTCATCACACAGAGGATGACATATGACATTTCTCCTAACACGAAGCTTTAAAAAGTTAAATAATGTCAAAACATGAGTCACATTTAAATGTGCTTAAAAAATGCAAACACATTTGTGACTGTTTTCAGATAAGAGTTGTTCTTGTACCCATGCGTAAGGTAGCCATGCTCGCAGCGGCACAGTCTCACTTAAATCAAGTATGGATGCCCCAAGTCGAAAGACTATAGGTTCGCCACCAGGAGAGAGATGCTTAGATAACTTAACAGCAAATCCTCTTTACCTTGGAGGCTTTTTTCATTTTGAAATGAGGTGAGTTGTGTCATGCCATCATTCTAAATTCAAAAATCTACTAAAATATATTGAACCTAGAATGAAATAAAAAGAGGTTGGTGTGATCAATGTATTTCAGCTCTAATTAAACTTTCTTCACATTTAAATAAAATAACTTTGATTTAATTATATTGAAGTATATAACTAAAAATTATATTTTGACTATAAAGATACACAACCTAAAATAGGAACTATAGATAGGTACATATTGGTAAATATTGCTAATTTTCATAAGCATTTAGCTGCACAAGGCACTGTGATAAGATCCAGGAGGGGACAAAAGAGAAACAGGACATGATCCTCCCTGGTCCCCTTATTTTGCTTAAATTGAGTCATATTCCTTGTAAGTACAGGGAACATTAGTTCCACTTCACTCCTGTTGTGCCAGCATAATTATTAATAGGCCTCCTTTCACAGTGAAAAGTGTTGTTTTGGATGAAAAAATCAATCATATGGTCATCCTACTTATAAGCAACATTTGTAGTCAAACTTACCATAAGCTTTCTGAAACAATGAAAATGCCCTTGGATAGCCAAGGCCATCAAAATTTGCAAATATTTTTCTGACAATTTCATGATTCTACATCAGACTTTATCTGCCTCATTAATTAATAACATAATACTCTGACCAGAGATTAGCACTGGATTCCATTTTCTCTAATTCATTGTATTCATGTAAAACAATTTTATTTCTTCAATGATTAACAGTTCCTTGAAAATAGTTTTATACTTCTTTTGTGTCCCTCTCAAGTATAGTATACGCACATATAGTAGGCTTTCAATAAACAATTTAAAGCTTATAATAATAATAGAGTTTTACACTAAAGATCATACGAGGCCATTACAATAATAATGTTATAGAACTTAACACAATCACTGAGGGATCTTTGAGGAATAATTCTTAATAAAGTCAAGTAAATCCAAATTGAGGGATTATAGCTTGAGTGGGGGACTAAGAATAATTGTATCATACATTACCATAGTATTTTTTGGGTGGGGGGAAGCTACATTTTATTAATTACTAAGGAATCCACTTCTATAATCGTCATGAAGCCCAGACTGAGTTAACAGCAACGAGTTCTGGAGGTAACTACGTCCCACTCTGAATTTTATAGTTAGAATCCCTGTCTTCTCTCTTGACCTCATCTGAAAACCCAGACTCATGAGGCCCCAATCCCTGCTCCCCTATTCCTGGCAAATGGCAAAGCCAATCATGTAGGAGGTTTTTTCAGAGGAGAAAACGACTTTGTCTTCCCAAAAGACAAACCCTCCACTTTGCTTTCTGAGGCAGATAGCAGCCCCAAACCACGGACAGGTCGGGGCCTGCGCAGGCCTCAATTACTCTGGTATTTTACAGTTTATAAAGGACTTCACACATTAAGACACTTTGGTCGGAAGACCTAGTGTGTCTTGGCCCTTCCAAAAACTGAACTCTGTGCCTTTGTATAAATCACTCGACCCTCCTAAGCATCAGTTTCCTTCCCTGTAGGAGGATAAAGCAAAGTCTTTTCTCCTTCATAACGATGAGGTATGTTGAGAAAATATGTAAGAAACTCCTTGAAAAGTATACAGAAATATGTTAAAAAATTTATTCAGTGTTTATAGAGAGCCAACTATATACATGTGCCAGGAGTTATGTCGGACAGTGGAATTATAAATACGTACTGCTACAATCTCAAGCAGCTTATAATTTAGAAAGAGAGATTTTCAAAGAAGAATTACAGTACAAAGTGAAATAAGCTGGAACTGAGGTAATCTATGAAGTACAAGCAGAAACAGAGGAAGGACACTTCAATATGCTTTAGGAGCCTGAGAGGGCTTCACCCCAGGGACCAGTGCTAGAACTGAGAGACACCTGACGAAATGCCAATGAATTTGGGAGGAAGATGAGGGCTTGGACCAGGGAGCAAGAAAACCGGCAACACAAGGACAGTGAGTAGAAAGAGCCTGGTGTCCAGCAGGCCCTAGGGGTATGTTAACAGCAGGGAGAACGACAAGAACTGACAACGAGGCTAGCAAGCGAGGCGGGAGTCAGACGAAGGGTCTCCCAGACTGTTAAATTTTACTCTGTAGGGAATGAGGAGCTACTTAACTGTAAAAGAAAAAGACATGCAAAAGAAAAAAAAGACATGGTCATGAGAAAGATTGCCCCAGCGGCCACCAGTCTCATCTCTTACAGTCCATCTTCTTTAGACGAACAAAAGATTACGAATTCTGGACTAGGGCTTGTGTCATCCAGGATCACAGGAAGAGACACACATGAGAGGCACCCACAAGGTGGAAATCAGGACCTGAATGACTAGGCACATGAGGTGCTGAATACAGAAGCATGTGTGAGTTTTTTTTTTTCCACAGGGGGTAGATGGGTGTTGGGGTGATGGGGAGTTTAGCCAAGTTTTAGGTGGAGAGATAGATGTAAGAAAGCATAAATTCTGCAGCCAAACTGCCTGGTTTCTAGACCTGGTTCCACCACTTACTTGAGTGATCTCAAAGAAGACATTTGACCTCCCTATGCCTCAGTTATCTCATCTGTAAAATGGGGCTATGATAAGAATAGTGCCCACCTCATAGGGCTGTTATTACGAGTAAATGAGTCAACATTTACACAGCATAAAGACCAGTGCCAAGAACACAGTGAGTGCCACATAAATGTCCATAAATATATTTAAGATGGGATACAATTTAAAATAAAGAGATTGACCAGATAGGTAGCGGTGAATATTGACGATAGGAGAAGGAAAGGAAATAAAATTTGGGACAAGATCCAGAAATAGGGCAGGAGGTGAAGAAGGGGGTTGAGGTAAGAGGCCAGATGAATGGATTAGCCAAGGGAAAAAGCAGGGTGATCCCTTCTGAACCAGAAAAAGGAGACAAGATGGTGAAGACGTGCAAGCAGGTGGGCTGGGAGATGAAGGATTCAAACAGTTTCCACTTTCTAGCTGAAGGAAGGAAGGAGGAAGGCTCTGTGACAATGACTGAAGACAAAGGAGCAGAGAGAGACACGGGGCTTGAGGAAAGCGGTAAAGATCTGGAAGTATCCCTGGGAGAAAGGAAAGGGCTGATCAGTACGAGAGCCCAGCAGCAACTGGACAGTAAGAATTTTCAGTGGCAGCAATCTGTAGTTTTGTGATTTCTCTGATAGAGCTGCTCAGCTTGGCTACAGGAATGAAGACATTTATTTAGACTGGCCAAGAGGTGGTGACTACAGAACAGAGCGAAGGAGCTGCAGATGCTAATAAGAGGATGTAGCTGAAGTTACGCAAAAGCGGGTCTAGATTAGGTGGGGAAGAAAGTATACAGATCTGGAAAAAGAGGAGTCATATTATTTCAGATAGGGATGAGGGATTAGGAGATTAAAAGAGCTCAAATAAGAGGTTGCACAGAAGATGGGGTACTGGAATTAAGATCTAGAGGTAGAGGGGTATGAATGTGGGGTCCAGGGCATGATAAAGTCCAAAAGGTGGCCAGAGAAGTCACTGTTGAAGAAAAGCAGAAGCAAAGGTCGAAAATCAAGCAGGAAGGGAAGCAACTATGCTAAATGGGTTCGTGAAAGGCATTTCAGCATAAGGTACCTTGTATGAAAAGAATTCCTTTCATTTTTATTTGATAAGTTTAAAATGCAAATTTGACTTAAATTCGAGACAAATTTTTAAAAAATTATCCTAAACATTACAGAAAAAAGCCAATAACTATTCAAATACTCACTATAAAGCGATGAAGTCCATAGTACAATAGGATATCTGCTAAGGTAAAATTATATCCTGTAAGGTAGACTTTATCTTCAAGATATGAATTAAGATCCTAGAAAATACAAATAAATAAAATATTAATTTAATAAACAGTAATAATAAAGCTAACTGCCATATCATATGACTTAAAACATTTAGAACGCTACTAGAAAACAAAATACTGACATTTAATAAATTTAATCTTTGACATTAATAAAGATGCATTCAAAATCACAAATCATATGCCAATCACCTGATTTTTAAAAAACAGGATGAACATTATTAATCTTATTTTAAAGAAACAAGAAAACATTTTAAAGAAACAAGAAAACGATATTCAAAATGCCATCTATGATCATTTCAGAGTTCAGTTTTTTGTTCTGGGAAGCATTTTGCAAATCATACACGTTAGATTTATTTTTTCCATTAAAATAGTAAAAGCTCCTCAACAATTTCTATCTCTTCAGAGAATTCTAAGAAATTCTACACCCATGAAACAACATTTCCCCATTTCCCCTTCCTTCCAAGTCCTTGCAACAACCATTCTCCTTTGTTTCTATGAATTTGACTACTCTGGATACCTCATATATGTGGAATCATAGAGTATTTGTACTTTTGTGATTGGCTTGTTTCACTGAACATAAGGTTCATTCATGTTGTAGCATGTGTCAGAATTTCCTTCCTTTATAAGGCTGAATGATATCCCATCGTATGTACAGACCACATTTTCTTTATCCATAAATCAGTCAATAGACACTTGGGTTGTTTCCACCTCTTGGCTATTGTGAATAATTCTGCTATGAACATGAGTGTACGTACCTCTTCAAAAGCATGCTTTGAATTCTTTTAGGTATACACGCAGAAGTGAAACTGCTGAATCATATGGTAATCCTATTACTTTCTTGAGAAACTGACATTCTGTTTTCCATAGCGGTTGCACATTTACGTTCCCACCAACAATACACAAGGGTTATTTCTCCACATCCTCACCAACACTTGTTACTTTCTGGCTTTTTTTTTTGGTAGTAGCCATCCTAACAGGTGTGAGGTGACATCTCAACCGTGAGTTTGATTTGCATTTCCCTAATGATTCATATGCTTGTTGGCCATTTGTCCATCTTCTCTGGAGAAATGTCTACTCAAGTCCTTTGCCTATTTTTTAATCAGGTTATTAGTTTTGAGTTGCAGGAGTTCTTTATATATTCTGAATATTAACCCCCATCATATATATGATTTGCAAATATTTTCTCTCTCTGTGGGTTGCCTTTTTACTCTGTTGATCATATCTTTTGATGCACAGAAATTTTTAATTTTGACATAGTCCAATTTATCTATTTTTACTTTTGTTAGAGGTATTGTCTGACAGACCTGCATGAATACATCAGCTTCCTGAGAGAGCAAAAGTTTTGGCCTCTTAAAATTAACACATAATTTAGCAGAACAGAAATATGCATTAAATTATATTCAATTTAATGAGACAACAGAGTCATGTAACCTTTAGAGGAAGGTTTTATAAATAAGTTATACGAACTATTATTAGATATTCTCAGAGGCTCCTCTAAAGACTAGATATAAAACATTGCTCAGTGGCCAACAGCATTTATTCTGGAAGAATTCCTTAAACTATAGAGACAGCATTTTGTTCTCAAATCATATCTGTCTTAGTCTGTTTGGACTACTATAACAGAATATATAGACTGGGTGGCTTATAAACAACAGAAATTTATTTCTTACAGTTCTGGAGGCTGGAAGTCCAAGATCAAGGCTCTGGCAGATTCAGTGTCTGGTGAGAGCTTGCTTCCTGGTTCACAGTCAACTGTCTTTTCACTTGGTGGAAGGGGTGAGGTCTCTCTCAGGCCTCTTTTATAAGAGCACTAATTTCATTCATGAAGGCTCCACCTCTGGGACCTAATCACCTCCCAAACCATCACCTTGGGGGGTTAGGATTTTAACATATGAATTCTGGGGGCACCCAAACATTCACACCATAGCAACATCCCACAGTGTCTGGCACATAGTGGTTCAGTAAACAATAAATGTTTGCTGAATTGAATTTAATCGCTTTGAGTTCATCCACAAACTCAACATGATATACACTCAATGTGAAGACTATGAAGATGAAGACCTTTATGGTGATCCACTTACACTTAATGAACAGTAAATGTATTTTCTCTTATGATTTTCATTTAAAGACAGTCATTTTCAAAATGGTGTATGAATACAGACTCCTAGAGGTGTCCGTTCCAGATGACAAAATAAGGGAATGTGGAAACAATTGAGGAGACAGGTGTGGAAGAATCAAAATAAAATTTGGGTGGGAGGGTAGAATATATTGGTATATTACGGGATACAGCTTAAATTTTATGGTAATCTGTTGAATGGAGATGGTTTCTCTCCAAATGTCTTCAAAGGAATCAACTTTGACACAGTATAAAAAATAAACATATCTTCATGTAATTTTAAAAAGCAATTAAAGAGCTGAAACAATTTAACATTGTTTTGTATAGTATATTTTTTCTAACAATATTTATATCCATGTTTTAGTTATAAAGACTTCTAAAAATGTAGTTTTAATAAACTATGATTAAGTAATATTTTCCTGATTAGTGATATAAATAAAATTTTTCTTACCAAAAGACAGAATTTCACACATTCAAACTAGTCACAGCCGGGAACTAATTAATGTTTGTTGTTCACATTTCCTTTTTTTTTGTTTTACAAGGCTTTCTGATGCTATTGCCAAACTTATTAAAATATATTCCCTATAGTTCCACCTGATTTTTCTTTTTTCTCCCAACTATTTGTTGTTAAACTTTCTAATAACATAGAAAAGTTGAAAAAGCAGTATAATAAGCAACTATATACCTTCCATCTAGATTCAACAAATGTGTTGTGCAATGCCTGCTTTTTGAAATGATATGCTACCTTATTTATGAAGCATTAAAATTTAGAATTTTGGTTTTAGCACTGAAATGCAACTTTGCCAAATAAGAATTAAACCCTTTCATAATATCCTAAGAGCAAGAGTTTTAAAAATAAATAATAAAAAGATATACAGCTCTGTAAAAACATGGGCAAAGAGTACCTATAAGTAAATTTTAAAAAATAGTAAAAATGGACCAGGAGTGGTGGCTCACACCTGTAATCTGAGCACTTTGGCAGGTCAGGAGTTTGAGACCAGCCTGGGCAACACAGTGAGACTGCATCTCTACAAAAAATTTTTTTAAAAAATTAGCCAGGTGTGGTGGCATGCACCTGTAGTCCCAGCTACTCAGGAGGCTGAGGCAGGAGGATCACTTGTACCTAGGAGTTCAAGGTTGCAGTGAGCCATGATTGTGCCACTGCATGCCAGCCTGGGTGACAGAGAGGGACCCTGTCTCAATCAATCAATCAATCAATAAAAAATGGCTAATAAACGCTATGAAAAATGCCACACCAGTAACAATTCTACAGAAGAAAGCTGTAAACAGGGAAATTATTTTTTGGTTTGCTTATTTTGGTAATGAAATTGGGGTGGTGAAAGAGAAAAAGGTAATACCCATGTTAGTTTTGTAGAAGAGGCCACTTTCATATATCACTATACTATAATAGTGTACTTTTCTGGAGGACAAACGAGCAACATAGCCTTAAAATTGTATAGCTTTTAGCTTAGCAATTTCCCTTGTAGGAATTTATCCTAAGGAAACAAATGGGAATGTGTTCAAATACTTAGCAACAATCTAGTAACTACCCAGGGATAGACAATTTAAATTGTGGAACAATTACAGTTGACCCTCGAACAACTCAGGTTTGAACTGTGCAGGTCCACTTATACACAAATTTTCTTCTGCCTCTGCCACCCCTGAGACAGCAAGACCAACCCCTTCTTTTCCTTCTCCTCCTCAGCCTGCTCAATATGAAGACTATAAGGATGAAGACCTTTATGATAATCCACTTCCACTTAATAAACTGTAAATTTATTTTCTCTTCCTTATGATTTTTTTAATAACATTCTTTTCTCTAGCTTACTTTATTTTTAAGAATACAGTATATAACACAAAACATATAAAATGTATTGATCGACTGTTTATGTTATTGGTAAAGCTTGCGGTCAATAGCAGGCTATTAGTAATTAAGTTGTGGGGGAGTCAAAAGTTATATGTGGATTTGCAACTGCTCAGGGGGTTAGCACTTCTAACCCCCACATTGTTCAAGGGTCAACTGTATAAGAGAGAACACTAACAGTTTATTAAAAGGAGAGTATAGGTGAATTATTTTTTGACATAAAAAGATGTTCACAACACATTTTCAGTGAACAAAAAAACAGGTTACTATATCCAGTAGATGCCCATTTTTAAAATAAAATACAAACACACATACGTACGAAAAGAAAAAAACATGGAAAGAACACAAAAGGGGTTTGATAAATAGCTGATGACTGAACATAGCATTCTTAACAGTTCTCCCTTGTTGGTGGGACTACGGATGTTTCAAATGTATTCCACTTGCTTACTTGTATTTCCTAAATTTCTATAATATTTACTGCCTTTAAAATAAAAGCAATGCTGTCTTGAAATAGCAAAATTACAAAACGAAACAGAAAATGACCCTTTTCTCATTTGTGCTCATATGCCCCAAAATCACACTGCAGTTCATTCTATGTACATTTGTCTCCCCCACTACTCTGAGTTCTGTAAGGGCAGAAACTGTCTAACGCATCACTAGCCCTTGGAACTGTACCCTGGCACGTTGCAGGTGCTTATTTTGCAGGTGCAAATGAGCAAACTGCTGTAGGGCAATGAAGACAACCCAAATCACCCAGCTGCACATACACTACATTTCAAAAAGAGTAACATCTTAAGTTTCTCAATTAAATATTTAATATCTCAGATATAACACTTTGGGAGTTACTTCTATGCTTCTAAAACCAAATCTATTGATTTAACTTTTGAAACTATAAACCCAATTCATTGAAATCCTGTTCACATCTTTCAGAATTAAGCACTTTATTAATATCCTTTTCTTTGGAAAACTACAAAAGATGGTTATATTCACTTTTTATTTGCCTGAAATATCACATTCTCTTAGAGGAGGATATGCCTGCTTTCCTCTGGAAAAGCAGTGGAGCATGGTAGGGGCACAAAAAAGGGGTCCCTGTGAACGATCAGTGCAGATATTAAGAATGAAAAGTTGATCACGATAGATCTATAAAGGATCCAGGCCTGAAACTGACTTTCTACCACTTATCTTAATGACATCTATCAAGAATATAGTTTAAACCATTTTCCCAAAGTGATAAAGGAAAAACTTCCTCACACAACTTAAGGAATTATAAAAATTATAATTAAAAATTATTATTAATTATTATATATTAAAAATTATATTAAAAATATAATATAACTTAATAATTATAAATTATTTATTTCCATTATATAACAATGGAAATAAAATTAAGAAACAGAAAGGATTCCTGCAATGATATGTGATTGTCTGAATGATCTGTTTCCTTCAAATTTAAAGCTTTTATAAAATTTTTCAAAACCTGTTTTATTTTTATATAAATACATTAACAAAAATAATTTTATTTGGAATGTTTTCATTCATGGTGACTCTGGAGCCATATTCAGTTTCTATTTTCTATCAATAGATTCTTTTATTCTAATTTGACACCTTTGGAAAGAAAATACAAATCTTAAAGCAATGGTTCTCAAGGGAGGGAAAGTTGGGCTTTCTCAGATCAATTGGACAGTTTTTTCAAACTATAACCCTCAAAGGTTCTGATTCCTTCTTGCCTCTGAGAAAATACTTTATCCCTTAGAGAATCAGGAATGCTGAGTAGGGTACTACATTAAAAAAAAACTGTAATTACTGACTATGACAAGTGTTATGAAGGAAAAGCAGCTATCACATTAAAAAAGTCATACAAAACTATAACTACTGACTATGGTAAGTGATATGAAGGAAAAGCACAGGATGCTGGGACTGCACATAGAACAAGGAAGTTCTATGTGCAGTAGTCACAGAGTACTGAGTAGTAGAGGAGTAGTCAAGGAAGTTTCCGAGGCAGGGGTACCTGAGCTGAGATCCGAAGGGGGAGTGTTAGAAGATGGTATAGTCAGTTCCAAGCAGAAGTAATAACAGGTAAAAACTACTGAGGCAGAAGGAAAGAGGTAAAAATGGCCAACAGCTTTGAATCTCAGGGGAAAGAGATTTCTGCTTAGTGTATTTCAGCATTTTGGCCTATATATTAACATAAAGAGAAGTCACGATACCTTCAACAGAGTGCGGATATCATCTTTATTGGAGTGTCCGTCTACTTGGGTGACCCTGTATTCTAACCATTGCTGAACTATTGCTTTTTCTTCTGCAGTACTCCCCAGCAAATACTCTTTGTTGGCTTGCTTGACTAGATGAGCTGCTATAGTAGTCAATCCTGTTAGACTTGGACCATTGTTTGTTTGAAGAACTGGAATCTTAAAAAGAAAAAAAAGTTCTTCAGATAAATTTAAAAAACAAAGACCATCATGACTGTAATTTCTAAGTGATCGTTAAATCCCTCAACTATTTTTTCAAATACTCTAGGGTTTTATACTAAGATGGAAGTCAGGAAAATAGCAGTTATATAATTTACAATTTGATTAACAGATGCTTGATGATGAAACTGGCAATAACATTGCAAAAGTGAGTATAATGTTACTATAACAATTTATAACTGTATATGTACAATATGAGAAAATGAAAACTTTAATAATATTGTATTAATTTCAATCAAGATTACCTATACTTTACTTTAGCAAAGTGAACATACTTGAATAGACATGACTTCTTTTTACGTTTCCTCCATTACTACAGCAATACAAAAGGCCAGATCTACTTGCTTATAAGAAATTTGCCAAATTAATTTAAATTTTCTTGATACAAAAATAAGCAGAAGGGTATGAGAAATGTGAAAGAAAATTGAAAGTATTGTCCAATGGGAAGACTGTCCAAACACAAACAAGTACACAATCTAAATGACCGAAGCAAACAAAAAAAAAATTATTTTCTTCAGATGACTGCTGCTCTTTTCACCCATGAAATAGAATCTTGTACTCTTAACACTGATTTACCCTTTGTAGGGCACTTTCATACTCACACCTCTATCAATAGGACTCAGTGAAGTACACAGGGAGATTAACATTCTACAGACACAGATTCAAAGGTTACTTCCTAAAAGGTAAAGGAGGTAACTAAAGACACTTTGCACTTCCCATTTACTATTTAGCTCCTTGAACTCTCACTCTCGCCTTCACATTCAAATGAAACCACCAACCTCTAAGATCATCAATAACTTCCTTTTAGAAAATGTATCAAAAGAAAATAATACAAAACTCTCTGGGAGTGCTGATAACATTCTATTCCGTGACTGGGAAGTTACCCGAGTGTGTTCACTTTGTGGTAACGTCAAGATTTGTGTACTTTTCTGAATGGACATTATACTTTGAAAGAAAAAAAAGAAATAAAAAGACTCACAATTGCAGAATGTGTGTGTGTGTGGGGGAGACAATTAACTCTAAAGAGAATTATTTGTAAAAACAAATTATCTGCAACACCACCGTACTAACTAAAAAAATTCCCAGATACTTTCTCGTCTAATCATTACATCTTCCAAGAAATGGCAAGTCATCTCATCCTCATTTCACAGATAAAGAAACAAGATCACTTGGTTAGTAATAGCAGAGTCAGGGTTTAAATAAAGTACTATCGGCTCGAAAGTCCATTCTCTTTCCTCTACACAACCTAAAGTATTATATATCAATCTTATGCAGTTGCAATCACGGGATACACTATTTTCACATTCATCTTAGGGTTCCATAGTCTTCCAAGTAATCACTTTTAATGGCTGCATAAGTAATACAGTCATGCACTCTCAATGACTGACTGCATATAATAAGACAGTGGTCCTATAAGATTAGAATATCTTATTTTTACCTTACCTTTTCTATGTTTAGATATGTTTAGATACACAAATACTTACCATTGTGTTACAACTGCCTAAAGTACTCAGTATAGTAACATGCTGCACAAGCTTGTAGGCTAGGAACAACAACTGTATCTTATAGCCTAGGTGTGTACTAGGCCATACCATTGAGGTCTGTGTAAGTACACTCTATGATGTTTGCATAAGGCCAAAATCACCAGATGATGCATTTCTCAGAACATATCCCTGTGGTTAAGTGATGCATGATTGTGTTTCAACATGACAATGTACCATAATTTATGTTGTTAAGTGACACATGATTGTGTTTCAATGTGACAATGTACCATAATTTAATGAACCCGTCTCCTAGAGATGGATTTCTGGGCTACTTTCAATTTTTAATTATTATTGGTAATGTTGCACATAATGCCTTATTGTTGGCTCCCTGCTGTCAGTTGTCTTCCCCCCAAAATGGCTGCTCTTATCACATAACTCCATCCCTTTCCCCATACACATAAACAGAAACTTTCAATAGCTGCCCACTACTAAAATGTTTTAATGAAAATAAAATTTAAAACCACACTCTGAATTCCAAAGCCCTCATAGTTGGGCCTCAAACTATAATTCTGGTTGATCTTGCATTGTATTACTCCAAATATTGGTTTACTTATTGTCCCAAACTTCCCAATCTTTCATAATTTATTGGTTTTACACATTTTTGAAAGCCTAATCCCTTAAATCCCAGCTTTTCCGTGAAGCTTATAAATCCATTTTAATAGTCAGAATTAACTTCCTCTTCCACACTCCTAAATGATATTTTTCTCCATTAGTACATATTCTGTTGGGCTTTAAATTAATTGCTGATAGATATTTCTCACACTAGATAATACTCATATCTTGGCAGTGTTCCCTAAAAAATAGAAACCAAACTAGGGAGTACCAGCTGGAGGGACAAAAGCAGCATGGAGGCAGAGGAAAAACCAAAAGCAGGCCACTTTGGCTGCAATGTCTACTCTGCCCCTAATCACAGGGCTGATCTCAGGGAAGTTGCTTACCTCTTCTAGGCTTCAGAATAACCTATGTATAAAAACTACAATACTACTACTTTCAATACAAGATTTTAACATGGACCAAAGGAAGAACAGAAAAAATTAAAGGCAAAAAACCAAACGTCATCTGGAAAAAATCTCAAAGGGGCCAAAAAAGCATATATCCAAAGTAGTCTTCCTACAACTATTTTCTTCCTCTAATACATTCTCTTCACGGCAAACAACGATTCTTATAAAACACAAATTTCTTCAATGCCCTAGGAAATCTGAGTCCTCATACCTTACCAGTCAATCTCATCCCATATAACTTTCCCTCATTCTCTGAGTGTCGCACACTGAACTTGGTATCCCAAGGCCTCAGAAACTCCTTCCCTGAGTCTCACGGATTGGGCCAAGACCGCTTATGTGTTCTCTCAACCATCCACGCTCTGACGTGGCACTTTTCACTACTATAATTTAAATAGCTGCAACATTTGTCCACCCGGGCAAAAAGCAGGCTTCCGAAGGGAGGCAGGGTGCTCGCCTTAATCACCACTGTATTATCTAGGCCTAGCACAGTGCTACCTGGCACCCTATTAGCTCTCACGGAGTGGCTGCGTAATAAGTGAATGAAAGGTGCAACTATTGTAAATACGGTCGCGGAACGCAAACGTGGGACCTCCAGGTAATCTATTTAAGAACTCTTTGAGGACCCTCCCGCAACTGGTTTCCCTATAATGGGATGATGACAATTCCCCAGGAGGTAAAGTTCAGGCCGAGCTCGACCTGAGCAGGTCCCCCCTCCACCCGCCAGGAGCTAGGACGGCCGAGGCCGAGGCCCGCAGGCGCCAGCTGGCTTCGCGACGCAGACACGTGGAGAGCTGGGAACCCGCATCCTCACTCCGCCCGCCTCGGCCGGCCCGCAGGCCCGGTCCTGCCCGGGCTCAGCAGGCCCCGCCGCCGTCCGCCTCTTCCCCTCCGCGCCGCCCCAGCTTCTCACCTGTCGCTCGCCCTGAGCACTGTATTTATTCCCCTTACTCAACCCCAGGGATTTTTCCAGCAGCGTTAACTCCTCGGCCGCCGCCATCTTCCGGCCGAAGCTCCTGGCAGGAGCAGAACCGGGGCAGCCAGGACCTCCTGCATTGGCGGGGAGGAAGTCCCACCCCCGCAAGCGTCTCCGGCGATTGGCTGAACGGAGGGAGCGAGGAGGACGTGCCAGCGAGCAGGAGGCGGGGCCAAAGGAAGGGGCGGGGCCGAGGGCGGGGTGTGGGACAGGTGGAGAGGTGACAGCTAATTTCCACTCTTGAGCTCTTGGGTACTTAGTGGTAGAGCGAGCCGCAGAGCCAGGCTTCGGTGACTGCAGTAGACTGTATCTGTAAACCGCAAGCTGTTGACCTGGCTGCCAGAGTTAACTCGTTTACTCATTTGGCAGGCTAAGAGAACTTATATATAAGTGGAACTGAAATTTACCTTAGATTGGCTCAGGAATTTGTAAATTTGAGCAATCAAATTGAATAGCAAAGAGTGCACAATCTGTGAATAGTTTCTAACATATAGCGTAATTCATGAGGATTTTAATTGTTTTGTAATGGTGAATTGGAAAAACTTACTTTTCCACTGTCAATCTACAGCTCAATATCAGCAGTAGTATTATAAATTTAAAGATTATTCATACAACATTGGGTATGTTAGATAGTGGTCAAATAATGATAGCCCAAGAAAATCAGCCAGTAATGGTATTAACGATCTTTATTTGCAATACTAGAAAGACAGTGATATAATTTATATAGCTTTTGGTATGTAAATAAACAATGTACCTAACTCCCCTCCCCCACCAAGTTGCTATATTCTTGTATCTTCAAAATAGAAAATTAATTGTATTTATTGAGGGCTTGGATATTTCCAAGAGATTTCTGAAAATAAAAAGTATTTTCGACATTGAAGAATGAATAAATAAAGTGTGTATTTGTCTGAGAGAAATAGAAAAGAAATCCTACAAGGTAATTCATCACTGAATCAGAAATATAGAAATTTAGTGGGAAATGTTGTTACTGTGTTATACCTCTCCTACCCCAGAACACTTAATGAGTTAACTCTGGCAGTAGAAGTAAACATAAGGAGAAAAAATTTTTGCCAAATCAACATAACAAAGTGCAAAAGAAATTCTGGTATAAGTAGATTGTTGTGCATTAATTATCTGTTTTACTTTCCATATACAGGTAATTGAATGACTATTTTACTACTTCTAGAAAGGCCAGTCCTCTGAGAAAATTCGCATATCTATTTTCAGTGTTTAGGTATACTTTTTGCTTGTAATAAAACACTTTTTAAAAAATTCACAGTCACCTAATTCCAATGGGTGGTATATATAAAATAAGGCTTGACCTAAATGGTAGAACTGAGGTTTGAATTCCAATATAAAATATCTGAAAGGATATTCACCAAATGATAAAAGTAATAACTTTCAGGGAGTATTATTGGATGAATGGGTGGAAAATCACTGTTTAATTTATGCGTTTTGATTTGAATTGTTGCTGATAGATTTTGTAACAAAAAATAGAGTTTATTTTAATGTAGTTATAAGCTTCTTTCTTCCCTTTGAGTCCTGAAGGTTTTTAACCCTGAATTTCCTTTTCTTCCTTAGTATTCTCCCTTTTGAGGTGGATGTACATGACTGGAAAAGAAAATTGGTTGACCACTGCACTACCACTTCTGAGATGAAAAGGAAGGGTTGTGGTACCACATAAAATGAGACAAATTTAAACTGGATTTCAGGAGCCAGAAGAAGTTCTAGTCTCCATTCAGGCCTAACTAGTGTATCACTCCAGCCAGAGAGTTAACCCATCTAGGTCTCAGTTTCCTCAAGTTTAACACCATGGGCTTGGATTAGATATTCTCTCTGGTCCCTGTTGGCTTTGATATTCTGTCTTTCGCTGTTTTGATAATTTTGCCTTAAAGTAAACACGCATTTTTGCACTACTAATATAATTCTATATCATTGGCTAAAAGGGCCTTTTGATGTGGCCAACCACATCGTATAAATGTAATGGCTTGCTTGTTTTGAACATAATTTAGATGTGGCCATAGAGAGAAGAGCCTGGATATTCCTGTCATACTCTTAGTCTAGTCTTAAGTCCAGTAGATGAGAAAGAGGATTGGACGTACTTCCTGTAGACAGGGCTGACTTCATGAATATGTGACCTCCACAGCCACTCAGGGCCCACACTTGGAAGAGCCCTGTGCTTGGTTTAAGGCTCTGCTGTCACCATCTTGAAATTCCTCTTTTTGTTGTTGTTTTTGAGACAGGGTCTCTCTCTGTTGCCCAGGCTGGAGTGCGTGGCATGATCATAGCTCACTGCAACCTCCAACTCCTGGGCTCAAGAGATCCTCCCTCCTCAGCTTCCTGAGTAGCTGGGACTACAGATACATGCCACTATGTTCCCCTGATTTTTTAAAAAAAATTTTTGTAGAGACGGGATCTTGCTATTTTGCCCAGGATGGTCTTAAACTCGTGGGCTCAAGTGATCCTCCTGCCTCAGCCTCCCAAACTGTTGGGATTATAGGTGTGAGGCACCATGCCTGCACCATCTTGAAATCCTTAATAGTTTTTAAAAAAAGATCCTACGTTTTTATTTTGCACTGGGCCCCAAAGATTATATAGCCAGTCCTGCATGGAAAGTTTATTACCTTTGCTAGTTTTATAGAATAAAGAGATTCCAAAAAGCATTTGAGGCTTTGATAGTGCCCCAACAAAGGGAATTGAATATATCTTTAATGAATACAGATTTATTTCAGAAACTTCAATAAGATCTAGCTTGACTGCCTCTGTACCCTTTATTCACCTCCCCAAGGAACTCAAAAGGAAATTAATACTTCTTAAACACTATTATGTGTTAGGTGCTTATGTGTAAGCTACATCATTCAGTCTTTACAACAATAACAAGAAATGTGTGGTTCCAGGTAGCAATCAGGGCTTTTGGGTGCCAATGACAATATCTGCTTTGATTAATTTAAGCAGAGGAAGAATATATTACAAGATATTAGAAAGTTCACAATAAAGTTAGGAAGTCTGGATAACAGTCTCAAAGCTGATTCCATAAAATTATCCAAAATCAAGCTACAGATTGGCATGATTAGAAAAACTCTACCGCTGATTGTCACTGCTGCAAAGCATTAACACCAGAAGTTCTTGAAATTTTCTGCAACCACTGCTGCTACAAACACCCATGTCACTTCTTCATCAAGAGCATGACCTTCCAATCACTGGGAAGCTGCTCCCCCCACCACCATTGCATCTGGAAGCTGGATGCCCTGGCCATGATGTATTCCAGCAAAAATGTCAGTTCCGTGCACAGCCTGCTCCCTAACTTCGCTCACTTCTGAATCAAAATCCCTTATGGTATATGTTTGATTGACAGAACCTAGCCACTTGTTGTGTCCTGATTGTAAGATAAGCCAGGAAATTGAATTTTGACTTCTTCACTGGAGAGGCATTGATTGTGTATTTATCGCTACTACCGTCACTAAATGATTGACATATGGGAGGTGCACATTATGCAATGGTTATGTATTCTGCATGGTAGAAACTATAACTAGCTGGGTGCAGTGGCTCACGCCTATAATCTCAGCACTTTGGGAGGCTGAAGCAGGAGGACTGTTTGAGACCAGGAGTTCAAGACCAGCTTGGGCAACGTAGTGAGACCCTGCCTCTACAAAAAATTACCTGGGTGTGGTTGCATATGCCTGTAGTCCCAGATACTTGGGAGGCCAAGGCAGGAGGATTGCTTGAACCAAGAAGCTGGAGGTTTCAGTGAGCTCTGATCATGCCACTGCATTCCAACCTGGGTTACAGAGTGAGACTCTGTCTCTAAAAATAAATTAATTAATTAATTAAATAAAAAACCCCAAAACTGTATAACTAAAAAAAATTGGGAGATAAGAGGAAGAGCATATGGAAACCCGAACAAGCTTGCTGATTGCCTTACTGATATTAATTGGAAGGAGAAAAGCTATAATTTCAAATTAGGTGCTGAAGGAACAGGAGGGAAGGAGAAAGAAAAGATTACTAGCTAATTCCAATATTGTTCAGAATGGGTACCTGATAGGTAGTATTCAAAAAGAATAGAGGATTAAGGTATTATGTAAAGGTATTTTTCTAAAGATAAACTTAGAGCAAAATACAAACTTTCCTAAATGCCAAAAGAAAGAGAAAACACAGAAAATAAAACAAGCACATAAATGGAAGACTGTATGTCTGTCTGTGTAAGTGTATATAATTTATATAGCATAGATTTGCATGGCAGAACTGAGCCCAAGCATGTAGATTATATTAAAAATATATACAGACATATTCATTTATAAAAATAAAAGGATTTTTGAATTGGCTAACAAAGCAAAATTTGTACTATGTTGTTTATAAGAGCAACCCCAAAACAATACAAAGGGCACTTTATAATGCTAATAGTACAATACAGAATAAAGATAAAATAGTTATTAATATTATGAACCTAAAAACATAAAATTTTCACTAAAGCAGAAAAAACAGGAGATGCTAGGAGAAATAGAAACATAGTAACAATGGAGTCTTTAACATACCTCTCTCAAGCTGAGACAAAGGAAGTAGACAAAAAATCAGGAAGAATATAGAACATCTAGAAAGGATAATTCATAAGGTAGATCATATATAAATAAATCTCCAGAACCTGATATATAGAGAAAACAGGGCTCCTGTGACAAGTTCCCACAGTCTTGGTGGCTTAAACCAACAGAAATCTATTCTCTTACTTACTGGAGGCTAAAAGTCTGAAATCAGTTTCAGTGCACTAAAATCAAAGTGTTGGCAGGGCTGCATCACTCCAATGTTCAGAGCCAGCATCTTCAAACCTTTCTGTTTCATCTTCACATAGCCTTTTCCTCTGTGTGCATCAAATCTCTTTTGGATAATCCAAGATGCTGTCCCCATCTACAAATCCTTAATCACATCTGCAAAGATCTTTTTTTCTTATAAGGTAACATTTACAGGTTATAGGGATTAGATATAGTTGTGGCCTAGGATATAATTAATTTTCATGAATGTTACATGTGCACTGGAAACGAAGGTATAAATAAATTCTAAAGAATAAAAATATAATTCTTGGACTACAATGCAATAAAATTAGGAACTAATAATAAGATAAAAATTTAAAAAGGCTTTTTTACCTGGAAAGTAAAAACATTTTATTAAACAACTCTTGGGTCAAAGAGGAAATACTAGGTGAAATTGCAGAATATCTTGAATCTATGAGATACAGTTATGAGAGGAAAATTTATGCTATAAAATATTTATATTAATAAAAATAAAAAATAAATGAAAATAAAATAAAAATCTAAATAAAGAATTTAAAAATAAGCCAAAAAACAACAGAAGGAAAGAAGTAATAAAGATAAAAGAAATGTGTAAGAAAACAATAACAACAAAAGAGTAGAATTTATAAATAAATTCAAGAATAAAAGTTGAAAAATTAGCAAAATAAACAAACCACTTGGTAACATAGTAAAGAAATTGAGAAAGGAAAAATCATAAATACACCAAATTAGTAGTGACAAGAGGAAAATACTATCATAACAGAGGAAATTTTAAAAATCACAAAAGACTGACATTGAACAAGTCTATGCAAATAAATGTGTAAACTCAGATGAAGTTTCTTAGAAAAAAATTTCAGAATAATTTTCTAGAAAAATGCAATATAATAAAATGGACATCAGTGGGACAGAAATTCCAAACAGACTAACCACTACGGAAGAAATAAAGGATGTAGCAAAAGAGCTTTCCCACAACAAAGTGCCTAGTACAGATGTTGTCATGGGCCAGTCTATCAAATTTCAAAGATCAAATCATCTCAGTGCTTGTAATTTATTCCAAGAGTGCAAGGGGGTCCAATATTAGGAAATCTATTCATATAATTCATCATATTGATAAAGCTAAGGAGAAAATGTCATAAGTATTTCTATAAGCTTAGTAAAGTCATTTGACATTAATACTCATTCATGTTAGGAGCATCCAATGAAATAGCAATTCATATATACATATATACGTGTGTGCGCGTATGTGTGTCTCAGAGCCCTAAAGGTAGTAGTTTATTTTTTATTTAATGGGAAAATATTAGAGGCTTTCCTGTTGAAATCAAGAACATGGCAAGAATGCTCACCATCTCCCCTACTTTGTAAAGTTTAAGTTAGAGGTTTTAGCCAATGCACTTAGGTAAGAGAAACTAATTAGAAGCTTATGAACTGAAACAAGAAGTCAAATTATCTGTTTGTAGATAATACGATTTTATATCTTGAAAATTCAAGAAAATCAATGGAGAAATTATAAAAAATAAGAGAATTTAGCAAAGTGGTAGATTATAATATCAACAATTAAAAACCAATAGTAGAAGTTATGATGAAAGAGAAGACCTCATTTATATTAAATATTTAAAAATATAGATGCAAACCTAACAAGAAGTATTAAATATTTATGTGAATAACAGTATATAACACAAGGCTGCAAAAGTAAATTTGAACAAATGGGCAGGCATATTATATAAATGTCAGTCCTCCTTAAGTTAACTTATAAATTAGTAAATTCTGATAAGAAACAACAGGCAGGGTTCTTTTTTAAAAATCTGGAGCTGGATACAGTAAAAAGTTCATTTGGAAGAACAGACAGGCAAGAAAAACCAGAAAAATCCTATGGATAAAAATCAATGGAGGGTATGGCTGGTAAAGCCCTTTCAGATATTAAAACATTATTATAAATCCTCTATAATCAAAATAGACTGGTATTAACACATGGATAGACAGATCAATGGCACAGAATAGAAAATCCAGAGATGGACCCAGTTGCATTTGTTAATATGCAATCAAGGCAGCATCTCAAATCAGTGGGAAAAAGATGGACTTTTTAATAAATGGTTCAATAGCTTCCACCATACATACAGATAAATTCCAAATATATTATAGATTTACATGTGAAAAATAAAAGCCTACAAGTACCAGAAGAAGACAAGACTCTACAGCCTGGCAGTGGGAAAAACTTTGCTAATCATTACTTCAAGTCCAAATGCAAGAAGGGAGATGATTGATACACTTGACTACACAACAACAAAGAAACTTTTGAATGGCAAAAAAGTCATCCACAAAGCAAAAAGGACAGATGAAAAACTGAGAAACATTTGCAACTTAGAAACAATATATAAGTTCAATATCCTTAGTGTATAAAAGAACTCCTAAAAAAAGAGAAGAAAAAGACCAAACCAACCTTATAGAAAAATAGGCAGAAATATAAGTTTTATTAATACAAAGAAGTTATACAAATGTTTCTTAAAGCTATAAAAAGATGCTCAGATTTACTCATAATAAGAATGCAAATTATAACCACATCTATACCATTTCTCATCTATCAGGTTGGCAAAAATCCAAAGGTGTGACAACACATTCAGGTAGGCTGCTGTGAAGAAACAGATCATGCATTTCAGGTGAGAGCAAAATAATACAATTACTATGAAAAGAATTGGGTTTTGTCTAGCAATATTAATCTTTGGCCCAGAATTCCCACTTCTGGGAATCCATTCCATGGAATACTGGCGAAAAAACGTTAAAATAAAGATGTATAATAAGGCTATTGAATTCAATCCTATTTATGATAGCAAAACTGTAAACACTCAAATGTTCCTAAGTGAGGGACTGGCTGAAAAAACCTTGATGCGTCCACACCATGGAGTACTATGCAGTTCCAAAAAGGAATGAGGAACATCTCTGTACAGTGCTATGGAATGATCTCCAGGATATGTTGTCAAGAGGAAAAAGCAAGGCAGAGAAGGTGTTTATGGCATGCTACCATTTAAAGTTGGAGGTGGTACAAATATACATACATTTTTGCTTTTATTTAAAAAATAAGTTATATACCAAAAACTTTTCTTTTCTTTTTTTTTTTTTTTTAAGAGAAGGAGGCTCGCTCTGTTGCTCAGGCTGGACATGAACTCCTAGGCTCAAGGGCTTCCACCTCAGCCTCCGAGTAGCTGGAACTACAGGAATGCACCACTTTGCTTGGCTCAAAAACTTAAAAAAGAAAAATTACCTATGAGGGAGGGAACAGTATGTAGGGAGCAGGAATAGAAACTAGACTTTTGTAACTATACCCTTTTCTCATAGATTTAAGTTTGTAACCCGGTATATATTTTTACATAATTATAAAAATATTAAATTAAGAAATCCCTAAAAAATGGAAAGCAAAACAGAACATATGGTAACATCAAATTGGTGGCATGATCACACAGTGTCGAACTCTTTTAAGTGACTTTATAACACAATCATTTAATTGTATATTCTTAGTGAGAAATACTCTAAGGACAAAATTTATGAAAAAATGTTTCTGGGTTTTTTTGTTGGGTTGGTCAGTTAGCATATTGGCAGTGTTTGTGTTGGCATTGTTATTCTAATGTGGTTGCACGTATGCTGTGGGACAAAGGAAAGGAGAAATCATGTGGTATTTCTGGAAACTCAGGGTTTTGACACTGCAGAAAGAGAAGCAGATGTAAAATAGATGAGGTTAAGTTAAAACTCTTTAGTCCTGAATTTGAGGTGTATTATCAGTACAAACTCATGGTGATTTTATCCTTAGGAAAATAAAAAGTATTTTCTACCTAGCTCTGTTTGCTTAAAAGGCCTAGAAACAAGGACAATCAGTAGCAATGAGCACCCCTAGCACCCAGATTCTGGTTTCAAATATTATCTCCCACAAACAAGAATGAGGGCACTTTGGAGACCGGCTGACTCCAGACCCAGGCAGGAATGTCCTGGGCAGGAGATGAGCCTGGGCCCTCTTGTCACAGCAGAAAGCAAAGACGTTATCTAAGAGTAATGAGGGGTGTCAAAGCATAGGATAAGATCATTTGAGGGTCGTTAGTAATAATTGCAATGGATTAAAACATTTTAAATTCATGAGTTCATTTTAAATATGAGTTTGTAATGAAACTGAAAAACAAAAATAAGAACAAAATCAAAACAACCCTCCTTGGTCACCTTCGGAGGATACTAGAGATCCAATTCATTATTTTGAAAAATGATACATTAAGGGGACAAATAAAGAAACCAACATAATTTTTCTTGATTATCCTGTACAAACTGCATTTCAGAGAAACCAAATACAGATGAGGAAAGATTTCTCTTTATAGAAGTATTCCAGCTAAGAAATAAAGACAGAACAAGAGAATATCATTATTTTTCATCCTCCAATGAAATAATGAGTCCAGGCAATGATGACCAATAGCTATTCACATCATAAAAATAGAGACAAACAGAAATAAAGTGCTTCTCAGAAAGGTGTACATCATCACCCATGAAGTAGTTTTACCAATTGAATCTGGATTTGAAAATTTTTTTTTTTTTAGACACAGGGTCTAGCTTTGTTGCCTGGGCATGAGAGTAGTGGCATGATCATAGCTCACTGCAACCTCAAACTCTGGGGCTCAAGCGATCCTCCTACCTCAGCCTCCCAAGTAGCTGGGACCACAGGCATGCCACCATGCCCAGCTAACATACCTTTTTTTAAAATTTTACTTTTTTCTTGATTAAGCCTTTTGATCTAACAACAAATTTACAGGAAATAATAATGGAAAAGAGGAACATGTTAAATGACACCATGGAGATGCAATGAGCAAATTCTACACCACGAAAAACTATAGGACAGATGATCTGGTTGCTTCAGCAAGTATAATAAATTGCAAAGAAAAAAGAAAAGTCAGAGGGAGGTGGAATTAAAAGTTTAAAGAATTATTAAATATAAGGGAAATATCAACCAATTGCAACATATGGATCTATTTTCAAGCCTGATTCCAACTAATAAACTGTTAAATTAAAAAAAAAAGTGGTTGGTCAGTCTTGACTGTGGCTTATGTTTACTACACTCCAATTTATATACCAAGGATATTAAATTACATGCCCAAATTCACATAGCTAATAGATCTGTGCATTAATCACCTGGGGGTTTTAAAAAATGCAGATGCCATGCCATACTGGAGATTCTGATTTATTTTGTCTGGGGTGGGACAAGGCATTGGTATTTAAAAACAAAAAATCCCCAACTGAATCTCATATGTAGCCAGGGTTGAGACTCTGTATGACATTCGGAGCATCTGGGATTTCAACTCAACTTTCTGTTTCTCAAACCCAGAGAGTTCTGACTTCCTACTGTCTCCTTTCTCTGTTATTATGGTGAGCTGATGCATGTTCTACTTCACTCAACATTAGACATAAGAAAGAGGAAAAAGCTTATGTTTTATTTAAAAGAATCAAAAATATATTTTTAGATGATCTGAATATTTGATTTGGAGGTATCTGTATCAAGACAGCCTCACCCATAATAAAAATAACTTGATGAATTGATTTTGTCAAATGGAACACTTCTCTAATCTGCTGTTATCATAGTCAAGTTTTAAATCCACAGTACCTTAGGATATAAATTAAATGTCAAATGAAATTAATTTGGCAAGTGGAACATGAACTGGATGGCTTTCCTTTTTGGAGCACGCCTGACAGCTTTCTGTATGTCATACTGGCATCTGTTAAAATGAGCTGCATATGCCAGAAACTGTTACTGTATCAGATTGCTCTTAGCAATGCTATCATCTGGAAATTTTCAGTTTTAGGAGAGTACAAATTTCTATTTCAGAATATAGTAGGATTTTAAACTCAGGTGTGGATGATAGGTAAATGTGGGGTAAAAAGGTGATGCAGGCGCTATGCATGCTTTTATTTCTCTGTCATAGATACCCCTTATATCTACGTATGTCTTACATTTATCCCACTTGTTTATTGAGTCATTACTAGGCACAAGGCACTGTACTAAGCACCGGGGACACATTGATGAACAACCCCCCATCAAACTTAGAGTATCTTGAGGGAAGACACCAGAAAACACAATTAGATTGTACAATAGGGCAATGATCAGGAATTAGAGGGTGTGATAAGAATGCAGAGAGGGCACCTAATCTGCAACTGGGAGACATCAGAGAAGGTTTCCAGGAGGTTGTGGTGTTCAACTTGAGACATGAAGGATAAAAAAGAGATGATCAGTTACAGGTAGGACAGAGAGTTGGGGGAAAGTTCCAAGCAATGGGAATTGTATGCACAGAGGCTATAAAGTGGAAGAGAACATGATCCTCTGCAGTAACTGTTCAGGCTGGACAGGTGAGCAGATGCTGGATTAGAGGATCCTTGAACGCTGCATTTAAAAATCTTTACTTGTGATGGTTAATTTTATGTGTCAACTTGACTGGGCCACAGGATGCCCAGATACCTGGTGAAACATCATTTCTGGATGTGTCTGTGAGGGTGTCTCTGGAAGAGATTAGCATTTGAATTGGTACACTGAATAAAGAAGATCACATTCACCAATGTGGGTGTGCCTCATCTAATCTGTGAGCACCCGAATAGAACAAAAATATTAAGGAAGGTTGAATTTGCTGTCTGCCTGACCGCTGAGCTGAAATATTGATCATCTTCTGCCCTTGGTGCTCCTGGTCTTCAAACTCAGATTGGAATCTAGACCATTGGCTCTCTGGCTCTTAGGCTTTTGAACTGTACCACCAGCTTTCCCGGGTCCCAGCTTGCAGATGTCAGATTGTGGGACTTCTCCGTCTCCATAATAGTATAAACCAATTTCTTATAAAAAAATCTCATTTTAGATAGGTAGATAGATATCTGAATCTTCTATTGGTTCTGTTTCTTTGGAGGACCCTAAATAACGTGTTACTCTTAAGTCCCTCAGGCATCTCAAACTCATGTCTGACCTGAACTATTATATTCTCTCCTTTGCCCTTCCCCCCAGTCCGCTCCTTCTGCATGAATCCCTGTCTTACTGCCTGACACTGAGCCAGTAGCCCACATCAGAAGTCCAGGTGCCGTGCTTGACTCTGTCCTCTCCTTCATGACTCCTACTCAGGTAAGAGTGAGTAGATTCAAGCCTCACGGTGCAGAAATCTTCCCTCTCGTGCTGCCCCCGTGCGGGAAGACTGGCTGAAACACTCTACGCTGGATCTGTGTTTGGGCCCAAAGTGCCTTCTGGTCACTGTTGACCCCATTGAGAACTGCCCTTTACAGCCACATCTCCCACCCCCACTGCACATGCCTTAGCCCATGTCCCGCCATGGGCCATCTGAAATTCTTCTGTGGTCTCCCACCTGGGGCCCAATACCTATTTTGCACCCCTCCCATCTGTCCTCCATCCTGTGGCTCGAAAGATCTTTCTTAGCTGCCAGTCTATTTTGTCACTCCCCTGACAAAAACATGCCCGTGGTTCCTCACAGCACTTAGAGTTTAGCCCAGACTCCTTAGCCTGGTGACTAAGGTCCTTTATAACCTGACCTCTGTCGACTTCTTCACACTCATCTCTTGACACGTCCTGCCTGGTGTTCTCCACCCCAGCCCCGCTGTCTCCTCGCAGCTCCCGGAAGCCTCATGTGCTAGCTTACCTTTGGGCCTTTGCATCTGTGGAATGCCAGCAGGAATGCTACCCCCTTCCTCTCTGAGGGCTAAGTCTCTGAGCTCTCATGGCAGCCTTGGGAGTGCTCCCCACACAGGACACACTCCACTGAAACTGCCTTCTTAGTGTCTCTCTGTCCCTGGCTGGCAAGCTCGCTGAGGGCACAGACTGCATCCTGTTCACTACTGAGTCATCAGCACCTGGCACTAGGCTTGGAACAGGGCGGGCGCTGGATCAATTCATCTGCTGAATGAATAAATGATCATGCAAATGTACACATGATGTTGAAACCTAGGTCAATGGGTCAAGACAACTAACATGCAAACTGTGAGGATATTGCAGAGTCCTGCCTTTAAGTAAACATTAAAAACCAAAAACAAACAAAAAAAAACCCTTATCTGGTGGGTTGACCAGTGCAAATGAAAATAACTCAAAAACTACTAATTGGGAGTTGGCAACCAATTTACTGAAAGAAAAATCATTTCCTTTCACCGATCTTCCAATCATCCATTCATTGATCTCCTGAACCACATTTTTGGGCTCAGGAAGTATCCATTTATCATCTTATCATCTTCATCATCATCCTCCCCCTCCTCCTCCTAGTCATCCTTGGGCTATGAAAGGTTCATTGATCATTGCTGTGTGCCGGGCTCTGTTCTAAACTATATAAACCCGGCCAGTGCAGTGGCTCGTGCCTTCCTGCATTTGGCTATGTAATAGAGTCTGGCTCCATCTGAGATGTTTGATGGTTCACAGCATGTAGGCCTCCATCCACCCTTGCCCTGCCCGCCACCACACATCTGTACTTCGTGTAAGGGCACTGCAACCCCAGCTTCTGAGCTCTTGACACAGCAGGAAGTTTGAACCTCATGGCTTCAAAGTGACTTGCATCTGCCCTTCTCTCCCCAGAAGTCCCTTGTGTGTGAGTAATAGACTTTCTTTTATATTCTCTTGGTGCAGGAAGGAGTGTCATAAGCCTTGACATCCAACCCATTGACTGGGAGGGAGTACATCTCCCATCTGTGGAATGACCACAAAACAGGCTGTGTTCTCTGAGAGTAGTTGGTAGCCTAGGGCTGGTAATGCCTTTCTATTCTTGCTAGTCCCTGGGTGCCTCAACTTCCCTTATCGATTTTCTTAATCCTTTCCATGCCCCTGTATATAGACCTCTATATTTAGTCATCAGAGGCAGATTCTGTTTCCTGAAATAATTCTGATGGATGTGGGAAGAAGAGGAAACTGGTCTGGTGAGCATTTAGTCAGTTGCTGTCACATTATGGTCAGTGCTAACTTTTAAAGTTTATCCTTGGCTTTTAGCAGATAAGGATATATTTGTTCAGCATCATTTTTAAAATATATATATTTATACATACACACTAAAATATATATAATATAAATATATATTGACTAAAGTAGATGGAATTTTATGAGGAAATTTAGTAGAAATTTAGTAAGTTCTTTATCATATTGTTGAAAAAATTTGCTTTAAAACACTTTTGAGATTAGGATGGCATTTGAGTATGTACTTGGATGAAGACTACTTATCTGGGACTGGGCTTTGGCTAATAAGGGACAAATATGCTTTATATAATTCTTCACTGTAGGGCCCAAAAGGATTCTTAGTGAAGAAATACTGCTGTAAAAAATCAGTCTGCAAACTGGACACATTTTCCCCTCCAATTTGTCCTGCTGAAAGCCACACAGATACATGTGTCTTAGAATCAGCAGATGTTGGGAATGGGTACCTTGTATTATAATCAAGGAGGGAAATGCTCAAGAAAGTCAGGAAGAGGGGAATGTGTTCCTGCAGTGCTGCTTGGAATTGCACAGATGACCTGGTTACCCATGTCTTACTGTCAGCTTCTGCATTTAAACCAGGCAGCTGAAACTTGTATTTCTATACTTTGTTTGATTTCATATCAAGCATCCTCCAAATTGAGGGGCATTTTTCAAATTCCCTTAAAGTTTGTGAACAAGCATCTCCAAGGAGCTTTTGCCATCTCTGTGCTTGATTTGTGTGTGCTCAGTAGCTTGCAGCTTTTTCTTGGCTCTCTGGTGTTAAATTAATAACAAATGATGTGGAGCTGACGGGTACATGAAAATGGGGAGTGCCATGATATTAAAAAAAATCTCTATCTATTATGTAGCACAATGTGCAGCACTTTGTCAGGATTTGCCTGTAGGTGTCTTAATTTTACTTAAATATTTTGCTCACATCTTTTTAACCCAGAGGATGGAAACACAGCCCTTAGCATCTCTCTAGCAAACTTTGTAGCATATGTTAGTGTGATACAGAATGCCAAATGTTGCCAGTTATTTGGCATTATTTAAAAAGGCACTGGATAAAATAAAAAGGATAAAAACACTTTCATGGTGCAGAAATAGTCTGATTCTCACTTGATGTTACAAGTGGTCATGTTTTGGATCAATATAAACATCATTTTCTCATAAGTAGAGCCATCGAACTATGACTGCCTCAAAATTAGTGTGCTCCTTGTCATTGTAAGTATTTCAGCAATTGCAGATCATCTGCCAAGATTCCTTGGAAACAATTCTTAGCGAGTTTGCAGAATATTGGAAGAATACTTGGTAGTTATTTAAACAATATACATTCAACCTGTTTTATATATTAAATTTCAATGTAATTTTTCTTTAAAAATACTTACGGAAAATTTCAAACATACACGCAAGTAGAGAGAATAATATAATGAACCCCTGTTACTGAACAGCCAGTTTCAACAATTAATACATTTCTTTCGCAAAGTGGTGCTACTGCTAAAAATAAATTTAGAAACTGCTGGATTGGATGATGCCCGAAGTCCTCGCAATTCTATTTTATAGGCAATGTAAGGGTCAGCTTTCCTAACTTGAAGGCTGTTTTCTCAGCATAAGTTGAAAGAGATTTTGATCCCCCCCAGGCTGGAGCTGTCCTCTTGGTCCCTGGCCTTCTTCGTTCAAAGTGCTAGCTTTGCCGTGGACAACTACTCGTTTCCCTCTGGTTAGCATCTGGAAGTCCTAGATGCAATTCCTGGATAAATACTGCTCCCTCCCTACGGTGCCCGTGGAGGGGTGAAGATGGGGCAGGCTCACACCCCTTTTTTCTTCTCTTTGTTTTCTTCCGTATCACCAGGCATTACTGAAGGGTCAAGGCAGCAACAGGGAATGACAACAAAAGGAAGATGCCTAAAATCTCATTCCGAAATAGACTGTCCCTTTAGTTCAAGAACTGGGCCCCATCCAGAAGTTATACCTGTCCTGAAGGGTCCCCTCATGGACATTCACAGACCCTAATCTCATTTTTTCTGTCCACACGTTTACACAGTTTGGCAAAGGCGCTGCTTTTTGCTGACTTCCATCATGTGGCTGCCTGTTAACCTTTCAGAAAACCTCGTCCTAG
Organism: Daubentonia madagascariensis; assembly: GCA_023783475.1. Classification (NCBI taxonomy): domain Eukaryota; kingdom Metazoa; phylum Chordata; class Mammalia; order Primates; family Daubentoniidae; genus Daubentonia; species Daubentonia madagascariensis. Next base: position 7,602,966 of record JAKFHU010001672.1, read on the forward strand.
ACTTGCTAGGATTGATCCCTCTCTTCCAGTCAGTTATGTTTCCCAAGTCTGAGTTACTCAGTTTATTTAAAAAAATTTTCTTCATGTTCTTTTTTTAAAAATTTCAAAATATTAAGGAGGTACAAATGTTTTTGTTATGTGGACACACTGTATAATGCTTGACGTCAGGGCTTTCAGTGTGCCCGTCACCTGGATAGTGTTCATCGTACCTGACAGGTAAGGTTTTATCCCTCCCCCTCCTCCCATCCTCCCCCTTCTTAGTTTCCAATGTTTTTTAACATCTTTGTGCCTGCGTGTGCCCATCACTTAGTTCCCACTTATTAGTGAGAATATGTGGTGTTTGTTTTCCCATTCCTGTGAGTTGCTCAGGATACCACTCCAGGAGAAGGCTCCAGGTGACAGTCCATTTTGGCCTTGGATTGCTAATGCCATGGAGTAGTTCAAGAAAGATATGAATGTTCCAAGTCTAATCCTTACTGGTGTGGCCACTATCTTCCTTTATTCTCTATTTTGTTCAATAAGTAACTGTTAAAGCAAATACACTTACCCGTTTCTTAAGGGTAAACTTCAATTTTTAGTTTAAGCTGTGGAGTTGAAACCGAAGGTCACAAACTTTGTAGCCAGTAAGTCTGACTCAGTCTGCAGATGTATTTTGTTAATCCAGCATGATGTTGGGCTATACAGTTTTAAAAATTAGAATTAGTTGGCAATCCTTAAAATAAAAATTTTTTACATAAAAATTAATTAAAATTTACATAAAAATTTTATGTAAATCCTTAAAATAATGCAATTTTATGCAATCCTTAAAATAAAAATTTTTTACATAAAAATTAATTAAAATTTTTTACATAAAAATCCAGATTTCTGGCTTTTCTTGAGGAATAGGAAAATCTGGCAACACTGAGCATTCATTCCTGTTTAGGACCAAATGTCTGGAGAGGAGTAGTTCCTGCATCCTTTGAAGGGAGGGTGTTCTTTCTTCAGTTCCACCTAGACCTCATCTTCTCCCTAGTATCCCCTAGAACTAAGGCACTGAACAAATTATAATTTATCATTGCAAACCAGACCATTTCTCTTTCTTACCTGGCCCCTGAAGGCATTTGAATTTGTAACCCCTGTTTTAAACCCATAAAAAAGAGCGATATTTTCCTGACTGTCCTGTAACACCCCAATGTAGTCTGTTTATTACACAGAAAAGTATTGGTTCATTTATTAATACCCCTCCCCCATGCATTCATATTTGTCTCCCCTAGTTCTGCAGGAATTTTTTCCAAACTCTCATTACTGACCAAACATGTCTTTATGACCTATCTCTGTAAATCCTTAAATGAATGACAAGCTTTGAAATGCCTTCATGAGTTTCTTAGCTAAGGTACATTCTCAGCCCCACCATCTGGGGGGAAGAGAGTAAGGAGAAAGGAGTGATTTCATTTTTCAGTAATATATGATTCAAATCCTTGATTATACATTATAACACCTCTATCCATGAATGGGTTGTTCCAAGATCTCCAAAACAGAGCAAACTAATAGTTTCATTTGATTTCATTCTTGAAAGGATGAGTTTGTCCACATGGAACATGGCTTTATCTTCTAGATAGAGGCAATACACAAACTGTAAATAATTTAGATGATTTCAATAGCAATAAGTGCTGTTAAGAAAATAAAACAGAGATTTATGTTAGGAAGTGGGTTCAGGAAAGGTCTCTGTAAGAAGGCAGCATTTGAAATGAGACCTAAATGATATGAAAAAGCCAGCTCTGAGAAGATCTCTATGGTACAACAAGAACAACATCCTGAAGTACAACAGATCTTGATTGAATAGAAGTTGAAGAACACTTAGTGAATAGAGAAGAGAGAGAGAGGAAATGAAGTCAGAGTGGTGTGTAAGGACCAGGACGTCAGAGTCCATGATAGGGCCTTAGGGTTTTATTTCAAATACACTGGGGAGCCTTCAGAAGCTTTAAGCAGGGGCATGATGTAATTTGCTCTACACTTAAAGATATACACTTAAAGATCATTCTGGCAGCCATGTGAAGAAAGAATGGTAGGGCAGAATGAACCACTGCAGGGAAATGAGTTTGGAAGCTATCCACGTGGTTCAGGTGTGGGATGATGGCAGCTTGGCCTATTGTGTTCAGCTGATTACATCAGAAACCCAGCTATACTGGCTTCACAAAAGGGGTTTCTCACATAATAAGTCTGTCGATGGGCAGTCCATGCTGGTCCACAGCCGCTCTGCTGTGCCTTCAAGAACCCAGGCTCTTTCTGTTTTCCTGCTCTGTCATTCCAACTTGCTGCTCTTGACTTCCTGGTTGAAAGATAGCTGTTGCATCTCCATTGCATCTGCGTTTCAAGTTTGAATAATGGCAAAAGGAAAAAGGCACATGCCAGCTGCATTTATTCCTTTTATCAGGAGAATACTGTATTGATTAGGGTTATTTGTAGAAAACAGAATTTCCTCTGGCAACACTACTGCAATACCACTTGGCCCCGTGATGCCCAAGACCAGATGCTGAAGCTCCATCACCTCTGCTCCTTGAAGATCCAGATCAGACTGAGTTCTTGACACAGCTGCCAACTCCTGTTCTCTTCTTCTTCTTTAGTAATAGAACCCATGATTCTTACATGGACCCATGACTGTCCAGAACAAAGACTACAGTTCCTAGTCTGCCATGCATCTAGGTGAGGCCAGGTGGCTGAGTTCTGGTTAGTAGGATTTAGGCTAACGTGTCATGTGAAAGGGCACTCTCTTCTCTGGCCTTCCTCATTCTGCTGGCTGGAATGCAGATATGATGGCTTGAGCCATGAGGAGGAAGCCACACATGAGAGTGGCAGATAAACAAAAGAGAAGAAGCCTGACTCACTGATGATGATAGAGTTGCCATAGCAGCTCCAGATGTCTCTAAGGGATAGGGGAACAAAATTTTGCTGTTTAAGCCATTTATTTTTGTTCATTTGATTGTATGTTTTCCTGTTACATATACAGCCAATCCTAGTCCTGATTATTTCAGGGCTTTTATTTGAATGTCTTTTGCCTACCTGGCAAATTTTTATTTATCTGTCAACACTTAACTCAAACATAACCTCTCCGTAACTATTTTCTTTTTTTGTATTCTCCACAATAGAACTATTTGCTCTCCTATTTCTTGTCTAAAGTATTGTGTGCAGTCATCTTTTCTAGCACTTCTTATATTATGTTATATTAATGGCTTATATCGTGTCTCCTTTGCCTGCCAGTGAACTATGTGAGGATAGATTTTGTTATTTATCTGTATATATTCAGTTTTGTCACAGTGCCAGATAAATGGTAGATATCCAATGCAGATTTGAACTTTTAGTTTTTTATTTTTGTCCTTTTTACATTTCAAGTGACGGTCATGGTTTTATAGTTTTCATTTTTTCTCTCTTCTGGGGGGGATTTCTGGGGGGTCTTTAAAGCTTTATGCATGAGGAGAGTCATTTCTCACAGTGTCATTTCTAGAACATTCTATTCATTGAGGCTGTCCAGATGCAAGGGTAGGGGAAATTGACTCTACCTCTTGAAGGAGCAGTGACAAGGTTCTGGAAGGGCACATGGGACTAAAACTATTGTCGCAGCCATTTTTGGAAAATGGAGCTGTCTGATTTGATGACACTATAAAACCTGTGGGCTGAAGCTCACCTTCCACCTGGATGCAGAGGTGGGGGTAGAGGTATTACCTCATCTGGACTCTTCACTTCAATGCCTCTTTCATTCACCTGAAAGCACTTCTTTGACAGGTGAGTGGGCAGGTGTGGGCTTTTGCAGTTGGGATGGTGAAGAGACTTCATCAGGTTAGATAGAAGGAAAGGATCGTGAGGATCACTATGGAAAGGATGGTGAGGTTTCCTTGGGCTTGTCAGAAAGACAAACGCGATGCCTGTCGTGGGAAAGGGCATCTTTGTGCCAGAGACTCATCAAAAGCACACTGTGTGACACATATGTTCATTATCTTGATTGTGGTGAAGAATTCACAGTTGCCACATACCTGATTGTACAATTTAAGTATTGTAGTTTTTGCATGTCAATTATATCAGTAGAACTGTTTTTTAAAATTTAAAAACAAGAGTCAAGGCACACAGCAGTTTCAGGCGCGCCATGATTCTGAAATCCAGCATGGGTTGCCTGTTCCATGAATAGGGCTTATTCTTAATGCCTGGGAATGATTCACTGTGGCCCTTGGTTCCATCCTCTGAAATATTGTTTCTTTTTGTAAAATGTGGTCCCTGTTTACACCTCAGTAATTTTTTCAGCCTGCTTCCAACCTATAGAAATTTGAGGATTCCAAGGCTTCGTTCCATTTGTACTGTCTATCCTTCCCTCCCTTTCTTCCCCCTCCATTTCTCTCTCTCTCTCTCTCTCTCTCTCCCCCCGCTGCCGCCTTTCTCTCTCTCTCTGATCTCAGCACACGCCAGCTCCCCTTCACCTTCTCTTGTGAGTGGAAGTTGCCCGAGACCCTCACCAGATGCAAATGCCATGCTTCTTGTACTGCCTACAAAACTGTGAGCCAAATAAACCTCTTTTCTTTATAAATTGCCCAGCCTTAGGGATTCCTTTATAGCAACACAAAACAGACTAAGACACACAGGCAACAGCATTACTAAATTTTCACTACTACATAACAAGGATCCCCTTTCCTCCAGCTTCTGGTAACATTTCTTCATTTTCCTTTGAGTCATCACCAATAGCCTTCTAGAGCTGTCATCGAGATTCTACTAATAGTCTCTTCAAGGTCCTTGGGACTTCTACCAACCACTGGATCCTGAAGCTACTGGCGCATGTTCTAGGATTTTACTAGAGCAGCACCCCACTTCCAGGTACCAAAATCTAGTTTTTGTTTATCTCTGTCGTGCATAACACGGTGACTGGCAGATAGGGGATATTTGATGTGTAATTGGATTTTCAGTTCTTTATTTGTGTCTTTTTCACATTTTAACTGATAGGCATATGTAGGTATGGATATTTTCATTTTTTTCTTAGTAGATGGAGTCTGGTGGGGAATTTTAAAGCTTTATGCATGAGAAGAGAGTAGGTGTTTTTACAACAGATCAATGACATTTTGAAAATTTTCTTTTAAAATTACTTGAGCACACAATTTCAGACCCTATAATTTGTTTTTACTCCACAGGGACATTCACGGGGACCAGGGAATAGTTTATACAATAAACACAAAGATCAAAGTCACGTGAAATTCAGACCGATTTTCTATCTTTTTTGGTGGGGGGTAGGGGGACATTGTTTCATTCATTTTTATTTAGGACCATTCTTGCCAGTGAGGGAAATTTAATCCATTCCAATCACCAAATCATTGACTGAACATTTATTCATTAAAATAATCAATCCGTGGGAATAGGTTTTTCTTTTTTTAATATATTATTAAATGGTAAAAAAAAAAAAAGTGTCTAGGAATTTTCATTTCTTAACTTAGGTCAGCTGTCTACAACAGTGTAATTCCATACCTTGTCTGCTTGTTCAGTTTTTTCTATGTGGACATGTGTCATTTGTGCATATATGTGGTTTCCTCTACGCCCCTGTGTAAGAACAGTGCAGATGACAGTAATTCAGATAAAGAGCAGAAGAGAGAACAGAAGCATCAGAATTTGCACATACCTGGAGACAGACACTGGCACCACAGTCAGCACATTGCTGTACTCCTTCACCAGTCCCTGCAACTGCTCATACCCAGTGTTGACAGCCGACAAGCCCTGTGGTCTGTCCTCCATCATGGACACTTGCAGGAAAAAATCTCTTCACAGACCTCAATTTTTAAAGTAGATGATAAATGAACGCAAGTCACACAACTATTATTTTTCTATCATAAGTAAATAATTCATGAGGATGGTTTTTGACATTTTTAAGACAGTTGATAATTTTAAGAAAAAATAGCATATTTAAAAACTTTTTATTGCTGCATAACTAGCTCACAGAAAAATGTGCCAGTTGTAAACATACAGCTCAAGGAAATTTCACAAATAGAACACACCTGTGTAACCAGCGCCCAGATCAAGAGGCAACGTCCCATGCACTCCTTTTTAATCCTTCGAGTTACTGTTTCTAAAGTAACCACCACCTTGACTTCAAACACCATAAATTAGTTTTGCCTGTTGCTGAAGCTTTATATAAACACAATCATATGGTATGTACCCTTTTAAAAGCATTTATTATTAAAGCTTTATTCAGGCATGGTGACATACAATAAATTGCACATATTTAGAGGGCACAGTTTGATGAGTTTTGACATATGAATACACCCATGAAACCACCACTACAATCAAGATAATGAATATATCCATCACCCTCAAGTTTCCTTATTTACCCTCTCCCCCCCCACCATCTCTCTTCTCCCCAGGCCACCACGGATCTGCTTTCTGCCACTCTACATTAGTTTGCATTTTCTTGAATTTGATGTAACTGGAATCTTATAAAATGTGCTCTTTTTGGTCTTTCACTCCCCCTAATTACTTTGAGAGGCACCCATGTTGTATGTTCATTCCTTTTATTGCTAAGTGGTATTCCACTGTTTGGACACAATGCAATTTCTTTATCCACTCACCTGTTAGTAAGTACTTTTTGACCTATGATTTCTTTTGCTTGTTAGATTCATCCTTAGTAGGACATTTATGACAGAGAAGGGAAAAGTTCCTATGTAACACTCCACGGGATAAAACACTGCACCAGAAAAGGTGAATCTACCCACACTAGTGTGAGGTCGTGGTCAACATAAATTCACTCATATATTAATTCAAAGCATTTATTCAGCATCTGTTTTGTGTAAGATATTGTGCTAGACATCAGGCATAGTGAAATGGCAGATTGTATTATTTTTCCTGCTTGTTTTCTGCCCTCCCCCGTAAGAGGATTTTACATCCCTGTCTATAGCCATGTGGCTTGTAGAGCCTCCTTATGTGAGGATTATACTTTCCTGCCCTACTTATGTCAGGGGTGTGCATTTGACTTACTTTGGGCAATGAAATTGAGAAGTTTGAAGAGCCTTTGAGTGGTTTGGCCTTAGCTCTTTTTCCTCTGCCACAAGATCATTATGTCACAGATGGGGGTGGGGTTCTTCAGCCTGAATCTGAATGAAGGCACACAAAACAGAACTGCTGTTCATGTGTGGCTGATATCGATAGCAAGCAAGAAATTTTTGTTGTAGGCAGTAGTTACAAATAAGAGCTTGGCTACTCCACACATGAGAAAATTAATTCTTAAATTTTTGAATAATTACTTGTGCTTTTATGATAATATGACATTCCAATGCAGCCTAAATTTTTATGGCTTTTTCAGTTTTAATTACCTCCCCCATTTCTTTCTTTACCTATACCTTTTCTTTACCTTTAAAGATGAGTTTTCCTTTGATTAAGAAATAAATCACTTCCTGAGGGCCCAGGTTAACTTATCTAATACTTGGTCAGCCGATTTCTTCCCCTGAGAGTATTAGTAGGTTTTTGAGAGCGGTTTTCAAACTGTGCTCCTTGGATCCCGAGAGTTTATCCAAATTTTCCCTGCGCCCCACCAGGGTATGAGAGTGATACTCTTCATTCTTCTTTCCCCACCTCTCGGCTCCCTGCTCCTGCATTCTTGTTCGGCTTCAACCACAAAATCTCCTGTAATGTTAAGAAAGTGCAAACCACAGGCCTAAGAAACTATCAGCGCCTTGCCAAAATCCCTACCAAAAGGCCTCCATCTGTTAACCCAATAAAGGAGGTCTGGACTGACATAGACTCAGTTATATTTTCTTATGACCACACCCTTGAATTGTTAATTTTCTTGTATTTCACACTGGGCCTGGGCTAATTGGCATAGTTGTGTGCCTCTCTGAAAGAGTCCCTTTGTGCGTTAATATTGTCTGAGAATTCATCTCATACCGTGCTGTACTTTCTAGCCTGTATTTTACAATTAAAATTCACTCATGAGCTATAAAAGTCATGCACTTTATTTGGGCTTATGATCATACTTGCCACTGGAAAGGTTTTATTTTTATTTATTTATTTATTTTTGAGACAGGTTCTCGCTCTTTTGCCCCAGGTAGAGTGCAGTGGCATCATCACAGCTCACAGCAACCTCAAACTCCTGGGGCTCAAGCGATCCTCCTGCCTCAGCCTCCCAAGTAGTTGGGACTGCAGGCGCGTGCCACCACACCTGGCTAATTTTTCTATTTTTGGTAGAGATGGGGTCTCGCTCTTGCTCAGGAGGCTGGTCTCGAACTCCTGTGCTCAAGCCATCCTCCCACCTCGGCCTCCCAGAGGGCTAGGACTACAGGCATGAGCCACCGCACCTGGCCTTTACTGGAAAGTTTTAAATTCCCATTTCTGAAATCTTTCTTCTAAATTTGCACTGACCATTAGCTACTAATATTACATATTTGGAGGAGTCATTATAAAAGATACTTTGAGAATGTAGCTTATGTGCAGGTGTAAAATTCTGGTAAAATTCTCACCTTGAGGCTTTCATATTGTCTCCCTTTGTTAGAAAACTTCTTTTTACCTTCTTAATTTTCTTGCTCCACTTAAAACTCACTTCTTCAATGAAGCATTCCAGGATTGCTTCATATTCCTTAATAGTGTCTATTTTTGTCCTCCTGAATTTCCAGGCTTCTGTGCACCTAATCTTGGATTACACAATTTAGTCTTTAATTAAACACTGCACTGCAGTGCTGGATAGTTGTTTCATGCTCTGGTGTGGTTCCTTAATTAAATAGGAAGTTCCTGGAAGGCTTCCTGTCCCGTCCTTGCGCATGCCATGGCACCTAGTATGGTGCTGAGCATATAGTAGGTATCCAGTAGCTGTACCAGTACATGCAATACTGCAGGTGTGGATCCCAGTTGTTCAAGGTCTGAAGCTTACACAATTTGAGGGACCCTCATTGAGGAAAAGACTACAAGATTATGGATACAAAACTGGAAGCCAAAGTGAATATTATCCCTAGGGAATACATTATGCCAATGTATCCCTAGGGTCCCTTTTTGGGGAAGAAGCCTGAGACAGTGAGGGACTCCAGAGCTCCAGCAGCTCTGAAATTAGTTGCCAAGTCTAGAGTGTTTTTGGTCTTCTCAACCCATTTCCTTCATATGTCACATACAAACCACACTTCCAGGCCTCACTCTCTCTCCCACCGCCGTACCTTCCCTACATTGCTTAACTGGCCGAGAGCTGCTCTGATTTAGTCCACGCCAGCTGGTAGATCTGGGTGTACAATTGCTAGGGAGGAGAACAGTCGTCGACAATTAAGCACCAACAATGTTATCGATCTTTTGCGGAAGAGAAGCCTGTAAAAGCCAAAGTATCTACGTATTTATGTATCTACTATGTGAACATCTACGTATTTATGCCTTACACAGCACGCGTTAACTTAAATTAGAACCGGCAGAGTCAAGAGGGCAGGTCTGCCTGTGCATTCACCGTGCACGCAGCTGAGCCATTTCCTCCCCACCGAGGCTGTTGTTTGGGATCTGACCAGCTGATGTCACTATGGGACCGTAAATGCTGGCATATTCGGGGCTCTTGGATCAGAAAAACTTTCGATTGGCGTTGTAGCCCTGGGAAAGATAACCTCCCTCCCACCCAGCACCAGCCTCTGCCCGACCTCCTCTCTCCCTCTGCCTGCATAGTTTATAAAATTGAGAACTAGCTGACGGATTTAATTTTGATGGAGAATTACCTGTAGGCAAGAGGGCAATCAAACCCATACTGTTAAGGGTGAGGTGGGGGGGATGGCGAGGTAATGAATCTATTCTCTAGGTTTAGCAAACAGAGAGTTGTCAGGCCAATAATCTGTCAGTTTCTTTTTCCTATGCAATAAGCTTTCATTTCCATCTTGTTAGGTCCAACTAACTCAGAACTATCTTTAAAGGGGCTGATTAATCAACTGGTGTATTTTGCAGGCTCCTCATTTCCTGTGTCCTTTCTGCCACCTGCCCCTCATCTATTTGGACCATCAAAGAGTCCCAGGTGGACTCAGTATTTCAAATCAGTCTCCTGGTCACAAAGTTTTAGCAAATTATGGAGGTTTCGTGTGGGAGAAGCTTGGGAGTGAGAGCTGAGAAGTGTTTGGAATTCACTGTAGGTAGAAGGCAGTTCTGCCTCCATTTCCTATCACCACTGCAAATCATGCACAGTCCTTCGTGGGCTACCGGGAATCAGATGCACCTTTCCAAGCTTAAAGTTCTGTTAAGAATCTTGCATGTTTCCTCACAGTTCTGGAGGTTGCAAGTGCAAGTTCAAGGTGCAGACAGGGTTGGTTCCTCCGGAGGCCTCTCTCCTTGGCTTGCAGGTGGCCATCTTCTCGCTGTGTCCTCTCAGGGCCTTGCCTCTGCACTCCCATCCCTGCTGTCCCTTCCACCTCTGAATCTCCTCTTACACAGACACCGGCTAGATTGGATTAGGGTCCATCCTAATGGCTTCATTTTAACTTCATCATCTCTTTAAAGGCTCTATCTCCAAAGACAGTCTCATTCTGAGGTACTTGGGGTTAGGGGCTTCAACATATGAATTTTGGGGGAGCCTATTTAGCCTATAACCCCCATTCCACATGCTTCACTTGTCTGGACTGAAGTTGACCAGTCTGAGATGCTGATTTTCTGACTGAAATATGTCCCCCCATTTCCTTAGCTTGTATATGCCATTTGCAGTAGCATGGTACATACCTTTTAGCAGCCTCCTCATCAGAACCATGAGCACATAGAGAGATTCTTCTCTATGCCCAGGGAACTCCCTGAAGATGACAGAACCTGGGAGACCAGAGAGGCTGCCCCAGCAGACGGGAGCCAGAGCCAAGCCTGGGGTTCATAAAGAACTTTTCACTGATCTCAAATTTTCTTGACCTAGTCTCCTTCCTATTATCTCCAGACTTTAGATATGTATTTTTAAGAAGCCCTTACACCAAAATGCCCTAAAAGTGAATTTATTGAAAATAGAGTTAATGTAAAAATAATTGAATTGACAATGTGCTTTTGCTATGGAGTACAAAGAGCTTTCACCTTTTACTACATAAAAATAAGGCAACATGAATTAAAATAATGTGCAGATGTTATACTCTTATAAAATTAACAAGTAATGCGTTCATGTTAGAAAATTTAAGAAGTATAGATAAACAAAAGGAAGAAAAACCAGTTGTATATAAATCTTAACATAGGGTTATTTCTTTTATTTCTCTCTGGGTGTAAGCATATTTTGCCAAAAAAAGGAGATCGTGCTATAAATGCCGCTTTTTAACAAAGAAAAAAATTTAACTAAAAATCCCCTCAAATTAGTAACGCAATGGCATTTATGAATTAATGAATTCAATCATGGATTCAATAAATGTTGCTTGCCTACTATGCCAGCCCTGTTCTAGTGCTGGAGACCTAGGGGTGAACAAAATAGACAAAGTCCCCGCACTCAAATTCTAGTGGACAGTCACAGACGGCAAGTAGCTAATTGATATGTACTGCAGTTTATGGATTCTAAATATATATACATTTCTTAAGCATCTCTGACATTGGGATGCATCTTAGAGTCACTATTGGTCTGTGGTGGTCGCTGCCTGAAAACACGTGACATCAGACTTCAGGATTGGTGTCAAGAGCTTGGAAGAAAATTCCAGAGACAATGCAAAGCACTCTCTTCACCTCTATGAACAGATGGCTGTGGGGTGGTAGTGGAGCCTCAGGACCGTAGCAGCCACCTGGAGGCTGGAGTCAAGTTGGCTGAGGCTGCACCATGCACAGCCAGCCAGGAGCCCAGCACCAGTGGATTTAATCATCTTTTATGAATTTATTGTAGAAAATGCTGCAAGGCCAATGATCTGAAGGTACCAAAGATGATATTGTGTGGCAAAATGTAAACAGGAGACAGCTCTGAGTGAAAAAATGATTCAAATCCATGAGATCCTGTGAAAAAGCTTTAGGAATATCTTAACTGGTTTATTTTATGTCTTCAAAATGCATGCACAAGGGTGATCCGCAATCAAATCTATGCCTAATTAGGTCTAAAAAAGCTCTTTTAATGAGCATAACATGGTTGTCTATGTAACAGGTAAGCATGGTGTCCTAGTTGAATTAGTAGTGGTTTTTCTTCTAGTGGTATACAGAATAGTGGTGCATGTTACAGCAGATAGTGTTTTAGATTTTGTGAAATATGGTGAAACATCAGGCAGTGATAAGTTACTGAAACAAACTCAAGTTAAACTCAGAGGAACCCAGTTGGACAAAGTAGTTTGCAGGAGGTGCTGTGGAGCGCAGGGTTGTGTCTGTCCCTGGGGCCAGGAGCACCTGTATCTTTGTCCTGGCTATCCTGTGAAGTTCCTGTGTAATTTGGGGGAAATCCCTTAACTTCTCTCTCAGCCTCAGTTCCCTCATTGGCCAAATGATGCCTGTCCTGCTTATTTGGTCGGGGTGTAATGATGGTCACATGGTATTCATTCATATGATCCACTGTTTAATGATGGTCGCATAGGACCATTCCTCAGGTCTGTGCTTGGCTGGGAGTATAACACTGAAGAAGGCAGAGATGAAACCAGTCCTTCAGGGGACAACATTTGATGGCATACTGATCCAGTTGCTCCAACCTATCCAGGGGGAGCTTTTCTGGTTCCTTCTGCTTTCCCTGCCCAACTAATAAAAAGTAATGCACAATGTGTCAGGAAGCCTGTGAGCATTTTTTTTATATCACTTGCTTAAGCCATATTTGAAAGAAATAAGTGAACACTATTAAATGGATTTTAGATGTCTCTTGCTTAAGTTACCTGGGAATTGTTTAAATCTTTTAGCGTTTGGATTCAGCCTTGGCAAAAATGTGAAACAAGAGAAGTTGGCTTTCAGGAAGCTAGACATCATTTGGGTAAATTTCCTTTTAGTGTTGTAGATATCACCTTTTAAGGATCTAATGCCTCTGATTCCCCACTCCCCCATCATTTTGCCTGCCCTACCTCCAGCTACACATTTCTGCCTTCAAGACTTGCTTTGAGGAGGAACTAACTTATACTAAAAGGTAAATGACTAAAAAAGCTTAAAGTAGGACCCTTCCTAAATGTTTTGCATGTTAACTGGGATCAGTGCTTTGAGGCAAATAATTTTTTTTTACAATGGGCTTTATATCATAATCATTAAATGAAGAACTCGATTTCCCCCCACTTCCATCCTCCCCACCAAGGGGCCATGAAGAAAAACTTAAACCATCACAGTTATGATCACTTACTTTGCTTTCCAGTAAGGTTGTTTCTACTTATGAGCAAATTTTGTTGCTCTTGTTCTGTTTATTTCTTATTACAATAATTTATCGAATATCTCTGAAACTGAAATACATTTTCAGGGAAAACTTGCTCCTTAATTCTTAATGGCAGAGGCCCTAACTCGAACCCCAGAGAGTTATTATTTTATATTTAATTTCTTTGAATGCCTCTCTAATTTTAATTTTAAAACATGGTAGATGACAAGGTGTTATTTATGTGTTGGAATATGACTTGCCTTTAAAAAACCCTAAAAATAACGTAAATATAAAATAATACATTTCATTTACACTCCTAATTCATGTCTGATGATTCATTTTATTTAAAGAAAAAACTTGTGATTTCTTGATTTAACTGTAAGAGTGACTTTTCTTTTTTTAAGTTTAAAAGAATTTCTCTCTCGCTCTCTCTGTTTGCTATTAACACCATCTGACAGGATTCTAGTCAACAAGCAGCGCCTGCCATCCTGAACAGTGACGGACATTTGTTATAGCCCAGCCTTGGTTAATATTATCTGTGCAACTATGTTTTTATCATCAAGTGAGCCTAATCTGATGTGAAGTTTTGGGAAAGAATGTTCTCAACACAGAACAACGACCAAATAAAATCACTTTATTGCTAACCAAGGTTTAATCAATAAAAACATCAGCATTAAATTTGCTGCACTTCCCTGTGTTGCAACGTGGTTGTCTTCTCTCTCTGGTCTTGCATTCTGTTACTTATGGGATAGAAACCGTGCATAGCAATTCTTGCTGTTGGATGACTCAGAGGCACATGTATAAGGGTCTCCTTTTTAGTTCTAATTCTAGGAACATGTAGCCAGGTTCTGCCCTTGCTTTACAGGCTTTAATAAAGACCCATGGTTGGTCTGTATTATCGTCCATCTGTGCTGATCCTGCAGTTGAGGAGCGGGTGAGAGAAGGGAGAAGGGAATCAAGAACTGCCCTTCCTGGGAAAACACCAACCATTTTTAACCACCTGAGCGACGCAATGCAATCCGGGTGGAAGAAGCCGTTGCATGAACAGATAATGATGCACCTCCTTTCTCTTCAAAGTAATTTCTTTTTCCTCTTGACTCCCATAGGGAAACAAAGAGTGAAGGGACTCAGATTCATTGAATGTTTACCATGCCTCAAGCGCTTCCTTTGATGTCAGGATCATCCCTCTCACTTCACGACCAAGAAAACACTGGGCTCGAAGTGGTTAAATCACTTGTTCAAGGTCACATCGATATGAATAGAAGAGTTAAGCTTTCGATTTTTAAAATCATCACTGATATTTTTATTTTTTTACAAAACCATGCTGCTTATTTGTATAGGTAACACTCCATGTTTATAGAACTTTAAATCTTGTATTATAGGTTTTTTTCTTTAGCTACACGCTGTAAAGGCAGAAGCTCCTGTTACAAACTTTTGGAAAAGTAGAACATGAATAGGCTTCGCGGTTGAGCATAACAGGGCTTGAGGCCCACTGCTAGTGCTGTGACTTTGTGTGATATACGTATCCCTCCCCCACATCAGCCTCTTCATTTATAACAGGAGAATGCTTCCACTGAGAAATTGTAGACGCTCACAAGTGTTATCCTTTGGGTAATTCTAAATACACCACATAAATTGATCACATGAAGGAATGTTCTGTTAAGGATGCTGAATACTTTTTAAAAGTGTTATTTCGTTATTTCCACACCTCTATCATGTTCATGCATAATAATTTGTGCAGAGGTTTTGAGTTAATACTTCACCCCATTAATAAAACAGGGTCAAATTTAATATATGATAATGTAAAGGTATGAAAAATTACAGTTTTCCATATTGTTTTTATTAATAACTCAAACATGCATTACTCTTGGGCCTCCATTCTTATTGATGCCAGAAAAAGACTTAAATTTGACAAGTAAAGATAATGGTCTATTTCTCCTTAAATTAAGCCCTTCCAGATACACTGGGTCAATTAAAAAACTTCAAATTCCCTATCAGGGTCTTTCTTTCCTCCCACTCATCCTTTCCACCATGTCATCTCAAAGGAGAAGCTCATGAATCTTGTGGGAGCTGAGATGCCCTCTCCTTCCTGGTCACTTAGCACCCTGCACAGGGACCTGCTGAAGTATGGGGGGTCCTGCGTGGGCCTTGGGCATCCTCCCAGTGCCTGTGGGGAATTCCATCGCCCCTGAGCTCTAAGGTCTCTTTGGATGGACCCCTGACCTCCTCTGGTTTCCTCAGTACTTTGATTTAAGAGTCTGCGGAGGCAGCTGCAATATACAGAGACTGCCGAGGGCTGGAGAGGAACTGGGCGGGGACCGAGATTCAGCTTCCCGGGACAGTGCGCGGGAACCCGCAGGCCGGCACTGCGCCACTAGAAGTCAGCGGGACTGGGCCCAGGAGTTTATCGGAGAGCGGGACGCGCCCTTAGAGGTTGCTAACAACTACCGGCGGAGAAAAACTGCGCTCCCGGCGCGATCGGAGCCCGGCTATGCGCCAGGCTGGCGGCGGCCGCCATCTTTACAGCCGCCCGGGCAGAGCCGTGAGCCGCGTCTCTAGCTCCGCCCCGCCCCGGCCCAGGGCTCATCCGCTGGGGCGAGACAGGCTTTGCCTGTGGTGGCCAGGGACAGCGGCATCCGTGGGTTCCAGGTGGGACGAGATCCCGGAACAGTAGAGGTGGGACCTTTGAGTATTGGAAACAGTTTGCAGCTCGTCCATCTGGTTCTGCTACCCCGGCTCTGGCCTCCGACAACTCCGCTCCGTGCCGGTCCTAGTGCCCGCCCCTCAGGTCCCAGCCCTCCTGTACCCCAGAGATCGCTCATTTTGAAGGTTGCTGGCCATAGTGACTCATTTGGTATAACTGCTGGTTCCCATGACAACCAAATACCTCAAGAGCCACAGGCTGAACCAGAGCAGCTCCCCATAATCCTGCCCACTTCAATAGGGAATTTCGCGCCATCCAAGAGTGCTTCCAGCGGCCACTACTCCCCCCTCCCTGTGGGAACACCCCCCCGGTGGAGACTGCTGGGGATAGAGACAGCCACCCGCCTCGCCTTGAGGTCTAGTGGTGGAAAAGGGGTGCACAATTGGAGATCCCCTTATCAACCAGTATCACGCGGAGTCACACATCAGAAGGGCAGCCACACGTGGCTAGATGAGCAACCTCTGAGCTGTATAGAATTTTCCCAACTCAGCTCTCACACTGCAGCCAAAGGAAATTGTGTTTCTACCAGAACCTCAGAAGGAGCAGGTTCAAAGTAACCCCTAGGAGCTACAAGGCCCCTCCCAAAGCACAGGGCTTTCGCATACCCCAACTGGGGAATCAGAGTCTGCCACGGACATAACAGAATACCTAGCTAATAGGGAGCGGAGGATTCATATTCTCAAGTACAATCCATTAGCTCAGAGCCCAAGCTGGGAGGTCATTCTCACCACACTCCACTGGGAAGAGGAGAAGACCACAGGTCAGAGTTAACTCAAGATTCAACAAACTTGCTAAAATACACCTAAGGCAATACAGGCCACTACTTCTCTCCCTGGCTCTGCCAAGGAAAAATAATTGTGGGCCTGGTGACAGGACCACAAACTAGCTCTAACACCCCCAGCTCTCGACCAAGAGGCCAGATGAGAAAAAACCAGCGAAAGAACTCAGGGAACATGAAAAATCAGAGTGAAAAGTCACCCCCAAAAGAAATTATCAGTTCCTCAGCAATGGATACCAACCCAAATGAAATGGGTAGAATGACAGAAGAGGAATTTCGTTTATGGATTATAAGAAAGCTCAATGAAATTCAAGAGAAAATTGAATCCCAGCACAAAGAAACCACAAGAAAAATGCAAGAAATGAATGAAAAATTCTCCAAAGAAATAGAAATATTACGGAAAAATCAAATAGAAATCCTAGAAATGAAAGAAGCATTCAAGGATCTACAAAACACAGTGGAAAGCCTTAAGAATAGGCTGGACCATGCAGAGGAAAGAATTTCAGAGCTAGAAGACAGCTCCTATGCGCTAAATAAATCAGCTGAAGAGAAAGAACACAAAAACAAGAGGCAGGAAAAAGCATACAAGAAATGTGGGATTATGTAAAGAGGCCAAACATAAGGATAATAGGTATCCCTGAGGGAGAGGAAGAAAATTCGCATGGGCTGGAAAATTTATTTGAAGGAATAATAGAGGAAAATTTCCATGGCTTAGCCAGAAATCTCGACATCCAAGTACAAGAAGCACACAGGACTCCTGGGAGAATCAACGTGAAAAGGCATTCACCACGCCACATAATTATTAGACTGACCAAAGTAAACACAAAAGAGGCACTCCTCAGAGCTGTAAGACGAAAAAAGGAGGCAACCTACAAAGGGAGACCCATCAGATTAACTGCAGATTTCTCAGCTGAAACCTTACAAGCCAGAAGGGAATGGGGAGACATCATCAATCTCCTAAAACAAAACAAAGGTCAACCCAGAATTCTGTATCCTGCCAAACTAAGCTTCTTATATGAGGGAGAAATAAAGACCTTTCCAGATAAGCAATCACTGATAGAATTTGCGAAATCCAGACCGGCCTTGCAAGAAATGCTTAGACCTGCATTATACACTAAACAGAGCAACAGACACCCGCCTATGTAAAACTATGCAAAGGCTAAAACCCCAGAAACCAGATTCCACAATGACGCAAGAGGTAAAACAAAAGGTACCACCCAACAGAATAATCAGAAATTTACCCCAAATATCAATTCTCTCAATAAATGTAAATGGCTTGAACTGCCCATTGAAGAGACACAGGCTAGCTGAATGGATTAAAAAATACAAACCAAGTATCTGTTGTCTTCAGGAAACACACCTTACACACAAAGACGCATTCAGACTCAAGGTGAAAGGATGGAATACAATTTTTCAGGCTAATGGAAACCAAAAGAAATCCGGAGTAGCCATCCTCATTTCAGATGACATAAACTTTAAAGCAATAAAAGTAAAGAAGGACAAAAATGGACACTATATAGTGGTGAAGGGAAAAATTTCACAAGAGGATTTAACAATCCTAAACATTTATACACCCAACACAGGAGCACCCAGGTACATAAAGCAAATGCTGCTAGATCTAGACAACATAATAAGCAGGAATGCCATAATTGCAGGGGACTTCAACACCCCACTGACGGAACTGGACAGATCCTCCAAACAAAAATTAAATAGAGAAAATAAAGACCTAAACAGGACTCTAGAACATTTGGGCCTAACAGATATCTACAGAACACTCCACCCAAATAACACTGAATATACATTCTTCTCATCAGCTCATGGAACTTTCTCTAAAATTGACCACATCCTAGGCCACAAAACAGATCTAAACAAATTCAAAAAATAGAAATCATACCATGTATCTTTTCAGACCACAGCGGAATAAAATTAGATATCAATTCCAACAGAAACTCACATCTTCCTCCAAAAACTTGGAAACTAAACAATCTATTGGTGAATGATTATTGGGTCAAAGAGGAGATTCAAAATGAAATCAAAAGATTCTTCGAACTAAACAATAATGGGGACACAAGTTATCAAAATCTGTGGGATACAGCAAAAGCAGTCCTGAGAGGAAAACTTATCACCCTAAATTCCCACATCCAAAAGACAGAAAAGTCACAAATCAGTAAACTAATGAATCATCTTAAGGAAATGGAAAAGGAAGAGCAAAGCAATCCTAAAACCAGCAGAAGAAAAGAAATAACCAAAATTAGAGCAGAATTAAATGAAACGAAAAGCTGGTTCTTTGAAAAGATAAACAAAATAGACAGGCCACTTGCCAGGTTGACCAGAAGCAGAAAGGAAAGGACTCTAATAAGCTCAATTAGAAATGAAAAAGGAGAAGTCACAACTGATACCATAGAAATACAAAACATCATCTTTGAATACTACAAAAATCTCTATGCCCACAAACACGAAAACGTGGAGGAAATGGACAAATTCTTAGAAACACACTACCTCCCTAGGCTCAACCAGGAAGAAACAGAATTTCTAAACAGACCAATATCAGGCACCGAAATTGAAGCAGTAACTAAAAATCTACCCACAAAAAAAAGTCCCGGACCAGATGGGTTCACACCTGAATTCTACCGAGCCTACAAAGAAGAACTGGTGCCTATACTGCAGAAATTATTTGAAAATATCCAGAAGAATGGAATCCTCCCAAACTCATTCTACGAAGCCAATATCACCTTGATACCAACGCCAGGAAAGGACACAACACAAAAAAGAAAACTACAGACCAATATCCCTTATGAATATAGATGCAAAAATTCTCAATAAAAACCTTGCAAACCGAATTCAAATGTACATCAAAAAAATAATCCATCATGATCAGGTGGGCTTCATTCCCGAGATGCAGGGATGGTTCTACATACGCAAATCTATAAATGTAATTCACCATATAAATAAAAGCAAGAACAAAGATTATATGATCCTTTCAATAGATGCAGAAAAGGCTTTTGACAAAATCCAGCACCCTTTTATGATAAGAACTCTTAACAATATAGGCATAGATGGCTCATTCCTAGAAACTATTAAAGCCATATACGATAAACCCACAGCCAATATCATACTGAATGGGGAAAAATTGAAGGCATTCCCCCTTAAAACTGGCACCAGACAAGGGTGTCCACTATCTCCACTTCTTTTCAACATAGTGCTGGAAGTCCTGGCCACAGCAATTAGACAAGACAGAGGAATCAGGGGCGTCCAGATAGGGGCAGAAGAGGTCAAACTTTCACTATTCGCAGACGATATGATATTATACATAGAAAACCCCAAAGATTCAACCAAGAGATTACTGGAATTGATAAATGAATTCAGCAAAGTCTCAGGATACAAAATTAATACACACGAATCCGTAGCCTTCATATATGCTAATAACAATCAAGCCGAGAAACAAATTAAAGATGCAATACCTTTCGCAATAGCAACAAAGAAAATTAAATATTTAGGAATATATCTAACTAAGGAGGTCAAAGACTATATAGAGAGAATTATGAAACACTGAGAAAGGAAATTGCAGAGGATGTAATAGATGGAAAGCCCTACCATGCTCTTGGATAGGCAGAGTCAACATAGTAAAAATGGCTTTGCTACCTAAATTAATTTACAGAATCAATGCAATCCCTATCAAAATACCAACATCATTTTTTGCCGATCTAGAAAAAATAATTCTATGCTTCGTGTGGAACCAGAGAAGACCCCGTCTAGCCAAAGCAATCTTAAGCAAAAAGAACAAATTGGGAGGCATCTGTCTACCAGACTTCAAACTATACTACAAGGCTATAGTAACCAAAACTGCATGGTATTGGCACAAGAATAGACACGTAGACCAATGGAACAGGACTGAGAACCCAAACATAAAACCAACCTCATATAGTCACCTGATCTTTGACAAATTCCAGAAAAACGTACACTGGGGAAAAGAATCCCTATTCAACAAATGGTGCTGGGAAAATTGGATGTCCATATGTAGAAGACTGAAAGTGGACCCACACCTCTCGCCTCTCACAAAAATCAATTCACAATGGATAACAGATCTAAACCTAAGACATGAAACCATAAGAATTCTTGAAGAAAACGTTGGAAAAACTCTTATGGACATTGGCCTAGGCAAAGAATTTATGAAGAAGACCCCCAAAGCAATCACAGCAGCAACAAAAATAAATACATGGGACCTGATCAAATTGAAAAGCTTCTGCACAGCCAAGGCAACTATCACTAGAGTGAACAGACAACCTACAGAATGGGAGAAAATATTTGCATGCTACACCTCTGATAAATAAATATATAGATAAATAAATATATCTAAATTCTCTGATAAAGGGCTGATAACCAGAATCTATACAGAACTTAGGAAAATCAACAAGAAAAAATCAAACAACCCTATTAAAAAATGGGCAAAGGACATGAACAAAAACTTTTCCAAAGAAGACAGAATGATGGCCAGCAAACATATAAAAAAGTGCTCAACTTCTCTAATCATCAGGGAAATGCAAATCAAAACCACAATGAGATATCACTTAACTCCAGTGAGATTGGCTCATATCAAAAAATCCCCAAATAACAAATGTTGGCGGGGATGTGGACAGATAGGAACACTCATACACTGCTGGTGGGACTGCAAATTAGTACAACCTCTATGGAAAAGAATATGGAGATACCTCAAAGAATTAAAAGTAGAATTACCATTTGACCCAGCAATCCCACTACTGGGTATTTATCCAAAAGAAAAAAAAGACATTTTATAATAAAGACATCTGCTTTTGAATGTTCATAGCAGCACAATTCACAATTGCAAAGTTGTGGAAACAACCCAGGTGCCCATCAATACACGAGTGGATCAATAAAATGTGGTATATGTATACCATGGAGTATTACTCAGCAATAAGGAACAACAGTGAATTAACACATCTGGTATTATCCTGGTTGGAGCTAGAACCCATTCTTTGAAGCAAAGTGTCACAGGATTGGAAAAACAAGCACCACTGGTACTCACCATCAAACTGGTACTAACTGATGAACACTTACATCACACAGGGCAATAACATTCATCTGAAGGCGGGCGGGCGGGAGGGCGGTGGAAGGGATGGGAAAAACTCTCACTGAATGGATGTGGGGAGCACAGTTTGGGAGACGACCACGATTGTGGCTCTGACATGGGCAGAACAGGGGCAATGTGTATGGCCAAAGTGTTGTACCCCCATGATATTCTGAAATTAAAAAAATAAATTAAAAAAAAAAAAAAGAGTCTGCGGAGGGAGCAAATAGGTAAGCAGTGAGCATAGAGCGTAAGAAGTGCTATGACAGAGGAAGTACTGAGTGCCAGGAAGCACCATTTCTATGAAAATGGAAAATCTGAAAACAGGAATTAAGGTGTTTTTGCTGGCACTCAGGTGACTCCTAGGTGAATATTGATGCTTCCCAGGCATCAATGTATAAATCAAGGGTGGTGAACCCAGACTCTGGTTCCTGAGAAAGGGTTCCTAAAGGATGTGTGGGAGGCAGCTTGCCAGGCCAAGGGTGGCGAGATTTCTGAGAGCTGGGGAAGGAAAGGAAGAGCACATGTGCCAGGCAGAGACTCTAGCATGTGAGAGGGCCCCATGGCAGGATTTGTTTTGAGAAACTGAAAGGTGGGGTACGGTGTGTATGGGTGGAGCTGGAAGCATCAAGAGATGAGGCTGGAGGAGGAAGCTGGGACCAAGTTAAGAAGGGCTGGGGTCACCATAGCAGCTGTGGTCCCCATAGGCAGTCACCGCTAAGAGCAATGGGGAGCCATGGAAGGCTTGAGAGCAGAGGCAGGACATGAACAGATTTTCTTCATGGGAAGATGACGGGGCTATAATGGCCAGGATGGATCAGAGGGTCTGTTGTAGGAGTCTAGGAATTTGTTAGAAGAAAGATATGATTAGCTCAACAAAATCCCATTTTTATGCTATGAGTGGGCATTCAAGATCATTAAAGAGAATTTCTTTTCTCTTTTCTGGAAAGATAGAAGTTACCAACATACACCAAAATTTTATCAGAAAAGTGTTCTATTTTGACGTATAGAAAATTCTATATTCTATATATTCCATATAATATAACATATTCTATATTCCATGGCTTCTTTCCCAGCTATACTCCATTGAAAATAAATTACGAAATTATTGAAAAATAAATTATGATACAAAAACCTCAATGAATAGTAACTTAAAGATAAAATACATACATTTAAAATCTTTTCAACTGGTCCATTACTGTAGTAGCTCTTATTATGGTTGACAAACGTGCACTGCCCTTCCCGGGCTGGGATCACAATGCCCTCATGTTCACGTGACACACTTTGGACAATGAAAATGATTGGAAGAGACGTGTGATACTGTGAGACACTGAGATTTGGGGGGTGGTTTGCTACCTTAGCATATACTTGGTCTATTTTAGGTAATAAATTCTGTTATAATCATAAAATAATAGCCCAAACATGGGATTTTAAAGTATCTCAATCTCTTATGAAAACGGAAAAATCCAAAAACTGTAGTTAATTTGATCTTGCTGGCACCCAGATGGCTTCTTGGTGAAAATTAATGCTTCCCAGGCTGTTAGGTGTGCCAGTGATAAGAAAGCTGAGGAAGATGAGGAAGCTAAGGAGAAAAGAAGAGAAGGCTTTCTCCAGACCTGGCCAGGAGCTTCCCTCTGGGAGCGCTTCTGGGATTTGACCCCCACAACCCCCCCATTTCCCTTTTCCAGCTCCCTATCTCAGTCTTATTAAGCTTAGCGGGAGGCACACTGGAAGAATTCCCCTTGAAGAAGTATGAACTTGTTACTTTCCAATAAATGGACCAACTGGATTTAGCACCTGAGCCATTTGTGCTAAGATACTTATCAGCTTGAGCTGACCTGTTTATAGGTTCTGAGCACTGTGCACAGGGATATCCGAGTGCTCGAATGACACAGCTGTGGACAGAAATTTCAGTGAAAGTGTGCAAAATGCATGCCACCAAAATGCATCTTTTTTGGGGGATAGTACTGTATCAGTATTTTTGTCCTATTTAAGTAGTTACAACATTTAGATTCTGGTTTCTCATTGTATCAGAATGCTTTGGATGCCTGTTTGTTAAAATTCCCTGCACCTTATTCATTACTATCTTGTGTGATTTGGTTCTGGGTAGTGATTATAAAATGCTTCCTCCTTATTTTGTGCTCTTTTATTCCTTTTCCTGTATTCATGTGTTGCATGGTTTTATCTCTAAAATGCTAATAAAATAGTTATTGGAGGAAGCAGCAGCTAAAAAACAGGCTCTGATCTTTTGTGTGGCTCTAGTTCTTACGATAGCAACAATTGTAACTTTATAAAGCAAGGTCTGCACAACCGGTGCCTTGAGCAAAGCGAGAAGACAGGCACAAAAGAGACCAAAAACATTTCTTGCTGAAAGAATCAGAAAAGAAGATTTGGGATCATGAGTCTTTAACCTAAGGAGGAAGGCTTTAGTTGTCTTTTCTGCAAATGTCACTAGTCACTGATATTGTGACCTACTAGTGACATTTATTAAAATAGTAAATGGAAGGAATGAAGTGTGCTGCTACATGTTACTTAAGATTGCCTAGACTTATAAGGGGAGAGTGGATGGATTCCTTAGATTCTTTGGAGAAAAGTCTACAGTTAAGTTTATGAAATGGAAACATGGCCTACAGTGAATCACCTCTCCTAAAACACAGGGAGGCATGTTTCCTCCTAGAAATCGGTTTTCTATTCTCCACATTTTTAGACTGTTCATTTGTTTATTTATTTATCATGCCCAAAGTATGTGAAGCAGTTTATGAATATTTGGCTTCTAGATTAAAAAACCCTACATGGTCACGGAATAAGAGTTATTATCGAAAGTTCTAACTTTTCAGATTCTTGCCTAACCCACTTAGCTTTTACCACTCAGTGTATGTACAGAGATACATTAATATCTTTTATTAGTATCAGTAGAATTTGTCTAGGGTTATCATCCACAAATGAAGAAAGCTAACTGCTATCTTCAAAAGGCAGGATATCTTAAAATTGATTCATTAGAATTCCAGTTGGAGTGGCTTAAGATTCTGTGCCTTCTCTTTGTGGTATAGCACAAAGAGAAGATTTGGGGAGCTTGGCACAGATTGGGGTAAAACGCCCATGAAGAGTTTTGGTTTATATAAAGGCACAAAGTTGTGTTGTGTGTGCTTCTTCCAGCTGTGGGAGGGCCTCAGGGTAGTATTTCTGTGCTGAAGAGAAAATGCAGTTATTGTACTCAAGCTTATGTTTTTTGATCACCTGTTCTTGAGATGACTTTGTCAGATAGGATTTGAAGCCCGGGCATATGAAGCAATCCTGTCACACTGGCCTCAGTGAGTGCACAGTCCCTGCCCAAGCAGATGTGGTATTAGAGGACCTTTTAAATCACAGGCTCAAGCTCTGGATGTACAATCGTGTTTCTTTTGGAAAATGATATTTTTTTTAATTACTAAAAGAAGATCTATTTTCCTACTGTGTGTTACTTATAAAAGCAACTTCAACAAAAATTTAGGGTTGTTCTAACATAAGTTATTTCTACAATTAAAAGTGTTACGTTAACCATTTTGCAGATGGGCCCTTCCTCCATCATTATTCCCCCCACTCCCATAAAAGCAAATACTAATAGAATCTTCGTGTGTTTCCTGGAGAAGAGGGCAGAGGCTGCCTGGGTATGTGTTTGTTTTCCAAAATATTCTTTCCAGTAGCAGTCGGTGTGAACTTCCACATTTATGTAGTCAGTAAGGCTGAAGGCAAATGTGCAGAGAGTTGGTTGGTTTCCTTAGAAGAAAGGTACAGAAAAATGTGGCTGATTCTATTACTTGAGTAATAAAGGAATCCTTTGGGACTTTGAGCCTTTTTTAGAACATGTTCCACATTACTCCAGTTAGCAACTTCGCTATTTTTTTTTCTTGCAGTTTGATACAGGGAAAAATTTATGCAATTTGGTGTTAGAATAGATATAGAGAAAATTCTCTACTTCTTTGAGGCCCAGTTCCTCAACTGAGATGATATGAGATCCCTTTCAGTATTTTCGTGAGGGTTACATGAGGGTTAAATGAAAAAAAAATAGCATCACATCAAATATATAGTAGTCACTCACTAAGTGTCCAATCCCTCT
Organism: Daubentonia madagascariensis; assembly: GCA_023783475.1. NCBI lineage: Eukaryota > Metazoa > Chordata > Mammalia > Primates > Daubentoniidae > Daubentonia > Daubentonia madagascariensis. The sequence goes on from JAKFHU010001672.1 coordinate 7,628,831, forward strand.
CATTCCTTCTCCGACATACTCTTTCCTTAAGGAAAATCTTACATTAGCCTCAAAGTCAATGAGATAGAATGAATGAAGGATGAAAAAAGGAAGGGAGAAAGAGAAAGTGGAAAAAAGAATGAAGAAATGCTATCAACATAATATGAAAATTAGTTTAGAAGCAGAACCTTAGTTCAAATGGTCATTTGGTATCATGTTAACTGAAGTAATTAATTAAAGCTTTAAAGAAAAATTGGTTGTGTAACATTTATTCAGCACCCACTAAGAGCCAGGTACGGGCACTAGGGATTTAAAGGTATGCAGATGGGTTCTGGCCTTCTAGGAGCTCAAGTTCATGTTGGGAAACAGACACAGAAGTCAGTATCTCTAACACGATAAGCTGAACCCTGCAACAGAGCAAAGGCCATGTGGGCCATGCTGTTGGACTAAAAGGATTACTTAGATTGAACGCCATGAGCTCCAACAGTCTCTAGCACATCATGCAGATTTTTATGCAACGTTTTTCCCTGTGAAAATTCCTTGGCATCATATGGACAGTTTGGACAATTTCTTGCTCAGACTCAGAATAACTCACTTTGGCTTCTGTAAAAATTATCTGAATAGTGAGGCAAAATGCTTGAGTATTAGGGAAGTCATAGACACTCTACTTCCTCAAGGGTTAAGAGGTTGTAATATTTCTGTTTTATTTTGTAGCAAAACCCACAAATGCATAAAAGACTGAGACCCAAATGAAGCATCTCACCACTTAGCCCTCTAAAATAAGTTGGCATCTCCAACGAGAAGGTATAGGTTGAAAAGAGATCCCTGTCTCTTCTCATTTTAAGCAGATACGACAGTTTCTTATTTAGAGAGAGAGTGTTCCTTAGCTGACATGAAAAGTTTTGATGACACACCGCCCTAATTATCCCCTACTCCCTGGAGGAGCTGAATCCACAATGCAATTCTGGGTGACATGTTTTTGCCCCTCTTGATATTATCAGTCTCCACTAACTGGTCATCACATCAAGTCAACCTGCAAATACAAATTCCTGAGCCATTTAATGAGACCCTTATCTACAGCCAACTTTGAGGCCTCTGTTGAACCCTCTCCCATCTTTTCCTCCAGTGAACAACAACATCAAACAATTCTTCCAATAAAATAATGCGTCTTTGTTAGAGATGTCAGGTTTAGGGTGTCTGGCCTCTGAAGCTGGATAAGGCATTACTCCTTTGCTAGGACAAGGTAGAGGGCTCACTGGAGTGATTAGAGCAATTATTCAGAGCTACCTGTCATATTTAATCAGCTCTGGCCCATCTGATGGGAAGAGGTGACCTAAACCTGCCTTTCAGACCAAGCATTGTTATTGGATGGCACCTTTGCTTTCAGCATCTCCTTAGAAATGCTCAGGTTTCAAACATCTATTGGCAAAACTTAACTTTCTTGCATTTATTTTTCTGTTCTATTTTAATAGTCCTCTAACTCAGAGGAGGTCATCAGAGGCTTGTTATGATTTATTTTTATTCTGCAATTTCTCTTTTATCCTACCTGACATATTTTATTGCTAAGTTCCCTTGTGATAAAGCAAGAGTTCTTCTGAGTTATGGAAAACTTCTTATTTCCTTTCATCCCATCAAATCATCCTGAAGAGCAGATAAAAGCCTTTTAGTGAAAGTTGGTATTATTGAGGAAGGAAAGAAATTCTAAAGCCACAGAAAAATGGCACATATGTGATGCAGAAGTTATAGAAGAGGCAGACCTTATTATTAATCACTACGAGCTGTGTCATCATCGTCATCATCACCGTCTTCACTGGTATTAATTGTAGTTTTCACTACCATTAGGTACTTCAGTGTGTGTGAATTAGCACTAGGAATGCCATAAAAATGGAATTAAATGTATATAGTCCTGCCCCTCTGAGTCATGCAATTCAAGGCAACTAAGATTTAAACATACATTGAAAATAATGTGTTAACTTTTGAGTAAAGAACAAACAAGAGCTTGAATTGTAAAAATAATTGAAACATTGCCTTTATGTATAACGCTTTTTTTGAAAGGGGGAGAAGTGAAGGAAAACTACAAATGTTGTGTACTTTATCCAGAGCATGGTCAGGAAAATGTTTTTGCTCCCTCCTCTAATTTCTCAGACAGAATTAGGGCAGAGGTGGGACATTATATGATGAATTATTTTAGAAAAGGGAAACAGAAGTCTTGCTTGATATGGCATTTCAGCCATTACCACCTTTATTAAAATTAATTATATTGGTAATTTTTTAGGAAAGTGAGATTATTTTCTTTGGGCAATCCTGGACCAAATGTTAATGATAAGATTGTAACTGACAACAGTTATCTCTTTGGAGAGCAGAAGTACAGACATATGACAAGGTATTTGACTTGATCTGGGTCAGTGAAAATTTTCTGTCCGTACCACCTCACTCTAGAACTCAGTGGACACTTCTCTTATTTATAGTCCAGAAGTAGCATTTAATAGTTACTTCTTACCTTTCTAAAGTCAACACATTTTCAAGCAGAATTGGAAGCAAGATCGCCTGCCAAATATAGATCCAGGAAAATGGTAATTACTCATGGGATACTGTTGTGCTCGTTTCCATGAATGCCTTTTTGGATCACTGTCATTTACTAAAACCTGCTTTCCCATTCTGGTCTGGGAATACCGTTGGGAGGTACTTTTCCCAACTGAAGTTGTCCCAAGTGATATTTGGGGGTTGAGGTGGTGGCGTGGGTCCACTGAATTCCATGTTATTTACTGCCCTACAAAACAGATGTTACCTTTTGTTATTATTTTTACTTTTGTGCATAAATTCTGTGTACCTAAGTACATATTAAGTCTCTTCAGAGAGACATGACCTGGTAGAAGCCATATAATCTCACTGAAATTTAGAGTACCCATCTATAATATGGGAGGTAGTAATACTATCTTCCTGGCCTACTCCGCAGGCTGTTTTGAAGCTGAGGATGAGATAACATATATTGAATGAATAAATGATTGAATGGAAATATGTCAGAAAGTAAAAAATGCTGTGCAAATTTAAGTCCATAGGTACATAGAATGACAGATCTCTTTGACATCACCTAGTCCAGTGCTATTGTTTTAGAGGTGGGGGAACTGAAGTCCTTGCAGGCAAAGTCGCAGAACTCGTTAGTGCAGCTAAGCCTGTGCTCAGTTTTCTGGACTCTCAGCCTGGTGCTGTCTGTTCTCCACCAAGTTGCTTCTCTCATTAGGCAGGGCCTTACCTGTGATGGGCCCAAATAACTGTTGGGTCGTTAGAGGCAACACAATTTGGTCTCACGCTGGGATGTGAAGAACTGATAGTGCATCCCTTTTTGAAAGCAGAAAATGATAGGGATTTGAAGGATCAGCAGAAAGGCCATGAGAGTGTTGGTGCCTGTAGGAGGGATGAAAGAAGCAGGGCTTTGGAGGATGAAGAGGAGTGTAGAAGAGGGCAGCTGTGCCTATGGAGATGACCTTTGCTGATGCTGTACATTTTCTAGGTTGGGTAGCTTCAGTGGGCAGGGAAACCTTATGTGGCTTTACGCCTGAATGGGAAGCTCATTTTCCCCCTTTCAATAGTGGATGGCCTTCCATGTGTGACCACTCACGCGTACTGCCCAAAGGGTGACTTATTTCTAACAGGAGCTACCTGCAGGCATAGTACTCAGGTTGGGGAGTTGCTTCCAAACAGCCCCGGATGAGGTCATTATCAGCCCCGGATCCTATTCACAAATCTAGCCTACCATAGCGGCAGAGAGGAGATCAGAATTCAAAGGTCTGGGGAGGTGGCCATTTCAAACCTCAAGCTTGGGGGAGAGGGATGGAAACCAGAGAGGCTATTGACAGATGAGTAGAGATCTGTAATAGTCAAGATATGGAATGGGATGCAGTTGGGTAAATGTGGTGGTTCTGGACCAAACTGCATAAAGGTTGGGAAACTGCAGGCATCCTTTTATACGAGTCTTGTTGTTCCTTGCCAAACTGGGCTGGTGTCCCATATAAAGGTTTGCTTGGCACTTAAAAAAACTAGGAAGAAAGGCTGGAAATGTGGTCAAGATATGCATGCCATAGTTCTCCTCAGGCATTGCTCTAGGAGGCTAAGGCAAGCTGTATCTCATTTCAGGTAAGTGCATCATCTGCATTGCTACCTCAGTCAGAATACAGCTGCTCCTTCTTTGTCTCCCATAATAAAAAGGAAAATATTTGTTTGAGTAAGCAGGGGGCTCAGTTTCCTTCTGTACCTTAGAAAGAACTGAAACAATGCTATTGTTCTTCAAGAAGACAAAAAAGACAGCCACCAGATTTCTTAAATTAAAGGTTCAGTGCAAAACCTTACCATTATGTGTCTGAATATTGTACTCAATGGCAAACTTGCATACTAAAAATATTTTAAAACAAACACTTATGGTAGGAGAGTTGTTCACTTTTATCCTTGGCCCAGCTGTTTGCCAAGCCTTGAAGAGACAGAATTATTCCCTTAATGTTTTAACACCTTGTATTCAAAATCTATTTGAATTATCAGGTTATGTTTCAGCGTTGTGAAAAATGACATGTTTGCTCCTGTTGTTAAGAAAAAAATCTTTGTCAATGATAATCTCACTTCAACCTTATCACTTTGGGATGGGTGCGTTCCCCCTCACTGCTGATGAACAGTCAAAGTCCTTCCAGGCATGTAGCCTGATTCAATGCCATCACTTTTAACAGGAACAGAATAATAACACTTGTAAATGGTGGTATCCTACAAGCCTGGAGCACATGAATTAAAGCTCTTACTGGCTGGCCTAATAGCTTTATCAAGTAGCAAGGAGATCCTATGCTACCACTCAAAAGTAAGAAAACTTAGGGGTAACCTCCTCTCACCAATTGTATTTTAACACACTATACCTGGAAACATCCAACTTCACAGCTGGTTGAGGAAGAAAGACATTTTGTTCATTAGGAGAGAGAAAATCCAAATCAAATGTGAGTGATGGAAGCAGTGCCAGTAATCTTGCAAGTGGTGTGACTGCTCAGTGTGATATTTCAAAACCTCCTCCAAAGGGAAAATCAAGACGATTGGCTCAGTTAGCTTCACACTAAACTGAGGCCTAGAGAATGACAGCCTTTTCATTGCAACACAGTTAGAGAATTGTTATATGTGATATTTATGTGGCATCTATTTTAGAACTGTAATCCAATAGCTCTGACACGCAGGTTTTTGTATTTCTGCAAACTCTTTTTGGCTTTGGATTTCTATGACGTTTGCCTGAACTAAAGTTTCTCATGAAAAAAGGATTGAAATTTTAAAAAGCTATTATAAATGGTGTGAAATTTAAAGACATCAGGGACATTGTATTAGTCAGGGGTTTTCACAGAAACAGAACCAATAGGGTGTGTGTGTGTGTGTGTGTGTGTGTGTGTGCGCCTGTGTGTATATAAAGTGCTTTATTATAAGGAATTGGCTTACGTGATTATGGAGGCTGACAAGTCCCAAGATCTGCAGTTGTCATGCTGGAATCCCAGGAGAGCTGATGGTGTAGTTCCACTCTGAGTTCAAAGGTCTGAGAACCAGGAAGAGGTGGTGTCTCAGATTGAGTCTGAAGGCAGAAAAAAGCTGATGTACCAGTTCAGAGGCAGTCAGGCAGGAGGAATTCTCTCTTACTTGGGGGAGATCAGTCTTTTTGATCTATTCAGGCCTTCAACTGATTGGATGAGGGCCACTTGCATTAGGGAGGGCAGTATGCTTTACTCAGTCTACTGATTCAATTGTTAATCTCATCCTGAACAATGCTTGAGCAAATATCTTGGCACCCTGTGGCCCAGGCAAGTCAACACATAAAAGTAACCATTATAGACATCTACTAATAAAGTTTTAAACTGGGAGTCAGAAGGTCTGAGAGGTTAGGTAGTTTTTGAAAAGCTGACGAGGCAAATTCCTATAAAACCCTGCCATCTCTTTACCTGTCTTATCCCCGCCCTTGTGTGGGTAAGCCACATGTCACTCGAGTAATGGCCAACTGCTCAGCTGCATGCTGGCCCTTTGGTTGTAGAGTTTAATATCCTCATATGCAAAGTGGTGCTTACGTCTCCTGCCAATATGGCCTGTAGGAATTCCGTGAGGATCATGTGCTGGCCAGGAACCAGGCACCCTGGCTTTTAGTTTGGGTTTGGCCCCTGATGTGTGTGTTCATGCAAATTATTTGAACCCCATTTTTCTTATTTGTAAAATAATCCACCTGATGTCAAAGGTGCCTTTCAAATTTCATATCTTGAAATTAGTGCATGACTTGGAAACTACACAGAGGACTTAACTGCGCATGAATGATCTGGGTATGTGGATGAATCTTTTACATTGTTTAAATGTGGACCTAAAACTCATAAAAGAGTAGGCTGGGAAGAAAACTTGCTTCTCACTGCCATTTATTTTTCATTTTTATTTCATTGGCATCTTAAGTTTGAAGGATATTTGAGTTATTGTAGCTTTTCTGATATCTGGAAATGATGAGCTGCTTACTTCTACATTTGTAATGAATTTTCTTCTAGGTAATTGCTTCAAGCAATTGCCTCTATTATTGCCTCTAGTATTTTGTTTTGGTCCTCTGTCTAAAATATACCATAAAGATTTTTAAAAATAAGTTACTTTCTTTCCACAGTAATAAAAGTACATTCTGTGGAAATACTTGATACCCTATGAGATAATACAGGTGTTCCTTGACTTACGTTGGGGTTATGTCCTGATAAACCCTTTGTAAGTTGAAAATATTGAAAGTCAAAAATGCATCTGATACGCTTAACCTACTGAGCATTACAGCTTAGTCTAGGCTACCTTTAAAATGCTCAGAACAGCATTGCAGGAGAGTGTTGTATCACATATTGCTTGCTTGGGAAAAGATCAAAATTCAAAATTCAAAGTATGGTTTCTACTGAATGTGTATTGCTTTTGTGCCATTGTAAAATCAAACAAATCATAAGTTGAACCCTTGTAAGTCAGGAACCGTCTGTAATTGTTAGTTTATGGCTTGTAAGTTCTAGATTTCATAGCTCAAGGCCCCAAACCAAGTTTATTCTTTCATCAGTCAGTTTTGAATCTAATGACAATATGTACCAAGAAGACATTCAAAAATGCTGGTTTATATTTGAGTACTTTTCTATTAAACAAAACTTTAGCATGAATTACAGTTGGATTTATTGTACATGGGATAGAAGACACACTTCCTATCACTGTTTTCTTTTGTAGGGAAGGCAAACAGCCTACTGCTTAGTGATAAGACTGTGAACCTCATAACCTCACACTTGAAACTCAATCTCCATCTGTTTTAGTACCACACAGTGTGTCAATGACAGTGATGATGGCTATTGATCAAGATCCTTATGGAACCACCCACACATTCTTCGTAGAATCACGGCTGACAAAGTGACATGCTATATGTTTTCACAACGACATAGAGATTGAAAAGGGAAAAGTTAAATATAAATCTTCATGGAAGTTTCAGTAATTTTTAATAATTTGTTCTTTTGTGGCATGCATATGTGAATGATATATTTGTCCTAGAGCAATACGAATTCATTTTCCCACATCTGTAATATCTGCAGTAAGCTAAATTAAAAATGCATTTGTACTTGTACAGTTAAATGATCATATTTAATGAAATGTCAGAGATGAATCTTAGCAAATAGTCAGGAAATTATTTTAGAGAGTGCAGCATTTCATTACTAGCAGTCAGAGAAAAGCAAAGTGATTAAACAAATGGTTTATTGCTCTAAGGTGGTGGCTGCCCAAAAAGAATAGAGAGCCGGAGTGTGGAGTTGATGGACAAATGCTGCATGTTCTGTCTTTGCCCTCTCTCTTCTCCAGCTGCCCTCCATCCCCATGGAATCTTGAGTCTGATGGTAGCTCACATTAGGAGCCTGGAAGCCTTTTGCCATGCAACGAGGGGGATAAGCCATCAGAAAATGGATATGACACATGGGAATCTCCTTACACGAGGTCCAGGCTTTAGCGAGATTTAGGCACATGGGTTGTGGAGTCTCAGATCAATTGAATGAGGACAGGAAGGAGCCAGTCAAAGAATGATGGACTATTTAGGCCACCATCTCTTCACCCATGGGAAGCAATTGGATGTGGGTGGCAAGGAACGTGGAAGTGGGAAGAGAGAAGAGATTTGTAGCCATGCTGTAGGTAAGAGCAGGGCGAAGAGGATTCAGTAAATAATGGTGCACGGACGAGTGGAGAAGGAGAAGGAGAATCAAGTGAATAGGAGGGAGCGTGAAGGGAGAGTATTGCTCATCTGAAAGGGCAGACTGCAGACATCAGGTGGCTGGTTTGTTTGTTACCAATGCAGGGCCACACCCCGCACAAATGCCATGCAAGTGGTTTGATGTGCAGGCAGTCCAAAAATTAGAACAAGAATTACCAACTGTTTTGGACTGTGTTAATGGTTGAATTACGTCCCCTAAAAATATCTGTTGAAGTCCTAACCCCCAGTACCTCAAAATGTGACCTTATTTGGAAAGGGGGTCATTGCATATGTAATTAGTTAGGAAGAGCTATACCGGAAGGGTGGGATCGTCATCCGATGGGTCTGGTGCCTTCAGAAGATGATATGAAGATACCCAGGAAGAACGCCGTGTGATGACAGAGGCAGGGAGTGGAAGGAGGCAGCTGCAAGCCAAGAAGCGCCAAAGATTGAGCCACCGCTAGAAGCTAGGAAGGGGCAAGGAAGGGTTCTTCCCCAGAGCCTTCAGAGGGAGCACGGGCCAGCTGACACCTTGATCTTGGACTCTTCCAGGACTATGTGACAATAAATTTCTGTTGTTTTAAGCCACCTAGTTGTTAGGGCAGCCCTAGCAACCTAATACAGTTGATAAAACACAATTCGGAATGGCTGAATCAATAAATTGTATTTCTCAGTCTTTTGAATTTTTTCTTAAAGAAATTCCATTCCTTTCCATTTACATTTCTTTGTATTGTCCTCCAGGACTAGGGTGAAACGAGTGAGGCACTCACATCAGCTGCCAAATTTAAGCGGCTGACAAAAAAACCTCAGTAACTCAGGTAAGATTTCAGGGCAATATTTAAAAATATTAGAATTAATGCAAAAACTTCATAATGAAGAAATATGAACATTTTAAATACAGGGTCACTATTATTGATTTTTCCTCTTGCCTCAATATGGCCTGGCACAGAATTGTCAACACCTGAATAACACAAGTCTACAAATGCATATAGTGAAGGGCATAGATGTAAGCAAATTCACATAAAATATATGCTGTATTTTAATTTTATCTCCGGTGGAGAGATGGCAAGGTAACAGCAAGATGACTTAGGTTGAGTTCACTCTTCTCCATTTGAGAACTCAGACTGTGTATGGACAATGGGAAGACCAGATCAGTAACATCAGGTGTCAATGAGAGCCCAGTTAAGCATCAATTCACATATGAAATCTGCATAAAAAAGGAGAAGTTGCTACAATCCCACCAGTGAAGGGAATTAGATTCTTTGGCCTTTACCACATGACAGTAAATGACAGCATAATAAATAAAGCAAAAATGATTTCTGACTTACACTTTTCACATCATATCCCGGAGGCGCTTTGCTATTGCTACAAGTATATTAAATGTAGGTCTGATTATTTCTCAGGGGGAGCTGACAAGAGGCATATTCTGGAACACGGAGCTGCTGGCCTATGTCTGGTGGTTAATATTTATTGGGTGCACACTTCTCCTAAAGCTAGGGAGAGATCAATAGTGGAACTGGGAGAGACCATGACTGGAATGCCATTTCACAGACCTAGTTCTGATTAACTTTCTTTCAGTTGCTTAAAAATATTGTTGCGTGTTTAACACTTGAAGATGGTTATTAGCTATTCTCTCACACCCTCTGAAAGTACAAGGATCGTTCTCATGGCCAACGGAGAGGACTCGGATGTGGACTCTATGACTGGGAGAAAATGAACAAAAATGGAAATAATTAAGGGAAACATGGGGATCTGTGTGATGAAAAAGATTTTTATTGACTCTTTTTTTAGTGAATAGTTCTATGAATTTTAACACACATATAGATTCATGTAACCATCACCACAATCATATAAAAAACAGTTCCATAACCCCCCAAACTCCCACATACTACTCCTTTATAGTCACATTCTTCAAAACTTGATTTTGTCTTTTCTTTGCAGAGTGATCTGTTAAAGTTGATTATTTTAGCGCTTACTTTCCTCAGTTCTTGTGCTTTAAGACATGATTCTGTCAACTAAAAATTCTGCAAATTCATTCTGATTTTAATAATTCAAAGCTATCTAGCTCTCAAGTTTTAGCATCTGTGACTCTAGGTTGATGGCTTAATAAAAGATGTTTGAAAAAGGAGGAAAGTATGAAGACATGAAAGAGACATGTGGACATTGTTTGAATAGAATGAGACACTGAGTCACAGTTAGCCAGTAACAGTGTGGACTACTGTGTGTAAGAGATGGTGCCTACATTTATGTTACAAGTAATCTTTAGTGTTCATAACACAAAATTTCTTTCAGCAGTAATATTTTACATTCAGCATTTTTGATAATGTGAAAAGGGTTCAGATCTTTTAAATTCAATTTTCTTTAATAGTTTTTTCCATTTTAACAAGTTTTAAGTGTACAGTTCAGTGACATGAAGTACATTCATGTTGTTGTGCAGGTATCACCACCATCCATCCACAGAACCCTTTGCATCTTCCCAAACTGAAACTACTTACCCATTAAATACTAACTCCCATCCCCCTTCCCTCCCCGGCCACCACCATTCTACTTTCTGTCTCTACGAATTTGACTACTCTAAGTGGGATCATATATTAATAGTATTTGTCTTTTTGTGACAGGCTAATTTCACTTTGCATAATGTCTTCAAGGTTCATTCATGGAGTTGCATGTATTAGAATTTCCTTCCTTTTTAACACTGAATCATATTCTGTTGTATGTATATATCACATTTTGTTTATCCGTTCATCTGTTAGCAGACACTTAGGTTGCTTCATACTTTTGTCTACTGCGAATAATGCTGGTATGAATATGGGTGTACAAATATCTGTTTGAATCCCTTCTTTCAATTCTTTGGGGTATATACCCAGAAGTGGAATTGCTGAATTATATGGAAATTCTATTTTTAATTTTTTGAGCAATCATCAGACAGTTTTCCACAGTGGCTGCACTATTTTCCATTACTAGCCGCAATATACCAGGTTCCAATTTCTCCATATTCTTGCTAACACTTGTCATTTTCTGTTTTTGTTGTTGTTGTTGTTTGTTTTGATAGTAGCCATCCTAATAGGTGTGAAGTGGTATCTCATTGTGGTTTTGATTTGCATTTCTCTAATGATTAGTGATATCGAATGCTTATTGTTTATTTGTATATGTTCTTTGGAGAAATGTCCATTCAAGTCCTTTACCATTTTTCAATTGGGTTGTTTGTTTTTTGTTGTTGTTGAGTAGTAGGAGTTCTTTATATATTCCAGTTATTAGCCCCTTATCAGACTTGCCAGTATCTTCTCCCATTCTATGGGCTGCCTTTTCATTATGTTGATAATATCCTTTTATGTACAAAAGTTTTAAATTTTGGTGATCTGATTTATCTATTTTTTCTTTTGTTGCTTATGCTTTTGATGTCGTATTCAAGATTCCCTCTATGTTTTCTTTTAAGAGTTTTACAGTTTTAGCTCTCACGTTTAGGTCTTTGATTTATTTTGAGTTAATTTTTTCATGTGGTATAAAGTAACCACCCAATTTCATTTTTTTACTTTGAGATATCCAGTTTCCCTGGCACTATTTATTGAAAAGATTGTCCTTTCCCTATTGAATGGACTTGACACCCTTGTAAAAACAATTAGACCATATAGGTGAGAGTTTATTTCTGGCTCTCTCTTCTATTCCGCTCTTTCTCTTTATGCCAGTACTCCACTGCTATGATTACTGAAACTCTGTAGTAAGTTTTGAAATCGGGAAGCGTGAGACTTCCAACTTTGTTCTTCCTTTTAAAGATTATTCTGACTATTCGGGATCTCTTGAGATTCCATAAGAATTTTAGGGTGGAAATTTATATTGCTGCATAAAACACCATTGGGATTTTGATAGGCATTGTATTGAATTTGTACAGAGTAGTATAGACAGCTTAAAATATTAAGATTTTCAGTCAATGAATATAGGTTGTCTTTCAATTTACTTGTGTCTTCTTTCACTTCTTTCAGCAATGTTTTCTACTTTTCAGTGTACAAGTCTTTTGTCTTGTTAAAGAAAAAATTATTCAATGATTCTTGTTAAAGCACAGTAAGGAAGACTTTATTCCAGACCACCACAATGGGTATAAGGACCAGTGCAGTGGGATTTGCAGCAGAAGAGAAAGATTGGGCTCAACCCCAAATATAGTGCATGGGCAAGTGGGAATTTATAGCCAAGAAGCAGGGTGGGGGTCAGTGGAGGGAAAATTACTAAGAGGTGACACCAGGGGTAAGGGGGATTCTGGCTAAAGCTACCTAACAAGATTCTTGCTGGTGAGAAGCCAGGGTTATCAGACATCACCTGGGGGATGGAGGAGGATGAAGAACCTGATCAGATACTGAGGGTGATCCGATAACAAGGGTGGAAGGTTCTTGTTAAATTGACTTAGCAGGGTTTTTGCTAAAACTGGATTTTATGAAGAAGTGCACAGATGGGCCTAGGGGAAGGTTCTGACTGAAGTTTGGTCAAGCACAAAAATCTTTGTCAGCCTTCCTGGTTAAATTTATTCTTTAGTTTATTCTTTTGATGCTATTGTAAATGGAACTGTTTTAGTTTTCTTTTTGAATTGTTCATTGTTAGTGTGTATAAAGAAATGCAACTGATTTTTGTTGTTGATGTTGTACCTTTCAACTTTTCTGAATTTGATTTTTAGTTCTAACTGGTATTTTTTTTGGTGAAATCTTTATGGTCTTCTACCTATAAGATCATGTTGTCTGTAAACAGAGATAATTTTACTTCTTTCTTTCCAATTTGGATGCCTTTTAAATCCTTTTTTGCCTGATTGCTCTGGTTAGGATTGTCACTACTATGTTGAGTAGAAGTGGGAAAAGCAGGCATCCTTGTCTTAATCCTGATCTTAGGGGAAAAGATATTAATTCTGTTCAGTTTTTTTATTTCTTTAGGGTTCAGTCTTGGCAGGTTGTGTATTTCTAGGAATTTGTCCACTTCATCTAAATTATCCAATGTGTTGGCATACGATCATTCATAATACTCCTATAATTCTTTTTTATTTCTATACTATCAGTAGTAATGTCTCCCTTTTCATTTCTGATTTTAGTTATTTGAGGCTTCTTCTTTATTTTTGGTCAATCTAGCTAAATGTTTATTAATTTTATTGATCTTTTTGAAGAACTTACTCTTGGTTTTGTTGATTATCTATTGTTTTTCTACTCTCTATTTTATTTATCTCTGCTCTAATCTGTATTATTTACTTCCTAATTCAGGCTTTTGGTTTCGTCTGTTATTTTTTAGTTCAAAAGATATAAAGTTAGGTCATGGATGTGAGATCTTTCTTCCCTTTTAGTGCAGGCGTTTACAGCTATAACTTCTCTCTTGCTACTGCTTCTTCTGTATCCCGTCAGTTTTGGTATGTTGTGTTTTCATTTTCATTTATCTCAAGATATTTTCTATTTTCCCTTGTGAGTTCTTCTTTGACTCATGGGTTGCTTAAGAGTATGCTGTTTCTTTTCCACGTTTGTGAAATTTCTCAGTTTTCGTTCTGCTGTTGATTGCTAGTGTCCTCCCATTGTGATTGGAAAAGATACTTTGTATGATTTCAATCTTCTAAAGTACTAAGACATGTTATTTCTAACACATGGTTTATCCTGAAGAATGCCCCTGTGCACTTGAGAAAAATGTGTATTCTGCTGTTGTTGGGTGGAGTGTTCTGTGTGTGTCAGATCTAGTTGGTGAATAGTGTTCAAGTCTTATACTTCCTTATTGATCTTCTGTCTGGTTGTTCTATTTATTATCAAAAGTGGGATATCAAAATCTCCTACTATTATTGTAGAGCTATTTCTTGCTTTAACCTATCAAAGTTTGCTTCATATATTTTGAAGCTCTGATTTTTAGCACATATATAATTGTTATATATTCTTGGTGAATTGATTTTTTCATCATTATATTATGTCCTTCTTTGTCTCTTGTACAGTTTTTGACTAAAAGTCTATTTTGTCTAATATTGGTATAGCCATCTCTACTCTCTTTTGGTTACTATTTGCATGGAATATCTTGTTCATCATTTCGTTTTAAACCTGTGCATGTCTTTAGATCTAAAGTGAGTTTCCCATAAAGAGTTTATAGTTGAATCTTGTTTTTTTTTTTAACCCATTCTGCTAATTTATGTCTTTTGATTGGAGGTTTAATACGTTTACACATAAAGTAATTACTGATATGGAAGGACTTACTTTTGCCATATTGGTGTATGTTTTCTATATGTCTTATAATTTTTTTGTCCCTTATTTCCTCAATTCCTGCCTTCTTTAGTGTTTATTTGATTTTTTGTAGTGACATATTTTGATTCCCTTCTCATCCTTTTGTGTATGTTCTATAGATATTTTGTGTGTGGTTACCATGAAGATAACATATAAAGTTCTAAAGTTCTAAAGTTATAATGATCTATTTTAAATTGAAACCCATTTAACTTCAATTGAATACAAAAACCCTATTCTTTTATAGCTCCACCCACCTACTTTATGTCATTAATGTCATCAATTACATTTTTATATATTGTGTACCCATTAACAAAGATTTATAATGATTTTTATGCATTTGTCTTGTAAATTCTATAGAAAATTAAAAAATGGAATTATAACCAAAATTAAAATAATATAATTTTTCATATTTGTTCATGTATTTACCTTTACTGGAGAGATTTATATTTTCATATGGCTTTAATTTACTGTCTGGAGTCCTTTCATTTCAACTTGAAGGACATCCTTTAGCATTTCTCATAGGGCAGTTCTAGTGGTAATGAACATCCTCAGCTTTTTGTTTACCTGGGAATATCTTGATTTTTCCCTCAGTTTTAAAGGACAGTTTTGCCAGATATAAAATTTTAAGTTGACAGTTTTTTCCCTCCAGCACTTTAAATATATCATACCACTGTCTTCTGGCCTGCAAAGTTGCATTGAGAAATCTGCTAATAATCTTATTGGGGGTCTCTTCTACATGATGCGTCACCTTTCTCTTGCTGCTTTCAAGATTCTCTCTTTGTCTTAAGTATTTGCAGTTTGATTATAATGTATCTCAGTGTGGGTCTCTTGGGGTTTATCCTACTTGGAGTTTGCTGAGATTTTTGGATTTGTAAATCTATGTTTTCCCACAAATTTGGAAAGTTTTTAGCCATTGCTTCTTTAAATAATCTCTCTCCCCTTTTATCTTTCTTTTCCTCCTCTGGACTTCTATAGTTGTCCTATTGATGGTGTCCTATAAGTCCCTTTGGCTCTGTTTACTTTCTACATTTTTTTTCTTTCTGTTCCTCAGACTCAATAATTTCAAATGATTTGCCTTCAAGTTTGCTGGTTCTTTCTTCTGCATATTCAAGTCTGCTTTTGAACTTCTCTAGTGAATTTTTTGATTTAGTTATATTTTTCAGCTCCAGAATTTTTGTTGGGTTCTTATTTTTACAATTTCTATCTTTGTTGATATTCTCATCTTGTTCATATATCATTTTACTTATTTCCTTTAGTTCTTTGTCCATGGTTTCCTTTAGCTCTTTCAGCATATTTAAGATAGTTGTTTTAAAGTCTTTTTATAGTAAGTCTGGTGCCTGTGTTTCTTCAGGGATGGTTTCTGGAGATTTATTTTGTTCCTCTGAATGGGCCATGTTTTTCTGTTTCTTTGTATGCCTTATGATCTTCTGTTGAAAGTTGAGTATTGAAAAAATAGTCCCCCTCCCAGTCTTTGTAGACTGGCGTGGAAGACCACCACTAATTATTATAGTATGGTGTGTCCTCAGCCTTGGGGACAGCCAGGGGTGAAGGCTTAAAGTCTTTTCTCAGGTCTTTTCTGGGCATGTGTCTTCCCTGGGCCTGTGTGTGTGCTTTTTTTTTTTTTTTTTTTTTTTAATTTCCCCCATATGCACTGCTGCTTTTAAAGGTATTAATTTTCTAAAGAGACTCACCCCAGCTTCTTCTCTGGGCCTTAGATGTTCTATTATATTTCTCTGTATGTAATCTCTTGCTCCAGGCATCTGCAATCCCCCTGCAGTTTTCAAACACCGTGGCCCCAACCCCGTCCTCCATTGCTTCTGCCAGTCTGATAGCTGAGCTATGCTACCCCCCCTCGTTGAGTCCTGACTCAGATGAGACAGAAACCAGTTCTTTGAATAGCCCACAGACAGTTTAGAACATTGTGAATAAGTTCTACTCTGCTCCTCCTGGCCCAGGGGAAACTGGGACTTGGGCAGCTTCCTCTTGACTGTGTTGTACCCACCAGAGAGGGGATGGAGCAACTGAGAATTAAAATGCCACCAAAAATTTCCTGCCATTTTGCATATGACTTTTTCTTGATTGAGCATTTGCTTGGTTTCTGTAGATTTTTGACTAGTTTCCAGAGCTCCTATAAAGTTATTTTAGTCAGTCTCTAGTTTTTTTTTTTGTTTTAAACTCCTGAAAGAGGGTCAGGAGCTTCCTAGTCTGCCGTCTTGCTGATGCCACTCTCTTCTTTCATAATTTAATAATAATGAATGATAAGGACCAGATGACAAGATTGGACCCAGTATAGGTGTGTAGTCTAATCCTGTGGTCTGTCATGCTACATTGTCATCAAATGGGTTTAACATAAGACACTTTTTATCACTGAAGAAGAGTTTGGATGCAGTCTAACACCCTGGAGAATAGTATTGATAAACTGATATTGGTCATTAAATCTCTGGAAGGTTTATCAATTAAAAAATCACTTTATTTCAAAATGCTGTATATTAATAAAAAATCAGTTTTTAAAATGTTCTTATAAAGTGAAGAAAATATCATGACCTGAATTTTAAAAGACAGGCACTGTCAGGTGCAAAGATTTGTTAGAAGTTGTAGAATAAGACAGTATTAGATTTCAGGCTGGTAGTATCTTCATCATCAGATTGTGACACTATTCCCATATGCAGGATGCATAATTCATAATATATCTGTGAAGGACCCCATAGTTCTGTGATTCTCTATCAATGGGTTATCTTTAAATCCCGAACAAAGTGGCAGCCAGAATGATCATTCATTAGGTTTCGTTTCTGTGTCCCAAGACCTTTATAACATGACAAAGGTAACATATATTAAAGCAGTGAGAAATAAAAATAAAATCCTAAGCCCCCCAACTGACTGAATAGACCCCCCCTTGGCCAAGGGGACCCCAGAGAAACCTTAAAACTGAAATCCCAGCCATGACAGGATGGGAGGTCAGACACGCCTTGTTAATATTCCCTCCCCTATTAACTGCCATCAAGCTTTCTTCCCTAAGGGTTAAACAAAACCAGCCTTTTAAAAAGACTTGCTCCACCCCTGATTTCAATCAACTCCTAATGCTGCTCCTCCCTTTTTGCACATTCCTTCCTGATAAGGGGCCACAGGACCATGGAGTAGTTCTGGCAGTCTATGGATCTACACAAAGGGTTTTCATGTCCTCTGCTTCACCTTTTGATGTCAGAAGGCTGAAAACTCCACCTTCGGATCATGCCAACACTGCCATGTTTCTGAACATGGATACTATGAAGTAGCGTGAAGCTCAACTGCACATATGCATGTTTCTCCTCTCATAAATATTTATGACTCCTCCTATAGCTTGTTAAATACGCAGATTCAGCCACCCTGCTCAGCATAAATTTCTGTTCCTTGTACCATACACCCGAAATACATGTTTCTGGCTTCTGGCAGGAGGCTATTGCTTCCCAACCTGTTAGAATGGCCACTGGGCAGGCTGTAACCCTTTAGGAGAAATAAAACTCTCTTTTCCAAATTTATGAACCTTGTCATTCTTCAGTTGACAGCAGGGTGAAAGCATGAAGCATTGTTGACTGTACCCATAACTGGGCTTATTCTTTGCTTTGTCCTTAGTATGGAGTTTATCTGTCATACTCATGACAATACCATAGGGTGGAAGAGTTTGGTTTCAATTACAACAGATGGTTGGCAATGCCTTTCTACTGTGATAGTTGGAATTAGCTGGTGGGCTCAGTTTCTTGACCTTTGAGTGTCCTAAAGGAAAAGCATTGTTTTCCATTCACACTTTCAAAATATTCACATTAGTTAGCTTTTTAAAAGTGCTAGAGATTTAAAAAAAAGGTAAACAAAATTTAGAGGATTCATAGAGATGAAATTTCAGGAAACTGGATAATTTAGTTGTGTTTGATATGTCACTTATATGACCCAAAACAAATTAAAAGAGAAAAAAATTCAGCCAATTCACTAGTGTACACAAAGACAGGTGATATTTTTGACACATTTTCCACCATTGAATTAATGAAATAACTGATTGCTTTGATTTCTCTTACACAAAGCCCCAAAGCTGTCAAATGCTAGAAAGTAGCACAATTAAATTCATTTATTTTCTACAGAAAATGAGGGGCCATAAAATGTTTGGAATGTTGAAGGCAGGCATTGGAAACCTTCTTAAACTTGCTGGTAAACACATGCAAATTTGTTTATTTACAGATGTACAATAAAATAGAAGACAGAGAATCTCTCTCTGGTGCAGGTAGTTAATCTAAATTTCTTATTTGTTAACTGGGCATAGATATTTCATAAAAACTTTCTATTGACTGCACATAATTTGTTATTGATTTATTCATTCAAAAAATATTTTTCAAGCACTTGAGGTGTGCCAGGGCTTCAAGGCACTGACTAGGGAAAAAGATATGCATGGAGACTCTGCCCTTAGGGAGTTTAGGGGGCTGGGGAGAGAGGACTTGGAGCAATGACTGTAAACACAATGTGAACAGTTGCAAGAAGACCAAAGACAAAGGTCCAGGAAGCTCAGAGAGAGGAGCATTATTTCTGCTGGGTAGAGGGGAGGATTTGTGGGAAAGATGGCATTTAACTTGCGTTTTGAAGACTGGGTGGTATTTGGGTATTTAGGGATGGGGAACAGCATCTAGGCAGGATGCAAAGCGAGCACAGCCAAGGAGTGATGAGAAGGGCATTGAAGAGGAGCCCTTGGTGTGAGGTGGAATATGGAATGGAAGGACGGGTGTTTGGAATAAGGCTGGAAAAGAAAGGAAACATTCCAATTTACTGAGTGTCTACTTTGCAGCAAGCATTGATAGTTGCTTTTGAGGATGTCATAGTTTTCAATCCCTAAAACAACTGTCCCCAAGTATTATTTTTGCTTTTTATTATTTCCCATTTTGTAAAGTGTTATTGTCCCTTTTCTACAGATGGGGAAAATAAGGCATAGAGAAGTTAAAGGACTTGCTGGAGGTCACCTCTTACTAAGTGGCAGGGCCAATATTTAAATCCAAGTCTGACTTACTCTTAAGTACAAACTCTTTCCAGTCTGCCACGCTGCTGTGAATGAATGCTAAGGAAATGGAGGGTGAGAGGAGCGTCTGAGCAGAAGAGAGGCAGAGTTAGGGCTCTTTGCTCAGGAAGCTGGTGCAGCCTGGAGGAAACACTGAAGAAATAATTTGCATATGAAGAAAATTTAATTTAATAATTCACCTTTTCCTAGATGCTACTAGACTACAGTGAACCCTGGCAGCTAAGAACAGGGTTGCACTTACAAAATTGTAGAACTTTATTGAATGCAGTGTCAGTTACTGTGCTCGGCACATGAGCAGACATTACTCAATGAACAATTATAACAACCTGAAGCTTGGTGTTATCTTAATTTTACAGAAAGGAAAAACTGAGGCTTAGAGAAGTTGTCACCTGTTCAAGGGTAGAGTTCGAATCAGGACTGTCTCTGTAATTTTGCACTGTTCTGTCTCCTACTATTTGCCTAAAGAGCTAAAAGAATATTCATCTGAAAAATGGCTCCACCCAATTCTGCCACCTCCTGGACAGGTAGTCTCCTCCTGGACTCCAGATGCCAGGGTGAACGCCCCTGCCCCGCGCCCACTTTGGGAGCCCCTTGACCAGGACCAGCCGCCTTTCCTCTTCTCTGTCTTAGTTCACTCCTAAGGGCTTTTCATGTTGTCTTTTACAGCCACCATAATGTACAGAGAGTGTCGTGAGTATGAAGTAAGCAATTCATCAATGTCAACATATCCTTGATGAACAGTGGTTTGTCTTTGCAAGGCCTGAGAGACTCCAGTGAATTTTAATTTGCTGTGGCTTGCTGAGGATCAAAGGGATTATGATTGGTAAGAGGCTTTGAACTTCATCCAGTTTATTATTAGTGGAGGCATATGCAGTTTGAAAACCTTACTTGTTCTTTCCTTCCTTCCTTCCTTCCCTTCTTATATAAGGGGAAAAGGGCAAGTTGGCCAGAAATGCAATGAGCTGGTTGTTGGTTTTTTGACACAATTATTCATATGTCTGCTTTTATTTTTTTCCCTACTTGATTATTATCCCAAACATCTAGTTTTTATTGCCTTCTCAAAATACATATTTCAGTTAGGTTCAGTGTATTTATTGAGCGACTACTATGTGCAAAGCATTATACTAGGTGCTCCAATGGTATGGCAAAGAGTCATTCATATCAAGATGAAAAGATGATGAAGACTAAGTGGACGAATGAGATCTGGGCTGTCGTGCCTCCTGTGTTTGTCACATAGGTGTTAGTTACTTGAAACGACATGTTCTGCAGTCCTCACGTAAAGCTGGAGAAGGGCCAAAGAAACCGGCTGCTTTAAGCTATGGTAGGTACTTAGCAATGCATAGTACTAATGACTGCTGGTACAAATAGTTGTACCCATAATTCCACTTTATCATGCTCTAAGTAAAGTATATTCCACATAACTTGGAGAGCTTACAGTTGCTAAAGGACCAGGGGTGAAATCAGTGATGGGCAGCATGTCCTCTGGTGATTGATGTGCAGACATCTCTAGACACAACACATCTTTTGGCCAATCTGGGAAAGAAAATAGGGAGAATTAAGAATTATGTTGTTATTGGACGAGACATTTTTCCTCATTCTTGGCCAAGTTCCTTTTTTCAGCTGGCCCTTAGTGACTAGGGATAAGTCTAAAATAGTGATTTTCTAATCCATTCTTTAAGTTTGAAAAAGCATGGCTATTATTACAAATTTATATTAGGAAAATTAAACAAAATACTTGCTGCATAGAAAATTCACCTTCATAACATTACCTTGTCAGAAGAGAATAGGTTGAGGATTGCCTTTATTTGGTTTTGATGTCTGTGAGTGGGTGTGTGGGGTTCTTTTTTCTTCCCCAGGGCTGCATTATGTCCTTGAATATTTTGGTTTCTCATAAAAGGCCATGGCTTTTAAAAAATTTATTGGTGAACTCTGGACTAGAATGAATTTCGTTCTTTGGGCAACTTTGGGATTTTGGAGTAGACTGGGATGGGACAAAGCTGGTTCTGGGGTTGTTGAAAATACCCAGGATTTTGGATTTTTTAGATCTGTGACTATGTTAGTTTCCTATTGCTGCTGTAACAAATTACCAACAACTGGGTAGCTTAAAACAATAGAAATTTATTCTATCACAGTTCTGGAAAGCAGAAGTCCAACATCATGGCGTCTGCATGCACATGTTACCTCCAGAAGCTCTAGGGGAGAATCCTGCCTGGCCTCTTCCAGCGTCTGATGGCTCCAGCTGTCCCTTGGCTGGTGGCCACATCACTCCAATCTCTGCCTCCTTGGTCACATTGTTTCTTCCTCTTCATTCTGTCTCATATGTGTCTTTGTCTTTCTCTTATAAGGACCTTTGTTGTTGGATTTAGGGCCCAACCATATGTAATCGAGGATTACATCTGCAAAGATCCTTTTTCCAAATAAGGTCCCATTCATAGGTTCCAGGGATTAGGATATGGACATATCATTTTGGGAGACTCTATTCAACTTATGATAGCAGTTTTCAAACTTGTTTTTAATCACAGGAAGAAATACATTTTACAGCATAACCTAGCCCCATCGTACACAGGGAAAGAAAAGAATTTCACAGAGTTCTTTCTCTTACCAGGTGAGATGCGCTCTGTTCCTTCCATTCTATATTGTTGCATCTTATTCCACAATCCTGTTTGATGACTCACTACACCGATCTCACGATCATTAATGGTATTGCCACCCATAGGTCTAGATCTCGGATGATCTTGGGCTGTATCAGAGTGTCTAGACTCTGTGAACTGGGGAACACTGCTCTGACTTAGATTCCTCAGGGCTGGCTGCACTGAATTGGTTTTGAAAGAGGGGGTGGGAGGTTTAAGGGTGTGATCAGAATACTGCATTATTTGATGATCTTTTAATTACATTAAATGCAAATCACTAATATTTACTGACATTTTCATGCATCAGGCATTGTGTTAGATATGAGAACTACAAAAATGAATTACACACCCCCCAGACATTCCCTCAATTTTCTTCTGTGTTGTCCCATACAAATTATTTTAAGTATACGTTCTTAATCACCAGTTTCTCTGCCAAGACAAATAGCTACAAATATCTCCTTATCAACTTTTCACATTTTCTTAAGTGCTCAAAATATGGTATCCCACTGAAGCACCTAAATTCATGCTTTATAAATTGTTTTAAGAGGATTTTCAGGCAATTAGAGGAAAGCCATTTCAGAGAAGATGCTAATCTGAATTTCTCATCATTGTGTGGACATTTTAAACACTTCACAAGAGAGACTATAAATGTAAAAGGAGCGACAAAAAATTCCGCTTTCATTTCAAGCAGGTGACGTAAGAGAACTAAAATCCATGATTAAGAAAAATGAAATTGTATAAATTATAGCAGAAATGCCTGTCATCACCCGTATTAGCTGCTAAAATGCCTCCAAGGGGTTAGATTAGAAAAAGAAAATTACTTATCTGTAATTCTTATTCTCTTTAGGTAGCAATTATAATAGATATACACTCTTGGGTGTAAGTCATTGGTGTGAGAACCAGGAGTAGACACGAAGTCAGCTAAAGAATTATAACCCTCGAGGAAGGCGCACCCTGGGACATCAAGGGCAAAATGTATATGGAATGTCATTGCCCTCGAATATCATTCCTATCTGACCATCGAAAAGAGCAGGTGAATTTGGTCCCTCGGAAGAAAGAGCGACTGAGTGGATCTATTATTATTATCATCGTATATTAAATGTATAAAGGTCTAGCCCTAGGCAAAATTTGTGAATTGGGTCTACTCATTTTCTCTCTGTGCCTTTCTACCTACTTCAGGAATCCAATACCCCCTTACTTGCCATCTCCCTCCCTCTGCTCTTAGGAAATACCTCATTAAATTTATTTACTCTGAAGCCAAGACACTCACAGTAGAAAAAGGCTTGGGGAGAGAATATAAAGCCACAGGCCCGCTGCTGGCTTGGCCACCAGTTTTTCCTGTGATGTCAGGTAAGCCAGGTCAGCTCTTTGAGTGAGCTTCAATGTCCCCATTCATACAAGGACAAGGTTGAACTAGTGAGTGTGATTTCCAGGAATGCTTCAATCTATCCTCATGATTCTAGGTGAAAAAGAAAGGCTAATTAAAAATAGGCTAATTTTAGGCTAAAATGTTAGGCTAAAAATATTAGCCTTGAATATGACTTTTAAACTTGAGCAGAATTGACAAAAGTCTTCAGTCATAGAAATGAAGACTAGCTTGAGGTGTCTGCTGGGACCCAGGGAAGTATTTGGGGGGTCATATTTGTTTGACCAGAATGTCTGACATCATACATGGGAGTGGCTGCTACACAAAACCCCAAGACTGGCCCTAAATGCATCTTAATGTAACTTGAGTTGGGGCACACTTCACCTAAGAGACCCTGGGTGAGGGAGCACTTTCAGAAGCTGCCACTAGGGCAACATTAGTGCAGAGAAGCAATCCTTTAGGGTTACTCCAGGATCTAAAAGAGCTAGGGCCATTTCCAGGAATGGTCGCATCATTGCTAAGGAGAAACTTAGACACGGGAGTGTTTCTTTTTTTATTTCTTTTTGACGTGCCCAGGGACTAGCTGTGTGTGCCTCTTGGACATAGAGACAGAATAGGCATTTCTTTCTCTTCTCTCTTCTTCACACCAATCCATGCTTCCCTTCTCCTTTGAGGCCATTCCAAGCCAAATGGAAGGGAGGAGGGCTGGGAGGCCTTGCCCAGGTTCCATAAGGTTTTAAAGGGAAGAAAAAAGTCTTTCATCTCTGGTGGCATATCCAGAGGTTTGCACAGGGAGTGTGCTCACGTGAGCCATCACCTGCTCTGGCCTGAGCCAATTCTCCTATCTAGGCATCTCTGAGGGACTCTTCCAACATAGAGAGAGGTGCTTCATAGTGAAGCATTTTAACTAATTATATCTGCAAGGACCCTTTCTCCAAACAAGGTCCCATTCTGAAGTACTGGGGGTAGGACTGTAACATGTGAATTGGGGAGCCGGGGGAGACATGATCCAACCCATAACAGGTAGCTATGAAAACTCCACGTGGCTTAAAACACACTTTTAATATAGTTCATGAAAGGTGCGCGAGACGGTCCTGATAGCCATCACTGTTTCCTCCTCACTCAGGCCCAAGCGGTAACTCTGAATCTGTTTTGATGGGAAATATTTCAAAATGAACCTGGGTCCTCTTTTGTCTCTTGCTGTTTTTCTCAGACTGTGCCCTTCTTGCTTTTTATACCTGTCACGGAATTGTTCTTGGACCTTACTGTACACCACTGTAGACTTTATAAACACTGCACACTTAGGCTACACTAAATTTATAAAAAAATTTTTCTATCTTCAATAATAAATTAACCTTAGCTTATTGTAAAGTTTTTACTTTATAAACTTTTAAATTATTTAACCCTTTGACTCTTTTGTTATAACACTTAACTTAAAACACAAACACATTATACAGCTGTACAAAACTATTTTCTTTCTGTGTATTCTTATTCCAAAAGCTTTTTTCCATTTTTAAAATTAAATTTTTTTTCTCTTTTTAAACTTTTTTTGTTAAGTACTAAGACACAAACACACACGTTAGCCTAGGCTTACACAGGGTCAGGATCCTCAATATCACTGTTTCCACCTCCACATCTTGTCCCACTGGAAGGTCTTCACGGGCAATAATAGGCATGGAGCTGTCATCTTCTATCATAACAAGGCCTCCTTCTGCCATACCTCCTGAAGGATCTGCCTGAGGCTGTTTTATAGTTAACCTTTTGTTTTTTAACAAGTAGAAGTACACTCTAAAATAATGATAAAAAGTATAGTATAGTAAATACATAAACAAGTAACATAGTCATTTATTATCAAGTATTATGTACTGTACGTAGCTGTATGTGCTGTACTTCTATACGACTGGCAGCACAGTAGGTTTGCTTACACCAGCATCATGTGAGTACTGCATTGTGCTACGATGTTACAACTGCTATGCCATCACTAGGTGGTAGGAATTTGTCAGCTCCATTATAATCTTATGGGACCATCCTATTAATAGTATATGCAGTTTCTCATTGACTGAAACATCATTATGTGATGCGTGATGCTCGACATAAACTTTCTGAGTAAAAATGAGCATCTTGTGTGGGAGCTGAAACTCTTCTGTGAGTGATGTGAACCCTACAGATCCCTAGAGAGATCCGTGTTTCTAAGTCAGAGAGCGTCTGCTGTGGGGAGGACCTGGTGACTCTAGACCTCTCTGCCCCACGCATGCCTCTCGATTACTTATGTCCCCAGAATGACCAGGAAAGCTTGACACTGAGGAGAATCTCTGAGTCACTTGAGACAGATTTGATGATCTCATCCTTCATGTCATCTCAGTCTGCACATTGTTCCTTTAGTGGCAGCTACTTTTCTTAACTTTGCATTTAATAAATTATTTAATTCATTCACTCACTCACTCACTCACTCAACATGTATTTATTGTACACCTACTACACGCCAGGCACTCTTCTAAGTGCAGGGGTTACAGCAGTGAACCAAAGAGACAGAAATCCCTGCCTTCCTAGAGCTTACCTTCCAGTGGGGGTGATAGGCAATAAATATTAGCAGAAAGGTAAATTATGTCATATGGCAGAAAGTCACAAATGTTACAGGAAAAATAAAGCAGGAGCAGAGAGATGGGGAGCGTGTGGGCGGGGGCAACAAGTCTAAATGTCTCCGCTAGACTTAGCTTCCATGAGAAAGTGACATTTGATCTCCAAAGTGGCTGTCCAGGGGTCAGCAGAAGAGCCACAGGGGTGAGCTGGTGTTGCCTCACAGACCATTTCAGGCTTTAGGGCCATTGGGAAGACTTGGAGTTTTCCTCTGAGTAACCTGAGGAGCCCTGGGAAGCTTTTGGGCAAAGGACTGACATGACCCGACTTGCATTTTTAAAGGATTGCTTGACTACAATTCATTTTTAACCAGAATTCACCTGAAAAACCTTTGGGGGTGAAAGGTGGTAGGCAGGGGCTTGGAGGGCACTTGGGATGACCTGCCTGGGGGGAGCCCTGCAACACCTTAGGGACAGGTGTATGCAAAACCCACTTGAAGAATAGGGTGAAGATGTACAAATTTGTCCTGAGCACCATTTTAAATAAAATTTTGTAATTGTGAAATATAGTATACTCAGATAACAGCATGCATAAATCATAAATGCACAGCTTAGTGAATTAAAATAAAGAAAATAATCCTATAACTAGTGCTGAGGGCAAGAAATTGAACATTATCACAGACCTGGAGGCTGTGTGTCCCTTTCTAATCACAACTCACCCCCTATTGGGGGAATAGTCTCTCTGCACACTTTCCTAGTGGTCACTTCCTTGTTTTCTTTATTCTTTTACCATCTATGTGTACACCAGTGCACTATATTTTTGCCTATTTTATTTGGCACCTGGATTCTTTCCCTCAATATTATGTTTGTGGAACTCAGGTCGTTTTTAGTTATGGTTGGTTTTCATTGCTATATATTTCATTGAATGAATATCTCTCAACTTTTTTCTACCATTTTACTGCTGACAGACATTTGGGTTGTCCCCTTCTACGAATATCCTTGTACAAATCTCTTGATGTCCATGTGTAGCCATGTCTGTTGGGCATATACCTAGAAGTAGAACTGCTGAATTATAGGGAATATGTATTCTCATCTTTAGTAGATTAGGTCAGATTCTTATTATTAGTAGTAGACTATCTCTTCAAGGATGACTGTATCAATTTACACTCTTTCTAGCAATTTGTGGGAATTACCGCTGATGCATATTCTTGTCAATACATGGTCATGTTACTCTTTAATTTAAGCTATTCTGGTGGGTATATGGTGACATCTCAAAGTGGTTTTAATTTGCATTTCCCTTGTTACAAATGAGTTGAACACCTTTTCATACTTTGCCCATTTGCTTAGCCTCTTTTGTGAAGTTCTTGGTTGAGTCTCTTGCTTATTTTCTATTGGTGATTTTTTTCTTATTGATTTGTAGAATTAAAAAAAATATTCAGGATATGAACAGGCTATAAACTGCAAATAGCTTGTCTCGCTCTCTGGCTTACCTTTTCCTTCACTTATTGATGTCTTTTGAAGATCAAACGTTCTTAATTTTAATGTGGTCATTATTGATCTTTTCCTTTATGGTTTGTGCTTTTTAATGTCCTCTTTAAGAAAAATCTTTCCCTACTTCCTATATTATCTTATAAGATCTTTCCATTTTGCTTTTCACATTTAATCTAGAATTCTACTGGATTGATTGTTGTGTATGATATGAGGAAGAGACCTTCCTTCCTTCCTTCCTTCCCAAATCCTTTCCTTCCTGCTCCTCAGTGTCATCTCCATCATAAATCAAGTGTCTACAGGTACATGGAGGCATCATCCTTCAGATTCCACTTTAAACTGGCTCACTTGGTTCTTCCTTGGAAAGAAAATTCTAAAAACCAAAAGTCTGACAGTGGTTCTCAACTTTGGCTGAGGTTTGGAACCATAAAAATACAGAGGCCTGGGTCCCACCCCCGGGATTCTATCTAATCGGTCTGGATGTGATCTGAGCATCAGGAGTTTAAAAACCTCTCCAGGTAATTCTAATGGGCAACCAGGGCCAAGGATCACGGCAAAAGGGAAATAGAACACATGGTTACCATTACGGTTGCCTGATAAAATACAGGATTCCTAGTTATATCTGAATTTCACACAATAAACAAATAATTTTCTAGTATAAGTGTGTCCCAAATAAGAGTCAGGACACACTTATGCTAAATAATTACACAGTTTACCTGGAATTGTAATTTAACTGGGTGTCTTGCATTTTTTTTGCTCAACCTGGCAACCCTTGTTACTATAAAAGGATTCCTCACGTGCTAACCTTGCTAGAATCACTATTCAAACACTGTCTATCCTTCCCCATCACCTCGTGGTGCTGTGCAATGTTGCTCTTCCTGGGTTGATTTCTCTGTGTGCCTTCCGCTGCCTGTGCAGCTCTGACTGTTCCATAAAACAAAATACTCAGAACTGGAATACCTGGTGTTGTTACAAAAAATCTCACTCACCTTAATAGGCTGTCAGATTTAAGCTGGCAAATTTAGGAATAAACAACTGAAACTTTCTTTGGAGATCTGCACAGGACAGGGAAAGATTGGGAGATTAATTTCACATCGTGAATGATTCATACATGGTTCAATTAAAACCAAAAAAGAGTACCATGAGCACCTTCTTTTTCCTTTTTCCCAGTCAAACTAAGTGAAGTAATTTCATTAATTGGGTGATTCATAGATAGGACAGTGCCAAAGACGGCCAGTTTGTGAAAACAGACAACAGAACCTCTCCCTTCCCTCCCGCATCTGCAGGAGCACAAATGCTAGGAGATCTTGTTGAGTCTCTACCGCCGCTGTAGAGTCTGTCCTTTGCCTCAGCTTGGCAGGTGTTGCTCTTGAGTCCCTTGGAAGGTTCTAGAAGCAAAGGACCTCTCACTCCCCTGCTTATACTGTTGCTGTTGCGTGATAATGAGGTTTAGAACCCCTCACGTCTGTAGTTTTTCTGCTGGGTTGTCACATTATTAGGAAATCATTTCATTTCCAAGGTTTTCAGGGATTCCTGACTTTTGGGAGGTGCTGAAATGCCCATTTATTCTCAACTTTGATAGACCATGTTGTCTTAGAGCCAGAAGAAGGAACATTTATGAATAAGTTGGATAATGATGGTTGGGGCAGAGTTTATTATACTAATGGCACTTTTCCAGTACATTGTCACTTTCTTATAGCATCAAATTTGATCTCAACAACAACCCTCCCAGGTAAGTAGGGCAGGCATTATTTTCCTTACTTTACAGATAAGAAAATAAGCTCAGTACGGTTAAATGATTGCATAAAGTTACACAGCTAGTAAATGGCAGGTATCAGAACTAAGGTTTTTCTGACTTCTAATGTTTTGCTTTTTTCTAGTACCATTACTGTATGAGAGAGCAATACCTGAATTTGCATGACCATAACAACTGCTTGGAGATCTTGTTAAAAATGTATAGATTCCTAAATCCTTTTCCTGTCAATTCTCATGCAGTGAGGTTGGGGTGGGACCCAGGAGTCTGTAATTTAGAAATTGGACTTAGAGAATTAGCAGAGATATTGTATTTGAAAGTTATCATTAGAATTCTTGACTAAAGTTCTTGAGATCTCAGCCGGTTTGGGGGAGCAGCACAGATAGATTTCAGTGGGAATATTTACTCTATCCTTTGCAAAAGTTCTTGTTGTTTATAGTTTACTTTTCAAAATTGTGTTGGCAGTCCGTATTAAGTATGCCAAAAGGTGCCAGGTGGAAATATAAAAGTGAGTTGTTTATTGTCTGTTTGTCTCCACCATTGCTTTTGGTGCCAGTGGGGACTAATTGAGGAATTAGATTTTGTTCAATTTAATCCATTTATATAATGAAAGTTTACTAAATATCCATAATATACTAGGCACTGTGCTAAGTGCCAGAGTTAAAAATTTGGATGAGACAAAGTCCTTGCCTTTGAGAGAGGGGCTCACAGTTTATTGAGCAGACAGACATACAAATCTATAGATTATAATATATGTGACTGATGATATAACAGGCATATGGATTACATGTCGTGGGAACACAGAAGAGGGAAAATTTTGTTCTGCTGGGGTCAAGAGAGACTCCAGGAGGTGAGGCAGGGTCTTGCTGAGGCTTTTCCTGGATGTTAGTGAGTCTCCAGCCTTCATTCTATATTGTGTTGACAACTTCAAGGCCAACTCAGAGGACAAATATCATTCAGAACTGAAGTCAAACGGCTTGTGCCACCCACCCTGTTGGATTTCCCACACACATCGCTTTCTAGGGAAAATCTGAAAACGAAGTCAACTTAAAGTGAACCATGGGGGCTCTGAGCTCGAGTCCACCCAGCCCCTTACTAGTGTGGAGGAGAAAGGCAGTCACTGCAATGGAAGCCTGCAGAGCTTGCAGGGCATCCCTTCAGCGTTTAAAGAAGGCTGCTGGAGTATTTGCAGTTCTGGTTTCAGGTGTGCGATGTCAGAGAGATTGATGCCGTCTTCAGTGACCTGTGATCATGCATCCTCAGGGCCCTCCATCTTTCTGCCTTGCTCAGCAAATTCCATGGACAATAACTTCAAACAGAGAGTTTGGAAAAGGGCACCAAGGACAAATCTTGCCTGTTTAGAATCTAACTTCAAGCTACTCTTTGGAGCGCTTCATTGAGCTCACTTAAATTATTTCCTTGTAGCGTTTCCCTATCTTATTTAATACAATTTTAATTCCTTTTCTCTCTACCATTACTCTCCCTTTCCTATTTTCCTCCTACTCCCCTTCCCCTCCCCCAAACTTCCTAAACCATTTTTCACCCTTTGCTTTGATGGCAACCACTATAAATACAGCCAGAGCGGCAGCAGGTATCCCAGGAGAGGGGTGAGGTCACAGAAGCTGCCCTCGGGGGGACTCTGCTGGGCTGTCTGAAGTCAGATGGACGGCCTATTTCATGCCCCAACATCCCTTTCTGTTAGCCTCGCCTCAGGCAATATTTTTGTTTTTATTGTGGTTCAGCTCCCTGGAATGCAGAGCTCTTTCGGAGGCTGACTGAGCAGAGAGCCTCGAATCTGTCCAACCCTGTCTGGGTAGCCTTCCACTTGATGTGGAGAGAGGAGTTGGGAGCAAGGGAGGAAGAGGAGGATAAGTAGAGTCCAGAGGGAGAAGTGGCTTTCTAAGACAACAGCACTGAGCACGTTTCATCTCTGAGATTGGGCACCCTATTTCATCAGTGGAGATGGATTTGCTTGACAATGTAACTTCCTGTTTTGGAGGTGTTGTTCAAAAATATTAAAGCTTTTAAAATCTGAGGTCCTCTAGAGCAGTGGTCCCCAATCTTTTTGGCACCAGGAACCGGTTTCATGGAAGACTATTTTTCCATGGACAGGGGTTGGGATGGTTTTGGGATGATTTAAGCACATTACACTTATTGTGTGGTCAAACCTCTCTGCTAATGATAATCTGTATTTGCAGCCACTCCCCAACGCTAGCATCACCACCTCAGCTCCACCTCAGATCATCAGGCATTAGATTCTCATAAGAAGCCTGCAACCTAGATCCCTTGCATGTGCAATTTATAGTAGGATTTGTGCTCCTATGAGAATCTAATGCTGCCACTGATCTGACAGGAGGTGGCGCTTAGATGGTGATGTGAGTGATGCGGAGCAGCTGTAAATACAGATGAAGCTTCGCTGGCTGGCCCGCCGCTCACCTCCTGCTGTGCAGCCCAGTTCCTAACAGGCCACTGACCAGTGCCATTCATGGCCCTGGGGTTGGGGACTGCAGCTCTAGAGGAAAAATGATTATTAACTCATGTGGCTGGGCGCCTGTTACAGAGGTTTATATTCCATTCTGCAAACAGAGATGAGGGAGCAAGTAATTTTGCTTGGGCAAGTTAGGGGAACGTAAAGAGAGGAGGTGAAATTTCATCTGGGCCTTGAACATTGGGTAAACTTTACCGTGGTCTAGGGAAAAGGCATGCTAGGTGAGATGAACATGTACTTTATATTTGGGGCATAAATGGGACCAGGATGGCTGAATTTTAGGGGTGGCATAAAGGCTGAGGCTGGGAGGATAGCCCTGTATTCACTTTTGTCTTCAGGAAGGGCTTGGGAAGATTTTTTTTTTTTGGGAGGGGTGTGAAGAAATATAGCTTAACGTGGATTCTGGGGTCTGGGTAGGATTTTGAATGGTCACATGAGGCCAAGTGTCCCTGGGCAGTAGGGCGATAGATTCTACACTTTCGTTCTCGTCTCTGACCCGTGCACATTTTCCACGGGGCGGTGTAGCAAGATTTGGGAGTCCTCTGTTCCTACTTACAGTGGATACCAGAATATTTCTCAAAAAGCTGAGTCTATTCATTTAGTAGAATTGCCCTTGAAGTTATCAGGAAAGACTTTTTTTTTTTTTTTGGTCCTGTGGAAATAAATGAAGATTAACCAAATGAGAACAAGCAAGGCTATTTATTCAGAGCTTGCTGTAGCAAGGGAGTCAGCCACCGTCACTCGTCTTTTGGCAGAAAAGGCAGGCAAAGGAGTGGGGAATCTTTAGAGTGGAGAAAAGGGAAGGCTTCATGTGTGTCCGGATGGGAGGCTGTTGGTGCAGGGAAGCTGGAGGTGGCTTACTAGAAGGTGGCATCCCATGTGATTGGGTAGGGGTCATATTTGACTTTCTCTGGTTGGTGCTGAGTTGGAAGGAGGAACAAAAATTAGGGGAGCTCTCCATTATTAATTAAGTCCTGGCCATTTTGGGGCAATTTTTACAGGGGTTATTGTTTGGCTTCCTGGATTGTTACTAGACACAGTGTCTGACTTCCTCATAGCCTGCATTGCAGATAGCAGGCTGGCTTCCTGGGCTGGTTGCTGTACATAATGGGTTGGTTTCCTGTGTGTAGATTGTCTAGACTGTATACGGTCTGGCCATTGTCTATTTGTATATTCAGTCTCCCAGTCTATACCTACGTGAAATAAGAACTAGCTTCTGGATTTCAGGTTGGCACTGAGAGTGGAGTCTGTTTGGTGAACATACGGGCAGATGGGGCAGATAGAGAAGGTGCAGGAGGAGCTGCGCAAGAGTGGAAGAGCGCAAGGCCAAGTTGTATTGTTGTTTGCAAGAGCGTCAGGGGCGGGTATGGGCTGAACTTGAGGCTGCTGCTCCTGGGGCTGCATCCCTGGAGGAAGGGCTCTTGTGAGGACAGCCCCAGAAATGTCCTATATTGGCTTCTCCATTCCTTTTGACAGGTAGTAGCCTGGACTCCAACCCAATAAAATGCCCAGCCTCTCTCAGATGGAAGCCAGGAGCTGGATGCTTATTGTTGCTACTGGAAATAAAGACCAAGAGAAGAAAAGACACTTTGTTTGGATGAGACCCTAGAACAGATGTGCTGCTGGCCATCGCTGCATACGACTTTAATAGAAAAGTCACTTTCCTCTTCTCCACCTTCCTCCCAATTCTGGAAGGCTTGCCTGGAAAGGGGAATCTTTTTTTTTCCCCGCTGTAACTATTATAGTATCAGGTGTCTCACTCAGGTGGTTGGGTAAAATAGTCAAAATATTTTTATAACAGCTATAAACAGTTTTACAATACACTTACTGTTTATGAGGAAGGCTGACAGGTTGGGGAGCTTTCATGGCTGTGATGGGCACACAGCAGCACGACCAGCATTTCTTATGGAGTTTTGCTAAAATGCGTTAATCCTGGTCACAAAGCCAAGTATAAAATTTTAGTGGCTTCTGAAACTGTCACCCTTTTTTATGGCCCGTGTCTGAAGCTCGCTGGGAACCAGCAGAATCTGACACAGCTAAACATATTTGCTTCTGTGAACAGTGT
Source organism: Daubentonia madagascariensis (assembly GCA_023783475.1). Taxonomy (NCBI): domain Eukaryota; kingdom Metazoa; phylum Chordata; class Mammalia; order Primates; family Daubentoniidae; genus Daubentonia; species Daubentonia madagascariensis. The sequence continues at coordinate 7,662,659 of JAKFHU010001672.1, forward strand.
TTATGAGGCCACGTTCACTTGGAGGCAGAGGGAAGAGGGTAGGCGAACGAAAGGGCAAATAATTAGTGGAGGAAAATGAAACGATACGGCTAGTGTTTGGGGTAACTTTTTCACTTAAATTGAAGGGTTTTTTTCCCCCCCAAGTCAAATGGTCTGACATAGAAAATTTCACATAGAAAAATTTAACAATTGAAAAATTGAAAAAAATTAATTGAAGATAAGAATGTCTGGTTTTTAAAAAGGCAAGAACAAAGATATAATGAAATGAACCCCAGTATCAACTCCTTTTGCAGGATCAAAGTTTAAATTTTTAGCATTCTCTTTCATAGCCTATAGAAAATAAGTTCTAGTTTAATGACTTTAATGATATAAATTCTTGTGAATTAACAGTGTGCTAGAAAATTATAAAGGGGTTCTCATTAAATGGATACTCACAACCAATATTGAGAGACGATTACAATTCGGCAGAAGTTCTTTAAAATGCAACTGTGAAGTACGGGTGCAACAATTTTTTTCTTCCCTGTGTTAAGGATAGTACATAAGTCCAGAATGATGAAGGTACAAATGGTGCATTGAAATGGAAAATTCAATTCCTTACCCTGTGTTCAGAGGAAAAGTATTCGTGAGAGTTTACCTCTGAGCTGTTTTATGACACCAAAAGACAGAGATTGGAAGTGGTTGGGGGCCGGAGGGGGAGGTGAATAAGAAGGCAAATGGTCCAAAAGGCAAGTGATATTTGTTTTCTGTTCATTTTGCATTATCAAGTTACTTTGTTCTTAAAACAGGATGGAATATCTTCATCGGATGTGAAATTAAAACAGGGAAAAATATTTTAAAAGATTCCTCGAATTGGTATGCTGTGTCACTGATTTGCTGTGCAGTCTTAGAATGCGTAGCTTCCTTTTGTCAGTCGAGGAGGGCAATCCGCCTGTCTCCTTGTTGGTCTATTACGAGGATCCACTGGAAGTGGTGCCTTGTCAGTCATTCATTCAGTCAAGACATCGCTTAAGCATCTACACCGGTGTGCCAGGAACCATGCCTGATAGTGGGGAAAAAATATAACACAGCCCCCGCCCTCACAGAGTTCACACACTGAGAATTTCCAGCAACAAGCACAGAGGTAGCCAAGATTCAGTGCTACAGATTTTACCACGGCAGGAATTTTATCCAACTATAGAAGGACCATGTCTCTCTTTAAAAATTTGCTTTGCATTATTGTTTAATTTTAATATTATACAAATTTCTTAAAACTTAAATTGAAAAACTTAAAATCATATAAATGGGATGAGACCACATATGTTAATGTTTTGTAATCTTATTTTTTCCTTTTGCCTTTTTGCTCAACACCCACATACTTCTCTCTGACCCTTTTCTCCCATGTCATACCCCAACTGATGTTTGCAACCTAAAATGCACCTTTATTTCTCTCCATGCTCAAATAATTGTATGCAAACACATATTTACATATACTGTATGTAAATGCAAACATATACAAATGTAGGGGCTTTGATCATTGGGTTATATAAAAATAAGATTATGGGGAAATAGGGCACAGTACAATTTGATCTGATTTTAGGATTTGAATGAGGAAATTTATCCTCAGATCATGTAGCGTGGAATAATCTCTGGTATCTTTTCTTTCATTCCTTCAAACAGAATAAATAAAATAATGCTCAAACTACCTCTGGTCATTGCTAAAACTGGTAATCAAAAAGAGAAGAGAAAAAAATGGATGACTTATTCTTTTTCCCTGAGAATGCTTCCTTATTCCTTATAGCTAGCTGAACTGATAGATTATTCAGATTTTGAATTTGTTAATTGTATTTACATTTTCTAGAAATTATCTAAATAAGTGTCTCTAATACCCCTGTGGACAAGTGGAGAATAAACTCCAAATTTAACTGGGCTGTATCCTACCCCTTGGACAGATGGCAACAGGGTCTTCCTCGCTCAGGATCTGGGATGCACAGATTCAGGTGGGTCTTATCACGGGGTTGTTACTCTTCGTGTTGATCCCAGGGGTAACTCCCAAGCTCTACTAGAGAGTGAAGAGGTTATTTGTCCACTCCTTTAAAACGACTCCATCACATTTTAAAATAATCAAACTGATCCACACATACACCAGCTCAATAAAGTCCTAACCCTCTAAGGAAAGCCCATCCCTGCCATTTCAGGATGGCCTTGGGCACTGTACGGAGCTTTATCAGAGCCCAAACTTTCAAGTACTGTCCACAAACTGGGCCTCACATTTCTTGGTGCCTCATGGTCAATCACACAGCTGACCAACCTAGGAGGATCTTGAGAAGGTCTGTGGAAAATTCCTTTTATTCACAGGCTGTTGGTGCCCTTAACAGCAGTAAGAATTTTTGGTAGAATCCTAGTTATCTGAGTATCCTGCCCTTCCTGCCAACTTCAGTAAATTCTTTACAAATAATTCTCAGAGAGCTGCACAAGCTGTGCAGGAACTTGGGTGTATGGGACGGTGGAGCGGGAAGGAGAATGAGAGACAGGAAGGGAGGAAGAGGTGAAGGGAGGGGGAGGAAGGAAGGAGGAAGAGAAGGGACAGGATGAGGCCTGCCTAAAATGTCCACTTCCATCTGGAAAGAGAGAATCTCTCCATGGATCCCATCATCATGGGGATGGTGACGCTGTCCAGTTAGTGTTTAAAATGGCATGAGTGAAGAGTTGGGAAGGAAAGCACAGCCAGGGGGATGGTCCAGAGGAAGCCATAAGACCCGAGGGAGGAAGCCTGACAGGTGAGGGTGAAGCACAGTTATTAGATCCTCTGGGGGAAAAATCCTGAGAAGAGTTAGGCTGATCCCCTTTTCATAGGGATCAATCATGCCCTCAGAAACCACACACACCCTGCCTTACCCAGTCATCCAGAGGGGTGATTAATGCATTACAGACTGGCTACTGATGTCTGCAAAGGTAGATGCTTACTTTAGTCTGTTTGGGCTGCTATAACAGAATACCATAAACTGGGTGGCTTGTAAGCAACAGAAATTTATTTCTTATAGTTCTGGAGGCTGGGAAGTCCAAGATCAAGGTGCTGGTAGGTTCGGCAGCTGGTAAGGTCCCCCTTCCTCATAGATGGTGTCTTCTCGCTGTGTCCTCACATGATGGAAAGGCAAATGAGCTCTCTGGGATCCCTTTTCCAAGGCCACTAATCCCATTCGTAAGGGCTCCACTCTCATGATTACCTCCCAAAGGCCCCACCTGTTGTACCGTCACATTGGTGGTTAGGATGTCAACATATAAATTTTGTGGGACACAACATTTGGTCCATAATAATGCTGCAAATGGATTTTCTTGAAAGTTGGTTTCTTCCTTGGGAATAGCAAAAAGGTACTCAGATGGATAGTTTGTGGTGGGTATTTCCTTTTGCTTTAGGTTGGTTTTTCAAGATAAAATTAGGACTGGCATCCTTAAAAATAATTAAGACTATTTGTAGATTTCTCTTCTGTGTATATTTTCCTTCCATGAGCCCATATTTTAATGGTCTTTTGAAACTTAAAAAAATAAGCCTCTGAATGACCAACCCCATCTTTGCTTGGTCTCCTGGGCATCTTTGTCTCAGCACGGCTGGCCCCAGGCTCCAACACCGTGGCGATGTGAGGGGTACAGAAGAGTGGCCGTGATAAAGTAGCTCAAAGGGGTCAAGGTTCTGTTTAAGTACAAGGTGGGGAACTATTCTAAGTGCGATGAGTGGTTTTCCTGACCAGGAAGGAGATAGTGAAAGGTAGCCAGCCTTCCTAAATACTTCCAGAAGGCTGGAAACCCCAACTTTTTACAGCTCAGCAGGAACAACTGCCAGGGCTCCCAACCACAGCACCTTGGGGACACTAGACGAGAGCTGGAAACGCCATGATCCACCTGCCTGAATACAAGGGTTGAGGACTGTCACATAGACGCAAATTCAGAGGAACTGTCAGTTCTCTAACAGTGATAAATTGAGAAATTCTAAAGTTCAGAGAAGAAAATTCTTACCCACGTGGAGAATAAATCAAACAAGCGTGACTGGAATAATAACTTCAAGGTATTTTTTGCAGGACTTATCACAGCTCTTTTACCCAGGCTTGTGAGATTTAGCAAATAAAAAGATCTATTTTATCTGGCAACTCTGCCTTTATCCCATTAGTAATATTAGCATTTCCACCCGAATATGTCATGCTTACTTTTTGGAAACAGCTTTATTGATATATGATACACATAACATATAATTCACTGATTTAAAGTGCACAATTTAATGGCTTTTAGGATATTCATAGAATTGTGCATCCATCACCACAATTAATTAGAGAACATTTTCATTAGCCCAAGAAGGTGCTCTGCACTCCAGAGCCATCGACCTCCAAATCCAGCTCCCTGCTCCTGCCAGCCCTGGGTGACTGGTAATCTACTTTGTCTCACCATAGATTTCCCTATTCTGGACATTTCGTATGAGTGGGATCATCCGGTATTTGTCCTTTCATATCTGACTCACTTCACTTGGCATAATGTCATCAGGGTTCATCCATGTTGTAGCATGTGCCAGAATTTCCTCCCTTTGTAAGGCACAGTAATATTCCATTGTATGAATATACCACATTTTGTTAGTTTATTCGTCTGTTGATGGACACTTGAGTTGTTCCCACCTTTTGGCTATTGCGGTTAACGCTGTTACCTGCATAGGGGTACAAGTATTTGTTCTAGTCCCTTCTTTCAATTCTCTTGGGTGTGTACCCAGAAGTGGAATTGCCGGTCCATGTGGTAAGTCCGTGTTTAACCATTTGAGGAACTGTCGTGCTTACTTTTAAAGCAACATAATTTTTTTCTATGATTTTACTTGTGAAAAAATAGTAAGTGGAACACCTTTTAAATCTCTATTCAACCCTCTTGCTTTTCGAATTGGGTAATGTTCACATAATGCTGTGAAAAACTTCCTTACTGTCTGCCTTCCTGCCCCCAATAAAACGGAGGAAAAAAATGGAGAAATTTTTTTAACATGGGATAAAATGGAAAGCAGAAGGGGGAAATTCCTTATATGATTACATTAAAAAGTGATAGTGCATTTTTGAGGAATACTGAAAATCCTTCCAGCCCAGGAGTGTTTATGAATTTTCAAGGCTTTGCTTGCTCCTTAATACTAACATACAGCAAAAGCATTTTTAAAATAATTTTGAAATGAAAACCCCAAGAATACTTCATGTAAGTGTCGACACTAAGCCGGTCTTTCCTTGTCTTGCCCCTTGAATCATTTATTTAAGCGGGCAATAATAAAGGGTGTCAGCAATTCAGTTGTAAGCTCTGGAAGATTTCTGGGCACATTGACCTTTAAGAGTTTGCATCTTGACAGGTGAGCTGTTCTTACCGCTTCCTGTGAGATATGGTGAGGCCAAGGGGTCAGGCATGCTAATGACAAAATTACCATTTACCTTTTACCTGGCAGGCCCAGTGCCTGACATTATAAATGTAGGTAACCTTTCACCTGAAGCTCTCTTTGGCTCTCCTAGAGATTATGTCGGAATGAACTTGCTTATAGTGGCAGATGATTTATGGGGGAAGAAGGACTGAATTTAGTGCATTTTTTCCCTTTGGGTGTCTTTTGGGGGATGCCTTTTCTCTCTCAGTCTGGATAAAACATTATCTGTTCTTGGTGGGGAGGTGTCGGAGTGGGGTTGGGGGAGAAGGGTGCCTTTGTCATCTTGTATTCTCGACATTTTTGAAGCATGGCTGTTGCTCTTGTTGTTTCTCTAAAGCTGCAGGTATTAATGAGGTTTTATTGGTGACTTGCTTTCATCTGTGACTGCAGTCCTTTTCCTGCTGATTCCAACAGAATGGCATTTCAGGGCTCCTAGATGCCGGATATGGTTAAGCGATTAGGGGAATTAGGGGACCTGGTGGCGAAACACAACACAGAGGGGCACTGGTAATAGGAGGGGTCTGAAGAGGCAAAGGGCGGTGTGGTCGGCCAAGTCCTACAAAGTTAAGGAAAAATGTTGTGAATGCCAACTTCCTAGGCGAGCCATTTGATGCTGTGTAAACTGCATTTTTGATGTATTTATCGGTTAACCTTTAAGGTGTCATGGGATGATGTTATTCTCTTATAAATAACACTTAGCTAAATATCCCAAGAGACTGGACTGGGCTAAAATTAAAATCAGAATGCTTTCATTATTAGGTAGTAAGATTCATTTTTGAGTGTTTACTTTCTGGTGGCGTTCAGAGTGGGGAACGTGAAGCAGCAAAGTGGGGAAAGCTTTGTTTTCCACCTTGGTGGAAAGCTTGTCCAGAGCAGCAAACCCAGGTCACTGCAGCCTCATAAGACAGCGTGAGTGGTGTGGTGGATGCATGGGGCTCTCTTGCATCCCAGCCCCCTTCTGCACCGTGGGAGAGATGGAGGGTTAATAAGGAGACAGGAGGCTGGGTGCAGGCTCACTCTGGGAGGCTGAGATAGGAGGATTGCTTGAGGCCAGGAGTTTGAGACCAGCCTGGGTAATACAGCAAGACCCCATCTCTACAAAAAATAGAAAAATTAGCCGGGCTTTGTGGCACGTACCTATAGTCACAGCTACTCGGGAGGTCGAGGCAGGTGGATCACTTGAGCCCAGGAGTTTGAGGTTGCAGCAGTGAGCTATGATGACGCCACTGCACCCTAACCTGAGCTACAGAGTGAGACTCTGTCTCAAAAAAAAAAAAAAAAAAAGGAAGCTGGGAGCCCAGTGACCCCTGGCTTCTGCAAGGGTGTCTATCACTCAGGTACTCCCTGTAAAGTAGTGCATAGGACTTTAATGACATTTGCCTGGTGGTTATAAGATACTTTGTAAATAATTGTAATTAGGAGTCCAAGAAGTACAGCGTGGTTGCTTAATGTGTTCATTTAGCTTGAAGTCTGGTACCTTGTAGTTGTCATATGGAGTAGATCTTCATCCACAAAAATCTCATTATGGATGTGTTCCAGGAAGGAGATATAAATTTTTTTGACCATTTGCAGCATATTCAAATGAAAGCTGGTGCTAATGAAATTATTCTCATGTAATTAGATATATTAAATAACGTCCCAGGTTGGTTCAATGACACGGTTGGACTGCTAATTTTTCTTCTTTCCAGGCACGGAGAGAATTCCCTCTGAAGATTTGTGCCACAAATAGCCCCAAGAAGCTGGCTGATCTTGGAATCATTGCTGTGCTAAACTCAGAGCTCATCATGGCATCTTGTTTAAGAAAATTAAGTCTTCCAATTCTTCCTCTGTAAGCTGGTGACACAGGACTGTGTGTACAGGAAAAGCCTTTTCTTGGAACCCTTGAGCTCAAATCTAGTGTGTTGACAAGGTCCCAGCGGGGACCTCATTCAGGCTGAATGAATTGGCAGTCATTTCCAGGCTTATCAGATCACATTCCCCTTGTCTTGCTTTATTTTGCGAATCAGCCCCAACTCAGGAGACCTGAATCACAACAAGAATCCCATTTCTACCAGACAAAGGGCTCAGCCATGCATTCAGCCATCAATTTTTCCTCATCCTTCCCTGGCTCTGGAGTGATATGGAGTGAGACAGTGGTTCTGTGTCATATATTACGCACGGTTGGACATCCTTGTCACGCTCCTTGACACGGGGGACTATGATAGAGCGTGTGTAGGGGTCGAGGGCAGAAGGGAGCCAAGAAGACTTCACATTTGTGTTGAATTCCTTTTTTCTCTTTACACATTTAAATCTTGCCTCCAAATTATTTCATTCATATTACTTGGAAAGGAGCCCTAACGTTGAAAAGTGTTGAAGTCATGGCTTTACCCTTGATGACAATTCTCTGTAATGGTGTGGAAGAAGCGAGGACTCCAAGGAAATTCCTCTCTTGTCTCTTCCACATCTACCGCTTGGAGACTTCTGTTCTCTTCCTCAGGCTCCTGTGTGTGGGACACAGCTGTGTCCACGTACATCAAGGCTGTATCTTTCCCCGTAAAGGGGCAGAAGAGCCAAACCACATGGTCTCAGTAGAGAAGGAAGTTTTTCTCAGTCTCAGCAAATGATGTCTCCTAGAACAGGGTGGATTTCTAAGCACTTGGTGATGCTGTCTATTCTAGAGAATCCTGTATGAAGTGTGTGTGTGTTTGTATGTGTGTTTCTTTCAGTTTTTTTCTCTTAAGAAGACAATATCTGAAGCATTCAAAATAGAGTCCTCCCAGGATTGAATCCTTCCAATGCTTAACTTGGGTCACTCCGAAATGTATAAATGTAGTTACTCTTCCAGGCCACCAGGGAGGCTATTTGGTGTACTCCTAAAAGTAAGGCTTTTCACATTGCAAAAGATAAACAAACTGGAACAGACTTCCTGATTCTCATCAACCCGTCAAGCCTGACACTTTCATTCCAAAGGGTAATGCATTTTGTACACTGAGTGGGAAACTAAATAGGCAACCCTCTTTAGGGATGTAGACATCTCTGCTTCAGAAAATGTTTATTGATTCTTTAGGTTTGGAACAACTTTAATCATGCAAAAAGGCAAAGACCTGAGACTCAGAATCCTGGTGGTAGGAGACAGGGGAGCTGATTTTCTTTTTACAGTAAGACTTATGTCAACACATTTCTGAAAATTAATCAATAGTCAAATAACTCAAGTGACAGATTGATCACTCTGGCAGAGACCAAAGTCTATAAGATGCCATGCAATCAGAACAGCAACAACACAGAATGCATTTTATTTGACAAATTTTTGAAGTTCTACTGATCTTATCACATTTAATATGTCTTTTTCCATCAGCCTCTGGAGACAGGAAGATAAAAGTAACAGTGAGTTGAAATTTAGCCATTACATTAGAAATATAAACTTGAGGGATACTTACCACTATTTCATCTACCATTTTGTAACCAAAAATTTGGTTATACATTTCATATCAGTTTAAAATAGATAGTATAATATGTTACATTTTTAAGATCTTTTATAGGTTATAAAACACTTCTTAAACATCTGATTTTCCTCTAGCTGTTTTTTTCTTTAAAAAAATTTTTAATGAAGTTTTAGCTTTATAATTTTCCTCTTTTAAAATGGGCTACTTTTTTGCTAACCAATCCAGTATTTCATTTTTCTTTTTTAGTTCCTTGCAGGTTTGACCTTGCTGTGGAAGCTCAAGGGCCTTTAGCAAAAGAGCTTGGGGGTAGACAGTTCAGGGTTCAAATTCCTACGTCTGCCTTTTACCAGCTTGTGACCTGGGCAGGTCTTCTGGTCTCCTGAAATCTCCATTCAGGTGTAAAATGGAATCGAAGAAGAGTCTGTTAGGATGATTGTGAGGCGAAGACGAGTCATATGCTTGGCATGTAGTCAGCACTCATAATATTACTTAATATTATATTGTAATAATGATAATATTCAGTATCATTATTACTGTTACCCCTATATAAAAGCTCTCTGTTGATGGGCTATGTAATTTGTGGGGCACAGTGTGAAATGAAAATTATGGAGAATTTCCAGACAGCGACAATAGAGCGTTAAGCCAAGTGAGGGCTTGGATAGGTTACACGTCTGTGAGATCAGCCCCAGGCAGAGGGCTCTGCTCCTGGTGGTCACTCCCAGTCCTAGACTATCTGGGACTTCATCTCAACACATGCAACAGGGATTGCCAAGGCACGAGTGACACATGCCACTTGTCACTTTTACTAACATTCTATTTGCCTAGGCAGGTTGCATGGCCACACCCAAGTTCAGAACAATCTGGGAAATGCTTTCTTATCATATGCCTGGGGTACAAACTGGAAATAATTGGACAGTGCTGAGGATCACCACTGACTTCCATTTTTTATTTTGTGTCACAACCAAACTTAGACAACTGAAAAAAGGAGGAAGGGTCCCTGGGTGGGAGAGATGATCCAAGGACAGTTGTGAATAATTGTGTTGTGCCACGGTAGACACTGTTGGTGTTGTGCCCACACCCTTCAGCACTCACTGCTCCAGGGCTTCCTCGTGAGTGGCTGAGGGCTTTCCCTCAGCCCACGCACTGGGCAGGCTTAAAGTGCCAGGGCTTAACTCCCAGGAACAGCTCTTGGCTCTGAGGCATGTTCTATGCCAGGGCTTCTCAAACTTTGGCCTGCTCCAGAATCACCTTGAGGCTGTCAAAGCCCATCCCCAGAAATTCTTGGATCAGTAGGTCTGAGGTAGGGCCCGAGCATTTGCTTTTTGAACAAGTTCCTGGTGTATTCATCTGGGTTCTCCAGAGAAACAGAACCAATAGGAGATTATCTATCTATCTATCTATCTATCCAGTGAGAGATTTACTGTAAGGAATTGGCTCACGTGATTATGGAGGCTGAGAAGTCCAAGAGCTGCAGTCAGCAAGCTGGACACTCGGGAGGGCCAATGGTATAGCTCCAGCCTGAGTCTGAAGGTCTCAGAACCAGGACAGCTGATGCTGTAAGTTACAGCCTGAGTCTGAATCTGAAGGAAGGGGAAGACTGATGTCCCAGCTCGAAGACAGTAAGGCAGAGAGAGAGAGAGAGAGAAAGAGAATTCTTTCTTACTCAGCTTTTTATTCTATTCAGGCCCTCCATGGATTTGATGAGGCTCACTCGTGTTAGGAAGGGCAGTCTACTTTACTCAGTCTACTGATTCAAATTCTAATTTCATCCAGAAATACCCCCATAGACATACCTAGAAACAATGTGTCTTCTTTTTGGTTTTTTTTGTTTTTTTGAAGAGACAGGGTCTCCCTCTGTTGCCCAGGTTGGAGTGCAGTGGTGCCATCATAGCTCACTGCAGCTTTGAAATCCTGGGCTCAAGTGATCCTCCTGCCTCAGCCTCCTGAGTATCTTGGACTACAAGCATGTGCCACCAAGCCTGGCTAATATTTAAAAATTCTTTTTAGAGGCAGGGTCTCACTGTGTTGTCCAGGCTGGTCTCAAACAATCCTGGCCTCAAGCAATCTTCCCACCTCAGCTTCCCGAGTACAGAAATAATGTTTAACCAAATATCTGGGCACCTGGTAGCCCAGTCAAGTTGACACATAAAATTAACCATCACGAAAGGCAATGCTGATGCTGCTGGTTTAGGGACTGCATTTTGAGAACCACTGGCTCTCTATTGTCTTCCAGAGTTTCCCAGCCAGATTCAGCCTCGGTTCCCCCAGCGTATCCATCTGTGCTCTCCACTGGGCACCCTTTCCTGTCTTCCTCCGCTTCTTGCTCTCACTTCTCCCCTCCTCCCACTCCGTTTCCCCTTTCCCCCATTATTTCCTGGGATCACCTTCCAAATAAATTACTCGCTCTCAAAGTCAACTTCTGGGGGAACTCACCCTAAGACACTTGCCTGTGACACAATCGTGCCTGGGACTAGCCTGTCCGTGACCATTGTGTCTGGAAAGGTATATGAGCAAGAGGATACTTATCCATTGTCTTTGTGGACATAAAAATTGTTAGTCATGTATTTTGAGATTGAAAATACATATATTTTCAATCTCAAAATACACTTTTATTTTTAGATTAAAAGGGTCACCATTCTGGCCACTGAAACCCTGGAAAAATTATTATGTAAAGTATTGTTGGTCTTTGGTTCTCTGTACTCTGGCTCTCCCTTTTCTGCCTACTCTTCTTTCCACTTTCTCCTGGCCTCCCAGGTCACTGACACTACTCCCTGCTCTCTCTGTTGCATAGGAAAGCAATTAGATGATGCTACTTCACAGGCAAATATTGATTGATGTGTTTGTTTTCTCTCTTAGTTAAGTGAAAAACATCAATTGAAAACCAACTATGTGCCAGGTACATTAGCTAGGCATAGGAAATTCTAAGACAAATAATATATACCTCATGCCCTGAAGGCAGGGAAAATTTAGTTTCCAAACCTGTTTGTACATTGCAATTTCTTTGGGAGTTTAAAAAGCACAATAGTTCACCCTTATCTGCAGGGCATACGTTTCAGGACCCCCAGTGGATGCCTAGAACTGGGAATAGCTACAGGACCCTATTAAATTATGTTTTTTCAAACTGATAACTGGGATGGCTAGTAAGGGATGAATGGGAGGGTAGAAGCATGCAGAGGCCGGACAAAGGTAGGATTCATGTCCCAGGTGGGACTGAGTGGAGCGGCATGCTATTTCATCATGCTACTCAGAACAGTGCACAGTTGAAAACTTATAAATTATTGATTTCTGGAATTTTCCATGTAATATTTTCAGATCGTAGTTAACTGCAGATAACTGAAACCACAAGAAGTGAAACCATGGATAAGGAGGACTATCATATAGTCAACCTAAGTGTCCATCAATGGATAAGTGGACACAGAAAATGTGGTATATATACACAATGGACTGCTATTCAGCCTTAAAAAAAAAAAAGTAAATCCTGTCATTTGTGACAACATGGATGAACCTGGAGGACATTATGTTAAGTGAAATAAGCCAGACACAGAAAGACAAATACCACATGATCTCACGTATAAATGGAATCTACAAAAGTTGAACTCATCGAAGTAGAGAGTAGAACGGTGGTTCCCAGGGGCTGGGGTAGGAGTGGGGAGATGTTGGTCAAGGGACACAAAACCTCAGTGAGACAGGAGGAATACGAGATCTATTGTACACCATGATGACTATGGCTGATAACAATGCATTGTACACTTGAAAACTGCAAAGAGAGTAGGTTTTAAGTGTTCTCACCACAAATAAATGCTAAGTATATGTGGTAATATTAATACATAGGTTAATTAGCTTGATTTAGCCATTCCACAGTATATATATATTTCAAATCATTTATATCTCACCATAAATATATATAATTTTTGTCAATTAAAAAAAAGTTAGTTTCTCAGACCACACCCCGGAGAGGAAATAGGACTGGTATAGGAAGCTACCATTTATTAAAGCTTTCCCGGTGACTCTGCTGTGCAGCCTGTCTATTGGTTGTATGGCCCACGAGGAGTGCTTTACCCATGGGAATTCTTCTCTAGGGAAGAAAATTCAGGCACAATGACAGGTCAGTGGAGGACATAATTTGGGACTCAAAGCAGCCTTCCTAGTACTCTTAAAAATCACAATACATAAGGTCAGTATTATTATTCTCCATATCAGAATTCTCTTTAATGTGCTTGATGCTAATGATAAAGGATTATGACATTGAATAAAAAGATTAGGGCTAAACTATAGCTAAGAATCTGATTATTTTATGGTGTTAGTTGAGTCAGTCCTGGGTCATTTCAATTACTATTTCAGGGAACATTATAAAGATACTGCCTGAGAGTGTCTCCATGTGTACATTTTCCTGAAGCTTGGGCAGTGGACAAAGTGAAAAATGCAGAAGGAAAACACTGAAGTGACTCCGTTGGTCATCACAGGGCATGTTCTGGCTCAAATAACTGGAATTAAAGGTTCAGGCCTGCAGTATGTCCTCAGACTCCTCAAAGACTAATTTGATCAGCTTTTTCTCATTAAAACTTCTGGTAGTACAAGTCTTGGTTGGGCATGTGCAAATAAGCGAAGACTAACCAAACGAGGAGAGGCAACGGTTATTTATTCAGAACTTTTGATAGCAAGGAAGTCAGTCACCATCATCTGCATTTTGCTAGTGACTTGCACGCAGGCAGAGGAGTGGGGAAGGCTTAGAGTGGAGCAAAAAGAAGGCTCAGGCTGCGCTGAGTGGAGGCCGTCGGCCTGGGCAGGCTGGAGGCGGCTAACCAGAAGTGGAGTGTATGAAACGTAATTGCCAGTGTGATAGTATTAAAAGGTGGGCCCTTAGGGAAGTGATTAAGTCATGAGGGTGCGGCCCTCATCAATGAGATCAGTGCCCTTATAAGAGACAGGGCACTGCCTCCCCCTCTTCCTTCCACCACGTGAGGGCAGCAACAAGGTGCCACCTTTGGAGCAGAGAGCAAGTCCTCACCAGACACCAAATCTCCTGGCACTTTGATCTTGAACTTCCCGGCCCCCAGAACTGTGAGGAGTAAATTTCTGTTATTTATAAGTCACAGTCTAACATATTTTCTTATAGCAGCCTGAAGGAACAGAGACATGGGCACCCCAGGTGGTTGGTTAGGAGGACCTATTTGACTTTCTCTGATTGGTCCTAAGTTGGAAGGGGGAGCAAAAATTAGAATTCATTTTTCAAGGGATTACTCAAATCCTGGATGTTTTGGGCCAATTATGACAGGTATTACTGTTTGGTTTCCTGGACTGGTTGTGAGAGATAATGATCTGACTTGCTACAGTCTGGCTTGTAGACAGCAGGCCGGCCTCCTGGGTTGGTTACTATAGCTAAGGGATTGTTCTCCTGGGCTGGTTGCTGCAGACTGTGGGCTGGAGTTCTATTTTTATATATGGCCTGGCCATTGTCCATTTGTATATTCAGTCTCCCAGGCATTATCCTCGATAGCAAAGGCACCTGGCATGAGAAGGACTGCAATGGCCCAGTGGCCAGTTATGAGGGGGTTTGTCTCCCTAGCAGTTTTCAAGTTGGAAACCTCTGTTCTTTGCTTCTCTTCAGAATCCACAACCAGAAGTGTCCAAGTGAGCAAGAGATATGCAGGGCCCCCGCTGGCACAGAGAGAAATCCTAAAGTAGAAGAAAATCCTGAGGACTCCACACCATACCCTTTAAGTACCGAGCTGCTTAAAATATCATTCCGTTTATTGTAATTTGATGTGTGAAATTCCGGCAGGCATTTACAATTCAGATGCCATTCCTAAGGGATTCCCATTTAGGGTCTGTTCGTATGATTTATTCTGAGCCTTTCTTCACTTATGGATGCTGGTGATCATTAGGTAAAATGCACATATATGCTCAGAGATGAAGTGTTTATCATCATTACCTCAATGAATCATGTGCCAGCCCTGACAGGTCCTAATGTCCCCCGTGCTTCAGCAGCACCTCCTCCTGTCTCACTCCTTGTGTGTCGTGTTCCCCTCCGCTCTCCCCGCCGGCCCTCCTACATCTCAAAATTTCAAAGCATTCCCCTCATCAATCACTGGAGTGTGGCTGCCAGCAGGGAAGGAGGGGCTGGTTGGACAGGCAGCAGGAGCATTCTCCAAATACCTCGTAACAAGAACAGCAAAATGGTCCCGGCCCCTGTGAAGGCAGAACAGAAGGGAGGAGGACATGCTGAGGCTTTAGAACCAGGCTTTTCTCAAGATGTCCAGTGTGGAGTGGCAGCCCCCTCGGTGGGTGCAGTCCCCTCTGCTGAGAGAGGAAGGGACATTCTCTGGGGCTACTGCTGAAAGCATTCCCGTTTCTGCTTTTCCACAGGGGGCTTCCGTCAAGGGTGATAGTTGAGTTAGGAGAACAGATTGTGGCCAGGTGAGGCTGCATTTTTCTCATTGCTGGATCCAGAGAGAGAGAGTAATTCTCATTACTAATTACGTGCTCTACTTTTAGCTCTTTCAATTGATTGACATTATGACCTTGGACAAGACCCTTGACCTTTCTGGGTTTTCCCTCCTCCTCTTAGTTTCTCCTTATCTGATCAAAGCACTTTTTTTTTTTTTTTTTAATATATGACCATGTTGTAAAAAACCTGTAAAATGGATGAAGGAAAATGCACTATCATGAATGTAACAGAACCATTTTTAGTATTTCTTCACATTCCTCTTTTAATACTTCAAAATTATAGTTGCAATCATAGTGAATATTAACTTTTGTAGCTTGCATTTTTTGTTTTTTGTTTTTTTGTTTTTTCTTGGAGATAGGGCCTTGCTTTATCACCCAGGCTGGTGTGCAGTGGTGAGATCCTAGGTCACAGCAGCCTCGAACTCATAGGCTCAAGTGATCTTCCTGTCTCAGCCTCCCAAGTAGCCAAGGACTACAGGCAAGCACCACTATGCCTGGCTAATTAAAAAAAATTTTTTTTTGTAGCGACAGGGTCTCACTATGTTGCCAGGCTTGTCTCCAACTCCTGGCCTCAAGTGATCCTCCCACCTCAGCCTCCCAAAGAGCTGGCGTAAGCCACCGCTCCTGGCCTTGTAGCTTGCTGTTTTTTTTTGCTAAGCATTTTCCTGTGTTGCTAAATAATCTTTATGATTTCTAACGACTTTGTAATTTCAAGACATATTTCTTAGTCTCTTATATTTATTCCACCTAGAAACAATACTGGAATTGAG
The DNA here is from genome assembly GCA_023783475.1 of Daubentonia madagascariensis. Lineage (NCBI taxonomy): Eukaryota > Metazoa > Chordata > Mammalia > Primates > Daubentoniidae > Daubentonia > Daubentonia madagascariensis. The sequence continues at coordinate 7,678,702 of JAKFHU010001672.1, forward strand.
ATACAGTAAAATTCACTGAGAAATTCCCCTTGAATTTCCTTTGTTAATTGCCCTTTGAAATATTGGGTAGTTTCCTTTTTAGAATAGGAAACTAGCCAGAGCCTTAGAGATAAAATGCCCAAATAAAAACAAAAACAAACCCCAAACCACAAAAACTGGTTAACTCTTGTTTTGAAAGTTAGTCTGCCCATATCCTGTAAGTGATATATTTGATTCTTCTAACTCTTGGATTAATATATCCCAAGGAGCAGCACTTAAGCTTTGTTTCTGGGATTTGGTGGTAAATTCTTCCTCTGGATGTCAAGTCTCCTCAAAGTCTGCAGGGAATCCTGCTGGGTCACAGAGACTGTGACATCAGATCTACTTGGAGCTACCTAATGCACGAACTACAGATGTCAGAACATGCCGGGGGAGGGAACTTGCAAAGACCAACAAACCAGGGTATAGTTGAATTAGATGTGTGGCTTTTTCTGTCCCCGGGTTACTTGGGGAAATAAAGTCACAGGGTTTATTTGATTACCCCTTTCCAGTTCAGAGAATGAGCAGGTGAAAGAAAATATCTGCCCTGAGAGCCTCTCTCTATCGGGCTACCATGAGAGGCAAACAGCCTAAGAGGGCTCCACGCTCTCTGGAGTGCTGTTGAACTGCAGCACGTCGAAATACTCATATGGGGGGAAGAAAGCAAAACCTTTATTTTTATTATTAAACAACCCAAATGACAATTTTGGAAAGGGATTTTTTAAAAGAACATTTCTCTTTTTTTTGATAACTCATTGTTTGCCAGTGAATTCATCATGGTCCTACACACTTATCACCTCTCCTGCTTCCACCTTACCACACCAAGTCCAGCTGCTGCTCCCCTAGATTTTTATCCACATCAAGTAACTAGGGGTCATCCTAGCTTTGACTTTTAGTTCTCACATCCAACGTTCACAAGATTTTATTAATCCTGCCGTATGTAGCTCTCATATGGAGCTGCTTCCCCATTCCCCGACTCTACTGCCTCCTTTTATGTCCTTGTCATTTGTCGACTAGATTTCTGGGTTTCCTCCATAGCCTAATCCACATACTCCCATCCATCTCTTCACACCTCCTTGTGCCCTGTCTCACGATCACCGACTTCTTCTGCTCACTTGCACAGGAGTCCTCGTTCTTAGTCCATCTGACCGTATCACCCAGCTGCCGGAGGACCACCTTGGTCCTCGGCCAAGTCCAGCATCCTTGGCATGGCAGACGTGGCACTGCGTACTTTGTTGCCTCTTCCCCTCCCAACTCGATCCTCCCTCTTGGTCTACTAAGTTAAAAGATCAATTGGTGGAGTCTGGGAAGACGTATTTTTAAAAAGCTCTCTGGGCAATTCCGATACATGGGATCCGTTGGTAAGTGTTTGGAAGCTGCTATTCCAGAAGGTGAATAGGATGCCATTTATGTCTCCACCTTTCTGTAATCAAGTCTCAGGAGAGGATGCATCATAATGTATTTCAGTTACTGAGCCCCTTGGGGTGGGTCCAAGATGGAATTCTGTTATGGTTAATTCTACATAGAAGATTTTGTTTATAGTTAAACTGCAGGGTATTAATGTTGCTCATACCTGGAAAGAGTGTATGTGGTAAGCCTTCCTGTGCACTAAACCGGCTACATTATTCACGTACCTTAATTCTGGAGCAGCCCACCTCCTTATGCCCATGTCAAGTCTTAATTTAAGAGGAAGAGCAGGGAACACGGAAATAGTACAGTAAGATATAAGAACAAAGGCGGACTGCTCCACTAAATAACATGGCAAATAACAAAAAGGGAAACACTGGGTGCCCAAAATTTCCAGAATTGATTTATCATGTATGTACACCTTCATATTTTATAATTTGGCCATCAAACGTGAGTTTTTAATAATATGGAGAATGCTTATTCTATAATGTTAAGGAAAATGTCAGGATGCAAAATTGCTTTTGTAATACAATCTCAGTTGTATAAAATATGTATAGAAAAAAACACTTTAAAATACATGTATTAAGTTAAATAGGTTCTCTCAGGTGCGGAGACTATAGATTTTTAAAAATTCTTTTAAAATTACTCCTCCTGATAGTTTCCAAATTTTTTGAGTTAACAGATATTACTTTTAGAATCAGGAAAATAGAAGCTTACCTTTATGATTGTCATTGTTGGGATTAGAACAGAAAGAGACACGAAAGGGGTAGAGAAGTAGGCAAAGGATGGGGGGAGGCAAGGAGGGAAAGAGAGGGGAAAACAGAAAAAAAAAAGGAAGGTAGAATGTGAGGGAGAAAAGAATATAGTGATAAGGCAGGGACACATTTTGTTTAAAACCTGAGGACACAGTGTTTTAAGATGCCATCTTCAAATTGGAACTTCTGATTTTCTAAGCAGCCTGGCACTAGATCAGCAGACACTAAGACTGCCCGAGTACAGTTCACTGGTATTCTTTACAGTGACACGTGGAGACAACGGCTTCTTTTTGCCTTGGTATTGACAACAGCAATGAGCTCTTGGACTTTACTTTTAAGTCATTTGCATATTGATAAATGAATCACAAGATGAAGAAGCTCCAGTGTTTTAGAAAAATATTTCCTTATATCCTTTCTGCCTCTCTCTACTGTCCTCTCAAATTAATCAAAGGGTCATGAAACTTCAACTGTCAGGACCAGGATGTTCCTTTGTCCCCAGGGTGAGTCCAGGGCTGACCTGGAGAAGGACTCCGGTCGCTGTAAGATTGGCGGGTGGATGAGGCCGTAAATATGCAGATGCAGGATGAAGGGAATGACTACCCAATCCATAATGACTGAATTACAATTGTAAAATGGAATGAGTTAGATAGTTATTATCAGTGTAATTATTCATAAATGTGCCTAATTATTCATAATTATTCAGAAGCATATTACTTCCCTGATTGCCATAAGTGATCTCCGAGGCCAATTACAATTGGATTCTGGTCACAGGACTCAGTAACTATTACCCCTTCTGTCTTGGTGAATCCAGAGCTTGGTCTCTGTCCTGACAGCACTGGGAGCTCTTTGTATCATCTGGCCCTTTAAATACACACAACAAACCATGGCTTTAAACCCAGCTGATTTCAAAACCCCCATTGTCTTTTTCCCCCTTTCCAGTCCCAAGCTCCTCTTATTTGGGTTCAGGCTGTTCCTTCGAGGGCATGCTGCTGCTGTTTAATTAGGACTCTCTTGTTGTCATTCCTGCATTTGATATCTTAATAGCATTGGAGAGCACATGTAGGGAAATAGGCAAGAAGGGAAGTACCCTTGTGCAGGTAAAGGTTATGTGGAGAAGCTAGAAGCCCTGGAAGACTTGGCCATCCTTAAGAGGATGCACTGCTAAATCAATGGTTTAAGATTTTCTATAAACCTAGGGGCCCTCACAGGTAAGGAAATGCAGCCGTATTTAACCTGCCAACAATAGGCTACAGCTCACTGCTTCTGATGCACATAGTGCTTCTGAGGATCATTTCAAAATAATGTAGCCTAGAAGAACGTTTCCAGTTTTTCCAGAATGATTTCACTCTGACCTCACTGTGGCACACTGTTGGACATGGGCTGGGGCTTTATAACTCACTGTTTTTACGGAGGGTCTCATGAACGCACAGGCTTCAGTGATGGAGCCACGGTTCAATTTCTACTTTTTTTTTTTCTCCCTGGAAAACATTACAGCAATTACCATACTGTGGGGCGGCATTATCAAGTGCAAATTAGCATATAGATTAGTTCTGGGGGGCAGGGAGGAGAGGTGGGTTAAGAACTTTAAAATCATGTATCGTTATGCTACACAAAGAGTGGTGTGCAGAAATCTTCCAGGTCCTGGTCGACCTAACCCTGTGTGTACATCAGTGGATCTGATGGGTGTCAGCTGATAATTTCTAAGGGAACAAAGACAACTCAGTTGTGATTGTAGCTGAGATATGCCTAGGAATTGGGCAGCATAAGAAGTTGCAGATCTGTTTGGTGGATTTTAAGACTTTTACCAGTTTTATGTTCCTAGACAATGAATCCCTGATTTGGTTAGTAAGAACTCCCTATAATTAATTGACATCACCAAGTTCAGGTTTTACATTTGGTCCAAGAAATGAAAATGGTTAAATTTTTACTGATGGGGTAAAAAGGGAGGCAGAGAAAATAAAAGAGCATAATCTAGAATTGAGACTATTTTAAAAAGTGTGGCAAAAGATAGGATACAAAAGAGAGATTAATTTAGTACCTTCCAAGAGAAGAAGATAAAAATAGATTTATTGAAAAATAAACATTGATAGGACTGCTTTTCTCTTTCTGGTCTCTCCAACAATACAGGAGACTGATTTACAGTCACTTGGTCAAGTATTTATTGGTAACCTAGTATGTGTACAGCACTGTGAATGGTACATAGGATAGGATATGGCACTAATCATCGAAGTTCCCATGTACAATCTTTTGAAGCAATGCTGCAGATTATACCTATGGCTGCTGTGGAAGAGTTCAGAGGACAGGGAGAACTTTGAGGACTGGAGTGCCCAAGAAAACTTCAATAGGATTTGGGAAGTGCCTTGGCCATAAAGGGTAGGTGGGGTATGAATAAGCGTTCATGAGGACATTCCAAACCAGGGTGATGGGCCACAGGATGCAGAGGTCAGGAGCGTGTGAAAGGGATGGCTTCATGAGGAGACTGGCCTGACAAAACAGAAGGTCTATGTGGGGGTGGGGGAAGGTATGTATAGAATGGGGGTGTGATACCTAAGGCAAATGTCTCAACCTCTTTCAATATTAGTTATTATCTATTTAAATGGATCTAGCAATAAAGTCCTTGAAAAATCATTGTGTAATAAATGAGATAAATTATTTTTCAATATGCAATTCCTGGGCACCTAGTAGGCATACAGCCTTTGCTTAGTTTAGTTAATTAGTTACATTTGATATGGCTTACCCGAATTGGATTTAAAACCACTTAGGGTCAGCTCAGGGCCCCGTGTTAAACATGCTACCTTCTCCGTGGCAACTATTGTCATTCAACTTAGCAACAAATAAATAAACAAATAAAATAGCAAATAAATAAAACATGTTTTATTAAAAAAACACAATTCCTCTTTAAAAAAAAAACAAAAACCTAACATCCCAAATCCTTCCTGGGATCGCCTCCTCAGCTATGCCTGCTGGGAGAAGGCTTAGATTGGGTTGTAGGGGAAACCACCCCAGCAAAACAGAAAAATGAAGGATGTGCGTGTGCAGAGGTGGATGGGAAGTCAGACGAGCCAGAAGGAGTTGCGCAGAGATTTCCTTCCCCACCCCCAGTGACTTGAAAAGATAAAATCCAGAAGAATGTGGCTCCAGAGCCTGACAGGTCTACATGGCCACCAAGCGGAATGGGCCAACTTGGCCTCTTTGGTTACTGGAGACAACACTACACATTTCATGGTACATAAAGTAAATTTTAAAACCTAATCTGGTCCCATGAATGTTTTGTCTGTGGTTTGATCAAGTTATGGACTGTTTAAAGGGGTGGTGGGAGATAGGGCTCAGCCCCGGCATTGCTTGCCATCTGCGGAAGGAAGGCCCCATCAACTGTGCACTCCCTGGCCCCTGAAAAGTCATCCAGGTGTATGCTTTAGTATCTCTCCCCCGCAGATTCTCCAAATGCAATGAGAGGCTGGATAAGAAAAGTACAAGGTCTTCAATCTTGGAGAAAAGTTCCTGATACATAGAAGATGCTCAATAAATATTTGTTGGAAAAAACCTTCCCTTCTATTCAGTTTGGATCCTCAGGTCCTGTAACTTTTATTGCCTGTGCTGACTTTCACAATTTATTTTCTAACGTTTATTACTGATATTATAGTTATTTTTTCATCCTATGAAAGTCTTATTCTCCCTGTTAGATTTTTAAGAAGCTGCAGGACAGGGACCTTTTGCTCCTGTTCCCTCTGCAGATCCAGTTTTGTGCTTTACTCAGTACCTGCATGTGCTGCGCAGTGACTGGGGAGGGCAACTGTGATATGGGAGGATGGGCCCTAGGTTAGCAATCAGAAAATGTCTGCCTGTCAGTGCTCCCACAGGGAGCATGAGAATGAGTAAGTCATAATCTCTGAGCCTCTTTTATCATATGTAAAATACGAATAATAATTCACATCTTAGCTGTATAACAGGATCAAGCAAATTGTATTTGTAAAGATCAAATAAATCACTGTACACTAAAATGTCCTGGCAACGACTTTTTGAATTCAGCTGTGAGGGTACTATATGTAGGTTGTCTGTACTTGAGGCATTCCTATTCTAAGGGAAGATGGATCCTCAAAAGCATTAATGGGATAGAGGTGAGCTGATATTGCTCTTTTATTTGTTTGCAGCTGGAATCAGGCTAGTCCAAAGCCAGGATGGCTTGTCTTCCCTTCTGATATTCCCTTCTGATATAGGTGAGACTGTTGGCTTAAGAACAGACAGCCTTGAGCCATGGGAAGCAAGAAATACATGTTTATGAACCTGCCTCTCCCTGCCCCGCCATCCCCTTTGTCCAAATAAGAGTTGATGCTGGGGTCAGAGAAAAAGAAAGACCATCCTGAGATTGGACAAGCAAATCCCATCAAACCCCAGTCTGTAGGACATATAATTCCTTGCAAGAGAGTTAAGAAAAGCTCTAGGTAAAGAGTTTCATGGTGTTGTTGGTAACAGGAAGTGTGTCACCGTGATGGGGAGGTTGTGGTTGAAAATGTCCAGTTGGCTCAGTTACACACTGGGCCGAATTCCAATGTTATTAGGGTATTCCGGTCCAGACCTTTTCACTGTGTCTTCATTTCCCTCATACTGTATGTTTTATTAGAGGGTCCCCAAACCATGGCTGACCTGCCATCAACCAACCCACCACAGTTCAGGACATTTTTTCTGTGCTTACTTTATTTTCTTGGCAGTGTTATTAACAAGTGGTTAGGTTTAGTATCTGATACTGAGAGGAGGGCAAACTGTCCTTTTACAAAGAACTCAATGATATTATAGTCTCACTGCAGTCTTACATCGGTTCAAACAACATACAAATGCATTGAGCAAGATTTGAAGGTTCTATTTCATACATGCCAATTCAATCTCCTGTCTCCAAGCTGCCATCAGTTTGGGCAGACAACCTCCTAGCCGTGTTTCTGTGCATTTCCCTGCCTCTCTGTTCGTATCTCCTGACCCACATGGGTGAGAGTGTGTTGGGTGTTGATTTCATTTGATTCTCCCATCAATCCATTTTCTCAACACAGCAGGTGTTTCTCATCCATTTTACAGAGACAGGTAACCTGGCCAAGGTGTCAGAGTTAGTGGGATTCCAAGCCTGTTTTATTTCCAAGCTTTACTTCTTTAGTTACTCTGATACTTCTTTGCTGGCAGGTGACTTAGGTATGATGTTAGCTGACCACAGAATAATATTTATTTATTTATTTATTTTTACAGATAGAAAAATTGGCCAATGCAAGCAAGGATCCATAAAGGAAATAAAAATGCATTTTGGTTTTTATAAATATTTAAAATTTTTAGTTCCATTAGGACTAACTAAACTTGTATGGTATATTAGACTGAATCTCAGATGGGGAAGAGAGCAGAAAATTTTGCAAAGTAGGTGTTGACATTGATGGCTGAGCTCGGGATTTATGACATGGCCCATAGGTGAGAGAATAATTCAGATCTTTAAGCACCGAGAGTCTGCATTTAAATGAGGAACTCTATGAGAAAGAAAAAACACGTTAAAAGTTAAAGCAGAAACATGAACTTAAACCATAAACACCAAAAGCAAAAGGGCTTAGAGTTGAAAAGCTATGAGAAGGCAGAATTGGAATGGCTGAAGGCTGGGCTTCTTGTGAGGTATCTGGGGCTTTGGGGGCATCTCGGACCCTGACAGAGGGTCCCATCCATACCAGATACTTAATTTTAGTGGTAACAGGATTCCAATATGGATATAAGTCTGCCTTTAACTTGTGCCCATACTCTTTAAGACTATTGCTTGCCAGGAAGAGAGAAGAGAGTATCAAGCTAAGGCCTTTTCTGTGTTGGCGAAAACTGCCCCTCCCCTAAAGGAACTTTAAGTTTAGCCTAGTTGCCTCACTAACATAAATTTTAAGGATTCCCAAATGGAGAGCAAAAGAAAGGGGAAATAGGAGATGCTTGCAGAGTGACAATGCCTGTTGTGGCTATTTTATCTGTAAAACTTTGCAGCAAGCACTACTTATTTTTTATTAAAGTAATATTAATAATTGAATGATTTGTTTATGCATTTAAAGAAATTAAATTTATTTTACTTTAAAACATCTAGCCTAAGGTCCATCAGTCATGGGTTTTGGAAAGGAATAAAGCTTTATTTTTTTCTCCCAGTTTCACATGGATCATTCTATTTACCATTGAGCATACTGTGACTTTCATTATAATTTAATTTCTCTACAGCAGACACCTCACTACTTAGCATGGCTGTTTCAGGATATCCAAACAATGTGGTATCTTGATGGGTTATCCTGACAAGTTTTGAAGAAATTTCCTCACTCTAAACCTTAGCTCTGTTCCTGAGACAGTAGCCCAGTGGCCCCCAATCCTGGATGCATTTAAAATCATCTGGGGGGCTTGATTCATTGATCTAAAGTAGGGCCCTGGAGTAAGTATTTTTCAAATGCTGTCCAGATGATTATAATTGTAGCTAGGGCTAAGAAACAGATTGTTAGATAAATAGAAATTCTTGAGCCATATTATTGATATGCATTGATTTTTAAAGGAAATGTGCCATTTGTGATGCAAATAATCAGTGCTCCGACATCCTAATTTTCCACTTGGGAGTTGGAATATCTGCCAGGGGTGGGAAACCTGCAGCCTTGGGTCCACATGTGGCCTTCTGGATCCTTGAGTGCAGCCTTTTGACTGAATCCAAATTTTACAGAACAAATCCTTTTAATAAAGGGATTTGTTCTGTGAAGTTTGGATTCGGTCAAGGGGCTGCACTTGGCGATCTAGAGGGCCACATGTGGCCTTGAGGGTGCAGGTTCCCCATTGCATTGTGAGAAATGCATGGTTAGGCAATTTTGTCATTGTGCAGACATCACAGAGTGCACTTACACAAACCTAGATGGTACAGCCTACTACACACCTAGGCTATATGGTATAGCCTATTGCTCCTAGGCTACAACCTGTACAGCATGTTACTATACTGAATACTGTAGGCAATTGTATTAATAACACAATGGTAAGTATTTCTGTATCTAAACATATTAAAACTTAGAAAAGATACAGTAAAAATACGATATTATAATCTCATAGGAGCACTGTTGTATATGTGGTCCATCTTTGACAGAAACGTTGTTATGTGGCTCATGACTGTATATAATATTGTGTGTATGAATAACACATGAATGACACAACTCCACAGGCTTTGTTATATAAGAGAGCTCCCTTAGTGCTCTGAGAAGGTATCTTACTCCAGCATTTACAGTAACTCTCCATTTGCACTAATTAATTGACCTATAATCTTGAAGAAGTTATCACATAATACTTATTTATATTGAGATTTAATACACAAAGTGAGAAACATCTATAAATTCCATGAATTTCTACAAGTCTTGTTTTCCCATCATAGTATTTTTGGTAGCATCTTCTTTTTTTTTTCTTTTTAAAATTTTTTCTTATGGACATCTTCAAGCATACACAAAAGTGGAAAGAATAGTATACTCAGTTGACCATCCAGCTTCAACAATGATCAACATTTTGCCCATCTAGTTAGTGCCTGTCTTTCCCTCATCCTTTACTTTCCTTGAGACAAGCTTAACTTTATAATTCTTTCCCTTTCTTTTAAAAGTCTTAATAATTGTTTAATATCACATTGCCAACAACCCTCACTCATCCCTTGATTGAAGAGGCAGGCTGTAATTCCGTCTCTGGTTTGCAAGGTTTCCTGCTAAACCTAAACCCTTAAGCTATGTTCTTGCAGACTGGGACATTAGCAAGATCTCTCGATTGAATTACAGAATTGCATTCCACCAAGGATTCAGTTTTGTAGAGTACTTAACATTGAACTACATGAGGAGGCACAGGAGTAATGGGTCTTTTCAGTAATACCATCTTTTTTTTTTTTTTTCCTTCAGTAAATCAAAGGCAGTATTACCAGACCTTTAGCTATACAACATGAATGGAGTTAAAAGTATACAGGGGCTGGGAATAGCCCCCAAATTAAAGCAGTTCTGTTCTCTCCTGAAGGCTTATTCTTTTGCTTCTAGTTGTTAATATGAATAATTGAAGAATCTGAGAGCTTTCCCGTGATTTGAAACTTTTGGGGGGTATAGATTCAACGGTTTCCATTGCCTTAAAAGCTGAAACAGAACAAATTACCTAACTCATTTCTGCCTCTGCCAATGACCTATTTTGGGGCTCTCTGATGCAATCCCCATGTAGCTGGGGATTGCCCCCAAGCCTCGAGGATTAGAGTTATAGGTCGCCACTGGCTGAGACAGCCTGCACTCTCTTCTGGATTTAACTCTGGCAATACAATAAAGAGACCATTGTAGAGAATCTCCTATCCTCAGGCAGGTCCAAGGGCTACACTCTTGGATCTGGCCAAACTTGTCCCTGTCTGGGTGCTCACGCCAGGAGGATGTGTTTACTTCTAACCTGGATTCAGTTACTGTCATGATTTTGCCCCGGGTTGGAGTCTCAACCCTCTGGTGTCTCCTGTTACTTCAAGGAGAATATGAATTTTCTGGAAAATTTCTCAAAACAATACTTAGTTTCATTTTTAAAAATAACGTTGTCTGCAAATGTGGGAACAAAGAGGGGAACTAGACAAAGGGAGGGAAAGAGAGAAAGCTGTAAAAATTTGGGAACCAAAATCTTATCAGCCTTTTTTGGGGGTAATGGAACTGTTCTAGTTCCCAATCATGGTGGTTGTTACACAAATCTCTACGTGTGTTAAAATTCATAGACCTGTATACCAAAAGAGAAAAGGCCAACTTTATACTACGGGATAATTTTAAAAAGAAAATAAATTATTAATCAGGAGAAAAATAAAACTCCTAACGCTGTTCGAGTTTGAAAGTAAAGAAAATTCCAGAAAGGGAGATAGCGCCTTGGGATTATCAATTATTTTAAAAGTTGTTTAAAAATTTTTAAAAAGTATTATTTATTTTTATTTATGGTATAAATGATATTGTACTGACAGAAAATGTAAAAAGTCACCAGAATCATCTAATTATAATAAATCATCTGTTTTCATTAAAAGAAAGCCCTACAAGCATCAGTCAAGCTCCTGCTCCTGTTTCACTTACTAGAAACAGGCTAGCTTGTTTCAGAGCATCAGGGGGAGGAGGACAGGGCCCTCCTTGCTCCCAGTGAGGGCTGAGAACCACCAGAATGGGCTCCACTCCAGACCTATGGGGAATTGGAAGGTGCATTTTAGCAAGACAGCCCTGGGTGATGCAAATGCACAGGAACATTTATGGGTGTGATAGATATCTGGTTGCCATGCAGGTGGCTTCTGAGGCCTCAGCCAAGCCCTTCCTCCTCTGAGTGTGGCTAGCAGCACGCACAGCTCTGATGGGGGAGAGTGAGGGTATTTTCCTGTCTCTACCTCGCAGGGTCCTTTCCAGCTAAATGACACCAGTATATTAGAATTCCCCAAGGAAGCTTCTCTTAACTCTATTTTAATATCACAGGCAGTATTTAAGGATTACTTTCCCCTGCCATTCTAAACATCTGCTTTTTGTCTTAAATTTAAGTTTTTAAATTATCTTCTAGCCAGTTGAAGGGAGCAGGCTGAAGTGTGTGGGAGCAAGTAGAATTTGGGAGAAATGTGGTATTTAATCGGAAGTTATGGATGGCTCTAGTTGGCAAAGATAGGTGCCGGGGGCAGAAAGAGTTCTTGCATCGCTTGATGGAAACATGCAGAGTTGCCGTGTTTCACACACACTGTGAACTAAAATAAAATCTTAAGCCCCCCAGCTGACTGAACTGACCCAGTCATGGCCAAGGGGACCCCCCCCAAAAAAAAACCCTTAAAGCTGATTTGCCAGCCATGAAGAGAAAGGAGGTCAGACACACCTAGTTATGCCCTGTCCCTTTTGAAGTTATTCTTTGTAACAAAAGATACAAAATCATTAACAAGCCTAAGGCCATGTAAGACAAGGGTTAAACCACACCTGCAGGCCATCAATTTACTTAACAGATCACTTGAGACTTGGTATATGTCCTGTATATGTCTGGTGGAAGTCTGATTAACAGACTTCCTTATCTTAATTTAAAATGTTCCAAGCCTTTAGACAAAGCTTCATTTCTTTAACCAATTATAAATTAAAAAGTCCTTAAATCCACCTGTAACCTGTAATCTCCTGCTTTGAGATGTCCTGTCTTTTTGGGCCAAACCAATGTATGCTTTCCATGTATTGGTTTATGATCTTATATGTAATTCCTGTCTCCCTAAAATGTATAAAACCAAACTGTAACCTAACCACGGTGGGATCACTTGCTCAAGGCTTCTTGGGCTTGGCTCTCTGGGCACATAGTCGGCTCAGAATAAACCTCTTAAATTATTTTACAGAGTTTGGGTTCTTTTCCACTGATAATGGAAATGGATCTGTTCCCTGCAGAGTTGCTGTGTTCACACACACTGTTGTGGATAGGTCTGTCTGGTTCCGGCAGCAGAGGCAGATCTGCCATGAATGCTTTGTCCTGGGTATGCCTTCTGATTGCTTATGTCCAAATGGGATTCTCTTTATGGGCCTCAAATGTTGGTGCAGAGAAGATTCTTTGGCTTGCTGTCACTGGATGAGACAGCTGGTGTTTCCCTGCGAGTGACATGACTGGGTCCATAGGCCTTTAACTTTATGCAGAAAAAAAATCCATTGAAAGCTTGAGTGAGCACCAACTGAGATGACTTCCATCATATATTTTTCTTTTCAATTAATATTTCATGACCAGTTAATCAGCAGTCTGTTATCCTTCCAATAAAGAAAAAGGTATTATAACCAATAAAATATATTTATTGCCCTCATTTTAAAGTCTTAATTAAAGACCCATCCCTCATAAAAGTCTTTTTGAAAACACCATCAAAAGTGCACAACAAAGAGGGAAAGGATGCCCTTGTTTGTTAAAAAAGAAACATACCCTCTTACAGAAGACAGAAAAACAACAGTCTGTAAATAAAAAAAATGTAGATATGTTTGCTCAGTGTAGATTTTGCATGTAGCTCATGTATGTATAGAATCATTCTCAAATCTGAGGAACTCAGAAATGTTTGCTCCTGTAAACTCAATATAAGAGATATAATACAGCTCAAACAGGAAAATAATTCAGGTTTTTACCCCTTAAATATAGAACACTTTATGAGCAAAGGGGTTTAGCGCTTCTAAGACCATCTTACATGAGGATATATATATTTCTAAAGCTATGTCCATCATTCTTACTGGAAGCTTACGTGTGAGTTCCAGGAATTGGAATCTGTTAAGCAGATCCACACTATTGAAGACTCTGTGCTAGACAGGTACAGAAAGAGCTCAATGACTTCATTCCTAGGTGGCTAAATACCAAGTTGCCAGAGTAAGTAAACAAATTCTAAAGCAAAGGGTTGTGTGGTTAGAGCTCATTGTTCTACTCATCAGAGAAGGCATAGAAAATCAGAAGCCATCTGCCCACTGTTACCACCACTAGGGTTGGTCATCACAGTAGAAATTTTTCCTAGCTTCTCCTATTTTGTCAATTACCTTGAAATACTTTATTATGCTCCTCGATATTAGATTCAAATATAAAATTGTACTGGTTTACAAGTGAAATGAGTCTTAGAAATATTCTACTTTATTTAGTTTTTCATTTGGGAGAAAGAGGTATAAGGAGTTTAAATAATTTGCTTGAAAAGTTGTGGAAACAACCAAGGTGCTCATCAATACACGAGTGGATCAATAAAATGTGGTATATGTATACCATGGAGTATTACTCAGCAATAAGGAACAACAGTGAATTAACTCATCTGGTATTATCCTGGTTGGAGCTAGAACCCATTCTTCGAAGCGAAGTGTCACAGGATTGGAAAAACAAGCACCACTGGTACTCACCATCAAATTGGTACTAACTGATGAACACTTACATCACACAGGGCAATAACATTCATCTGAAGGCGGGCGGGCGGGAGGGGGGGTGGAAGGGATGGGAAAAACTCTCACTGAATGGATGTGGGGAGCACAGTTTGGGGGATGACCACGATTGTGGCTCTGACACGGGCAGAACAGGGGCAATGTGTATGGTCAAAGTGTTGTACCCCCATGATATTCTGAAATTTAAAAAATAAATTAAAAGAATAAATAATTTGCTTGAGGCAGCACAGCTCTACAGATAGTGGCAAAACTGGAACTAGAATTCACCTCATTCTGCCTTATGATTTTAGAACTAAAGGAAGCTTAATTCCCATTTGTGCAGCTCATTTGATCAATGGACATTAAAATTTCTGTATAAAGTGCTAGTTAACTTACTGATTGCCAGTACTTAGTCAACCAGGGTAAATCCAAAATGCGTTTGATATACCCTGATAAACAAAAAGGGCACCTTTTTCAGTAAACTGAAGTTAAAGACATATTTACTTTCACATGGGAAGACTATTTCTAAGGCATTATAACAATCTCTGAATCTAAATCAGTATAAATGGAGAATTCTGTTAAAGTGGGTTGATGTTGGTTATTTGGTTATTTTGGCAATAAACTCATTTAATAAATCTTGGAAAAATCCACAAAATTTTTTAAATTGTTCAGAATTCCACCTATATTGCATATGAGTTTTTAAAAATTCTATCATATTCATTATTGCAATTACATACAAATATATAGTAATATACTTTGCAAATATGACATGCAAGGTCAGAATATTAAATGTTAGTAATCCTTGAGTATTCTGAAAGATAAAATTTTTTTCCCAGTTGTTTCTGCTTCCATGTAAAGAGTAATCAATGGTCTTATTTTTGTTAATATTTCTGTTCATTGGTGTGTTTATATCTTGTTGGCTCAAAGCTTAAGGAAAAAGCAAAGCTAAATAACTTCCAATGATAGTAATAAAAATCTTAAAGCTGAAAAAGAATTAGTTGTAGATTCATATTTTTATGTTGCTATATTGGTGTTAGTGAGTTTTCTGTGTAAAAAACAACAAACAATAAACTAAACCCAACATCTTCCAATGGCATTTTCTTTTGCTGTGGTTGAATGTTGGAAAGAAGGCAGTAGTGTGCCACCTGGTGGTTCAACATGGATTGGCATGGTAGAATTCCCCTAATCCCGTAGTAACTGAATTTAAAATATACCAGCTTTGCTTAACTAACAATTTTTTCCTCCTCAGAGACATTTATTTTTCTTATTCTAATGAATACTCATCAGGTACCATTATTCTGTTTGAAGATTAGAAACATTTTTTAAAATTAAAATAAGTAATCACCCCGCTGTGATTCTTAGTTCATGTATATCCATGAACATTTGCCATTTGAGTTATTTCAATGATATTTAATTACATACAGATACCACTAAGGGCCAGAAATAAAAATGATGCCATCCCCAACCGAAGAATTTTGAGAGACTGTATATGAAGGTGCCAGAAATTCTTTCATCTCTCTGAATTTCCGGTACACTTTTCAAATAAACATAGATTTCTGTAACTTGATGTTTAATCAAACGGTCAGCCTAATCAGTATACATTTTATTTATTTGGTAGAGTACAATCAGAAGTGACCATAAAATATTACTGTCCATAGTTAACCTTGACTGTCTCAAGTCTAGATAAGATTTTATGTTCTAGACCGTGGTATGGCTAGCATACGTGTGTATCACACCCATTATACAACTCTAGCCCAAGAATCTATTTTTGTGTTGTCCTTGAGCTAGGTATAGGATTTTAAGATTTCCTTTCTACCTTGTATTGTGCCTCATATAGCTGAAATCCTGGGTGAAGTTTCATTGGGTGATGGGTATTGTAATTAATATCACTGAAGAAAAATTCCGGAAATGATAAATTACTTACTATTCACTAACCCAGGTGTCACTTTTGATGTTTTGTCCTTTTGCAAAGACTACCTTTAAAATCAAAGGCAAAAGTATTTTAGACAGTGCAGCTAAATCAACCTAATGATGTAGTATTCTGAGGTTTACCTTATGAAATTAAACTTGAAATCACATATTTCCCTACCCCAATCAAATCCTAGTTTTGTTCTGTCTGAAATTTTTAGACATTTTTGAAGGTCAAATTATATCTTTGTTTGCTATATCTTTGTACAGACCTTTGGCAAAAAACTGTAACACTCTTATTTCACCTGTCCTGCTAGGATCCTTGAGGTCATGGAGGCTTTTAAATAGGTTATAGTCTCAGAAGTTACGCATCCATTGCATTTTCATTCAGTAGAATGAACCAAGAACTGTTAGGTAACGTAATCATATGATTGCTTCAAAATATAAATTGTGAATAATGATTCTCTTTTGTGTAGCATATAAAATAGGAAATATTTTCTGGTTTTGAAACTTTGATGTTTTTTATTCTGAGATCACTTCATCATATTCAGTCAAAGAGACAGTATCTTGTTAAGTTATCTCCATTTCTCATGGATGTAAAATGTCATTATCAATGCATAATCATATTTATTGTAGTAGATCTTCCTCCCACTGTTTTGTCATTGAACCAGATGGACTAAAAGTTCCAGTGATGGCACCTAAGTATATTGATGATCTTTGAAGCAACTTACATCAATCGCAACGGTTAGTCATGACCAAGTCATATGAATTCCAGTGATGCCAGCTCATTTGGTTAGTCATGTCAGCCCTGATCTTTTGACTTTCAGGGTAGTAGAGAACTGCATGGTGGAGAGGAAGAGCATTTACTTGACTGCGGCGGTAAACCTGCTTCTAAGCTTAAGTCTCAGAGAGACGTTTATTTGACTGATTTCTATTATAGGAGTTCTGCAACAACTCTGTAGAAGTAGCAACATTTGGACCATTGCTGGAAAACTCATAGGGAGCCTCATAATTGAGCAGAAGTTATTTAAATATAATTCACCACCAGATTCCGTCTTCTTATCAGAAGGGCTTTCATGTACCCCTTGCATACCAACGAGTTTTGTGGAGCTGATGGAGTCAGAGAGAAAAGGCCACTCAAGTGGACACAGACACGGGATGGGGGCTTAGACCCCCAAAGTCAGCTTTCTTAATGAGGAGAGCTGGCAGCCGGCCTTTGGTACAGCATGTTGGAGGGACTCAAAGTCCTCAGAAATCAAGTCCTGGTGCTAAGCATAGTGCCTGAGAGCAAAGTCCAAGAACAATAAACAGCAAGAAGGACACATTCTGAGAAAAACAGCAAGAAACAAAAGATGATCCAGGTTCATTTTGAAATATTTCTCATCAAAACAGATTCAGAGTTACTGCTTATGCCTGAGTGAGGAGGAAACAGTGATGGCTATCAGAACCCTCTTGTGCATCTTTCATGAACTATATTAAAAGTGTGTTTTAAGCCACGTGGAGTTTTCATAGCTACCTGTTATGGGTTGAATCATGTCTCCCCGGGCTCCCCCATTCATGTGTTACAGTCCTACCCCCAGTACTTCAGAATGGGACCTTGTTTGGACAAAGGGTCATTGTAGATGTAATTAGTTAAAATGAAATCACTGGGGTGGGTCCTAATTCAATTTGACTGGTGTCTTTATAAAAAGGGGAAATTTGGACACAGAGACATGCAAACAGAGAAAATGCCCCATGAACATGAAGGCAGAAATTGGGGTGATATGTCTGTAAGCCACGAAATGCCAAAGACTGCCAGCAAGCCACTAGAAACTAGGCAGAGGCTGGAACAGATTCTCGCTCAGAAGGAACTGACCTTGCTGACACACTGATCTCAGACTTCTATCTTCCAGAACCGTGAGGCAATACATTTCTGTTGTTTAACCTACAAGTTTGTGGTACTTTGTGTGGCAGCCCTAGAAAGCTAATGTAATGTTATAGTTTAGCCGTTCTTAATTCTTCTTTTTATCATCTTAAAAGGGCTTGAGTTAGGATTGTCAGATAATGTACAGGATGCTCAGTTGAACTTGAATTTCAGATAAAAACCAAATATTAGTATGTACCAAATATTGCGTGGAACATACTAATACTAAAAAGTTATTCATTGTTCTTTTGAAATTTAAATTTAACTGATGGCCTGTACTTTTATTTGCTAAATCTGATAAGTCTATCTGGAGTACTTTGTCATAGTTCTGCTCATTTACCTGGACTCAGTGTATCCTTCTTGGTGCCTCCTAGAGTCAGAAAAAGCAGTGAAGCAGAAATGCTCTTAGACTTCTGTCTCAGTGATGTTTATTTCTGACTATACAGTCAGCTCTCTGTATCCTGGGGTTCCAAATCTGTGGATGCAATCAACTTTGGATTGAAAATATTTGGTAAAAAAAACCAAAACTAACTTTGGATTGAAAATATTTGAAATAAAAAACAATACAATAAAAAATACAAAATACAAAAATAAACAATTAAAAAAACTCAATACAGTATAACAACTATTTATATAGCATATACATTGTAATAGGTACTATAAGTAATCTAGATGTGATTTAAAGTACAGCTATACATCACTTAATGATGGGGATATGTTCTGAGCAACGTATCTTTAGACCATTCCATCATTGGAATGGAATCTGTGGAATCACAGATTGTGCTTACACAGATCTAGACGGTACAGCCTCCTACTCACCTAGGCTATATGGTATAGCCTGTTGCTCCTAGGCTACAAACCTATACAGCCTGTCACTGTACTGAATACTGTTGGCAATTTGAACACAATGGTAACTATTTGTGTATCTAAACATAGAAAACTTACAGTAAAAATACAATGTAAGAGACAAAATGGTACACTTGTAGAGGGCACTTATCATGAATGGAGCTTGCAGGACCGGAAGTTGCTCTGGGTGAGTCAGTAAGTGGTGAGTGAATGTGAAGGCCTAGGACATTACTGTGTACTACAACACCATACATGTAGGGTACATTAGAATCATAAAAAATGTTTTTCTTTCTTCAATACTAAATTAACCGTAGCTTACTATAACCTTTTTACTTTATAAACTTTAATTTTTTAACCTTTTTTGACTATTTTGAATAACACTTAGCTTAAAACACAAACACATTGTACAGCTGTACGAAAATATTTTCTTTCTATATATCCTTTTTCTATAAGCTTTTTTCTGTTTAAAAATTTAAATTTTTTTCTTTTTAAACTTTTTTGTTAAAAATTAAGACACAAACACACATTAGCCTAGGGCTACACAGGGTCAGGATCATTAATATCACTGTCTTCCACCTCCACATCTTGTCCCACCAGAAGGTCTTTGGGGCAATAACACACATGGAGCTGTCATCTCCTGTGATAACAATGCCTTCTGGAACACTTCCGGAAGGACCTGCCTGAGGCTGTTTTACAGTTAATGTTTTTTTTTTTTTTTAGTAAGTAGAAGGAGTAGTACACTGTAAAGTAACAATAAAAAGTATAGCATAGTAAATACATAAACCAGTAACATAGCCATTTGTTATCATGATCAAGCATATGGACTGTACATGATCATGCTACACTTTTATGCAACTGGCAGTGCAGTAGGTTTGTTTACACCAGCATCACCACAAACACATGAGTAATGTGGTGTACTACAATGTTAGGATGACTAAGACATCACTAGGCAATAGGAATTTTTCAGCTCCATTATAATCTTATAGGACTGCTGTTACATATGTGGTCTTTTGTTGACTGAAATGTCATTACATGGTGCATGACTGTATGTATGTAGGAGGATGTGCATAGGTTACATGCAAATAAGAAGTCATTTTATATAAGGGACTTGAGCATATATCAGTTTTGGTATTCATAGGGGTCCTGGAACTAATCTCCCATGGGTACCCAGGGATGACTATATTTGCTATATGTTAAGCTAGTTCTGCAACTAACTAGCTGTAAGATATTGTGCAAATCATCTGACATATCTGGGCTTCAGTGTTCTCATTTGTTAAATAAGGAAGCAGAACTACATGCTTTCAAAGGTCCCTCCAGCCGTTTATGACTGTCATTCAAGGAAATGCTTCTTAAAGGAACATTTTAAAGAGCCTAAGTTATCAAAGCATTAGAAAGTACTTAGCTATTTTTATGGTTTGGATCAAAAATATAAGCTGTCACTTCTTGGAAAGCTTTATTACCTCCACTTCTTAGCAAAGGCTGAAGTTTAATATCATTATGGTGCCCCTTAATGAGGGTGCCCTAATTTAGGAGGGCGTTCATGA
The DNA here is from genome assembly GCA_023783475.1 of Daubentonia madagascariensis. NCBI lineage: Eukaryota > Metazoa > Chordata > Mammalia > Primates > Daubentoniidae > Daubentonia > Daubentonia madagascariensis. Next base: position 7,698,953 of record JAKFHU010001672.1, read on the forward strand.
TGATGATCACTTAAAAAGATCACTGATTTGAGAAATGGTTCCAGTCTTAATGGGTGCTGAGAATGGAGGCTGAGTGATTACTTCTTTCCTGGGCTGGTAGTGTTGATGTTTGCTTTGCTAATTGTACTTAATTTACTGTGAAGTTTTTAAAGAGACTCCTGTTGCTCTGAGTGATGGTGCTACTGGATGAAGCATTGAACTTGGAGACTTTATTAGTCCAATGCTACAGGAGACTTGACAGTGAAGGCATCCTGAATTTATTTTTAAGCAATTTATTAAAAAGAGTGCGCTAGAGTTAGCCAAGGACTTTTGTACCTTCCCTCCACATTGCTTCTTAGACATGTAAATTATTTTGCCCATCCATTTGTGAAAACCCAGAAGTTGGTTATAGAGCCAATGGTGCTTAAAAATGACACCAGATTGCTGTTCCTCAAAGGTGGTTCTAGTTTCCTCTTCGAGAGCCATCTCCCACTGGGAGCCAATGGGAAGTTGATGGTGCAAATGGCGGGGGTTGAGAACTGAAGGGAAAGGAAAGAAAATAATCCTGATGAAAGAGCTATGAGAGGCCCCTTGCTTTTACAGAGAGCTTGGCAGGATGCCGCGTGCCCGCCAGAATCTCGTACTTAGGCTTGAGGATGAGGACCCACCTTGGGTCTTTTTTTGTGAGAGTGAGGGTCACAGAGAGGCTGGTGGTATGACTCTGAGATAAAGCTCTTCTTTCAATAACCAAAATCACACCTTGAATCACTCACACACCTAATAAACCCTAATCCTTGTCATAAGATATCTAGAAGGTTCTGTTTATCCCCATGAGTCAATTTGTTTTATCTCATCTGTGATTTTATAAGGAAGTTTTAGTTACCCCCAAAATAAAGAGTATGGGCAGACTTTAGTTACCTACCTAATATCAATTTTCCCCTTTCTTTTTGCTAAAGGAACCCTGATTTTGTTTGGCCTGGTAGTGTGTCTCAGTTCCTGGAGATGGATTGTGATTGGTCTAAGCAATTATAATAACCTTGCTCTCCAGTTTCCAAGCTTCTTCTGCAGCTAGGAGGGGCCATGTGTCCTCATTATGACCAGTAAGACAAGAGGAAGCCTACCGTAGGGTCTCCTGGTAAAAGAAGATGTCAGTGGCAGATATCACCTTTGATGGTTAATTCTATGGGTCAACTTGACCATGCCACAGGAAACCCAGATTAAACATTGTTTCTGGGTGTGTCTGTGAGGGTGCTTCTGGATGAGACTAGCATTTGCATCAGTGAACTCAGTAGAGAAGATTGCCCTCCCCAATGCAGGTGGGCACTGCCCAATCTGTGGAGGACTAAATACAATGACAGGTGGAGGAAGGAGGAATTTGCCCCCTTTTTGTCCCCTGCTTGATCTCAGGGGACAAGATGCTTGATGCATCTCATCTCATCTTCTGCCCTCAGACTAAGATTTACACCGTTGGCTTCCCTGGTTCTCAGCCCTTTAGACTCAGACTGAATTACACAATCACTTTCCTGGGTGTCTAGCAGATCATGGGACTTTTCAGTGTCTATAATTGTGTGAGCCATTTTCTCATAAAAAATTCAATATATGTATGTGTGTGTCTGTGCATATACATGCACACACATATCCATATGCACACAGCTCTCTATCTGTCTATCTAACCATCTATCAATCCTGGCTTCTGTTTTTCTGGAGAACCTTGACTAACATGTCAGTCACCCTCTTACATTTTGTCCTTCTCGTTGTTTTCCTTCCTTTACTGGGATACGATGTCTGAAGCTGCGTGAGGTGACAAGTCAGCAGGATGATAGGGAGGAGAGATGGAAACCTGTGGCTTTCGCTTCACTGGCCCACAGATTACTCTGAACCTCTGACCTCTGGACATTTTGTCATGTCGGATTCTACTCAGTTCTTGACTTTGGGCTGCATCCTAAGAGGAACTATGTATTCTCCCCCAGTTAATTACATTATCAAAATAGAAAGGGGCAGATTTACACACAGAGAGAAATTGACACTAACTGGGAGACATATCATCCCTGGAAACAAACCAATCTTATCTGATGATCTATTTTTCCTTGATTTGAAGTGCTTCTTAACAGAGTTGTTACCTGCTTGACTCTGATGTTTTGTTTCATTTTGTTTATACTCCATAGGGGTATATAAAGAATCATGTACAGTAAGTTCTAGCAAGTATAATTTAAAATAACGGGAGTGATTATACATATATGTTGCATTCACATTAACGATAGCTTGTAAAGACAGACCTCAACCACCTTCATTCACTAAGCAAAGCTAAGCCACAAACCAGTGACTGGTCTTACAACTTAAGTTGTACTTTTTCCCCAAAGATGATTTGAAGGTTAAGAAATGAGACAATTCATTTAACTGGATCTAGGAAAAGCATCCTGATCTGAGAACCAGGCATCTCTGGTTCTTCTGCTGAGATTGATAGCCTGTGTGTCAGCCAGCCCAAGACAAGCATTTCTGAGTACTTAGGATTCACTTCATTAGCGAATACTGACCTCACCTTGCAAAACTCTCAAAAGTGTCTGAGCAGAGAGAATCCACCCTTCCCCAGCATACCTTTGCAGCAATATCCTCCCAGATACTTTATGTCATGTTGTCATGACATAAAGCTAGCATGAACTGCATTACACTGCCCTGAGCCCCAGGCTACTGGGAAAAATGGTAAGTGTTCCAAGTTTAAGCTAAATAATATGCTTTTAATGAGATCGTGCGCGTTGCAGATCAAAAGCATCACCAAAAGGTAAAAAGTTCAAAAAGCCCTTTACATGCACAGTGAGTTTGACCAAAGCAGCTCTCATGATCTTTCTGATAGAATTTTAAAAAGCACTTTCAAGTTTCTGATCCTAAGTGTTACACTTCAGCGGGTTTTCCCCTTGCCTTTCATCACACAGAGACAGGAGCAATTTGGTGGTATGGTGGGTTTATTAGCAGGGGAATAACAATGCTTTTCAATCTGTGGTGCTGAACATATCAGGGTCTAGAAGCACCTGGAGATGTGGTCCGGGTGGTCTGGCAATCTGAAAGAATACTATCCCTTCAAATCGTTGGGGGAAACCCATGAAAGCATCACCCGATTTGGGAGAATTTGAGCTTTGCTCAAACCACATCTACTTCATGAATCTTTCCCAGAAATCTCTTTGGTTAGAATTAAGAAGAGGGAGGGAGAAAAAAATCAACATTTATGGAGTGCCTATTAAATAATAAGTACATATTGGGGAATTTAAATGCATTATTTCATTTAAATGTCAAAATATTCCTGTGAGGTAGCTACTGTTAGTAATCTGTTCTTCCATCAAACTTTATTTTAACCATGAATATAGAATTTCTTCTAATTATCTTTGTATGAAATTGACTTTTCTGCAAGTCAGGCTTCACCTTTAGGCTTTGTGAGATGAGAGAGCAGAGGCCATGCCCCTTACTGCTAGCATTTACAGGCCTACTGTGTTCTGGCTCCAGTACCAAAATCTCTTATGTATGTCGTCTCCTTTAATCTTATAAAAACTCTGGGAGTTTGGCATTATTTTGCTCATACTATAGATGAATAAATTTTCTGAGAGATTGCATAACTTGCTCAAAATCACCCAGCCAGTAAGTGACAAAGCTGAAATTTGAACTCAAGTCTGTGAGTTTTATACTCACCCACTTTCCTCTATGGTGACCTGATGCCTCCAATCTCGGTGTTGCCCCTGATAGAGTGCTTCAATGTTTGTCCAACTGAATGTTTGCATTGGGAGTGATCTGTTTTCCAACAAGTAATGCTGCTTTCCAGGGTCTGATCACTGGATAGCAAATCACCTCAACACATTTTGCCAGTGCTATCTCAACACACTCCTAACTCCTGGTCACGCAAAGTGTGGTTCAAGGACCAATGGCATCAGCATCACCTGGGCACTTTATAGAAATGCACATTCTTGGATTATTTTCCAGACTTTCTGAATCTGGGGCAGGACCCAGGATTGTCTTTTGTTTTTTTTTTAATCAAGCTTTCCAGGTGATTTTGGTGCATGCTGAAGTTCAGACAGCACTATCTTAACTGGTCTTCTTGCCTCCAGGCACAAATGATTTGTACTCTCCTTTGGGGAGCTGCCAATGATTTTTGGAAACACACTTAGCATCATGTCCCATCAGATATAACATGCATACTCCTTAGTGAGGAACTGAACCCTCTGTGTGTTTCTATTCAGGCACCTACAACACTTTGTTTGAGAGATGTGCTTAAATGACCATTATAGTCATTGTCCATGAGCCCTTTGAGGGCCTGGTCTTATTCATCTCCATATCCCTAGTGTCTAGCACTCTGAAAACTATTTATTGAACAAATTAAGTAGCTGCTGAGTCACCTGTCATTTTCTTGTGGCAAGGACTGTAAAATATACTAATCAATATGACAAGTTTATAAGGATGAATCTAATTTCTTTTTCTAAGTTTTTTTGATGGTAGATTTTCCCCCCAAATTTAAAAATAATATCTGGGCATTGGGGGAAAAAATGACAAAAGCAGAGCCCATTGTTAAAAGTCATCCCGAAACATAACTGCTACTCTAGTTAAAGAATTACAATGAGATTGGTTGTGCTGATTGCCCAAGCAGACACCACTTTGCAAAGAAGCAATTTATGAGCAAAATGTTTATTTTGAAGCTAAAAAAGATTAATAAGGTTTGTCCCCTAACCTCTGAAATTTTGTTGTGGGCCTCAAATTTAAAAGGTTGTCATTGACAGGTACAGTATCCTTACTTCTTTCTTGGTGTTACCCCTGATAGAGTGCTTCAGTATTTGTCCAACTGAATGTTTGCATTGGGAGTGACCCAGGGTCAGAGGCTGCCCTCTACATAGGCAGGACAGGAAATTGACAACAAGAGGCAATTGTAGAGTGTCTGAAGATTCCATTTTATGGATTAACACACTGAGGCTTAAGGAGTTTCAGTAATTTATCCAAAGTGCCACTGGTGGTAAACAAAGGGGTTAGGATGGAACTCAAGTCTGCCTGATGTAACAGTAATGCTCTTTTCCTGCACACTGGCCTCCCAACAGAGAGTTCCCAAAGGCCTAAGCCTCAGGATCAAATGAGGAGCTTTTAAAAAAAAATGTTCTATGTGCTACCATAAGCCTGCTAAGTTAGAATCTTACAGGGATAGCTAGGGTAATTTGTATTTTTTTTTTAAAGTTTGGTTATCTATTGGTTTATTTTTAAAATTCTAATGCTCAGACCTGTTTGGGAAATGTGGAAACAGGCAGACCCCATATTCAGAAGGAGCTGAACCTGCCTCAGCCAAGGTAGTGGGTATCTACCACTGACTCAGTGTTTCTCAAAGGGTGGTCCCCACTTGCAGCACCAGCATCACTTGGGAATTGGTCACCAGATGCACATACTAGGGCCCCACCCAGAACTACCTAAAGAGAATCTTGGGTGGTGCCTAGCAATCTGTATTTTAATAGTGTTCCTGATGATTCTAATGCTTGCTAAGATTTGAGAAACACCAATCTAATTGTTTACTATAAAAATGTACATATTCCAGAGGGGGACATTTCTAAGCTATTATCAGTCATTTGGAGCTCAGCTGAAATGAAAACTCTAAGGGAGGTGGGGATGGATATGGAGGGAGGGGAGTGGGAGAGGAGAGGGAGAGGAAGGGAGGAGAGGGAGAGGAGGAGGGGGAGGGGGAAGGGGGAAGGGGGAAGGGGGAAGGGGGGGGGAGGGGGAGGGGAGAGGTGAAAAAGCATCAGTGGGGTTAGGAAGGGGGGCGGGGGGGGGCCAGGGAACTGCACAATCCATCTGACTTCCCAATTTTGCCTCTGGCCAGTCCTGCCTGCTTTAGCTCCTGCCTTTCTTCTAAGAAGCAAATGTCAAAAGTAGTTTTCTTTGAAGGTGACATAGGTATTTAACACCTCAAACAGCTAGAATCCAACTAGACAGTTTTATGATGTGATAATTTACTTCTTACAAGTAAGTACACTTTGCCCAGGTAGAAATTGACTAGCTGAATGTGAGTCTCAGCAAAGAATTCTACTAAAATAATTTTTTCCTTTTTGAAGGCAAATCTGATGGCTTTTTTTTTTTTTTAAATTGGAAAATTATGTTCCTTTGGGCTTGTTGTATCACTATCATGATGGGCCAACGATTGGTCAAAAAACTAGAGTGTCCAGGGATTCCTGTGGTTTAAAAGCATGAAATAAAGACCTCTAGTCTTACTTATGCACAGTACAGAATGAACACATTTTTTTTTCTTTATTTAAAAGTATTCAAGTTAAACATACCTTTTCTTGCCTTTTTAAAATGTCAAGATATTCAAATAACATTCCCTATGCACCAGTTATGTGTTGGCACTGTGTCAGGTGTTGGGGATACAGTGATGGACAAGACAGGATTCCAATGCCCAAGGAGTTTCTAGTCCAGTGAGAAGCTTGTAGTCATGATTCACATGGACATACTCTGTTCTCCACCAGAAATCTTTTTGCCCAAGCTATGCCCGGATATTAGTTACATAGTTGCCAAAACAACTAGATCTCTTACCCATAAGAATATCAAGCACATATATCAAGTTAAGGCAAAAACTATGACTTTGGTCCTTTCAAACAGAGGGAATTTAATATAGGGAATTTGTGACAGAAGGTGATAGAAGAACTGAGGAGGCAGACAGGACCATGGGACACCCAGAGATTAGTGACATGAGGAAGGGCTGGAGAGACACGGAAAGGAGGCGTTGTCAGACCCCAGAAGCTGGCTGTATTGGGTGGTTCTAGAACCACAGTGGGGAATGCTTGGTTGGGGCTGGGGTCCTGCACAGATGCAGCTGCTGCGAGGGATGACCGTCAAAATAGAGCAAGAAGGAGGGAATCCTTGGTTCTCCCCTTCGTCATACGCTCCAGTCTTCTGCAAGCGCCTCCATTGAACATACCTAAGTGGAAGCCAAGAGGACAAGCAGTCTGGAAACCACCATCCCTGTGGTACAGAGCAGAGAAGGGGGAAGGTGGAGAATGGATCTGAGAACAAAGTCTGAGGAGGGGCGAACTCCAGCTGCTCTCTGAAGGGATTTCTGGTCAGTTGGATCAGAGGAAGAAAGTTTTTTGAGAAGGCCAGGACCACTCCCCGGGGGAACATGGGGAGCTGCGACCACATGCAGGCCCGCAGAGATATGGAGGGCAAAGCTGTGCAGAGGCACGAGAACCTTTTTCTGAACCAAGGTTCTTGGATTCTCCCCCAAGCCCCACATTCAATCCAGTTTTTCTTTTCTTTCTTACTTTTTTCTCTTGCAACAATGCTGAACATCTGCCTTCTGAACCCAGAGGAAATAAGTCCAATGGTGAATTCAAGCAGGTATCAATGTGTCTGCATTCATTGGCCTTTCAGAGACTCAGGGAAGGAATGCTTAACTCAAAAAAATAAATTGCAAGTATCGTGGCACTTAAGGCAAACATTTTGGGCAAAAGGGTCCTACTGGGACCCTCAATGGGCTCCTGCCTCCCTGCCGAAAAGAGCTCTGTATAGAGGTTTCATTTATCATAATTTTCCAGGACCATTGCAAATTGGGTATAGTAACCTCAGCTTGGCACAGTCCTTCTCCAGGGCCAGTTTAAAAAACAAATTAAAAAAAAATTCCAGTCCATGATGGACCTATACTTTTGTAAAATATAATGTATTTTTTTTAAAAAAAGAATTACTAGAAAAGTTTAATAGTAAAATACATAAAATGCACAGGTTCAAATATTTTTTATTAGATTCAACAGGCATATAGTGAGTGACTCCATCCAATTGTGGTGGAAGTTTCTAAATTCTTACTCTCTACTCTGTACGTACCTCCTTGTAGACCAGCCAGCCAGTTTCTGGACAGGTTCTGGTCCACTGTCTACACTTGCCCAGAAACACTACCTGAGGTTGTCCTTATGATTGCTGGAGGCCGCTCTGGAGGAAGCTCAGTTTTCCCACTTCCGCCCTATGTGACACGAGAGTTTCTGGAAGTCATCCCAAGATTTAACAAAAAGCGGGATCTGTGTGTCAGCAAGAATCTGGTGCAGAACAGTTCTGAGGAGGACACTTAGCAATAGCTGAGAAGAATCTCACCCATTCTGCTTTCTAAGTCATCTCTACACACTCTTACTCAGTGGAACGGGGTCTACATTTTTCCAGCTGCCTCGTTTCATGTTCTTTTGATGCTGACAACTTGGAAAAGGCAGCGGACATATCTAAAAATGACAGTTATCTTCAGGGAAAAGAAAATGGCAAATATTAGACAAAAAAGTATGAAGTAAATTTTTCACCCTGAAGGGCCAAAGAAATCATTAGGGTTATCTGACAGCCACAGTCTCCAGGCATGTGACTTGCCCCCTGGCTATCGCATTGCTATTTATATGAGCCAGGATGTCTATCTCATGGCCAGGGCTGAAATCAGGTGGGATCTGTAGGAACTTAGATATGGCCCAGAGTGAAAGAAACCAGGCAACCCTCATATCTGTCTCTCTAAAGTCCAGATTTCAAATTATTCATCTATAGTTTATAATTAGTTATCTTCTCCGAACATACACATACATACTTTTATGCTTCTCCCCCGCAAAACATCACATTAAGCAAATTAAAACTTTAGGAGTTAATAACTATGTCTCTTCCTCAAGATATTACTGTATGTATGGTGGGTGGGTATTGAAATAAAGTGAAATAAAAATTGCTGCTCTTTGTCCAGGGCAAAAATATTCAATTAAATTATGAAATGGGAAGTTGAAAAGCCTTCTCTTCCTTACTCTTGACACTTATTTAAATCTATCACACTTTGTGTTAAAAAGTTGCAGTGATTGAAATGCTATTAGGGTAATATAATTGAAGTTAAATACATACCTATGGAATATATCATCAAACGCAGTTACCTACGGATGCGGTGTTTCTTTCCGGTTGAGAAATAGGTTCTCTCTAATGCCCTTTATTAAAGTTTAAAGGAAGGGTTGGTTTTGCGGTAGAGAAAGGGGTGGAGGATGAGCTTTCTCATAGCTGACCTTTAGGAGCCGGCGTGTTGCCTGCAGCCCTTAAACATGGCAAAATGCAGTCATGTTTGTGAAAGAATGTTAAAAAAAACCCAAAACCCCAAACAAAAAAAACCCCCTCACCTCCCAATCAGCCCCTAAATTCATCTCCCAAGATCACTCTGTGTTTTTGACACGTCCTGATCATCATTCTCCTGGCAGCTAAAATCCTCGCCATATGTCAGTGCGTTTATCAAAGAGAAGCTTGACTGTATTTTCTTCATATTTTTTCAGCAACAGATTCTAATCACCAGGACCTACAAATCTGTTCCCACAGTCTTTTGACAAGTCAAAGTTTCTCCATTTCACCCTTTAGCAGGGTAAAAAAAAAAAAATCAAAACCTCTGTATGTATTGAAATTCTCACTGCCGCCGAGTATCTGTTTTCTCTCTGAAGATCACATCTTCTTTTTGACTAGGTTGTGCATTTAAGACCTGAAAACTGTGACCCCTGTTGCCTAGCAACTGAGAAACTCAGGCATCAGCCCCGGCGAGGGGGGGATGATGAGAAAAGGTCAGTGAACAAGGCGAGTCTGTCCTTATCAATATGCCACTGTGGCAGCTACTTTTATTTCTTTATAGTAATATATCATAATAAGTTTTGTAGGTCTTTATACTGTGGTTTTCCCTTTTGAATAAAAGCATAACTAAGACTTGAGGGGATGTCTGATATAACAGAAAATGTAACCATAAAAAAAAAAAAACCCAGAATAGAAATCATCTGACTGCTGAGTACCCTGCCGAGCTGCCCGAGGCAGTTACACATTTCCATTGAGTTATTTTATGATCAGGCCAGTATGTTATTGAAATATTATCTCTTTAGCCTTTCTCATTCTGATAAGAAATGACAGGCTCTCAGAACAGTAATACATACAGAGTACAAAATATGGAGCTGTGGACAAATTTCAGCTGGGGTGAAGAACGTTGGCTTTGGAGAATTTCCATTAAAACCAATCATCCTTGGGTTGTATTTTCCAATAAGGCACACTACACATTCTAATGTCCACTTTAATTGTGATGAGAATTTGAGCCTTTTTCGATGATTATGTTTAGACCAATTATTGAACAACATTAAAGAAAAAGCCTGTGTTGTTTGTAGCAACTTCATTTAAGATGCAATTTCTTTAGCAAATACTGTAATGCTGTAATGTTTCAGATGCACAGGTGAGGGCTGCAATCAGGATTTGAAGGGTCATTCAGGAAAAGAGGGGAAAGAGATGGAATTAAGAATATAAAATTTCAAGTTAAATATTCTGAAGGTGGTCTGATTTAGAACTATTTTGGAAATGATGTGCAATGCATACAGCTTTGCTACCTTATTTATAAACCTTTCACAGGAGGATCTTGATCTTATCACTGTCTACTTAATGATTCTTTATTGTTGTTTAAAATGTAAGCCGTTTTATGTAAACAAAATCGATAGTATATATAGATATATAAGGTAGACACGTGGTCTCTTGTTCTGGGTGTCAGGAGATCTGGGATTTATTCTCCAATCTGCATCTAACCAGCTGTGTGAACTTGGGCAAGCTGAAACCTCTCAGGGTCTCCGCATTGTCCCCTGTAGAATGAAGAACTTGAACTACATAATTTCCAGTGTCCTTTCCTATGGTTTTTTCATCCTCTATCAGCCACATTTTTTTCCTCTGTTCTAGATATACATAATTGTATCTTTGTTATGCAAAGTATGATATCCATGTGATTTTGTGTAATCGCCACTTTGTATATTTTAAGACTTTTTGACCCTCTGACAAGTGACTTGTTAGAGGATGTAAGTTTAGGTGTTCCCAATTACCCCAATTACTAGCATCATTTTTGGGTTGTATAACTTGACCTTCCACAAATCTGAAGTTAGCATTTTCTTCTGTTCAGCCCAGTCTCCGTGAACTTAAGGGATTCATGACTGTTTTGCTTTTCTCTTCTTTTCTTTCTTTTTCTCTTTTTTTATCGCATGAATGTAGAAGCAGATGTTGTCTCTCTCCTCACAAATGCTGCACAGTGAATCATCGTAGCTTCTCTGTAAAATTTTAACTTAATGGAGTCCTGGCATTTCTGATGAGACGAGGAACTTAATTTTATAGAACAACCTATTGAACAAGCTGTTCTTGGACATTCCCATCTCAACTAAATGTTAAAAGTATTAAAATTCACATTAGCACCAGAGGAAATTTTGCATGGGTAATCCTTTAATACAGTGTTTTATGGCTCTATTAGCTGCACAGCAGCTGGTGACATGATGAATTTAATCCATTAAAAAATTCAGTAAGAGGTTTAAAAGTCAGCTTTTTAAAACATTATCTTGCTGCAAGGAAAGAGAACTTCTCCTCAGGGCCAGAAACAGGGTGGCTTCACACTGCGGCAGGTATAGGAAATGCACCTGCACAAAAAAAAGTTCACATGCTCAGAGATTCACACCTGGGGAGCATTAGGATGATATTGAGAACTCAGGACACCGGACGAGAAGAGGCGGAAGCAGCGGAACATCTCTGACTCGCATCTCCCATTTCTTTCTTGTTTTTCAGAGAAAGAAGGTTTAATATAGGTATTAAATGATGGTGTTATTTCTGAATGTCTTAACATTTTTATTTGTACCAATGTATGTCTTTGTACAAAATCAGAAATTCTCTGAGCTTTTATTTAGTGACATAATTATTTATTTTAGGAGGAATTAAGCAAGAAAACATTTTCCACCCTTGACACAAATAAACTTCTGCAAAGTAACTTGAGCGTAAAAGCTTTGGCCTGAGGGATCTAAGGTCTCACCTCAAAGAAATGCTCCCAGTTTGTACATCTATGGGGCATTGGGATGGATTGTGGACCCAGGATGGCTAAGGTACGTCTTGGATGGCTTAGTAAGGACGGACCTGTTTCGGAATGGACTGATGGTTTTAACCACTAGCCTTTAAATTCTTCATTTATCTTTCCAAATTGAGACTTGCTTTCTCAAAAAGAAAAAAAAAAAAAAAAACTACATCGTCCACCCCCAATAGATTTACCAAGCGACTAGGTAGGATTATTGTTCTCAAAAGTCATGAGTTTGTTTAAAAGAGCATTCCTTTGTAACAAATAGGTATTTCTGAGCAGAGGCAGTAACAGGTCACCTTGGATCAAATTGCCCAACATCTGCAAATGAGTTTGTTACTATATTCAACCCTCGTGAGTGAAACAATAGGTAGCTTCACTTAGCAGTGGTTTTTACCTAAACAACTCATTTTTATAATTCCTGTGTTCATGTGAAGGCTCTCATGTTATATCCTCACTTAGCATAACTTGATGTAGAAGGGGAATTGCCATTTCTTGTGGTGCAGCTATTATGGATCATAAGAGCAAAAATGAAATCCACTTCATCTGCCTCGCAGGAGAGCTCTAATGGTACCTACAGTGTAAACAAACCACCAGGTTGAAAATGGAAACAGCTATTGTATTCTCAAGTATTAAAAATTGGTTTATTTTTCTTCCAACATTAAAGCCTTCATCTTTCTTGAACTGCTACCTGGATACAAAAGGTCCTTCCTTCTGTTCCATGGAAGGAGACAAGAACGTTCTAAAATTATTATTTTCCATAATTTCCCCTGCCAAAAAATGCTACCAGGACTTTGCCTTTTAATGGAAAATCGGATGTATTTAGAAAACAGTTGAAATTGAGAACCAATAGCTGTTAGCTTGAGTGAAATCTGTTTTGATAATATCTAACCCTGTGTTTGAGGCTGATGGATATAGATGCACCCCTCCCCACCCCCCGTGCTTTTACAAAGGCGCCTTTCACGGGTGTGCAGTAATGTGTTTCTTTTTCCAATCTACATGGTTCCTTGTGACTGAACCTGTTGTAAGAAGGGTTATGCAGTCTGAGCGCTCAACTAATGACACTGCCTTTTTTTATTTTCTTAAAAAAATGAAAAACAAACTCCACTAAAATGATTTCCTTATTGAAAAAAAAATGCATAACTGAAATCCAGTCAATAGCGTCATCATAACCACACACACCATTTCCATGTGTACACTATTTTCATAGGCAAGAGAGATTTTGGTTGACATTTCAGATTTTATAGTAAAGGATAAAGCAAATGTAAAATCATCAGATCTCTTTGACAAGCATAGGTGTTTTGATAGCATTTAGTATGTTACTTCCATCCTCAAAGAATTTTTAAATGAGGGCAGTTTGTGTTTGTATTTGATGGTTTGATCAATTCTAGTAATTCTTGAATTAGGATAGTATAGTTTGGACCAAACTGGGTTATTTGACGTGTAATTAGCTACTCCCAGCATCTAAGAAGGACTCCTTAGCCACTTCAACCTCTTCTATGCCTTTTCCACCTCCCAGAGGGAAGCTCTGGAATGTTCAACCCCCTCTTTCTCTCATATAAACGTGCCACCCATAGATTGCCTCTGTGTACTGGCCCCTAGGTTGTTAATTTCTTGACTGTGGGCTGAAACTAGCTCAAAAGCCCAGCAGGGCCAAATCCAAATTTTAACACATCAATTATTTCAAAAATAGTGCAAACAAGCAAATTTTTGAGCCATTTAAAGACTGCCTGTTTTGCACACCCTGCAAAACCTCGCCCAACACTATCATCCAATGGTAAGACAAGGCCTTGCAGGTATAAAATCCCAAGTCGCTTTTCTATCCAGTGAGAGCCCTCCTGAGCTCCCCGCCCAGAGACTCCCATTGTGCTGCTGAGTGACGTTCCCTGGACGTGGGAGCCTCCTCTTCTCCCGGGGAGTTCCTCTGCCCTCCTCCCCTTCTGAGCAGGACACCTCTGCTCTGTAGCTTCTGAACAGACTTCCAGCTATGAGGGGCTTTGTCTCCCATGCAACCCTGTCCAAGCACCAAGCTTGTTGTGTTGCTGCCTCTTGTGGTCATACCTTTTTCCTTGATCAGCCCCAAATCCCTCAAACCCCTGACATCCTCCTGCTCCTCCTCCCCCCTATTCCCCCTCCTTCTCCTTCACAATAAACAAAACAACCTTTAGTGCTATGGGCCGAGAGGAAGAAAGAATATGGAGATTTAGAAAAGGCTTCCAGAATATACACAGCCTTGACTACTGTGAGACAAAGTGACGGACATAAGAAGCCATGTTTGCCTATTTCTGCCTGAACCCCTGACTCTGTGAGCAAATGCAGCTGTCGGGAAGAGTACCTTGAAGATGAAACAAGATAGAGCACACGGCCCCCCATGTCTCTTGCTTGAGTCACTACATTCCATAAAAGATAAATGACCCTAGCCTTGCCTTTTCCTACACATAAGATAACCTCTGACAGGGTTGGTGGTTATACTTCTATAAATGTTCTTTAGTAAGCTCTAACCAAATGTATTCTTACACCCAAACATGGATGTGGTTTTGCACGTGCTGAATCTTCAGCACCTGGGCATAAACCGTGAGCTGAAGTGCTGTGCTGGAGCAGCCTGACAGAATTGCCCCTGGGCACCAGGCCTTGGTCTGTAGTCCTCAGTAAGACTTCTGTACAAAACTAACTTTCATTCTTTAAAAGCTTGATTTTTTGCCTTTAGTCGACCACTACGTTGGACATTATGTTGATGAACAAACGGTCACTGGTGCCCTGCTGAGTAGCTAACGCAGGGCACTCCCACCTGGGTAAGCTTTGTGCTCAGGAAGCTTCAGCCTCGCTGGGTGGGCAGCACAGGTGCACCTGCACAGAGGAACACACAGAGCGGCTGCTCCTCCTCCTCTGCGCTCCCGTAGCCGTCAGCTCGTTTCTTCCTCTGCTCCCTTTCTGCTTACAATTCATTCATTCATTTTTTCCTTCCACAGACTTTGATCGGCTCCCTCCTACGTGACCGGCACTGCTGTGGGCGGTGGGGTGCAGCGAACAACGAAGCAAAGCATGAATTCGATTAACGGGGTCGGGGAAATTCCGCCCGGATAGGAAAGGGGCTAAGAGAAGAGCTGGCCTTTCCCAGCCGCAGTGGATGGAGGGGAAAAGAGGGAATCTGAGGGACAGCGCGGGGTTGGGGGCCAGAAACCTTCTTTTCGCTCCTCTCAGGCCTGGGATCTGAGGTTGGGGGGTCAGAAGCTGCAGTCCCCAAGAACACTCCTGTCACGGCAACCCCGAATGAATTCCTGGTAATCCCTGGAAGTGCTCAGGGTAAAAATTGGGCTCAATGGAATGCTCCACACTGAGCAGCCCTCTAAGACAATGCATCTCAATGTGCACGTGCACACGCACACGGATCATCTGGGGGTGGTGCTGACTCGGTAGGTCTGTGTAGGGCCCGACAGTCTGTAGTTCCAACACTAGTACCCAAGTGATGCACCCAAGTGATGCGATGCTGCTGGTCCATAACCGTATTTCGTGTAACAAGACTTTTGAGATTCTTTCTGTCTCTTATTCTAATAAGGGCACTAAAAAAAAAAAATCTCCTAATTAGCCCAGTTTTATTTGTCTAGCAGTTATTCACAAACTAACTACAGCACAACTATGAGAGCTTTTGGAAACATTTTAGGAAACACTGTGCTATTAGCCTCATGGTATTGCATTGCATTATCACACTACGTACTGTGTGTGAGTGTGTGTGCACTGGAGTGTGTAAGTGTGCCACGGAAGTCTAGGTGGCAGATTGTATTTTGCAAAAATATCTACCAGACTGTTTTCCACGCTATATGGGAACCTCGTCGACTCCTCATCAAGAAGTGGAGTCTGTGTTTCCTCCCCTTGAACTTGGGCCTGTGTGACGATCTTGGCTAGTAGAGCACGGCTGAAGTGTGACCTGTGAGGTTGGGTCACAAAAGGTGATTCTGCTTCCATCTGCTCCTTCTCGGGACAATTGTTCTGAGCCTTCAGTTACCACATGAGAAGTTTGGCTACCTTGAAGCCACAAATGAAGAGCCCACATGGAGAGATGTGAGAGAGAGGCAGAGCACGAGAGAGATTGGCACCCAAGGAACCCTACCTGTTCCAGCACCCCGCTGTTCAAATCCTTTTAGCCCAGGCACTAAACATGAGCGAAAGCTTTCAAGACAACCTCAGCCCTCATACCTAGCACGGACTAGTTGCAGCTGTGCGAAAGACCTCCTGCTCCTGAGAACAGCCAAGCTGAGCCCAGTTAGCTAACATATTTATAAGCAAAATAAATGATAGGTATTGTTTTAAGCCACTATTTTGAAGGGATTTTTATGCAGCAATAGATGTTCAGAAGAGTCCAAATAATAACAATTAACCAGATTGAGGACTTGTTTTTTTGTTTTCACTTAGAACCAAAGAAAGACTTGGTATAATCTTTGAGCTGAAATTAAAAAAAAAATATTACTCTTAGAATTTTCCTGTGGTTGGAGTCCTCATTGCCTGGAGTTAGTATCCAAAGCATAGACACTTTCTCTCTTCATACCCTTCCAAGGATAAGGCTGTATTCCATAATGCCAGATGACACAATCTGATAAACAAGCAGACACCCATTAAAATGAATGACTGTCAAAATTTTTTTTCATGCTTATTTGTTATTAACGACTGAGACTGTGAAGGTGCAATTCAAATAGTTTATTATTGTTATAGGTTTGTAGCAATATATTACAGTTTACGCCTTGGCTTGGAAGTTGATTACAAGTTTTATGAGACTGAGTGCCTGTTATTGGCAATCTTGATGTTTTCTTTTTCTCTGTAACATGTCACAGACAATTGATTTATATGTAGTCAATGATTTTTTTATATTATATTATTTCAATAAAAAAATTAAAGAAGAAAGTGTATCATAGGGAGCGGAAAGAGGATAATGAAGGCTGCATCAGTCATATGCAGGGATTATAAAGTATATTAATAATCCTCATATACTCTAAGGAATCCATTCTAAGAACATTTTATATTCTTTGCAAGAGACAAAACAAGTCATCAGAGACTTCTTATAAACACAGGTGGTGCTTATTAACTGAGAAATAAAAATTTTACACTCCTGATGATTAGCTAGACAAGTTTTCATGTGCTCCTGCACTTTTGGGAAATGGTTTTTATTTTCTCTCCTATTTTTCCTTTCAATTCTGATTACTTTCTTCCTATATGAACAGCTTGAGTTAGTGGTGCAGTGATACCTAAAATATCTCCGACAGATTTTGTCGGGGGGAAGATATTAGCAATCTATTTTACAAGGATCATGATGATAAAATATGACACTCTACAAATTTTAACAGACATGGTCGTGCAGCCTCAATGCAAATAAACAAAGAGTTCATATGTGAATAGAGAATTATGATTTATATCAACAAATAATTGGCTAAAAAGGGAAAATCCAATTTACCTGTTTTATCTGTCATTGCTACACATTGCATGATGTTTCTTAAAATTGCCTGAGTTCACTGATGATTTTGTGACTGTTTCAATACATATTGGCAGCACCAAAAACAACAATAGTGACAACAACAATGAAACAAAACAAAAGAAAAACTAGGAGGATTCTGTGAATCAATAGGGACAAAGTACACAAATGAAAAAGTCTTAGTAGTTCATCCAACTGAGGCTGAGTGTGGAGATTGGTTTCATCACATTATATATACTTTTTGAGGAAGCAAGAGACTGTAGAGAAAGTTTTTCAAAGAGGAGGCAATGGATCTTAGAAAACTTCAAAAGAAAAAATTTGTAGTGTAAGGAATTATAAATCTAAACCTCTGGAGAGTAGGAGAGGTGAAAACTATGTATGTACTGTCATCTAGAGGGCAAGTGGTTTGGAGACACTGTCTGACAACAGAAAGCCTTGTATCAGAGGCTGGACAGAGAAGTTTGAATTTAATCCATGTTGTAGAGACGGTTTATGGGACGATCTTCAAATGCAAGAGAGCTTTCTCTTTGAACGAGATTTAGTTCTCATGGTCCTCTGTGTCAATTCAATTTGTACTCAAAGTGCTACAGAAATATTGTATATGAGCACAGATTGGTGTGTATGAAGGTGAGCAGGTAAAAAATATTTCTTTGATTAAATATGTAAATGTCTATCTATCAATTATCTGTAATTTAACATTATAAATGACCTCAGATGATGGCATAGAAGAGGATGATCTAAAACCATTCAGTATTAATTGAGAGATAATATAGTAGCTAGAGAAAAATTAATTGTATAAAAAAGTAAATGCATGCAGCAAAGCAGGAAACCCAGAGTGGGAGCAATTGAGAGGCAGAAGCCTGGATTGTTGATCTTGGCTCTTGGAGGACATTTATCAGGATGGGGTGCATTATAGTCAGATGAGAAGAAAGAAACCTCCACTTGCTGCAAAGAATTCAGCAACTGATACCAAAGAACAGTTTCTGGAAAGTGATTACTTTCTGCACTATATAATGGAATGGACTCCCCCAAATGAGGGATTTAAAACTTAGCACAAGTGACCCAAGTTGGATCAGGTTTCAGACAACTTTTACCTCTGAGTTGTTTGAGGAGCACTTCTATTATCAGTTCATCTGCCCACTTGTTCAGGTAGCTGTTTAGACCTTCTCTCATTGTGGGTGAAGCCTTCCTTGGCTGACACGAAATGAACCAAGAAATAGGAGAGGGTAGAGGCAGGAACAATAAACACCTGCTAAAGAAGCCTTGGGCCTCTTTGTTTTTAGTTTATCATCAACCATATTTAGAATTAAATATTTTCTAGGGGGAAAGTTAAGGAAACATAATTTGGGGTTTGAGATTTAGAGCCAAGATGATGAAGAATGTTTAAGACTATTTTATCTCTTAGCAAAGGAATTTCATGGCTGAAGTGGTGGCACAAGAAAAATGTACAGAGGCTTAATGGACGAGATTCTTTCGTTCACCTGAGTATTTATCGAGCACATACTACACGTCCAGCATCTGCTAGTCTTGCTTTGGAAATGAAGAGGAATGCAAGTACTATTTTGAAGAAAGAAGCAGCAGAAGTTGATGACATTTGCTGTGTGTTTGAGTAGAGGCAGTGGAGAGGTAAATGTCAGTATGAAATGCTTCAAATTTAATACCTAGGAATTTTTTTTTTAAGAAAAAAAGATGGAATACCTGTCTATTTCAGATGAGGGTGAAGTGGGACTGAAGAACCATAAAGAGGAAGAAAAAAAAAGAGTGTAATATAGTGAGGAAGAAAAAGAAAGAAAAAAAAAAAGGTAAGTATATCTATTTAATATTGTACAGATAGACAGGAGGTTTTCTGCAGGTGTCCTCTGCAAACTTCCAATTGTCTCTGGTGGTTGACAAAATGCTTACAGGCAAAAGGGCAATTTCAAGCAAAAAGTGATGAAATTATTTTATTCATATATTTGAAAGATTTTGATAATCACAGACATTCCATTGTATGAGTTGCATGATATATTCAATTTAGTAAAAATCACACCAAATATGGTGCAAAGTGGTTAATTGGGTAATGGTATATCAGCTCCTATCAGATCAGTACTTCCAGAAATAATGACAATAATGGGGCAAAATGTAAGAAACAACTACTTGAAGGCACTGGGAAGCAAATAGAAGCAGGCAGATACTAGGGAAGCACTGAAGGCCAGACCAAGGGATAGAACTGAGTGAGTCTCACACTTGCAAGGCTTTTAGCTCTGGGGAAAATCCCAGTTGGTGCCACCTGGGGTTGTTAAAACTTGGATAGAAACCCATCATCTAACTGGCTTAAAAAATCACAGGACAGAAGTCCAAGCCACAGCACCTGAAAATTGTGATGGCAAATCCCAGAAAGGACAGAGTTAGAGAAGAGGGGGGGGCCCCAAAATCTGTGTAAAAACTCTGTCCAAATATTTGGATAATCCCTGAGCAACATATTTGAAGGGCAGACTTCAAGCAGGCAGACTTCAAGCAGCCAGAGCAAAGCTTAAAGAACTAAACTGAGGTTTCAGAATTTGGCATTTGAGTTCAGCTAGGGGAATTATCTTGCTTAAAAAATACATTTTAGACAAATGAACAGAATACATAATTTCTACAATAGACATTCCTAATGTTCAGTATACAATCTAAAACTACCAGACATATGAAGAAAAATGAAAATGTGATTCATACTCCAGCAAGAAAGAAATCAATGGAGAGTGATCTCAAAATGAGCAGATGTTAATATTATCAGGCAGGGATTTCAAAGCATCTATTATAATTATACTCAAGGGTATAGGAAAATAAGATTAAAATGAATAAAAATATAGGAAATCTCACCAGAGAATTATGAACTATAAAGAAACAGAACTGAAAGGAAATTCTATAACTAAAAAAATGCAAAATCTAAAATTTAAAAAATTACTATATATGCTTGACAGCATACTGGATATGACAGAAGAAAGTTAGTGGCCTTGAAATTATCCAATCTGTAGGATACAAGATAACAATTTAAACAGAAATGAATAAAAAAACCACATGAAACCATGAAAAATCTCAAAGTACCTAATATTTGAGTCCCAGAAGGAAAGAAGAGGGAGAATTGGCAGAAAAAGTATTTAAAGTAGGCTCAATAAAAAAAGAAAATATCTAAACCAGCTAGCAAAACATGATATTTTACATACAATGGAGCAGCATTCTGGATAATCACTGATTTTTCATTAGAAACTCTGGAGACCAGAAGAGAATGGAATAACTTCTTTAAAATGCTGAAAGAAAAACACAAACTTTCAACCTTTAATTTTATATTTAGTGAAAAATCCTTTAAAAATGAAGGAAAAGTATTTTCAAATGAAAAACAATTGAGAATTTGTCAACAGCAGACCTGCACGAGAAACACTAATGAAGTTTTTCTGACAGAAAGGAAATAATACCAGATGTTAACTTATAATATATTTTCAGGAAGGAATGAGAAATATTAGTGATGGTAAATATCTGGGCAAATATAAAATAATATTATCCTTTCTTATTTTCTTCTAAACCATGTAGGTCTGTTTAAAGCAATAGTCATACAATTTTCTTGTGGGGGTATATATTTTATGTAGATGCATTACACATGTCAACTGTAGCATAGAAGATGGGAATAAGTACAATGTTGATTGTAAAAAGACTGAAAAATTAAGGGTGTGTATTGTAATCCCTATAGCATCTACTAAATAATATGCAAAGCAATAAAGCTAAAAAGCCAACAGATAAATTAAAATGGAATTTAAAAATATTAAAGAATCTAAAATAAGGCAAGAAAAGAGGAACTGGGGACTAAGAATTAAAGAGGACAGATAGCAAATACATAATAAAATAATAGATAGGCCTAATTCCAATCATAGCAATAGTACACTAAATATTAATGGACTAAACCCTCCAATTAAAGGGCAGAGATGATCAGACTGGATAATAAGCAATACCTAATTATGTACTGTCTACAAAAAACGTGCTGTAAGTGTAAATACATAGACAGATCAACTGGAAATGGGTAGAAAAAGATATACCATGCAAATAGTAACCATAAATAGAGGAGAGTGCAATTATTAATAATACCAGATAAAATAGATAAAGAGCATTACCACAGATAAAGACATTTTATAATGATAAAAGAGTTTGTCAGGAAGTGACAACAATCAGAAATGTGTTTAAGCCTAATAATGGGGTTTCAAACTATGGCTAGTAAAAAAAAAAAAACTTGGGCCTATAACATGCTTCTCTTAGAAATTGATAGAAAAACTAGACAAAAAAATAATAACAACATTGCTATGGTTTGAATATTTGTCCTCTTCAAAACTCATGTTGAAATTTGATGCCCAATGTGGTAGTATTGGGAAGTGGGGCCTAGTGGGTGGTGTTTGGGTTATGAAGGTGGATCCTTCATGAATGGCTTGGCACTGCTCTCAAGGTAGTAAGTGAGTTCTCCCTCCTGGGAGACTGGATTTATTCTGGCAGAAATGGATTGGTTCCCTTGAGAGTGCGTTGTTATAAAAGCAGGACAACTGTTAGATGTTCACTTCTTAAAATAGGCTCACGTCCCTTTTGACCTTCTCCACTATATTGTGATGCAGCATGAAAGCCCTTGCCAGATGCCAGGGCCATGCCCTTGAACTTCTCAGTCTGCAGAACCATGAGTTATATAAACCTCTTTTCTTTATAAATTACCTACTCTCAGGTATTCTTTCACAGCAACACAAAACAGACTAAAACAGACATAGACTATCAGAACAACACTATCAACCACATTGACCTAATTGATGTTTATAGAATACTACATCCAAGAAATGTGGAACACATTATTCTCAAGAGCCTATGCTATGTTCACCAATATAACATAAAGTTTAGCTGTGCAGTACAAATTTCAACAAATTTAAAAGGACTGAAATCATGCAGAGTATGTTCTCTGACTATAATGAAATTACATTAAAAATAGGGAACAATAAAAATCGATGAAAACTCTAAATATTTGAATATTAATCAACTCACTTCTAAGTAGTCCACAGGTCAAAGAAGAAATCACAGGGACATTAGAAAGTATTTTTAATTGAATAATAAAGTACAATATACAGAAATGTGTTAGATATAGCTAAAGCAGGCTTAGAGGGAAATCTATAGCTTTAAATGCATATGTTAAAATTTATGTGAAAATCAAAGAAACTAAAGCCAAAAAACTTTGAAAAAATAATGCAGTTGGAAGACTTATGCTTTCTGACTTTAAGACCTATCATAAAGCTCTAATAATCAGAACAGTGTGATATTTGCAAAAGGATAGACAAATATATCAGTGGTGCAGAACAGAGTCTAAAAAGACACCCATGCATCCAGATGAAGCTTATAAAGGAGTTTTCTGCACATTTCTTTCACTTTTTCTGTGAGTGTGAAATTATGTCAAAATGCAAAAATCTGAAGAAAGGAATGTAAAAATGTTAAATGATTTGAACACACTGGAGTAGATGCTAAATGAATGGGTGAAAGAAATTTGTAAAACAGCTATGTTAAAAAAGTATTTATTAGTCTGAAATATAAAATTTCCTAAAGATTATTCTGGAATACTTTCTTCCATTTACAGAAATACTTACATAATACAACTGAGAATGAATATTTTAATGTGTAATGAGTGTATTATGTTAAAATTTAGAAGCATACATATTTAAAAAATTAGGACTCAACAAACCACTTGGAAAAAATTCTTAAATAAAAATGAAAGCAAATCTATAAGGACACATTGCAGCAGACACTGTTCATGCCCATCCCTAGACCCTCAGCCCTTGTCGAAGTTCACTTGCAGCTGAGACACAGCATCCATAAATGGTGATAATTTCTTGCCTCAAACTACTATGTCTTTATATTTCTTCACTTTAAGGACTTCTGTAGTGTGTTTAGCTCACAAGCATGGTTGCCTAGAATTACTGAGGATTTTGCACCCTCAGGAATGTTTATGAATACATATTCCAGCTTCTCCTTTCCTCAACGGGACATTTCCAGAAAATGTTATAAACTTTTTCTCTGAATTGGAGCTCTGGTTGCCTGTAGCCTTAAACCACTTACTGACTCAGCATTTACTAGCTTTTCTCTTGCCCAATATCACTTTCCTTAATTCCTCATTGGTGCATCCCAGAATCAGATCCTAGATAACTTTCTACACCCAGTACTTGTTCAGGGTCTGCTTTCAGGGAAAGCCAAACTACAACACACATTATCTTAAAATAATATAAAGAAGATTGCTACGTCTCAAAACTTATAGGATGTGACTAAGACACTCTGAAGCAAATTTGTAGCATTATAAATTTTTTTTATTGAAAAAGAAAGAAAAAATAAGAATCAAGCTCATTAAAAAAGTTAGAAAATAACTAACCAACATACCTAAGAAAAGTACAAACAAAATCATATAGATAAGCACAACACAATTAATTTGTTAGAAAGCAAATAAAAAATAAATTTAATAAATCCAAGAGCGTGATCTTTGGAAAAAATTAAAAATCAACAAATGTCTGAAAATTCTGATAAATAAGAAAATAAAAATGAGAGAAGACAAAGAAGCAAAATAAGAAAGTGATTATTACATCAGATTTTGAGGAAATCAAATAATTTAAAGAGATTGCTGTGTGTAAGTCTGTGCTAATAATTTGAACACCTTGGCAAAATAAATAATTTTTAAGTAAAATATAGATTATTATAGTTAACTCAAGAAATACATAACTGAATGTAATCATGGAAGAAATTAAAAATGTTTTTGAAGAATTATTTTTAAAATGCTCTGGAGCTGGATTATTTTGACATTACTTTTTTTAACTTTCAAATCATAGCTCATTTCTATGCTATACAAGCTATTTTTAAGTATAGATGGAAAGATTTCCAAGTCCTTTCATAAAAATAGAATAAATTTGATACCAAATGGTGAGAAAGATAAATCAAAAAAGAGAACAACTTTTGCACATTTTTTTCTTCTGAATATGCTCAAAATAATGAAAAATATCTATAATCAAAGGGCAATAGTTTACGAGGCAGAAAAGAGCTAAAGGCATTGCCATTATAATTTAAAGCAAAACATGGATGTATGATATTACCACTATCAATTTATATTGTTCTGAAAGCTCCAGCTATTAAAAATAAGATTTAAAAAAGGATAGAAGAGGTAATACGTTTGCTGCCCAGGGGAAAAAAAAACTATTATTGTTTGCAGATGACATGATAATCTATCTAGAAATTGCAAGAGATCAACTGAAAAACTGTCAAAACTAATAAGGTTTGTTAGTTGCTTAATTAAATTAATAATTCTTATAACGAGGACACACCAAATATGAAAGACTAAATGAGATAGAAATTTCTTTTCATCTGTCACAACAGTCCAGAGATCAGTGGTCAGGAATGGTAGAATTGCTCTGCTCCATGTGGTGACTCAGAGACCCAGGTTCCTTTTAGCTTCCTGTCCCATAGTCCTCTAGAACAGGCGTTGGCAAACATTTTCTGCAATGGGCCAGACAATAAATATTTTAGGCTTTGTGGTGCATATAGTCTCTGTCACATTTTATTTTTATTTTTTCCTTCCTTCTTCCTTCCTTCCTTCCTTCCTTCCTTCCTTCCTTCCTTCCTTTCTCCCTCCCTCCCTCCCTCCCTTCCCTCCTTCCCTCTCTTTCTTTTTTCTTATTTATTTATTTTTTTAAATAACCATTTAAAAGATAAAACCCTTCTTAGCTCACGGGCCATACAAAAATCAGGCCACAGGTCCGATTGGGCCCATAGGACATAGCTTGCTAACTCCTTCTCTAGAATTTTTTTTTTTTTTTACTTCTTTGTGGTTAAAGAGGATTCATCTCAAGCCTGTGTTCTAGGAGAAAGACATAACACTTTTTTTGGAGATGACTTGGAAGTTGCACATATCACTTCTGTTCACATTCCATTAGCCAAGGGTAGTCACTTGACTACACATAGATGCAAGGGGGGTTGGGAAACCTGAGTAGCTATGTGACCAAAAAAGGGGAAAGAACATACTTGGATGGGACACCTATAAATTTGTCTTACTGGTTAAAGTAAGAATTTTAAAAAAATAAGTACTTTCCTGAGTAGCAGTAATTGCCAGTTAGAAAATATATAGCAAATTTTCTCTAATAACTATCTAGAAAATTTTGAACCAGAAACATTCAGGATCTACCTGAAGAAAATTTAAAAATATATAATGAAGACAGTAAAAGTTCACAAATTAAAGGAAAGACAAATGAAATTGCAAGATTAAAAAACTGAGTCTTTAAAGTACGTATATCAAATTTTCCCAGATTTTTATAATAATTGATACGTTTAATATAATTCTAATAAAAATTCCAACAAGATTACTCTGTGGGTTTGACAAAATGATTCCGCAATGTGTCTGGAAAAATAAATGGGAGCAAATCTCCAGAAAAAAATAATTGAAAAGAAATGAAAGAGAACTTGATCTACCAGATATTTAATTGTGGGTGCCAACAGTCAAAAGGGGGTTCAGGAGAGATAGTATAGTTGGAACAAAGAAATCCCATTGCCCTTTCTAACAGTGTTTAGATCACACAATTTTGGGAAACAGAAGGTCCTAGTGCAACCAGTTTCTGTGTGACCTTAGGCAAGTTATTTAATCATTCTGAGCATCAATTTTATAATAAAACTGAGTTAATACTACATACTTTGTAAGGGTTTATTAAAGATGATAATTTTTTTCTGTACCACCTTTTTACCATTTTATAAACTCTTGGAGGAAAAGGCTTCATCTACCTAAAATTATATTAAATCCCATGTTACTAGTGTGGGTACACCACCAAGGATCTTAATACATGCCTGTGGTTACTGATGATGATGATGATGAAGAAGAAGAGGAGGAGGAGGGGGAAGAGAGTTGATAAGTTGACATGACCTTCTCTTTTATGCTATAGAATTTCACACAACAGTTCATCTAAGAAGGAGTTGTCAGTTTGGGTAAAGAAAGCTGTTCTAAATTTTAGTTCTGTTCTTAGCCACATAGTATTGGGAATGTTACTTAATTTCTCTGTGCGTTTATTTTTTCACTGGTTAAATTCAGATAATAATGCTCAACTTGCATGACTGTGATGATGATGAAGATGATAATAATAATAAACAATTTATTGATCATTTACTGTGTCCCAGGCACAAGGTACTTATAATACATTAAATCATTTAATTCTTCACACAACTCTTAAAAGGTAGGTACCATCATCATCACCATCATCATTTTGGTATTATTTGCATTTTGACAGATGAGGAAACAGAGGTAAAGAGATTTCTATAACTTGCCCAAAGTCACAGAGCTATTTAATGTTGGCGTCAGGACCAGAACTGGGGCAGCTCTTCACTACAAGGGTACTATTTGCATCAGTGCCCAGCAATGGGCCTTTACCCAGCACAGGTAATAAGTAATAACTAAACAACTGTTGCATCTGGTTACTCACATTGCAGAGGCAGTCAATAGAGGTTGCACATTGTGATCTAGCTGGTCTGTCTTGTCGTGCAATCTTTATTTAAACAATGGGGAGCTTAAAGGCTCAGTGAGTCCCTTGAGACCAGAGGCTATGCTTTGTTTGCAAAGCACTTGGGACAGTGCTTGGCATGGGATAAACATTTAATATACGGGGCTATCAGTGTGGTGGTTCACCACTGTGACCAAAAAGTCTAGACAAGTGCCTGGCTCTTTATAGCTTCTCAATAAATATTTATTGATGGAATGAATACTTCAATACATTTCTGAATTTCAAATGTCCTTGATATTCCTAAGTTTTCCTAGAGTTATGATTTTAAGGCAGTGAAAGATACTCCACTGTGAAAAGACTTGTCGTAAATCAATGTTTGTCTGCTACAAGATCTTTCCTATTTAAATTTGGTTTAAAGCTAGTGAATTTGCAAGGGAATGATAACAGTCTGCAATAAAGGAGGTGAAGCCCTAATTCACTTTGAATCAACAAACATTGCTTGAATATTTAGGAATAGTAACTGATAATTTTCCAGAATTCTGGATGATGTGTTTTGTTACAGATATGCATTGTAACCTGTTTCACACAATCCAGTGAAGTTTCAGCAAAAATGATGGATTTCAAAGAAAACATATATTTTACTTACAGTATTACCAACATGACTATTTTCAATTGTGAATCAAATGTTTGAGTTCAGACAATGAATATAGCAATGCTGTTTTGTCAGAATTTTGTGGGTTTACTAATGTTCAGTTATTTTAATCCTTTCTGTAAATTTTGTCTAGAAACCTCTTTATGATTACACTGGTTACCAAGTAGAAATGTCCTAGAAAAACATTATTCTGCTGGGGTGGACTAAATGATTAGCTGGGCAAAAATAAAACCACTAAAAATAACAGATATGTTTTAAAATTGTGCTTTATTACAGAGTTTTGTTTGCTAGGATAGACAGTGCCTACATTTCAGAAAATTGGAACTGTTTCCAGAATTTTGTTGCGCCATTTTAGGCTCCCTTGTCTACAGCTATACTCTAGGTTACAAATCACTGGGAAATGGGGTGTTCCTGAGGAGAAATGTGACCCTGCTTTATCAACTCTTAGGGAGATGAATCCTTAAAAATGAGAGAAATAATAGTGGGGGGAGAGAGAGAGAAAGAGAGAGAGGTGGGGACAGAGTTGGCAGAGGCTGGAAAAAAAATCCTCTGCTTTCTATATGAGCTTCTATGATCATCCCCAAATAGCTGTTTGAGACCTCAATTTATTGAACCTAATGGAGACGAGAGACGCAATGGTGAGACTGATAATGATTATGATGTGCAGCTTCGCGGAGGTCACGGGCTTGGTTAATTCCCTTCCAAAGGGACGGGAGGAGAGAGGGATAGCAAGAAGGTGAGTGCAGCCAATTCAGCCCCTCACTTTCAAGCTGACTGGGAACTGTTTGTAATGAATGTCCCTGCCTCCATCAAGGGCATTTCTTCCATTTAAAGAGCATGCGGGAAGCAGACGTTGCTCAAGTACAAGGGTTCAGTTTGCAGTGAGCCACAAATCACATTTCATTTATCAGGCCCTACAGATGACAGGATATCATCGAATCCCTGGAGAGCCATATTCATTAAAAAGAAATCTTAAGTAATTACAACAATTAATTGACTTGAAACAGTTTCTGGTGGATAAGGTTTACATAATTCATTTGCCAGACAAAACAAGCCCGATAGAATCCGGGAACATGTTATTTAAGAGCGTCCCTCTATCTGACAAGGTGGCTTCATGGAAAGGTGCCTATCTATTGGAGCCTTTTTTTTTTTTTTTTAAAGGAAAGAATAATTTTTAAAGTGAGAAATAGGAACCTGAAAATATCTGGCAGACTCATTTTGAGCCCACGAAATGGTTCTGCAGCACTTCTTTCCTTAGCATTGTTTCTAGAACTGAAGACTGAGATGCAAATGGGCTGTATTAATTGAGAACTCTCCAAGTCTGTGGCTTTGATGAGGCAGAGATGGATTTGAGGCAAAGGCCTTCCAAAAAGCTAAACAATCATTTAAGACAAAATCAGTCTAAGAACTCCATTTTCCCCAAAATAAGGTGCACAAACAACTACTCTTGTCAAATTAATATTTTGCCAACATTTTCAGCTATTAGTCATAAACATTTTAGCTCTGCTATTTAAAAATGTGGGGCTTAAGATTCAATTTGGAGAGGGATATTACTGAAGAGCCACAGCAAATAATCTTTTATGTGCTACGAAATATGATTTCCCACCACCTGGTAACACCTGGAACATAATATAACCATATTACCAGTCTTATGCTATATCAGCATCTATTTTTGGGGAAATGATTTAGAGAAGTCCACATAACAGGAAACCATCCTCTAATACAGTTCTGACGCACCTTATTGGAGTGGTAGAAGGATGGATGGTGGTAACTGTTGGAAAACAGGGGCAAAAACATATGCTATAGAATTTTTGAGATTTCTATACCTTATTTCATGTCCCCAGTGAGGGTTACTAGGGCTTCTGGCTTTTAGGCGTCACAGGGGCAGCCTTGTTTAAAAGGCCAAAAGTGGGACAGGCACTTACATCCAAGAGTGATAGTTTCTCAGGTTTTGGTTCTCCCAAATTCAGCCGCAAACTGCCTGCCCCAACATCCCCTGGGAAACTTTCTGAACATAAGAACACAGGGCCCAGGGCGGACACACGGAAGGAGAATCACCCAGGGAGGGGATTGAGCCTGTGCTGTTTTGACAGGCATCCTAAAACACGATGACCATGGTGAGGTTCAGAATCATTAAAAAACCTGTAGAATAAATTTTAGTTTATTGGTGTTCTTTGAAATTATTCCATTTTCCTTCTCAAGATGTCCCATGTCCTCACTTGTGCCACTTGTTGGAATGGACCCTAGAATGTTATGGCTTTTATCCATCTGACAAGCTTTATCGAACACCCAGAGCTGGAGCTACAACATGAATAATGTCCCCTAAAATTTGTTTTGTGTTTTCTTGGATTGCTTCATGGGTAGATAGATTTTTATTTGTTATTCTATTTTTTCACGTCTATAATTGCCACTTGGCTTAACAAAAATAACTCCCATCTCTTTGCTGAGATTTTCTAATTTGTTATTTGTTTCAAGAGAATCTGTAATGGATTGTTGAGCCATTTTTAGGATGGCTGATTTAAAATCCTTGTCAGATCATTCCAACATTGAATTCACTAGATATTGATGTGAGTTGGTTATCTTTTCTTATTCAAGTGGTGGTTTTCTTCGTATCATGAGTAGTTTTTCTATTGTATCCTAAACATTTTGGCCATTATGTTAAGGGACTCTGGGTCTCATTTAAATCTCTTATTTTGGCAGGTAATCATCTCAGTTAGTTCTCGGGACCCTGCCTGATTTGATGGGCTGGGGTTCCAATGGCAGTTTCATTTTCTGAGCCTTTGGGGTGTTGTCTGCTTGGTTTACATGGTGCCAGCGAGGATCTCACTAGTCCCTGGTGGGGATGCTGGAGGGGTGAGGGGTTTCCCCAGGTGAGCCTCCCCCACATCCACCTTGGTGGGCAAGGAGGCTTCTGTGATCAGCCACTTGTTGCAGGGCAGCTCTGGTATTTCTCAGTGGTGTAGGGGAGTTTCAAGCCCTGCGGGGTAGGAGAGCATCTCTCCTGGCAGCTATTGTCAGTGGGGCTCTGGGATCCAGGGATCTAGTCTCCTTGCGACAGTGGATGGTGTGACAGTGGATGGTGCGGGCTTGCCTCCTACTGTCGGAGGGACTCTTGTTTACTCTAGTGGAGCAATGGGTCTACCCAGGCTGCCTTCTGTTGCTAGGCTGGGGTCGGGAAATGCTGGGTCTGGGTCACCTGTGGGAGAATGTGAGATGTTCTCCCCCTGTGATGTTCCTGGGGCCCCAAACCAGGTAGCTTTCATCTTATCATCTTTCAGAATTCTCCTTTGGTTGCCTCTGTTCTATTTCCAGGATTTGTAGTTGTATTTGATGGGGAAAAGCAGAGGAGGAGAAATGGTTCTATGCTATGGATAGATTTCAAGAATTGATTTCCCATGGAACATCCCAAGGATAGATTTTTAAAAAATAATTTCAAAGTGAAGTTTTTTGTTGAGCTATACTAACACATGGCCCTGAAGTTTTTTTTAGAGATAATTTTCGGTGATGCTATTTAACTGAGATAAGATGTATTAATAAATTATTGCTTGCCTAATTATGTTTCTATTTGAAATTAGGTATCAAAAATATCACTGGGTTTGAAAAACTCTATAATCTGGGGAGATAAAACAAAAAAGACATACTCTGGTTTCAGTCTCTGGTTATATATCAGAGAAAGTTCATGTTCTCCTTTAGTACTTTTTCTCCCTCTGTCAGCCTTGAATGGATAATTGATTACTTGAGATAGAGGCAGTTTCCATAGTTTATGCCAAAACTTTTCCCAATGGTCTAGGTCAGTTGTGCATCAAAACTGGCTGACTAACAAAATTGCCTAGAGATCTGATAAAGTCCTGACCTCCCGGGTCTCACCCTCTAAAAGTTCTGAGTCAGTGGGGTGAGGCCCCTGAACATATGTTTTTCTACTGTTCTTTAAGCAGCTATGATGATTGGCCACATTTGATAATTATATTTAACCAAGAAATTAGTACCTCTCCAAAATGTGATTGAACCTAAAAAGAGAAGGCCCTTTGCCCAGGGTGACACTTTGTATAGGGAAAGCCAAAAGGAAAATTGAAATGTTAAGTTTTGCAATGATTTTGGCCAGCACATTTTAAAAGGGAGAATGAAAACCCAGAAACTACGGAGGAGTATGACAAGGACTATACAAGGGGTGAGACATCCAGCATGTGAGAAAAATGACTGAAGTTATGGGTATATTTGACTTGGTGACAATAAACCTTGGGGAGGATGTGTTAATTTTCTTCAAATACTTAAAGGACTGTTTTGGGGAGAAGGAATTGGACTTTTACTGCTTGGACTAGGAACCTGCCTCGTTAGCAAACTTCCCAGGTGATTCTGAGGAAGACTGTCTGTGGACCTCGGAGGAAGCGAGCCCCTGGGATATTCCTGGTTATGGGAAGGCTCATCCAGACTTTTGTAGAATGGTTTGGGTGCTTAAAGATGAGAGAGATGCTGGGGAGAATTCAATAGGGAGCCTGCCAAGATGGAAAAGGAAGGAAGGAATAGGGAGAAGGAGAGGGCAGGGGTGGGGGGAGAGGAAGGAAGGAGGATGAAGAGAGGCAGGGATGATCTGGGTGTGCAGGGCCCACCCCTGATCACGTGCTTGTTGTGTGACTTACTGTCATACAGCTCAGCCATCTGGGAATACGGCAGAGATTGCATTAACTTGAAATCAGGAATGGGAAAGGCAGAGAGAGTGAAAGGTCAAGGGATAGAGGGAATTTTGGCTGTTGATAAGAGAGATTTTGTGTAGGATCTTGTCCAAGTAGGAAGGCAGGTGAGTTGGGAGGAAACCAACAGACCTGGAACAGTCAGTGAGGCCAGTAGGCTAGAGGTTACCACCAAGGTGAGGGAAAGGCTCAAAGATAGTGAGAAAGTGGAAAGGATTCTAGATTTGGAGTAGTTCCCACTTTTCATCGTCCGTGAGACGAGGAGAGAGCAGCGACCAGCCGGGAAGCCAACACTTTTGCCTAGGATGGTACTTCTCCAACACAAGTGTGCGTCGGAATCACCTGGAGGGAATGCTGGAGACCACCCCAGAGAATCTAATTCAGCAGGTCTCTGAGAGGCCCAAAAGTTTGCTTTCCTGACAAGCTCCTGGGTGATGACAATGCTATGGTCCTGGGATCACATTTTGACAAACAGTGACCTAGGAAAACCCAGGCTTTCATTAAATTGACACACTTGGAAAGGATGAAGACAAAAGAAACGGTCCATCATACAGAGTTCCAGAGAACAGAGTAAAGATGGCAGGGGTTGGGTTGGGGGGCGGTGATGGAGAGCGTGGGGTCACAACATGCTGCACCAGGGCAAGA
Source organism: Daubentonia madagascariensis (assembly GCA_023783475.1). Lineage (NCBI taxonomy): Eukaryota > Metazoa > Chordata > Mammalia > Primates > Daubentoniidae > Daubentonia > Daubentonia madagascariensis. Next base: position 7,731,723 of record JAKFHU010001672.1, read on the forward strand.
GTTTGGGCATTCTTGCATGGCTGGGGTGAGCTGGATGGGTTCCAGGGTGTTCTGAGGTAGCTATACAAGTCTGTATGGGCAGTTCATGCTTATCCATCACTAGTTATTTGAAACTGGCTCCTTTCCATGCATTTTTAGCTTTGTTGATGCCAAAGAGAGGTGTAGCTCATTTCACCGTGCCTGAAAGGGGTTTTGATTCAGAGCCAGAATCGAGTAGGGTTGGCACGCTCACAAAGAATGAACAGTTACACAGCAGAGGCCTTTGGCAAAACCTGACGGTATGAGGACTTTATTCTTTTTCTTAAAGCCTTTCAGTGACTTCCATTGCCTTCAGGGTACAATCTAGAATCCATAATACCATGTACAGAGTTCTTTACAATCTGGCCTAAGGCAATTTCTTCCTTCTTTTCTGGACACTAGTCACAGAGGACATGTCCTGTTTTCTTGCATGCACCATGCTTTCTGTACCATCAACGCCTTCACACATGTTTGTGGGTTTTCTTAGAACGTTTTTTCTCTTGCTTTATTAGCTAGCTTCTACTGATTCTTCTAATATCAACTTAAGTATCTCTTGTGGGGAAAACTTTCTTAACCATCAAGCTAGGGCCCCTTTCTCCTCTTCTTTCGCAAACATGTCTCACGATTGTAATTCCATATTTACTATCAGTTTTCCATTTTCTACCAATAATAGATTGGGAGAGGGGTGACCAATGCATCCTGGTTTGCCTAGGACTTTCCAGGTTTTAGAACTCCACGTCCAGTGTCCTGGCAACCCCTCAGCCCCAGGTAAACCAGGATGCTTGGCCATCCTAGCCTAGTCCGTGCCACACCCTCAGATCTAGCACCGTGACTGGCACATATCACGTGCTTGACATATGTGCGTGAAGCTAAATTGAGTCATGCTTAAAGTGGGTAACAGGCAAATCAGCCCTCACTCTTAATATCCCTCGGACCTCAACAAACCTTACTTGAGAAGGGAAAAAAGACGGCTAACAGTCATTATTCAATATGATTTCAGGGGTCTGGCTCTAACCTTTCACTTTGAAAGTCAGTAGGTGGATTTAAGACTATAGTCATGAGGCAATCCTCAAAATACCCCTCCTTTCCACTGGGTTCCCTAGTAAGTTATACTCATTTTCTTGAGAGAGTTTTTGAAAATTACCTAATGAAATGCAAATACTCTGGTAGGAGATTACTTTAAATTTTATCAGCTGCAATTTTGAAAGGGGAAAAGGAATTAGCATAGGCTCCGGGGTAATGTCTGCAGAAGTAGGACTCCTAGGGTGGTCTGCGATGGCCTGTGTTGACATCCAGTGTCTCTTCTTCCTCCACAATCCCTGGGGACATGGATGTCTCTAAGTCAATATGTGATCTGTGCCCATGAAGAAATGAAGTGCCTTACAAGGAACAAAGTGTCCTGAGTCAAGCTCCAGGAAACAAACTCAGTAATTCATCTGGAATGTCCTTTGTAATTTTAAACAGACTCTTGACTGCTTTGAACTGTTTCAGCGTATTTATTCACACAGCGTGTTTAAGAGTTAGCATCAAGTATTTCAGGCTTCAAAACAAGAAAATTAGAAAGCACGTTTTGTTCCCACAGCGACAGAGGAAGGGCAGAGGCTATTAGGACAACTCATCTCCTACAATATTAAAAACACCCTGACAGGCTTCTCCAGGTCAGAAGAAGGACCCACTGGGGCCGGGAGTGGGAAGAACAGCTGCGGTGGTGGCTTTCAGACAGGTGCGTGGCTGACTTGTCCCTGCTTGTGAGGGCAGAGATGGAAGCAAGGAAAAATGAAACTGAAATGCTTCTCCCCAGACGCACGGTTCCTGCTTTCCTCTCAAGTATGTCTCTACTTCAGCCTTTGAGAGAAAAGATGAAGCAGAGCAGAAGATGAAAAGGGTCGAGGGGAGAAATGGGGGGAGATGCTCAAGTTCTCTGCACCTGCTCAGAACCAGTTCCATGAACAGGACGGGAGCACCAATTCCCAAGCAGTGGTGATGCGGCAGACTGGAATAATCCTCCATGCTTTCTTGACCCTGACAACTATTTCAAAGATAGGTCCTTCTATCCTAAGATGAATCTGTGCGCAGAGAGTGCAGTAGATCAACCCAGACCCATCATTACTTGATCCCGTTTGCTGTGTTACAAATTACCCCAAAACTTCAGTTGCTTAAAACAACCACCATTTTATTATGTCTCATGCTTTTGTGGGTCAGGGATTTGGGCAGGGGCCACTTGGATGGCTTTTCTATTTCACACGGCGTTGGGTGTGGTTATGTGGTGACAGATGCAGACTGCAGGTGGGCTGCTCTGGAGGATCCTAAACAGCTTTGGTCCCCAAAGATGTCCAGGTCCTAATCCTCAGAACCTGTGAATGTTACCTAGTATGGCAAAAGGGGCTTTGCAGATGTGATTAAGTTAAAGGTCTCGAGATGGGGAGATCATCCTAAATTATCTGGGTGGACCCTAAATGTAACCAGAAGTCTGTTTACAAGGGGGAGGGAGAGGGAGATTGGACTGCAGAGAAGAAAAAGGCTATGTGAGGACTGATGCGGGATGTTACATTGCTGGGTTTGAAGGTGGAGGAAGAGGACATGAACCAAGGAAGGCATGGAATGCAGCTGTAGTTGCTCGGAAAAGGCACAGAAACAGATTCTCTTCCAGAACTCCTGGGGGGAGTGAGACCCTGCTGACACCTTGGTTTGGGCCCAGTGAAATTGATTTTGGACTACTGACCTCCAGAACTCTAAGAAAATAATGTGTGCTGCTTTAAGTCACCAGGTTTGTGGCAATCTGTATAGCAGCCTTAAAAATCTAACACAGTAGAGGTGACTGGAAGACTGGACTGAACCAAGACTATAGAACAGAGTGCCTGCCGTGGCCTCTCCCAGCGTGGAGCTGGTCTCAGGACTTCTTATGTGCCAGCTCAGGGCTCCCAGAGAGAGGGTTCCACGAGAGGTAGTGGAAGCTCCCAATTTATGAAGGCTTGCGTAAAGCCATCACAGAGCCTGCCCAGATTTAAAGGATGGAGACATAGACCTCACCTCTCCGTGGGAAGAAGTGTGTCAAAGACTTCTGTGGCTGTCTCTTTACTGCAGGAAAGAATACTTTCAACACTCACGCCCTACTGGCTGTGGATCAACACCACGTTTGTATGCTTATTCAATCTGCTGACTATCACAGTCCTGGTTCTGTGGTGGGTACAATCATTTATCAGTTTGACATAAAAAACAGAGTGATATAGATTCTTTTGTATCCCTGATGGAATCCAAAATCACAGTGGCTTAAGTCATTCTGAAAGAGGTCAAGAAAATAAGCAGATTTTTCACAGGGTGTTTGTTCATTCGTTCATTTATTTATAGCCTTTCTGGATAATCTGCCAGAAGACAGACATTGTATCAACAACTGTGACCAGTAATGTAGAAGGTAGTGTGGCAAAACTGACAAATCTTCACTGAAAAACTGACGTCAAATAGGGGAGCTTGAATTTCTCTCTTCTTTAGCCTGAGCATAATGACTACCACAAACTAGACAGAAGATACTGCAGTTTCTTGGAAAATACTACTGTCACCTCTACTTCCAACGTAATGTGCTGTATGGATGGATGTTCAGAGTGATTCCGCACATTCCTGTACATTATTTCTTTTGATCCTCATTACATCCTCTCAGCTTATTATTTCTAACAACAGGAAACTGAGCCTGAGAAAAGTTACCTAGCTAAATAAATGATCAATCCAAGAGTTTGGGTTGGCCTTCCTCTTTTTCTCAGCTGAGAGCAGGTTTCTGGGGGTGGACACATGATACAAGGGCTCAGAGAGTGAGGTTTCCCATACACTTCTCATACCAGCTTCTCATCATTGCAGAAGCATGCTGCTGTCACACAACTGGCTGACTTAACAGGTGTTCAAGTGTTTGAGCATCTGGAGTAGAGATGGATCTGAGATGGGGGTCATTGCATTAGCCCCCTGCAATGCACACTGGCTGATGTCTTGGAGTTCTTTAGATGACACTTTTGGGTTTGCTGCTACAGTGGGGGAATGATACAGTCAGGACAGTAGGAACCTGCACTTTGGTTATGAAAACAAACTGGCTGGACCCACCATATTGTAGAAGCTCAGTCACCTTCTGGCTGCTCCAAGGTATAAGTCTGGGTCTGTAGAGCAGCCTATGAGAAGCGCTGTAATTAGAACCTCTCTGAGTAATCTCCAGGCTTTTAAGAAATCATAACAACATAAGAGCAATAATGAAGATGAAACAACTCTTATTACAACTGGAGACCTCTCCGGTAAAGTATTATTTTCTGGTCAGAAACTTGTGAGACAAATTTTCTCATATGGGAACAAGGGCTGGACATCTACTCTCAGCTGAGTTCAAGCGCTCGTTGTGGTGGGAAGGGTTTCTGGGGTCCTGGTTGAGTTATGATTCTCACCATGCAACTTTTACTTTTCATTAAGAGCTAGCTATAGGCCAGGCATTTTACTAGGCCCTTTATTTATAGTATTCTTTTTTGGCTTAAAAGATGTATTTTTTCCAATACCCCTGTCTTAGTCCATTTTTGTGTTGCTATAAAGGAATACCTGAGGCTGGGTGATTCATTTAAAGAAGAGGTTTATTTGGCTCAGAGTTCTGCAGGCTGTACAGGGAGCGTGGCAGCAGCATCTGCTTCTGGTGAGGGCTGCTTGCACTCATGGCAAAAGGCGAGGGGGAGCCGGCGTGTGCAGATCACATGGTGAGAGAGGAAGGAAAAGAGAGAGATGCCAGACTCTTTTCAACCACCAGTTCTCACAGGAACTCACTCATTCCGGAGAGAACTGAGCCAAGCCATTCGTGAGGGATCTGCCCCCATGACCCAAACACCTCCCACCAGGCCCCACCTCCAACATTGGGGATCACATTTCAACATGAGACTTGGTGTGGCCAAACAAACCATATCCAAACCATAGCAACTACTTCCAAGGAAAGGATCTCAAAATTCCTCTGTGTCTAGAGGCCCACATTACAGAGGGGGCAGCTGAGCACTGATGACAGCATAATGAGAGAAATCTTGTAAAAATGAGGTGGAGTTGGAGTTATTCTCATAACATTTTACTGTTTTATTACTACAATTTAAGATTTGGAAGCAATTAAGGTGTCACTAATGTTCAAACGTCAATGCTACAGACTTTATAAGGAAACGTGGTAAATGGGCTGCAGAGGGGTATTTCGGCCTTGTCCACGACCAAACAATGGAAAGAAGAAATATACTGAAAAATGTTGTTACTAGATTTAGCAAACACCATGTATCAAGTAGGATCTCATTCAGTTGCATGTGATAGAAAACGCAAAATAGTGTCTTATTCAAAATAGCTGTTTTTTCTTTCTTTCCTTAAAAGGAGCCCTGGGGTAGACAGTACACCAGGGTACGGTCACTCCACAGTGGTCAGAGATCTAGCTTTCTCTCTCACTGTTTGTGGTCCAATGTCCCCAGGTCTAGGAAGGCTTTCTGGACTCCAGCCAACGTAGCTGTATTTCATCCACCAGGAAGGAGAAGGAAGAAGGAAAAAAGTAGCAGAGGACACAAACCAGCTATCTTTAAGGGGTCTCCTAGAAACTGCCACACACACCACCACTTTTATCTCTGTAGGGGGATGGAAAATTGTAATCTTTAATCTGGGTGAATTTGTATACTAGTTCAAAATCAGAGTCTGCATAACTAAGAAAGATAGGAAAAACCAAAGTGGATAGACCAAACACAGGGATCAGAAAAAAGATCTGATTTCTGATTGGATTTCAGTATACAATACAAACATACTAACATTAACATATAAACGTTAAACATGTCTGCCCTTTCCAAAAATATGTTAAATTAAATTTCAGTATGTGTATCATGAAACTACATTTCTTTTCCCTAAAATATTTTCCTGGTAAAACTGGATGTATCTTATGTTCATTCATGTCTTATATTTGGGTAAAGATGATGAATATCTCACTGACTTTACTACCTCAAACCTCTGAAGCAGGCAATATTATTATCATGGGTCGGAAGGATTGGAAAGCTTTTTCTAGCTCCGCCAGAATTAAAATACAGATGTGTCTGGTTTCAAAATATTTAATGCTTTCTGAAAATGTGCCAAAACTTTTGGACTCCAGGAAAGAAAATAACCTGGATGTGAGAGGCTCGTCCCAGTTTCTCCTGCACTAGAACACTGATGGTAAAGAGAGGTGATTGAAAGCTGAGGCAGATGGTGGTCCTGTCATATAAAGGAAAATTGCAGCAGAATACCGATTGATTTGTCCTGGTCAGAGCATTCTGTGTAACTATAAAGAGGTAGTATCTTGGACTACTGGGTCCTTCCAGCTGCATTTTGTTGCTTCTACAACAGCAACATAGAAGGCCCCAGCTGAATTTGTGTTATAGTCTGGTGGGCAGCTGGTCTAAACAGTCCAAACTGAATTTCTTTGCTTCCAAATACTATGGAAGACCCTGAATGCATAGCAGATGTGAAAAATAAACTCTTGAACCATTTATATCTGTTGTAAATTGAAAGGGAAAAAAATCCACAAGTAGAAAAATAGCTTGGATTGGTGTTAGAAGAATGTATTTTTTTCTTTTTTTTTAAATTTCAGAATATTATGGGGGTACAAATGTTTTGGTTACATAAATTGCTTTTGTACTGTTTGAGTCAAAGTTATAAGTGTGCCCATCCCCCAGATAGTGTGCATTGTACCCATTAGGTGTGAATTTACCCATCCCCTCCTCCCCACCACCTGCTTGATTTCCAATGAATGTTATTTCCATATGTGCACATAAGTGATGATCGATTAGTTCCAATTTAATGGTGAGTACATGTGGTGTTTTTTTTTCCATTCTTGTGATACTTCACTTAGACGAATGGTCTCCATTTCCATCCAGGTTAATACAAGAGGTATTAGTTCACCATTTTTTTTAATGGCTGAGTAGTCCTCCATGGTATACATATACCACATTTTATTAATCTACTCATGTATTGATGGGCACTTGGGTTGTTTCCACATCTTTGAAATTGTGAATTGTGTTACTATAAAGAAAAATGTATTTTTAAAGAGGATACATGAAGAAATTTGAATAACAAAAGGGTATTGGGTAGAGGTGGTTAATACAGTGTTGGAATCTGTTTCCTAGAAAACAAGTGTTACACTTTATCAGTGTTATAATTTCATTGGATGTTCAAATGTTTAAGTGTTACATTCAGGAGATGCCTAAAAGCATTTTGTCCAGATTTCCTCTCAGGAGTAGACTTGAGTATGTCATGACAGAAATATGTATACTGTTTATAAGGCCAGAGGTTTTCCCACAGGTCCTTCCCTATATGGCCCAGCAATACAGAAGAAATTTTGAATGAAGCACATCTATATTGGCTTTGATACAATTTGATGGGCCATCTGCTCCCAGACAGCCAGGTCCCCTGGAGCTGTCTCTAAACATCTGAGTAACTCTCTGGCCCCCAGCCTGTTCATGCAGCCAGAGGCTTCACAACAAGTCCCAGGCCTGAGCTGAAAAAGTGGTGAGGTTTAAAGGCTCCAGGACTCAAACTTTACCATTTGAGCAGAAGTATAGTGAAGATCATTGCTACCATCTATGCCAGGGGAAAAAGAAGTCGGTTGGATTTGAGCGTATTATTGGAAAACTGGTAAACTGGTAAAATCAGTGTCTCGTTGAAACCCAAGTGCTGTGAGTGAAATTAACCCCTGAATCCCATAATCATCTGCCCCCAAATTGGTGACTTGTCATTAATGCTTTGGGACTTATTGTTAGGTACAATCACAGTAGATGATCTAAAACACATGTGTATTATGGAGTTTACCTCTAAAATAGGCAAGATGAGTTCTTCCCTGGATGTATACTTGAGAATTTAAAATACCATGTGAATTCCAGTTTACAGACTACTACCAGTTAAGGAATCATTAAGTATTGTGGCTTGTCTGTGTTCCTTGAGCTACAGTAGGGTGCTCGGGTGACTCACCAGCGAGGAGGGGCACTGGGGAGGTAAAGGGCATTTCTTAACCACAGAGGCAGGGAAAGAGTTCCCTTTTCACGCTAAGTAATATTGAGTGTGACCTTCAAGGCTGAGAAGCACACACTTCCATGGGGAAGTTCTTTCTGGATTTACACAAGCATGGGAACATCCAGCTTTGCCATTAAAAAGTGGCAGTATCATTCATTCCTTATTTTGTTCATTCATTCATTTATTCTTTCATTCAGCACGTTTTTGGGTGCTTTCATGTGACTGTGCTAGTCATTAGGATTACGAGGAGAGAGAGAAACAATCTAGACACTGCTGCTTACAAGCTATGTTGGGGAGAGAGACGTGATCACAGGAACAAGGTACAACCGCTGCTGTGAAGTCGGCTTCAGAAGAGCAGCTCAAGGGAACGTGAGAGTCCACAACCGGTTCTTGACTGAGGCCGGTAGGCAAAATGCCACGAGGAAGGGATTTTGAGCTGCGAGCTAAAGGCTGAGAGGGAAGGAGGGGGAAGAAAAGGAAAGGAATGGTTGTATCAGGCAGACAGCACAGTTTGCACAAAACCCCTGTGACGTGGGGTATGTGGTGGGAGGAAGCCCCAGGCGTTGGAGCAGTGAGGAAGGCAGCTGTTGGTAGACAGCAGGGATGGAGGGCGCTGGCAGGGGACGGCATTTCCACGTCCCTGCCCTTCCCTGCTCCACAGCCACGCCATCGTCAGGTTGCTAGATAAATCCAAATAAAAAGTAGGAAGCTGGAGACTACCCATCTACTGGGACTTCTCTTCTTATTTTTAAATACATTTTCACATTCTTTGCATATTGTTTTAAAGAGCTCATGAATCCTCGAAGGCGTATCTTTAAATCCAGTGGCCGTGGCAGAAATATCCTTACCTTTGACCTGTACCTACCTGCCTCCCACCCCTCATCTCTGAGTGAGATTAGCCACATTTAATTCTTTCAGCTGTTCCTTTGGGTTTTTATTCCCACATTTATAAATATGCTTATATTGTTACTCATTTGTCTCCCAATTTTAAACCTATCCATTTGTGTCCTGTTTGTGGAGATGAAGACTTATCCTGTCTCTCACACCTTACTCTCTTTGTCGCCCCAGCATGGTTATAATCACCATTACCGACATCGGCACGAACTTGTGAATATTGTTCACTGCTGAGCCTACTGTATACTGTGATCGTGTGTTTTTCTTGCACGATTTTTGGCTTTCCTTGAGTTAATACTTTGTCACATTTCTTTACCCTGTGTACATATCCCTGACATTTCTCCATCAAATCTGGAAAAAAAAAATCTGCATTGAGAGCACATGCCGCCACCAGCATTTCGGGAAGAACAGAGTGAGGGAAGAGCATCACTCACTCGCAGGCTCTCCATTATCTTCCTGCTTTGAGGATGGTATCACCCACCCCCACCGTGCCTACATCTGGACCCTCTCTAGGTGAATATAGTCAGAGTCTAAATCTGTATCTCCTGCTCTGGGGTGGGGTGTTGTGGGGAGGCATTTCGAGGATTCTAGTTGCAAAGTTGTTTCCTCTATTCTGCTAAGTCAGTTACCAGCCTTCCATTCTCTTACCAGCTTCCAAAAATTGGTTAACCTTGCTCATCTGCTGATGCCTCCTCTCCTGTTCCCTTTGACACTCTGGGTTTATCCCCATTGTATTCTATTTCCCTTATTTTAGTGGCATTTCAGGAGCGGGCAGGGCTAATGCATGGCGCCAGCCCGCCATGTTACCGGGCCATCCCCTGTGGTTCCAGGTTCAGCTGTTCTCTCAGCCCACTGGCCATGCCCGAGTCAGGCCTGAGACTAGTGGGGACCTCCCAGGGATGTAGGGAGTGGCTCTTGTGTTAATCACCAGTTCCCTTGGACTTCCCGCCTGCCTGCTTTCTGCTTTGCAGTCTTGTGTGACACACCAAACTCTGGAGATATGTCAGGGAGGCTCACGTAGAAGGTTCTCACCCACATTTGGTTTCCATGGGGTTGTGTGCTCTGGGGAGCTAGAACAGAAATGAGAATGACTGATAATAAAAATACTTTTTAAAAAATCACCCTTTAAACCAAGCTTTTAATAACAAAAGCCTCCCTCCCCTCCCCTCTCCTTCTCTCGGTGTTTCTATACTAACTTCGTTAGATCTGGGTGTCTGGATTATAGTTGTTTCTTGAAAACGTCAGAATAACAGGGTCCATCCTCCTGCCTCCTGGGAAAGTCCCTTGTGACTCCTACAGTGCGTCTTCTGTGTGTGATCCCACCCTTCATCGCCTGCTTGACAGAGACCTGCCGATGGTGGATGGTGGAGACAGGTCTCGGGAAACGGGCAGGCTTTTGCATTCCAAAATCAACGGAAGTGAAAAGAGAACATTTTGAAAATACCAATTTAGGAAAAGTCAATGAGAGAGGAATCAAAATAAAATAAAGGTGGGAGCTCGCGTGACCTCTTTACCAGGTGTAAACAAGCCTCAGGGACACAGGGGCATCTTCCCGGTTACTCAGCAGCAGAGGGTGTGACTATCGCAGCGGAATTCCATCCGTCTAGTCGGAGCTGCGCTCCTAGATTAGGGTCGGCCGTGCCACGCAGCAGCTGGGAGGGATCTTTGCAGCTGCTGAAAGCGGGGATTTGTGATGGAAATGCTGACAGACCCTTAGCCACGCAGGGCTAGCAAGAGCTGCGATCATATAGTAAATAAGGTGAATGGGCGCAGCTTACCTCATTTCACAGCTGAGCTGTGTATTGCCAGATAAATCAAATCAGGGTAAACGGCTTCATCTAATAAACTGGGTCAACATATAATGTATTTGTTCAGGTTCACACTTTCATTGATTCCCATTTGATTTAAGAAGAGATATTTCAGCTCAGGTTTGAACGTTTTTAGTTATTCATCCCTCCTTCTGGTAAGGAGAGACTGAGAGGCAGGGACACACAGCTGGGATTTTTTTTTTTCCTTTTAAATAAATTAAGTTTTCTGATTCTTGTAAGTTCTTCTGCTTTTCGTCTTCATGCATGGACGCGGGGGAGGGGGTGGCAGGACCGCTTGGGGAGAAAGCCAAGAAGCAGGAAAAAGCACCCCGTCTCTTCATCTGCATTTCCCAAGAACGTTTTAGTGATGTTTGCTAATGCTATCATTCAGTTAACCAATCACCATATAAAAAACATAATCTTCCAAAAGGACATATATCGCATAATCATTTCACAATAACTGACGTTCCACATAGAGGCTGGTCTGGAGCTCAGACCTGGGCAATTTTTCACATATAGAAGGAGGTGTGATGTTAGTACTCGATGCAGCTGTTGCGAGTGCACCAGATATTTCCTTCTTCAGTTTCCTTTTTTTTTTTTCCATATGTCTAAGGAACTAGGCAATGCCCTATTCCCAGTAAATGAAGCTCTAAGATCACAGTGTGTCCCTTAGGAACAAGTCCTGACTGACTAGTAATATTGGAGGAGGGAATCTTGCAACATGGTCTCGGCATATGCTGAGGCTTGGCTCGTCTTTGGTAGGCTGACTCTGGGGAGCTAGAACAGAATGAGAATGACTGATAATAAAAATACTTTTTAAAAAATCACCCTTTAAACCAAGCTTTAATAACAAAAGCCTCCCTCCCCTCCCTCTCCTTCTCTCGGTGTTTCTATACTAACTTCGTTAGATCTGGGTGTCTGGATTATAGTTGTTTCTTGAAAACGTCAGAATAACAGGGTCCATCCTCCTGCCTCCTGGGAAAGTCCCTTGTGACTCCTACAGTGCGTCTTCTGTGTGTGATCCCACCCTTCATCGCCTGCTTGACAGAGACCTGCCGATGTGGATGGTGGAGACAGGTCTCGGGAAACGGGCAGGCTTTTGCATTCCAAAATCAACGGAAGTGAAAAGAGAACATTTTGAAAATACCAATTTAGGAAAAGTCAATGAGAGAGGAATCAAAATAAATAAAGGTGGGAGCTCGCGTGACCTCTTTACCAGGTGTAAACAAGCCTCAGGGACACAGGGGCGTCTTCCCGGTTACTCAGCAGCAGAGGGTGTGACTATCGCAGCGGAATTCCATCCGTCTAGTCGGAGCTGCGCTCCTAGATTAGGGTCGGCCGTGCCACGCAGCAGCTGGGAGGGATCTTTGCAGCTGCTGAAAGCGGGGATTTGTGATGGAAATGCTGACAGACCCTTAGCCACGCAGGGCTAGCAAGAGCTGCGATCATATAGTAAATAAGGTGAATGGGCGCAGCTTACCTCATTTCACAGCTGAGCTGTGTATTGCCAGATAAATCAAATCAGGGTAAACGGCTTCATCTAATAAACTGGGTCAACATATAATGTATTTGTTCAGGTTCACACTTTCATTGATTCCCATTTGATTTAAGAAGAGATATTTCAGCTCAGGTTTGAACGTTTTTAGTTATTCATCCCTCCTTCTGGTAAGGAGAGACTGAGAGGCAGGGACACACAGCTGGGATTTTTTTTTTTCCTTTTAAATAAATTAAGTTTTCTGATTCTTGTAAGTTCTTCTGCTTTTCGTCTTCATGCATGGACGCGGGGGAGGGGGTGGCAGGACCGCTTGGGGAGAAAGCCAAGAAGCAGGAAAAAGCACCCCGTCTCTTCATCTGCATTTCCCAAGAACGTTTTAGTGATGTTTGCTAATGTATCATTCATTAACCATCAGCCACTATAAAAAACATAATCTATCTCGCAAAGTGGACATTATTATCGCATTAAATCATTTCACAATATACCTGAACGGTTCCACATGAGAGGCCTGGTCTGGCCAGGCTCAGACGCCTCCGGGGCAATTCTTCAGCAGTAATGAGATACGAGGTCTGTCTGTGATGAATATGATATTACTCGTGTCAGTGGTTGCGGACTGCACCCAGAATATTTCTTCTTACAGGTTTTCTTTTTTTTTTTTCCCATAGCAAAGGAACTCAGGCAAAGCACTATTAACCCAGTAAATGAAGCTCTAAAGATCACAGAGTGTGTCCATTAGGAGACAAGACGGTGACTAATCCAATTTTTCTTGCAGGGAGGGATGATGATGCTTTGGTGACATCTGGGGATGGCAGGCCCTGCATTGCAGATGAGGCTCTGTGCTCTGTCCTCTTGGTTACTCTCCTTTTTATGTCTTCCTTCCTGCCTTTGTCTAAGAACAATTATTGCATTGTCCCCTCCTCTCCCTCAACCCTCTCTGGCCGAAAACCTCTTTGCAGGTGATTGAAATAATGTCCATGACTGGCGAAAGGGTAATAGGCGGGGGAAGGGAGAACTTGCCAAATGGTAAGTCCTCCCATGTAGCATTTATAGGACTGTTTCCTGGGGCTCCGGGTCTGTTGTAGACAGGCCGGACTCTGCAAAGGGAGAAGGTAGGCAATGCAGGCGGTCATTTGCTTTCTGCTCCTGTTAAAATCACATCCAATGGTCTTGCTCTTTGGGAAATAATTTGTATTTTCTCCCTCATAAGGGCATTCACTTATTTCTTTTATTCCCTGGAAAACTGAACGTATTTGTTTAAAATGTTGATGGATAAACACAAGATTCCAGTTGCCCCTTAGTCTAGACAGCCATAGGATAGCTAAGGGATGAATGTCTTAAGGAGTAAAGTAAAAATAAAAACAAAGTGGTGATTCTTTTCCTTAACTTTATTCTAAATCTTTCCCCCTTTCCTTTTCTTCAACAAACACTTGTTATGTGTTCACTTTATGGCGTGCCTTGTGCAGGACACTTACGGTTCATGGCATCATTACTCCGGTTGACAAATACAAAACAAATAAACAAAAGGCCACATACAGCCACCTTTAGAATAGCCACAAAGGAGCCGTACGAATGCCCCAATTAAAATTGGGTGTACAGGCTGGCAACTGTGTCATATGTAACTAAATGTGATATTTGATTTTTTTTTAATGAGAACCCTATATCATTGCTTCCCAAGAGAACATCAAAAATATATTCCCCTGAAGAGTAGACTAGAGAGTCAGAAAATATATCCTTTTTCCCCACAGGTTTGTTTTCTGCGGTTAATCAATTCAGAAGGATTGGCTTAATTTTCCACACTGAAAAATGCAGGTTGAAACACCCCCTTTGAAAGTCAAATTTATAATATTTCACATTACTCTGGCATATTAGCTCAGGTGATGTGGAAAATGTAATTTTGAAAACATTTTGGCTTACTTGTGGTCTTTAGAAAGGACAGTGTAGTAGGCGTCATGATTTTGTGTCTAAATGGATGTACCCTCAACTTGCCTTCTCATGCTGAAATTACTTTATAGTTTTTATTAGTTTCAGTGAAATTTATTCACATTGAATGAATCAATCAGTCTCTCCCTGGCCCCTCCTTCCTCTTTCTTTTTTCTTTTCTTGTGTAACAGAAAGTCTAGAAAGCAGTTGATGGGGTATTTTACTGACAATGTTCATATTCGTACATACTAAGAAAATACTTGTTTTTGCCATTTTTTTCCTGAAAGCATATCTATGGTGTTTGTATTGATTTAACTTTTCTTCAATTTATAGGCTTACTCTGAGCTTTATTTTTGTTAAATTCAATGATCTGGACAATATAATAAAATCTAGAAATTTAGAGAGGTCAAATATTTAGCAGAACGTTATTTTGGCCACTTTTAAGATGGTAATTTCATTTAATTACCATTTCATTGAGAGAGATTATTTCTTTTCAACTATAACAGAACATATTGCCCACATCATTAGCTCAGATCTAACTAATCTGAGGGTTGAAAAAATAGCCCTCTTTTTTTTCTGTCATGCAGCTGTTCCTTCTGGACTAACTTCTCTCCTCTTGCCCAAATATTTATTACTCATGGATAGATTTTTTTTTTCCATTTATTTGTCCAGAAAACGTTTATTGATGCTGATCAGAGTATTCCTAGCTCTTATTATGTGTTGTCTTTCCTAGAGCTCCCACCAAAGTGCTTGGCACTAGAAGGTGCTGATAAAATGCATTGGACAATTACAACTGTAATTGTCTTCTAGTTGGTTGTCTAGGTTCTACCATTAGCTGGTTCAGGACCGTTTTAGACAGAGCATCTAAGGGCAGTTTTATTTAAAATAAATAATTTTTTATTATTTGTGGCTTTCCATAATCTGCCCAAAGATGTATAGTAGAAGGTGACAGAACCCAAGTAACACTGTTACTCCATCCCCCACAGCCTACTCCTTGTTACTGTCACCTCTGTGCTGTGCTGAAGCTATAACTGTAACTCCCCTCCCAGATCACTCCTACTTGAATCTTACCCACTTATTCAAGGCCCTGTGCAAGCCCTTCTCTGGCTCTCCTAGAATCTTTCTCTGACAACTGCAGTTCACATTGACTTTTCTTTTTTATACTCACCTGTATTTTTTAAAATTTTCTTGTGGTAGGAACACTTAACATGAGATCTACCCTCCGAAAACATTTTTAAGTGTAGAATAATACAGTATTACCTATAGGTACACTGTTGTACAGCAAAACTCTCTAAAGCTTATTCATCCTGCTTGACTGAAACTCTATGACCTCTGATTAGCGACTCCCCATTTCCTCCCCCTCCCAGCACCTGGAGGGAATCACACAGTATTTGTCTCTCTGGGGTTGGCTCATTTCTCTTAGCATAATGTCCCCAATGTCACTAGTCATCGGGGAAATGCAAATCAAAACCACAATGAGATATCACTTCACAGGATGATATTATTATATAAAATATAATATCAGGATGGCTATTATTATATAAAACAACAAAACGAAAAACAAAAGATAACAAGTGCTGGCCGGGTTGTGGAGAAATTGGAATCCTTGTACGCAGTTGTTGGGAACGGGAACGCAGAATGATTCAGCCCCTATGGAAATCAGCACAAAGATTCCTCAAAAAATTAAAAATAGAACTACCATACAATCCAGCAATCCCACTTCTGGGTATTTATCCAAAAGAATTGAAATCAGAATCTTGAAGAGGTGTCAGCACTCCCATGTTCAGTGCAGTGCTAGTCACGATAGCCAAGATGTGGAAACAATCTAAATGTCCATTGACAGATGAATGGATAAAGAACATGTAGTATATATGTACAATGGGATATTATTCAGCCTTAAAAAGAAGGAAATTCTGCCATGTGTGACAACATGGATGCGCCTGGAGGACATTATGCTAAATGAAATAGGTAAGTGTTGTTAATCCTTCTTCCACATAAGAAGGCTAAAGCTCAGAGATGTCATGTGATCTTCCGAAGGTTTTAGAGCTAATATAGGGAAATGGAGAAGTTGGAATTCAAACTCAGGGGATTCTTTTTTTTTTTCTTGTTCTGTCTCCCGGGCGAGTGCCCTGGCGTCAGCCTAGCTCACTGCAACCTCAAACTCCTGGGCTCAAGCAATCCTCCTGCCTCAGCCTCCCGAGTAGCTGGGATTACAAGGCACTCCACGACACCCGGCTGATTTTTTTTCTATTTATAGTAGAGACAGGGTCTCGCTGTTGCTCAGGCTGGTCTCGAACTTCTGGCCTCAAGTGATCCTCCTGCCTTGGCCTCCCAGAGTGCTGGGATTACAGGCCTCAAACCCAGGTTTGGATAATTTTAAATCTTGTTTTAAATTTGCTGCGCTGCTTCCCAAGGTGGAACACTGAGGCAGGCCACAAATACCTTCCTTCCAATCGGCCTCTGTTAAGCAGTGCTCCCTAGCTGCATGTTAGACTTAGCTGGAAACTTCCAAATACCCTATGGCCTGAACCTTGCCCCCAGAGATTTGTATTTAGGTATGAGTTGGGGTTGGGGAAATTAAAAAAAAAAGATCAACCAGTGATTCCAACGTACAGCCGGGGTTGAGAAACAACATGTGACTAAACCTCCTTGTGCTCACATAACTAGCTTTGACTCCACCAAGATGTGCTTTTCCCGCATCTTCATTTCTTGTCTACTAGGAGAGACTGTCAGATGCTTTGTTGCACTAAAGATAAATGTCTGTGAAGTTTCCTCTGATCTCTAGTCCACCAACCCAATCAAAAAGAAAATGAGATTATTTGGCATGACTTTATCTTAGGGAACTCCTTCTTTTTAAATTGTAGTAAAATATGCATAACAGAAAATTTCCCATTTAGCCATTTTTAAGTGTATGGTTCTGAGGCAATGAGTACAGTCACATCGTTGTGCTACTGTCACCACCATCCCACTCCAGGACTTTTTCATCTTCCCAAACTAAACCTCTGTACTCATTAGACACCAACTCCCCATTCCCTCCTCCCCCCAGTCTCTGGTAACCTCATTGTACTCTCTGTTTCTATGAATTTGACTGTTTTCGGCACCTCATAAAAGAGGAATCATATAATATTTGTCCTTTTGTGACTGGCCTATATCACTTAGCATATTGTATTCAAGAATCTTCTATGTTGTAGCTCACACTCGTTTTTAATAACATGTTTATTTTTATGTGTGAACACTAACTTCAGAGACCAATAATCTCTGTTAGACAGAGACTAACAGACTTTACTCAAAGTAGTCATCCTCAAAATTACTTATTGTATTTAATTAAATGGAATTAAAAATGGCAAAATTACTAGCCTGTAGTTTTCTGAAATTCATCTTTTCCTTTGATTAAAAAATAGTATTTTTGTTGTTCTCTGAGTTTTTTGGCACTTGTACCAGATTTCACAATTGTCCACAAATTATTAACAGAGGTTTTGTACATTCATCGGTCAATTTATTTCTGCACCATTTAATGCCATTTGTCTGTCTTGGAGCCCTGTGTCTTCTCTTCTGTTTCAATTTCTTGTATTTCTTTGGCCTTAATGGGCATAGATGGTCTGGCCTCACTGTCACAGTATGCCCAGATGTGGGACTTTCAGTTTTAGAACTGGGACAGTCCTAGGCAAACTGGAACAGGTTGGTCACCCTACCAACCTGTCTGGCCTGTCTTGCTACTTAATAACACCAAGCTCTTTTGGTGATGCCTTTGTAACTTACAAAATAAGAAAAGCCTTATATTCTTGACTGGACCAAGTGATCTCTTACGATGTTATAAAGATCTTTTACAAAAAATGAAGCACAGGAAAACATAAACCATTCTTTAATGAGAACAATTTGATGAAAGATAGATTTTAACTAATTCCTATGTATATATCTGTAAGGGTTTATCAAGTAAGAAATTCTAGTAAAGAATTTGGAGAATGTAGTGACATTTGATATGAAATTATATGACTTGACACCTAGAATGTGAATCTAAAGGAAGTCCAAAGACTCACATTGAATCTAATGTGAATCTAAAGATTCATGTTCTTTCATTATTATAGTTAGTTAAAGACAAACAAATCATCAAATTGTAAATTAAAAATTTCACACCAAATTTCACAAACGGTAAGAAATTCAGAAAGTTAGCTTCTCTGCAAGCACCCAATTTCTTTTACCAAAAAAAATTTCATTATTCAATTTCCTTTCATATTTATTTATTTTAATTTTTTATTTTTAATTGTTATGGGTACATAATAGTTGGATATATTTATAGGGTGTTCATAGGTATTTTAAAAAAAACAATTAGCTAAAATGTTTACCTTGCCTGAGACTTGATAGATGTACTTGTTAATTACTTCGCTTTTTTAAATGTTAGTTTTAGTAACAACTGGCAGTCAACTTTTTAAAAAAATAGGCTTTATTTTTTAGAGTAATTTTCAGTTTATAGCAAAATTTTGAGGAAGGTACAGAGATTTCTCACATGCCCCCTGCCCCCACGCATACAGCCTTCCCTATTATCAACACCACCGACCCCCCCCCCACAGAGTGCTACATTTGTTAAATTTGTTACAATCGATGGACCTATATTACACATCATTATCACCCAAAGTCCATTTATGTTAGTACATTGTTGTTTTAATTTTAATTTTCCTGAAGACATATGATGTGGAGCATCTTCTCACATACTTATTTGACATCTGTATATCTATCTTCTTTGGTGAGGTATCTGTTCAGGTTTTCTGACTACTTTTTAATTGGGTTATTTATTTTCTTATTGTTGAGTCTTAAGACTACTTTGGCTATTTTGGGCAAGTCGAAAATCAGATAAGTCTTTTGCAAATATCTTCTCCAAGCTTGTGGTTTGTCTCTCATTCTCTTGACAGTGTCTTTTGCAGAGAAGAATTTTTTAATTTTAATGAAGTCCAGCTTATTAATTCTTTCTTTCATGGCTTGTGTGCTTGATGTCATATCTAAAATGTCATAACCATATGCAAGGTCATCTAAATTTTTGTCAATTCTTTCAGATTTTCTACATAGACAATCATGTCATCTATGAACAAAGACAGGTTTATTTCTTCCTTCCAAATCAGTATTCCTTTTATTCCATTTTCTTGTTTTATTACATTAGCTAGAACTTCCAGTATGATGTTGAAAAGCAGTGGTGAGAGTGGGCATACTTGCCTCCTTCCTGATCTTAGCAGGAAAACTAGTTTCTCCCCATTAAGTATGACGTTAGCTGTAGGTGTTTTGTAAATTTTTTTTTAATTAAGGTGCCGAAGTTTCCTTCTATTCCTAATTTTCTGAGAATTTTTGTTATGAATGGGTGTTGGGCTTTGTCAAATGCTTTTTCTACATCATTGATACAATCGTGTGGTTTTTCTTCTTTAGCTTGTTGATGTGATGGGTCACGTCTACTGATATCTGAATGTTGAACCAGCCTTGCACACCTAGGTAAATCCCACTGGGTCACGGTGGTCTATTTTCTTTTTAATCTTTTCTCCTCTACTTAGATAGAATTTTTACTGCTAAAACATGTGTGTGTGTGTGTGTGTATGTGCTCGAGCACACGCAAGGGAGTTGGGAAGGGATTCTCTGGTTTTTAGAAGTAAAAGGAAAAGATGGCTTCTTCTGGAGTGTCATCTCTGGATGTGCTATCTGGCACTGTGTGGCCATCTGGCAACCATGAGGGAAGCTGGCTTAGGACAATGCCAACGTGGCTAGCATGGCAGAGTCCAGAGATTGAAGAAGCCCAGCTCCTTGAGGACATTATGGAACCGTAGAATTTACCAACCTTAACTCTTATTTATTTATTTATTTTGATACAAGGTCTCTCTCTGTCACCCGGGCTAGAGTGCAGTGGTGTCATCGTAGCTCACTGCAACCTCAAACTTTGGGCTCAAGTGATCCTCCTGCCTCAGCCTTCTGAGTAGCTGGGACTCCAGGCACACCTAATTTTTCTATTTTTTGTAGAGGTGGGGTCTTGCTATGTTGCTCAGGCTGGTCTTGAGCTCCTGGCCTCAAGAGATGCTCCTGCCTCAGCCTCCTAGAGTGCTAAGTTATAGGCGTGAGCCACTGTGCCCGGCCTCTTTTTAATTTCCTGTAGTAGAAACCCAGGGATTCCTGCAATGTCAGCTAATCACTTGCATTTATCTTGAGGAATTTCTTTGAATGTGGCCCATGAACCACTTGTATCAGAATATCTCAGAATGCTTGTTAAAAAGCAGGTTCCTCTTTGTATCTTCCATATTATAGGCCTGGATATCTGTGGATAGGGAATAGGAATCACCATTTTTAACAATTCCACTATTTATTCTTATGTTCACTCACGATTCAGAATCTGTATTTTCAGAAAAAAAAAAAAAACCTACTGCAGAGGACTCAATTCATCACCCTCATAGAGAACAACATTGCAATGTGTTATATTTTCCTATGTTGACACCTCATTAACTCTTATAGGACATCTCAAAATCTGAAGATAACACACCCCAATGAGACATAAGCCCCAAATCCAGAAATGAGAAATAGATTAGAAGGGAGAAAAAGATCAGAAATATTTATTAGGATAATGAGAAAAAGAAATGCTGAAATACAACAGGATAAAAATATTTCAACGAGCGAAGGGGTTTCCTCAAACATATATTCAGAAGGCAGATGGTAAGGTGGAAAGTTGGCCCATTAAGAAATAATTATAGTAGGTTATTGGAGATTAGGGAAAAGGAAGTAAAAGATTTATTAAATAGCTTATACTCATTTATGCAGAAAGGTGGCCAATCTTGGGTTATATGTGCTTGTGAATGTGTCTTAGTGAGAGTGAACGAGACTTGGAAAAAGGCAGCAGAGTATAAAGACTGCCCATGGGAGGTGTGATTGCATCAGACGGTCCTCTTAAGAGCCGAAAGAGGGAAGCCCTCGCTTTTCAGCATCTCATAGAGTTTGACTCTTATTTGTTAAATAAGTTGTAAAAATGATAGCTCTGTAATGTCTGATCATTAAAATACCTTTTTTTGTTTTTGCTGACGAAGGCTATTAAGATTTAAATTTGTTGAAACACACGCACGCGTGCGCATGCACACACACACCCCTCTCTAGAATAAACCACTTAAACACCTTTACTTCCTTTTCCCAAGCCTTCAATAACTTACAATTACTGAAGCCATAAATGCCCTATTTTACAAAATAATACTCTTGAGGCCCGCACATTTGCCTCACTTACTACCTGGGAAAGACTAAGTCTCTAGCTAGAATAGTAATTTAGATTATATTTAGTTTGGAACTTCATTCCTATAGCCCTGGAGAGCAGATATTGGTGTTTTCCTACACCTCATGGGTGGGTCTTTTCTCTTAAATATTAAAGGCTGCAGAGCCTGTCTGTAGTGCACTGTTAGGAGAGAGAATTCTTGAAACTTCACTCAGGAACCATTCACCATCTTCCTGCTACCAAACATGTGAATATACCTACATATTCATCAACCACATCCTCCTTCTTGCTTGTTAAAATAGAGATTCTATCTGTTCTTTAAATGCAGTCTCTTCACAGGTGCTTAGGATTCAGGCCACTCCTGCTTCCAGGAACTTGACCTTCTCTCTGTTTTGTATGCGACCTCTCCTCTCAGTTTTTCTTTTTAAATAGACTTTATCATTTTTTCTTAGAGCAGTTTTAAGTCCACAGAAAAATTGTGTGGAAGGTACAGAGATTTTCCTACCCCCTGCCCCCACGTGCCTCCTGGTTATCACTGTTCCCACATCAGAGTGGCCCATTTGCTACAACTGATGAACCTACATTGACACATCATTGTCACCCAAAGTCCATAGTTTACATTAAGGTTCACTCTTGGTGTTGTACATTTCTTTTGACAGATGTACAGTGGCCTGTAGCTACCATTACAGACTCATACGGAGTGGTTTCACCGCCCCAAAAATCCTCTGTGCTCCACCTATTTATCTCTCTCTCAACCCCTGATCGTTTTACTGTCTCCACAGTTTTACCTTTTCCAGAATGTCATAGAGTTGGAATTATACAGTGCGCAGCCTTTTCAGATTGGCTCCGTTTATTCAGTGGTATGCATTTAAGCTTCTTCCATGTCTTTTCATGGCTTGATATCTCATTTCTTTTTAGTGCTGAATAATATTCCATTGTCTGTATATATCACAGTTTATCCACTCACCTACTAAAAGGCATCTTGGTTGCTTTCAAGTTTTGGCAATTATGAATAAAGAGGCTATAAACATTCTTGTGCAGATCTTTGTGGGACATAAGTTTTCAACTCATTTGGGTAAGTACCAAGAAGTGCAATTGCTGGATTGTTGGGTAAAAGTATGTTCAGTTTTGTAAGAAACTGCCAAACCATGTTCTCAAGTGGCTGTAGTATTTTACATTCCCACCAGCAATGAATGAGAGCTCCTGTTGCTCCACATCCTCGTCAGCATTTGTTGTGGTCAGTGTTCTGGACTTTGGCCATTTCAGTAGGTATACAGTGGGATCTCATTGCTGTTTTATTTTTTAACTCTCTAATGACATGATTTGGAGCGTCTTTTCATGTGCTTATTTGCCATCTGTATATCTCCTTTGGTGAGTTGTCTGTTCAGGTCTTTTGCCCACTTTTTAATTGGGTTATTCATTTCCTTATTGTTGAATTTTAAGAGTACTTTGTCTATTTTGGATAAAAGTCCTTTATCAGACGTGTTTTTAAACATGTTTTCTCCAAATTTGTGGCTTGCCTCTCATTCTCTTTACATTGTCTTTTGCAGAGCAGAACTTTTAAATTTTAATGAGGTCTAGCTTATCAATTCTTTCTTTCATGCATCGTGAACTTGGTGCTTTATCTCAAATGTCACTGCCATACCCAAAGTCATCTGGATTTTCTCCTATGTTATCTTCTGAAAGTTGTATCTTTTCACATTTTATATTTAGGTCTATGATACATTTTGAGTTAATATTTGTGAAAGGTCTAAGGTCTGTATCTAGATTCATTTTTTTTTTTTTTGCATGTGGATGTCTAGTTGTTCCAGCAATTTGTTCCAGCAATTTGTTGAAAAGACTATCTTTACTGTATTACCTTGCCTTTGCTCCTTTGTCAAAGATTTGTTGACCAGCTATAAATCTATCTATCTATCTATCTATAGATAGATAGATAGATAGATTTCTGGGCTTTGCATGCTGTTCCATTGATTTATTTGCCTGGTCTGTTGCCAACGTCTTGATTACTGCAGCTTTACAGTAAGTCCTGAAGTCAGATGGTGTCAGTCCTCTGACTTTGTTCTTATTTAATATTATGTTGGCCATTCTGGACCTTTTGCCTCTTCATATAAACTTTAGAATTAAATTGTCAATTCTGTCAATTTTGATTTTTCTCTACCATTTTTAAAATCTTGAAACGCTTCATTCAAAACAAACAAAACAAACAACAATAAACCCCAAACACCCCTCTCAACCCTATACTCCCTTCCAATTCCTGCTCTATCTCTCTCCTTTCTGGTCAGGTTTTCACCCTCACTAATTCCATCAAAACAGCTCTAGATGATTTCATTAGCGACTCCCATGTAGCTAAATCAGCTGATGTGTTAGACCTCTCCTTACTGGACTTCTGAGCAACATTAAACACTACTGTCCTTTGCCTGCTCCCTCGCTGTCCTTGGCAGCCTTACTTTCCTCAGCCTGGACGTCAGATGTTGCAGTCCTTCCAGCTCTGCCCTGGACTTTCTGATGTTCTCATTCTGTTATTTTCCTAGGTGATTCTGACCAGGCTTCAATCACCTTCTTATCCCATCCTACTACCGACTGCCAGAGTTTACAGATGTCCACGGATTTCCCAGGTGAATTCCTTTGTAGCAGCTACCACAGTTTATGATTATATATGTAGCCATTTATTTATCTCCCTCCCTAGATTGTTAGTGATATGAGACCAAAGTCTGAGTCTGTCTTTGCTCCACAGTGTCCCCAGAGCTTAGCATTTAGCTGACACCTATTAGCTACTTACTGAATATTGTTGAATGAAGGACTGATGGGTCAGAGGAAACTTGGCAATTATATGTCTGTCCAGGAGTGCTTCTGAAGTGTCTCTAGTTAGAGACATTTAGATTATAATTGGTTTGTCCTCACCTGTCCATGGAAACTACACTTGCTAAAATCATCAACAACTTGTTCCTTGTCAAGTTCTGTGGTTTCTTTGTTCTTAATTTTTAGAGATTTAAGTGGCCTAAATATATTCTCTCCTCAGTGCTCTCCCCCTACCCTCATCCCCCACCCCCAGTCTGCAGTTGTTGCCTATTTTGGAGCTTCTCTTGTTTCTTTGTTTATATCTCTTCTCTCTTCTGTTAATAACTCAAGGAAGAGTTTAGAACAATTTGGTTTTCTCCTCTAAACACAACCTATAGAGTTGCGATACCACTACATTTCATGCTGCAATCAGTCACCACTTGACATACACAGATTAGAAAATTACACTTCGACACAGATCTCCTTCTTTTTGCAGTATATTTTTGGTATCTTGCATGGATTTAAAACTTAATTTTGTTCTAAACCTCAATGCAAATATAATACATATGTGCATATATAATACACTAATAGAATAAAACAAAATATGTCTCTATGTGCATCATTATTCTTTTCCAACTTTCCTCTGTGTTCCCCTGATCCCTAGGACTCAGGCTTGGGACCAGTCAACTCTTTTCTGTCTTTCCGTCTTTTCTGTCCATCCTGACCTGGCTAGCAGGTCAGGACTCTGCTCTTATATCTACTAAGCTCGCCAGTAAAACCCATTGTCAACACCTTCATCTCACAGCTCATGTTCTGAACTCTGTCGTCTCCACATTTTGCCTTCCATTTCTGACCTTTTCCAGGTCTTAGGTTCTGTAGCCCTTGTCTCACTTTAAAAAAAACCCACAGTTTTATTGATATATAATTAACACAATAGTAAACTCCACATACTTAAAGTGTACAATTTGATGAGTTTTGACATATATCCATCCATACCCCTGAAAACAACACCTCAACTGATACAGGGAACGTATCCATCAGATCAGAGTTTCCTCATGCCCCTTTGTAATCCCTCTGACAGCCCCTCCCCAACCCACAAAACCACTGATTGACTTCCTGGCACTATAGATTAGTTTGCATTTTTAGACTTTTATATAAATGGAATCATATAGTGTGAATTCTGTTCTGTCTGGCTTCTCAGCATAATTATTTGGAAACTCATCCAAGTTGGTGCTTTACCACTTCCCCTGTTGATGGAAATTTGGATTGTCCATTTTTTGGCTATTAAAAATAAAACTATTGTGAACTTCTGCGTTCAAATATTTGCATAGATGTATATTTCTTTTCTTTTGTGTAAATATCTATGAGTGAAATGGCTGGTTCATGTGGTAGAGTAGTTGTACCATTTTATATTCGCACCAGTGGTGTATAAGAGTTCCGGTTCCTCCTATTCTCCCCAGTACTTGCTATGGTCGGTTTTTTTAATTTTAGCCATGCTAATAGGCATATAATGGTATCTCAGTGTGTCTTTAATTTGTTCTTCCCTAACGACTAATGATATTGAGCATCTTTTCATTTCGTGTGTTCATTTGCCATCTATATATTTTTGTTGGTAAAATGTCTGTTGAAATTTTTTTTAATTGGATTGTTTTCTTCTACTGGAGTTTTAAAAGTCTTTATATATTCTGCATACAAATCTTTTATCAGATATGTGCTTTGCAAAGATTTTCACCCAGTCTGTAACTTGTCTTTTTGTTTTTTTTTGCGGTTTTGATGGACAATAGTTTTTAATTTTAATTAAGTCCAATTTATCAGTTTGTTCTTTTATGGATTGTGCGTTTGGTGTCATGTTTAAGAAATTAATTCTTACACCAAGGTCAAAAAGGTTTTCTCCTATGTTTTCTTCTAGAAGTTTTATACTTTTAGGTTTTACATTTAGTTTTATAGTCTCTTTTTTTAAAGTTAATTTTTGTATATGGTATGACATATGAATCCAAGTTCATTTTCTTTTTCAGGTAGGGGCCTCACACTTATATTTTAGGCTTGATACTTAGGACTCATCCTTGATGACCATTTGTACTAACAGATTGGACCACACTGGTTACAGCTGCTCCAGCCAATACTCTGCTGAGTAGAGCTTAGCCTAAGGACAAAACTTCCTGATGATGGTTAGGGCCAGCCTTTGGCCTGGTTAGCTTCAGCCCCATGCACAGGACCCACATGGAGCTCTTTGAGTCTAATTGATCATTTTTTTTCTATGTACCACTCTTGATCTAGCCTTTTTTTTTCTTTAACTGCTCATATTGCATCTCTTTTCAGTACCTCGTCTCTTCCATCCATAGCTGGCTCACTGAGAGTCATCTTTATAGTTACCCCCAGATTCTCATCTCAAATACCAAACCCAGGCCATTTAGTTCATTCAGTTCATTCATCCAGCGCTTGTTGAGTTTTACCATGTGCCATGCAAACTGCAACAGACAAGGCTGATGCCATCCCTGCTGTCATGGAGCTTATAACCCAGTGGTGAATACAGTCAAATGAATAGGCTAATACAGTGTGGTGAAACAAGTGCTAAATGGTAGAAATTATAGGGGCTTCCATCAGTCAAGTCTTCTTTTTTGAATTGTCCTCACCTTCAATTACAACTTGGTTGCTTATTCTAAACAAGTGCATCTGTCCATGGTTCCTCTCTTTGCCCAATCACCCTGAATCTGGGCACTTCAGATGAGCAATATACCATTTGCACTCATAAAATCTCTGCAAGAGGTGAAAACTTTGATTCTGAATTATCTAATTTATTGTCACTGCCATCTGATTTTTGGCTGTGAGCAAGTATCCTTACCCGTGAATTGAAACTTTTATAATTCCAATAGGAAATCTTTTGCTTTTGCCTCTGAATGCTTTTTCAATGGTGTGCATATAAAATTCCACCATTATTAACATTATAAGACTCTAGTTCAAATCCTTGCTCTGTTGTTTGCTGTGTGATCCTCAGCTACTCTCTTTGTGCCTCAGGTTTTTAAACTACAAATTGAGAGTTTCAAGTTCTGATTCTAAAATGCTAGGCTGCTTCATTTTAAAAGTTACTTAAAACTTATCTCTTTTATTTAGCATTCTAAGACTACCTCCCTTCTGTCACTGGCTACTCCTATAACCCAGTAGCTACTTTATATAAAGAACATAAATATATACAGCCATGCACCTTTGTACAAGTATTTCTACTTTAGATATTTTGATGTCTGGTTGTATGAAAATATTGCTCTTTATTTTCCCTAAAATCATAAAAATACAAAGTCAGTAGTTTGTTCTTTTTGATTTGATGTATCTCTATAACCTTGGCATAAAGTATACAAAAATGTTGACCAAGTGATTTTGTTCTAATGGTTTCATATATAGATAAAAGATTTCCTTAGTAGTCCAGTGGATTTGGGATTTCAGATAAGCTAGCTACACTTTTGGCCCACTTAATTGCTTTTCCATTAGACATGAAGATTGGGAGCCTGAACTGTCCAACTAAATCAGTTCTCCCTTCGGTTTTGCTTGTGTAGAAACAGCCTTACCTCTGAGCTCCTACTTGGCTAATTCCAGTGAAGTCCCACCGGGAGCACAGCAAGAAGAGAGGAGTGATGCAAACAGACCGGAGTTTTAATGCAGCTGGTGACTGCGCCATTACCCAGGAAATGCAGGTTAATGTGGAGAAAGGGAGGGAACTGTGGGAGACAGCAATGCAAACCCAACAGCACCCATTAGGAGGAACAGTCATGCATCATAGAGATCAAGAATAAGGGTTAAGGGTCAAGAAGGCAGAGAAACTCCCCCCACTCCCTAATCAAAGAAAACATGCCAGAGACAGGGATTAAAGAAACAGCAAAAGAATGAAGGCTGAATTAACTCACGTGGATTTGGCTCTCACACTGTGCCCTGGCCCAGAGTCACCTGATGTCTCTAAATCCTTGCAGGACAAACAACCCACACTGGCGGGAAGGATGTGGTCATGTGGTGGAATATAGGAGATGTGTTGCACCATTCCTAGTACATTCTGGGTCAGCTGTGTGTAAACTATTAACATGGCATATGCAGATAACTGTATTATAAAGCAGAATATTAAGTGACACCAGAGAGACACAAATAAGATGATGGGATAATTCAGAGAAAGGAGGATTCAATTTCTATTCAAGTGTGTGCATGTGTGTGTTGTGTATGTGTTGAATTCAGAAAGGTTCATGAAGACATGGGATTTGAGGTCAGCCTTGTAGAACTGGCGAGGTTTTTGTCAAGCATATATTGTGGGGGTAAGGCAGAAATAGTAAAAGAAAATGGAAGAGAGGTCAACAGATGAGAGGGTGCTTAGAGAAAACTAATAGTCTAGTTTGGCCAAGGGATGAGGTGGGATATGGGGTAAAAGAAATGAGGCTGTAATGGTAGGTCGAGGACTATCCATGAAGGCCCCAGATGCCACCCACAGCTTTGTTTCTCCGTGTGTCCCCATTGTCTCAAAGGTATTCCTCTGCTGGCCTCTACCTGGGGCCTTAGGCCAGAACCAATCTGGTAGGAATATGTGGAAGCCTTCCTCATCCATTTGGGTTTGGAAGTGTGTCATGTTCACCATAGTTAGAGTCCAGAGCCCAGCCCCACTGGACTCCCACATGCCCACACTCTCCATCCCTGAGTCTCCTCT
Organism: Daubentonia madagascariensis; assembly: GCA_023783475.1. Lineage (NCBI taxonomy): Eukaryota > Metazoa > Chordata > Mammalia > Primates > Daubentoniidae > Daubentonia > Daubentonia madagascariensis. The sequence goes on from JAKFHU010001672.1 coordinate 7,760,546, forward strand.
GCTGTTACACGGCCCAGAGCCTCTAGTGCCCTGCCAGCCCCCAGGTCACAGAACTCCTTGTTTTCTCAGGTCCTCATGTTCACCAAGCTGAGCTTCTATTTGCTCCCTTTTCCATACTCTGCCCAGTTGCTGTGGCTAGTAGCACAGTGGCCTTCTAGAAATGGATCCTAGCCCAGTTAACCTGGGTCTTGGAACCCTGAATAGTTCTTAACAGGGTTCTCACTGCCTTGCCCCAAACTAGGTCCCACATCTGTGTAGCTTCTTAGCTGGATGTACACCTGCTTTGTGCTGAATTGCTAATTAGAAGTTTTGGTATTGATCACTTACTGAATTAGCAATAAAACTATTAATATATATGTAGGTCCAGATATTGAACCTACACACACTGGTAGCCTCTTCCATTCATCAATGCTCTTGGCCACCTTTTCTCTAAAGAGTAGATCTCTGTTCAGCCATGACCTGTTATCCTTCCCACCTGCCCATCACACTTAGTGCCAAAGCCTACCTGAGAGGTGGCTCCAGGACAAGGAGTTTGGACTTCATTTGGCCATAGTGATGTGATATCCCATTGTCTACTAATCTATTTACATAAGCTTTACTCACATAAGGTTTATGTTCCAAGGATAATTGATCTTCCATCTTCCACCCTTTTAATATAGGAAAAATCAACTTCAAACTTCATATAGAGTTTGTTGGCACACAAAGCAGAACTTGACTTAGGGAATTTAAACGTGGGACATATCTTGGAAGGATGTCAGAAAGTCACACCAATAATGGGAAGGCTGGAGAAATAGGATTAAAAATGGGAAGGGTAAGGGAACTCCAGAGACTTAGGGTTAGCTGAAACCATAGAGCCAGTCATATAGCAGGAACTTAGGATAGTAGTGGGGTGCCTCCACTGGTGCCAGTGTGACTTCCATTTCTTTTGCCCTTGTATTACTCTCCGAAGATTCAAAATTACAAAAAAGTATCTGCTGCTAAACCATCCCTTGGCATGGGTGTCTGAGAGGAAGGATTTGCTTAGTCAGCTTCCACAGTAAGACATTAAAGCATCTGAATTTATTGTCCCCCAAAGATCCCACACAATGGGGAAAAAGTGATTTCTGAAAAAGAAATGAAGATGCCGTTAGGAAGGAGAAATGGGTATTGTGTTGACAAAAACTTATAAATATCCTCATATATCCATTCCTTAGTTTTTTCTATTACCGTTCCAGATCTCACACATTTTAAGTGTTGAAAAGACATTTTGCAAATAGAGTGACAAAAGCTGCCACTAAGAAATGGTTTATGACTCTGTCTCCACCTTCCCTGCAGAGCTCCAAATGCCCAAGCTCCTCCCGCGTGGTCTGGGAGTGCCCCAGTGGTGTCTCATGTGTGCTCGGAGAGCTGGTTTTGTATCACAGGGGCTCCATCTTCGCCTTTTCCTTGTGTTCTAAAGTTCTGTGGTTGTGTCTTGGTGGATATGGTGTGAAAAGTGGAAGCTTTGATGTCAACATTTTCAATTCCACAGGCCTTTGTGACTGCTGCTCCCTCAGCCCCTGGTGCTGTGACTATGACTGTCACCAGTGCTGTCACTCCCATGGTCATCAACAGTGCCTCTCATGCCTGGTGACACTCAGAGATATAGAAGCAATTTCCATTGCTTTCCTGCTACCTGTTTCTCCTCTGTGAAGAGGAGTTGACCCATTGTCTTCGAGATGAATTTCTGGGCTTTATCAACTTTTTCCTTCTGTTGGGTTATTTACCAAGAGGCTCTCAAGGATTTCGGCCATCAAACCTTGGTTGATGTCATCTTGGGCTTCAAGTGGGACCCTGCTCCCTATTTGGGGTACAATTCCCCAAGCCAGCCATGCAGTTCCTACCTTTGTCCATTTGTCTTTCTCTTCCCTTTTCTGGGAATGTCATTCCCAAACTGGATTCACCTGTAGAACTCTGACTAATCCTTCAAAATCCTTCAATCTCATCCAACCCAGCTCTTGGGTAATTAATTGCAGCCCATCCACACCCTATCTCATAGCACTCAGGGTAGTATATTGAAATGATCTGTTTATATTTCTGTCTCCCCATCTAAACTATGAGCTCCTTCAGTACAGAATCTGGTTTTTTGTGTTTTTTTTTCATTACTCTGTCTTGAGCAGGTAGCTCACTGACTGGCACAAAAAGACCCTGGATATTATTCAGTCATTCAGTACTGAAATTTAAGATTTAAAAAAAAAATCTTGTATCAAAACTTCTAAGCAACTAAGTTCAAGAGGAGTGTACGCAAAGGGAGATGGTAACTACCATATGCTTTCCCTCCATGGTCAGGAGGAAGGCGAGAGGCCAGAGGAAGGTTGGTTGAGGGCTAATGTGTATCAACCCATCTAAACGGCAGCTCGCAGGCGACACTTGCTTCTGTGCACCCCACCGCCCCCAACTCCTAATCTCTGCCTAGTCTTTGGCTGGCCTAGACACCTGCTGAAAGCACTATGTGTTTAGAAATCACTCAAAATAATCATAACCAATGGCCGTGATTGCGATAAAAGATAAGGTTTTATTTCTCCACATATCAAAGAAAATGCCACTAAAAATTATTTCCATAGCTTTGGAGGCAATAGAATCGAACAAGCAGTTTAAAAATCATTACTTTAGAAAAACTTCCTAAGAAGATTAAAAAAACGTATTCAATATTAGTCCTTTAGTGGAGCCCATGTTTCAGAATACTATGTAAATAAGTTCTGCTGTCCACCTTTGCATATTTTTTCCCTCCTGGGAAGCTAAGAAGCATCATGTCTAGCTATTTTTTAAAGTAATGCTCTTTAGTCTACTGGGTATTTCATGAAAAAGCAAGCATTACTTTTTGTTTCATTTTCTTTTCTACAACTGTAGCAAATATGAGATTGGCGTCCAAACTGAGGTAGGAATTTTGGTTTATTAATCTCCTTAAGATGGTTTTCAGGCATTATCTTTGGTGGGAAGCAGAAGAAACTTGATTAACGATTGAGTTTTGTGGGAGATTTGAAGCAGAGAAAGAACAAAGTGCAGATGAGTTTGCTCTAGGGAGATAGGGACAAGGAACTTTGTGCCTACGAGTACAATTGATGAAGGCTAAGTGCCTCATATGGAATGTGGGCTTAAAAGAAGGACAGTAAATCACAGAGGTGATAACAGGTGTCACTACCACTTTTTCTTGATGAGCTCCTTGTTATCAGAAAATACTGTCAAAGTACAGTTTGGGCAGGGCTGTGGCACTTATCCTGCCTTTCCGCTTTTGTATGAAGTGGACACTCAGACTCTTCATTATGTGTTATCTGGGACCACAGAGGCTTTTTGGACCTAAAGTTGGGCTCTAAGGCAATTCAACATATATATTTTATGACCTATCTATTCTTTACTCTGTGCTACCCTATTCAGGAAACACTGCATAGTAAGAATAATAGATTTCAGAGTTGGAAAGGGCCTTTAAAAGTTGTCCATCCAGATGATCTAATGGCAAAGTTCCCTCTGCCATGTGTCCCCAAAGTCAACACAGAGCCTCTTTCTGAATGTCTTCAGTTCAAATAGATCGTTCCAGGAGGCCTGTGCAACTTTGAGCAGTTCCAGGTGAGCTCTCAGGGTTATAGAGATTTTCCTAATGTTGAACAACAATGTTCCTCGTTTTAATTGCCATCTGTTATTCCCAGTTCCGCCTTGTGGGGTCATGTAGAAGGAATATAGGCCCTCTTCTAGATGACAACTCTGTGAACTTGAAGACTGCTCTGTGTGTCCAAGGTTTTCTTATTTTTTTTTGAATAAAATACTTTTCTTAGTAGCATTTTACCTATATAGAGAAAGTCCAGCTGTGAAACGGCAGCAAGCCTGGATGCCCCTCGGTCCCAGTCCCAGCTCTTTTATTGCTTGGTTGTGTGAAAGTAGACAAATCTCTTTACTTTGAGAGCCTGTTTATCATAAGATTAAATAAAACCCCAATTGCATGGGGATATTTTTAGAATTCATTTATTCAATAAATATTAATTGAGTGCCCACTAGGCTGGGAATAAAATACTGGACAAAGCAGACAAACACCTCTACCCTCTTGGAGCTTAGATTCTCTGGGGACAGGAGGCAGAAAGTAAGTGAAACATAGGGACTGTTGGTGGGCAAAGGTACTGTGAAAAAAAGCAAAGCAGAAAAGTGGGAATGGGGAATACCAAATGGAGGTTTGCAGTTTTAGATGGGGACTAAATGACGAAGGGTATACGACTACACTTTGTAAATTACACTGTAGAAAGTTGTTCAGATGGGGGTTATTTCTATAGCTTGGTGTTCTCACTCCTCCACATGGGTCACTTTCTCTGGCCATACTCGTTTCCCTATTTACCTCTTAGTATTTGGTGTCTGGAACTGAGCCTAGTGCCCCAGGTATGGTTAGACCTTGGTATGACATTGATTTTGCCCTACCTACTTTCAAAATGATTTTAGGTAGCTTCTAATCAATTAAAAATCTATGTCCTTCTACCTGATTTCATATTGAGCACACAGCAGTCTCTGTGGGAGGCTTACCCAATGATGGGGCTGCAAAGCCAGCTTTGGGAACAGGAGTGGGCGGCTTCCCACAGTCTGATATTATGTCTCCTACACTCACCCATTTAACCCAAACCAAAGTTTTTGACAGACAGAAGGAAGCTTTCATTTCCTAAGAAATTGGTACCCTTAAAAGCAAATAGCTGAAAATAGACAAATTTCCCATGCAGAACTCCAAATAATTTATATGTATATAAATACTCTGCTCTCAAGGAGGTGGAACATAACTCCCCACTCCTTAAGTGTGAGATTCACATAGAGACCGCCTGCCAAAGAGTACCGTATGGAGAGGGGAAAACAGAGAGTGCCTTTACAGTGGACAAACCTGACAGCCACTACCTCAGCCAGGTGATCAAAGTCAATGTCGACAGTCATAAATCACGTTGATAGGGGCCCTTGATGTGATGTGGTAAAATCAGTTTGCCTCTGTGACCATCCTTCCAAAAATGCATATTCCCAGTGTTATCATGAGAAAAACATCAGACAAACTCCAGTGAAGAAGCATTGTAATAATATACCTGACCAGTACTCCTCAAAACAGTCAAGGTCATCAAAAACAAGGAAAGTCTGAGATACCATCCCAGCCAAGAGGAACCTGAGAAGGTTTAATTACTACATGTCATGTGGTATCTTGGAACAGAAAAAGGACATTAAGTAAAAACTAAGTAAATCTGAATAAAGTATGGGCCCTAGTTAGTAATAATGTATCAATATTGGTTTAGTAATTGTAACAAATGTACCATGCTACTGTTAAGATGTTAACAATAGAGGAAACTGGGTGTGGAGTATCTGAGAACTCTGCCCTAATGTGAAGTCTAATTTTATGTGTCAACTTGGCTGGGCTATGAGGTACCGAGATATTTGGTCAAGCATTATTCTGAGTGTTTCTGTGAGTGTTTTGGATGAGATTAACATTTAAATCAGTGGATTCTGAGTCAAGCAAATTGTCTTCCATAATGTGGGTGGGCATCATGCAATCAGTTGAAGGCATGAAAGACTGGCCTCCCTGAGCAGGATAGAATTCTCAAGCATACTATTTTCAGACTTTGACTGCAACATCGTCTATTCCTGGTTCCCACAGCAGACTGCCTTTAGACCTGAAGTGGAACGTCAGCTCTCCTGGGTCTCCAGGCTGCTGGCCCACGCTGTAGATTTTGGACTTACCAGCTTCCGTAATCACATAAGCCAATTCCTTATAATAAATCTCTTTCCATATGTATACACATCCTATTGGTTCTATTTCTTTGGAGAACCCTGATTAATACAATTACTTTCACAACTTTCCTGTAAATCTAAATCCATTCTAAACTGAAGAGTTTGTTTGAAAAGTAAACTAAAGAAGGCAAGTAGCCTTGGGAGAGGCATCATATTGGTTTAAATTTATTCTGAGGTAAATTTACTCTGAATTCCACCTTTTTTTTTTTCTGGGAACTTTAGTGCAGGAAGAGGGAAAGTATGAAAGGTACAAACAGGAGTTAGGGTCTCTTATTTTAATTCCATATTCACAAATCCCTGTCATATTAAGAAATCAGCTTCCCAGATATTCTGATACATTATGTTCCTAGAGAGTCATATAAGCATATTGGAGTCTGAAAAAAAAATTCTCCATTGTAAATAATTGCACAATGTCAGGCCACTTGTCAGGCACAAGTTTCCAGAGGGAACATGTGACTGCTCTTACTTGTTCCTACTCCCTTCCTTTTCCTGTCCTCTCTTCCCAGAGCGAGCCCACAAACCCATGACTGTTCTCTGGAGTATAACAGCTCCCAGTCCTAGAACTGAGGCATGTGGAAGGGGTTGAACCTGAACTATGATAAATGTCATATGGTATCTTGGATGAGATCTTGGAACAGAAAAAGAACATTAAGTAAATTCTAAGGAAATCTGAATAAAGTATAGACCCTAGTTAGTAATAATGTATCAGTATTGGTTTATTAATTATAACAAATGTACCATGCTAACATTGAGATGTTAACAATAGAGGAAACCGGGTGTGGAGTATTTGAGAAGGATGCCCTACTGTGAAGGCTAATTTTATGTGTCAACTTGGCTGGACTATGGGGTACCTGGATATTTAGTCAAACATTATTCTGAGGCTGAACTATGGTAAAGAAAGCTGACCTCACGTGAGGAATCTGGGTTATCGTCGAGGCTCTGCCCTAAAGAGCTCTGTGGCTTGGCACAGCCCACCGTGGCCTCTGGCACTCCTTCACCTGTGAGAACCTGTTATGGAGTAAGAGGACATTTAGTCATACACTGGTAATTAGTGAAGTTGAGTAAAAAGTCTGAAGGAACAGCTAAGTTTCTCTTCAATGATCCTCTAACTTTTTTGTAATATGCATTAGAATCTTTCCAACTGGAGTTTTTCCAACTGGACATACAGTAATAAGAGATTAATTTTATTAAAAACAATAGGGTAGAAATGAAGCAGAGAGTTATAGGGATGCTTTAAATTCTTTCTCTGTTGAGTCCTTTAGCTCACATTAGAAAACGGTTGAAGAAGGAACATGGAATGTGTGAAAATTAAAAGGCTGCAGAAAATAAAAATTTATGAGTTTGGTTTCTAGGGCACTCTCTCTTTCACACACACACTCACACACACATATTCAAAAAATAAATACTGATAGGTGTTAGTGTCACCTAATGGACACATAGACCTGAAAGAAATGTTTATAATTCTGACCTCAGTGACTCCAGTAAGCTCAGTCCTTTAGTGTTTAATATCGTTTCAGAGTTTGTGCTGTTAAATCAAAAGGTTATCTATAATACATCTGGTGCTATTAATGCAAAAGATCAGAGGTATTCAAAAGACATTTATTCATTATTAATATAGATAATAAAGGATCATTTATGAGGCTTCAGATGAGATTTTTATCATCAAAAGCTTAAAAAGGGAAATTTATTTTTGCTTCAGGACAGACATGAGAGGTATCTATGATGGGAAATGTGAGAGTCCACACAAAACTGTCAGATTCACTCTGTTTCGGAAGATGGCTGATACTTTATAGCAACAGATTAAAAAGAAAATAAAATCTTGTGCTTTAAATTTCTATTGACAGTGCTTCATGATTTATTCTAGGTTTGTCCTTTATTGAGACATCTTGTTGATGTTCTCTGTTTCTCTCTCTTACATTTTGTGGTCTTTGACGGCTTATGTAAATTGAATGAGGGGGGAATTCATCCAATTCTACAAAATATTGGGGGTTGGCAAATAAACAAAGGACCAGGTTGACTCTGGAATCTTTACATACTAGTGAGAGCTCCAGCTCCAGCTTTTATTGAACACAAGAAGTAATGAGAGAGGGTGACTTGAAAATATACTATTTTGGAGGAAGGTGATATAAGCTTGGGAGACTTGGAAGAGTTCTTAGATCTGGAACACGGTATTACTGGAATTACCATTAGCTTATGCTGTTGGAGCTTATCAAAGTGGACCTTAAATGGGTTTGTAAGAGAGTTAAGATTTTCAGAATTTCTCTGACCTCAATTTTGCAAATATGCACCAACCAACCAATTCTTTAACAAAAGTTATGGTTGGCAACTTACTGGACTTTGAGTTTGGAATTCACAAGTGACAAGTAAAAAACTAAAGATGTTCCACACAGTGTCAGCTACAGATCAAGCGTTCAGGAGATGTTTGCTGAATAAATGAACGTGTCTTATTAGGTCCAGGTATCACAGTTGGAGTTACCTTGTGTGAAAGGACAGTGGGGATATTCCAAAGGCATTTATTCATTGCTAATCTACGTAATTAAAAACCATGTGTGTGTGATTTCAGATAAATCATCTTCATTAAAGAATAAAAAGGGAAGATTTATGGACCAAAATTCCCTGGATTAGCTGGATTTAATATTAGCTAATAAGTTCAGGACTAGAAATTGAATAAAACTCAATAAAATCACACATTGCTCCATACCCACTACATTAAGGGAAAAGGACAATTGGAGACCATCAAGTCCAATATCCCAGTCAACAAATAGGCAACCACACCCAAAAATTGTGGCTCAGAGCATTTGTACAATGAAAAAAACCCCATAAATCTAGCTGCCACGCATCAAAGAGAAATGTGGATCATTCAAATGTACAGTTACGAGGTGGACCAGCACTGTGAAGGAGCCTTGGAAGGAGCCTTTGTGTCAGGTGCAGGCTTGACTCTCAGCATCATCCACGTGTCCGATGTCCCCACAGTGCTGAAAAGGCTGGAAAGGTAAAAGCATATTCTCTAGACGTCCTTGCACTCAGATTCCAAACGAGATTTTGGTTTTGACAATCAGGTGCACTTATATTAATATAAAACTTAGAAGATACAAAGCTGTCGTTTGTTCCAGGCACACACGATCATGGCAGCAGTTCGGTTTCTCTGTAATTATCAGAGGTCCCAGTCTTTAGTCACTAGGATTGTTGGTTTTGAGAGTGATGGAGGCAGCATCTCTTTGGGGCACAATGGGATGTTTCTATACATGTATACATTGTATGATCAAATCACGGAATTAGCATATCCATCTCCTTAAACATTTATTATTTCTTGTAAGAACTTTCAAATTCCTCTTTTTTGTAGCTATTTGAAATATGCAGTGCATCATTAACTATAGTCACCCTACTGTGCAATAGAGTACCAGAACTTACTCCTGTTACACTGTGCCTGTTGACCAACCTCTCCCCATCTCTCCCTCCCCACTATTCTCCCCAGTCTCTAATAACCACTACTCTACTCTCAACTTCTATGAGATCAACTTTTTTAGATTCCACGTACGAGTGAGATCATTCTGTATTTGTATTTCTGTGCCTGGCTTATTTCGCTTAACTTAATGTCCTCCAGGCTTATCCATGTTGTTGCAAATGACAGGATTTCATCTTTTTTATGGCTGAATAATATTCTATCATGTATATATACCACATTTTCTTTATTCATTCATCCACTGATGGGCACTTAGTTTGATTCTATATCTTGGCTATTGTGACTAGTGCTGCAATAAACATGGGAGTGTAGATGTCTCTTCAACATACTGATTTTATTTTATTTTTTTGATATATACCCACTAGTAGGATTGCTGGGTCAATATGGTAGCTGGTATTTTTGACATTTTGAGAAATCTTCATACTGTTTTCCATAAAGTCTGTACTAATTTACATTCCCACCAGTAGTATATTAGAGTTCCCCTTTTTCTACATCCTCACCAACATTTGTTATTTTTTGTCTTTTTGACAATAGCCATTTTACTGAGGTGAGGTGATATCTCCTTGTGGTTTTGATTTGCATTTCCCTGATGGTTAGTGATGTTGAGCATTTTTTCATATAGCTATTGGCCATTTGTATGTCTTATTTGGAGAGATGTCTATTCAGGTCTTTTGCCCATTTTTAAATCAGAATATTTGTTTGTTTTGTTTGTTTGTTTGCTTTGCTACTGAGTTGCTGTTTGAGTTCCTTATAAATTCTAGATATTAACCCCATATGTACAGTTTGCAAATATTTTCTCCCATTCTGTAAATTATGTCTTCCCTCTGTCAATTGTCTCCTTTCCCGTGCAGAAGATTTTTAGTTTGATGCCATCACATTTGTCTATTTTTGGTTTTGTTGCTTGTGCTTTTGAGGTCTTGTCTAAAAAATCCTTGCCCAGAAATGTCATGCAGTGTCTGTCCTATGTTTTCTTCTACTAGTTTCATAGCTTTGTGTCTTACATTTAAGTCTTTAAGCCATTTATAGTTCATTTTTGTATATGGTAAGAGATAGGGGTCTACTTTTATTCTTTTGCATGTGGACATCCAGTTTTGCCAGCACTATTTACTGAAGACTGTCCTTTTCCCATTGTGTGTTCTTGGCACTGTTGTCAAAAATCAGTTTACTATAAATGTGTGAATTTATTTCTGGACTTTCTATTTTGTTTCATCAGTCTGTGTCTATTTTTATGCCAATGCCATTCTCTTTTGGTTACTATAGCTTTATAGTATATTTTGAAATAATTTTGTTTATTTGTGTCCTCTTCAATTTCTTTCATCAGTGTTTTATAGCTTTCACTGTAGAGCTTTTACCTCTTTTGTTAGATTTATTCCTAGATATTCTATTTTTTTGTAGCTATCACAAATGGGGTCATTTTCTTGATTTCTTTTCCAGATAGTTTGCTATTGGCATATAGAAATGCTACTAATTTTTTTATGTTGATTTTGTATCCTGCCACTTTACTATATTTATTTATTTGTTCTAACAGTTTTATGGTAGAGTCTTTAGGGTTTTCTAGTGTAAGATCAGGTCATCTGCAAATAGGGACAATTTCCCTTCCTCCTTTCCCATTTGGATGCTTTTTATTTCTTTCTTTTGCTTAAATGTCTTGCCCAGGACTTTCAATGCTAAGTTGAATAGTAGTGGTGAAAATGGGCAACCTTGCCCATATCTTAGAGGAAAATCTTTCAATTTTTCCCAGTTCAATAAGATGTTGGCTGTGTGTTTACCATATATGGCTTTTGTTATATTGAGGTATGTTCCTTCTGTACCTCATTTATTGACAGATTTTATCATAAAGGGATGTTGAGTTTTGTCAAATGCTTTTTCTGTGTATTGAAATGATTATATGGCTTTTGTCCTTCCTTCTGTTGAAATGTATCACATTTTTTAATTTGCATATGTTAAACTATCCTTGCATCCCTGGAATGAATCCCACTAGATCACGGTGAATGTGTTTTTAAATGGGCTAGTGAATTCTGATTGCTAGTATTTTGTTGAGGATTTTTGTACCTATGTTCATCAAGGATATTGGCCTGTAGTTTTCTTTTTTTTTGTTGTGTTCTTGTCTGGTTTTTGGATCAGGGTAATGCTGGTCTCATAGAATGAGTTTGAAAAAGTTCCCTCCTTTTTAATTTTTTGGAATAGTTTGTGAAGAATTGGTATTATTTCTTCTTTAAATGTTTTGTATAAGTCAGCAGTGAAGCTAGTAGGTCTTAGACTTTTCTTTAATGGGAGACTTTTAATTGCTGCTTTAATCTTGTTACTTATTATTGGTCTGTTCAGATTTTCTATTTCTTCTTGATTCAATCTTGGTAAGTTGTATGTGTTCAGGAATTTACCTGTTTCTTCTAGGTTTTCCAGTTTGTTGGCCTATAATTGTTCATAGTAGTTTCTTATAATCCTTTGTATTTCTGCAGTCTCAATTGTAATGTCTCATTTTTTATCTCTGATTTTATTTATTTGAGTCTTCTCTCTTTTTTTCTTAGTCTGGCTAAAGGTTTGTCAATTTTGTTTAATTAAAAAAACCCAATTCTTTGTTTCATTGATCTTTTGTATTGTTTTTAGCCTCTATGTTAGCCTCAATTTTATTTGTGCTCTGAATTTTATTAGTTCTTTTGTTCTACTAATTTTGGGTTTTGTTTGTTCTTGTTTTTCTAGTTCCTTAAAATGTATCATTAGGTTTTTTATTTGAGATCTTTCTTCTTTTTTGGTGTAGGTGTAGGTGTTTATTGCTCTAAACTTCCCTCTAAGGAAGCACTGCTTCTACTGTATCCCATGAGTTCTGATATGTTATGTTTCTATTTTCATTTGTCGCAAGAAATTTCTAAATTTCTTTTTAAATTTTTTCTTTGACCCATTGGTTGTTTAGGAGCATGCTGTTTAATGTCCCTATATTTGTACAGTTTCTGAAGTTTTTTGTGTTGTTGATTTCTAGTTTTACTACATTATGGTCAGAAAAGATACTTGACATGGTTTTAGTTTTTTAAAATTTGGTAAGACTTGTTTTGTGGCCTAACGTATAATCTGTCTTGGAGGACGTCCCATATGCAGATGAGAAGGATATGAATTCTGTATCCATAGGCAAAAAACCCAAAAAACCAAAATAAAAAATCTTTGACCTAAGCCTCATACTTTATATAAAAAATAACTTAAAAAATGGACCACCCACTTAAATGTAAAATTATAAAACTTTTAGGAAAATAATAGGAGGATATCTTTAGGATCTAGGGCTAGGCAAAGAGTTCTTACACCTGAGACCAATAAGATGACCCATAAAGGGAAGAATAGATAAACTGGACTTCATCAAAATTAAAAATTTTTGCTCTGCAAAAATCTCTCTTAAGATGACAAAAAGACAAGCTTCAGACTTGCAAACCACATGTTCAACAAAGGATTATTATCTAGAATATGTAAAGAAATCTCAAAACTCAATAATAACAAACAATCCAATTAGAAAATAGGCAAAATATACAAAGAAATATTTCACCAGAGAAGATACTCATATGGAAAATGAGCATATGAAATGATGTTCAACATTGCTAACCATTATGAAAACTAATTAAAACATAAGAAGATATCACTACTTACCTATCAAAATGGCTAAAATCAAAAATAGTGACAACACTAAATGCTAGTGAGGATGTAGAGAAACTGAATTTCTCATACATTACTGATAGGAATGTGATAGTATAGCCACTCCGGAAAAGTTTGGCAGTTTCTTAAAAACTTAAACATGTAACTACCATATGACTGAGTGGTTGTTGTCCTGGGCATTTATCCCAGAGAAATGAAAATTTAACCCTCACAAAAAATTCTGAACACAATTGTTTATAGCAGCTTTATTTATAATATCCCCAAACTAGAAACAACCCATGTGTCCTTTCATGGGTGAATTATTAAACAAACTGTGGTACATTCATACCATGGAATACTACTCAGCAATAAAAAGAGCTATGAAAACAATGTGAAACGAGCTATTAATACACAACAACTTGAATAACTCTCTAGAGAATTACATGAAGAAAATAGTCAATCCCAAGAGGTTGAATACTATATTATTCCATTTGCATAACATTCTTGAAATGACAAAATTATAGAAATGAAAACCAGATTAGTTTTTGTAGTAGTTAAGAAGAAGGTAGGAGTGGGAGGGACCCTTGTGTTGATGGAAATGTTCTATATCTCAACGGTATCAAATTGTCTTCCACAAAGATGATTCCAATTTATATGTCTGGCGAGATTATAATGAATATACCAGATATTCCCATATCCTAGCCCCCCCAATATATTCTACCACACTTTTTGACTTTTGCCAATCAGATCATTGGTGGTGGTATTGTTTTCATGTGTATTTTAAGTTGTGTGTGAAGTTGAACATTTTTTTCCTCATGTTTAAAGGTCATTTGTGTTTCTTTTTTATCTGAACTGCCTACAAATCTTTTAAAAACCTGAGCTTATGGGGCAGCTCCCTGCCAAAATACTGGTTTCTTTACGTGGTCCTGCCCACTGCACCCCCTTCCCCCAACCACATAGACCTTCTCTTCCTCATTAGGATTGTTCTTGATTTTATAATTAAATTTTATCTCTGGTGCCTCTTTGAATCTCTAAGCATGTGGTATAATACTCTCCTACCAAAGAGTGGATTCTTGAGAATAAATAGCTCAACCCCATTCATTTTTCTCTGTCACACCCATCGAATTCTCTAGTATCACAATCCCACGGGAATCATCAGGACATTTTTCATTTGTGTTGCTTCTCTGTTTATATTTTGAAGCTAATTTAATTTACCATTCTTTAGTGGATGTTAAGCTCTTTGAGTTCAGGGACCCCATCTTTTCATCTTCTGCTCTCATTGCCTGGTACCCGGTGCTTGTGTCTCAGAAGCCCTCGATTGGTGTTAGTGTGATAGTGACTTTTCTGTAACACTCATCCTTGGGAGAGGCTTTGAGATATATTTAGCCCTCATCAGGAAGCCACAGCTTTGGGAGTAGCTAACTTTTATTTCTGCCCTTGCAAACTGTTTCTAATTCCTTATGGAGCAAGGTTTAGTGAGTCACAATATGGTCCCTACAAAATTGAAAGAAATCTTGTTGTTTTGGTCACTATCAATGTCTTCTTTCTAGTCCCCTTTGGTGGCTGTCCGTTGTCCTCAGGTTGTCTCCTCCATCTTAAAAACCTGTTCTTCGCAAAGGATTTGGTAAACTCATTCACACTGAAGTACAACTTACTGATAACAGTTTAGATTTAATCATTCTAAAAGAGTTTTCATGCTAACCTGTTCAAAACCTGAAGCTGAGCAAGGAAGCTGTAATGTTGACATTTCATAATACAGACAGCAAGTATAAGAGTTAAGTTTCTGGCCAAGTAAATGTCTTACATTCTAGGAATTTGAACATGGAGGTGGCAAGTATTCTCTCTACTCCTGCATGGGACACTGGTCCCTGTTTGGGGCCATGGAGGAAGTAAGTGAACTTCTAAGCAAGCTAAGCATGGACTGATGGCAGATTTAGCAGCGGTGCACAGGATATTATTTATATATTCTGGTCTAAGTCATAAATAGATGCAACAAGGGAGGTGGTAATAGTTCATTTTTAAAATTTCCCTTTTTAGTTATACTGATAGATCAGGCCGATGATGTTTTTCTTCCTTAGTAAAGCAGTATTCATTCAGTCTCTTTATTTCAACTTGTAGGTTCCAATTTAAACTAACAGCATTTTTAGAAAAATCTATTAAAATTAAGAAAGGCTCAAGAAAAACAAGAAGAATACTTCCACTATGAAAATAAAACTTGTTGCAGACATTAATGGACTGTCTTAGTCCATGAGGGCTACTATAATAAAATCCCACAGACTAGGTGGGCTTACAAATAACAGAGATTTATTTTCACAGTTCTGGTGGCTGGAAGTCCAAGATCTAGGCACTGGCAGATTTGGTGTTGGGTGAGGCCCTCTTCCTGGTTTGTTGATGGCACCTTCTCACCACATCCTCACTTGGTACCGGGAGTGGCTAACTCTCTCAGGCCCCTTTTATAAGGGCACTAATCCCATTCATGAGGCTCCACCCTCACGACCTATTCACCTCCCAAAGGCCCCACCTCCTCATACCATCACCTTGGAGGTTAGGATTTCAGCACCTGAATTTTGGAGGAATGTAAACATTCAGTCCATTGCATGAACTATCATTTTTCTCCTTTTTCTATTTTTACATAGTTATTCCCTTTGTCATAAACTGAATCTTCCTTTCTGCCACTGACATTTCTTACTCAGCTTTAACTGATTTTCTTGACAGAATTTTCCTATTTTGGTCCTTCTTCCGTTGTTCCATTTTCCAGATGTAGTCCTGTTTTTTATTTACTCACAGCTTTTTTTTAAAGTCCTTTATAAAATCACATCAATTGTTTCTTGCTCTTTGCCTCTTCCAGAGAAACTGTAATTTGCAAAGGCTTAATTAGGATCTCTTCGGAGTCTCCACACTTTAGGATTTTAATATGTACCATTAGCACAATATAACCCCCAGATTTCTTAGTTCGTCCAAATTTTCTTCCCCAAATCTAGCTCCTCCATGAAGTTATGGTTTCTTAAAACATTTTTTTTCTAAAAGAAGTCGGAAAGAGAACCAAGTAAACATTATTATTGCATCAAAGTTACAAGCTCTTTCCACACCACCATTTAGCATTGTTGTTTTAAGTTTTTAAAAAAAGCAAATGTTGAAACTCATTTGGAGGCTGTTTTCATAGTAAGAAGCCATTTTAATGATCACATATGTTGTTGTTTTAAGGGCCCATTTTATAATTGAAAGAACACAATCTAGACTATCTTGGGGATTTGATTCATGCAATTTCTTCCCACATTATGCACTGAGCTGTTTATTAATCAGCCTGACTCCACAGTCTGTTTTTACTCACTTTGATTTCTTTTGTGTTTAAGGTTCAGGGTTTAAATTTTTAGTACTAAAAATGAAGATGACTGCTTTCAGTTGTTTGTTTATTACTACAACTAGATTTCTAATCATTTCCAGGCTACAGAGGGGAGAAAGAAAAATAAAAGATGGGATAGATATCCTGTCAACACATCTCCTTATTTTATCTGGAGCTCTTTGGATGAACCGATTAAGCCTAAAGTTCTATTAAATATTTGAGATTGTATTGCAAAGGCATTTGTTTTGCAGCATAGATTTTTCTTTTTTTTTAAGTTGGGAGAGAATTGGACCACTTACATGATTCAGATGGTTTTCTACCCACTGCCTTCATCCAATTGTACCTTACTTCCTACTGTTGCACTTAAAGATTCTCAGTCTTCAGGAGTCTCCTATCATGGTAGTCCAAAACACTACAATGCAAAAAAAAAAACCTCATAGTATTTATTTATTTAATCCAATTAATCAATTTCCAGTTTGTCCTGCTCCACTGACAAATTCATTAGTGGAGATTTCTCATGCTGGGTAAAAATTTAGGAGAGGGGTGCTTAGGCATTGCAGAACATTTAGGGAAAGGTCCTCTGCCCACACAGGTCACCTGAGAAAGGAAGATATACCTATAGCAGTTATAACCTACAGGTCACATTTGGCAGTTTACTTTAAAAGTAAACAGGCTTCCAAATTAACCTGCATTGTGGAGGTCTTATAATTCATGGTGACATCCTGTCCCTGAGTTCCTCAGATTGTTGGCATGCTGATTAATATATGCCCTACTGACATCGAAAAGGATGCTGATTTATTTCTGAATCGTGAAGTTTTACTGATTGTCTTGCACGTAGACATTTTAGCCTGTATGCTGCAATCTGTAGCCAATAATTGTAATTTCTGTATTGTACCCTCCAATGAAAAAGGACAACTCTGGTATGAGAAATCCTCCTCCCTTCTCCTAAACCTTCCTGTAAAAGCTTTCCAACTTGTAACAGACTCCGGAGCAGTCCCAACTTGGTTGGTGTATTTTCCTGGGTCTAATCCTCGCATTCAGCTTCCAATAAAACTTTATCAAATAATTTCTATCTCAACGGTCTTAATTTCAGTTGACAGTGTTAAGAACAATACACAAATTAAAAGCTCAATAAATTAGCTGCTTTGGCTAATGTTGTGTTCTCTTGGGAATGAAACACAGGAAAACAGAGAATCCAAACTCAGAGGGGGAAAGTAGGGGATCATTCTCTCTAAGTTCCAAAGGCCATCCAGTTAGAGGCCAACATAGATGTGTGATCAAAGGTAAAAGTCTCTGGGTGCTTGGAACAAGGGAACTTGTCCAATGAAGTCCAAAGACAGGAAGGCAACGACAGGGTCTGTGTTTGTGTCCTACCTTTTTTCCTGCCATACTGGGCCTGCCTTTCATAGCAGTATCCCTTGGTGGTTGCCTGTCACCTGCCACCTGCCTTCATTTACGCTTGTAGTGGGGTTGATGTACTGTCACTACCATGTGGATGTGCAAAGGAATTTTAACTCCCTTATTTCCCAATCATTGACCCAACCTTCCTTTTCAGCACTTGGTAATGATGGTGCTGGCAGGAAACACATTTGGTATAATTCAATTTAGCCCTTAGTCTCATGCAATCATTTTACCAATTTTTTTTAAGGTTTAATTTAAGCTATTAGGATCTTTTCTCAGTCTTTTAGATTCCACCCTGCTGCATTCCAAGATGGCACAAAGGCAATATGGTTTGGGGGAGAGGTGGCCACGACCACTTGGCTTTGGAGGATGGGGTGGCCTGGCCTTGTATTGGTTTTGGGGGCATTCTGGCTGGCATCTGCTGAGGGATGCTTGGTGTGTTCCTATGCCTGGTCATTCTGCGGAATCCACCAGTGACATCTGCAGCTGTTAATCTCATGGTCTATTGTTTCTCAAACTTGGTCAGGGCCTGGCCAGCTTGCTGCTAACATTTGCAGGGACTAGAGCAAGACTACCATGATGTATGAATATTGAAAAGTTATAAATCAAGCTAACACAATTTTAAATACGTTTTATTCCCTTACCTTGACAAATACACCTTTATAATGACAAAATTGGAAAATATGTTTAAAACTATGGCTTTTATGTGTCTTGAAAGTCTGCAAAATATTGAAGACAAATTTACTTATAATTGTGCGTGTCTGAGTGTTCTGTTGATGGGTTGATGGATGATATTTGCATGACTAATAAAATAAAGAAATACATAATTCAATCCATTACTTGTTTATTTCATTATTTTTCTTGATTTCCTTTCTGTAAAATAATTGTGTTGTTATGATCAAGATCTTTTTAACTGGGTTCCAATGACAGTAATCCCAGGTGAGATAACCTTTCCTTGATCGTTATAGTTTTTATATATTTTTCCTTTGTTCTAATTCAGAGAAATCTTTCTTTGTGGAAGGAGCGGCAACCAGAATTACCAATAAAAATTTTAAAGGAATATTTGATTTGAAATGAATTCATGATTTTTTATGTATGTTTGAATATTGTAATGTATTGTATATGTTCAAATAATGCAATTTTATGTATATTAAAATTGTTACTAAGGAAATTATTACAAATTATTCAATTTCATCATGCAAATATTATTACTTCTGTTATTCACAGTCATCACCATCTTTTTTTGTTCCATACAGTTTTAGTTTTTCTTCTTTCAAATTTTCAATTCTTGGATACTATATTTTTAAAAATGAAAATAGCTATATCCCACTCAAAATGTTCAGCTCTATCTTTAGTGGAGATTATATCTAGATCTACAATGGCCAAAAATGGTCTCTATAAAAATAGTTTGGAGATTATTTCTACATAAATCTTCACAATCAAGCAAACAGTTTTGTTTCCATATTTAATGTTCTTACTTTTTATTGAAGTGTCACAAGTTTTGCATATTTCACATGCAGTTTCTTTACATGTAGGGAAACTTTATTTTTCCAAAATTAAAAAAATAATAATTTTAATTCATTTAAAAATAAAATAACCAGAGTTACTCAGGTTTTTGTTTTTGCTATTATTTATAGCGAGCAACAATTCAAACCTTGAATTTCATTTTTTTACAAGACCACAATTCACTCTTTATTCAAGCATCTTCTCCTGAGCATCATGTGTTGATTTGCTTAACATTGTACGTACTAAAGTCGTAAGATCAAAATGAACGGGCATTTCACCAAGATTTTGCCCTCCTTGGGCCTATCCAGAAAATATTGTCTATGATCTATGATGGTTTCAAAGAACATCATTGCTATGACACAGTTGAACTGTCATCTCCCACTTGCCATATGCATCTGTTGTGAATAGTGAGCTTGTCCTTGAGCACCCTCCTGGGCTCCCAAGTTGGAACATGAAGAGAAGGAAGAACATGGGCATTTAGCATCTGTGGGGCCATTCTATTGTATTCTCGCTGAGAGGAAGGATTTTACACATTGAGTGCTTCCTCTGCTCCAACTCTCCCTGCTTTGAAGTGGTGCCCAGCTCTGGCCTCAGCAGTGGGACCATCTCAACCTGTCATAGAACTGGGAAGCAGTCGCTTGTTTTGAGGGCAAAGTGCGTGAGGTGTCTCCCTGGTACCTGAATGGTGTCAGTCCTGAGAGTGGATGTCTAGGTTATGGGTGTGCTGTGCAGCCCTGAGCACTGGATCCCACATGATGGACATGCCCGTGTGTTCTTGCCTCACAGAACTGTCCACATAGGCACATGGACTTTTGTGACCCTGGGAATGTGTCTTTAGAACAATTAGGTTCATTCACATATTGCAGTTTTTCATTCCTACATTCTGTATAAAATAAGACCATATTTGCTTGGTTGTGTATGTTATTTTTAACAATTATTTGTATGTGATTCCACTCTGAATATCTTATTTTTATTCTTTATTTAACTAATGTATCTTCCTGGGTGTGTATGTGTGTTTGTAACATGCAGTGCCTGCCAAAGTACTGAGCCCAGGGCCGGTGCCTCTCATCCGGGTCTAAGGTCCCAGGACTGGGACCTGGGACCTTCCCCATAGACTCAGCCTGCCCCTGGCCTGATGGATGCTGCAGACCCTTCCCAGCAACTGCTGTGTCCCAGGCTAGACACTGTGGCATCACCATGTTCTCTGCCACAACAGGCTCCTTGGGCTCTCAATCTAGCATCAACACCATGTGAAACCAGGACAGCTTGGGAATACAAACTAGACCCTCTCTCTGCTTAGCTGTAACATTCTCCCCTCCTGACTATGATAGGGCCACCCCAGCACAGCCCTCTATAGTGAGCACCTAGCCCTCAGCATTCAAAAGGCCGCTTCTGCAGAAGTCCCAAGATGGCACTACTAGGGCACATACATTCTCTCTTCCCTCTCCTCTGGCTTTCTCTTTTCACTTTCTGTCTGAGTGGCAGGGAGGAGGATTTTCTGTTACTTTCCTAATAAAAAAAAATCTGTGATCTACTCACTTTGCTCAGCATTCAATATGTTAAGCGAGAGCTAAAGAGGTTTGGAAAATCTTTTTGTTCTCAATAATGCTGGCCGTGTGCACCTATGGTCCTACAGCTAAACTCTATGCCTGATGTCAGGGATGAAACGGTGATTCTCTATTTACTCTTCCTTCTTCCTTTCTCTTTGATTCTTTCTGCAGCAGCGGTTCTCAAGCTCGAGAGCACATGAGAATCACCTGAGAGCTCATGAAAACAGATTGCCGGCTTCACCCTCCGAGTTTCTGATTCAGTAGGGCTGGGGTGGGACCTAAGAATGTTCATTTCTCACCGGTTCCAGGGATGCGGATGCTTCTGGTTCAGGTACCACAAGTGGAGACCCACTAATCTATAGCTATTCTAATCATGCTCACTCGACACCCCATGTTCAGCAGACGGCTACCTGGGGCTACCCAGAGAAAAGGTTTATGTGGGTGGAAAGGTAAAATCAGAAGGCACATTAAATTTCTTTTCCCAAACTGTTAGCTCCCTTAAGAAATTCACTGAAAGGTACTAGCTCTAACTACCTGCTTATTAGTTGAGTATAGTTTAACAATGTGAACTTAAAAAAAAAATCCTTTCTGCTTTGCATCTGGGCCCTGCTCAACTATTTCTGAGACAGATACTTTCCTTGCTTGCTGAGATTTCTATGACATGTTTTTCCTCCACAATAATTTACCAGACTGTAATATTTAAAAAACATCTGAGTTTTTTTTTAGGTTTTATTTTAAATTACACTTACTTGAAATTTAGCATAAATATATCTTTCAACCTTGGAAGACTTTCTTCTACTTTTTCATGGTAGCAATGGAGAGACATCATTGATCACTTAATTATGACTCCCTGGGGGAGAAAATGTTAATGAAAATACTTGACAGCACCACCAAGAAGCATTTTTCAGATTCGAACGCCGAGTCACAAGATAGCCAATACAGTCTTTTTAAAAATGGAATTGTGTCCCTCACTAAATCTTTTCTATAAAAGGCCTTTTAGGGTTTCTATTTTTAAAGGGATTTGTGTGGGTGAGGGAGACATTAGTACATTCCACATCAATCTTACTCTATTTGTTTTCATAATAATGCACAATTATAGATCTATAGACTTTATAAATTACATAAAACCAGAAGTAGCACTAAATTACTTTGTTTTTCTAAACTTCATTATTAAACTTAGTCTCTTATAGCTTCCTAATTTAAACAGGGGCTTCTCTTCCTCATTTGGCAGAAGAAGCTGGCACAAACCATCAAATCCTAGCACCAAACCCCTTTGCATCTTCACGTTTGACTACACCAGTCAATAACTGTCACCATGATTTTGAACCTATTCCTGATTTTCGACACTCTGCTTTCTTTTCCTCCTTTTGTCCCTACAAGCGATATGTTAATGCATCTCATAAATGCCCTGCTCTCAGCTGCAGAACATTCGCCTGCTGAAAAGGCAGTGAGCTAATTAATGCAGCCACCTCCACAGCACCTGCAGCAGTCACCCCTGGATGCTTGTTAGAATATCTTTGAACCAGGGATGACGATCTGCAGAAAGCACAGAGCTCCCAGAGAACATAAAAACACAATGGAACAGAATGAAAGGATGCAAGTCATAATACACTGAACTGCAACTTGCTCAAAGTAAACATTGCGCCAAAGATCAGGTACAAGGTCGTGTGTAGCATGGCTAGTATTTACCATCACTGGCTTCTTAAGTATTCATAGAGAGATTGATATGGAAGGCAGGGAGAGGAACTGATAAAGGGGATGAAAACATGCCTGCCCAAGCTATTAATATGGGCAGACAGGCAAGCTAATTTGCTTATTGCCTACACAGATTGTATATCACTTTTGGATATCCTGAAGACATTTTGGATGTTTAGAAACATGTCAGGGAATTTGGAGGTCCAAATTTGAAGTTATTTTGATGCCTTTAAAAAGGTTCGCAAATTTGCAAAATTCTTTAATCCTTTATGAAGTGAACATAAAATATTATAGTCGCTTTCCTATTTTCTTTTAAAGATAAAATGTGGGGATTTTTATCTTCTCAGGGTAAGATTTGATCCTGGATAAAAGTGTGATTTTTTTAATTTTCTAAATTGTGAGTACATGCCATGACTTCCTTTCCAATTATCTGTAGGAGAAAATGAAAATCTATTTCATGCCTTGTATGAAAAGATCTCTGTTCATAGCTTTAAATGATCAATTATTTCCCTCTGCACATCTTGGTGCTTTTATTTCATGACTCTGAACACCTTTTATTCTTGAAAATTCTCACCAATATCTGCTTTGAATTCAGTCACAGTGGGGTCTTTATTTGCCCCAAATCTTCAGTTATAGGACTCTTGTCCTTGTGATGCTCTCACATGTCTTAGTAAGAAAACCCTAGAAATCATCAGTGCGGAATTTACGTTATTTAACTTTCAATAGAAGGTATAGGTTTGCAAGTTCTTTTTTAATTTTTGTGAAAACTTTTGTTAATTTTGAACTAGGTCCCCAATACTCAAAAGAGTGAGGCGAGGAAGTGGAAGTGACTCCTGGGCCTCCCTGGTTCCACAGCACAGCATGGGTGCCCTGCAGGGCGAGCACACCGGCCGCTTCCCAGGTCCACTCTGCAGAGGAGATGCATTTGATCTTTCCTAAATAGAGATGACGTTTTGCTCCCATTTGCAGTGTTAAAAAAGGGACTTTTACCCCGTGGGACAATATTAAATAAAGGTGTGAAATTTAGTATCCCAAGTATAAAAAAAAACCTATCAACCTACTGAATTAAAGTCAAAGACTCAGCATTTTTTTTCCTAGTGCCCAAAAAAAAAAAAGAAAAAAAACAAAAAAGTGGTGAGGAAAAGGTAGCAAGAGATAATAAAGTCAGGGTACAGAACAGAGGGCCTTAGTTTCTGTCCAGAGGGACCGCCATCTTTTAATATACTCACTTAAAAATACATGCATTGCTACATTTTTCATTAGCCTTAATTTTTTCATCAATCATGTTAATTTATACAGAGGGCACTTAATAATAGCTAATTAACACTTATGACTTTTGAAATTAAAAGACCTTTGGAGAGATTACTGCTGATTGGGGAAAGGACTTTTTTTTTTTTGTTCTTCCCTTTTTAGAGAAGAAAGAGAAATAGCAAGAAGAGATGGGGCTTTGGTGTGTTGAGAAGAGATTCTCTTTCCTGTTTCACTGATCAGTCAGCAGATGACAATGACATCTGCCTAAGCAGGTCCACTGATGCTCTTTGACACCATGCTAGGAAAGGAAAAAAACCCAACCGAGCACTATCTGACTTAAATAAATAAATAAACAAAAATTCAGGATGATCTTTAAATAGATGGAGACCAAAATGAAATTTATAAATGACCCCAAATGATGTCAGTGGTAAACAAAAAGATAATAATCCAGGGTAGTTACTCTGCGGGAGTAAAATAAATCACATTAAAAATCAGAATTTACTAAATTGAAATAATATTGAAATTTCTAGTGAGAAACAAACTATATAATTACCTTATTCATCAACAGGGTTTTCTGAGTTGTATTTTCTCTGTGTCACATTAACCAACTGTGCTTGCCTGTATCATTCCTTTGTACATTACTGCTTCAGGTCATGGTCTCTGTATTAAGAAAATAGATTTTAACTGTGTCCCTTCTGACATCTACAAAATGCCTTTGGTTGAGTATCTGTTTTGTGTGATTAGAGTATGTGCGTGCCTGTATGTATGTATGTACAATATACATTATATATATGTGTATATGTATAGATGCATACTACTGTGTATGTAGTGTTTGCATGTACTTATAGCAATATATCTATTTATAGATATATCTATAAATACACATATTTTCTAAATTTTTAAATTTTGTCTACCAGTAGATGTCTCTCTTCTCTGAGTGAAGGTTCAAATCTATAGGACTGCCTGAGGTTTTCACCAAATCTGCTTTTTGTATGAATGGAGAAAACAAGCTTTCAAAAGAGGGAAAAGTTCAATATAAAGAATCTCTTACCAAACTCAGTGTTTTAAATGCTTAGCGTGTATGCTGAATCCTTCAATTGAAAAATATTGCAGTGGGGCATTTCAATTTTAAGAGGATTACCCAACACGTTCTCAGCTCTTTCAGATCCTTTGAGTATTTCCATTTTGACTAAAGACCTACATGGGGCCCAGGATGTGTAATGACTTCCTTAAAATACCTAAACTAGTCTCAGGGGATGTAATGAATCTAAATGATCTAAAGTCAGGATAGGGAATGAAATGTATTTCTTTTTGTTTTTCATTTTTTATTTTTTCCTTTTATTTCAGAATATTATGGGAGTAAAACACTTTGGTTATATATATTGTATTTCTGAATTTTAACATCTACTTGAAAATTGTACAAATTTACCTATATGTAAGAAGGAAAATGTTGATTCACTATTGGAGAAATCCTTCCATTTACTATTCAGGGAGGTGGAAGACATTTTCAAATGTGCTTACAATACCTGAGTTAATGGTAAAGCTTTCAGTGCAAGTTGTATGTTAGAAAAGAAAATCCACACATTGAGAAGTTAGTCATATCCATGCTGAAAATTTTCACTAGAAAAAAATTCCAGTGATAAGGCCAAACTTTTGAATTACTTTTTTGGTGCCTGTGACGTTTTCTTCTCCTTTTCCCTAGTTTGCTTCTTCCATTTTCCTTGCGTTGCCTGTGCAACCTTGGTCTCATCTCCTCTATTACGTTCCTTGTGGATTGCTCTTATTCTGGTCTTTATCAGGCCATGGATAATTGCTAGAGATTATTAAAGCACTCTGTGGCCTGTTCATTGTAGAATTTCCAATGGGTGGGATGGAAGATTTATTCTTAAATTCCTTGATATATTCTGGAACATACATGGAAAAGGGTATTGGCCTATTACTCATATTTGTTTAATTTTTTTGGTCATGGTTTTGTGGTGTTCTCTGCTTAAGAAAACTGTCATGACATTATTCTGGAACCAACTGGTGTGCTTATGGGTTGCAGCTATTTCATACTGAATTATTTAGATGAGTAATTCCAAACCCTTTTCCCATGAAGATGCTTCCCGCTAGGTAGCTGGGTTTTGAGTTTGAGACTTTCTCATGGGCAAGATGGACTGTAGACTATACCTAATTCCAAGCTCCTAAATGTATTAATATTTCTTCCCCTTTCATACAACTGATTGAAAGACACTAGTGTGTCTGACATCATGACTAGAACCGCTGATCTAGTTAATTCATTGTCTTCTTTTCATACATGGGGTGTCACTCTAGAGAATGCTTAGCATAAATGACTGGGTTATTAGATTAGTATTCTAACATGAAAATTTTGGTTTTTTGATCTTAATCAATTTTCAAACAAGCAGTTCTACTCTTTTTATAGCATTTTTTTATTGTGGTATGACACAGGTAACACAAAAGTTATCATTTTAACCATTTTAAAGTATACAATTCGGTGGCATTTAGTACACTCACAATGTTGTACAAACTACCATCTGGTTCCAGAAGGTTTTCGTCATCCCAAAAGGAAACCCCATACCCATCAGTAGTCACTCCCCACTACCCCTCTCCGCTGCCCCTGGCAACCACAAATCCATTTTCTCTCTGTATGGGTTTGCCTATTCTACACATTTCATATAAAGGGAATCATATAATAGGAGGCCTTTTGTGTCTGGCTTCTGTACTTAGCATAACGTCTTCAAGGTTCATCCAGGTTGTAGCAAGTATCAATATTTCATTCCTTTATTGGCTGAATGACATTCTGTTGTATAGTTATGCCACAATTTGTGCGTCCACCTTTTGGCTATTGTGAATAGTGACACTATGAACATTCTTGTACAAGTTTTTGTTTGAACATGGTCTCAATTCTTTTGAGTGGAATTTCTGGGTTATGTGGTAACTCTATGTTTAACTTACTGAAGAACTGCCAAACTGCTTGGGGTGCCACTTTTAACATGTAAATGTTTCTTCAGAGAATCATTAATGTAATATATGTGAGAAGTTGCCTATTCAGTAGAAAATCAGTGTTGAGCATTGTCTGGACCTACCGTAATAATGATCATAATTATTGCTATTAGTTTAGAATCTGATTCATTTTATAAATGAGCCAACTGAGGCCCAGATTGCTTAGTTATCTCAGCTTTACTTTGTAACTAATAAATGCTGTGATCAGGGCCAGAATCCAAGTCCACTAGTTCAATGTCTTTTATACCATACCATGACATACACAAATTTCTTTGTAAATTTTCACCATACTTACAATATAAGTTCTGAGTCATCCATTTTCATTGCTTATGACAAACGCATCTTTGGTCTGAGGTGACTGGCTAGGGTTTGTGGCTATTAGACTAAAATGCTCTTTTACAATCGCTCCCCTCCTCTGAACGTCAGTCCATTCTGTGTGCCTTGAGAAAATGGTCTCACCTTCAGATTAAAAATGATGGCACTGACGAATTAAAGGGCAATGATTTGTAATTTCGTATCTGCAGTTGAGAAACTATGGTAGTGAAGGTTTCTCCCTTTGCCATCTCATTAAGTTCCAGTCTTGTTTTGCCTATATCCATGGTGGGATCAGAATGGAATCTCCCTACAGGAAAAAAAATTTTGTTTTACTTACTAAATACCTTGACAAAGTGAAAGAACAGAAGGCTAATTTTTCTGAAATTTGATACCCAATTTTTATTAACATTTAGACCCCATAGAGGTGATTGACAGAGAAACTTCTAGAACAACTTTTCATTTTTAAGCGGTGTTTTTAGGTAACAAGCTTTGGTTTGTTTAGCCTTCAGCAGGTTTTATTCCACCATAATTAGTGAAACCAATTAACCAATTAGGACTAATGTAGGCACACACCAGTTCTATATATAGTGATCTATTTGAATTACGCTTCCAAACCCTTCTCCCACTCAGTGAGTCTCTCCTGAAACATTTGGAGCTACTTTGGGTAGTAATAGAAAATGGAACTAACCTTTTCAGAAGCATTTTTCTTTGGTGGTGAAACTCATTCTCTGCCAAGACAGCGTAGTAGCAGCCAACATAGCTTTCTGTCATTTGTGTTTATTTGGTAAAACATTTTGGCAGCTAATGTACTCAAGAACTTGTCTGTTTCAGGATCCAACAAAATATAGCACACAGTATGTGATTATTCTAAATTGATTTGGGTTTGGAACTTTCTGAGAATTTCATGCTAATTCTTTAGAGCTGCACTATCCAATACATTAGGCTCTAGCCATATGTGGCTATTTAAGTTTAAATTAATTAAAATTAAAGATTCAGTCCATCCATCACACTAGCCGCATTTCAAGTGCTCAACAGCCCCATGTAGCTCATGCCTATGGCATTTGACAGCACTGATACAGAATATTTCCATCCTCGTGGTGAGTTCTATTGGGCGATGCTGCTTTAGATAATTGGGGGGAATCACAATTTTGCACCACAGAAGAATGGTTGTTTGATTCATAGCTTAGAATTCTAGAAAATGGTCCAGTGGAGGTTGAAGAAACCTTGGGAAATATCTGAGACAAGTTATCTGTTCACAAACCTAAGGTATAGTGGGTTGGAGGTGGGCCAGCAACTCAACACGTCTCATAACTAGTTACTGGTACATATTTCATAATTTTATATAGTGCTTTTCCGCACAAAGGTGGCTTATCAATTGTCCGCTCGTGTTTTAAAAGCGAGTGCAATGCTAACATCACTTCCTAGCCTATCCTCCTCCTTTCCTTCATCGCCAAGCTCCTTGAGAGTCTACATTTGTGCTTCCTCTTTGTCTCTGCCCATTTACTCTGGAATCTCTTAATACAGAGCGTCTACCCTTACTACTGCTAAAATTTCTCTGCCACGTCTTAGTCGCTAAATCCAAAGGGGTTTTCTTATTTTGTAATCTTCTGTTTTTCAATCTTTCCTCCTTAATCTTGGAATGGTACAGAGCAGCTGGCTGCACGCTCCTTTATCCTCTGTCCCTCTCAGCCTTCTCTTCTGTTCTACTGTCTTTGCCTTCTTGGTCTCCCTCTTAGGTTCCTCTTCCTTATCTTGTCCCCTAAATGGAGGCACTCAGGGACCCCACTGCTTTCCTTAATACTGTCCTCTCTAAACTCTCTCCCTGGGCTAATTTACCTAATATCAGAACTTCAGCTGTCTTCCAAGTGAGCAGCTGCCCACCTGTAACTCTAGCGCTGACCTAGTCTGCTATGAGCTTGGGTCCCACGGCCAGCTGCCCCGCAGGAACCTCAGACGTAACATGCCAAAGCTCTAACTGGTCGTCTTTCTCCTGCAGCCCTCTTTCTGCCTGTGCATGCTGTTTTTGTTAAAGGCACAATATTCCTCTGAACCAACCAGAATTGAAATATGCCCATCATTGCCTCCTAGGGTGCCCAATTATCCCAGCGTGTATGGGTTTGAAGGGTGTCCTGGGAACAGGCCTGTCAGTGCTAAAAGCACCCCTGGCAAACCAGGTTGGCTGGCCCCTGCTCATTACTCTTTCTTGCTCTCATAGCTAATCAGCCAGCAATTTGCTTCATTTCCGGTTCTGTGATGTTTCTCAAATTTGTCTCTTTGTTTAATCCCACCCTGGTTGAGGCCGGTGTTATCTCTCACCGCGTCTCTTGTGAGGGCCTCCTGATTATGTCCCCACTTCCAGTCA
Source organism: Daubentonia madagascariensis (assembly GCA_023783475.1). Lineage (NCBI taxonomy): Eukaryota > Metazoa > Chordata > Mammalia > Primates > Daubentoniidae > Daubentonia > Daubentonia madagascariensis. The sequence goes on from JAKFHU010001672.1 coordinate 7,789,807, forward strand.
TCCTTCCTTCGTTCCATCCCAAGACCCGCTACTTGGTCATCTGTCTATACCTCAGCCTAATCATGACATTTCCTTACTCAAAAATATTCCCTGAGGATTTGGGGAAGAGCTAGAAGGAGATTGGAAACAGAAGGCAGGCAACTGCTCTGGAGAGTGAAGTGACAGCAAACATCCTGTGGAGGAAAAGAATTTTGTTTCGTTGCCTTCTGGATCCAGAGGCCACAGGCACCAAATCGTCAGTTATGGGAGACGACTGATGCCTGCAGTCCCTGGTGTGGGGATTTGGCAAGTGCAGCCCTTTCTGCACACCACCTCCCTCTGCCACCAGCTCTTTGCTGCTTTGCTGGTCCTCTTCCCTCTTCCTTGTCACTAGTCTTTTTTGAATGAGGGAGTGTCATTCCCAGATGTTATTTTTCCTGGGGATCCACTTTTCACTGTCCGTGTGAAGAGGTAGCAACAGAGAAAAGTAACATATAGATCAATCATAACCCGCCCCCAGCCCCCAAAGAATATCATCTCCCCTATTGCTTCCCAGTGGCAAAATTCTTGGCCTGGGATTTAATATTGTTCACGGCTGGGGTTTATATAACTTCTGCCTCCTTATCTTACTCTGCGCTCATTCAGGCTACTGATGCTCCAGCCATTATAAGCAACTCCCTCTCGTCTGTAATCATCCTCCACCTTTCCACATGCACGCATTTGCACATGCGAACGTCTTTGCAGACATCCTTGTTTTACTCTCACTCCTGTCTCTGCAGGTCCCGGCCTACCCATGGTTAAAATTGCAGCTCACATGCTGTCCTCCTCTATGATGTATAAGCCGCAGACAATGGAAATCATCCCTCCTTTTCATAGAGGCCTTTGAGAGTCTGGATTTTAAGACAACATAATGGCACGTTGTATTCTTCATCCAAGAGGGGTGAGAAAAGGCCTGGTCCAAGCCCAGTGCAGAGAGAGATGCCTTTTTACAAAGATAGTGTAACTTTCCTAGCTGCCTCCTAATGCAAGTCGGTTCCCGTAATCATGGATTAAAAGAGTTAGGAGAGATTCCTGATCCTTTGTCATCCAGAGGTGTTGTCTTATCCTCAGGTTTTCCAGGATTTACAATGCCGCCAGTGTGTTCTGAAAAAGCAAGTTATTACATGTTTCTATTTCAGTGGCGCTGATTCCTATTCAGGACAGGCTGGAAAGAGCAGTTGCGTTCTAAAACAATTAATTGTCTAAAGCGATTTTCACGGGGGACATCACTTCTGTCCTCTAATTTTCCTCCTCTAAATTCTCTCCTCTAAATTTTATGCTGTTTCTCATTTTCTTATCTTGTGTATGGCTCATTCTCCTGTCCACACATCTTGGGACACTCTTTCTCAATCACTTCTTTGGGTTTCTCCTCCTCTACTTAATACCTGAAGTTGGTATTTCCAGGGCTCAGCCCCAAGGTCCTACTTCCTCGCATTCCGCACTTCCTCCTCCAGCAACCTCACCCTGGTCCGTAACTTCAGTTAATGTCTGTATGTGACAACATCCAAATGTACGTCTTTGTCCCAGACTCTTTTATGCTCAGATCTATATATCTTACTTCTCGCATGACATCTCCCCTTGAATATCATATGGCATCTCAAGTTTAACAACTTTAACTCTCCCCCATTCCTTCTGGATTTACTGCTACTCCAATGACCGCATCTCAGTTAATGGCACCGCCATTTACCTGGTTTCTCATGGCAGGAAGCTGGGAGTCCCTTTTTTTCAATCAAGTTGGATGAAGTCCTGTCGATCTATCTCCTAAAATGTATCTTGAATCCATATCTTCATCTTCACCATCACTATGATCATCTCTCACTTATTCAAAAAAGCCTTCTTTGATTACTCAATATTAGGCAGAATTTCCACTTATATTTTTCACAGGAACTTTACTTTTCCTTCATAGAATTTATCCTCATCTGTAGCCATATACTTACTGGTGTGATTACGAGTGTGTTTTCTCTTCATCATCGGTCTGTAAGCTTTTTCACCTTTGTCTCCCCAGCTCCAGCCCACAGCTTGTAATAAGCATTTGTTGAACGAACGAGTGAATGAGCCTTACAGGACGTATTCCATATATTTGCCTATCACTGAACAGACTTTGCCTGAAAACCTTTGTGCCACAGGTGATAATCAATAAAAATCTAATTGTCAAATGCAGAGAAAAACAATAATGTATTTATGAGGTTAATTGCACATGACCGTCTCTGCTTAATAACCTATGGCTTTGAGCTTTGAGCTGTAGGGTATCTTTTCCTTTAGTTTAATAACATTTAACAAAATTCTTTATTAGTCAGAACAAAGTCCATATTTGTGGTCTATGATTCCCCACATTTTTATTCTCATAAATTGGGAAATGATAATTAGAAAACACAGTTGGAGTCTAGAAAAATTTCACAAAGAAGAGCATCATATAATAGTGAGTTGTTTCCTGTCTAAATTTTGTAGGGGACATATGTTCCTTTTGCCTTTAAGCAACTTGCATCTAGTAGACTAGCTTACCCAAACACAGCAATTATAAGAAGGACGAGGAAGAGCATTTTACTTATATTCAATATTTTAGTGTTCACAGCAATAATTGAGCCAGGTATTATAATTTTCCATTTCACAGATGAAGATTATGAGGCTCAGAGAGGCTGAGTAATTCTTCTAAGGTCGAAACATTAGTCAATGATTGAGCCAATATTCAAATATTAACCCATGGTTTGTGCACATCACCATGAGATTTCTAAGTGCCATAAGTGGAACAAGTTAAGGGTTTGGAGAGTACAGAAAAAGGAGAGATTTCTTCTAGCCACACCAACGTTAGAAGGCTTCAAGAAGGAGGTGGGAGCTGAGCTTGAAGCTTGGAAAGATTTTAAATTGCAAACATAGAGAGGAGCTCAATCTGGGTGGTGGGAAAAACATAGATAAATAGGGGGGTTTAAACAAGGATTAATGACTAGCTGTTGTTTGAAATGATGGGTATTTTAAGGAAATTATAGAGAAATATCATAATAAAAGTAGTCTGGGGTCAAATCTTGGCAGACCTCAAGCACTGGAATAAATAACTAACTCCCCTTTATTGTAAGCTCCAGAGCCTTCTTTGCTTTGTAACTTCTTCATCAACATTAAATTTGAAGCTACTTTATACACTATACTACATTTAAAAATATCCCATCAACTTAGAGTAGTCACGAGTTTATGCTGCCCATCACCTGTACAACCACGTTTCATTCAAATAAAACCCCAAATTGGCTTGCTCATTCATTCCTTTCTTCAGTTATTTATTCTTTAAATATATTCAAATCACCTACTATGTGGCAGATATTCTAATAGGTCCTATGGATATAATCATATTTTGTCTATTCTCCGTGAGTTGAGAACTGTGCACAAACTGACTGTTGTAAGAGAAAGTGATGGTGCTGAAACAGAAACGTGGTGTGGAAGACCGCAGGGCCCAGGGAAGGCAGTGATTAACAACAGGTTTAAACAGTCTCCCAATTATCTAGTCCAGATGGCCAAATGGCCCAAACGAGTGACCACACATCAGTTCTAAACATCACATTGACTCGTCCTTTCAGATTGGAGCCTTAGCTGCTGGCATTCCCTGGCATTTTGGCTAGAGCACAGTCATACACATTCAATGGGGCTGGAAAGGTTATGTGGACACCAGGTTGGGCAGAGTCTTGGAAAACTTGCCTACATGGTGCTTGTGTAAACAATTCTGTAAAAACCTTTCATCACATGCAACTCCGTGGTTTAGATATGATTTCAGCCTGAAGCTCTTGTTAGAAAAGATTCACGATGGTCCCCATTAGTTAGCTTTTTTTTCTGATAGATCCAATAAACTATCATTTACTCTGAATTCAAGGTGTTTTGATGTTAGCCTGCTGCAGGTACTGGGTAGGGGGGAATATTAAGTTCCACGGTACACTTTCTTACTCCTATTCTTAACAGCTGTGTGTATTGAGTACATTTATTTTTAAATTCCTATGCTTGAATCTTAAAAGTGGAAGTAATGACTCCTGCCTTATGGGGTTGTTAAAAGTAATACCGCCTGAAGAGCACTTAGTTCCAAGCCTCACTCATAATAATATTTCATAAATATTAGGATGGTAGCAGAACTGCTGATGGCCACTGGAAAACATTCCCTTCAAATACCTGGTCTTCAGTTCCAACTAAGCCTGCAACACAACTTGCCGGGCCATCTTTCCTTACTTCCTGTTATAGCACCTCCCATTCCCCGCAAAATGTCTTCCAAGCATTGCCCCCCAATTCCCTCACCCAACCCCCTTTACTTGCAACAGACAAACTTGGCACCCTGTGCTGCGGGGTGGTATTTCAGCTTCTGGCTTTCCCCAGTTGTGGACTCCACCTGGGCCCACCTCAACCACTTTTTCCCCAGCTCTGGAGAAGGGTGGTCTTTTCTATTCAAGGCCAGTTCTCTCCTGATGCTCTTGTTTCTACTACTTTCTGTCTGCCATGGGCCTTAGATCCTCAGTTATTTGCATTTCTCTCTCCCTTTCTTATGGTGCTTATAAACATGCTAGGCTCTCTCCCATCATATATCTATAACTTTCTGTCTCAATCTGTCTACAGGAAAGGTATTATCTATGTGCCATGTGCTCACATGTTAATATACATAATACATGTGTTCAGACAGGCAGATAGGTAGATATTTATATATCTAAACATACTCTCTTCCTTGAACCTAGAACACACTCTAGTTAGTAGTTCTCTCTCATCTTCAACCAATTTTAACCTTGTTCTGCCTTTGTAACTCCTCCACAAATAGCTCTAATATTCAGTGAATGACTTCTTAGTTGATAAATTCAGTGAAAATTTTTCAGTTCTCATCTTGATTGTACGTACTTTTGTTGTTTAAAAGTGGTGGTAACAATAAAAGTCTTTTCAGGTATGCCAGGGTTTCTAAGTTATACCACGCAGTACAGTGAAATGGTTAAGCATGTCGGTTTTGGCATTGCAATGCCTGGGTTCAAATCCAGCTCCGCCACTTGATAGCTGTGGGATTTTAGGTGAGTTACTTACCTTTTCTTTGTCATAGTTTTCTTGTCTGTACAAAGTAGATGATAGTAGTAACTTACTCATATGGCTATTGTCTAGATTAAATGAGTTAATACAGACAAAGAACGGTGACTGGCACATGCTAAGTGCTAAGTAAAGATGAGTTATCATGGTTCATTTATTCTTTTTGAAAAAAACTTACTCAAAGACATTTACCATCATCTATTCAATAGAGATGCAATCAAAATAAAGACTTCTAGAACAAGACAGGAAATCATACACACACACACACACACACATATATTTCCTATTTTATACATGAAAACTAAATAATGAAACTATAAAAACACAGAGTTAAGAATATCTTAATGCAATTATAGAACGTAATTCAAATATAAAATAATTATTGACATAAATGATATGTAAGATCAATTTTAAAAATTATCTAGGTCTAAAATTCTGGATTATATCAACAAAAACTAGAAGTACATGAAGTATTGGGACAAAGGGAAATAAAAGCTATTTAAATTTCTCATCTCAGATTTTTGACAATTAGAAATAAATAAGTCCAAATATGGATTTTAGAAAAATAAGATATATGTCTATAAACAATAGACATATTACATGCCTTCCCTAATTATAGTATATTCCTTCAACAAATGAGATAAATTAATATTTATTCCTTCTTTTATTCAGATATTTCCCAGATGTCTAATATTAATTCCACCTTTTTTGTTTATTTTTTTACTTTGCCCCCGAAGTTTACTGGTGCATAAACATGAATAAACAATGTAGAATCTACTTAAGAACTTTCAAGGCGAGAGACAGGAGTAGATTTACATCACACAGCAAACAACCTAATAAATCCCAGTTAAACACCACACATTCGAATAGCTGTTTTCTTCTTTCTGACCCTTTGTAAGCTCCCACCTACAGCTCAGCTGCTCCTTCCTGGACCTCCTTTACAGTAATTTCTCCTCTTCTTTCTTCCACGATGGGCAGTGTTAGAGGCTCGCTTCTACCCTTCAGTGGACTTGCCAAAGCATCTTCTCAGTTAGGCTACTCTCTCCCTTTCATGGATCATCTGTTAAGAAAATACATTTTTCATATCATTAATTTACATATACATGTGCATAAAAATATATATGTTATTTTATTGTTAGGAAAAACAGCACCATATATACACATTCATTATATATATTATATATAAGTACATATGCATTTTATATATACACACACAAGCATATGAAAAATTGTTAGGAAAAACAGCACAATGTTAGTGCTGGTTGTCTCTGGGTGGTGAGATTACATCTAATTATTTTTTTCCATAATTTTCTGTAACTTCCACATTTTCTGTGATGCATGTATTATGTTTCTAATCATCAAAAGACGTTAAAATTTAAAACATGTTCTACATACATTTCACATTTCCATTGAAAACCTTCCTGAGGTTCCCCATAGCCTGTAGGATGTTGCTTGATGTTTAACACAAGAGCCTCCTCACCTCACTTCCCACCCCTTTGACTGGTAGCTCATGACCTAATAATATGAAACAGAGAGTTTCCTGTGCACACTGAGCTGATTCATGTCTCTTTGCCTTTGCTCACATGGCCACCTCCACCTGGCAGATGGTTTCTCTTCCCCTGGCTGCTGTCCGGCAACCCTCTACTCCTCAGAGCAGCACCAGCTCCCCAGGGAACCTTCCTGGTGGAGCCCTCCGTGGGGCCTAACTGCTTTTACCCCTGGAAATGAAATGATTTGTGTGCTTGTCTATCCTTTCTTCTTGACGCTAAGCTCCCCAAGAGCAGGAGCCATATCTTACTCATCTTCATATT